>OX439480.2:21146902-22413903 GCA_949320105.2 Crepidodera aurea | reverse complement strand
GAAAGAGAAAGAGAAAGAGAAAGAGAAAGAGAAAGAGAAAGAGAAAGAAATAAAGAGAGAGAACCACGGTAAAAGAAGAAATTTTAATGACTGATTTGAAGTTTAAAAAAATCAAATTTGAAAAATATATGCGTTAGAAAGGTTTGCTATTATTAGTCAGTAAGTTTGACTGAAACCTCCTGAGACATTCTGTATTTTTGTTAACACTGTACACACATATAAACCCATTGTATTATTTACTAAAGGGTGATCGGAGCTCCCCATAGTAAGTTTCTGACAAGTGTTTGACTTTCATATTCCCAGACCAGTAATTTTCCAATTTTCTACTACCACATGTCATCAGAATTATAATGTGGCGAATAATAAGCCTGACTCTGTTTCCCCATAACTTTCCAATATGTATATATGTAAAAATGGTAACGCTTATTTGATAATCTGCAAATCGCATGGGCGTCGCCAAAAGAGGGTAGCTTATAGCCGCTTTTCTAAACTATAATTGTTTTTAATCTTTTACTTAGGTACATTCTCAGTATCAGTTTGTGCAGGAAAATATTTTAAATTATTAAAAATCAGTTATAGCCTGCTTCTTACTGATGAGGGCACAACAATGCCGAAACCGGTCTAAGAATGGCAAGCTCCTTTAATCACAAAATCGAAGTTTTTGGGTTAAAGTCACGACTTGGTCGGGCACCAAACCACGTCGTAATTCAATACCTGGTGGGGCATATATAGTCCCAAGGAGTATATTGTTGAAGTCCAGATGCTGGTACAGTGCAGGACATTTTTAATGTCCTTGTTCTTGGGAGCTTGTGTGATTTTATTTCACATCCTTTGTGCAGTTTTGTCACTCCCATGCTCCTTTTTTGGTATTTTTATAAAAATCATTTAATGATGACACCATGTTATAAAAAAGGTTTCATAATTTGTAAGGTAATAATTGCTATAAAAAGGGATGTTAATTGCTATAAAAAGGGATGTTAATAATATTTAGAACTAGAAACTTTATCTTCAAGTTCAATGTAAAGATTCCTAACATTTTGATGTAGATGTATTAACTTTTTTTCAAACATCTCGTAGTAAAATCCCAGTTCCAGTCGATGGAAATTCCTGGAAATATGAAATTACAAAATATTTATGTGAAGGAAGAGCTGATAGTTCAGAAAATGTATTAAAATGGTGGAAGGGGCATGAGACTGCATTTCCAATACTGTCCAAACATTGACATTTTTTGTGTTCAGATAAAGATGGTTTTGCTGACAATACGGAGTCAGACGATTTAAATCTTCTTGGATCAGGAGTTTATCGAAAAAATTTCATGTCGTCAGCAAAGTCCAAGAATTTTGTATTAATGAAACGAGACGAGATATCGTTAATGTATATGTTGAACAGAAGGGGGCCCAGGTGTGATCCTTGAGGAACCCCTGAGGTTATTCTAAAAATAGGAGAACAAAACTAAGCAGCTAATGTTACTATATAACTTCAAGGATTCAAATCAAAACTTGAGCACCCTGTATATAATCATTGTTATGTAGAATGAGTATAACAAGAAAATTTGTCTTTAGCGTTTCTAAAATTTATTTCTTACATTTACGTCCGCTCTCCATATATTTATTGTTAAAAAATTCGTATCCTTTCATCCCAAAAGATCCCGTTGTGTTTCGGTTTCCTAGTACGCATATAAACTTCGTTAAAATGATTTATAAAACACAAAAAACGTCGTAAAAAGGCGTAAGAGCTACTTCAAGGACTAAAAACCAAAAAAAAAGAAGAAAAACTAGAAATATCAATCAGATAAAATATTGACATTTTTATGCTTGCGACCGCTTTGAAACGTTCCGCCTATAAACTTAAAAAAAATTTAACACCTGAATATATAAAAATATAAAATATCTATAAGGCCGTAAAACACATATTAAAAATAATATTTATATATCTGAAAAAGGCCGCCTTGGCATTTTACTGCTCAAGTGAGTTGTTTACGACGACCGCCTCAAAACTGAGTTGGCTTAGAATTCCCTCCCGTATGGTATATAAAACGTGTAGTCTGCTGCAGCCGAATAAATGATTCTTTGTACTGCAACTCTCTTGAGGTTTTCTTCTTATTTTTATTATCGACCAAAATATACACCGTCGAGGAAAACTGCGGAATAAATCATTATTCAATGTACCGTTGTCTGAATACACTGAATGTACAGTTATTTCTTCTTTTTTTTTAATGAATGAAGGGAAACTAATAGAATTATTTATAGTTCATTTCAGTTGCACGTCACCAAATATGACGTCATATCATGTTTTCGGCATGTCTTTGATTACTACATGACATTTGATAACGACTCTACAAAATTTTGACAGTTATCAGGATCGTATTCAGCCAAATAGGAAAAGGCTTTGAAATTAATAAGAATTGTGATCTCAAAACATTACAAAATGCTCTTTTTCGCTATACCTCGGCATGTTTATAAATATCAAAATAAATATATTGTTATGATTTTTCGAAATCGTAACTTTTAATTAAATAGTATTTTATTAATAAATTTATTTGGTTATTGTTCTAATTTAGAATTTTAAATAATATTGTTATGATATTTCAAAAAATGTAAAATTTTAACTTTAGTTTTATTTATTTAAAAAAAAATTTATAATTTTAATTTGTTCTTTCAATTTAATAATAATTTTTTTTTATACCACCACGACTATGCTCAATTTTATATCTGTCAATCTTCCAATCTCGGGGATTCTTTAATTGTGAGTTCAAGTTCAAGTTTCAAAATTTAGAATGATTTTATTTTAATATAGATTCAAAGAAAAATTTATTTACACAAATCAGACTATTTACTATTATGAATTACATTCACACCCACACACACTCAATGATGTCTTATATCTAGAAAATTCAAATTTTGCGCAATAAAATTTAACTCGGTTAAGGTTGGCACACCCGAAATACTTTACAGTGATGAAACTGTCAGTCTTAACCTCACAAATGCAAAACCACACTATTTGTTTCTGGTCTGCAGTATGTTGTAATGGTTTTGACGGTATCAAATAGGCTGCGAACTATGATAAGAAACTCGCAAGTTGCAGGGTTCAATTCGTTTGCTGTGATTTAACTAGATTTATTTCTTGTATTTCGTATATTGTTATATTCTGTTAATTTGTTCCGTAATAAATTATTGAAACACTTGAAAGAAAAAAAATTGTTTAACATGTTCGAATAATAATTACTCTTTTGTTGCCCCAGGGCCTCCACAGCTTTTGATCCGGTCCTGCTTACAACATCTGCCTGTAGATACCTCACCTCTCGTAAAATTGGACAAAATGATATACGGAATGAGGGGTCCAACCTGATTACTTTTAGTTAAAAAAAATAAATCTTTTTATTTGAAAACTTTAAAACGGATTAATATATTAATTTGAAATTAAGCGGGTCGTTTTTAAATGTAAAAAGATCTAGATCCAGTGGTGTTTAGTTAGAAGAGTATGTCCCCTTTTCCACCACTTTCTACGCCCATGGTATTTGAAGCTATTTTTAATTTTTTTTTGTATTGCTTAACAGTTTTCACGTAAAAAACGAATAACCTTTATATACCGAAAATCTTCTCTGCGGTTTTTAAATTTGCCAAATAAATTCTTAAGAAAAATCCAGGTAAAAATGCAACATTTAAATTTATTAAATTAGGAGAATCTTCACCTCGGATGGCGTTTTCTTTTATTTAGTCATCTTTTATATTAATATTTATTTTGAATTGCAATTTTTAACATATATTAGCGTGACTAACACTCTAACGAAGCCGCACTGTGCCGCCCGCAGATACAACAACCCCTACGGTTCTTTTATAGTGCCGCTTGATGGTGTGGTGCGCCTCACGATTCGAATCGGCTTCTAAGTTTTGTTTTGTTTTGTTATTTCGAGCTATACAGGAAAAAAAATTATTAATTCGTTTGTTTCCTTAGTTGGCCGAAATAAAAAATCATTTCCATTGATTCCAATATTCCTAAAATTAGTAATAACAAACATGAAAGTACATTTTTGTACATGATACAGGGTGACCCAGGGGTACGTGCATGCTCCATAACTTTTTTTCTATTCAAGCTATCGGTTTCTATTTCTATTTATATACAGGATGTCCCAAATAAGATACACAACTAAGTTCTGATTTTTTAAATGGCAACCCCGCATTTTTGTTACATTTTTAGATTCGCCATTAAATTGTCGATATAACGCACCCGGGTTTCTTAGACTTATCTGCAACAGTTTTTGACTTATGTCAATTTATGTGTCAAAATAGCGTCGTGCAGAGATCCACAAAAAAATTCAGAACTTCAGAACTGTTCAAGATAACTTAATCAACTTTCCAGTCGATTCCTTAAGCTTCAGCGCATCTTTTGAGTTGTAGGCGAATTCGGAGTCGACGTTCTACCGCCTACTACGATTTTTCGAAAATTACAAATTACAAATAGCAATAACTCGACTTTTTCAAATGCATCACCCTATATTTTATTACATCATTGCATGGCATTTTTTAAGAGCTTTTTGCTGATATAGGGTTTGTTGGGTCTATTTTGTAAAATTGCAAAATAAGAAATGTTGACGCTTTATTCGAGAAAAAAAAAAGGAATCGAGTAGGCCGCTGTCTTAAAATTTGACACATCCATATACTTTCAATAATGGTAGGCGTCTAATTAAAAGAAAAAAGAATCGAGTAGGCCACTGTTTGACACATTCATATAATTTTGAAAAGAATATGTTTCAACAAAGTACTTTTGAGTAAAAGAGAAAAATTACTTTTGTTCAATATTTGATTTCGTTATTTTATTTATTTGAATTTTAGTTTTGATACATAACCTATTAAATTACTGTTGATTTTTTTATTGCCTTCTGTCGTAATCTCAGACAGAATGTACTTATTTGTTGTTGATAATTTTGGGCGCCATCTACTTTGCAGTAGAAAAATTGAGAGTCTTAATCCCATGTAGTGCTTCAGCTATTGGCCGCGTGATTGTAAAAATCGATAATAACGACTCAGTAAATATGAAGACCTTGGATAGATTTAATCCTCGGACTGATGCCACAGACTCCTTTCTCTATATCAAACGTGCCCATTACTGATAGAACGTCTGGATCTTCAATCCAGGCATTCAAGGCTATTCTGTATATGTACTAAGAGAAATATTCAGGAGCAATGCATACGAGAAATTATGTTGGTATTTGATTTGTTTGTAACTCAGGCGATATCCCCACTGTCTTGTTGCTAATCGGACACGAATTTGGGAAAAATGGTTTCATTTGGACATTTTATTGTAAAAGAATTGCCAAGAATGCCAAGAAAAAAGTCAAATAAATGTATTCAAGGAACCGTTTTATCAGTGTAAAAAAAACCACTAACCATTTCAGTCTTCCCTATATTATTCTTTATATGACATCCACATAAAAGCGATTAAGCCCCTATATTTCATTCCCAAATTTCGAAAATAAAAATTTCATAGTGACCGTCTTTAGTAATGTCAGCGGTCTTGTGAAAAGGTGCCGCCGACATAAACTGAAATGAATTACTTTCACGGTGTTCTCGATGGTACCAACTTAATTGTCGACAAGTTGACGATCACAATATTAAAAACTATTTTATTTGTATGCATACTTGTCAAGAGGCGTTTCGGGTTTGAATTGATTTATTTCAAAAAATAAATGCATTTATGATAGTTGCTTCGATCCAAAAAATTATTTTCTTCTTTGATATGAATCATATTTTCAAAGTAAAATATACAGGCCGTCCTCAAAAGTACCTACTACTCTTTTGAGGGGAATCGGATGCTAGGAAAGTCTCCTGAAAATTCTTGATTAAAAATCTATATATTGGGTTCGGTGCGTTTCAAATAGATGGCTACTGCTGATTTTGTATTAACCATCCAGTGTTTTCGGGAGGTTTCAATATTCTACTACTTTAACTGGAAGGAAAGTGCAGCTGTGAGAACGCTGCTCCAACTGATAAATCATGTAAGGATTGGATTCAACGTTTCAAGGATGGAGAGCCAAAAAAAATTCGAGAACAAAGAATTAGAGACATTACTTTTGAAGAAAATCGAAGACAAATGCAAGAGGAACTTGCAGAATCATTGAGAGAGGCTCAACAACAAGTCTTTGATATCTTTAAGGTGTCATCTATCTCACGCAACTGCAATTTACAATTTGCCAAAACTATTTTCTTAGATCTTCCTAAAATATATGGATTTTGCTTCGTTTAATTTGATTTTATATTCCATAGTTGTGTCACTTGCATTTTGTAATTTATTTGTGAAAATATATATATGTCGAATGTAGCTCATACAATTTCCTTTACTTCTACTACGTTGATGGTTTTTATCTATCTATCTATCTATCTGTGATGGGGGTGTTTCAGCCCCTTTTTTTGCCAGTGCGTCTGCTATTGTTGCTGTTCTTGCCTAGTTCGTTTAGATTCTCTAGGCACTCCCAAACCATCTGGGAGTTGATTACGTGAGAGTTCAAGGCATTAATGGTTGTCTGACATCTCTTGTTTGCGAAAATTTCTTTCTATGTTGAACTGGACACATATTTCAGCTTGGAAAATGCTCGGAGATTTGCCTAAACTTTCAGAATATTTGGTTCCAGGCCCATATACTCCTATTCTTGTTCCTTCTGTTGTTCTAGAGCCATCTGTGTACCATTTAATGACAATTCTCTTGAGTTTTGGGATGGTATCTTTGTCCCATTCGCTTATACATACAGCCCTTGATCCTGTTACGGTTTACTCTGATGTTGAATTTGTCGAATCAAAGAGTGTGCTCCTGTTATGTTATACAAAGGCTACAAGTTAAATAAAGATAGGCAAAACAAAGATCTAACGACAATCTGGATCAACATATCCATGCAATTGATTGAAATCAGGTCTTCTGGTAGTTGTTAAGTATAATAAGGACCCAATAGCTTGTCGATAGGTAAGAAAGCAAAAATATGTCTCTCTATCGAGCACAGAAGCTGAATATGTGGCTTTGACGGAATCAACCAAGGAAGTTGTTTATCTCCGAACTAATAACTGATTAATATATCAACATTCTATGTTATTTTAACTTATAATTTTTATTTCTAAAGAAATGCTATTCATATATATTTTTGTATGTAAAAACACATTCTTTTTCAAGGAATAGGCCAGTAAGTTAAAACGATCAAAACAATTTGTCCGACCTGTTCTCAAGGCAACTATAGGTAGATCTCAAAAATGTCGAGTTTTTTGGTCTAGCTCTAACGGAAGAACCTCAAAAAGGCTTTCAAAGTGGTTCAAATGCACTAAATTTATGTTTTTCATTTTTTTAAATTTGAATTTATATCTGCATTCGTTTAACTAGCTCTATAAGTGCTGAAGATGGTCCGTGCGTCCAAAACTAGTCACCATTAAGTAAAACTATATAACCTTTTTATGTCTTACTGACTTTGTATTTTGCTTTGTCAACATATAAACAATATATAAACATATACTATAAACACCGTTCAAATTAAGCTGGGGCTACCAAAAGTTATCGTATCAGTTGTCAGTTAGGGTATCTTCATCCATCACTAAACTGTACACGACAAATGACAAATGACAACTGACAAATGACAACTGACAACTGACAAATGACAACTGACAAATGACAACTGACAACTGACAAATGACAACCGACAAATGACAACTGATCTGGGCCCATAACCTGTTGGTTATTGATAGCAGGAATAACTTTTGACACTTAACTTCAGAATATATATTTTTTTGACAACTAACAAAAATCTGACACATACATAAAATACAATGTGTTGCTAAATTATGTCGAACAATTTACTTAATTATTCCCAAAGTTATAAAATATACAGGGTCCCATTAAAATAAGTTATAACCGGAAGTAGCAAAATGATGAATTGAATTCCAATTTTCAGTTTTAAGATTTATTTGCCACACCCTGTATATAAAATAAGGAATAAATAGGGAAAACTCTTTTTTTGCAAACGTACCTTAGAAGTAATTCGAAATTCATGAGCATCTATTTATGATTTCTCATTACAGGCTCAATTTCCAACGTTGACAAACAAACCGAATTGAAATTGGTCACAAATGGGGCCACGACGTCGTTGGCGACAGACTTCCGAATGTCATAAGGCGCGCGATACCGTCACAGTACATTCGTTGTTGATTTGAAAAATGGTTCATGCGAGACATAATGCGCGTTTTGGAAATTACGGGTGACGGCGTGGTGTGGTCTAATATGTTGGAGTTGATATTTAAATTGAGACACACACGATTTTTTTTTATTTTCTTATTTGGAGACACTCGCAAGATTTTTTTAATTAAATCTTTATCCAAGTAAATGGTTGTGTTTTGGGAAGACGTGCTCAAAGAAACTAATCTCATTACCTATTGGTACCTACTATCAGTTTTACGAATTTTTTATTTTTTATTCGAGATATAATGGAAAAACCAAATTTTCGAATTTGTGAAGTTAGCATACACTTTAGAGCAACAAAGATTTTTTTTATCGTTTTTTACACCCTTTCAAGTACTTAAGTGCCAAGTTTCATCGATATCGCATTTCGTGCGAGGTCAAACTCTTTGATAACTGAGCTATTATGCAAATGTTTCGTTTTTTTTTCATGTATTAAGCAGCTTTTATCTGTCTAGTTGGCTCTGACTTCTATAGGCGCGTGTCTTTCAGAATAACCCAAAGCAATAATGAGAAGACGTTAATAAAATATGTTTAACGCATTCCTAACTCCTAAAAATACCATTTCCAAATCACCCACCCCTTATAATTATACCTGGAATCAAATGCATCACAATTTGTCATAAAAAAAAAGAAAAAAACCGTGGTATAACCCATAATTATCAGAGAAATCCTAAAATAATTAATAAAAACAGTTGAAAGCCGTTACTAAGTTTGAAAAACGACTGACGGGTCGAAATACTAAGAAGGATCCTACGATTTAGTGAAAATGACCTTTTGAGTCTCTACGGGCGGTTTATGAGGTGCCACTATCAATACACCGAGTTTTATTTTTTTCTTCGATCACAAATGGGTGCGTATGAAATGAATAGACTTTGTTTTCAACACGCAGGTTTAATGATTAAAACAAAGCATGAATATGCTGCCATCTATGATTAGAAGAGAGTATTGACAATTATTAAAAGCAAAAAATTCCCGGTGTATTGGGGTTGCATACACAATTTGCATTGTGTGTTGCAAAGCTTTTATTTGACTGATTCTAGTCAAAATTTCACTCTCTTCTTTCGTATCCCTTTCAGAGATTAATACAAAGTTAGAAAACGAGTAAGGAATTTAATTTATCAGATTCGACATCCTAAGACCGGTTTCTGCCTTTCGGCTTCGTCAGTTAGGCTTTTCGAATCCAATAAATAAAATTCCAAACTCGTACAAGTCAGTAGCTATATCCGCTATAAGATAAAATTTTTAGATGTGCTGCCATCTATGATTAGAAGAGAGTATTGACAATTATTAAAAGCAAAAAATTCCCGGTGTATTGGGGTTGCATACACAATTTGCATTGTGTGTTGCAAAGCTTTTATTTGACTGATTCTAGTCAAAATGTCACTCTCTTCTTTCGTATCCCTTTCAGAGATTAATACAAAGTTAGAAAACGAGTAAGGAATTTAATTTATCAGATTCGACATCCTAAGACCGGTTTCTGCCTTTCGGCTTCGTCAGTTAGGCTTTTCGAATCCAATAAATAAAATTCCAAACTCGTACAAGTCAATAGCTATATCCGCTATAAGATAAAATTTTTAGATGTGCTGCCATCTATGATTAGAAGAGAGTATTGACAATTATTAAAAGCAAAAAATTCCCGGTGTATTGGGGTTGCATACACAATTTGCATTGTGTGTTGCAAAGCTTTTATTTGACTGATTCTAGTCAAAATTTCACTCTCTTCTTTCGTATCCCTTTCAGAGATTAATACAAAGTTAGAAAACGAGTAAGGAATTTAATTTATCAGATTCGACATCCTAAGACCGGTTTCTGCCTTTCGGCTTCGTCAGTTAGGCTTTTCGAATCCAATAAATAAAATTCCAAACTCGTACAAGTCAGTAGCTATATCCGCTATAAGATAAAATTTTTAGATGTGCTGCCATCTATGATTAGAAGAGAGTATTGACAATTATTAAAAGCAAAAAATTCCCGGTGTATTGGGGTTGCATACACAATTTGCATTGTGTGTTGCAAAGCTTTTATTTGACTGATTCTAGTCAAAATGTCACTCTCTTCTTTCGTATCCCTTTCAGAGATTAATACAAAGTTAGAAAACGAGTAAGGAATTTAATTTATCAGATTCGACATCCTAAGACCGGTTTCTGCCTTTCGGCTTCGTCAGTTAGGCTTTTCGAATCCAATAAATAAAATTCCAAACTCGTACAAGTCAATAGCTATATCCGCTATAAGATAAAATTTTTAGATGTGCTGCCATCTATGATTAGAAGAGAGTATTGACAATTATTAAAAGCAAAAAATTCCCGGTGTATTGGGGTTGCATACACAATTTGCATTGTGTGTTGCAAAGCTTTTATTTGACTGATTCTAGTCAAAATTTCACTCTCTTCTTTCGTATCCCTTTCAGAGATTAATACAAAGTTAGAAAACGAGTAAGGAATTTAATTTATCAGATTCGACATCCTAAGACCGGTTTCTGCCTTTCGGCTTCGTCAGTTAGGCTTTTCGAATCCAATAAATAAAATTCCAAACTCGTACAAGTCAGTAGCTATATCCGCTATAAGATAAAATTTTTAGATGTGCTGCCATCTATGATTAGAAGAGAGTATTGACAATTATTAAAAGCAAAAAATTCCCGGTGTATTGGGGTTGCATACACAATTTGCATTGTGTGTTGCAAAGCTTTTATTTGACTGATTCTAGTCAAAATGTCACTATCTTCTTTCGTTGACTAGAATCAGTCAAATAAAAGCTTTGCAACACACAATGCAAATTGTGTATGCAACCCCAATACACCGGGAATTTTTTGCTTTTAATAATTGTCAATACTCTCTTCTAATCATAGATGGCAGCACATCTAAAAATTTTATCTTATAGCGGATATAGCTACTGACTTGTACGAGTTTGGAATTTTATTTATTGGATTCGAAAAGCCTAACTGACGAAGCCGAAAGGCAGAAACCGGTCTTAGGATGTCGAATCTGATAAATTAAATTCCTTACTCGTTTTCTAAAGCATGAATACTTACCAAAAACAGAAAAACACCTTTACGCGTATAAATGAATGTTTGAAAGTACAGATACAAAATAGGAAACAATAAATGCGATTATTTCATTCACACATGACTGCGCCAATGAAAAGTCATGAATTTAGTCACATGATATACAATATGATCGGATATTTAGGTAAATAAAGAAATATGAGCGGCTATTTTAGTCGATTGTATATTGTTTGCTATTAAGTGTCAAAATTTGACGTAACATTCACTTAAAATTGAAAATGTCTCGTTTTGGTTCATGTTCCACTACGGAAATCAATGTGAAAATATAAGCAAATCTATCCCAGAAAATATCAAAAAGAGAAAGGAGTCTGTTTGGAGACAATCTTAGCGAATGATTTTGTGGGGTTCATGAAATAATCTATGACAAATAGAGACTATTATTTTCTTTAATTCATCTCGAGCAGAGAATTCAATTCGCCCATATGAACTTTAATAATCAAAGAGCTAAAGCTCTCGGGAGTTATTCAGATTGTTAAATGTTCATATGGTCTCATCAAATTGTCTCAAAATACAAGGTACTCTCGATAGAATTAGACAGAAAATAATAGTCGACTATTTGTCATAGTCTTGGGATATTACCTTCGATTATTTCCCTTACCTGTCAAATATCAATTTTTAACCAATCACGTGCTTGGAAACTGATTTGACGCAGCCAATCAAAACAAAATAAAGCGACTATTCACCTTGGTGGTAAATATTCGGCTATTTGATCATCGTCCTCAATATTCACCTAAAGGACGGTATCCAACAATAAAGAAGCCGCTTGTAAATTTCAAATTTTTCAGATACAACCTATACTAATGGTATTATAAAATTGCTTATAGTTAATAAATTATCGATCTTTAGTAGCAAATACACAAATCCAACTGATTTCGCACTTTTCCTGAAACTATAAATGTATTCATTCATTCCTTTCTATGTAAACATAGTAGGCGCGCGTCATCTGAATTTTGACAGTTTGCCATTAAAGTTTATTACAGAATTAAATTTGACACATTTTGTTAAAAAGTATTAACAATGAGTAGATTCGGGAGTAAAAATCTTCAAGAAATTGATAATATAATTAAATTAAACGTACCTGCCAAGACAGTAAAGAGCAAAACTAGTATAATTTATACGTACGTACAGAATTTTTTGTGACTCGGGAAATAATCTTATTAAATATAACGCGACCTTGACAAATTAGCTACTATTTTTATTGCTACTAAATTTCTCGTATATTTTACAATTTGTCTCGACAATTTTGACATTAATAATCAAAGAATAACTCCCTCGAGCTAAAGCTCTCGGGAGTTATTCAGATTATTAATGCCAAAATTAAGTCTCGACGAATTGATCCTAAAATAAACTCGAAATTTAGATACAATAAAAATAGTCGGCTATTTGTCAAGGTCTTGGGATATTACTGTCGAAAATGAGTCGCTTTGGAGGTGATTCTATGACTAATATTGATCTTGCGATGGAGAAAAGTATACCTTACAATACCGTTACAACCTATACGTCAATATGGAAACAGTTTACGGAATTCTGCAAGGCAAAGAAATACAGCTTTTGGAAACTACAAGTTAGAGCAACTAAACCTAATCCTGAAAGATTGGGCGTGGAATATTAAGAAAGAAAACGATGAAAATTACAAAGAACTAGTTGTGAAGACAATGTAGAACACCGTTGCAAAAAAAATGTAAAATGCAAATGTATAATGAGCATTATTCCAATATCATAAACACCCTTAGAAGTGACGCCTCAGAACCTCCAGCTAAAAAACAGAAAACAGAAGATCCTGCAGCCACTACTCTACAGCTGGACCCGTCAACAACATTAATGATTTACCTACACCCAACATTATCAATGAGTTAACAAAGATTTCAGACAATACTCCTACTGTGCAACAACTTTTTCCGGGTCCTGTTTTTTTATTTTTCCGCTTTTTATGATCATTGTCTTCCCTTCATAGCGATCTAGGATCTTTTAGCTTAGGATTCTCAAAGCATATCCGTTTTCCTCATCAGTCACAGTTAGATGGATATATTATTTCCTATTGTATCTGGCGAGCAGTATTTCGCAGGTAGTTTTTTTCATTTTTCTGCTGTCTTTCACTCATTTCTTGTGGAACCCACTTTCCCAACTTCTAAAGCCTTTAAAATGGTTTTCGAACTTATGGACGGCTTATCATCCAACAATGCTTACAATTTGGCGCCTTCCAAGTTTTTTGGTATCCTTCCATGTTCTTTGTCTCTCACTTCAAAATTGCATATAGTTTTCTTCACTGAGTTTTAAAAGAAGCAAGAAGCAACAATTCCTCGGGTAAATATTTGACATGACAAATCAGAGATTGAAGAATTATTAGTAGATATTGTTTTACTTACTTGAATCACCCTCATAGGTAAGCCAGTCTCTTTCGCCAATTGTTCTCGTATATGTCTCGTAGGTTTCGGCGTTTGCGAGAATGCCGTCTTGAGTATTTCTAGTTGTTTCGCTTTAATCGTCGTCCTAGGCCCCCTTCGTTTCGAACCCGCGCTACTATCATCAGGACTTTTGTTCTCCGTTTGTGAATCTCTCGTTTCGGGGTCTCCATCTAGGGAATTTTGATCTTCGGAGTCATCTTGACCCGTTTTCGAATCCTAAAAAATTAAATGCCATAATGAATAAACTACTTTCTCTTTAATAATTTTATCTAAACATTGCGATAGTAGAAAAAGTATAGTATAAAACTTTGACGCCCTCATAGACGATGTTTAAAATATCAAATTGTAAGTCTTACCTGTCCTATTGAACTAGTAATATCGGAGGGAAGTGAATTATTATTCGTTTCGCCGGGGGTGGGAGGAATCGAACTATGTATCGTGTGATGTTTGAGAACCGACGACGCCGTACTATTGTCATCGTCCTCTTCTTCTTCCGACGCTGACCCCATCAAAGATTCTGCAATAAAATACAATGTAACGTAATTTGAATATCTAACATTATGCAAAACAAAACGCGAACAAATAGATAATATTTTTATATAGAGGTATGTCGTTTTATTCGTTTACTCAACACTTAGATAAGGAGTGGAAACTCGAAAGGGATGGGTTGATCTAAAAAGCAATAAAGATGAAGTTTATAGAAAGAGTTACTGAGAAACGAAGACGTTAGAAGATAAATTCGGAGAGAGACAAAAATAAACAAGATAATCTTTGAGGGAATGGCAGACAGAAGGTAGGTAGAAAGCATTGAGGGCAGTAAATGGCTTTAAAATTACAGACATCCATTACCAAATGCCAATCACTCAGTCTGAAACATCTACTGTCATATCTACAACACCGACACACTCAGAATTGTCTGATCATGCCACTGGAACATCAGTTGCAAAACTGTCTGACAAAAGTTTTCAAAGGAAACTGTTCACTCTGTACTATCATCAGGGGAAAAACTATTACTTATTTTACCACATTACATTTCACCAATTCCCAAGACCAAAACAAAAACTTCTAATCGAGGAAAAAATCAACAAAGTCGCTTTTGATTACATTATCATAAACTTCAACTAGACGAGCTCCTGAAGAAGGTGGAAGAAGTCGTAATATAAATAATTGATTAGGAATCGGATTCACAATTTTTAGGAAGTATGCCTGAAAATAGAGCTTTGTCAGTAGACTTTGAGATTTTAGACTGATAACCTCCCCATAATGGGTTTTTTTTCACCTCCGCAAATAAAAATGGCTCCCGGAAGTCGATATTATCGACACGTTTATTGTTCAACTTTAAAAAAATATTACATTGTCACGAATCCCAAATGTATATATAAAATAATAATTTCCGAAAAAACAAAGTCAAAAACATTTGGGAATTTTATTTATCAACCACTGACTGCCTAATTTTTCCCGTCGCGAATAGTTTTTAGGCAAAAATCGCTGACATGGCAGAGTCCGCAATTTATTTCCACTATCGTCTCTCAATTAGGCAATCTAACATCGATTTTCGGGTTTCTGCACATCAGCGAAATTTTGGTTTATATTTTTTTGTTCTCTATTGAGTAAATAAATTTAAAGTAAAATAATTTTGATAAATAAAATTCCCAAATGTTTTTGACTTTGTTTTTTCGGCAATTATTATTTTATATATATTTGGGATTCGTGACAATATATTTTGTAGTTACACGTGGTTAATCAACTGTCATTTTAGAGAGGGGGCGTTTCGTCAATTTAAGCCTAGCAGTATAGAAATGAGCTGTTTTAGATATAGAATATATTACTCCATAATTATTTACATATATTTTCGCTTTAGTATCTACGTTTTTTTGAGCCAGTTGCATTTAAAAAAGGTATATTCGATAAGTGGTCAAACATTTGAAGATGCTATATTATCAATTCTTTATCGCACAGTGAAATTTTGACCTTAATATCGTAACATACGACTTTAACATATCCTGTATAGAACGAACAAAGCCGAAAACACGTTTAAATATATATGAGTCTTGTATGGGACGCTGCATGGTGCCTCCCAATTAGTATTGGGCCTGCTGGGAGACAATGCATGAAATGCCCTCGGGTTAGCAAACTCCACAAGCATAGAAGAAGAATTGTTGCTTCGCTTGCACCTCGAAGTGAGTAATGAGATAATATGGTGAGCAATAAAAAATAATTAAAACTAAATTTTCGAATGACAGAACTTTACTTTTGTGCAAAATATGTTGTGAATGAATTTAAAGACAACTGAGCTAAACAAATTTATAAAAACAGTACATATAGGGTGTTGTAGACTTATAGCAAGAATCTTTTTTATTTTTAAACTCGTTATTAAGCCCCAGAACAATTCAGTAATTATCCAGCGTCTTATGATGAACCCTAGTAAAACATTTATGAGGTAAGATATTGACTAAAAATTAGTTCCGCTAACTATTATCTTTAACTTCCATATTAAATGTTATTTGTTGCAGGCTAGTTTAGGGTGAAGGGTCCAGATATGATCTTCCATTTTTAACCCTTTGTTGAGTCGAGTTCCCCTAACCCTATTGTTTTCTTCAAACGTATCGCAAACGTGTGATATGTTTGTAATGTTCATCTGGCTTGTAAAGAGAATAACAATTTAAAAAAATGATATGTACGGATTAATTAAAGATTTTTGTTTTCACATTATATTAAAAGGTAGTATTCATTCTACCTTTGAAGTGTAAACAAGTGTTCGGAAGCGCTTTCGATGCGAAAACAAAAGTTTCATGTTACGCGAGTGATACCCGGCGGTCAATGACATGGCCGTAAAATATCGTGATGGTAGATGTATGTCAACAGAATATTGCACTGTTTCAGGAAAATAGTGCAAGATCGCAAAATGAACAAGCACTATAGTGCTTAGAAAAAAAAGTTGTTTAGTAAACAAAATAAATACTATACAACAACAATTAGAACAAATACAAAAGTATCACTCAGATCTGCTAAATTAAAAGGTTGGATTTGTCCCAACAAAGTTTGGGTGATTCAGATCTGGTGCAAACTCTTCGAAATAACACGAAAGTTTTTGAGAGAGAAAAGGAATCTGTAATTTGTATGTCAATTGTATTAGTAGTGGAGAAAGTTACAGAGATAAAGTGGTTATATTTCCAAATAGAAGAGTTACAAGAAACCACTGTGAATTTCTTGAAGACAAATCCAGAAAATTTAGAAAAATATTAAAATTTTATAACACGAAATAGGTCTACCTATCAGAATTGTATATAAAAACGTGAAATAAATATGTTAATATAATTATCTTCTTTATTTTGTGGATAACCATGTAGGTTAATGTATACTACTATTCCAAGTCGGTACTATTATATTCAAAAACCGCAAAAATCGTAAAACCTACAATACCTGTATATTCAGAACCACTAGCGCTTGTCATATGGTGTGCTTTTGAGGCAGTGGCGTAGCCAAGGGGGGGGGGTTCTTTTAATCTTATATTAATAAATAATTAACAAATTGTTGTTGAATAAAATAATGTATTTAAATAGCTGACATTATGTACAGGGTGACCCAGGGTTAAACAGTTCAGGAAAAAAATAAGATTTTTATTTCGCAGTTTTTAATTTTTTTCTTAAAAACGAAGCGAGATACGAATAAAATTGAAGTGGAAAAAAATATCAATTAGATTACCTTGTGGGACGTCACCGGAATTAATAATTTAATTCTAATGATATTGAAAGAAGCCCCGCAAATAAGCATGCCTAGTTTTATCAAAATCATCCAAATTGTTTTTGAGAAATTCATAAAAAATCTTTTGTTCTAAAAATAAGGCAAGTTAGGACCCATGATTATGAAAAACTTATTTTTTCCTGAAAACCCGATCCTGAATGGTTGACGGTTTAACACTTGGTCACCCTGTATATTTACCCCATCACTGCTGACAAAAATATATATATATATATATATATATACATGGTGGTCCTTAAGTAATTGTACATAGAAGTATGGTAGATTCCTCACTTTAAAATATTACTTGCTCTAATAAAATGTTGCTAATAAGGAATATACAGGGTGTTAAAGGTTAAATTTTAGGATTTATTTTTTGCAATAACTTTAGCGTTTTTGGATATGTATACAAAAAATTTTGGAATTGGGGGTTTTTGGGTACGAGCAATCAGAATTTGGTACCTACTTCGATATAATTCGTAGAGGTTAATAACAAGTATGCTTTTTTCTACTAAAATAAGGTGGATTTAATATTCTTTTACAAAAATAGCGCTAACTTAAAGAGCAAAAAAGTTTATCGCACATTTATGCCGCAAATGTGGCCTAACTAGCGCCCTCTATAAATTACATCGAAGTAGGTACCAGATTCTGATGTCTCGTGCCCAAAAACCCTCAGTTCCAAATTTTTATGTATACATATCCAAAAACGCTAAAGTTATTGCAAAAAATAAATCTTAAAATTTAACCTTTAACACTCTGTATATTCCTTTCTAGCACCATTTTATAAGAGCAAGTTGGTTCAAATCGTAATGTTTTAAAGTGAGGAATCTACCATACTTCTATGTACAATTAGTTAAGGACCACCCTGTATATCTACGAGAAATGGTGGGCCCCCTCCGAAAAAAATTCCTGGCTACGCCACTGTTTTGAGGCGTCTGCGTCCGTTTGGAATTCTACACTTTCTTTTTTGTTTAATTAGGTTTTTTAGATTAGATAGGCAAATAAATGTAACGCTCTGTATATTGTCCATTTTTTGAAAACCTTAGAAATGGATAATAATAATAATAATAATATATGCTCTACAATCACCACGAATTGTTACTAAACACCCTATATCTCATTAAAACATAATAATAGACAATGATATTTAGCGAAATATGAATTCAGCATTCTCTATGAATCAACTTGTATAATTTAGCAGACATTATTAACCATAGTTTGAGGCGGCACACTTTATACACTTAAGGGAGTATTCTCGATACCACACTAGTCTGTGGCATGTAGAGTCGCATCGCCCAGTATATTAAAATATGTAGTATTTATATTACGTGAGGAAGGTCGTAGGGAATTTGTGTTATTAAATATTGTGTATATGTCAATCTTCCTATTCAGATTCAGATAGAGATATTATTATTCAGAACATTCACATAACCTGTTTAATTTTCAAAACAAATTAAACATATAAACTCAAATCAACAACATCGCATCTGTTTAATTTTCAAACCAAAGGAAACACAAACCCGTTCAACCTGACAACAGCGCTGAGACAGGAAGTCTCAACGAATATTTTTTTTCATTACGCTACGATCGTCACGTATCCAAATATCTGCATCGCAGATTCTAACGAATTTTTCTAGGCTTACGCTAGATTCGTCACGTCCACCCAAAACTCATAACGACGTAATTAAATTAATCCTTGTCTTCTCAAGCGGGAGAGAAAGAGACTGACATAAAAAACTTACATATCTAACAAATCGATTCGCCCACTAGATAACGAATATTTCTTTCTAGAACAAACGGACGGGGGGGGGGGAAGAAACTTTGAAAAGATACAGACTTCGCGAACTTTGAGTTCAGTGCTCATTTATCACTCTTACATACAACACCTAAAAATATTTTCTGAATGATGTGATCATTTTTAATTCTTTACTAATATGCGTTAGTGTTTGTTAAACACATATGTTAACTAATAATTTGTTCGTTGATTACTTATTAAAGTAATGTATTGTTAAGTTGCTTATCTCGGTAGTCCTGGTAAACTGGCACAACATAGGGTTGGTTCCAGATCCCTCAACATAACCGATATTATGAGTCTATGATTCATGCTGCTGTTTTGTCGTTATTAATATATCCTATTGTTGTACTTATTTACCACCGTTATTAACCGTCCTTATCTAGGACATCACATGGCGATCCTTCCAGTCCTTTAGGACATCACAAGTCAAATGTGTGCTCTGTGTTATTTGACTAACGTAGTATTTATATTTGGCAACACCGCGTAAAAGCTAGAGATGGAACTATGCTTTCAGTAACCCTGTGTCACGCAAAATATTTTGGACAAATACATAGTATGGTAAATGTGAGCTCTTGCTTGTTGTTCTGTAGTTTTATTTTCTGTATTTTTTACCTCATGATCTGTTAACCTTGGTTTTTTACTAAAGCTTCTATTTTTTTTTCTGGATTTTAATTTCCTATTTCCATCAACTGAAATGTCTTCCGCATTATTCTTTCCTCTATCTGGAGGAATATTAATAAGTTTACTACCTTAACCATTTCCAAATAAACGAAAATGTTCTAAAAACCTAATTTTTTCAGAAAAATTTCTCTATTGACCAACCAGGTAAAAAGTTTAAAACAAAAGTGGCTGGTTTCTCCGACCCCGTAGGGCTCCTGTGACCCTTGACTCTTTGAAGCATTGTTTTCGTCCTCATGTCAGATTGTTGGATATGTGCTGTCTAGTGGTCGACAGCCAAGCCCTCCTCGGGGCCTACTAGGATGTCCGTTATATAGACGGCACGCCAAAAACAAAACACGTTGTAAAGATCGAACTCACAGCTAGGTTATACGTTTGTCTGTAAAGGTGATGGTGCGAGTGGAGAACGTGTTTATTATGAAAATTGCGTAATCGTTTTGAAGAGTGTCTTTTTAAAAAGTGTTTATTTACAGTTTCGAAAAAATTGTATTTGCGTGTATTTAGATTAACCTGTATATACATAGTCCAGTCATTCTATACAAAAATAAGCTCGGCTTATAATAGCTTATCTTGAAATTGTCGACCAGATTCCCTATATGCTTTTGCCGCCATCTTGAAATAACTCGGCTCTCCGTCATTTTGCGCGAGCGGTTTATTTTATTGATTTTTTCAAGCGCTACAAAAAAGGTCCTATAAATTTTTCACGTATCTTCGATCGTTTTCGAGATATTGAAGGAAAAAGAAAAAATGTAGACTGATACGTATTTCTGTTCGATTTATTTATCTTTTTCTTTAAAAACTTCCTTTATACAGGGTATGTACCAAAAAGGTACGTCATAAATGGTACAGATTTCGTGGTTTTATATGAAAAAGATGCTCTTATAATAAGAAAGCCATGTATCCATTTTCAATACAAAATGTTAAACAGTTCATGAAATATTGGAAAAAATCGATTTTTATTTTGTACCTTCCAAGAACTGTTTATGGATAAAGGATTTGAAGAGAACTAAAAGTCAGATAATGACGGTGGAATTTTTTGAACCATAAAAATACCAAAAAAGGACCATGGGCGAAACAAAACTGCCTGAGGTTGTGAAATAAAATCACAAATCATAAAACTATGAAACCAATGTCCATTTAAAATTAAAAAATAAATAGAAATTACATATTTTAAATTAATATGCGATATAGAAATTTGAAATTTAACAAAATTGTAGCCTGTACGCATTCGGATAATAAAGTAGGATCTTAAATACTTAAAATTACTAATAAAAATAGAACCCCCCCTCCCTCGCATTTTCCTAAAATATCCCGTTGGATATTTTTTTTTGGTATACATTTTTTCGTGTTTATTTTTTTTCTCGATATCTGGTAAATGAAAAATTCTGAAAAAAATCATGAAGACATATTATTTGGATGTCATTGAACACAAATTTTTCCAGCCCCCCCACAATTTGTATGTGACCGTTAAAAAATGTAGAAAAATTTAAAATCGTCTTAATTCGCCAGAAACTTTCGACATACAAAATTTTATTTTAAACAATTCTACTCATATGTAAAAAATGTCATATGAAAATTCAAAAACCGTAGTTTGATGTTGGATATTTAGCCTTTGGGGAAGGAAGAGAAAATATAACTGGATAAAAAATCGATAATCTCACGTTACCCGGGTAGCGATGTGTGTTTGTTATTTATTTATGTGTCGCGTCAATTCTTTATGCATTGAATCGTCTTACCAAATGTCATTCGAATTCGTTAATCTCTAATTATATCTCGCAATAATTCGTTTTAGTTACAATAATTCAAAATTAAGGTTCTTAATTAATTAAATGAAACCCATCACATAAAATTATTTGAAATATACATATACCCAACTCATCCCTGGTTTTATGTATTTCCAATGAACGTCTAAAATGTGACAGGTAAGAAAATGAACGTTGCTTCGGGCTATACGGTTTCATAAGCGCGCGATATACCTACGACATATTGAGAAATGTGTTTCTGCTCGATTTTGATTTATTTAAAGAATATTTTTTCTCTTGGGATCCTTGAATTTTTCAACGAGCTATAAACAACGTTACTTTTATTATTAATTTTTGTTTGAGATGACCGTGGTGCTGTAGGTTTTTATTATAGGTTGCGGTTACTTTTTTTTCGGTTTATTAACTTTTAAACCGTATAATTTCACTAATATTTAGAAAATACAAACTGTACAAAACAAGTTTACATTACGAACAGAGTACCCGCTCTTTCACGTATCGTCATAAAAAACGTCAAGTGGAGTAAGGTCGGGAGACCGTGCAGGTCATTCAATCCAACCACGTCATCTAATGCAACGACAGATAAACGTGTTGTTGAGGTACTCTATGACTGGTATGCAATAAAAAGGAGCTGCAGCATTTTTTTGGAAAATTGGATCAAGTACTTCTTTAATAGCACAAATAGTAGATTGTTGTACAAGATCTACCCAGCTAGTACAAAACGTGATTATCACGTGGAATGTACGCCACTTTTTACGTCGAAATCACCAAATCTATGACGTGATTATGACGATAAGTCACAGATCAAAGACGTCATATGGCGACGTGATAATTACGTCACCAGATGACGTGTGTAGATGTATAAAGAAACACCAGAATGCTTCTATAAAAATGTTATATTCACAAATAAAAATGTATAATTTATTACACATAAAGGCTCTCTAAAAATATGCTTATTACAATAAATATAAATAAATTAATTTAAATCATTCATACGACTTATTTTCTATAAAAATTTTAAAAGTATTTCCTAAATTCTTGGCGGTCCGTTTTGTTGTTTATTCAAAACACTTCAAAGCCTAGAAAAACATTTTGAAAATCAAAGATCAATAAACCCGAGTCGCTTACATGTCGCCGCCCTTGGGGCACAAGTTAAAACTCTGGAAGCCTGCAAAAACACCCTTTTGTTCCGAGTTGTTACCCGTATATGTTAGTGTAAATATTATTACAAGAGGGGGATTTTTTTTTCACCGACGGGTTTTTCTATTTCAATTAAAATTGTTCGGGAAATTTATCAGTTAGCGCCGAGTGGACCAAAAATCATTTTAATTCGAAGATAGCAAGATTTTTAAGCTTCCAGGTATTTACTTAGGACTTTTTTTGAGATTCATTGGCACAGCCTGCGCCTAAAGCTTTCAGCTCCGACGTGTACATTTTTTTGGAGACACTTTTTTCTTTATGATTTATTTATTATTCTTCGTTATTATTATTATCGATAAAAGGGCATTAGCCCGCGAGGCCACAGTCGTATACTTTCGAAATTAACTCCCACAAAAATAAAACTGCGAAACATCACAAAAACGTTTCGTAATCGAAAAATTAGTCATCCATCCACTCACGTGGATAATCATAAAGGCTTAATCGCGGTCAATTTTCCCATCAAGTGATCCGTGTCTGTTACAGACGAAGTGTCAAAAACAAGCGGTAACGCCACCCTCGATCTTTCGCACAGTCAAAATCTTACACATGTTCCAACTGTTTTATTTAACGTCCTCCGCCTACTACTACATACAACAAACACTCCAAACAAGTTGGTACTGAGTTCGAGTGTTTCCAAGCGCTTCAGGGATGGTTTTACGGATGGGGGTGAAGAGAAAACGAATAGGGGGAAAGTCAATCAATAGTCGAGTGTATAGGTACACGAAGAGTTATTTGTGTTTTGTATTTACCATTTTTGAAAAAAGTCAGTAGTTTTTTCTAAAATTGAACATTGCTTCAAAATCCCAGGTGGGGAGGTGCTGCCCCCCGACGGTCGTCTTTTAAAGCAATTAAAAATTAAAATTTTACCAGAAGATTTATATTTCGAAAGGTTTGTCTTGTGTTTAGCGGCTCCCGGGACCTCTCGCATTGCGCTCGTGTTCTGTCGGATTTTTATACAATCCTGGCCAATAAGAAAAGGTCATTGTACGGCGAAACCCGAATTCGGGTTTCGTTAACGTAAACGAGGAAGTTAATTGAAGGCGACAGTTATTCTGATTGGATTTATTTACATTGGATTGTTGTGTTGACTTGAATATATATCTACCATTCCAGGATGACGTAGGTGACAAGTCGGCCATATTTGCTGGGAGGCACACAACGTTAGTTTCATATGTAAACATCAGAAAGATTTTTTTAAAGTCCTTTATTCTGAAGAAATAAATAGAGAATGCCACATTTTTGTAGTGTTATTAAATGCTCAATGCGTTCTGAAAGAGATAATGTATCATTTTTCCGATTTCCTGCTGTTTTTACAAACGGAGGGGATCATTTAATGCGTTGTCTAGTGAATGAAGAAATGCTTGGATTAAAGCTTTGAAACGAGGTACATTTTCTGAAAGCCAAGTGAATAATAGACTTGTTTGTTCTAGGCATTTTATAACAGGTATTTTTGGCGATCTTTTATATGTATTTTTTTATTATTACTTGGGTAAATTTTCGGTAAACCTGTTCTGTTAAAACACCAGTGACAAATTTTTGACAGAAAACTGTGATTTTTTAAATTTCATTTTACCAAGTGATATTGTTTTAGCCGACAGAGGTTTTTTAATTCAAGATTTTTCTACAAATATTCGGTGCGAATTTATAAACTTTTGTAAGTGCAAACTTTTGTAAGTTTTACCTAAGCTATTGCCCAGAATAAAAACTGTGAGTTAGTATGCAAAATGTATAGAAAAGAGGTTTCTATACAAGTTACTCATATTAGTTTCGTTCGCGCTCAAATTAAAATGCTCAAATGTCAAACTGCAGATAAACAAACAAACATTCGCGTTTCGGGCAGTTCAAATTAATACCGCATAAAGTTGTGTTCATGTCAATAGAAATCTAATTTCCATTCACCACTGAAAATACTACGTCTAGATGTCGTCCTTATCCGAGAATTAGTAACTATGCAACCGCAAATACACAGATGTATTTCATGCTGCCTAACAATTTCTTTAGAGGGGGCTTCAGCGAAGACGTAAGGGGCGAGGATTTCGAGGTTATGTATGAAATTGACAAAGTTGATGGGTATAGAACACTCTTAAATAACTTTAAAAACTAAATGTTTTTTCATCTATATAAATAAAAATAAATTTTCGAATGTATTGTAAATCTATTTGGCTAATCCTCTTTTTGTTGTGTTTGTAATTGTCAGGACAAGAATTGTATGAAAGAAAATTTTACGGAAAAGTGAAAAATTTCGGTTAAAAAATCTCCATATAAAAAAAGTGAGTGATTGAATGAGACAGAAAACAGTAAGACCTTTTGAATGATGACTGTGGTGTTGTTTTTAGGATTCAGGTTTTGGATTAAAGAAAACAATATTTTTTAAAAGCCACTGTTTCGTCAATTTATTTTGACATCTTCAGGGCACTGTAAGATTAAAGGGGCGTTACAAATTGTAAATAAAAAGAAGAAAAGTCAAATTCACACGACAAATTTGAAGTAAATAAATAAATGTTCAAAATTTTAACATAAAATAAGTAAAATAATTCAATAAAATAAAAATAAAACCTTTCATGCCACCACTAAGGCAAATAAGATGTATAATACCGTTTCAAAACTTATCCAAATAAGCGGGTACGTTAGAGGGAGAAATCCTGTAATAAAGTAACACAAAAAATAAAATTTCTATAAATCTCACACAGTCTAAACACCATTCAACCAATATAATTTCAGCATAACGCATTCCCCAACTTCCCTCGAATTAATTTCTAGAACAATCCACCCCCTAACAGTGGGCACAGAGAGAGACACAAAAAAGTTTTGTAACCACGTACTCAGATAGATAAAATATAATTTCTTCTTAGTTGTTCTTAAACATTCATTTCTACGTAAATAAACGATTCTTTATCTATTTCCTTTATAAAATCATTTTGAATGTGTGTATTTCCTAGATTTAGCGCGTATCTAGTGTATAAACTAGAGTGAGCGGATATTACCTAATAATACTGGAAACGGTTTAGTTATTACAGATGCTAATTCAAGCACTTATAACCAAACTTGTGCTGCAAACCTTGCATTTTAATATTACTATTTTAAATTACAATTTATTATGTTATAAATAAATATTCGAACATGGATCGTGTTGTAATATTACCTATAATAACATATAAAAAAGTAAAATAATAATATAGTATAATTAAATTACGTTTACATAAAAACAAATTTGTATGCAACTCGTATTAAATAAAGCAATTTTTTTTTCAACGAGTGTTATTTTACTCACTTAACTATAATTGTCACAACAATTAAGAATTACAAAATATAATTTGTAAGAATTATCATTAACTCATGTAAATTACTTTTGTATTCTGCTTTATTTATGATGGACCCCAACTTTTTTACCGATTTCATTTTTAATGACATAATTTAAATGGCCTTGGGATATGCAACCACAACATGGATATTTCACGCGTACTCGCACAACCATGACAGCTCGATTACGGGTTTCATAGTGGCAGGGTTGCCATTGGCAGATACATTTCGTTAGCCCTTTGGAATAAAAAACCATTCCTAGGTATATTTCGTTCATTAGTATTCGAGTAAATACGCCAAAACGTACTTTTACGTTCTAAAATTGGTAAAGTAAAGGTAAAAACATAGTGAAGCATCGCATAGAGCATCGCATCAAGCCTCTCTCCTCAAGCATCAAAAACAAATGCATGTACTAAACGTTAATCGTTCGTAGTAAAGAATCGAGCATCGCCGTTTTCGAGGAATCAAATCAATTTGATTTTCAAGACTCTGATGCCCGAAATGTGATGTATGATTGGTGCGCTCAAGGTCGTGTGAATACTAGCCACTAGTCGTATTTTGTCAGTATCGTAAACTGCTTTTATAGATGCCCCACTATGTGCCCTCCGATGCCTGGCTTGAGGCGATGCTTGATGGGATGCTTCACTATGTTTTTACCCTAAGTAAGTAAGTAATCTTTATTATAGGGTATCCTAGAGGTTTGCGTCTGCCTAAATAATCGGTTTTTTTCGCGGCATCAGAATTTTTTTCCAAATCCCTCTGTCTGTGTGTGTGTGTCTGTATTCTTCCACGATAGCGTCCGCACGCTTAATCCGATTGAGCTGAAATTTGGTATGTGGTTATTGGATCATTGCGGAATGAATCCGTTTGTTTTTTGTTGAAATCGCCCCACCAGGGGGCGCAGTAGCCCTATGTACATTACAAAAAAAGTTTTTATTTGGTATTTGGTGCCTTATTGGCTTGTAAATACATTTCAAGTAGTTTGGCTTGAAATAAAAAAGCTTGGCTTGAGCTTGAAAGTCAAGCTTTTTAAAAAGGAAACTTTGGCTTGGCTTGATTGTTGCGGATGGCTTGGTTTTCAAGCTTTTCCAAGGTTTATCATGCTTTACCAAGCTTTCAGCTATGATGGCCATGGAGCACGTACCCTGTCTTATGCTCAGTGATACAGCATAAACAATTGCCCCCACTGCCGCCGTCTATCTACTGTCTACTTTTAGTTACCATTGATTGATATGAGTAACAGACAATACCAACAGTAATTTTACTTTTGCCAAATAGTTAGCAAACTTAAATGAAAATTTTCATTCGCAAGATATGCATTTTGTCCGTTTTGCTTACATTTTAATCTTGGCGGCGCGTGATTTCATGAACATTGTTCCGATTAATGTCGATGATTCGAATGAAAAAATGTACGTTTCTGAATCTGATGACAGAGAAGATAAAGTTCAATGTATCCTTTTGAGAAAATTAAAGCCATTGCGAAGGAAAACAAAAATGTCTCAGCAAACTAAAATTAATTTTGAAAATGTTTTGTGAGACCTTAAATTTGAAATTGCCAAAATTAGATGTTGTTACAAGAGATGCTGTCTCCAGACTTGGCTTGATTATTCAAGAGCTTGGCTTGTACTGTGGAATAAGTGAACTTATTTCACGACACAAGGAGTACATCATATTGTAAGTAGTTCTATGTTTCTATATTCCATACCAGTCGAAGAAAAATATTTTTTCTCATTGATTTACATAAAAATATATTTTAAAATAATTCAAAACTTTTTTCCACGATCGTTCTGTCGATTCGCAACCCCTATTTTGCTCAGAAAATAACGATCATCTCGGTTTCAATTCTATGAATACAAACCGAACTGTGGGATTTTATATAAAGCTGTCGACTTAGGAAAACAGATGCTATCGAAAGCAAGGAGAATTTGAAATCGTTTTAATTACATATGGAGTGAAACAAAGAGGGTAGCAGTACATATAAAATTCGTATAAAGAATGTTATAAATAGAAAGACTTGTTCAGTTTTGATTTAGAATTATCACTCACGGATTGCGTATGGGCTTCCTCGAGAAATATCCGCACAAAAATTAAATATTTAAAACCAAAAACTTGTGAAGAAAAAAGAAACAGCGCTTCTATTTCTTAATCTTTGCGTCTCGTTCTTTTGACATTTTGTCTTTGTTGTGTAATGACTTTCATCGAGAAATAATGTGTGTACCGCATCGTCGACTTTGAGAACACCGGCCTTCAATCGAGCGAATCGTCTGAATTGATACAGGGACGTACGAGGGTAGACCCAGAAATACCCGACCTAAAAAAGAAAACGAAAATATGTCTTTATTTGTCTACATAGTCCCTTTTTAGCTTGATACACTATTCCCAGCAATGTTCAATAGCTTTAGATACCCTGTTTATAGCGAGAAACGTTGATTGGCAAGTTTTTTACCACCGAGCCATTTTTTCAAGAAACTGAAAACGTTGTTTAAAGAATTTCACGAAAATTCGCAATTCTTAAGTGGCATCCGGAGTTCTTGTGAGAAGCAAATTTCACTTCTATTTTATGAGGATTTTCTAATATAAAATTGTATTTATTTGCGCGCTACTGGGAACACTTGACGATGAAATATTTCTCGACAGCTTTAAATGTATGTAACGATGTGGCAGCACTTTACAAAGATATTTAAGAAAGAAATGGGAAAACAAATAGGAGCAAATTTTCATAGATGTAATGCAGAATGGCGCGGTTATTTCTTTTTGTGATTTTCCATTTAAAATTAACAAAATAAATACTTTTCGAAGGTTTACAAAAAAATCAAGGAATCTCCACCCTAGTTTTGTAGTTATTAGTATTTCCTGAAAATTTCACAAAAATCAGACTAAAACTAAAGGCATAAAAGGTTATTAAAATTTTTCAAGCGGTTCGGTTTGCTCTTAAGTTTGCTACTAATTTTACTAGTAGAACGAATTGTGCAGCCCAAAAAACTTTGCATTCCCATTAAACTTTTTCCGTTTTTTTTCGAAAATACAACGCAATTTTTAATATACTGGGTGTTGTGTAAGAGCAAAATCATTTCGCCATTTTTTTTGAAGCCCTGACCTGGATTTTAATTTTGGTCACTATGTCTTTTGATTGTTTTAGCGAAGTAGAACAAGCTTACCAAATATCAAATAAATATACAGGGTAATTCCAAAAATGAGGGGGATGATAGTTGACAATCGGTCCACGGGAAGCTGAGATATTGCATTTTAAAGTTTATGCAAATACGCATTTAAAATTTTCAAAAAACAACTACCAAAACGCAAAATTAAAAATCACCCATCAATATCAATTTTTACGTTACCGGTTGTCCACATATCGCGGTTTGAAATTGACGAATTTTCCAAAACTGACACACTGAAAATAGCTTTTTCGTTAATAATTATTTCACGGAAATTTTCCTCGGCCAAAATGTAGTAAATGGAAGTACTAATTCATGATATATCTCGAAATTTAAATTCTGGCGATTTTGGGGGAGTTATATGGATTTTTGAGTGATTTTCTAAAAAATCCATGTGTCGTATCTCCCTTATTATAAACGATATTGAATGGTACTAAAGGGCATTTTGTAGATTTGGACTAGCAGATTCCGAATCTTTTTTAATTTTTGTGATATCTCTTCGGATAGTGGAGAAATAGGCGTTCAAAAAATGACCTAAATCGTCCTCGGCACCCCCCTGTAAAATTGAAAAATTTGAAAAAATTTCGATGTCTGTTTTTGATGTTATCCAATAGATTTTGGTCCGTAGATTTCAAAAATGTCCAGTTTTTTGGTCTAGCTCTAACGGAAGTGCCTCAAAAAGGTTTTCAAAGTTGGAAAATTTTTATGTTTGTTTTTTATGCCATCTTATAGTCCTTGAAGCGTAGATTCCAAAAATGTAAAATTTTTTGATCTAGCTCGATCGGAAGTGCCTTAAAAACGCATTTAAAATTTTCAAAAAACACTCAGAAAACGCAAAATCTTAAGAATTCGCCATTTTCATATAGTTCATCTTATAGTGCTCGACGAGTAGATAAAAAATCATATGTCATAGTTGACAATCGGTCCACGGAAAGCTGAGATATTGCATTTTAAAGTTTATGCAAATACGCATTTAAAATTTTCAAAAAAAAAAAAAAAAAAACTACCAAAACTCAAAATTTTAAAAATTCCATCTTATAGTGCTCGACGAGTACATTAAAAATCACCCATCAATATCAATTTTTACGTTACCGGTTGTCCACATATCGCGGTTTGAAATTGACGAATTTTCCAAAACTGACACACTGAAAATAGCTTTTTCGTTAATAATTATTTCACGGAAATTTTCCTCGGCCAAAATGTAGTAAATGGAAGTACTAATTCATGATATACCTCGAAATTTAAATTATGGCGATTTTGGGGGAGTTATATGGATTTTTGAGTGATTTTCTAAAAAATCCATGTGTCGTATCTCCCTTATTATAAACGATATTGAATGGTACTAAAGGGCATTTTGTAGATTTGGACGAGCAGATTCCGAATCTTTTTTAATTTTTGTGATATCTCTTCGGATAGTGGAGAAATAGGCGTTCAAAAAATGACCTAAATCGTCCTCGGCACCCCCCTGTAAAATTGAAAAATTTGAAAAAATTTCGATGTCTGTTTTTGATGTTATCCAATAGATTTTGGTCCGTAGATTTCAAAAATGTCCAGTTTTTTGGTCTAGCTCTAACGGAAGTGCCTCAAAAAGGTTTTCAAAGTTGGAAAATTTTTATGTTTGTTTTTTATGCCATCTTATAGTCCTTGAAGCGTAGATTCCAAAAATGTAAAATTTTTTGATCTAGCTCGATCGGAAGTGCCTTAAAAACGCATTTAAAATTTTCAAAAAACACTCAGAAAACGCAAAATCTTAAGAATTCGCCATTTTCATATAGTTCATCTTATAGTGCTCGACGAGTAGATAAAAAATCATATGTCATAGTTGACAATCGGTCCACGGAAAGCTGAGATATTGCATTTTAAAGTTTATGCAAATACGCATTTAAAATTTTCAAAAAAAAAAAAAAAAAAACTACCAAAACTCAAAATTTTAAAAATTCCATCTTATAGTGCTCGACGAGTACATTAAAAATCACCCATCAATATCAATTTTTACGTTACCGGTTGTCCACATATCGCGGTTTGAAATTGACGAATTTTCCAAAACTGACACACTGAAAATAGCTTTTTCGTTAATAATTATTTCACGGAAATTTTCCTCGGCCAAAATGTAGTAAATGGAAGTACTAATTCATGATATATCTCGAAATTTAAATTCTGGCGATTTTGGGGGAGTTATATGGATTTTTGAGTGATTTTCTAAAAAATCCATGTGTCGTATCTCCCTTATTATAAACGATATTGAATGGTACTAAAGGGCATTTTGTAGATTTGGACTAGCAGATTCCGAATCTTTTTTAATTTTTGTGATATCTCTTCGGATAGTGGAGAAATAGGCGTTCAAAAAATGACCTAAATCGTCCTCGGCACCCCCCTGTAAAATTGAAAAATTTGAAAAAATTTCGATGTCTGTTTTTGATGTTATCCAATAGATTTTGGTCCGTAGATTTCAAAAATGTCCAGTTTTTTGGTCTAGCTCTAACGGAAGTGCCTCAAAAAGGTTTTCAAAGTTGGAAAATTTTTATGTTTGTTTTTTATGCCATCTTATAGTCCTTGAAGCGTAGATTCCAAAAATGTAAAATTTTTTGATCTAGCTCGATCGGAAGTGCCTTAAAAACGCATTTAAAATTTTCAAAAAACACTCAGAAAACGCAAAATCTTAAGAATTCGCCATTTTCATATAGTTCATCTTATAGTGCTCGACGAGTAGATAAAAAATCATATGTCATAGTTGACAATCGGTCCACGGAAAGCTGAGATATTGCATTTTAAAGTTTATGCAAATACGCATTTAAAATTTTCAAAAAAAAAAAAAAAAAAACTACCAAAACTCAAAATTTTAAAAATTCCATCTTATAGTGCTCGACGAGTACATTAAAAATCACCCATCAATATCAATTTTTACGTTACCGGTTGTCCACATATCGCGGTTTGAAATTGACGAATTTTCCAAAACTGACACACTGAAAATAGCTTTTTCGTTAATAATTATTTCACGGAAATTTTCCTCGGCCAAAATGTAGTAAATGGAAGTACTAATTCATGATATACCTCGAAATTTAAATTATGGCGATTTTGGGGGAGTTATATGGATTTTTGAGTGATTTTCTAAAAAATCCATGTGTCGTATCTCCCTTATTATAAACGATATTGAATGGTACTAAAGGGCATTTTGTAGATTTGGACGAGCAGATTCCGAATCTTTTTTAATTTTTGTGATATCTCTTCGGATAGTGGAGAAATAGGCGTTCAAAAAATGACCTAAATCGTCCTCGGCACCCCCCTGTAAAATTGAAAAATTTGAAAAAATTTCGATGTCTGTTTTTGATGTTATCCAATAGATTTTGGTCCGTAGATTTCAAAAATGTCCAGTTTTTTGGTCTAGCTCTAACGGAAGTGCCTCAAAAAGGTTTTCAAAGTTGGAAAATTTTTATGTTTGTTTTTTATGCCATCTTATAGTCCTTGAAGCGTAGATTCCAAAAATGTAAAATTTTTTGATCTAGCTCGATCGGAAGTGCCTTAAAAACGCATTTAAAATTTTCAAAAAACACTCAGAAAACGCAAAATCTTAAGAATTCGCCATTTTCATATAGTTCATCTTATAGTGCTCGACGAGTAGATAAAAAATCATATGTCATAGTTGACAATCGGTCCACGGAAAGCTGAGATATTGCATTTTAAAGTTTATGCAAATACGCATTTAAAATTTTCAAAAAAAAAAAAAAAAAAACTACCAAAACTCAAAATTTTAAAAATTCCATCTTATAGTGCTCGACGAGTACATTAAAAATCACCCATCAATATCAATTTTTACGTTACCGGTTGTCCACATATCGCGGTTTGAAATTGACGAATTTTCCAAAACTGACACACTGAAAATAGCTTTTTCGTTAATAATTATTTCACGGAAATTTTCCTCGGCCAAAATGTAGTAAATGGAAGTACTAATTCATGATATATCTCGAAATTTAAATTCTGGCGATTTTGGGGGAGTTATATGGATTTTTGAGTGATTTTCTAAAAAATCCATGTGTCGTATCTCCCTTATTATAAACGATATTGAATGGTACTAAAGGGCATTTTGTAGATTTGGACTAGCAGATTCCGAATCTTTTTTAATTTTTGTGATATCTCTTCGGATAGTGGAGAAATAGGCGTTCAAAAAATGACCTAAATCGTCCTCGGCACCCCCCTGTAAAATTGAAAAATTTGAAAAAATTTAGATGTCTGTTTTTGATGTTATCCAATAGATTTGGGTCCGTAGATTTCAAAAATGTCCAGTTTTTTGATCTAGCTCGATCGGAAGTGCCTCAAAAAGGCTTTCAAAGTTGGAAAATTTTTATGTTTGTTTTTTATGCCATCTTATAGCCCTTGAAGTGTAGATTCCAAAAGTTTATGCAAATACGCATTTAAAATTTTCAAAAAAAAAACTACCAAAACTCAAAATTTTAAGAATTCGCCATTTTCGTGAAAATAGCTTTTTCGTTAATAATTATTTCACGGAAATTTAAAAAAATTTCGATGTCTGATTTTGCTGTTACCTTATAGATTTTGGTCCGTAGATTTCAAAAATATATTGAATGTATATTTTTATTTAAAATAACCACTAGCGCCATCTTCCGAATTTTCCTAATAAAAAGGTGGAATATTTCTCCCCTGCAAGAATAATGTAAACAATCATATGCATCCACTGTATAAAAATCAATTACCTTTAAGTCAAATTATAAGCAGAGGCCTTATTTTTTTTTTTATAGAAATCGATCAATAGCGAGGTCATACATTTTCATTAAACGTCAGTGTAGAATCAAGAGAATTAAATTTTAAAATAAATATACGTTCTGATTCTGAATAATTGTGATTATGTGAATTAGTGAAAATGAATAGAGTACCTAATTCAGGCAGTGATGAAGAATTTAGGAATACTCCACCAGACTTGCAAGAAGAAGGTAGGTAGTAATGTTTCTCTAAATGTGTTACTTAATAATGGTACGAAAAGTCCTATGAATTGTTTAACAACTGGAAATAATATATAAAAAATAAATTGGTACATTTTTATTACCTAAGTTGCTCATTAAATTCTGTCTGTATTTATAAAATTAAAGATTTTTGTTATATTTTCCTATTTTTTGTTTTTTTTTTTGGTAGGCGAAAAACAGTTGTGTGTCACACATGCAGAAAACGCTTTAGCAGCCCTTAGCTATTAGCTGCCCTCGCTTCGCTTCGCTTCGCTTCGCTCGCTCATGCAGCTAATAGCCTCGGGCTGCTAAAGCTCATTTTCTGCCCTTGTGACACAATTCACAAGTCACAATTTTTTATTTTTTGTATTAACCATTTTTTAGTACCGGAAAAGGATGCTCTGACTTGCATCGATACTTTAAAATATAGTCATTTATCTTCAGAAGAATTTGACAATGTGTGGAAAGCATGTAGCAATTTAAGGTTACACCAAATTAAAACTGTTGATTCAACATGATGCATGGCCTTTTTACAAACAGCCCTCTGGATTTCGTTTGGTAAAAATTAAGAATTATTGTTTAATCTATTATTGTATATTGCAGGTTGAAATGGATTTTGAAACTGCGTTCAAACCTAAGGGAAATCTACTTGCAGATTGGAAATCAGAATTTTTTGCTATCTTATCTTTCCTTAGGAGTGACAATCACGTCAAAGAGAAAAATGTTAAATCGATGTTAGACAAACTAATAAATAAAAGTTATCGTGAAAGTAAGCATAAATTTACTAATTTATTTGATCATAATTTAAGTTTTTTATTATTTTAGATTCTTCTGATGCCATTTTGTTGTGGGGTCTGCACCCACAAAGTAGTTAACAAAGATGTAACAGGAAAAAATACTACAACAAACTTAACCATTAGAGATTCCCAGATGTCATTTCTGTTTTTAGGAAGAATTATACAAGAAGTTGAGGACCATATTACACTTTTAAAACAAAAGAAGAGACACGTCCATCCGTTTGTATACTGCGTTGGACCTGACATTTTTACGATTGAGAGTGTTGATTTATTTTTTGATGATATTAGGTATCAATTTTTTCCAAATTTTAAAAGCAATTGATTGCTGCTTTCAAATTTTCTATTTATTTAATTTGCAATTTCCAAATGAATCAATTATGCCATGGACTTTCTTAGAAAACCATTTTTTTGATTTCAAAACTAAACATAAATATATTTTATGTGATTACCTCAAAGAAATGAAAAATAAAGAGAGTTGAGCTAATATTTGTTGTATTATTTTAAAGTATGAAAGAATTTTGTTAACAATTGTAATCACAATAATCACTAAAATTAATTTTTACAGACCCACTAATACAATCATTAGGGGGCAATTCAGTTATATTACTAATTAATGTGTCCAGGCCTTTTTGATAACATTAATTGGCAATAAAATTAAATTGCTCCCCAATAATGATTATTTATTAAATCTGTAAATATTAATTTTAATACAATATTGTAATTAAAACAATTAACCAAAAGTCTTGGAATTCATTTCCAAAAGTAATAATTAATAGGGATCAATTTTATCACACAAGTAATTATATTAATTACGAGTTTATTTAAACTCCTGGACAAAATTAACGCACCACTCATATTTTTCTCAATAATCTTTATTTATTGTTAACTTAGTGTACGACAAGTAGGCTATGGACCGTGTTTGACACTGACAGATGTTATTTAAACTAGCTAGTGTCACATAATACCTTGTTTTGACAATAATTCATATTAAACTTTGTTTTAGAGTAAATCTATGTAAAATTTTTTTAAAAAAGTGTTGATTAAAACAAAATTTCTGTAAGAAGCAAGCGTTTGTTTGTAATTGTTTTTATCATATGCATGTTTGGAAGTTCATTTGCGAGTAAAACAAGTAAGAAAAATGAACCGCCAAAGAAATTTGTCAATAGAGGAGGCAGTGCGAGCATCGACTCTTCTGGATGAAGGATATTCAATGCGACATGTTGCTGGTTTTTTAGGAAGACATCATTCCAGTATCAGTCGCGTAGTGAGACGTCATAATGAAACAGGCTCGTACCTTCGAAGAACAGGACAAGGGCGAAAACGTTGCACTAATCAAATTGATGATCGTTTTTTGAGACAACGTGCTCTCAGAGACAGGAGAGTTACCAGCAATCTGTTAAAAAATGAATTAGCGGATGTTCGCAACGTCGCTATATCATCTCGAACGGTTAGAAGACGTTTACATGAAGCAGAATTGAGCAATAGAAGACCAGCCAAAAAGCCCTTGCTTACCAGAGAACACAAAGTTCAGAGATTGAATTTTGCAAGACTACATCATCAATGATTGGAAACGGGTTATGTTCTCCGATGAAACCAGAGTTAGCCTTAAAGCTCCAGATGGACGTGAGCGTGTCTGGCGAAGACGAGGAGAAAGGTTTGCTAGCTGTAATATCTCTCCTAAAGTACCTTTTGGTGGTGGCTCTAAAATGTTTTGGGGAGGAATTTGCTTCGATGCTCGTACGGAATTAGTCCCTATACGTACGAGGTCTATGAATGCCCAATATTACTTAGATAACATTATTGTCGAACATGTAATGCCTTTTGCTCCATTTGTTGGGCCTAATTTTTTATTCATGCAGGACAACGCTCGTCCCCACGTGGCAAGACAGGTTATTGGTTACCTAAATGATGTTAATATCCCTTTATTAGAGTGGCCACCTAACAGTCCGGACATGAATCCTATAGAGCATCTATGGGACTATCTCAAAAAGAAGATTCGAAGTCTTAGACCTCCTGTTGTTAATCACAACCAACTTATATTGAAGAATGGGAGATTATTCCGCAAGCGTTTGTTGAACATTTAATATCAAGCATGCCTCGACGCATGAATGCAGTAATAAGAAGTAGAGGAGGCCCTACACGGTATTAGGGTATTAGGGTTCACATATTCTTTTTTCTTTTTTCAATTGGAAAGCATGATAGCTTAATTATGCATTTTCAGCAAAAACAAATTTTTAAAGAAAAAATAAGGCAAATTAAGGTCATGTTAAGGTCATATTCGACTAATTTTTAGGTATTCATTATTGTTTCAATTTAACTAAGTTTTATTTTGTGTTTATATTGTAAATATTTAGAATAATTAAAGTGGTGCGTTAATTTTGTCCAGGAGTTTATATTAAGCACTGATAATGATTACTTATTGGACTATAACCATTAATACTGATACCTTAATGTATTGTCTTAATATTTAAGGAGATCGAATTTGGTAGTTCTTGTGCTTAAATCAATTCTTCAATTGCATTTAAATAATTAGAGTAAATAATTGAATTAATAATATTAAATAATTGTATTAATACTTGGTGATTAGTCAATTACATACAAATGTTTGTATTGATTACAAAGCGTATCGGCTGACTTTTAAATATCATAATAATTTAACCAATTACTTTTTTTTATTAAATAGTGGCTACTTTTTGGTTCAGTGTACAATTTGTTCGCTCTATGGCAATGCTAGAAGAGCGTTCTCAACTGGTTTTATTTAAAATAACCACTAGCGCCATCTTCAAAATGTCCCTAATAAAATTGTGGATTATTTCTCCACTGCAAGAATAATGTAAGTACCACTGTATAAAAATCAATTACCTTTAAGTGAAATTGTAAGCAAAGGACTTATTTTTTTATAGAAATCGATCAATAGCGAGGTCTGAATGATCACCGTTCACCAACCACCGATTTTATTGTCCGAAAACCAAAAACCAGAGGAAAGTATTTTACAGTTTACATTTTTCAGTTCGTTAGCATTAGACATCTCGCAGCGCCGCTATAACCGCAAATCCTGAGGTTGGTTAAATATAAATTAACCATAAAATTTTTTGAACCAGAAACAAATAATGTTTCTGAATTTAAATGGGAAACCCAGAAAGAATCCTGCACAAATCTTATCGAAATTGTATTTAATTAATATTGTAAACATTCCGTATGTATTTTCCTAGGAGCCCTACGAGACAATCAATGTCAAAAAATTGTTAAAAGCTGCCAAAAAGGAAGCTACAATCAAAATGGATGAAATCCGCATACAAACATATGTTTCTGAGATCGCTAAATTCAAAACTGAACGTAAAAAAAACGATATTTGCCATCTAATTATTACTCTATCTTGACAAATTATCATGCACAGTCAAATATTTAATTAACGATAGTACTCAACTGTCTCTTTGGCGTCAGATTTGAATTAAGCAACCTTAAAGACATATGCTTACGTGTCAATTTTATCAATTGCGATTGTTACATGCTGTTTGACATTTATTTGACAGCTGTCAACTTATTAACATCAGTTTTGAAGTCAGCAACCTCAAAAACATATATTTACATGTGGATTTTATCAATTTTGATTATTGCTTCTTGTTTGACAGCTAGTTGACAGCTGTCAACTGTCAATATCGTCTTTTTGACAACCTATTTGAATTGAGCATCCTTAAAAACATATGTTTGCATATTAATTTTATCAATTTTCATTGCTACATGCTGTTTGACAGTTAGTTTGACAGCTGTCAACTGTCAATATTATTATATTGGCATTAGATTTGAATGCAGCCACCTCGAAAAGATAAGAGGGTACTTTTTTTAACGCAGCAAATACTAAACTTTTGAAAAGATTTTAAGCAGTAAATAATGTTAAATCAGTGGAGCTTTGGAGCTCCGTAGGAGCCGGAATAGCATAGTTGAGCTTTGTTTCCATTGAGACTTTTTTTTTGCTCCAAATTTCAGCCAATTTGACCGGGAGCCAATTCTCATAAGATTTGTGCGGGGTTCTTTCACAAAAATTATAGCACTTTACAGAGTGTTTCATAGGTGGATGAACATATCCTAACTGTGGATAAAGGACACTTAGACGTATAAGAAAAACCCATATTTGATATATCTAACTCGCTTCATTACTGAGTTACAGGGTGTTTTATCAATTTTGCTCATTTCTTTTATCACCGTATTTTGGAACCACCCTGTATATTTATTTGATATTTGGCAAGTTTTTACGATACTTTACGGCAGTCTGAAGATTACATTTTTTTAAAAAATTTTATAACATAATGTTTTATTAGAAAAAGAATACATTTAGGTCAAAGTCGAAACATGCAGAAATAAAATTTATGTTTAAAATATGTGACAGTTTTGGTTTCCAAAACATTGAACAAGTATGTCACGCATTGGTTAATAATACCGAACTAAGTACAATCTTTTAAGTGTGCCTTAACTAATTTCTCAACTTTAAACGCAAAAAGTTATATTCTTTCGTTAACTGAAAAACCGTTCTAATTTTTTAAATATAGGTATTTGTCCTTAATATTAATGTATGTTACAGATATTTTTCTTTTCTGTATGAATTTCACAACATTTTAGTGAAGTGAAATTAGAATTTTATATGGATCTAAGACCTGAGTCAAATTTTTTCGATTTTATACATAAACAGAGCTGGGTAAAGCACTTTTGGAAAGTGCTTCAATTACCAAGCAGAAACCACTTCAATCGAGTGCTTTAGAGTTGACCGTACCAAATACTTTTTATTTTAAAAGTGCTTTTACTGTCAAGCACCAAGCATCAAGCAGCAAATACTCATAAAGTATTTGAAGCCCTTGAAACGTTAAAATTATTTGATAAAGCTCCAAGCTTAAAGCACTTTGAAAGTGCTTAAAGCCCTTTAAGAGTGCTTGCAGCACTTTAAAAGTGCTTGAAGCCTTTTAAACGAGCTTTAAAAGTCGTTTTAAAAAATAGAAGAACTAATTTTAAGAAAACTAGTGATAGTAAGGTTTTTTATATTAAAAGACTAGGAATAAAAAACAAACATCACAAAACAAAATTCTCTTTTTTTCTTAAAAGAATAGGAATACAAAACAAACACGCACGAGTATACTGTTTCACAATAGACGCAATACTACTGTTATCGAGCTAGAATCGCAGACGCATAGATTTTTTTCCAAATTTTCAAGCTGAGACTTGTCTAAGAAAATAATTCAAGAACTTTTAAAAGTGCTTCAATTTCTGAAAAGGTTTAATTTCAATTACTACAAATGTAATTGAAGCACTTTGAAAGTAATTAAAGCACTTAAAATAATTAAAGCACATTGAAAGTAATTCAAGCACTTCCAAAATTCCCCGAAAGGCTTGAAATCCACAAGCATTTGTAAAAAATCCTTTAATTATAAAGCACCAAATACTCTTTTCCAGAAGTAGTTGAAGCACAGGGCTTAAAGCACTGAATGTACTTCAAGTACTCGTTTTTTTTGTAATAATTATTTAATATATTGACTTGAAATTTGGTATGGTTATATTTTTAAGTTAGTAAATCATAAGCGTGTTATCAATTTTGATACTAGATAAAGAGGGCGCCACCTAATCTCTACTGTATGAAGAAAAGTATCAATTTTTTTTATTCCTGGCCTTTATGATACACCCTGTAAATTTGAACAAAAAAGGTATATAGCATAAATTCAGCTTATTTCAAGATATTTGCATTTAAAATATTCTAGCCACAGTATTTAATTTACTTTAACATATTTCAACATAGTAGGCTTTGAAACTATAATGAAAATGTACAGCTGTCAAATAATTAATTGTTAGATGTGCTTTACCCAGCTCTGTACATAAAGAGAAGCTTGTAAAGCGCGACAAACTGTAGAATATTAAGATTTTTTTTAAAATTTGGTGGAGGTTCCAGCGATCCCACTAAAATTTCAAAAATAGAAATACTAGGAATATTAGTGGATTGAAATTAGACGAAAATATTCTGAAAATTGATGTAAGAGCTAAGTCAAATTTTATTTTTTTTAAATGGGGGTTTATTTTCATGAAAAATTGTATTGCGCAATTTTTTTCTTTTTTCCCCCTCACATTACCTTCTTCTATGGTATAGTGGAGGGCGAAAAAGTAAAAGCGGTAGTGAACATGATAAATTCGATCACTGCCAACTTCGTTCGAGGTATAAATCCTTCGGCACTCCACTATCGGTGAAAATCAGAATTTCTGGACTTGTATAGAAATTAAAAATTGAATACCCAACAAATCTACTACAACTAACAACCATGTACGGAATCGGTGCTTACACAACAGCGACATACTAAATACAGCGATATCCAGTCGCCGCGACACTCTCGGCAGGAGAAGGGATATCGTCCTGACAAGCGCGAACTTACCAAGCCCCACCTCCGACGGGTGGATAACCAATAGAAACCGATCGGCTATCGGCACCCCTCACAAGTCTAAATTTATGCTGTTTAACTCTTGAGGCGCATGTCAGCTGTTCGATTAGAGTTTACGATAGATATCAAGAGCTATATTTGAGTTGGCCGCATAAATAGGAAAGAAAGTAGGTTGGTTACACTTCAATTACTCGTAGGTAGGAATTTTGTCAAATTCTGCTATTGGAAGAGAATAGTTTGAAATAGTTATTAAATTAAAAGAAGTTTCAAAAGGGCCAGTGGTATTTTTATATGTAACGCTTCGATCTAGACATTATTTTCGTAATTTGTGAGTAAATTTTAAAATCGACAGCCTCAAAAAATAGTTATTTGTATCACTAGTCCGGAAAATGCAGCCGAGGTGTTTTTTCTGGACGAAGGATCAAAAAAAATTTCATTACTAAGCCTCATTGGCTAAGGACGTGATTATGCGGTGTTCTGGTGTATTTTTTTGACGCCCAAACCGAATTCGACCTCAAATAAGCTCGTACACACTCAAAATATTAAGTTAGAGCCAAAAAACAACCCCTAACATAAGGTGACACTAAATACATGCAAAAAAAATTGTTAGTTACCGCAAACATTTTGTATTTGAAAATAGAAGTCTGGTATAGGTCAGGCTAGGACGCCTTAAGAGAAAAAAATTAAAGAATTTAAAGAAATTCTTCATAAAATATCACCTCCACCAAAAATAAGTCCTCAGCCAGGTCTATCTTCTTCTCGAGCAGGAGAAATTTCCCATTAAATTGGGAAACAGAATAAGACTACGAAAAACTAAGAAACTATTATTTAAAAAGTAACTTTAAAAATAAGAGGTACTTTTTATTCTACTCTCGACTGGGTTTGTACAAAGGACGCCGCACCATTCTTATGGAAACGGGAGCACCGTCAAGTTGTCTGATCAATAGTGTCCACGGGCCCGATCCTATCATATGGCTAGATTTCGATATACAGGGCGTTAAAGTTCAAGATCCCGAAAGTTTAAAATATGTACCAAAAAGTCCCTGTAAAATATTTTTAAAAGTTTCTGGCGGATATATGTAGTCAAAATACATACGTAATAAATAAAATCAAAATATATTTCCTTACAGGGCGATTCATGTTTCCGCAGGCCTTTTTGTTCAAAGTATGTATTTTTAAGATGCAGAAATAGCCTGAAATATCGATAAAAAAAGTTTCTGAATATTGGATATAATGTATATCTTGAATTGTAATGGGTAAAATTGGATCCTACGGCTTGTTTTCGAGAAATTAAACGATTAAACTGTAAAAATATCAATTTTTGCCAATAGCAACTTTTAGTAAAATAAAAAATAAACGAAATAGTGTAAACTAAATATTTTTACACACTGTATTAGATTATATTACACCGTTATATTAATTGGACGCAGGCTAAAAATTTATACTTACAGGGTGATTTCACTGGAGCTTGTAAGATGATTTATTTACTATTTTTCTAAATGATATTGTTATTAACACCAACGATATAAAAGTTTTAATGTACGCAGATGACCTGAAACTATTAGTTGAAATTCGTTCTTTTAATGACTCTTTACTTCTCCAAAACTGTCTAAATGATATAGCAAATTGGTGTCAAAATAACTCACTTCCGTTAAATCCAGACAAATGTTCTGTTATGTCTTTTACCAGGCGACATACAGCTCTTATTTTTAATTATGAATTGCATAATATTATTCTTAACAGGCCGAATTTTGTGAGAGATCTTGGAATATACTTTGATCCCGAGCTAAATTTTGTTAAACATATAGAATCAATGGTGTCATCTGCTAATAAAAGTTTAGGGTTTGTCATAAGAAGCTGCAAAGAATTCTCAGATATCTCTACATTAAAAATCTTCGTCCGATCGAAACTCGAATATGCATCGGAGGTATGGTGTCCTAGACAGAAAGTCTATATTGACCTAATTGAAAAAGTTCAAAGGAAATTTATGAAATCGGCTTCTTTTATATTGGACGGTATTTACCCTCCAAGGGGCTACCCTCATGATCTACTATTAACACGATTTAAACTTCCTGATCTAGAAAAACGTCGAACCTATCAGCAAATTTCATTACTCTGGAAAATTCTTAATGGTCAAATAGATAGCATTGATTTGTTAAATTATGTTCATTTTAAAATACCACGCGCGGGTCTAAGAGTTTATTGTAGTTTCTATTTGCCAGCTGCAAGAACAAATATTTTAAATTCATCCCCATTATACCAAGCAATCAATGAGTATCATAACATCCAGGACAGCTTGGATATATTTGCCTGTAATAAATACCAAATCAAAAGTGTAATTCTCTAGGTACTGATGTGTATTATATAAGTATTACGAACTTTTAGAAAATTGTGTAATTGCATAGTAGATGTTCCGTACACTACCAAGTTGTCCAATGTTAACGTCCATTTTTTTTCCTGTCTCAAGCAGACACAGGTTTTTTTTAATGGACGTTAACCCTGGACTGCTGGCAGTTTTTGTATTATATACATTGTGTTTGTTATTATTAACATTTTTGTTATGTTGTCCTTTTCCCACCCATTAAATGGTTGGTACAACTGTTGGGTGGTGTATCAAAATAAATAAATAAATAAATAAATAAATAAATAAATAAATAAATGACAAAATCAACAAATCTAAAACAGCTGCCAAACAATTAATAATTAATTGTTACCTTTCACTTATTTTTTAATAAGTTAATCTTACTTTTAAAATATATTTTATTGAACAGGTTGTACGTATACATACAGGGTTATTCATTATTCCATTAGGTACAAAAAAAGATTAGATAGAATTACAGGTCAGTTGCTTTGACAAATATTTGTGCTTTTTATTGAAACTCATATCGCATACATAGTGGATTGTTTGTACCTACCTTAATTACTTACAGTGTATTTTTTTTCAGATTATTCAATTATTTATTGGATTTAATAAAATATAATTTTCATGTGAAAAATCTCTCGTAAAAATTAAGAAACGCTATTAAATAAATGTATAGGGTGGTGTAATAGGTATTTCAAAGCTCGATGGAATAATCGATTTTCCACAATTGCATATGGTTCTCTAAAAATATCAGTGAAATATTCCTAAAAAGGGATAACAAGTAAACCAAAACGCTAGGGCTCTAACGCATTGGTGTTGTAAAATATGAATTATGGGTTCGATAAAAGAACCTACCTATTTTTTTATTTATTGGAACAATAAACCTTTCAATTGTTTGGCAGCTGTTTTAGATTTGTTGATTTTATCATCTTACAAGCTCAAGTGAAATCACCCTGTAAGTATGAACTTTTAGCATGCCTCTAATTAATATAACGGTGCAATATAATCTAATACAGTGTGTAAAAATATTTACTTTACAATATTTCGTTTATTTTTTATTATTAAAAGTTGCTATTGGTAAAATTTGATATTTTTACAGTTTAATCGTTTAATTTCTCGAAAACAAGCCATATGATCCAATATTACCTATTACGATTTTGAACGAGGACTTCAAGATCAAGATCAAGACTTTTTTTTATCGATATTTCAGGCTATTTCTGCATGTTAAAAATATATACTTTGAACAAAAAGGCCTGTGGAAATATGAATCGCCCTGTAAGGGAATATATTTTCATTTTATTTATTACGTATGTATTTTGACTACATATATCCGCCAGATCCGTTTAAAAATATTTTACAGGGACTTTTTGGTACACACGTTTCCATAAGAATGGCGCTTTATCCTTTATCTACAGCTAATGAAGGCGAAATTTTAAGTAGATACCTATTGTGTCTATTTTTCAGAAAAATTTAGTGCTTCACCCGCAATTTCTTCAAAATTTTTACCTTGAGTTTATTTCTCTGTTTAATTTTGGATTTTTGCGTTATATTCTAATACATATTTTCTTATTTTTGCATTACAGTAAAACAAAAACCTACAGAGCACTTTTTGAACTAGGTCATATCCAAATATTAAGTTAAGCGCTTTATACAGGATGTTTCATTGGGAGAGGGTAATATTTTAACAGAGGATAGGAGTGACTGAGGTGATTCCAAATAACCCATATTTTATGGGTCTACGGTCCTTTATAGCTGAGATACAGAGTGTTTTGTTCATTTTGGTAATTTCTTCATTGCCTCCTGTGCTTTAATTGAGATACTATTAATATTGAAAATACAGGTTCGGCTTCACTAAAAATTGACAAACAACACCCTGTATGTTAAATTTTCAAAAATATTTTACCATATCTAAAAAAAGGACAAAAAATTGAATTTAACGATATACTTTTTATTTTTGCACGTATGATTTTACTACTCATAAATTGTTACTTGCTTAATTAATCCTATTAAGTTGTAATCAATATTATTTGGCCTAATTAACTATTTTGTTTAAAAGTATGTTATACCAAAAATTTTTATCGTCATCTAGGCCTATGAAAACAGATTTACAGGACCGTACTAGGAACTAAATATCACATTAGATTTAGCTACACATCACGCATTTTATTTATTTTTTTTAACCTTCCTTATGAAAAATTTTGTATTTTAGAGTAGGAGAGTTAAAGAATCTAAAATCTAATTTTTGTAAACGATAAAAGTATTTGAAAACGCGTTCTTTATTTAATTAAGTAAGTTTGGTAATAAGCTATCTATGTATTTGTGAAATTTAATGGTAATAATATGAAAACATAAAAAATTACAAAATCTAGATGCTCATGAAATTGACTGAAGAACTGATTGAAAGAATGCCAAGAGGTTAAAAATAACGAAAACATCATTCGAAAATCTATAAAGCGAGCAACAACATGCATTCAACAGAATGGGGGTCATTTAGAACAATTATTATAATTTTTTTAAACTTGTTTTTTGAGTCTTTTAAGTGTTGAGTAATGTTTTAATTCTGTTTATAATTTAATTAGATATTATTTAACTAAAAATGATTTTTGTTTATTCGACTCATGTGTTGTTGACGTATCTATTTAATTTTTATGTACTTTTATCATTTACAAACATTTGATTATAGTTTCTTTTATTCTTCTACTCCAAACTACACAATTTTTCATAAGGAAATGATTAAAATGTGTGTTGAATAGGTAAATCTAATGTGACGTTTAGTTCCTAGTACGGCCCTGTAAATCTGTTTTCATAGGCCTAGATGATGATAAAAATTTTTGGTATAACATACTTTTAAATAAAATAGTTAATTAGGCCAAATAATATTGATTAAAACTTAATAGGATTAATTAAGCACGTTGGTGCCCCAAAAATGTAAGAAAACTTTACTATTTATGAGTAGTAAAATCATATGTGCAAACATAAAAAGTATATCTTTTTAGATATGCTAAAATATTTTTGAAAATTTAACATACAGGGTGTTGTTTATGAGTGGAACGAATTTGTCAATTTTTAGTGAAGCCGGGCCTGTATTTTCAATATTAATAATATCTCAATTAATTTGTTAAGACACATAGAGTATGTGTACCAAATATTATAAAATTATACAGAGTGGTTAAAAGCACAGGAGGCAATGAATAAATGATCAAAATGAACAAAACACTCTGTATCTCAGCTATAAGGGACCGTAGACCCATAAAATATGGGTTATTTGGATTCACCTCAGTCACTCCTCTCCACTGTTAAAATATTACCCTCTCCCAATGAAACACCCTGTATAGGTCTATCTAACAAACATATTAAAAGCCGAATTGAAGAACATAAAAGGAATATTATAAAAAACTATATGGGAATGATGACAATTTCTTGTAGATTTTATTGCATTGTATTATAATTTTTCTCAGTGTAGAACTGAAAACAAACTTTACTATTAAACCGTTAAATTTACCAAATTTTTAGTATCACTATAGTAGCCAGATTACTATTATTATAATAATAATCAGTGGGTATAAAAGATTTAAAACCTCTTTAATGATTTATTTATAACTTGAACATATGGGTTTTTAATTAAAAGTTAATTTCAATTAAGAGTTATTTGTATATCATTTAAAAGATCTGATTATTTGATTTAGCACCTAAATTCACGATAAAAAAGTTACGAGAAGTGGATAATTTTCCATTTCACAAATTGTCACAACAGCGACTTACCTTGATGATGCGAACTAATCACAGCTGTCTTATTACCACTCAAATAATCATCCTTGCAGATAAATTTGTTATCGTCTAATACGTAGAGTTCTTCTCCGGTTGAAAGTTGTTTCCTACAGACCAGACAGGTGAAACAATTCAAATGGAACACTTTGTCTCTCGCTTTTCTCACTAAGTCACTCGGCGATATTCCTTGACCACAACCACCACATTTAGTACCATATCTCCTGGAAAAAAGGGACATTAAAAAACAAACTGATCGAGAAAAATGTTCGGAAATTCATTTAATGCAAGGATACTATTGTTAAAGACAAATGATTTAAAGAATCATCTGCAATCTTAACGCAAAGTTAGTGTACATTTTTAGAAATGTAGTCATTAGTTTTGCCAATATAATAAAAATAATCTAATTGAAAATAAAAACAGCCATTTCGGATACTGTGGATTGTTTAACCAAATACAGACATTTCTTCTTTCAAATAAGAAATTAAATTCACCCTGACGTATCCTTGACACTGAAATACGCACTCCCAGTTTTGCTAAGGCCGAGCGAATACACTGGTACAGCCGCGCCAAGGATATTCACTTTTAATGTACTTGGTTCGGGATCACACAAATTTCATATTAAAATAATACTGAGTTATTAGATGTGCTACCATCTATGGTAAGAAGAGAGTATTGACATTAAATTTTGACTGAATCTAGTCAAGATGTCACTCTCTTCTTTTTTATCCCTTTCAGAGATTAATACATAGTGAGTAAACCAGTAAGGAATTTTAATTTATTAGATTCGACATCCTAAGACCGGTTTCTGCCTTTCGGCTTCATCAGTTAGGCTTTTCGAATCCAATAAATAAAAATTCCAAACTCTTACAAGTCAATAGCTATATCCGCTACAAGATAACATTTTTAGATGTGCTACCATCTATGGTAAGAAGAGAGTATTGACAATAAATTTTGATGTCACTCTCTTCTTTTTATCCCTTTAACTGATGAAGCCGAAAGGCAGAAACTGGTCTTAGGATGTCGAATCTAATAAATTAAAATTCCTTACTGGTTTACTCACTATGTATTAATCTAAAGAACAACTAGACAAAGAAGTACTGAAAGATTAATATTATCTTCAAGTTGTAATAATTTTATAAAAACCCTTTTTACACTACATGCCGATTTTGGCGGTTTAAGAGACCTGCCAATAATATTCGGTTTATGTTGGTCTACAATGCATTTGTCCACATCTATTGCTGCTTCATTTAATGAAGACTTCTGGAACTTTAGATGTGTTTTTAGGCTAATTCTAATTCTGACTGGTATTCCGAGAAGTCGCGTTTATTCGAGAAACCATTTACCATAACTGAAACAGTATTTAATTTAAAGAATTTTCTTAAAAAAACGGTTTTCCGCGATCGCGCCACTAAAACCATAAAGGGAATAGATAATTGCTACGAGTTGAATAACGATATGAAACATGGGTCTCGTCTGATAGTACGAGCCCTTCAGAATTCATGACGGGGTGGTTTAAACGGAGTGCAATTACCATAAATAAATGAGAGTGCACTTCATAAAGACTCTCTCTTATCGAGCCCCTTTTCGGCTTCTCGATCCCGACGATTAAAAAGAGAAAAAGCCAACGAAAATGAGGAAAAGAAATCTCTTGTGTCATTAGAGATGATGATTTAATAAAATTTAAGTTTTTGACAGAAGTGCCTCCTCCCGCGGCGGTTTTTAGAAAATCATTTTATCGTAGAATGGATAATAGTTAATGGAAAACTTAAAAAAAAAATTGTGTCGTTATCACTGGCGGATCTAGGAAGTTTTTTAGGGGGGGGGGGCATAATTTAATGGAAATTAATGAAATGATATATATATTTGGAACAGAATATGGCAAAACAAACAAAAACACAATTCGGCAATTATTCTAGTAAATAATAAACTCTCAAAAGAAAAACATCTGTTTGCAAATATACTTAAAACAACTGAAACCAGAGAACAATAAAATAAAATAAAATAAAAATGTGACGAAACAAACAAAAACACAAATCCACAAATCCAAAACTAAAACACCTTCAACAAAAACTAGAATTATTGTTTATAAAACAAAATCCATATTCCTTTGGCCAGATAGCCAGATAGCCTATCTTCTGACATAGTAGATCAGAGCCAACTTTTTATTCGCCTCAGCGAAGAAAAACTTCTTTCCGATGAGGCATCACTGATCGGAAGTGTAATGAAAATTTTTAAAAATGATGTTATCAAAGGAAACATTACTTTATCACAGTGAGCAAGGGCTCCTAAAGCCTCGTCAGGAAGTTTTTCTTCGTTGGCTTTTACCCATTTCGCCTTCCACAACATAAGTTCGCTTTTGAATTCTGTGAACAAAACCTCCAGATTTTGATGAAAAAGTTTGTTAAATCTTTCCACTAAGGCCCGTGTCGTTGAATCCAGACAGGACATTTCCCTAATTACCGTTGGTATTATAATGTTCAAATTGAACAAACTGGTTGTTTCAGCAGTAAATCGGGTCTCCAAATCTGTAATTATACTGTCGAGCAAGGGTATATATATAATCTGCCTATAGTATTGTTCCAGTGATTCGCAACTTGGATTTGGTCTATGTCTCATGATTCCAGTGGTTCTGGGTTTGCTCAAAGTTGCCCCCAGCTCATCTAGGGATTTTCCGATATTGATGTAAATTGCGTTAAAATGGTTTTCAGCTTCTTGTCTGTTTTCTTTTAGAACTAGTAATGTCCAAGTTTTTTTTCTGGAGCAACTTGCTGAGCGGCATCGTTACAGAAAAAACTTCAGACATACAAAAAAGACTTACAATGAAGGAACTATTTTTTAAAGCAGAAGCATAGTTTTGTGCCTTACTCGAAGAGTCTCTTTCTTCCCAAGACGATATTATATCGAGTGATTCAATAATTTTTGGCAGAAATACTCGAAATTGCAGGACTGAGTCATGTCGCTCCACCCATCGTGTCTCACACAGGGAATGAAGTTGGTCCTGAAGGATTTGTTTCAGGACATAATTTCTCTTGGAGTACGCGGTGAAAAATGAGACAACATCCTTCATTACTCCCAAAGCATTACGTACGGACTGTACAGAAGATGATTTAGAAAGGCTGAGATTCAATGTATGACTTAAACAAACAGGGACAACGGACGACCGAGGTCAGCATTTTTTGAGCCTGTTGAACTGCACCATTCTGCTTAGAAGTCATGACACTACAGCCATCCGTGCAAATTCCAACACAGTCCATGAATGGTAAATTTAGTTTCTTCACTTGGCTTGTGACTATTTGTCCCAGAATTTTACCTGTTAGAACAGGCTCCATGGTATTGGGGTCTAGGTTATATTTTTCGGTATGGCAGTCTATAAATCCTACAAAGTCTTCCTTCACTTCACTTCCTTCAAGGTATCTGATTACTAGTGACATTTGAGAAACGTGAGATATATCTGTGGTCTCGTCAAACATTATACTGTAAAACTTCGCAGATTTGATTTTTGATATTATGGTATAAATAATTTCTTCACTGCAAAAATGTATCAATTGATTCTGGGTAGTTTTACTGACATTCCGTCTCCAGCTTCAATTCGAAATCGCATTAGTTCTCTGAAATTTCCCTCGTTAACTTGACTGGTGTTGCATAATGCTCCATCATCCCTATGTCCACGAAATGGAATATTTTGTCTTGGTAAGAAAATAACACTTCGAATTATTGGTACCAACCTTTTTCTATTTTCTTCTACTTGTCTTTTCCTGCCTTCCTATAATACATTCCGTATATCAAATGTTGGATTCTCATAACAATTAACGAAAATATTTGAACGCAAGATTGCTTCTTTATGATATTTATTGGAATCGTGAATATCCAAGACACCATCTTTTCCAAAAAGTTTGGCAAATTTTGTCACAGGCGTTCGAACCAGACTTTTGAGACACTCTGTCTTATTTCTGCCACTAACTTGGGCAAAGACAACACAGTATTTACAATAATAACCACACTTACTTGTTTGAAGAACAAGAACAAATGCCAAATGACCCTTTCTTTCAAAAACAATTGGAATATAATCATTTTTTCATTTATGTGCGGTTTCCGACAAAAGACAACTGTTGAGGGTTCTGGAATAAACCCTATGTTGTGCCAGTTTCCCAGGACGGCCAACAATGTGTTACCGCCTTTTTAAACTGCATCGTAGTTCTAATGGACTGTATTTTTTAGATTGAGTATGTGTGTACTGTAGTAGGTTTGTCTTCTCAACTTCATTCAACAAAAACAATGAACACTTTTATTTAACCATTTATTAAACTGTTAAATAAATAAATGAATAAAACAACAATGTAACAAAAGATTACATTAAACTAGTAATCAATGAACAAGTATTATAATTAATATGTGTTTAACAAGCACTAACACATATTAATGAAAACGAATTAAAAAGAAATGATCGCATCATTCAGAAAATATTATTTTTGCGTGTGTTCTGCGTGAGTGATGAAAAGACACTGGAGGGTCCTAGCCTGATTCGCAGCTAGAGACACACTGACTTGCCGTACTAAGAGGCACTATGAAAAATGAATTTATTGACGAGGTTTTCTGTAACCCCGGAGTATGCGCTCATAATGAGGGCTCGATGCAAACTGAGTTTAAAATCGGCGAAGTTTATCGGTTTCAGATTTATCCCTTCCGGATTGCGCAATTGTTCTAGAAAGTTCGTTAGCGTGGGTTTTTTATATTGTCTAGACGAAACGGTTAGAACCGCGCCGCAGACTATGGCGTGATATTTTATTGTGAAATAGAGTAAAAAAAATTATCTTTTGATGAAACCGCTTCCTGGTTTGAACGCCGTTCGCAAATGTATTTTGGTGCGGCGTTGCCGGTTGAACGAATATGAGTTTACATGTTTAATTATCTGAAAATTAAACAACAACGATTTTCTACTTATTCCTTTGTCTTTGATTCTTACCGCTCACGGCTTATAGTTTTTCAATTTTCAATTGCAGAAACAAAATTCCCAGATGTACCGACAAGTTGCTTTGATGGCTTTGGCGGCTTGTAGATATGCCGACAAGTGGCTTTGTCGATATTGGCGGCTTGTAGGTATAAAATAGGATCGTTTGGTTCTGCAATTGAAAATAGACAAACTATACCGTTATCTGTTTTGAAGTCCTTTGAATTGCCCGCCTGTTTTTTGCACACATTCGCACTGCTTAGAAGAATATTTCGGTTTCATAATTATATTGGATGATAAACGACTCCTATGAAATTTAAAAACGTGTCGATTTGGGATGTTTGAGTGTTTTATGCGATATAGTCGGGAATCTGAGGTGCTGAAAACATGAAATCCTATGTAAAATGACCTGCCGGATTCGAATTTTTTGTTCGCCCTTTGATTCGAAATTGCGAAATGTGTCAAAACATGATATTTTTGAAAAAACTGAAAAATTTCCTTAAAATAATATTTTATTGCAAACTAGTGCTTCACTTTCTTAATTGGTGTCCGATCGTTATGAATTTTGGATATGATATTTTTCAGTACTTCCCTGACATAGTGTCATAACAATAAAAAATGTAGAACGTCAAATAAAAGCATTTTTCAATCTTATAAATCGCACTATACCTTCTATAGTGTCATAATAATATTGTAATGCGCGTCATCTTTGTTGCGCGTATGAAGAAGGCTGTGGTGTTTACTCTCTTTGACACACTGATCACTTTATTCGCATCCACAATGCTAAAGCCAAGAGATGCGACGCGCCGATTCAATTTCCTTCGGTTTTAAAAATGTATACAACCCAAACTAAACGTCGTATGAAAAAAAAGTTAAAGTAAAAAAGTTTCCTTGTTCTATTGGCAATATTTTTCTCGCTTATACTAGTTAACTATCTCTAAAGATAAAAAAGTTTTCTCGACTCACCATTTTACTCTGCAAAATGACGATATTTTGTGTCATACCTATAGCGGTAAAAAAATGACGTAGCTTTTATTTGACGTTCTACATTTTTTATTATGACACTGTCAGGGAAGTACTGAAAAAAATCATATCCAAAATTCATAACGATCGGACACCAATTAAGAAAGTGAAGCACTAGTTTGCAATAAAATATTATTTAGAAGACCTCAGATTCTCAACTGATAACAACTCTGTTTTTCAGGTGGAAAACGCGACTAGAAACTTAAATTTTGTCATAATATTTTTATAACACGCATTAAAAAAATGTGGGACGCTAAAAATGTATAAACTTTCTACAGAGCGTTCGTGGTATTTTAACAACTTATTACTGGTTACTATCTTCAGTCTCGACCGAATTTGAACTTCATTTTACTACAATAAATTTCTAAATTTAAATCCGAATGGAATGAAAATTGCCATAAAACGTTATATCGAGATCTATAATAAATTATTTCTTATATTTTTTAGTACGTTCCACCAATATGTTATCGTTGAACCTATTAAAAGATCCCGTACTAACATCTGAGTAGAATGCTGTAAAAAATGGTATCAAGTTCACGTTTTGCTCGTTCTAATCTACAAAATGCCCAATTCGTCACACTGGATGCTAAATAAAACTTTTTAAAAGGAATCCTGTTACATTTTATTCATTGGCGTATCCACACCGAAATTAGAATTGTTACGTAAATTCTCATTATTCAGTGGTTTGCTGATTAGTTAATTAGCGACAGTATTAAGAAGCAAAAAATAACAGTACGTTTTTAGATTAGATGTAGAAATAAAAATAATTCAGTCGTACTTGAGAGACAGACAATTTAGAACAAAATTCAATGGAGAAGTATCAATTGTCTATTAACTCAAAAGTCCCTTGAATACTTAATACCTGCTTCGTTTTCTGGATTCTATTGGAGAAAATTGTTTATTAATGCCGTCTGTCACCTTTCGCCTAACTGAACGTATTTCTTTTTTCTGTGGTACTATTTGTCAACTTCAGTACTGCAAACTTCATCTGTCTTTTGGAAAGGTACTCTTTGCGAGCATGACTGAGGCTTCTGTGAAGTGATTTGTGAATACGATTGAATGTCTCGTATTCTCTTGCCTTATGGATTAACATATATTGTCCTTCATCCCTTTTGCTACAGGTAAGTAAAGTTCAATGTATTTTTCCCAACTTAACGTTAATTATTAGCAGGTCCAAGTGTTCCATTTTGAGGTTATCCCGGTAAACCACGTTGAATGGGGTTCCTTTGTGACGGTTTCTGGCCTGGCCTTGGTGTCGATTTCATGAAGTGTGTGTGTGTGTTCCACGCGAACGTTGTCTGTGGGATTCGATCTCATTTGGCTCATACCAATGTGATTCATAAGCTAATGGCAATGTGCCATATGCCATTACGTCTGGTAGTGCTCTCCAGAATGCACCAGCAGCCACCTCTGCTTTTTGTGTCCTTCTCTTGATGGGGTTAATATTAAGGATAGTATCTATCTATCGTTAAGGATGTCTTAACGATTAGAGCATTTCCTCCAGTCTCTAGTCTCTAGGCACTTCCACACCATCTGGGAGTTGATTACGTGGGAGTTCAAGGCATTAATGGCTACTTGTCTGTCTGGATAGTAAAATCAGTAACCTAATTTGTGACAATATATTTTTTTTTGTAAATTTCTGCTATTTTTACAATGCTACACTTTCATTGCATCCAATTTTCTTTAAAGTTAACAAACATAACGCGTGTCAACAAGAACTATCGGTCTTTCTGCACGCCCGTGTTTTTTTATAGATTTATATTTTTGTAACGAAGCAAGTCGCATATCGGACCCTAAAACTGCCTTGTTATTCAACCTTTAAGCTTGTTAAGTCGATAACGTGTGTGCTGAGACGGATTTTCATAATATATTGGCACTTCATTTCCCATAAAGGATTTATATAATGATGAACTAACAACAAAAGCCGAGGAATGCTTTGAAAATAACAATAAGAATAGGTGTCAGCCTTTATGGTCGTATATACTCACTTGTACCATGAGGATTTATGTAGGACGGTTAAAATTGTAAAAATTACTAAAAATGGTGAGAAGCGCGAGAATAATTTAAGAAAAATAAAATTTCTAAATCATAATTGAGATAAATATCAGGTTTGTAAATACAGAACCGAAATTTGCTCATAGATGCTCTAGTTGCCAATGTGCTACCTTATATGGTTAGAATAGAGTTTTGACACTTTAGAAAGCAACGATTCCCGCTGTATTGGGTATTGCATACACCCAATTTGCATTGTGTGTTGCTAAGTTTATATTTGACTGATTCTATTCAAGATGTCACTCTCTTCTTCGTATCCCTTTAAGGGATCAATACAAAGTTAGAAAACCTCATAAAATAGAAGTGAAATTTGCTTTAATATACATATATCAGTACAAAATAATATTGCACAAATATCAAATAAAACATTATCGTATCGTCCAAGATATATTGTTTTTTTTAACAATGAGAAATTAATTTTAAGTTAATATTTTTTTTATGTTGTATAAATTAATTCGATACAATGTCGATTTTAATTAAATTTTTTAGTTAAGTCACATTTTTAAACGTATTAGAAAAGGTAATATTTATTTTTTTAATTTTAAATATAAAGATAACACTAAACACGAATTTTATTACATGGAAATACTTATTTTTACTACAAGCTTTAAAACAGTTCATAAATATTTAAAAAATATATATTTTGAATTTGTATAAAATTTTTTAATCACATGTTATTTTTTTTACCCCTTTTGAATGGTTACAAAAACGGACACAGATGGCGTATCGCTTGTCTCGAATTCCCTATTGAGACAAATAATTACCGATGGTGGCGCCACAGTCGTCGATCAGCTGTTCACACGAAACGCGTAATTTTTGGTAAATAGTGCATTAAGTAATACTGAGTGGATGGTTTATTTGTAGTATTTTAAGACTTTTTGTGATTGTTTGAGGTTTTTAATTTGGAAATTACCATTATATACCTGTACATGTAAGTATTTAGACTCAATTGAACCTGTTTTTTGTGTCGTTATTCTAAAATTGAGGTTATTTATTTAGCATATCTTACGTTTTTCAGAAATTTATTGTTTACTTCTGTTTCTGTGTGCTTTTTTTGTGTTTCAGGATGAATAGAGCCTAGAGGTATTATCAGTAGTAATACCCCTAGGGCCTTGATAATACCGAGATAATTTTGTCATAGAGAATGCTGAAAGCGTGTTGCTTGATAATGGCCCGAGGCCGAAGGCCGAGGGCTATTATCCTTAAGCAACACGCTTGAAGGATTCTCTATGACAAAATTTTGAGGATTTATCAAGGCCCGAGGGGTATTCGATAAGATAATTTTTTACTTTGTAGATTTAAACATTTTTAAACTAGTTGTCAGTTTGACGTTTAATTAATTTTTAATCAAAAACTTGACTTGCTGAAAACACCAAACTGAAAACACCACATGTAGGGTGTTATCGCTGTAATCCATAGCTGATTGGATGAAATTTGACACATGACTCTAAATTAAGTAATTTGATTGGTTACAATAGTTAGTAAAAAATTATCATCTTCACCTCTACTAATATAGAATGATATTGGAAGGGAGCTAAATCATATGCCAAAGAAACATACAACAGTTTTCTGCTGATAAATTTTATTTCAATTTTTTCAGGATAATAATTGTAATTGTAAAAGTGATTTAAATAAAAAATGATTTCTAAGAACCTACTTTTGATTGATTTATGGTAAAATATATCCTATTCGTTGTTTCAAAATTATTTTTTTAAATTAATATATAAAAAATTAAGAAAACTTTTTCTTGGGTTAAAACACTTCATAGGCCATCAAATGTATCTGTTGCAAAATTTTTTATTTCGTTTATCTACTTTGTTTTTTCAAAATAAACACAAAATGTATATTTTTTAATCCTTTATTTTAACATAAGTTCAAAGCTAACTTTGAATTATTCAGTTTTAGTAGTATTTAACATTTTATTATAATAATTAATTACTAATTGTAACTGTATAATTATTGAAAACAGGTGTTGTACAAGAGGGGAACATATTAATGGTATTTTTAAAATTATGATGTGACAATGGTTTTATTTTACTAAATATTACCTTTAGAAAAATGATAAGTTGAAATATCAGCAATGATGTGCACACCTAATTAGATTTTAAGTTTACATATATAAAAGTACAACTGTACACAGTTTGTAAGTTTACTTAGTTTATAGGCAACACTTTGCTGTCTTCTAACTAACCATCATTCCTTGCACATTTAATGGTTTTAACATCAAGTGGCTTACTGGGCAAATGATGTGATGGCACACACTTTTTGCACTACTTGGGTGCTATTTTGTTTGAAATAATTCCTAAAAACATTTCAGTAGTAATCAAGAAATAATCTCAGAAATGCTAATCTTTATCTTACCTGATTTTGTAATATAATCTTCAGATTTAAAATTGATTACACTTTTCCCGGAATTTACGACGATCAACTTCCTCGATGACACCTTTTTTGTTGCTTCTTGGGTGGCTCATAATGGAATTGTAATTCCGGATTTTTAGATTTCCTAGAGGTATACCCATAAAAGCAATAGTTTGTATTATTTTTATTGGGCATTTTTAACGTTTAACAGCAAAATACACGAAGCACAAAATCAAAACACACGTTCGACTTGCAGGTAAACAAACAAAATTATGCTTTTCGTGAAGGTTCAAATTAATACCGGTGGTGTCGCTTCAAAGTTGTGCTCGTCTCAATACTCTGTTAGCACGGAATGACAATCCACATTTATAGAGCGAGTATAAAAGATTCCATAATAACCTACAAATTTTGACAACTGCCCTGAGAGCTGTGCGGGATTTTTTAATTGGCTCAAAAACTGAAATGTGAAACCAATCAGAAACTGACACGCACATCTCTGAGGGCAGTTGTCAAAATTTGTAGGTTATTATGGAATCTTCTATTGCGTTGTAAAAGGCGGCAAATTTAAAATTGAATTCTTTCAGATTGAAATGCCAGAAATCAAATAAAGTCAAACCAAAAATAGGTTATTTGCTTATGACAATTTTCCATCAAATTTTATCACTCCATCAACGTTTTCGCCTGCCACTGTTATCGATGATTGATGACTGACAATGCCAAAAACTGACAAATTAAACTAATATTTATCAGGTTATATTATCTCTGTGTTGTCTATCGTTGCTAGGAAATAAACTAAAAGCTTAACTTTTCTTGTAAATATCTCGGAAGATCGAATTTTCACAGAGACATGAGACCTGCATTTTCTGCCGGCTTAGATAGGAATTAGTCTACCCTGAAAGTAGCATTGAATTCTGACGAGTGGATGTTGAGATCCTTCCGGACACACATACGTACATACAAACCTTGCTCGTTTAATAGTATTTGATGTTTTCCAAATATTGGCAACGTAGCATATATATACACCAAAAGATATCGCTACCGAATAAAGGATGCATTCTTCGTAGCCAGTGGCTAGTTTTTTAACGATAGTTATGTTTCCTTTGATTCAAGACTCAAAAATGCAAGATTTTGAATCGGCTACTCACAGAAGAACAATTAAAGAAATTATCTTTTCTTCAATGCATTTGTATAAAATCTTGCTTTTGTCAAAATGTTTTTAATTTTATTGCACTTGTATAAAAGCTTGTTTTTAATTTTTTTACGCAATTTTATTCATTGTTGGTACCTTTGATTTGAAATAGTAATCAATAGAAATAGAAATAGAAATTTATTTGACTACATTACATAATACAAACATGTTTGTAGCAAGTCAAAAGCAAATTTATAATTAAAAAAACAATATACATACATATTTGAAAAAAACATTATACATACATAGTTGAAATAAATTTAAGTTGGAAAAACAATAGTAACAATGGTTAAAACGTAGGGCAGTGAGTATGCCCCACAATCCCAACGTCCAGTGTCCCACCAAACAAGGCAACAAGCATTAGACTTAAAAATAAGAGTATGAATTTTATTTTAATTATAATGTTCTAGATATTCACTAACAGAGTAGAAACAAAAACGTAATATCATCTGTTTAAGAGATTTTTTAAATTTATTTAAAGTAGATTTTTTGAGTACATCTGGTAGTAGATCGTAAAGCTCAAGATTTAGAGAATTTTTTTGTGATTTAGTTAAGCGATAAATTGTAACCCTTGGAGTTTGAAAGTCGCAAACTGCTTGATGCATAATTATGCAGCCACTTTCTCACAATAAAAGTTCAAAATTTGAAAAAAAAACTGTTTTCCTTATACAATAGAGATTAAAAACTTATTTCCATATACTTCCGAATTGAAGGCATTATTTTTACCTCTTTTAGTCCTTGAAAACGTACTTCCAGGACATTATGTATACCCAAGTATTGGCCACTAGTTTTCTTCATTTAAGATGTAATGAATCCACTTATATATAAATATAAAAATGTAGTAAATTAGCAAACAACTTGGTAAGGGCAGGTGCTAGGAAAATATCCGTGAGGCACGAATACCTTATCTTAGGGCGTTTAATGCAGTAAAAGAACCTCTTTCGAATTATTATGATATTATTTCAATAATTAGGTACACAACATTGTGACTCACACTCTCTATATACTATAAAAATCGACGACCTTAAACAATATTATGGTTAATAATGGGCAGAGGAAAAGTAGAATGAGAAACTTAATTTAAATCACTATAATTATCGATAACTAGGTGATAAATTAGATAATGCTTCTCATTTTTTTTAGAAAATATTAATACAAATTACCCATTAATAAAAAAATAATGTTTCTTATCATTAACATGTATTTATGTATAACAAATTTATTGTCAATCAATTTATACTAAAATCGTAGAGATAAGAGCCCTCTGGCTAGCGAGCGTTAAATGTAAACAAAATAATATATTATTTTAATCAGGTTCTTTAACATCTAATTTATGTCAAATTATACAATTTATACAATCACCTAGTAGGTTATTATCAGGCAATTTTCAGTGAATTAAAGATGAGCATAGTAATTTGGTGATAACATTTTTTTTTAATATCTGGTTAATATATGCAGCTACAAGTTAATATATTCCATTTTGAATATTACATTTGATTTTAAATCAATCCAGTTAATTATACGGAAAACCTTTTTATTATTAATTTTAGGAAAAAAAGTTATTCTTCATAAAAAGTTCTGTATGATCTAAAACCTAAGATACAATCATCAGATATAAAATTTTTAAATCGTATACGAGGTTCGCCAAAAAATATAAATTTTTCGAAATGTTGATCAGAATTGAAGATTACATTCCGATATGCAATTACATCCATTTGCGTTGGCCTGCCAGATCTCCTGACTTAACCCCAATTGACTATTTTTTCTGGGATTACTTAAAACAGCAGGTTTATTAGCGAAGGCACTTTTAAGATGATATTAAGGAAGTTTGGTGACAAAAGAAAGATTAAATGTTTACTTTTCTAATTTTCCGGTAATCGAGCGAAATACTTGTATCTTGTAAAAGGTGTATATCAGTGATATCTTCCACCATGGTACCTACGTAAGGAATCGACTTCCAGAGAGACCTGAGGATGCCAACAATGGACGAAGATATCAAAAAAATTTACAAAAAGCAAAGATAGAACAAAGTCATAATTAATCAGGATAATAAATTGGTTAATACGATTTTTTTTCAGCCGTTACTGAAATAAATAACATTAATAATATTTTTTAAACACCACAGCCTATTGATTCATTACTTTTTATCCATCTGATTCATGATTAATGTTATTAAAAGAAAATAAAAAAATGAATGTGTTAGGTATGATAAATATGTAACAATTAATAAAACAAACAACCAATTACAAACGGGAAAGATTGTAAGAGTGAAATACTCGAATTATTTAACGTAAATCTTAATAAAATTGACGTTTATGAAGCTACAATTTGTTTCAATATTTCCCTCTTAAGTAGTTTTCAATGAAAATCAAGAAAATTTACTATTACAAAATTATTTAGAATTCTTGTATCTGTCGGCACAATTATTTCTCTAGGGTAGTTTTTCTTTTATTTTAATTAAAAATATTGAAACTATGAAATAATTTCAAAACTGTTTTTTTGAATATTTTTCTCTGTATTTCCTCGCAGAAAAATTCATTTGTGCGTAGATACAAATTATATTTCCCAATTCTGAATTTTCTTTTAACGTATTTTCACCAACTTTTAATTAAATTTATTCATTAATAATTAAAATATTGCAAAAAAACAAAAAATAGTTTATTAGAACACAATATTAGACGTGCTACCATCTATGATTAGAAGAGAGTATTGTCAATTTTTAATATTTGCTAACAATAATACCTAGAAGGTTGTTGAAGGTCCAAATTACATAAAAAAATATTAAATTAAATAAATGAGTAACAACAAAGGAAAGAAACATGTGAAAAGAAAATTTGGATCGATATAATTGACACTTTATTGCTAAATGTTGGTTTTTATAAAGTGGATTAATGATCTCTTAAAGGCGCCTACATTATGGCTATTTTTAATATGCCTCGGTAGATTATTGAACTGCACAATTCCCTTGTGAAACAAACTTATCATCGAACTGGCCTTATTGGTAGTTTTAACATAAAAATTTAATGAATCTGCAGCTCTAGTATTATGCGAATGAACACTTGAAGTTGGCTTCAGCTGATTGTTCAAATAATTAGGTAGTACCATCTTAAATACGAATATCATTGGCTGGACATATATAAAATGTTCCACCCTTAGTGTATTTAACATGTCTTGTATTCGACTATATCGATTGCATCCTAGTATTACTCGTATGGCCTTGTTTTGAAGAATTTGAAGTCTATCATATTCATTAATAGTAGTTGAACACATAATTTATTACATCTACTTTTCCGTATTTAATTTTTTTAAACTCATATTTTGACAAATAGCCTCCAAACTAAATGGATCAGTATTGAATTTTTAAACCTTTTTTATAATTGGATTCCAAGCGAACTAATTATGATTAAAAAGCATCCCTAATCAAAAATAATTATCATTTGTTTCACGTGGTTGACCAATCATAATTTGCAGATAAAGACAATTAGGAATTCAAGTCAGACTGCCAACATTACGCGTCTCCTTCGGTTGGCTCTCGATTGACTGGGGGCGAGTCACTGAAGGGTATCAAATTAAATGTTTGTAAAGCAAAATTCGAGGGTGTAGAGTCGGAAGGCTATTTGCCGCATTACATGTTTGTAAGCAGTTTTGATAGCGTCCTCGAGGATGTACATTCTTGTATAAATATTATAATTTAATAGTTTATTGAATAGTAAAAACAGATTAAAAACTCACCTAAAGAAATCGCTCCTACATAATAGTTTACTCTCCCTGGAGAAGCATTTGTCAGTCAAGGGTGCGTGGCAGTCAAAACACCGCACGCATTCGGCGTGCCAGGTTCTCTCCAAGACATTCAGGAGAAACTTGTCCAGGATAGGCTTATCGCAGCCTGCGCAGGCTATTAGCATCCCTGCGGCTGGCTCACACCTACCTGAAAAGACACAAATCATTAGTTATTTAATTAACAACAAAGTAACAAAGTAGATGAAGATGTGAAGTGGATATTCTACTAGTCATATTTCGTATGGTTTAAGCAGGATCTAATATAGTAGTGCTTAGAAATCATCTTACTGACGTTTTCTCAACGATCAATGACCACCAAGAAGTCCTGAGTGCAACCGATATGTTTAATTTCCAAAAACAAATTAAACATAAACTCAAATCGACAACATCGCATCAAGCAATCCGACAACACCGCGAGACGCACAGAAGCCTTAACGGTTTTGAATTATGCGGAGTTTGTCATGTAGGCCAATGTCAATACTATTTCGCTACAGCGTTGAGGCGCAGAATTTTTAACGGATGTTTTCTAGGAACATGCAAATTGTCACGTCCACCATAAATCTCATAACTTCGCAACCAAATGAATCCTTGTCTTCTCCAGCGTGAGAGAGAGAGAGACAGACATAAAAAACTCACCCATTTAATAAAATCGATTCGCCCACGCGATAACAATTAACTTCTAGAATACTCGGACGGGTGGGGAAAAAAGTCGAAAAGGTCCAGACTTCGCGAACTTTAAAATTAGTGCAGCATCATCACTCATAGACAAAACACCTAAAACGCGCATTATTAGTAATTTACGTAACAAGTTCCGAAAGTGATATTTTGCGGGATGAGTAGGAAATTTCCAGGACGAGCCGTAAAATCACTTTTGGATCGTGTTACGTACAATATTTTTTCTGCAGCCGTTTTGTATGTTAAAAAGGATATCGATGGATAATACCGTATGAACTTTATATATCTAGAAAATTACATATAACAATCACTCTTATGAATACATTACTTATGCAATAATTCATAAGTAGCCGCTTTAGTAGATTCACTAATCTCATGTGGAATCATTTCACTACTTATTTCCATTTTTTTGATTTGAAAAGCGAAAAAACACACACCAATGTTACATGACAGGCGCTGTCAGAATAAAATACAAGTTCGTGATATTGTCAAAACCGCCTACTAAATATCCAAAATCATCCCGAAAATAACAAGAATCATACCGAAAGTAAAGAATGATATGATTATTTTAATTCTTTACTAATATGTTTGAGTGATTGTTAACACATACGTTTACTAATAATTTGTGCGTTGTTCGTTCATTACTTACTAAAGTAATTTTATTGTTAATTTGTTAATTTGCGAGTTATTTATTTAACATTTTTAATAAACCGTTAAATACAAGGTGTTTGTTGTTTTTGTTAATGGAGTTGGGAAGACAAAAACTACTACAGTCCATTTTAAGAAGCTACGATACGGTTTAAAAAGGCAATGATCATACATCGGTTGTCCTGGAAAACTGCCAATGAAATAAGCTGTCTGAAGAAATACAAAGTGCGAATAAAATTTATTAGTGTCAGAATATATTTTTTTAAGTTCTTAAGAGATTTAGAAAAGGTGTAGATATAGGTCGAGGACACTGAGAACTTGTACTTTGATTTTGTTATTTACACCCTCTATTCTTTTCCTCAGCAACATTTTATTAAGGCTCCAATAGTTATGACTCATCCTGTATAAACTGTGCGTATAGCGCTCGTTGGCATTTAAACCCCAAAGGGCAAAAATAAATCTTATTCTAGTTATTACCTTATTTTTACGTATAGGGTTGTCATAAAGACATATTCTTTGAAGGACTTTATGCTTTAATTTTTTTTAGAATGCCATTCTCCACTCAGCTGTTATGTATAAAATAAAGGGGTCACATTTTAAGGAGATACGTCTAAAACATTTCAAATTTTTATCGACTTTTATACACAGCGCAACACTTGAGTCTTACAAGTTTTAAGTATATTATAAATAGTTCTATAGTCCATTACGACGTTAATAAAACCTAATTTATTAACCAAAATATTTACAATCAATGTCAGAATGATTTATTGGCGTTATATAAATTTTATTACACTCCCACAACTAAAAGATGTGTAAAAATCGGTAGGTTATTATTACTGTCATTATGGTCAGATTTATATGTTTGGAGTGATGCAATTCGGGATTTGCGATAAAGTGTCTAGAAACATATACTTGTTAGCGTTTATCGACATTTCTTACAACGAAGATAAATTGCGAAATAGAAAAAAATTCACTACTGATGGGTGGAGCCTAAATACTACGCTTACCGATATCGAACACGTACGAGGGGGAGTCTAAATTCGGTTATGGATGCGTGCATTCGAAGCTCATTTACGAGTTTGGTTTTCAGTATTTTTCAATCATTTTTACACCAGTGTAAAGCTGTTCTTTTTATATTCCGACGAATGAATGTGTTTCTAATTGTTCGGCCGATATTTCAAAAATTTGGATGCCTATTTTACAAAAAGAATTAATTATCCAGTTACTTTGATATTATCGGAACATTATGAATGGCTTTTGAAAATATGATGGTTTACAATCAAATGATATGTTTTTACTTAATTTAAAAGTGTTATTTAGTGTATAGAAATAATTTTAGGTCAAATATATACTTAAAAAACTAACAAGAAAGTATATTTTCTATACCCAAAGAATAGAGGAACATTGTTTAGAAATAAACAATCAAAAAGCGTCATAAAACAATATAAAAAAATAGTAAACACAAGTAAAAACATTGTTCTCTTCCCCACAGCTAAAGTTTAGATTTAATGCTTGTAGATAAAACTGACATTCACATTGAAAGGTAACTGTAAACGTAGAAAAAAAGTTTTTTACATTACGACACACGAAATCGAAGTATTGTCTACTAAAGGAAGAATACGTTTCATGTATTTCATAATGTACAACAAATGCAGATTATTTAAAAAGCAATAACTCTCTTTAATTACGTACATGAATCGTTAAAGTTTTGGACCTCTCTAAGACAGTTGATTCAGTGAATTTAAACATAGTCATAACAAAATTGGAGAATTTAGGTTTTAGAGGTAATTAAGATTGATGACCAGAAGTCTCTGTCACACCATGTTGATGTAAGGGTTCAGCAAGGATCCATATGTCTAATGAGGAACTTTTAATCACAATGAATTTACTTGCTAAGGAATTTACGACATGGTGGGCCTGATTTTCAATTCAAATGAAACTGTATGAAATACATCACAATTACACAGTTGCAGTAGGCTCTAGTAAGATAGAAGGCAGATAGTAAGTGCTAGTATTAAAACAAAAACAAACAATGATATTTGTGAGAAGCCTTCTAAATTATACATTTAGCTTTAAAAGAAAATACTGGCTAGTTTAATAATATCATTGTCAAAGACATTCCTTATATTCTTTACCAAAAAATAGAGCAGATGTTATTGAGTGTATAAAAATTCAAAGTTTATGTGAACATTAAAGTATATACGTGATCCAGCAGTGCGGAGACGTAAGCAGTGCATTGATAAAAAAATATATGAGTATAAATAGATCTATTTCTGTAACTACTGTATATACTTGTATAGAATTGGACATTTCTAATCATTTTTCTTCATTTGTAATATAAAATGTTTTGTACTATTCTTTGAAATTTGTTTTTTTAAAAACTGACTTGAAATTTGTAATCAACGACCCCGAAAACCCCCGAGTAAAATTTTTTATCAATGGTAATACCACGAGTTTGGAAAAAACGACGAAAACAAACTGATTTTATCTCAAATCAGTTTGTTTGAACAGTTTTGCCTGAAATAAAGGCGTTTGAGTGTGGAAACCTAAAATTTAATCTATAAAATTTGAGAGGAGGAGTTGTATTTGGAAAGTTATTTTTAGAATCGTTTTGTATTAAAAACAGACAATATAATCATTTATATAAAAGACACTTTACACTCAAATGTTCAAAACTTTCTTTATTTAATTTCATATAAATCTATCCGTCTCCAATTTGTAAATTGAAAACTCAAATATTGAGCTGTTATATATTTAAATACAAGGCCACCAAGGCATGTGCGATTGCGTACCTATTCAAAAACTGATGTTTAGCGTTGAAGTGGGTTATATGTGTCATAAAGCGATTTGAAATAAACGAATAAACAGGTTAGTTTACAAATAGAGACCTGACGAAGGAAGTAAGGTTTGCAAAATCCCAAAAGTTTTGCTTAAGTAATCCAAGATCAATTCTTGACCAATCTTTCATGTTGTTGAGAGGATATTTTGTTACTAAACTGTAATTTTCTAAAAAGCTTATTTAGAATATCTACTTGATTTATTTTTCTTATATTAGTATATACCATTTTAATTTATTATGAATATAAAAATATTTATATAATAGCATTTAAGGCGATAGTAGTGAACCGAATAATTTATACACCATTGAGATTGAGACTAACATTCAAGTGCTCTCGCCTTGTATCCCTCGGCACTTTTGACCTCGGGATACTATAAAAGTAATTCTATCTTGGTACGTATTATTGGTACAATTATCGTATAGAACGTTTCGATCTTATCGTCCAATACAGTTCTTAAGATTCACAAGTACTATACCACGTCCAAGATAAAGAAAAGTAAATACACGCGTTCAAAACGTGACTGTTCTAGTACACAGGGTCGCTTTAAGGGTTTTATAAAAATAAGTAATACAAATTCGGACCGCTCACTTCCTACAAAACTGTCAATACAGATCTGAGCACGCGTTGTACTCTAATTTGTTTACTTTTCTTTATGTTGGACATACTATAGGTATTTTGACAAAACGGAATGAAAATTTCGTTCAATAAAAATGAATTTTGGAATACATTTTGTTGATTTCGAATATCGTTGTTTCCGTTACCGTTTAAGGAGAGATTATATTGACAGCGCCTGATTCGCCTAGTACCTCTTCGGCTTGTATCGTTAAAGTTCCGCTTCAGCTCGGTTTTTGGAGCTCGAGAGAAAGCACACAAGAAGTGAGAGAACGTGAGTGTGAGAATGTTTAATGTTCGTGCAAAACTAGACAAAAACTTTACCTGAACCAAGTCGAGAGATAAAGTCGGACACATTTAAGAATAGATCGCAAATATGGCTGCCAATGCGCAAGGGCTATAAATTTATTAGTATAAAAAATACCTATTAAAAAGATTTTTTTGGATAATTTTCGTCCAATTTTGGATACACCTTCTTACATCTGCGTAACTCTTTCCGTATTACGTGATCTTAAATAAAATCAATGATCCTTTAATGTAAGTACCTTAGATAAGTAATGCATTTGTGTTAGAAACACTTTTATAAAACAAAAAGAATGATATCCCAACCGGCGCCTCTAGTATTTCTTTTAAACTTGATACACCTATTAAATCGTAAAATATTCTTTTAAACAAAAACAAATAAAACGCGGCAACCTCAACCGCGACTGTCTATCAAAAATTCGAAAAGATAAAAAATATCCACTGTCCAAATCCTTTGGTCACATATAATCTTATTGCACTGTAACTAACAAAATTCCACACTTAAATAAATGTCGCTTAGAGTCTAAAAGCCGGATCGGGTTTTTTTATCTTTTTCTTTATTTTTCCAACGGTATTCGGCCATAAGCGTCAGCTAAACATTTTTTTAGGTTAGAATCTCATGAAGCGTCACTATTTCGACGCTTGGTTGATCTCACCATTAAAAGTATGACGAATCGTAAATAAATAAAAAAATTTAAGAAAAATTTTCACGCTATTGACACAAATATCATTGTCACTCTACCGCATCGTTTAAAAAAAAACTTTTTAAAAAAATAATGCAGATAATTCTCTTGGATTTTCCCTAAGGTTAAAAACATAGTGAAGCATCAAGCCTCGCCTCAAGCATTCTAAGATAATTTATACTTCGTCATAAATGAAGTTTTCATAATAATATTATCGTAAGAAAAAACTTATGGTACTATCCCGATGTATTTAGCTCATAAAAGCATTTTAGCTTTGTAAAATAGCTTAAAATTAAATTATTTTAAAACATAATGTTATAATATACTTTTTCTCGTTTCGTAGGGCTTTTCTCGCACTTATCTCGTTCGAGAGTTTCATGCAATTTGTCTCTTTAGTGGGATGTTACTGGGTCAGTGAGCCACTGTACTTTTACAGCTAGCTGCACCTGTTTTATACAGATGACACTTGGTTTAGGATCTACAAGGCAAAAAAAATGAAATGTATCTCAAATATCTTGCCCCAACAATATTTTTTTTAAAAAATTTGCAGTAAAAATAATTCTAAAAAAGTAAACAAATAAAAAGAGGTTCTACCAACAAAAAATCGTATTGGATTACACTTCCAGTGCAGTTAACGCAAGTTTGCAAATAAGTCCAGTACAAAAAGTTGTCTCCGCATAGTTAATTAAACTATTAAACAGTGTAATTGTTGTTAATTATATACTAGACCATCATTTATTATGACAGATTGGAGAAAACATAAAAACGCTACGCGCTCAGGTGTATTTTTATCATATGTATATCACCAAATAGGGACACGGAGATAATTTTACAAAAGAGTTGTTAAAAAACTGTTTTTTTTTATTTGGTCCAATTAAGATTTAAATATTTATGCGGTGTAATTTCTATAAGATCTTTCGCTATGCATAAAAAGCCAATTTATGGCGATAAGGTAAATAACCATTATCCCTCCAGGTAGTTTCCATACTATTGTAAAGTAAATTCTCAAATATTTTAAATATTTCAGCCATTATTTTTATATTTATACAAATGAAAACATTTGTAGAATAATTTACATTTTGAATTGGTGAAGATTTTAAATGCACCTAAAGACACCATTTTAGAATCAATAAAGTGTTTTTCGCTTTCCATATGTAAAAATGAATCGTATCAACCCTAAAAATCAGACCGAAAGTAATGTTTATCGTCCCTTGGGCCGCTAAAGTCATTACAACACGATTTTGTAATTTTTCACTATCTAGATACCTTTGGCTTTGACGTTTCACATAAATTTTCATTAAACGTCACTTTCTTCTGCTTCTTCTGCTTCTTCTGCTTCTTCTTCTTCTTCAACTTCTACTTCTTCTTTTTCATTTTCTTCTTCTTTTTTATTATAGAATGTTGTTTTGTTGAAAAGTTATGTAATGTACTTATGTCTCTGAGTGTATGAGGCCAGTTATCCCCTACAGTGATACTTATTTAAATTTTATAATAGCTAAGTAAAGGCATACCTGCCTTAAAGGCTGCGCTTTAGGCGTAAAGCTAAGATTCACTGTTTTCTAGGAATGGATATATTAACTAGTCAAAATATTTCTGCTTCTTCTGCTTCTTCTGCTTCTTCTGCTTCTTCTGCTTCTTCTGCTTCTTCTTCTTCTTCTTCTTCTTCAACTTCTACTCCTTCTTTTTCATTTTCTTCTTCTTTTTTATTATAGAATGTTGTTTTGTTGAAAAGTTATGTAATGTACTTATGTCTCTGAGTGTATGAGGCCAGTTATCCCCTACAGTGATACTTATTTAAATTTTATAATAGCTAAGTAAAGGCATACCTGCCTTAAAGGCTGCGCTTTAGGCGTAAAGCTAAGATTCACTGTTTTCTAGGAATGGATATATTAACTAGTCAAAATATTCAGTGCTTCTTTGTTACAACAATCAGTAAATATAAATGTAGAATAATCGATTCCAAGAAAGCGCTGTTAAATAATGTTTATTTGTGATTTTATCTGTGCAAAACTTTCAATGTAACTATGCTAGATTATTTTAGGTTTATATTTTATATTTATATTTACAACTTTTCTTGTTTAGAAAGCTTGAATTTCGCTTGAAACTATACAATAAGTCAAACCTCCATCAAAGAGCGAAAACCGTTTTTATGTTGCACAGTTTGTGGAACGCCGATTAAGCAAATCAGACGCGATCCTTTAAATTTTCAGGGTCACAAGCACACGAAACAAATGTTTTATTACAAAACGAGCCAAATCAACTTTTGGCCGAATTTTAGTTAGGAAAGTTCGCTTCTGTGATAATTTCTGAGGAACCAAGTACTTCCTCAGTCTGAACAATAAAAACAGGTAATTAAGGACACTGAATCCTTTTTACAACGTTCTTCAAGTTTATCTATGACCTCTTTAAAATATGATTTTTGAAAACAGTTATTGATTTTAGCAATAAATTTCTCATTGGAGCTGAATTTCGAGTCAGAGTCAGAGTCAGAAAAATAAATAGTCACAAGGAGCCAATAGCGTTGTCATGATGGAACAACACTTTTTTGTTCAGGCCAAATGCGGTTATTTAAGTTGGAAATTAACATGAAGAGGCTTATAGAAACCTCAATCTAATGTGTTTTCTATTATTTGAACCAAGAATTGCGTGAAAAACGACTAGCATATCAAAAGAGGCAACACAAAATGATTTGCTTCATGATAATGCACCACCACGCTCAGCAAAATTGGTGTCTTGATGGAAATGGAGAAGTGGAGAGCCTTTCGTAAAACGTTTAGCATAAACTTAGTCAATCCAAAACCTAGTAATGCAGCCTAAAAACACCGGAAGAGATTGGCGCAAGATATAGTGACGGCCAATGGGCCAATATCATAATCAAAGTGCCAGAAAAGGATGTTGTGAACTCATTACTCAACAACAGACATTTCTAAGAACGATTTTGTTCATTTTAATTACATAAAAAATGCTGTCTTTAGTATTATTCACGAAGTCTGAAGATAGCTAACACAATTCTGATACTAAAGCAATAATAATCTAATCTGTCAACTATCAACATTCTTACTTAACGAATTGCAAAAGCTACAGACTAAGCAAAACTGATAGCAAAACAACAATAAGAGTTTGATTTGATTTTATAAGAATTCGATTTGAATCAAATGAAACTCAAGTTAAGCCTAGCGGTGGTGTGAATCAAATCAAATCAAACTATAAAATTTTAAAGTTTGAAGTATCAACTATTTTGATCAAACCAGTTTGAAAGTTAAGAGTTAGAGTTTGGGAGTGCCTAGAGAATCTAAACGAACTGGGCAAGAATAACACTGTTAGGAGTGGAGGGTAATGAAATAGCAGAAAAAAGGGGGTGAAACACCATTTCTGGGACCTGAACCCTTCTGCGGAATAAGCACCAGTACAATACTTGATGAACTTGGAAAAGAAGTAAATAAGAAATGATCCCAATACTGGATAGGACTACAAGGAATGAGGCAGGTCAAGACGCTACTGGGGAACTATAACCAGAAGAGCTCAGAATACTAACAGGGCACTAGTAGACAAAGAAGATTCTGTGAGGAAGAGGAGGAAACCTCTATCCACATTCTCTCAGAATGCATTACCCTGCAAAATCCAAGGATACTATCAAATAGAAGAGGAAGATTTATCTAACCTGAAGCGTACTGACATCCTGAACTTTTTGAAAGCAATAGGACTGGATGAACTGCTCTAATCCTTAACAATTGGGCAGTAGGGGGCACAATAGATCTTATAGGTCGCAGTGTATCGACACCCCCATCACAGATAATAATAATTATTTATTCATTAAAAACTCAGAAGTTTACAAACATTACAATGAAAAATGAACAAACATGGTTCCACAAGGAAATTAATCCGCGCGTGGATATAAAATAAAATAAAATGAAATGACATAAAATAAAATAATTTTCACATGTCACATGTTCACATCATGAAGGCATATAAGACATTATTCATATTGGAAAAAAAAATATAATTTTGCTTAACACTATTGATTAACATAATAATATGGTAAGTTGTTTAGGTTAAACTACCGTTAAACTATGACATGTTCTGTTTGTGGATATGAAGTTCTGTAGTGTGTTTAGGGAGATGGCAAGTATCCAAGACTTAATTTTCTTCTTGAACATTGGATATGAGTGGATTTTTCTCAATTCAGGCGGCATTTCGTTAAAAAGTTTCGGTCCCAAAAAAGTATAACATCTCTGTCCTATTGTTTTTTCTGTTCTAGGTATCACAACTTTGGTTGTATTCCTTGTATTGTAAGTATGTTGAATGTGTACCAAGGAGGATTTTTCTTTATATTGTTTGAGAATGATAGTTGTAGCATACAATTGATACATGTTCATTATCGCAGTTTCACGATAAAGATTTTCAGATGAATACATTCGGGGTTTCTTGTAAATCATTCGAAGAATGCATTTTTGAATTTTCTGCAGATTACTAATTAAAGTTCCTGATGCTGCTCCCCATGCGATAAGTCCATATGAAAGATGGCTCTCAACCAAGGCATAGGACAATATTTTCAAATATCTGGTATTGATAATGTTGGAAATATTTTTGAACTTATGGACCATGAAACGGAGTTTCTTGATAACGTAATTCACCTGTTCTTCCCATCTCAAGTGGGGGTCTATATATATATATATATATATATATATATATATATATATATATATATATATATAGTTTAAGTAGAAAAATTCGTGGGAATCAGTCAATATAAAATAAATTAGTTTGATTTCTTCGTTTTGGTCAAGCTTTCGAAAACGTTTATTTTCTTTTTCAAGACTAATAACATGAAATACGGAAAAAATTAAATACAAAAAGAAACATCGGTGTTAAAATATTTTAAAATGACAAAATGACAGTTTCCAAAAACTTCAGAATACAATTGTAACATACAGAGTGTGATTATAAAAAGTATAAGAATGTGTAAATATATATTTTTAAAAAAAAATAGTAATAAATATCAATTCAAGGAGGACGAGTTGAGAAATTTTCTTTATGTTTTTTTAATAGAAATGTGTATATTGTACTCAGGTCATTGATGTCTGTTCTTTTATTCATTGAATTTTGATTGTTATTTATATGAACCATTTCAAGAAAGAGACGCTTATTGAGATTTCGTTCATTATCGAGAATTTTGACATTATTATAGTCAATCACATGATCTTTATCTATTACATGTTCAGCAAGGCGACAAGATCTCACATTCCTTCTGCAGTCACTTTTGTGAGAAGTTATTCTATCTTTAATCATTCTACTTGTTTGACCAATGTATACTTCATCACAGCTGCTGCATGGGATTTCATATTTGATTTATTTTTGACTGGTATGGGTGTTTTCAATTTAGAATGTATTTGTGAAATAGTTTTCAAATTGGTTTTAGCTATTTTAATATTGTCTTTAAACAAATGTATGAGTTTTGATGTCAAACCATCTATATGTGGTAAAGGTTTAAAAATAGAAATTTGGTCAGTTGTTGTTGGATGGTTTGAATTTGAAACAGAAATAGAGGTACTAAATAGAATTTTATTCACTAAAGATTTAGGATATGAGTTTTCTAAAAGAATGTTCTGAAGCTCTTTTAGACACTCATCTCTCAAAGATGGATGAGTGACTTTAACCACTCTGTTTTTGAGGTTATTAATTAAATTTATTTTGATTTTCATAGAATGGTTTGAATGAAAATTTAGGAACCGATTACTATTAATTGGTTTTCTGTACCATCTAGTAATGATTTTATTGTCATTCGTTCTTATTAGTTTTAAATCCAGGAATGGAACTGAATTATCAGTTTCTTTTTCAACGGTAAACTGAATATTTGGATCGAAACTGTTAAAAATATTTAAAGTTTCATCAATACAGTTTCCTGGTACAGAGAGGATAAGATCATCAACATATCTCTTGAGGAAAGGAATTTCGAATGTGATTTTATTTGTACAATATTCTAGGAGTTCATCTAAAACGTAACTTGATATTATTGGAGATATATTAGAAAAACATATATTTTTCTAACTGACAACGTCAAAAATCTAAAATCTATATACAGGGTATAAAATCGAGTTTCTCCAACGTACTCCCACCTTGAGTAACGAAACTTCAGAGGAGTAATTCAATTCGAAATCATCCTGGAAACTTCGATGGGAGTTTGACTACTCTCCCGTATCTTGTTACAACAGGTTTTCTTTCATGTGGAGACTTGTCGTCTTTTTCATCTTTGTGTTCTTCCGGTTCTCTTTCTTTATCTCTTCCTTTCACTTCATCAATTTTCTCTTCTCTAATTTTATTAACAACATGAAAATCGATTTCGTTATCCCGACTATCAAGTTCGAGGGGATAAATTCTTTGCACTGGTCTCAATAATGACCCTGTAGCTGTTTTCAAGCGAACTACTCGGATTTTACCATCTCTACCTGGAATCATTTCTTCTATTCGAGCCAGTGGCCAATCCAATCGTTTTATGTTGTCCATTCCAACTAAAACTATATCTTCCACTCTGATATCATTGGCATTTTTACTCTTCGAAAATAATTTCAATTGTCCTAAATATTCTGTTCGAAATCTTCTGCGCATATCTTCTTTTAGTTTAGATGAACTCCTAGAATATTGTACAAATAAAATCACATTCGAAATTCCTTTCCTCAAGAGATATGTTGATGATCTTATCCTCTCTGTACCAGGAAACTGTATTGATGAAACTTTAAATATTTTTAACAGTTTCGATCCAAATATTCAGTTTACCGTTGAAAAAGAAACTGATAATTCAGTTCCATTCCTGGATTTAAAACTAATAAGAACGAATGACAATAAAATCATTACTAGATGGTACAGAAAACCAATTAATAGTAATCGGTTCCTAAATTTTCATTCAAACCATTCTATGAAAATCAAAATAAATTTAATTAATAACCTCAAAAACAGAGTGGTTAAAGTCACTCATCCATCTTTGAGAGATGAGTGTCTAACAGAGCTTCAGAACATTCTTTTAGAAAACTCATATCCTAAATCTTTAGTGAATAAAATTCTATTTAGTACCTCTATTTCTGTTTCAAATTCAAACCATCCAACAACAACTGACCAAATTTCTATTTTTAAACCTTTACCACATATAGATGGTTTGACATCAAAACTCATACATTTGTTTAAGAATGAAGACAATATTAAAATAGCTAAAACCAATTTGAAAACTATTTCACAAATACATTCTAAATTGAAAACACCCATACCAGTCAAAAATAAATCAAATATGAAATCCCATGCAGCAGCTGTGATGAAGTATACATTGGTCAAACAAGTAGAATGATTAAAGATAGAATAACTTCTCACAAAAGTGACTGCAGAAGGAATGTGAGATCTTGTCGCCTTGCTGAACATGTAATAGATAAAGATCATGTGATTGACTATAATAATGTCAAAATTCTCGATAATGAACGAAATCTCAATAAGCGTCTCTTTCTTGAAATGGTTCATATAAATAACAATCAAAATTCAATGAATAAAAGAACAGACATCAATGACCTGAGTACAATATACACATTTCTATTAAAAAAACATAAAGAAAATTTCTCAACTCGTCCTCCTTGAATTGATATTTATTATTATTTTTTTTTATATATATATATATTTACACATTCTTATACTTTTTATAATCACACTCTGTATGTTACAATTGTATTCTGAAGTTTTTGGAAACTGTCATTTTGTCATTTTAAAATATTTTAACACCGATGTTTCTTTTTGTATTTAATTTTTTCCGTATTTCATGTTATTAGTCTTGAAAAAGAAAATAAACGTTTTCGAAAGCTTGACCAAAACGAAGAAATCAAACTAATTTATTTTATATTGACTGATTCCCACGAATTTTTCTACTTAAACTATTATTGAACAGTCACGAAAATATCCACTTATATATATATATATATATATATATATATATATATATATATATATATATATATATATATGCCTAGATATAGAGATTTTATCAGCAGATTTTATTTTCAAATAGTTTCCATCTTCACATTGTACATTTAGTTTATTATATGTTGGTAAGTTTGAGGAGTATGACGTAAACGATAAAAAATGAGTTTTTTTATAATTGATTGTTAAAATTCTATTGTTGAAGAAATTCGTAACTTTTTGGAAGTCTGTCTCAATGATATTTTTAAGAGTTGCCCAGTCCGGTCCTTGGTAAAAAATATAGATAGATACATAAGAGTTAGAGTTGATAGTTTTGCGTAAAGAGAATTAAGTATTTATAAAAACATCAGCCGGGATAGATACTTTTATGTTATGTATCGACCGATATCTATAATCGTCCAAATTACCGATACGGCCAATATATATCGGTATCGATGGATCCCTTATAATTTGCATGATCGCCAACGAATATACTAATTTCGTTCCTTTTCATATAATTATCAGGAAAGTGTTATGTTGGCCACAACCCGTTTTTCAACGATGGTTAATGTAATTGCACAATACTAATTTTATAGAATTATTGTGAAAATACAGGTTAACTTTAAATTTACGGCAACTAGTGCTGGCGTCACGTTCCTGTACGTAAATTACTGTAATTTTAGTGGAACTCTTTTTTTTTTACAACGTAATTGTTGGTTCAGGATTTAATATATTAGAGATTCCTTACTAATAAAAAAAATTGTTGATTATTGTTATTATTACTGTTTCAATTTTGTACGAATCCGGGATTCATAATCCATTAAAAATTTTTTCCGCAAATCGGTGACATTGCAGACAAAATTTCTTAAAGAAAAACTCAAGATTTCCTACCTGTTAGGAAATATTCATTTCCTTACAGTTGTTAGTGTTCTACATAAATGTGTATATGCATATTCGTACTTTTCTCTTGATTTCTTTGGCAATAATTCCAATGAAGCAGTATTTACTGTCTCAACCAGCTCGGGAGGAGTCCCAGGAATGGAAAATTCATCATCACTTATCATTTTACACTGTATTGCTATCGAAAACACCAGCAATTAGATTTATATGCGTCAAGTTTGACAATTCAACATTAATACGTTTCCATAGTAACGCAAACAATTTTATTACGAATTTCAAAGCACCATTTATTTGTGAGTAAAATTATTCGCGATTTTTTCAAAATTAAAACGTATCTATATTCTACAACTCTTTATACTCTTTATATTCGACAGGTAGAGGTAGAGATTTGAAATTCATTTCTGTAGTTGATAGTGGCTTGGTACTTGATACTCTTCTTTCTAGATATTTTCATGGAGGATTTTGAAATGGAAATTGTAAACAAACTGTCTGGTTTAGATATGTAGTTGATATCTTTGCAATTTGCCAACATGGTAGGGAAAATATTCGAAGCCTACTATTAAATTTACAATTAAAATTGAAACTAATAAAACATTGCCGTTTCTTGATGTACTAATAAACAATTGTATTGAAACATCAGTTTTTAGAAAAGAAACACATACAAATAGACATCTAAATTTTAATTCAAACCACCCAATTTGTGTTAAACGAGGTATTGTCAAATATCTTTCCGATAGAGCAAAAACAATTTGTTCAAATGAATTATTACACATCTGTCAAATAATTTTATAAATCGTGAACTTTACCGAGACATCAAAAATAAAGATCAAAATTTAAATCCCCCAATAATTCATTCAAATATAGTAAAAATCCTTTATATTCCAAAATTATCCGAAAAAATTAGAAGGATTAGCTATAAATTTAATTTAAAAACAGTTTTTCAAACTAATAATACATTAAAATCTTTAATAGTAAATACAATGAAATTCAAAACACAAAAAATTGTATTTACAAAATTCCATGCGAACGCAATAAATTTTATATAAGAGAAACATCTAGAGCTTTTCATATTAGACTTAATGAACACCAATCATACATTAAAAATAAACTCGAAAACTCTAAAACTTACAGGTCTAGATCTTTAATTTTTGGAAGAGATATTAAGAAAGGACGTAGAAATATTTTGTAAGAAACCACATTTTAATATCTTCATTGGTTTTGACGAAAGGTGGCGATAAAGTCGAAGTATAGTTTTTCTCAATTCTAACGTTCCCTTCTCTGTTTTTGTTTCCTTGTTTGTTAATTCATTACTCTAAAACTTATGGCCATAGATCTTCTAAGTTTTCAGAGGAATATTCAGAAAGAATGTGGAAATATTTTTGTTATTTTACATCTCTGATACAAACAAATCACAACCTGCATTTGCATCTATTTAACTTTAATGTTTCAGGGCCAAATTCAAGACGTAGAAAAATCATTTAAAGAAAAAGGACTCAAAGGCGGATTTGATGCAATCAACAAAAACATTCAGGTAAGAATATTTCTTTTAAAATACCAAATACAGGGTGTCCCAATTTTTTTATTCCTAAATTATTTGTTTTCCTAGTTGATAACCACCCTGAAAAATCAAGTTCGGTTCAAATTGATTTCAAGGCTTTTAAATGGAACACCTTGTATATAGGGTTAACTTATACTTAACTGATAATTATTTTTACGGTGTGTTTCATGGGTAAACTTACGCACGTGTATTTTAAATATTTTTTTGGTAAGCGTGTTTAAAAAAAGTTAACATAGAAAGAAAATAGTTAAAACACCCCTTAACTCAGTTATTCAAAGCTCCCAACTAGGGTGTTTGGCAAACATAATTTCTAATTATACAGTATCAGATAAAAATTGCATTAAAATTTTGTATATTTGTTTTATTTATAAAACAAACACACAGTGTAATTTTTATCGCGGTAATTTTATTTGGGGAAATATCAAAAATATGTGAACATGCATGTGATTTTGTCCATAAAATACAATTCTTTAAGAACATTTAAATTCATTATATCATGAAAAATATTCAAATTGCCAGAATAGTGTAGAGATAGAGCCAATATCTATAAAATTGGTTTGATAGTAAGAAAATCCAACATTTTTCAGGCGGAATTTTCGACAAAACTTGGGTGTTTGTTGAAGAAGCCTTTAAAAAATCATGGCAAGATGACTACTGTATGTAAAAATCTCAAGAAGAATAAAGTGATAAATACAAAAAGTTGCAATCCTTTTTAAATATTTTTTACTTTGGTTTCAAACTTAAATTGAAACATCTATTTTTAACTTAGAAAAGGACCATGTTTAAAGATGAAAAAGTTCTGACATATCCGGTTCGAACAATAGGACTGTGACTTTATATATTAGGCTCGAAGGACCACATGTAATGAATGAATAATACTGTTCTCATCGTAGCTCCCGAATGAAGATTTCTATACAGGTAGATATGTAATTTGGTGTCTCTTGTATAGCAAACATTTACATCCGTTTTATCTTGCCCCAAGTTCTAAAATCAAAAGCTCGAACTGCGGACAACAAAATATTTGGAAGGGAAAAAACATGACCAGATGAAACATTGTTTTGTTATATGTTAATCTTGCCTGGAAGATATCGAAAATCGCTTCATTTCCCGCTGCCTGTATAATCTGAAGCGAGCTGTATACTGTTCATTAAAAAATAATGGGCTTAATATTAATGATCTACTGCAAGCTGATTAGCATAATGTATTTTGCATTATTACAACATGAAAATATAATCATAATTATTTTGTAATTATATAACTAATGTCTTAGTTAATATAAATATCACATTTTTTTAAAGTTTTAATATGATTTAAACATTTGTAATATACATATAAGTTTATTTTTCATTTAAATAAGTATATAGTAATCATATGCAAAACTCCGCACTCTTTTAAAAATCGATAAATATGAATAAGTGTAGATTTAAATATTTCAATATTTAATACCTCCAAATATATAAAAAATTTGGAAATTATTTGATCTTGGAAAGGACTTTTAAATTATGGTGTTTCAAAATTCTAAACGAATTTTAAAGGTTTGTTTAATGTCATTTTAGATTTGAGAAAACTTGCAGTTATTTAAATGCATTCAAAAAATTTTCTACACTTTTAGAAGGCGATCAATATATACTCTGGACTGGTCAAACTGGAACAACAGGCCTTAGATTTAGATGTTAAAGAAGATTGGAATGAAATTGATGAGAAATTTATTTTTGTTCTGAAATCCTCACGCGACAAAATTTTAAGCGCGACAATCGAACGTATTGTATTGTGACTTTTGCTTCAAGATAATGTGGCAAAGGTTTGCAAGCTGAAAAGGTCGAGGACGATCAAAACGAATTATTAATTATTAAAATTTTGATACAGATGTTATTAGTTTTCTTTCAAACATCTCGAAGTAAAAACCCGTCCAATTGGATATATTTCTTCTTTCTTTTCACACCTGTAGGTACTTTACAAAATGTTTTTTTTGAGTTATTTGCAATTTCTGTGTTAATGCTAGATGGAGATTACTAATGCCATGGAAAAACCAAAATGATAACAAGGGGGTGGGATTATAAGATTACCTACCTAGGATTTGGTATGAAGATAAGATAGGCAGTTGCAGTTAGTATCTTGATCAGTTCCCAATATTACCTACCCTGTTTTGATTAGCCTTCTATATTATCTATTATAGTAAGACGTTGTGGTAATTTTCGATTAATAGTGACAGTAGTATTGAAAAATGCAGTGTGGTTTAAGTTCAAACGTATAAAAAAATGTGCGTTGTCAGTTAACGAGAAAATATTTGTAAGCAATGTTTATGGAATGGAAAATTCTTCGTTTTCTGTTGACGATACTGTTGAAAAGACAAGTAATATGATGGGTGTAAGCAAATCAACGATATATAAAGTTATAAGTGAATTAAAAAGTGTAGTTGTTAAACCCCCAAAGAAAAATGCAGGAGGTAAGAAAAAAGTGAAATTTACTGAACAAATTAAAAGCGGAATAAGAAGAAAAGTTCACGAATTTTATTATAGCTATACGGAGTCGGGAAGACACCTAAAAACCCAGTTCCAGTCGATGAAACTTCCTGGAAATATGAAATTACAAAATATTTATTTGTAGGAAGGGCTGATAGTTTTGAAAATGAATTAAAATGGTGGAAGAGGCATGATATTGCATTTCCAATGCTATATAAAATGGCTATAGATTTTCTAGCGATGCCTGATGCTACATCAGCATCAATAGAGAAGATTTTTTCCAGGGCTTCTTTTCTTTTCAATAAAAATTTATAATACGTTGCATGAAGATATAAAAAAATGTTAGAATATAATGAATTTCAAAAAATTAAAAAATATATCTTGAAAATGAGAAAAAACTGTTTTCCCAACTCTTTGAACCAAATTAAATTTAATCTTGTGGTATTTATAATGTTATTTTGTATTTCAATACCTTTTATTATATTTTTACATGTATATAACTTTGAAAATCTGTTAAAACCAGATTGTCATTTAATGATTTTCATTGAGCATCATTTGCAATGAACTTAAAACTTTGTTCAATCATAACTATTTGAATGTTGTGAATGCTTTGTTTTGTGTTGACAATCACTTATTACGATTTTTCATAAATCAGGTTAAGTTCATGAAATAATGACTCATTGCTGTATTCATACCTCAACCCCAATCAAATTCCTCTTGAATCAAGAGAATCATTGTTCATATGGGCTGAGAAATCAGTTTCATCCAAGAAAATTGTTTCTCAACAAAATTGAAATATTCTTGCATCAACAAAACCACGTTATTTAATAAGAAAGTGTACATTTGACACAAAACTTGCTGTTACCAAGTAGTCTAGAATATTTTGTCAAAAAATCAAGCTAATATTTGGTTGTACCTATTCAAGAATACCATTCTCTTGAATTAATGCGGTTACAATTTGATTTAAGATTCTTTTTTTCTTATTTTTCAAATACTTTATTGTTGTTGGCCTTTTAGTATGTAAACATTTTTTTCCATGTATTAAAGCACATTTTCACCGTTTATGTTTATGAATTTTAAAATTCTGTACGATTAAGTGGTCTGTCCTTTCCCTGGTAAGTACCCAGGGACATAAATCATCGGTAAGTCGCCCAAGAGCGCCACGGCATATAATAACAGCTCTGCTTCTGGAGTTCACTCGTAAGGGGGTGAATTGAAGGGAGTATATTATTATTATACTTATTATTATATACTTTAAAGGTCAGCCGTCTACAAAGAGATTTAGACATTGATGAGAACCTTGTAAGGATAGTACCTAAGGATGACACTCCAGAAAATACAGTTTTATGTATTGGAAAATATAATCAGAGAAGCAAAATTAAATGGATACGGAATCCTCTACAACAAATGTGAGACCGACAAACAAATAAGAGTATACGGGAGCAATGTAACATACAGAGCATCAACAAATGGGTAAAAGCAAGGAAAAGACACTGGGATAGTCATGTTAACAGAATGGCACCTGACAGATTAGCTAACATCTGCAAAAATAATAAACCTTACAGCAAAAGACCAACAGGAAGATCAAAGAAAAGATGGAAGGACCACCTACTGACAACAACAACAACAGAAACGAAATGAGAGGCAGACAAACAGGAGCAATCCTAGTCAGACGAAGAAGAAGAAGAGGTATCCTCTACAACAGAAGACACTAATAGTAGAAGCAGAAAAAAACTCCAACAAGCGTTCAAAATATTGGAAGAAACAGCAAAGAAAACAGATTTAGAAATAAATAAAGAAGAAACTAATTATATGAAATGGACAGATGAAAATTTTATGAAAGGAAATAGTTTTAGAGCAATGACCAATAGAGGCAAAATATACAACTTTCGATCAGTTTGTCTACTTGAGAGCACCATTTACAAGAAAGTCTGGGTTGCAGGAAGAAATTAAAACAATACTGGGAAAGGAAAATAGATGTTTGTATAGCCTCTAGCCTTTGTATAGACTCTACAAAACTGCGATTAGACCTACAGTTACATTTTCATGTGAATCGTGAATTTTGAGAAGAACAGACATCAATACGTTGGAGATTTGGGAAAGAAAGGTTCTGAAGGAAAATTTTTGGGGGAAAACGAGTCAATGAATTGTGGGAAAGGAGAGCGAACCAAGAACTCAGAGACATGTAACGAGAACCCAGCATTTCAGGATTTGATAGAGCCTAGAGGATAAGGTGGATATGACATGTGGAAAGAATGGCTCAGAGCAGAAATATAAAAGGAAAAAGAGAAGAGGATGACCGAAGGAACGATGGAAGAATGAAGTTGAGGTGGTCCTACATTTCTAAACCTGGTATGCAGGAAAGGGAAATAGATGTTTGTATAGCCTCTAGCATTTGTATAGATTCTACAAAACTGCGATTAGACCTACAGTTACATTTGCATGTGAATCGTGGATTTTGAGAAGAACAGATATCAATACGTTGGAGATTTGGGAAAGAAAAGTTCTAAGGAAAATTGTTGGGGGAAAAGGAGTTAGAGGATAAGGTGGATATGATATGTTGGAAGAATAGCTCAGAGTAAGAAAGAACGATGGAAGGACGAAGTTTAGGTGGGCTTACATTTCTTTGGGTTACAGAATTGGAAGGAAAAATGGTTGGATAGGATCTCATACACTTACTATGTAGCAAATAACACCGTGATCCAACGAATGCAAAGGGAATTAGAAATTTTACATAGTGTCAAAGTGAGGAAAATGGCGTACCTTGGACATTTAATGCGCAATGAGAAGTATCAACTTATCCAACTAATCCTGCAGGGCAAAATAGATGGTAGAAGAGATCGGACAGTAAATTCAGGGCGGCTGTCGACAGTATTATATGGAACCACATGATTGCCAACATCCACAGAGGATATGTCACTGACAGAAGAAGAAGAAGAAGAAGATTACAACCCAAACCTTGGGCCAAATATATATTATATACTTTAACATATTTTTGCAATATATTTTTCGCCCTAATGTGTTTTAATTGTTACATGTGCATTATTTGAAAATATAAATGGTAAAATTAGTTATTGTTACTATCGATAGGTGTTATTTTATAATAAATCCGGCTTTAAATAGCTAGATATGAATGACATTAACTAACCTATATTGTGTGTTGAATGTAAATAACCAGAATTGGGCCCGATAGGCACATGGGCCAATCCGGCCCTTAACGTAAGAGTCCCCACAGGGGCAATTGCGGAACCTCCTTCAAGGTACGTCGCCAGATTGGCAATAATTAACACTTCCACTCACAAAAACACTGAGATTCGTTTTCACTGGATTCACCCGTTTGAAGTATTTTTTTTCGACAACCGATCGCGTCCCGACGAATTGTTCGTAACTGAGAAGAAACGTTGACTATAAAATTTGGTAGCGTTTTGTATTAACAGTGTAACTAATGTCAGTTCTTGGCATAGACTGCTTTCCTGTTGTTGAAATTCCAGTTACCCCTACTTTCTATCGATTTTTTACTCCCCCACCACAAGATATTGTGACAACGGACCAATGAGATTGTGATGCCACGCCTCCGGTTAAGTCCCTCCTTTACCTGGTAGCCATCAATTGTGATCTTTATCGTTGAGATATTGCTGAGATATCTCTTATGTTAGGTGGTAGAAAAGTTGAAAGTCGCTTGTTGAGAGCTCAGCGACAGACTACTGTTTTACATTTTTTGACGTTAAGTCTCACGACAGCCTGAGATGTGCATATTCTGATGATGGGGATTTTATTTTCAGTTTTTCTTGTTGAATACGTGAGGCCAAGATTATTTTAAGTTTTCCCTGCCTTCAGAAATAAAAACTAACGTTTTAATAAAAATCATTTTTAATGATGATGCTGAAATGAAATTTATCTTTATTAAAAATACTCGCCTGGCTATTTCGATGTCTTTTTATGGAATATTTATTCGCGTTAAAAACAAGTATTAAAAAAATCGAATAAAATATGAGAAAAACAAATTATGCGGAATTCGCGGTCAATCTTTTCTAAATTTCTACAAATACGCAACATGTTCTATTATCTCATAGACAGAATGTGAATTATATTGGTGACAGTTTACATTGGGCGCCATCTACTATAAAGAGTAGAGATTCTTAACCTCAGGTGTGCTTCTATTGGCGTGCTATTTATAGAAATCAATAATAACGACTCATCAAATAGAATTCATAAACATTTATTTATAGCAGGAAATTAAGTAACGATAAACCTTTTAATTAAATGCATAACAATTGTTTGGTCGAATAAGGTAAGTATAGTTTTTATTTATATAAGAAAATTAACAGTTATGAAAAATTGTCACACCCCTAACTTATTCTCCAAATTAATACTCTAACCTAACTTATTTCTAGGTTAAATAAATCTTTTTGTTTTGATGCTTTGTTAAATATCGATTTAATAAAAATATGGTACCTTTCTTTATGACTTAGTCTTTTTTATTATTTTTCCTTTAGCTGTTATGGATGGATAAATATTCTTTTTAAATATTTACAACTGGAATACAGGATACAACTGGATCACTTCATCAGGATACTGGACAGGATGGATAATTTGGCTTCTTCTCTTGATTTTAAAAGTTTTCTTTTTATTTCAAATTAACGTCGCTCCTTCTAGAATTGCCGAGACGCTTAAATTATTAATGTATTATCACTTGTCAACTTTTTTCTCACAAGATTAAGAGTTTTATGGGAATAAACTGACTACATCAAAACTAACGATTATATCTGAATTTGTAATTTTGATTTTTGATAATTTTTCTAAAAAATGTTTTGAATTTTTGATAACGGATTTTTTATTTTTCACCTGTTTCACTGAGGACGCTTTTGAGCTGTGCCAGCAGTGATGTAAAGAAAAAGGAATATGAGCTTCGAAAAAATAAAAAAAATTCTCATTTAAACGTATCGTCTGTGTAAAAAAAAAAAAGTTGCATTTCCATAAATTCCATTTCATCAGAATGTAATCAGTAACAAATATTTGTTTCGAAAGTTAAATATGCTAATCAGACAATTTAAAATTCAAAAGTTAAATGAAAAGAGTGCCTCGAAATAAATAGTCTAATCCCAACACAGAAAGTTGAACTTTCAACTTCCAACTCCCAACTTTGTTCTTATCTTCAGGATCTTCACTACAAAATATTCATAGACGTACCAACTTTACGTCAAAGTTATACACATTTTATAGAAAAAATAATATAAAAGTTCCTGGCGTTAACTGAAAAAACAAAAGATTATTTAACAGATATTTTGTTTCTGTAAATAGATGTAAAAAGAATCTGTTTTACAAGAACCTTTTTTACAAATGTCACATAAATTATTTGTAAAATTATTTATTAAATAGAGATGCATCAAATTAAACTAGTTTGATTTGACAAGTCAATGAAAAATCAATTTTTTTATATGAGAATTTGATTTGAATTGATATACAATTCGGAGGTTTGATTTGAAATCTTTTGAAACTTTTTCAAACTGTTTGAAATATGAAAAGTGTTACCTATACCGCGCTTTTAATTAATACAAGTTTAATGAACATAATATGCAACAGTATTAATCTGTAGTACCTAATTATCAATCGATCTCTCTTTATTTTACACGATTTTTAAATGTACAAAGTGGTATGAGAAAGAAAAAACGCTATAAAAACAGCAAAGGATACCGCCAATAGAAGAAATGCTAATTGATCTGGACATTTTTGAGTTCTTTAATGTCGAAAACGCCGTACACTGTCCATGTACATAAAAATAAAATGATATTTTGGCTATTAGGACCACTGTGCAAAGATTCAATAACCAACTTACTGGAGATCGTTAGGGGTAATTTGCGTAAAATTTCTGTATTGATTAACTTTCTTTAATATGAATTTACATTTTAATTTCTGTAACGCATATTAGATTTCAATAGAGGTTGACCACTCCACCTCGCCCATAGGTTCATTTTCTGATCTCTTGTGAGATTCACAAACGTTGCTAATTAAAATTTTTGTCTCAAATATAATTCTAAAATTAAAAACACGGTAAATAAAGTCATAAATATTATAAATTAATTAAGCTTACCTACCCTATCTCAACCCTCACCATTGGATTCACTATGATTCTTTGATAACATGTTTGATTTTTGTCTGCCAATCATCAGCTGAACTTTTGTTAATTTCTTCTTTTACCAAATTTGCTATCAACCTGTCAAATTTGGGAAACACGTTATAACGCCTTATTCTTTTTTAATTTGTCCCCAAATTAATTCTGTGAGGTTAAATACACAAAAATAGGGCGGAAGGCGCAATATCTCGTGGCCCCTTTTTGATGCCATTTCATCAATAAAAAGTTTTATAATATATATGTAAAGATGCCCAAACGATATGTATAAATGTTTAGAAGTGCCATTTCAAGTTGACATTTTTACTTGATTCCTGTTTCAATGGCTTCGAATGATGTAATTCCTGCTGGAATATAAGTTGTTAATAAGCTAATTGTGGATGGATTACTAAAAATCAGAGAAAAAATCTCATGTTGCGTCAGCGTCTAAACCCCAACTGCTTTTAGAGTGCCCACGGTGTTGCCAAATGCCAATACAATATATTTACTTGAAATATTACTTTGTACATCATTTTTCTGAGCTAAGCTGGCCTGGCGTACCCTAATCTTAGACGTAAATGTGGTTGACTAATTTGCCGCAATGCAGAGCCACTTTCACTACTTCCAGTGACTTCAAGTGCACTTGAATATCAGTTCACACTATTCAACTGTTATTCAAGTCCCCAACTTGGAAGCAAAAGTTAACTTGGTCTCTACTTCTACTTGAAACTTGAAAGCACCTTTCAAGTTACTTGAATTCAAGTGTTCACACCTTTCAATTTATTTCAAGTTGCACCAATTATTGCACTTGAATTCAAGTAACTTGTAAAGTCTGAACGAGCCTTCTTAACACCTACCTAATATATCAAATTAAAAAACAAATTGTGAGGTATTTTTTTGTAAAATAAAGTGTAGAATTTTTTCTCTGATTTTTAGGAATCCATCCACAATTAGCTGATTTACAACTTTTATTCCAGCAGGAATCATATCATTTGACGCAATTTTTGTAACTTGAAACAGGAATCATTTAAATAAAAATGTCAACTTGAAATGACTTGAATCAAATATTGAAATAGTATGAACGTTCACTTGAATTCAGGTTACTCCTTTCAAGTTACTTGAATTCAAGTAACTTGTAAAGTCTGAACGCCGATTTATAGAAATTAAAATGTAAATTCATATTAAAGAAACTTAATCAATATAGAAATTTTACGCAAATTACCCCTAACGATCTCCAGCTAAGTTGGTTATTGAATCTTTGCACAGTGGTCCTAATAGCCAAAATATCATTTTATTTTTATGTATATGGATAGTGTACGGTGTTTTCGACATTAAAGTACTCAAAAATGTCCAGATCAATTAGCATTTCTTTATAGTATCTGAAATTTCTAGTTGGCACGTAAAAAAAGTTCGCCGTTTTCTGATATTTCATAGAGCTCGACAAGTAGTTTCAAAATCACCCTTCATATACTCTGTTTGAAAATGATTGATAGCAAAATTTGTATGACCCCAATAATAAATCATAAATCAGTGGCGGATAATTTCTAAAATAAAATCTTTATTATTATTTGTTCCAAAATGAAATATTGGGTTTTCCTCCTAAAATTTTTTAAAATACCAATTTATTTCAATTCTTGGTAAGTATGTAATCACTACAGGTAGACAATATGTACAATTCAAGATCAATTTAGCCCTCAACTTTCTTAGAAATGATTAAAATTTCTAATCGGCAGAAAGTGTTGTACAGATTGTAAATTATTTTAGTTCAAATTTACATTTACATACGCAGAATTGTTAGTTCTGTAATAATAGGCGATAAAAAGCAATATTGATCAAGTGAATTTGTGCAATAAAAATGGCACAAACGTCTAATTATACTCCTGTGAAATTAAAGTGCAATTTAACTGTGCATATGCAAACTTTAGTGTTAAATGTACATGACGCAATTGTACATGAACATTTCAATAATACTGTTCAGAGCATAGTTTCTAAGTGTTCACATATAACCGGAGAAGGAGAAGCAACCATTTATAGACTTTTGAAGCAACGAAATAATGGAAGTATTACAGTACCACCTGGGAGAAAAACCACTTAAATACTATCAACTGATCCGAAGAAAAGTGCATTCGTTTTATTTACAAAAAAGTTACCTACTTTGTATAAACTTCTGGTAGACATTAATGGGGACGAAACTTTGCCAAACGTTAAAAGAGAAAAATTATGGAAAACTTCGTTTGGGAGAAGAACGATAGAAAATCTGCGCTCATAGAGAAAGATGAAATGATTTGTTGGAGGAGGCACTATTTAAGGGAAATTAGAAAATTAAGAAGAAATCTACGATTTACAGAGTTGTTAAAGAAGAGAAATGTGGCGAGTTTCAAACAGCACGTAAAGCTCCAGGAAAACCAAAATTTCAAATAGAAAATCATTTGAAAGAAAGACTTCGAAGGAAAGTGCATGAGTTCTTCTTTAGAAAAGAATTTCCGACAGTAGACAAAGTTCTTGCCACGGTTCGAGATGATAAGGATTACCCTGAAATGAGTCGAAGCACACTATGGAAACTTTTAAAAGAAATAGGTTTTCTATGGAAAAAGCATTCCAGAAAGTCTATTTTAATAGAAAGAAGCGATATTGTAGTATGGAAAAGAAATTACCTAAGGACTATAAAAGAAATGAGAAACCAAAGAAGAAATATATTTTATTTAGATGAAACATGGATAAATGAAGGACATTTTGTAAAAAAAGTTTGGCAAGATAAACAGGTAACAAATGCTCGTCAGGCATTTATAGAAGGTTTGTCTACTGGCTTAAAATTTCCAATTGGTAAAGGTCCCCGTTTAATTATCAGTCATATCGGAGGAGATAAAGGATTTGTTGATAGAGGCTGGTTAGAATTTGTTTCAAATTCTACGAAAGACTACCATGGAGAAATAAACTGCTGATGTTTTTGAGGAATATTTCAGTCAAATTATAGATTTATTACCGACCAATTCTGTAATAGTTATGGACAATACCAGTTATCACTCAAGATTAAAGGAAAAAGCAAGAACTCTCCCGATTGGCTAATAACCAAAGAAATAGTGGCAGAAGAGGGATTACTCAAAAAAGAGCTATTGCAGTTATGTAAACAACATTCACCAAAATTTAAGAAGTATACTGTAGATGAAATAGCAAAAAAACATTGAGTTAAGTTACCACCTTATCACTGTGAACTTAACCTCATTGAACTAATTTGGGCTCAAATGAAGGGATATGTCGCGAGAAACAATACAACATTTAAACTTCAAGATGTGGCTCCATATCAAAAATTACACCTAATAATTGGCAAAACGCTATAAAACATGGCATAGCAGAGGAAGAGAAATTCTGGAAACTTTATATGTTAATAGAGGAAACAATAGAACCAATTATTATTTCTGTGGGAAGTGAGGAAACTGATGATGATGATGACTCCTTATCGGGAAAAAACGACTTACTTATTTAGGTATGTACTCTATATTTATATTAATTATAATAAGTTTATATGACGCTGGTACCCGAAATACAAACAAACAAATGTATATGGAATCATCCCGTATTTCTAAAAACAAAGTATGAGTGTGAGAGTGTAAGATTTTTTTTTAGTATCTATATCATATAAATTTGGTTGTGTGTATATTTATTATTTAATTTTAAGAAAATGTGGGTACTTAATATTGACAGTTTACTATTTTTTATATTAAAGTAATTTCGTGTTACCCGTCACTGAGGTATAGAATTATTGCTTAATTCCTTAGGGTTTGTTTATTTACATTTTATGATGTATGTATTCGAGATTTTTCGGGGTGGTCATACTAAAATCTAGTGAAAATTCAGATAAGAAGGTATCAACATTTAATTTTTTCTGCATTGAACAATCCGGTATAAAGACCTTAGCCATAAAAACTGTGCTATCATGCATTTTCAAACGGAGTATAGTTGGTGATCGCTCCACGGGCAGCTGAGATATTCAAGTTAAAAGTTTATAGAAAAATTAGCTCAAATTTAACGTAATAATTATTGCACTGAAGTTTCCCTGCGCCAAAACCTAGTGAATTGAAGTACTAATTGGATAATTCAGGCAATTTTGGGTGGGGTTATAGAGGCACATATGAATCTCTTTAGGTGTTGGAATAATTCTCTTTAAAATATTTTTTTTTATATTATAGATATACCTAAAAAACAAACATGATCGGGCAGGTAGGTAGATAACCATCACAATTTATTTTTTCCTGTTGGAAAAGGTGTTCGATTTATGAATGAGTAAGGATCAATTTATTCTCGTATGAATTTCCTCTCATAAATATTTCTAATCAAATTACTGTTGGCTGGAAACAGCCAACAACGGTTTCGATAGACCAATTTAAAATTAAAAAAAAAAAATTGAGATCCGCCCCACCGAAAACCATTCATTATCAAGATTCGCCTTCAAGAAGTTCAGGCTTCAGGGGTGGACTAGCAATTAAAATATTCCTTTTTCCACCTCATAGTATTTTTTTGCTTAAACTGTTCCTCGAGAAATCCATTCATAAACTAATTCGGTTTTTTAAACGATAGTTGTGCAAATTTAGGGCAAAAAAATTGATATAACTTTTTATCAAGAATAACTTTTTTTCATAAAACAAATAATAAAAAAGTTTTCAATACGGTGCCGACTTAATTGGACACACTGTATATATGTAGATGATATATATATATATATATATATATATATATATATATATATATATATAGTTGAAGTAGAAAAAATTCGTGGGAATCAGTCAATATAAAATAAATTAGTTTGATTTCTTCGTTTTGGTCAAGCTTTCGAAAACGTTTATTTTCTTTTTCAAGACTAATAACATGAAATACGGAAAAAATTAAATACAAAAAGAAACATCGGTGTTAAAATATTTTAAAATGACAGTTTCCAAAAACTTCAGAATACAATTGTAACATACAGAGTGTGATTATAAAAAGTATAAGAATATGTAAATATATATAAAAAAAAAAATATCAATTCAAGGAGGACGAGTTGAGAAATTTTCTTTATGTTTTTTTAATAGAAATGTGTATATTGTACTCAGGTCATTGATGTCTGTTCTTTTATTCATTGAATTTTGATTGTTATTTATATGAACCATTTCAAGAAAGAGACGCTTATTGAGATTTCGTTCATTATCGAGAATTTTGACATTATTATAGTCTACATGATCTTTATCTATTACATGTTCAGCAAGGCGACAAGATCTCACATTCCTTCTGCAGTCACTTTTGTGAGAAGTTATTCTATCTTTAAGCATTCTACTTGTTTGACCAATGTATACTTCATCACAGCTGCTGCATGGGATTTCATAGATTATAATTGATTTATTATTGACTGGTATGGGTGTTTTCAATTTAGAATGTATTTGTGAAATAGTTTTCAAATTGGTTTTAGCTATTTTAATATTGTCTTCATTTTTAAACAAATGTATGAGTTTTGATGTCAAACCATCTATATGTGGTAAAGATTTAAAAATAGAAATTTGGTCAGTTGTTGTTGGATGGTTTGAATTTAAAACAGAAATAGAGGTACTAAATAGAATTTTATTCACTAAAGATTTAGGATATGAGTTTTCTAAAAGAATGTTCTGAAGCTCTTTTAGACACTCATCTCTCAAACTATTATTGAACAGTCACGAAAATATCCACTTATATATATATATATACTAAGTGGATATTTTCGTGACTGTTCAATAGTAATTTATGTAGATAAAATTAGTGGGAAGCAGTCAATAGTAAATAAATTTCTTCGTTTTAAGTCGAGCTTTCGAAAATGTTTATTTTCTTTATCAAGACGAATAACATGAAATTCAGAAAAAATTACATACAAAATGAAACATCAGTGTTAAAATTGTATCACTTTCTGGTGTCCTAGGAGACTATAATTACTTGTTATCAAACGTAATATCTGGTCACCGAGCTTTCGCTCTTAATATTCAAATCTACATTTTTAAGCAGCCCAATGAGTATATAATTTAAGTATATTTATAACATGACCAATTATTAATTAATTCGCGAAAATCACAGAGTGGGCGACATCTACTTGAACTACTGATAGGGAAATAAATAAAAAGTTGATTGGCGATTGGCTTGAAAGTAGGCGGGAAAATTAAAAAAGCTGTCAGTGTTAATTTTCAATTGGCTGCAGGTGTTGTTGACGTTTATCAACTGCTTGTCACAGAGGTTAGTTAAATGCATTAAAAGTTGCCTAGTTTCTGGGGATTTCACCCTTTTAGAGCAACATCTACTGACGATTGATCTTTGCGAATAGTCACGGCGGACAGGCCCCGTTTCCGGGACGGACAACAGCAGCGTGTAGGGCACAGGTCCCGTCTACAGAAGATCGCTCAGCTCACTCTATTTATCACTATATAAGAAAAACTCCATGTTCAATTGATTTTATTATTTATTTATTTTTTTCAAAAATTTTCAGTTACAAAAATAGTTCATTCGTACATTACATTACAATTTGTTCTTGGAAAATACAAAGTCACAATCAACCTTAAAATGTACTATGAAAATAGAGAATTTGAAATGTCTCTTTAAAGTTTCTTGTAAAATAAAAAATTGAAATCTATGTTAATAGTACACGTGTACAAGCATTCATTCTCTCTCTCTCTCTCTCTCTCTCTCTCTCTCTATGATAATGAAAACTTAGATATTAAAACTGTCCGCTTTTAATAAAATAGTAGTCTCACACTATCGGGGAAGGGAAGAACCTTTACCCGATGTGCATAAAGCATTCCCACCCGCCAAAAAAAAAAGATTAGCTTTAGGTTACGTTAGATCTTTGTAATAAATAAAGAAAAGTACGATACGTGTGACATTTGACATTTGTTACATTCTGGCAGGTGTCATATTTTGACATTTGTTCATTTTGAGATTTGTTCATTTTGACAGTTGTTACATTCTGACACGTATCACATTTTAACAGTTGTCACGTTTTTACAGGTGTCACATTTTGACAAGTGTCCATTTTAACAGTGTTACTCAACGTTCCTATAAATATTTACCTAAACCCATGATTTCTGTAATTGAATTGGCAACGTTGTATTTTTGAATTTATGAGATGGCTGTTACTACTATACTATACAGAAGAAAGGAGTGCAGTATTTAATTTGCAGAACGTAGTACAGGTTCAAGAGGTAGAAATTTTATTTTTACCTCATCCTTCAATGCTTATTTGTAGTTAAAATTTAAATTTTAATACATCTGATCGGCCTAATATAGTTTTTGTCTAGATTTAATCTTGTTTCCATGGTTTTTACTGTAATAAACCTGTTCTTTTGACAGATAAGTCAGACTTTATTTATTCATAGCCGTATCGTATGTATTTTAATTGATTCAGAATTTTGTAATAATATATATTTCAAAATGGCTTCATTCTAAAAATATTATCAGTCCTCCTAAATCCTTGAAGGGAGAATTATTAGTAATAGCAAGGCAACATAAAAACAAATTCGAAAAATATATTATAAATGAGATGGCCAGAGAAAAAGGAATTAAAATTCTCAGATTGCCTCCGAACCACGCAGAGTTAAATTCCATTGAACTGATCTGGTTACAATTATTAAAAGGTTATGTTTCTCAAAACAATAAAACATTTAAATTTTCTGATGTGCGAAAATAGTTTTGGTCATGTTAAAAATGTGGAAAATTCATTTAAGAAAGTGGATATATCAATGGATAATTTAATAGAACCTATAATAATAAACCTCAGAAAAAACAATTATAGTGATACCAGTAGTTTTAGTTAAGACAGTGACTTTTATAGATAGTTCTTGAACTAACTTTTTTTTAATCTTTGAGTTTAGGTAAGTACTGAAGCGTTACTTTTAATGCCAAGAGATTAAAAAAAGTTTAATCCCAACATATAATCCTCCTTGTTATTTATTGGTTAAATTTAATTCGTTCAATGTTAAAGGGTCAGATGCATAAAGTCTATTTTTCTATTATTTTATATGCTGTGACCTTATTTATATTATAGAAACTTATTTTGCAAAGTACGCCTATGGAATGTGACGTTATATCCCCACTTTTACTGTACTCATCTCTCCTTTATAGTATATATTACTATAGAAACAAGTTATTATATCTGCCGTTGCTAGGAAATAAAACTAAAACCTTAACTTTTCTTGTAAATATCTCGGAAGATCGAATTTTCACAGACATGAGACCTGAATTTTTTGCCGATTTAGATAGGAATTAGTCTACCCTGAAAGTTTCATTGAATTCTGACGAGTGGATTTCGAGATCCTCTGGACACACACACACACACACACATACATACATACATACAAACCTTGCTCGTTTAATAGTATTTGATTGTAATTTTTGGTGACAACAGCTGTCAAGTTTCGCCGCGGGTAAACTCGAAAAAACTACTGACAGGATCTTTCATACAGTTTTTTCATCTAGAAACCATTTGTAATTAGTGTTTTGTGAAATAGTCACTATTATAAAACAGAGTTTTTTTTACACGATTTCACGTATTGTTCTTTTCGCTTCTGAGTTGGATTGTTCAACAGTTTTATGAAATAATAGGTCTGTTTCTTTCAATATTTGGTGTAACACCATACACTCCACAGGTGCAGCACCAACACCAAAAAGAAACGTTGTGGTGTAGAAAGGGTTGTTTATTATTACCCAAAATGCTCGATTTTTCCCACCAAAAAATAATTTTTCTTTAATTTTGACATCGCGTATCGTTTTTTCTACCTCGTTTAACCCTCTGTGATAACTTTCAACAATTTGTTACAGATTTTATTTATTTTTTTATATAGAATTTATGGAAAATCGTTAAAAATATTATCTAGAGAAATTTTGTGGATAAACATTTGTTAAAAAAGAGGTTTCGTCTAAAAATTTTGTAAAAAAATGTCGAGAAAAGATATAATAGCGTCAAAACTAGACAACTTCGCAGTGCGCATGTCTGGTGTAGGAAGCACACAGTCTGAAGAGGGTGGAGATAACGAGCACCGGTGCAGCACCAAATATTCAAAGAGACACGTTAGTGCTGCACTAATTGGACAAAGAAACAGACTGGAGCAGCACTTTAGCCTTGGTGCATCACCTTTAGGGCAAAGAAACAGACCTAGTCTTTCTGAATCAAATACTATTAAACGAGCAAGGTTTGTATGTGTGTGTGTGTGTATGTGTGTGTGTGTGTGTGTGTGTATGTCCAGAGGATCTCGAAATCCACTCGTCTAATTCCTATCTAAATCGACAGAAAATATAGGTCTCATGTCTGTGAAAATTCGATCTTCCGAGATATTTACAAGAAAAGTTAAGCTTTTAGTTTTATTTCCTAGCAACGGCAACTTGTTTCTATAGTAATATACTATAAGGAAAGAGGATATAACGTCACATTCCATAGGCGTACTTTGCAAAATAAGTTTCTATAATATAAATAAGGTCACGGCATATAAAATATATATACCCACTTCGTAGATTAAATTTTGAAGTTATATTATTTACAAAAAATAAAAATAAACCTTATGCATCTGACACTTTAACATTGAACGAATTAAATTTAACCAATAAATAACAAGGAGGATTATATGTTGAGATTAAACTGTTTTTAATCTCTTGGCATTAAAAGTAACGCTTCAGTACTTACCTAAATTCAAAGATTAAAAAAAAAGTTAGTTCAAGAACTATCTATAAAAGTCACTGTCTTCACTAAAACTAATGGTATCACTATAATTGCCTTTTCTGAGGTTTATTATTATAGGTTCTATTAAATTATCCATTGATAGTGGATATACTTTCCTAAATGAATTTTCCACCTTTTTTACATGATCAATGCATTTTCCCCAATGTTCTCTATTTACATCTGAAAATGCCTTCAAAAACAAATTTCGCACATCAGGAAATTTAAATGTTTTATTGGTTTGAGAAACATAACCTTTTAATAATTGTGACCAGATCAGTTCAATGGGATTTAACTCTGCGTGGTACGGAGGCAATCTATAATATATTTTTTGAATTTTGAATTTGAATTACTAATAATTCTTCCTTCAAGGATTTAGGAGGACTGATAATATTTTTAGAATGAAGCCATTTTGAAATATATATTATTACAAAATTCCGAATCAATTAAAATACATACGATACGGCTATGAATAAATAAAGTCTGACTTATCTGTCAAAATAACAGGTTAATTACAGTAAAAACCATGGAAACAAGATTAAATCTAGACAAAAACTATATTAGGCCGATCAGATGTATTAAAATTTAAATTTTAACTAAAAATAAGCATTGAAGGATGAGGTGAAAATAAAATTTCTACCTCTTGAACCTGTACTACGTTCTGCAAATTAAATACTGCACTCCTTTCTTCTGTATAGTATAGTAGTAAAAAGGTTTGACTTTATTTAATTTCTGGCGTTTAAATCTGAAAGAATTCAATTTTAAATTTGCCGCTTTTTATCCATAATGACCTACAAATTTTGACAACTACTGACATGCACTTCTCTGGTTAATTGTTAAGAAAATGGGACCGGCTGGGATTTTCATGAAATTTTCGCAGATGCTATAAAACATGATAAAATCAATATACTTAGCAATAGAAATTTTTGCGCGGAAAAATATTTTTCACATTTTTTTATTCTACAAATGCCCAAGTAGCAATTTATAACCAGAATAAACCTGAAAAGTATAAAAAAGAAAAGGTTCATTTGACGGACATAAATAATTTGCTTGTCAAATGACAGCCATCTCATAAATTCTAAGTTGAAAATACAACGTTGCCAATTCAATTTCAGAAATCATGGGTTTAGGTAAATATTTATAGGAACGTTGAGTAACACTGTTAAAATGGACACTTGTCAAAATGTGACACCTGTCAAAACGTGACAACTGTTAAAATGTGATACGTGTCAGAATGTTACAACTGTCAAAATGAACAAATGTCAAAATATGACACCTGTCAGAATGTAACAAATGTCAAAATGTCACACGTATCGTACTTTTCTTTATTTATTACACAGATATAACCTAACCTAAAGCTAATCTTTTTTTTTTGGCGGGTGGTAATGCTTTATGCACATCGGGTAAAGGTTCTTCCCTTCCCCGATAGTGTGAGACTACCCCTTACGGTTACTCACTAAAACCACCCCACTGAAACCACTATGCCCTACACGCTGCTGTTGCCCGTCCCGGAAACGGGGCCTGTCCGCCGTGACTATTCGCGAAGACCAAGCGTCAGTAGATGTTGCCCTAAAAGGGTGAAATCTCCAGAAACTAGGCAACTTTTAATGCATTTAACTAACCTCTGTGACAAGCAGTTGATAAACGTCAACAACACCTGCAGCAAATTGAAAATTAACACTGACAGCTTTTTTTAATTTTCCCGCCTACTTTCAAGCCAATCGCCAATCAACTTTCTATTTATCTACCTTTCTGTAGTTCAAGTAGATGTCGCCCACTCCGTGATTTTCACGAATTAATTAATAATTTGTCAGGTTATAAATATACTTAAATTATATACTCATTGGACTGCTTAAAAATGTAGATTTGAATATTAAGAGCGAAAGCTCGGTGACCAGATATTTTCCAAAAGTTAACCCTGTTAACGAACAGACAATTCTACCTATACGACCCCAAAAAGTATTCATCAATTTTTTTTTCGAAAATCTGTCAAGTTTCACTACCACACGAAAAGGTAATCTAAGGCGGACCAAAAACGAATAATATTAATCGCCTCCTAATTACAAGTTGCCATCGAACCGTCTATTATAAAGAAGCAGAGGCGGGGATGCCCGGGAGAAAACTTTGCCCCATCTGCATCGGGAGCGCAGGCATTTGTTTAAGAATTGAGAATTAGGAACATGGGCGTAGGTGGTTTCAAATTAATTTGTAAATTATATACTTTTGTGATTTGGTGTAATTAGAAAAATTAGTCTGACTGCGTATGATTAGTCGTGCGCTATGTGAACTGAACGCCAGCGGTACTGATTCTGAGGGGAAGAGATAAACTGTTTGTATATATTCATTTTGCATAAAAGAAATACACAATCGTAGAAAAAGTATAGTGTATAACTCGCGGGAAGTACGCATTTCCCACTCGTAAAGTATTGAATATTCAAGAGATTAAATACAAATAATTTGTCCCGAAATTTTTCGGTGCAATTCGGGAATTGTCTATAAATTAGTAAACTAACAACATCATACTATTTAAAAAAGTAGGATTTGATTAACGGTAATATAAGATAAAAAATTAAAATAAAAATGAAATAAACCTTCACGTTAGGGCTGTTAACTAACAGTTCGTTTTTGTTTTTACCCAAAGAGAATGTAAATTCATCCCGCAATAATTATTTGAGTGTGACCTGCCGTTTTCTAAAAATAGATTGGCCCCGAACGTTCCTAAAAGTTCATTAATTTTTTAGTAACCTCTGTCGGGCAGAATAACTAATCAAGGTAGGTGTACCTTTGGACCGAAACAGATGAATGTTACTAAAACAGATGAACGGTGAAACAGAAAGTGGGCGTGGTGTTGTAGCCCAACTATGAATGATTATCTTAAAAGTTATTAACTTTTTTTGGTGGATTTTTTTTTTAAAAGCTATGAATATGAAATTCGGCCGCGTCGTAAAAAACACAAGGGTTGGACGGGACAGGACGTATAAAAATGATAACACTTTTGTTAAGAATGTAGAGACCGAGAAGCAGGTATTTACTAATTAATTTTTTAAACCTTTAACGACATTTACTAGATTGAATTAGAAACAAGTTTCACTTGCTTACTTTCTGGTACTTGGTGTGTTTTGTCATTGCAGTCTTTTAGTTTAAATATTTAATAAATAAATAAATAGAGTGTTTATACAATCATTTACAATCATTCCATTTAACAAAAAGACATAATGCATCTAGACCTAATTATTCTAACTCTGTTGCACAAGTATAATATATTCAAATATCTAGATATCTTGCGGAAAAACTTTCTTGCATTCTTAGGTCAGTATCTGTCGTTTTCTTTTCTTTTAACGATAATTTATTTTGGTCAAACCACTTTGTATCATTAAAAATAAGTACTGTATCATCAGCATAGGATATGATATTACCACCTACATCAATTTGTAGCAAGCTGTTTATGTATGTAATAAAAAACAACGGTCCAAGTACTGTACCTTGAGGAACACCAATTTCGATGGTTTTGGGATGACTGTATTATAGTATTCGGTTGGTATTTGTATTTGAGCGTCCATGACCGAATACTATGAGTAGATCGATTGTAGAAAATCTCTTAAAGATCCGTTGCAGATAAATAAATTTAAAGATGTAAAAATATAGATATATTGAAGCTTGTGTACATGTGTATATCAAAAATAAAATATATAATAATGAATGATAAATTCATTTCGGAAGCTCATTGTGGTTTGTATTTTAATTTCTCTCTCTTTCCACTGGATTAAAACCACTTAGTTGTTAAAAAAGTTTTTTTATTGACGTTTCGGCTTTCCAGATCGAAAGCCGTTATCAAAATGACATAAAATAAATAAATTTACTAGAAACAGAACACTTGATAATCTTGCAAAAATATGACATCAACATAGTATACATAGAATAAGATTTTGAGATTGAAGATGTCAAAATCTGTTTCAATCATATTTTTGTGACATTTTTGGGAACGAATTTTTGAAAGGATAGCGCATTTGCATATTATAAGAGAATTTATACTTCGTCATAAATGAAGTTTTCTTATTAATATTATCATAAGAAAAAACCAGATAAAAACTTATGATACTATCCCGATATAGAGGGTATCCTTTTTGCAATTAACTCTTTTTGTAAAATAGGTATCCAAATTTTTGAAATATCAACCGAACAATTAGAAACACATTCGTTATTATTTAAGCATATCAATGCTGCTTCTTTAACTTTGCGGTTATAATTATTCGGTTCTTTTAATAATCTAGTTGAAAAATTCCATTGTATTTTATGACCAGAATCCCATGCGTGTTCACATATTTTGGATTTTTCGAGACATCAAAACTAAAGATCAAAATTTAAACCCCCCAATAATTCCTTCAAATATAGTAAAAATCCCTTATATTCCAAAATTATCCGAAAAAATTAGAAGGATTGGCAATAAATTTAATTTAAAAACAGTTTTTCAAACTAATAATACATTAAAATCTTTAATAGTAAATACAAAACCTTTTAATGAAATTCAAAACACAAAAAATTGTATTTACAAAATTCCATGCGAATGTAATAAATTTTACATAGGAGAAACATCTAGACCTTTTCATATTAGACTTAATGAACACCAATCGTACATTAAAAATAAACAATTCGAAAAATCCAAAATATGTGAACACGCATGGGATTCTGGTCATAAAATACAATGGAATTTTTCAACTAGATTATTAAAAGAACCGAATAATTATAACCGCAAAGTTAAAGAAGCAGCATTGATATGCTTAAATAATAACGAATGTGTTTCTAATTGTTCGGTTGATATTTCAAAAATTTGGATACCTATTTTACAAAAAGAGTTAATTGCAAAAAGGATACCCTCTATATCGGGATAGTATCATAAGTTTTTATCTGGTTTTTTCTTATGATAATATTAATAAGAAAACTTCATTTATGACGAAGTATAAATTCTCTTATAATATGCAAATGCGCTATCCTTTCAAAAATTCGTTCCCAGAAACGTCACAAAAATATGATTGAAACAGATTTTGACATCTTCAATCTCAAAATCTTATTCTATGTATACTATGTTGATGTCATATTTTTGCAAGATTATCAAGTGTTCTGTTTATAGTAAATTTATTTATTTTATGTCATTTTGATAACGGCTTTCGATCTGGAAAGCCGAAACGTCAATAAAAAAACTTTTTTAACAACTAAGTGGTTTTAATCCAGTGGAAAGAGAGAGAAAATGAATGATAAACAATTCATTTGTTCCCTCGTCGCTGGGTGATGAAACTTCGATCTTGGGACGAGGGAACGGAGAGATGAACTATGGAACGATGCCTTGGTGCTGATTGTTCTGTGCCAGAAATTTGTAAGTGAGGTTATAAATAAAAACTAACCAACTGTCATTATGTGTCATAAATGTAGAGACGTGGATTTATTGTAATAGTACATTATTGTACAAGAAGCGCGAAATGATACGCAAATTGCAAAACATGCAAGACAACATTTTCCATCTCACACAGTCTTGGTAAGATATAAGGGTAGAGAATAAAAAGTGGTGCAATTCGAGTAAAGGATTAGAGATATCTGGCGAAACAAAATTGACCCTAAATATTTTAAATAATTATTTTACTTTTTATCCGACAAATGTATACTTTGGAAATGATGCTAAATCTAGAACATTGAGATTCAATATAATTTCATACACCGATCACTAAGTTTCTAACGCAATTCTTGAAATTTCCCCGGTTTCCTTCGCCGTATTTTCCCGCGGCAAAAAGATCTCGAAGCTCTCTAGCCTTTCTTGTATGCCTGGCTTTTCCGTATTTTCCTCTGAAATTAATAGAAGTGCCGTGCCATCCGCCATCACCCGCAGCGTTTTTCTTTAGGGATGCATCTGATTGGATGAAGGTGCGAGGGGGAAATTCAGAGAAATTGATTTTTACTTGTGACGTCATGACGGAAATTCGTGGCGCAGCAAAAGGTGCGAGAAAAACTATATAATATGAATTCACAGTCGCCCCCGGTGGCTTCAATTTGACAGTCGCCAACGCTTTGGGCGTTATTTGTTTCAATGCGAAATGATATACAATAATAAGTACAATCTACACTGAAAAAAATATTTGGATCACATTGTGAATTTGGGTATACAGTCCCATAGCTGTAAAAAAAATTGCCAACATTAACAAGTAAGTTGTGAAAAAAATGTGTTTTATTGTGAAATTTCATATAACCTGTAGAGTTCACAAGATATGCCAGTAACAAAACACATTTTTTTTGTAAAATGCTTCACAAAATGTAAAATCGCAATGAAAAAAATCATAGACACTTATTGTTTTCTCAAAAGGTATTGTAAATTCACACTTTTTATGTGTTTTTACAGTCGACTTTGTGAATTCACATTTTGAAAATATAACCAATTTACCCAACCTCCTGTGAAATTACAAAACCTGAGGAGTAAAATCAAATTTATTGTTAATTTACCAATACATACAAATTCTCAATTGTATGTATTTTTAATCTTTATGAATGAATTAGCTCTGACGGTTAATGATGGCAGTATTGTACTATTTGCCGATGATATTTCCTATCTATTTTGTAATAATGATATCTCTCAATTAACTGCTGAATTTCAAATTAGAATAAATAAGCTAGTAAAATGGTTTGACAAAAAATAAACTTGAATTAATAAAGAAAAAACTGTGTTTATTCATTTTACTCCTAGGGTGAACAGGCTCGGATACAAGGGGGAGCGAAAAAAATCACATATACAAATAAATAACTAAATGGTAATAAAGACATTATATCAAAAATGTTCTGGACACCCCGGAAGGCTCTGAATCCGGGCCTGAGGGTGAATGATATACTTGAGAGCATAGGCGGATCCAAGGGGAGGGCTGTGGGGGCTGCAGCCTCCCCCCCCCCCTTTAGGGTACGTTTTTTAATATATTCCATAGCCTCCCGACCCTCAACTCCAACTGATGTGGAAGACCCCCCCCCCCCTTTGAGAATCGACTGGATCCGCCCATGCTTGAGAGTCATCTATTGAGAATAGATGGAAAATCTATTCATCAAGTACAGTTCACAAAATTCTTAGGTGTTCACGTAAATAACTCTTTAAGCTGGGAATTTCATTGATATACTGTGTAAAAAACTTTCATCTACATTTTTAGATGTGCTACCATCTATGGTAAGAAGAGAGTATTGACATTAAATTTTGACTGAATCTAGTCAAGATGTCACTCTCTTCTTTTTTATCCCTTTCAGAGATTAATACAAAGTGAGTAAATCAGTAAGGAATTTTAATTTATTAGATTCGACATCCTAAGACCGGTTTCTGCCTTTCGGCTTCATCAGTTAGGCTTTTCGAATCCAATAAATAAAAATTCCAAACTCGTACAAGTCAATAGCTATATCCGCTATAAGATAACATTTTTAGATGTGCTACCATCTATGGTAAGAAGAGAGTATTGACATTAAATTTTGACTGAATCTAGTCAAGATGTCACTCTCTTCTTTTTTATCCCTTTTAGAGATTAATACAAAGTGAGTAAATCAGTAAGGAATTTTAATTTATTAGATTCGACATTCTAAGACCGGTTTCTGCCTTTCGGCTTCTTCAGTTAGGCTTTTCGAATCCAATAAATAAAAATTCCAAACTCGTACAAGTCAATAACTATATCCGCTATAAGATAACATTTTTAGATGTGCTACCATCTATGGTAAGAAGAGAGTATTGACATTAAATTTTGACTGAATCTAGTCAAGATGTCACTCTCTTCTTTTTTATCCCTTTCAGAGATTAATACAAAGTGAGTAAATCAGTAAGGAATTTTAATTTATTAGATTCGAAAGGGATAAAAAAGAAGAGAGTGACATCTTGACTAGATTCAGTCAAAATGTAATGTCAATACTCTCTTCTTACCATAGATGGTAGCACATCTAAAAATGTTATCTTATAGCGGATATAGCTATTGACTTGTACGAGTTTGGAATTTTTATTTATTGGATTCGAAAAGCCTAACTGATGAAGCCGAAAGGCAGAAACCGGTCTTAGGATGTCGAATCTAATAAATTAAAATTCCTTACTGATTTACTCATTTCATCTACATGTTTTGCACTTTTTAGGCTTAGAAGTATAAGTAATAAATCTGTTCTGTTGGCATATTATTACGCACATTACTTCTCTCTCAATAGATACGGTTTAATTTTTTGGGGCTCATCAGCTTATGTATTGAGTGTTTTTAAACTTTAAGAAATATAGCGTCATTGAGGTATAGGCAGTCATGCAGAGAAAAGTTTAAGGAACTTCGTATATTAATACCACTTCCTTGTATTGATATTCTAGAACTTTTAATTTATGTCAAATCATATCTAGAACATTTTCGTACTAATAACTTCTACCATAATTATTTAACTCGAACTCGAAATATGATTTGATGATACCAACTCTGCATAATTTGTGAGTACATTCACACACTTACAGTGAAAGTAACATGTGAAATCACAATACTCTTTTAGTTGAACTGTGATTTTACATTGTCTTTTGTTTCGAGGAATTTCACAATATGTAACCTACATTTTACATCATATATGAGCCAAAAGCACAATGTAAAATTATTCACAAAATAATGTATGTGAAAAATATCGTCAACGTGAAAATACATTGTGCCATTTTCTTGACCTTTATTTAGCAGTTTTTCAACCGATTTTGTGGTATTTATTTGTATAAATTAAGTTGACAGAATTAAGTGAACTGTTTTATGACGGTCTTCTCCTAATTTTCCAGATATTGGTATCGCGTACGAAGCTATTTTTAAATATTCACGGCCAAAATCAAATATCTGTATTTTACAAGAACTAATACCCCAAACAAATTCTTCAGTTTATCGAAATATTCTTGGTTTAATCCACGCTTTTGGTAAAATAGAATTAAAAAATATCTTAGTTAAGTAGAGGGCGGGCGAGTAAATAATAATGCTCGTCTCAAACAAACGTTTTTCTCTCTTTGCAGCAAAGAACTACCTTTCTAATACGATATTGTTTGAAGTTTAAAATATATCTTACAAATCCCCTTTTGACAGAAAAAAAAAACCACCAACAAATAATCATCTTTCAATAATCTGTTACCGGGAATCGGTAAAAGCCGTTGACTTACCCCTGATCCTTTTACCACCCTCTTCTTTTGTCAGTAACCTTTAAACAGATCAGCTCGGTCTTACATCAGGTAAAGTCATTAGCATTTTCGAGAATTAGGCGTGTAATTTTAAAGGGTATTGTGTTTTGATCGGTCACTCTTTCGTCGTTTGTAGCTGTGGTTTTGATTTTGACTTTTATCAACTTCTGTCAACATCCAGAAATGGAAGCGGTTATAACTTTATTACAGTTTTTAAATATGAAACTAGATGGGAATGCTCTCCTAGCACTGAGCTGCAATAATTTTCGAAAAAATAGTGAAACATTGCCAAAAATGCAAAATAACATAATATAGTGAGCAAATTAACCAAAACATATTACCAGTAATCTGAATCTGAGTCTGAGGGGGGGCGAAACCTCCTTCGCCCCTCCCCTAAATCAGCCACTGATGGGTATGGGTTTAATTATGAAATTATGTCCTACACTTTACGTTTTTGTAAGTATTGTAAAATCATTCAATTTAACTTGTAACAAACATAAAAAGTTTAAAAATCCTAGCCGTGTACGAACGAATATATATAGTAAAAGAAAGAAGCGAAGGGTCAAAGGCCATCATGTCCATCTCCCCCCGGTTAGAACGACGGGGAATCGTGTGGCTGGCCTTCTGGGAGAGATCTCTCAACGAAGAAGATAAACACCTATCTATGATTTATATCGACCTACAAATTATTGATGGGAGAATTTGCTGCTTTCTCGTCATTAATTGATGATCTTAAGATAGATGTGACGAGGGAAGGAAGACTAGACGAAAAGGGTTAACAAGTTTTTTTGTTGTAGGTACTAAATATTATATTAGGTACGATGAATAGGGGAATCTGGGATATTAGACCTGGCAAAGTAGAGTCAATAATAATTTTTTGCAGGGTTTTTATGATTCGAAGTGGTAAAGGGCTTACAATGGACGTAAAAAAAATTCGTCCAACAAGAAGGGTTAATTTGAGGGGGGGTTTAAAAGCATGAGCGGATCCAGCAGATTTGCAAGAGGGGGGGGGGGTGTCTTCCACCCATCAGGTGGAGTTGAGGGTCGGGAGGCTATGGAATATATTAAAAAACTAAACAACGTAATCTAAAGGCGGGGCTAAAAACTTTAATATCTTGAGAACCGTTAGATTTTTTAATCTGAAAAAATTTTTGTTTATCTGAATCCTAAAAAGGTGTACTTCCACAAAACTTCATTAAATTTAAATTATTTTTTGCATTTTCCGCAGACATTTTGAGGTTATGGTAAAAAATGATTCACATAGATGTTGTACATTTTTTCTACATCTACAACTTTGCCATTGGATATTTTTTGATAAGACGTCAAATTTCGCGAAAAATCGAAAAATACCATTTTGTCCCCCTAATCCTAATCCAAATAATTGATTGTATATAAGTTGCCTATCTAGTAGTAGGCATTTAAGATTATTTATTAAGGGTAACGTTTAGACTTTGACATTGTTTGTCAGTTTTAAACGAATTTATGGATGGAGCTGTGTTGTGTATTGAAATAAACGAATAAAAACAGGTTAGTTTACAAATATATTTTGAAATTTGGGTATTTAGGTATTTGAGTAATTAGTATAATAATAATTGATAATGCTAAATAAAAGTTGTTAAATGTTTATATTTGACATTTCAAAAAAGGTAAACAATAGTTTAATCAAAAAACAAAAACGAAGAGGCGGTTTTATCAAAGGTAATACCACGAGTCCTTCAAATTTTATCGATAAAATTTTTGGTTTTCACGAAAACGGCTTTATTTGGAAAAACCACGAAAACAAACTGATTGATAAAATCACGAGTCCGCAGGACGAGTTATTTTATCTCAAATCAGTTTGTTTGAGTGGTTTTGCCTGAAATAAAGCCGTTTGAGTATGGAAACCGAAAATTTGATCTATAAAATTTGACAGGACGAGTGGTATTTTGAAAGATTATTTTTTGAATCATTTTGTGTTTAAAACAGAGAAAGACACTTTACACTCAAAAGTTCGATATTTTCTTTCACATTTAAACTCCAAATATTACAAACGTAATATAAGTTACCTATCTAGTAGTAGGCATTTAAGATTATTTATTAAGTGTAACGTTTAGACGTTTTGACATTATGTCAGTTTTAAACGAATTTAAGGATGGAGCTGTGTTGTATTGACAATAAACGAATAAAAACAGGTAAGTTTACAAATATATTTTGAAATTTGGGTATTAACATAGATTTGCAATACATTTTAGTATAATAATAATTGATAAATGTTTACATTTGACATCTCAAAAAAGGTAAACACAGTTTAATCAAAAAACAAAAACGACGAAGCGGTTTTATCAGTAGTAATACTTCAGTAGTAGTACTTCAAAATAATCAAGTTATATATCGATAACTTGTTGCATAATTACAAAGAGTGTCAGTTTGACAGTTTAAATTGTTGTTCTGTCAAGCTGACACGATTTGTAATTATGCAGGAAGTTTGAGATGTATAACAGTATTTATTTTGAAGTACGTATAGTATTTGATACGATTATTTTTTGAGTAAATTAAGTAAATATAAACAATTTATTCATTTAAATACAAATTGGTACAATGAAAATTACAAATATTATATACTACGTATTTGAGCCTGTTGTTTAATTGTTTTAAGCCTTTTTAATGAAACGCCCATGGAGGCATGTATTCATGGAAACATAAAAAAATAAGTTTTGAAGTTTTTAATTTTTAAAAAATGTAATGTCAATGTAACGAAAATAAATCCTTAAAAAAAGTCAAGAAGTTTTAATCGTCATCGTTAAAGGTCCTTCGAGTATTAAAGAATATTTCACGTAATCACCTGTGGTCACCTGTGGTTACTACGGAAATGAAATTATTGTAAAATTTTCGATTGGTGGAGCTACTCTATGTATAATCAGGTATTATCGAAATTATACGAGGTAACTTAACTAAATTGAACGTTCTGATTGGTTAAAAATTACACGAAAAAAATAATCATTGTAAGTAGGTCATACTCTATTTCATGAGTTTTATCCTTTTGTATAATAGCCCAGTTGTCAGTGTTTTTTTGCAACTAATACATTAGGTAGGTGTTCAATCTGATGATTATTGTATTTTTTTTTGAAAGTTTATGAACTTTGATAAAGATAAAATCCCTTCAAGTAAACGCGGTGCTCCTCCGTCAGGATCAGCTCTGAGAAAATCAATCAAAATATCCAAGAAAACTCGTCACATTTCCCTTTCTTCCTTACTACTTGTACTATCTGATGGTGCATTCGATATTGTCATCTATAGATATTGTTGTCGTTGTAATTTTGCAAAGCAATAAATAATATAAACTATTCTAATATAAATAATTAGGTACAATTTGTCTTTGTAAAAATAAAAATGTCAAAATTTCTTATTCATATTATGCAAAGTGCTTGAATTTAGATCTCTTCATTTCTATCTACCCACGTCTCAGAAAAAAAAAATAAGTAATCTGTCTCCAAACTGCACGTGTTCGATGTCAGTGGTTAAGAATAATCCATAAAAAATGAGACTACTGTAACTTATCTGTGAGATGGGACAGAGAGGACCAGATTAAATAAATCATATGGACCCATTCAACATAGGTAAATGTTTGTTTGGAATGGTTATGAGGTAATATCCGAATAGACGGATGTCGTGTCTGTTATAAATCCTATTTCTTAAATCCGTACATAGAGGACAGCAGTATTATAGGAAGAATTTTTATTGATTCGGCACTTTGAAATGTACTTTGGATTGTCATTATTAAATATTTAATTCTAATTGACACAAAGTGGCACAAAACAAGAACAACAAAACGAGAACTAACATTATGTTTAACACCTCATGTTAGGTTACGCCGCTTTTGCTTTCTAAATCCAGTCCCCATCCTCGGTTTATCATTGTATTTTTTCGCTAATTTGGCGGTCTATCGTTTTCTCCTTCCAACTTGGTCTTCTTTTCTCCCCTAGCTGCCATTGATGTCTTCTAATATTTCTTGATTCATTCTCCTTCTATATTCCTCCTTTCCGATCTTCACTAGACCCAGAATTGTTCTTATTATTTTTAGGCAGTACAAGCCAAAGAAATCTAAAATATTTACCAAAAACGAAGTCGTAACCTTCCTGAAGGAAGCTGATGATAAAAAACATATGCTGAACAAAGTCCATATGTTTTAATGACATTTTTTTAGGTAGCACTAATTATTGGGCTAGCTGGAGCATGTAGGAACACCGAACAAAATATTACGGGAATTTTTCGAGGGGCCAAACATGGTCCAAATTGTTCGGCAATATTTGCAGCTGCGTCCTTGTGGATGATTTTTCGTTGGATATAGAAACGGAATAAGACCAAAAAACGTTGCTCTGTTTCTATAATTACCTGATCCTGCTCAATTATACTGGTCACTGCTTCCGGCGATCATCAGCTTCATGGCTTGCAGATTCAGGAGCAGATCTTTTGACTATACAGCGACATGGAGGCTGGAAAGGTAGCACTGTTGCTGAGGGATACATAGATTCTTCCATTGAAAATAAAAAGAAAGTTGCCGCGAATATTTTAGGAGAACTTGAACTTGAACCTTAAGTTTACCCCATAGTTTATAAATTCAAACGTGTAGTGCAATATTTGACTGTATAATTTCACATTTAAATGTGCGGAGCCGAAATTTCTTATTAAATCAGAAGGTCAAAAAAAAACATCGTTCTATATTAATATTATTGTGCCACCGGAAACCACATAATAGCTGCAAACAACGAGATAACCCACAGCGAAATCGACTTAGTCTCGACAAACTCATATCCAACATCAAGTAAGTCAACTGTCCATTTCAATGGAGCAACCAAAACAGCAGGACGCATCTAACGTACCCATTGTGTTGATACTATAGATGCCAATGATACAGAAACATTTTATGTCACTTGATTCACTTGACTGATGTCTCGAGTGACGTTTATTAATACGTCCTGATGCGAGATATTTTAGAATAGTAAGGAAATAGAAAAATATGGGGAGGTGGTTTCTGCTATTTACTTTGAATCAATTCTGATATCTAAAAAATACTTTTTCCTACGGCTGCATGCATAAAAACGCACTGTCAACTTCACTTGAAACACGCTGTGTGCAAAGTAAAATGATAATTTTTTACTAACTATTGTAACCAATCAAATTACTTAATTTAGAGTCATGTGTCAAATTTCATCCAATCAGCTATGGATTACAGCGATAACACCCTACATGTGGTGTTTTCAGTTTGGTGTTTTCAGCAAGTCAAGTTTTTGATTAAAAATTAATTAAACGTCAAACTGACAACTAGTTTAAAAATGTTTAAATCTACAAAGTAAAAAATTATCTTATCGAATACCCCTCGGGCCTTGATAAATCCTCAAAATTTTGTCATAGAGAATCCTTCAAGCGTGTTGCTTAAGGATAATAGCCCTCGGCCTTCGGCCTCGGGCCATTATCAAGCAACACGCTTTCAGCATTCTCTATGACAAAATTATCTCGGTATTATCAAGGCCCTAGGGGTATTACTACTGATAACACAACTCATATTAACAACACATATCAATGAATCGAGATGAAATCTAGCATGCGGACACTGTCACTACTGACAGTTCTCATTTCGCATTAAAATAAAGTCAAATTTATTGCAAAATTTAAAAAAAGCAGTGTTACACGATGATAGAAGATGAATTTAACTGTACTCCTCCAGAAATACTTGAAAGGGCCTCCCAAATCACGCAAAATCTTTTACCATTAATTTCCAAAGAGAGGTATGAAAGTTCTTATGAAACATTCATAAAATGGAAAAATGAACGAAACCTAAACTCGTTATCAGAGAATGTTCTGCTTGTTTATTTAGAAGAATTAGCGCAAAAATATAAATCTTCAACATTGTGGTCGCACTATTCTATGTTTTAAATAAGATTTGCTTTACCTAACAATAAATAGGTACCAATAAAAATATATATATGATAATAAAGTCGCCGCCGTAGGAAAAGTATAGTGTGTAACTCGTGTGAAAAGTGCTATTTTCAAAACTTGTTGCACAATATACTATTTTATATAGAAATGCTTTGGGAATCCTAGAACTGCTTCTGATCATATTGGATATTCTATGGCAAAAATGTTGTCGTTCTCTTTAAAGTCAGAAAATTACGTCGCTACTTTGACAATTGATCTAGTCACTACACTGAGAAAAATTGTATTTAATAGTCTACCGTTGAATGTGACTTCTTTCATTTAAATTTTGTAGTTAGATTGGCTCAAATAATTGGTTTTTATGTGTCCTTCTTCCTTTTTTAATCAAAATATCCTGATTAGTTAAAATTATCAAAGTATACTTATCGATAGACAGGCGCTACAATTAAACAGCTATGTGAAACCATCTATCAGTGTTTTAACAACAGTAAGCATCTTTCTTTATCCCTAATGAATTCCCACAAGATGAAATCTAGAGAGATGAGATCAGGGGTCCTAAATTCCTGAAATATTAGACCTTTACTCCCTATCTAATATTTTCTTATCCTGAACAAATGCATACTTACTTAAGTTAGAATTGAAACAACTGGTTTTATGTTACTCTCAATATAAAGTTAAAGTAACGTGTGAATTTTATTCCAACTCAACGCCAACATTCATACAATCCACTTATATAAGGAATACCCCAATTATACAGGGTAATTCCCAACAATACTCTTAGATTTGATTAAACCTGTTATACTAGTAAATCTTCTCATCATGACATCCTAGTTATGTCTTTAATATTTATAGATTTTAATAAGGAAAATACTGATTCTGGCGATTTTTTAATTGTTACTTACTCCATTCTTACGAAAAATCTCAAACCTGGGACCATTTACTGTCTGGCATTGATAACTCCGTTTCAACGTTATATTTAATTCAAAATAAATTCCTTATACGTCATAGGGAAAGCGTAGACTGAGTTTGTTTTGTTCTTTGTCACTTGTAAACATAATTAAAAATGTAGGAGTCCTTGGAGAGTTTCGGTATCAGCCTATTTCTATTCGTGTTCTGTCCCAAGGGATAGCGCTCTTGGTTGGTAATTTGGATCATATTATTAAGAATTTGACAACTCACACTACACTGGTATAAATGCTTATTGTAGCTGTAAAAAGTTTAAAATTAATTGCAAAATAAGCAAAAGTTTATTTAAAACAGCTAAACATATCTGGAACAAATTAAAACATTTTTGGTCGACACAGAGCTTTTAAATTATCAATTATCGAATTCATTTTCAGACATCCTTTAGTGACAGGATGTCGAGTTAGCCTGCTTCTTACTGATGATGCACAATAATGCCGAAACCGGTCTAAGAATGGCAAGCTTCTTTAATAACAAAATCGAAGTTTTTGGATTAACCAAACCACGTCTGGAGTTTCGTAATTCAATACCTGGTGGGGCATATACCCCAAGGAGTAGTCCAGACGCTCATGCAGTGTAGGCCATTTTTAATATCCTTGTTCTTGGGAGCTTGTGTGATTTTATTTCACATCCTTTGTGCAATTTTAATATTCTTTATCTCGAAATAAATAGATCATAGAGCTTTCTCTTATCTTCTTTCCCTAGAACCTAAAAAAATATATATTTGTTAGTAATAAATTAAAAAATTAAATATGAAATGTACTCTTATAGTTCTGTCAGATTAGGTGGATTTGGCGGGACGCAAGGATTTTCCTTTGACCCTCTTTTTGTGCAAGATTAAATGGATTTTAGTAAGGGCTCTAAAGGGAGATTTTGTGTCTCATTTTTTGCTGTATTTTGAAGAGAGAGTAATTAATTTTGTAGTCTTGCACATAATATATTTATTAAAAATATAAGTTGTCTCCCATGGTACATAATCTTTTAATTCCCGTCAACTAATTACCTGTAATGTCGTCAATATTTCACAGGGATTTAATATTGCATTGAAGTGTTCAATAAACTATGCTGATATTTTATACAATATGATTCTTGATTATTTTTGCATTTACTTGATGAAAATATACTTAGTTTTGAATTAAAAAATACATCAAAGTATGCGGTCATGTGCATTTACCTTAAAAAATCATATTTTTGACACTCTTATTAGATGATGTCGTTTCCACCTGACACAGTCGTGGTATAGAAAAATTCAAGAAGTGGGTCTAAGTTCTGAATACAATAAACGAGAATCTGAAGTGGCAAAATATTTGAGTTACATTTTTGTCTTGCCATTTTTACACACGCAAGATCTACACTCTAAAAAATGGTGAAAAAATATACTATGCGACCTACATCAAATACTATTAAACGAGCAAGGTTTGTATGTGTGTGTGTGTGTGTATGTGTGTGTGTGTGTCCAGAGGATCTCGAAATCCACTCGTCAGAATTCAATGAAACTTTCAGGGTAGACTAATTCCTATCTAAATCGACAGAAAATATAGGTCTCATGTCTGTGAAAATTCGATCTTCCGAGATATTTACCAGAAAAGTTAAGCTTTTAGTTTTATTTCCTAGCAACGGCAACTTGTTTCTATAGTAATATACTATAAAGGAGAGAGGATATAACGTCACATTCCATAGGCGTACTTTGCAAAATAAGTTTCTATAATATAAATAAGGTCACAGCATATAAAATATATATACCCACTTCGTAGATTAAATTTTGAAGTTATATTATTTACAAAAAATAAAAATAAACCTTATGCATCTGACACTTTAACATTGAACGAATTAAATTTAACCAATAAATAACAAGGAGGATTATATGTTGGGATTAAACTGTTTTTAATCTCTTGGCATTAAAAGTAACGCTTCAGTACTTACCTAAACTCAAAGATTAAAAAAAAGTTAGTTCAAGAACTATCTATAAAAGTCACTGTCTTCACTAAAACTACTGGTATCACTATAATTGTCTTTTCTGAGGTTTATTATTATAGGTTCTATTAAATTATCCATTGATAGTGGAATCCTAAATGAATTTTCCACCTTTTTAACATGATCAATGCATTTTCCCCAATGTTCTCTATTTACATCTGAAAATGCCTTCAAAAACAAATTTCGCACATCAGGAAATTTAAATGTTTTATTGGTTTGAGAAACATAACCTTTTAATAATTGTGACCAGATCAGTTCAATGGGATTTAACTCTGCGTGGTACGGAGGCAATCTGAGAATTTTAATTAGTTTTTCTCTGGCCATCTCATCTATAATATATTTTTTTAATTTTGAATTTGAATTACTAATAATTCTTCCTTCAAGGATTTAGGAGGACTGATAATATTTTTAGAATGAAGCCATTTTGAAATATATATTATTACAAAATTCCGAATCAATTAAAATACATACGATACGGCTATGAATAAATAAAGTCTGACTTATCTGTCAAAATAACAGGTTAATTACAGTAAAAACCATGGAAACAAGATTAAATCTAGACAAAAACTATATTAGGCCGATCAGATGTATTAAAATTTAAATTTTAACTAAAAATAAGCATTGAAGGATGAGGTGAAAATAAAATTTCTACCTCTTGAACCTGTACTACGTTCTGCAAATTAAATACTGCACTCCTTTCTTCTGTATAGTATAGTAGTAAAAAGGTTTGACTTTATTTAATTTCTGGCGTTTAAATCTGAAAGAATTCAATTTTAAATTTGCCGCTTTTTATCCATAATGACCTACAAATTTTGACAACTACTGACATGCACATCTCTGGTTAATTGTTAAGAAAATGGGACCGACTGGGATTTTCATGAAATTTTCGCAGATGCTATAAAACATGATAAAATCAATATACTTAGCAATAGAAATTTTTGCGCGGAAAAATATTTTTCACATTTTTTTATTCTACAAATGCCCAAGTAGCAATTTATAACCAGAATAAACCTGAAAAGTATAAAAAAGAAAAGGTTCATTTGACGGACATAAATAATTTGCTTGTCAAATGACAGCCATCTCATAAATTCTAAGTTGAAAATACAACGTTGCCAATTCAATTTCAGAAATCATGGGTTTAGGTAAATATTTATAGGAACGTTGAGTAACACTATTAAAATGGACACTTGTCAAAATGTGACACCTGTCAAAACGTGACACCTGTTAAAATGTGATACGTGTCAGAATGTTACAACTGTCAAAATATGACACCTGTCAGAATGTAACAAATGTCAAAATGTCACACGTATCGTACTTTTCTTTATTTATTACACAGATATAACCTAACCTAAAGCTAATCTTTTTTTTTTGGCGGGTGGTAATGCTTTATGCACATCGGGTAAAGGTTCTCCCCCCGATAGTGTGAGACTACCCCTTACGGTTACTCACTAAAACCACCCCACTGAAACCACTATGCCCTACACGCTGCTGTTGCCCGTCCCGGAAACGGGGCCTGTCCGCCGTGACTATTCGCGAAGACCAAGCGTCAGTAGATGTTGCCCTAAAAGGGTGAAATCTCCAGAAACTAGGCAACTTTTAATGCATTTAACTAACCTCTGTGACAAGCAGTTGATAAACGTCAACAACACCTGCAGCAAATTGAAAATTAACACTGACAGCTTTTTTTAATTTTCCCGCCTACTTTCAAGCCAATCGCCAATCAACTTTCTATTTATCTACCTTTCTGTAGTTCAAGTAGATGTCGCCCACTCCGTGATTTTCACGAATTAATTAATAATTTGTCAGGTTATAAATATACTTAAATTATATACTCATTGGACTGCTTAAAAATGTAGATTTGAATATTAAGAGCGAAAGCTCGGTGACCAGATATTTTTACATTATACATGCCTTAAGAGTACATAGTAAAATTATTCACAGAATAATGTATGTGAAAAATATCGCCAATGTGAAAATACATTGTGAAAATTACTGGTGTGAATGAAATTACACAGATTTAATGAATGTGAATACGTTTGATTTTGTAAAAATGTGTCTCATAGCTTTAGAGTAAATGAAAATTAGTGGAAAATGGGAAATTTAAGTATTTTTTAAAGTTTAGATTATAGATTCTACAAAATTTATATCCCTTTAAGCTTCAATTTGTAAAAATTGTATCATACCAAAGTTTTGATTATATAAAAATTAGTATACTTAATGATTGTTTGATTTTTATATCTGAAACTTGGGACTATCGGGAGAAAACTAGTTTGCGATAATATGGAACAAATTTTGATTTTGATATTGACTTCTTTATTTTACAATTTTCGTATGTGCGTGGGTATAAGATGTTATTTAAAATAGGGATTTCAAATATACATGCGAGGCTGCATTAATCCTTTTGTTATAACAAACATTCCAGCAACGATGATTGTGCGAGATCTTATATAATTTTATTGTTTTCAAATGTTAATAAGTCATTTATTTAAATATGTTTAAATACATCCATCGCCACTGTTATTTAAGGCGGCAAAAAGACCTTGAGGTCGCGGGTCTAGGCCACAGCTCCCCTACTGAGCGAGTGTATTTCAGCGAACGACGATGCCTGGGGGGCGCCATTACCTCCACGGGGGGGCTTACAAATTCTGTACTCCACCACGCCCCTGTCTCTGTTCTAAATAAACCCTCTTTCTATTCTCTGGGGTTTTGTTGTACCTTCAAGCCGTCCGTATTCATACACTTTTTCTTCTGTGTTTTATTTTGATTATTCCTTAACTTTCTCACTGTAATCTACTAGAAACAATGTAGATCAAATACTATTAAACGAGCAAGGTTTGTATGTGTGTATGTGTGTCCAGAGGATCTCGAAATCCACTCGTCAGAATTCAATGAAACTTTCAGGGTAGACTAATTCCTATCTAAATCGGCAAAAAATGTAGGTCTCATGTCTGTGAAAATTCGATCTTCCGAGATATTTACAAGAAAAGTTAAGCTTTTAGTTTTATTTCCTAGCAACGGCACATAATAATAACTTGTTTCTATAGTAATATATACTATAAAGGATATATGAGTACAGTCAAAGTGGGGATATAACGTCACATTCCATAGGCGTACTTTGCAAAATAAGTTTCTATGATATAAATAAGGTCACAGCATATAAAATATATATATATATATATATATATATATATATATATACGCACTTCGTAGATTAAATTTTGAAGTTATATTATTTACAAAAAATAAAAATAAACTTTATGCATCCGACACTTTAACATTGAACGAATTAAATTTAACCAATAAATAACAAGGAGGATTATATGTTGGCATTAAATTTTTTTTAATCTCTTGGCATTAAAAGTAACGCTTCAGTACTTACCTAAACTCAAAGATTAAAAAAAAAGTTAGTTCAAGAACTATCTTTAAAAGTCACTGTCTTCACTAAAACTACTGGCATCACTATAATTGTCTTTTCTGATGTTTATTATTATCGGTTCTATTAAATTATCCATTGATATATCCACTTTCCTAAATGAATTTTCCACATTTTTAAACATGATCAATGCATTTTCCCCAATGTTCTCTATTTACATCTGAAACTGCCTTCAAAAACAAATTTCGCACATCAGGAAATTTAAATGTTTTATTGTTTTGAGAAACATAACCTTTTAATAATTGAGACCAGATCAGTTCAATGGAATTTAACTCTGCGTGGTTCGGAGGAAATCTGAGAATTTTAATTCCTTTTTCTCTGGCCATCTCATCCATAATATATTTTTTGAATTTGTTTTTATGTTGCCTTGCTATTACTAATAATTCTGCCTTCAAGGATTTAGGAGGACTGATAATATTTATAGAATGAAGCCATTTTGAAATATATATTAATACAAAATTCTGAATCAATTAAAATACATACGATACGGCTATGAATAAATAAAGTCTGACTTATCTGTCAAAAGAACAAATTTATTACAGTAAAAACCATGGAAACAAGAATCTAGACAAAAACTATATTAGGCCGATCAGATGTATTAAAATTTAAATTTTAACTACAAATAAGCATTGAAGGATGAGGTAAAAATAAAATTTCTACCTCTTGAACCTGTACTACGTTCTGCAAATTAAATACTGCACTCCTTTCTTCTGTATAGTATAGTAGTAAAAAGGTTTGACTTTATTTAATTTCTGGCGTTTTAATCAGAAAGAATTCAATTTTAAATTTGTCGCTTTATATAAAAAAGGAAAGGTTCATTTGACGGACATAAATAATTTGCTTGTCAAATGACAGCCATCTTATTAATTCAAAGTTGAAAATACAACGTTGCCAATTCAATTTCAGAAATCATGGGTTTAGGTAAATATTTATAGGAACGTTGAGTAACACTGTTAAAATGGACACCTGTCTTCCCTTCCCCGATAGTGTGAGACTACCCCTTACGGCTACTATTTTATTATGCGGACAGTTTTAATATTTAAGTTTTCATGATCAGAGAGAGAGAGAAAGAATTTTTGAAAAAATATGATATCAATATCTGCCACACGTCGAGAGTCTGGTCACAGGTTTTTGTGGAGGTTTTTAACCAAGTATGAATATCAGACCTATAATTTTCCTTCACTGCAGATCAAAAAATAATAAAATCAATTGAACATAGAGTTTTTCTTATATAGTGATAAATAGAGTGAGCTGGGCGATCTTCTGTTGACGGGACCTGTGCCCTACACGCTGCTGTTGCCCGTCCCAGAAACGGGACTATTCGCGAAGATCAAGCGTCAGTAGAAGTTGCCCTAAAAGGGTGAAATCCCCAGAAACTAGGCAACTTTAATGCATTTAACTAACCTCTGTGACAAGCAGTTGATAAACGTCAACAACAGCTGCAGCCAATTGAAAATTAACACTGACAGCTTTTTTAATTTTCCCGCCTACTTTCAAGCCAATCGCCAATCAACTTTTTATTTATCTCCCTATCAGTAGTTCAAGTAGATGTCGCCCACTCCGTGATTTTCGCGAATTAATTAATAATTTGTCATGTTATAAATATACTTAAATTATATACTCATTGGGCTGCTTAAAAATGTAGATTGGAATATTAAGAGCGAAGCTCGGTGACCAGATATTACATGTATATTCTTCGATGTGATAACTTTAATTTGTTGCAGCTGCAGCTACTAGGGTTCACTCCAAAGTCATAGGAGGCATGGATACTTAAAATTTGATAAATTTATGATCATTACTTAAGCCAGAACCCCTTGGGACATTTCCGATTGGGGCTGTTTCGGAGTTAAGGTTGGGATGTCCACGTTTTTATCGATTCTTCTCGATCGAATCAAACGTTAATATCATTCTTTTCACTAACTCCTTTCATCATGCCACAATTTTATTTTGGACTATGTTTCTTTTGGATCCATTGTGATGTAGCCTTTTGAAAATGATTCTAATTTAAATTGCAATAATTTTTAAACACTTACTTAAGAACACGTTAATGATAACTGATATTTTGGAGTGAGTATGCTTGGTAGATTCCTATAAATATTCGGAGAACTGAAAAACATATCGAAATATATATCCAGGTTTAATTTTTCAGTGGTAAACTGCTTAGTTGTCGTCATGGATACGATCGAAGCACGTACATGCGTTGCCTGGTAACTGCGAAACGATAAAATATCCAAACCAACGACGCATACCGTAGTTGTGCATTTTCATAATGCCCAATGTTCGTCCCGAGCAAACGATAGAACATTTTATCAAGATTTTAGGGAGGATTTTGAATTTTTTCAGTGTCACATTTTAGGAAAACGTTTTTTAATAATGCACCTAAGGTAATCAATTACTTCAATTAGAAGCATGGCGATTTGAATCCACAAAAACCAAAATATAACAATAATTTTTTCAATTAGTTGCCCTAAAATAAGAAGGACTAATCTTTGAACTAAAAAACATTAAAGTATCTACATTATAATTCAGGGTTTTTGTATAGGAAAACAAAATTTCGTATTCAGTGCTCGAGGAGAAATTCACTTAAGGAAGCGTGAGCGTGTAAGAGATGAACCCCAAAAATTGTAAACTCTAAAGCCGCGGAGGGTGGTGGCAACGCTCAAAGGTAAACGGGAAGGGCCATAAGGGCGTAGGGCTTCGACCCAGATTAAGTTAAACCTAGCACCATGGGAAGCATACCAAATATCCGCTGACAGTACAGATTCTATTGAAATGTATACTGGCGGATTAACGATCTTAAATTCAGATTTGTCGACCTTGAACGAATTTTAGTACATGGATATTTTTAATTATTTATTCGTGTATAGGTATGTTAGGGGTGGTGTTTTATCCCATTTTGAGGTGGTTTAACCGTTCCAGGAAAAACTGGTTCTAGGTCGAGATACTTACTAAATATTTGCGATTTTCAACAATTTTTTGCATGAATTAATTGTATTTTGATCTATGGGGTGGTTTTACCCCATTTTCAGGTGATTTTACCACAGTTTAGGGCCATTTAACCCGCTCATAAGAAGGTAGTTTTTGTCATACACAAAAATCTATTTCCAAACAAAACTTTTGCTATTTTCAATTTTTTTTTAACTGAAGGAATTGTATTTTGATCTAAGGGGTGGTTTTAACCCATTTTGAGGTGATTTTACCCCAGTTTAAGGCCATTTAACCCGCTCATAAGAAGGTGGCACAAAAATCTATTTCCAAACAAAACTTTTGCTATTTTCAATTTTTTTTTAACTGAAGGAATTGTATTTTTATCTAAGGGGTGGTTTTAACCCATTTTGAGGTGATTTTACCCCAGTTTAAGGCCATTTAACCCGCTCATAAGAAGGTGGCACAAAAATCTATTTCCAAACAAAACTTTTGCTATTTTCAATTTTTTTTTAACTGAAGGAATTGTATTTTTATCTAAGGGGTGGTTTTAACCCATTTTGAGGTGATTTTACCCCAGTTTAAGGCCATTTAACCCGCTCATTAGAAGGTGGCACAAAAATCTATTTCCAAACAAAACTTTTGCTATTTTCAATTTTTTTTTAACTGAAGGAATTGTATTTTGATCTAAGGGGTGGTTTTAACCCATTTTGAGGTGATTTTACCCCAGTTTAAGGCCATTTAACCCGCTCATTAGAAGGTGGCATAAAAATCTATTTCCAAACAAAACTTTTGCTATTTTCAATTTTTTTTTAACTGAAGGAATTGTATTTTGATCTAAGGGGTGGTTTTAACCCATTTTGAGGTGATTTTACCCCAGTTTAAGGCCATTTAACCCGCTCATTAGAAGGTGGCACAAAAATCTATTTCCAAACAAAACTTTTGCTATTTTCAATTTTTTTTTAACTGAAGGAATTGTATTTTGATCTAAGGGGTGGTTTTAACCCATTTTGAGGTGATTTTACCCCAGTTTAAGGCCATTTAACCCGCTCATTAGAAGGTGGCACAAAAATCTATTTCCAAACAAAACTTTTGCTATTTTCAATTTTTTTTAACTGAAGGAATTGTATTTTGATCTAAGGGGTGGTTTTAACCCATTTTGAGGTGATTTTACCCCAGTTTAAGGCCATTTAACCCGCTCATAAGAAGGTGGCACAAAAATCTATTTCCAAACAAAACTTTTGCTATTTTCAATTTTTTTTAACTGAAGGAATTGTATTTTGATCTAAGGGGTGGTTTTAACCCATTTTGAGGTGATTTTACCCCAGTTTAAGGCCATTTAACCCGCTCATTAGAAGGTGGCACAAAAATCTATTTCCAAACAAAACTTTTGCTATTTTCAATTTTTTTTTAACTGAATGAATTGTATTTTGATCTAAGGGGTGGTTTTAACCCATTTTGAGGTGATTTTACCCCAGTTTAAGGCCATTTAACCCGCTCATTAGAAGGTGGCACAAAAATCTATTTCCAAACAAAACTTTTGCTATTTTCAATTTTTTTTAACTGAAGGAATTGTATTTTGATCTAAGGGGTGGTTTTAACCCATTTTGAGGTGATTTTACCCCAGTTTAAGGCCATTTAACCCGCTCATTAGAAGGTGGCACAAAAATCTATTTCCAAACAAAACTTTTGCTATTTTCAATTTTTTTAACTGAAGGAATTGTATTTTGATCTAAGGGGTGGTTTTAACCCATTTTGAGGTGATTTTACCCCAGTTTAAGGCCATTTAACCCGCTCATAAGAAGGTGGCACAAAAATCTATTTCCAAACAAAACTTTTGCTATTTTCAATTTTTTTTAACTGAAGGAATTGTATTTTGATCTAAGGGGTGGTTTTAACCCATTTTGAGGTGATTTTACCCCAGTTTAAGGCCATTTAACCCGCTCATTAGAAGGTGGCACAAAAATCTATTTCCAAATAAAACTTTTGCTATTTTCAATTTTTTTTAACTGAAGGAATTGTATTTTGATCTAAGGGGTGGTTTTAACCCATTTTGAGGTGATTTTACCCCAGTTTAAGGCCATTTAACCCGCTCATTAGAAGGTGGCACAAAAATCTATTTCCAAACAGAACTTTTGAACATAGAAAGGTGTTTCTTAGTCAGACACCACAGATCTATTTCCTTTGTGATATTCAACAATTTTTTGCACGAATAATAGGCCAGTCAGTGGAGGGAAAAAAAGGGGGTTTAGTTGTAAATTTTAGTTTAGTTTAGTTTAGTAGTAAATTTTATTTTTGGAACTTGTTTATATGTGTATTAGGAAGAAAATAATTGGTTGCAAAGGTTAAAGTAATTGCAATCTACTTTGTCATTAACATTGAATAAACACATTTATAAAAGATTTGCATCACTGTTTTATGTCCTTTAAAAAAGAATGACTCCTTAGAATGTATTCGTTGATTTGTAGAAATTATTTAAGTGATATCGTAAGTATCATATCACAATTTAAACTTTTTTAGTATCTTTTTAAAGATTCAGTCGTTTGGAAAGGACTAAAACCATTTTTTGACAAAACTGTTTTTTTAACATGGTTATTTATTATGGTGTTAATTATTAACTTACTTGTAAAGATGGCCATTATGAATTCAATGTTAGAAACAAATTCACCAAATCTAAAATTATCATGGTCCCGGTCGAAAGTCTTGTTTATGAAGTAAATTAACTAATACCTCATATATTTTTCAAATAGGAACTTTTCTGCCAAGTTAGAAATAAATCGGATAAGAAATACGGAAATTAGGTAGTAAAAACCGTGAAAAAAGACAACGTACTGACTGTGTTTAGCAAATTACAATTTCCTTAATATCTCGGGAAGTATTTACGCTAGAAATGTGTGGGAGGGCTCAAAATTTTTGGTTTTTTATAATCTATCAATTTCCTCGCATACATTATCTATTTAGTGCAGATTTCACCCTTTTAAGCCAAAAAATTCGAAATTTTGAAAGTTATTAGCCTGCCAAAAGTTCTTCTGACATTTTTCGTGTTACCATTTTTGATATTTTCTTCCTAATACGCATATAAACAAGTTCCAAAAATAAAATTTACTACTCCACCGTTTGCAAGATTCAACCCCTCTACTGACTGGCCTATAAATGGTATTTTGATCTAAGCGGTGGTTTTATCCCATTTTGAGTTAGTTGTTCTTGGTCACATATAAAAGATCTATTACCAAATACAAAATATTTGCCGTTTTCAACCATTTTTTTGAACGTATTTTGATCTGGTGGCTTTACCCCCTTGTAAGTTAGTTTTTCCCTTTTTGAGGTGGGTTAACCTTCCCAGGAAAGGGAGATTTTTGGTTGTATACCAAAGACATATTTGCACATTCAAAACATTGGCAGTTTTCAACACATTTTTGCTTGTATTAATTGTATTGATGTAAGGGGTGGCTTTACCCAATTGTGGGGTGGTTTTACCCACTTTGAGGTAGTTTAACTTCCTTAGGAAAAGGTGGTTTAGGGCGTATACCAAAGATATTTTTGCATATACAAAACATTGGCAGCTTTCAGCACATTTTTGCATGTATTAATTGTATTTTGACGTAAGGGGTGGCATTCCCCAATCGTGGAGTGAGTTTTACCCTTTTAAGGGGGTTTATCTTTCTCAGGAAAGGGTGGTTCTTGAATATATACCAAGGATATATTTTCAAATACAAAATATTTGCGATTTCTAACAATTTTTTGCATGTATTTAGCGTCACCAAATATTAGTGGTTGTTTTTGGCGCTAGCCCAAAATTTTGAGGATGTACGAGCATTGTTGTCGGTCTGTGTTATTTTAATTTCTATTTCATTTCGGAAGCTCATTGTGGTTTGTATTTTAATTTCTCTCTCTTTCCACTGGATTAAAACCACTTAGTTGTTAAAAAAGTTTTTTTATTGACGTTTCGGCTTTCCAGATCGAAAGCCGTTATCAAAATGACATAAAATAAATAAATTTACTAGAAACAGAACACTTGATAATCTTGCAAAAATATGACATCAACATAGTATACATAGAATAAGATTTTGAGATTGAAGATGTCAAAATCTGTTTCAATCATATTTTCGTGACGTTTCTGGGAACGAATTTTTTGAAAGGATAGCGCATTTGCATATTATAAGAGAATTTATACTTCGTCATAAATGAAGTTTTCTTATTAAGATTATCATAAGAAAAAACCAGATAAAAACTTATGATACTATCCCGATATAGAGGGTATCCTTTTTGCAATTAATTCTTTTTGTAAAATAGGTATCCAAATTTTTGAAATATCAACCGAACAATTAGAAACACATTCGTTATTATTTAAGCATATCAATGCTGCTTCTTTAACTTTGCGGTTATAATTATTCGGTTCTTTTAATAATCTAGTTGAAAAATTCCATTGTATTTTATGACCAGAATCCCATGCGTGTTCACATATTTTGGATTTTTCGAATTGTTTATTTTTAATGTACGATTGGTGTTCATTAAGTCTAATATGAAAAGGTCTAGATGTTTCTCCTATATAAAATTTATTACATTCGCATGGAATTTTGTAAATACAATTTTTTGTGTTTTGAATTTCATTAAAAGGTTTTGTATTTACTATTAAAGATTTTAATGTATTATTAGTTTGAAAAACTGTTTTTAAATTAAATTTATTGCCAATCCTTCTAATTTTTTCGGATAATTTTGGAATATAAGGGATTTTTACTATATTTGAAAGAATTATTGGGGGGTTTAAATTTTGATCTTTAGTTTTGATGTCTCGGTAAAGTTCACGATTTATAAATTTACTTGGGTAGTTGTTCTTAATCAAGACAGATTTAACAAGTGATAATTCATTATTTAAGATATTGTCATTTGAACAAATTGTTTTTGCTCTATCGGAAAGAGATTTGACAATACCTCGTTTAACACAAATTGAGTGGTTTGAATTAAAATTTAGATATCTATTTGTATATGTTTCTTTTCTAAAAACTGATGTATCAAAACAATTGTTGTTATTGTGTATTAGTACATCAAGAAACGGTAATTTTTTATTATTTTCAATTTCAATTGTAAATTTAATAGTAGGTTCCGAATTATTAATAGTATATAAAAATGTATCAATATTTTCCCTATCGTGTTGCCAAATTGCAAAGATATCATCTACATATCTAAACCAGACAGAAGGTCTTAAATTTTGTTTGTTTACAATTTCCATTTCAAAATTCTCCATGAAAATATCACACAATTTTGGTGATAAAGGAGAACCCATTGCCATGCCAAAATTTTGCTGATAAAAATCACTATTTAATTGAAAATATGTAGTTTTAATACATAGTTCCAATAATTCTAGAATTGCTGAGACGCTTAATTTAGTTCTATTTATTAATGTATTATCACTTGTCAACTTTTTTCTCACAAGATTAAGAGTTTTATCGACAGGAACATTTGGAAATAAACTGACTACATCAAAACTAACCATTATATCTGAATTTGTAATTTTGATTTTTGATAATTTTTCTAAAAAATGTTTTGAATTTTTGATAAAGGAATTAGTATTTCCTGATAACGGATCTATTATTTTAAGTAGAAATCTTGCTAAATTTTGACAAGGTGAATTTATAGAACTTATTATTGGTCTTAATGGTATTTGTTGTTTATGAATTTTGGGTAAACCATAAAAATGTGGAGGTTTACTATAATGAGAAGTAAGAGATCTTCGTTCTTTATCACTTAGGAATTTTTTATTTTTATATAAAGTTTTGTAAATTTTGTTTTCAATACTAGTAGTTGGATCTTTATTTAATTTTGAATTTCAATAATTTCGTTAATTTTGTTATCATAATCTGTTTTGTTCATGACAACCGTCGCGTTACCTTTATCTGCCGGTAAAATCTTAATTGTATTGTCATTTTTTAAATTTTTATCTGGTTTTTTCTTATGATAATATTAATAAGAAAACTTCATTTATGACGAAGTATAAATTCTCTTATAATATGCAAATGCGCTATCCTTCTTTCAAAAAATTCGTTCCCAGAAACGTCACAAAAATATGATTGAAACAGATTTTGACATCTTCAATCTCAAAATCTTATTCTATGTATACTATGTTGATGTCATATTTTTGCAAGATTATCAAGTGTTCTGTTTCTAGTAAATTTATTTATTTTATGTCATTTTGATAACGGCTTTCGATCTGGAAAGCCGAAACGTCAATAAAAAAACTTTTTTAACAACTAAGTGGTTTTAATCCAGTGGAAAAAGAGAGAAATTTAATTTCTATGTTAGATATTTCCTATGTTTTCAATTCATGATTCATTTTGAAATTCCTAGAAAAAACAAAATCAGTAACAATAAAATGATAACAAAATCAAAATTCGTCTCGACTAAGAACAAGACCAAACGAAATATATTTTTCAATTATTTTCAAATAATAGACGCCATAGAAATTTCAAAAATCTACGATCCTCGTATTCAATTCAAATTGAATTCCAATTACTCAACAAAATTGCTTTCTAGATCATTTCAATGGGAACCCGACCAGTGATAGACAGTTAATTAAGAAGAAGAAAATGTTATGTGTACATTTATAAGTGTGAAATGGAGTAAAGCTCGTTAGATTTTTTTTGGCTATCCATTGTGCAAGGACCAAAAAAATCCAATGACTTTCAGAAAATTCTCGATACGCCTCTTTGTACAAAATGAAAATTAACTGGCAATGTTATGGCCAGTAGCTGAATATTTTAATATTAAATAACTGTTACCTTATTGAAGCAGAGGCTAAAAACTGATAACGTATAAATAGAACTGTTTGATGATGTGGTTACCATCAAAAATGACTTTAAATACTTTGAAATTGAAAACGAATTGATTGTGATTTATGATGCCACTTATGTGTATAAGACGTATTGATCGAAATCGAAATCGATATTTATTTTGGAATTCAAAAATTAATTGGAAATATCTGAGGTTTGCAGGATTGAATCAAAGCCGTAAATGAAAAATTCCATCATTCTAAAAGTTTAATTGCAAGTTTTAATACTTTACTGTAACAAAAACAAAATGTCTTCTTTTAGTTCTAAAATAGTTGAGGTTAGAATGTCTTTGGGAATATTTTTTTTATAAATTGATTTCCAAATATCGAATTTAATTGATTTTATTATTATTTTAACGATACAAAAAAAATAGATTTAGTTATAAACACAAATAAACAAAATGGAGGGGGTGTGACAAATTACGACGTTTCTTCCTTGCAGTGTAACTATTCGTATAAATTTCTGAATTTTTAGATGTGCTACCATCTATGGTAAGAAGAGAGTATTGACATTAAATTTTGACTGAATCTAGTCAAGATGTCACTCTCTTCTTTTTTATCTCTTTCAGAGATTAATACAAAGTGAGTAAACCAGTAAGGAATTTTAATTTATTAGATTCGACATCCTAAGACCGGTTTCTGCCTTTCGGCTTCATCAATGTTTCTATTACAGCATCTTCAAGTATAAAACGTTTTATTTTCAATAAACACGAATGAATAAAAAAAGGTAGGGAATGTGATCGCAAAATATTCTCACCAAAAGATCCCAAGGAAACATATTTAAAATCATATTTTTTATTGAATACGCCAATTAATTTTATATCTAAATATAAAATAATATAAATATAAACAAAACAAACATAGAATAAACGAATAAGGGGCTATTCTATACCAAAAACTACCATCTGGGGTAAGAAGAGAGTAGAGATGTGTAACTGGAACAGTACCTGTTCCTTTTGGAACAGGTTTTAACAAATATTTCTTGGAACAGGTATTATTAGAGACATGGAACAGGTACGTTGGAACAGTCTCTGACGTCACTGTGACAGCCTCTGACGTCACTCTGACAGCGCGTATCCTGTTCCAAACGGAACAGGTACAGGTCCTGTGTCACATCCCTACTCGTAGAAGAGGCCTTTTACATTTCTTTGATAATATCAGCGAAAATAGAAGAAAATGTTAGGTTATTAAAAAGTCAGTAGTTAAGGGTATACAACTTGCAATACGTTGGAACTGGAACAGGTTTTTTGTAACAGGTATATTTTAGAACCGGAACAGGTTGTACCTGTTATTCAATTACGGCTGTTCCACCCATCCCTAGAAGAGAATGTCATTAAATTTTGACTGAATCTAGTCAAGATGTCACTCTCTTCTTTTTTATCCCTTTCAGAGATTAATACAAAGTGAGTAAACCAGTAAGGAATTTTAATTTATTAGATTCGAAAAGGCTAACTGATGAAGCCGAAAGGCAGAAATCGGTCTTAGGATGTCGAATCTAATAAATTAAAATTCCTTACTGGTTTACTAAAAGTTTGTTTGTAATTCTTTTTTATTCAAACTGTTTTTTTATAGTTGAGAATACAGCAAAGGGAGAGAGAGAGAGAGAGAAAGATATGTCGAATAACAGAGTAACGCTGGCAGGAATTCCTCCAATCTCCTGTCCCCACAAATCTCATATCCTGTTTCCATTCAGAAATGTTAACGCTAAAAAAATCGCATCCAGCAGAATCGATTCAGTTTCAATCAAATTATTTCAAAGTGAAAATTACTTTAAAACTTATTTTAAAGAATACATAATTTGAAAGATACATACAGGGTGTAACAAAAAGGTAGGTCATAAATTGAACCACATATTCTGGGGTCAAAAATAACGCGATTGAATATAACTTACCTTAATGCAAATGTGCACACACAAGTATTTCATGAACTGTTTAACATTTTGTAACGAAAATGGATAGATGGCTTTCTTATCGTAAGAGCATCTTTTTAATATAAAACCACGAAATCTGTACAGCCCATAAACAGTTTAGGGGGACTTTGATCCCCTAAAACCCCCCAAACTTTTCTATGCATTACAATTAAATTAGTATTGTGACAGCATTGGTATAATACATCATTTTTGAAATTTTTTTGCCTCTTAGCACTTTTTCTAAAAACCAGTTTTTATCGAGATGCGGCCTCTTTTTCATTATCCTTCAAAAATTTTGAGTAACAAAAAGTATTCACGTTATTCGCAGGAATCCCAGGTATAAAAAATATGTACAAATGTGTAGTATTTACTATAATAATAAATGTTCAAAATGGTCTCCATTTTCATGAATACACATACGCCACCGTCAAGGGCGGATTTACGGGGGGGGGGGGAGGCTACAGGGCTTCTTATAATGCGATAAAAAAATGTATGCAGCTTCCTTATTTTCCTAGACTTTTAATAGTAGCAGTTTAAAAGTGTTGTTTTTTGTTTTAACCATTTCTAAGTACCTTCCTAGTCTCCTTGTGATTATAATTTAGTATTAATAAAGTTTTTTTTTAAACAGATCGACTTGAAATTTATTGCAAATTGTTAGGAAAGGTGTTTAGTTCAGAAGTAGAAAACTTTCGATAGTGGCGTTTTTTTCATCAAAAAGTGAGGGAAAAAAGAAAATAAACTTGCGCAATCGATAAATTATTATTTGTTAATGAATTAATGTTAAATACAATTTTTCATGAGAATAAACCCATCCCGAGTTATAGGGCGTAAAAATTACGATTTTCACCATAAAAATCGTACATTTCTAGTTTTTTAAATATAACCGAAAATCTGATATTATTACGTAAAAATTTATATGAACTAATTTTATGGCCTTGAGCTAACAATTTTTATTTTTCTACGATTAATACGAAGGAAGATCTAGCAATTGAAAAATGGGTGATTTAAGAAACTGGATCGTTCTAGCGCAGGGGTTCTCAAACTGTAGTACATTACAATGTTTTAGTAGTACAATTTAACATTTATCATTTTGTTTTCAGAAACACGTATATTTTTCTTTAAGTTTTTGACTTTAACGGCTCTAGCTTTAATATTGAAATGACGACTTTTCCAAAAACTTTTGTTTCATATTTATGTGGTACAAAATTTGAACAGTTTGAGAACCGCTGTTCTAGCGTAAATATCTGAAAAAATATGACTTCCACAAAAAAATGTTTATAACATCTTAATGAGAGAATAACATTGGGAACATTTTAAGACCATCCAGAACCGTTTAACATAAGCAGAAAAAAAGTTATGGACAAAATAAATTTTTTTCAATTTTTTTACGCTATTTTTTTATCGCTATCTAGACTGTGGTATTTGACAAAAAAATCCTTTTGCAGAAAGTCGTAACATATGTTTTTACAATTAGTAATTTTTAGCCTTATGGATAAGTTTTGGTCTGTTAAAGTTGAGCTAAATTTTTGTTTTTTATGACATTTTCAATTTTTGGTCAATACCGTAAAAAGTATTGATTTTTGAAAAAAAAAATAAAGAGACAAGGCTTTGAGCAAATGTTCTTCCGAATATGTAGATTAGAATTTATGTCTGTCAAAAAATGCAAAGAAAATCTTTTTTAATAATAGGAAAATTCATAAGTTAGTTTAATAAAGCGATTTAATTTATAAATCATGATTTTTTGTACTTTTATAAGTTAAAATATGGTTTTTCGCCAAGAACAATACCACCAATATACCATTAGTTATATTGCCAATATTTGCACATGAAAGTTCAGTTCTGAGCATTGCCAGCTAAACGGTTGCTTCTTAATAGAGGACCAAATAGCGGAATAAAATCCTCTTTTAGGCCAAATCACGGGTTTCCTTTTGGCAAACAGGTTTAAATGCTTATTAGCCCTAGAAATTTCCTACTTGGCTTTTTAATGGCTTATTATGTAGGCTTGGGAACGAAGCGTTAAAAATATAGAAATGGACAGTGTTAAATTAAAAAATATAAGAACACCGAAAACGAAAGGGCTGTTATATGAGGAGGTACAGATAGCGCTACAGGCCGATGGACTATTACGATTTTAAAGGTCATTTCGAAACACAATAATTTACGCAAAATTGTCTAATTCGCTGTGTGAAGATTAATCGTCACAGTGACAAACAGGCGATTCCGAGCGGTATCTTTGAGATTAAGAGGTCTTCCGTCAAGACCATAAAGCCATTTTATGACATTGGAAAAATTACAATAATTACTTTTGCACTACGTACCATCATGGCGGATGGTAAAAAAAAATCCATAAGAATGTGTTTGTAAAGATGCCGCTAGAATTGGAAGTTGTATTGCTCGGGTCCCTCTTAATGATTCTTCGTTATTTTGTAATTTTCTTAGTATTGTTTCTTGTAAAAAATTGTGTTTTAACGACTTCGTTTAAATTTTCTTACAGGCTTGGATGGAATCAAGTAGAAGCACCGAAATGGAGGCATAGTTCATAGACCTGTACTTTTTCCAAAAAAAAATCAGTATTTTGATAAATATTGTCGACACCACTTGCGCTGATTTACGTACTATTAAAGAGAAAAATCTGGGAAAAGAGAGAGACAGTAGGCCAATGTAAAAAGAGACAAATGTGTCATGGAATATCATACCGCGTTTGGAGGCGAAGGAGTGACAAGTCAGTGGCTCGTGAAATTACTTTGCTACAGGGAAGCACGTCGCACGTAAACCCTTGGGAACTGCTGGTATATATGAATCTTATTTTTACCGCGTTGCAGTTTTAAGTTATTTTGTGGTTTAGTGAATATATGATCGAACTGGCGAATGTATATCGTATTGAAATTCTAAATGTGAGTTAGATCAAATGATTGTTCTTATAGTATGAATAACTACGAGGGCGTATTGATAAATTCTTAAATTAACAGAAAAATTTTCAACATTTAACCTCTAACTCTAAAGACTACAACAGTTATGAAGTTTTTCCATAAACTAAAAAAATTGTCTTTCTTGGTTTTAAATTCACTACTCTACTGTACAATTTTGTGGTGAAAATCGTAATTTTCTACGCTCTATAACTCGGGAGGGGTTTATTTAGGATAATTTAGCGATTGCGCAAGTTTTTTTCCCCTCACTTTTTGATGCCCATCCAAAACGCCACTAAAGTTTTCTACTTCTGAACTAGACACCTTCTATCTATAAGATCTATTGGGCCCCCAACTGCTGTTCAGGCGTTAAGGATTAGAGCAGTTCCTCCAGCCCTATTGCTTTCAAAAAGTTCAGGATGTCGGTAGGCTTCAGGTTAGGTAGATCTTCCTCTTCTATTTGATATTCTCCGAGGTATCCAAGGTCCCAGCTAGCAACCACACGTCACTATGACGTCATTTCAGGGTCACACTAGTCGCGCGACGTAACTTGGCATGGAAATCACGTCCCAGAGACGTTAAGAAAATGTCGTCAAAAAGACGTTATTTTCCGGATATACTAATGACGTCAAATCGTAACGTTTCTGAGACGTCATAATTGAGACGAGATTGTGTCATAATATATGTTGAAATTTTTTACCATATATGTTCCTTCGATATTATGTTCATTTATAGTGACTAAACATTTTAAAACTATTTTTGTATTATTTAATTTTTGTGTAAGACTAATAATGAATGATATATATTACTGATCACACGTTTGAGACTCATTTATTTCTTTTCTTTTCTTCGTTTGTGTTATCACACTAATCTATTTGTAATTTGCCCAATTGTTTACAAGTTTTTGTGAAATAAATAAAATGGATTCGGTTATTCTTTGAATAACTGTACTTCAAATTTTGTTTTGATGGCAAAATGACTAAGTAGCATGTTGCCAAGTTATGATATTTTTAAAAAGTATATCAAAATTAAGCACGGTTCTAGATGGTTTTAGTTAAAAAATAACTAAAATAAAAGTGTGTTATATGAATTGGTTAAGATGAAAACTATATAGGTAATAGGTTAACTCCAAAAAAAATGAGATCATTTATTGAGGGAAAAAAGACCTGTCAACACTGTACTTTCAGAAGATTGCGCATGCACACACGCATTTGGTTGAGGTTTAAGGGTGTTTAAGGTCTTGGGTTGTCCGTTCTCTCGCCATTTTATTCTTGTGTTTGCTGCGTGAATGTTGTGTTGAGTTATTTTTCTATTGTGTTTTGTGACGCCGTTGTGTTATTTTTCTAGACTTATTGACTTTGTTTTACTAAAAATTTTCCAAACTCTTTGTTTTACTAAACATTTTTATTGATATTGCAGGTACGCGAGTATATGAGCCCGCCAAGTTTCGAGAAAACGCGAAAAAACTGTTGTGCTTAAAACTATCATCAAATAATGTACTTTAATATTTTTGTTAATGTAGAATAATTTCTTAATGATTTAGTTAGATTTAAGTTAGATGTTTAAGATTTGTTTATAATTAGTTCATTAATTTTCATAAAATATATTATATTTATATTGACTATTATTTTGAGAAAACCAAACTAATTCTAAAAAATAACGTCATTTTGACGAAGTAGAATTACGTCACTTTGACGAGATAGCGTCACGTCACATATGACGTTCAATTCACGTCACTTGTGACGTTAAATTCACGTCGCTGGTGACGGCAAAGTCACGTCATCAAATGACGTCTCTGGTCTGTGACATCCTGACGTCATATTTTTCGTCACAGGTGCCGACAAAATCACGTCATAATGACGTATGGTTGCTAGCTGGGGTATGGGATGGTATCTTTGTCCCATTCGCTTTTGTTGCTTAGCTTTGTGTTGAATTCTTTCACAAAGCTAAACTTCTTTGTCATCTCATCTTGAGGCATGTCCCAGGTTTGGCGATTTCCAGGAAGGAGTCGAAACTTTCCTAACAATTTGCAATAAATTTCAAGTTTCTATCTAAATTTGAATTAGCTAAACCATATTTTTTTTCAATTTTAATTCAATTTTCTCAGTCGCATGCTAATAAGTACACACCTGTACAAGCACAACTAATCTAACACGGCGTTGTAATACAACCCTTTTAATTTGTGATGCAAAAATATTTGAAACGGACCCATAAATTATTAAAGCACTTATAAGTTCTCGATACAAGAAACTGGCTGTAAATCAAACTGGCAACTTATTTTATTTTGTTTGGTAACCTTCTCGTCGTTATGCTTACTATATATAAAATGGCAACTTTAGATGTACCGCTCTTATTCGATCAGCTACTTTAGATTATTCGAGAAAAAAATATAAATTGCATTGAGTGGTGACTTGTGAAACATTTAAACTTACAAATGTATACCATTAACGAACTGAAAATTATCTCTTCATGATTTCAGTCTTGTGTAAATTATCTAGACTACAATATCGAAATTTTATGTTTTTGAAGTCGAAAATTCATAGTTTGAAGTATGAAATCCCTAGTTTGAAGTCAGAAGAAACAAATTTTTACCATGAAACATTTTTTTTTTGTGAAACTTTCCCAAACTAAATTTACCAACTCTTCTAAGATCAGGGGGCATATATGGCAGTCAAAAATGAACAAACAATATATTTTATTCACAATCAATTAGTAATACGTCATTTTCATAGCCTTTTCTAAGTCATTGTTATTAATGTCACAATTTTAATGATGTTTGAATGACTTTCCCCTCTAGTAGGTACTATCGGCCCAAGAGGCGAAAGTATATAGAATTAATTTTGATGTTTTTATCAAAGGGAGCAACGTCTGAAGCTTTCTCTCTCTCTAATAATGTTTTACATTCACTTTTCTCTGGAACCACTTGACAAATTATTTTTTTTCTTGACATTCTTATTTTTATTGAGCGTTCGAAGATTATTTTAAAAGTGTAATAACTGAAAAATTAGAACACCATTTTGCCGATCGCTTCGTAAAAAGATAACATAAAAAAGGTTCTAATCTAAAATCGTTTCGACCAAAAAAATAAGGATGACTTTGTTAAATTCCGAATTGGTTCGCATATAGGGAGCAGCTCCATTTGCAATTAAAAGATGGAAGTCGATTTTTTTCTAAAGCAGAATAACAAAAGTCCGTAGATTACGTTGCGTTGCTGGCTCATTCTAGAGTCATTAATCATGTACGAGATACAACAGGTACTACTCACAGGTACCAACAAAAATACAACAATAAAATCTCGAGTGTGGCGAGGCCGGCATTGTGTGACTTGCAGTGTTTTACAGAATAAAAGTCTAGGGATCTGAGGTACCGAAAATTTCAAATATTTACATTAGTTTACTTCTAACAGTAAAGTAACAATATTCAATTTCACAAGAAACCCCTAATAAACAGTATAATTTGTCATATTTAAGTCTAAAAACAACCAGGGAATGGTTTTAACCTCGATAGCGCTTTTGGCAATTCGATTAAGGAACTTCGTATGAAATTTCGAATTGACGTTAGCGCCCTCTTTCCTGTACAAATTGATAGATATTTAAATTGACTTTCGAGACATGAGTCTATGAGTAACTTTCAACGGATAAGTGTGTTATCATTTTCAATACGTTTTAAAGAGCTCCTGCTTTGATAGTTTGTTGAAAGACCATTATAACGTCATTGTTATATGGATATTTTATTTCTTCCATTTACCTAACATATAACGATAGGTTTAAACCATAGATTTAGAACAATAAGATCGAGTTTGTTGACATTTCGGCTGGGGGACGACAACACGTAACAGTCTAAACGCTGTGTTATTGAATTTATATTATCAGTTTCAATGTTGTCAAAATTATCATATTTTTTTCCGTCATTACCAAAATCCTAAATCTATTTAAAAATTATCTTGGAAAATGAGATATTTTGTTTCGCTAAAATAATTGTACATCTACGTTAACACTAATTTTCGAAACTAATAACACAACAAATTATCCAGAGACAAGTTCTGGGGGGGGGGGGGGGGCATCCTCTAACATCCGCTATTTTTTTTGTTTACTTGCTATAATTTTAATTTTTCAAGAGCGGATTTAGTTAAAAACTAAATTAATAATCAAAGATATTTTGTTAATAATATTTATTTTAATAACATTTGTACAATTATTAAAAAATCGAACATGCGAAAAAATATTTTATATGTATATATATATATATATATATATATATATATATATATTGTAATGGTATTGAATATAAAGCCTCTTTTTAACGTATAACTTAGACAGGAAGAAAATATTACTTATAAAAGTTAACCTTAAAATTCAATCTAATAAGAATTCAACATAATTAGTAAATTAAACGAAAAAGAGTTTAAAATTAAAGAAATATAGCAAAAAAGTACAACAATAATAAAGTCTAATGATATTTAGAAAATCAATGATGACGAACAAAAAGTGTCTTTCTACAAAGTTACTATAATTCGAAATGATATAAAAAGTATATCAAAAATTTTCTTTTAATCTATAGAATAAGATGTTATTAGTCAAAATTTGCAATAAAATCAATAATTTTTTTAATTTTGTAAAAATTTAGGTTAAAAAGTGTCAAATTTTTATCTAGTGAGCTGTGACATTGTACTTTATAAAAAGCATTTCGTGTGTCAAAGTGAGGCTTTTGACCAAAATCTTTTGAAGAGTTCACATCGCTCCGTATCATAAAAACAAAAGAAAAAACCAAAGCAACGCGATTTAAAAGAAAAATTTGTTACCTGTCAGAAAAAGTGAGGTTAAGAAATGTTGATAATTCAAGAAGAACAACAATCTTAAAAGGTGGCTTTATCCAAAATTATCCTACCTATCCTGTGTTCCTGTTTGGACATCTCCAATCCCAGCTGTATCCCTGTATAAAAGTATCCAGATCCAACTATATTCGGCATAAAAATATCCATCCTGTTTCCTGATTTTGGTGTTATTTGGAAAAACGATTTTATAAAATCCCATATATTTTGAACAACTAAAATAAGAACGAAAAGCATAAATTGAATAAAAGGTACCATTTTAATTACTAAATATCGATATTTAAAAAGTTTAAACTATAAAAGGCCATAATAATAAAGTTAGATTGAAAACAATTTAAACTTATAAAAGTTTAATTATGTTAGGTTAGAAGTTTAAGAAAATTTCATATCACACTTAACAAATATTATTTTATAAAAACTACACTTACCGTATTACACCAAACAATTGTTACTGTACAGATAAAGTTGATCGTTAATTTTTTTTCCTTTAATAAATGTTTATAATTTTTCATTACGTTCGTTGTCAATGATTTTATAAAAATCTAACCTCTTAGAGAACCCTAGAACCTGAGATAGATATTGGCTATAATTTCCTATGTAATTAGACAGATGGCGCCCAACTACAATAACAATATTTACAAAACACGTTCTGTCTAAATTTACGGAAGAAGGTAAATTAAATAAAAAATTTAATAATAAATATAAAAAGAAAAATCACATACCATTATAATATATATATATAAGTTATGTATAAAGCGTTATATATAAAATATATCCATATATATATAATTTATATAAGAAACATTTTCTCCCGGGAAGATAGCTCAGGCAACGGCGGCGTTGTGTTACCTTCAAACTGCGAATGTATATCGACGTGTGCCTGTCTTCGCAAACAAATCTGGGGGGGGGGGGGGGAGCATGGCCCCCGATGCCCCCCCCTGGATCCGCCACTGTTCCTATAAGAAAACAGGAACACACTGTGACACCTAGCATGGTTTACAATATGTTTGTTTTGAATACAACTTCTTCTTTGAATTTATAATGCATCAGAAAAAAAAATAAAATACATATGCTTAATTTTATGCTCTCATACAAATTCACCCGACGTACACCGGGAAAATTTATCAAGACCTCTTCAGTTGATATGTTTATAGCGTGAAATATTGTCGCAAGCCTCCGGGGACCTTGTGTTTCGAGAAGTAACAGTTGGCGATGAAGGGGTGGTCGGTAGTGTCCCGCTGAGACGCCGAAGGGGGCACTATTAGCGACACTAACCGATATATTTTAGCGTAGTAATAAGATTTACCCGGTTCTGTTCGATGGATTGTTGTCAAACTCCAATTTGGGGTTAACATATGGTTAATAGTCTATCGAGGGGATTTTTGTATACCGTTAACAAGTAAGATTTGTAAGAGAAAACGATTAAACTCTTCGAAAAATATTTTTAAAATAATATTTTCTACAAATACTGGTATTGGTTATTTATATCCTTTATAGCATTATTTTTAAACGGAGACAACATTGAAAAGGTCAACCACTACCTGAAATGAAATTAAACTATTAGTTTTGCACACTGTATAATTCTGGTTTATTATCAAGCGATTACTGTTTGCTATCGAAATCTATATTTTTCTTAGAATTGTACACAAGTGTACCAGAGTGTCTCTTAATCCTGAACTGAACAATAATTCCATTTAGGGCAGTCCTTAAAAATAAAAATAAAATGTTTGTTTATTTGATTCAATGTATATTCAGTAACCTAAATAATGTTGTACTTACCTATCTGTCATTTCTGTATTTTTCTTTTGTATTGCATATCAAATACTATTAAACGAGCAAGGTTTGTATGTATGTGTGTATGTGTGTCAGGAGGATCTCAAAATCCACTCGTCAGAATTCGATGCTACTTTCAGGGTCTCATGTCTGTGAAAATTCGATCTTCCGAGATATTTATAAGAAAAGTTAAGCTTTTAGTTTATTTCCTAGCAACGACAGACAACACAGAGATAATATAACCTGTTAACATTGTTTTTTTAACATCTTATCACACTTAATTATTTGTATCGTTCTTAAAAGGTTTTATTGTACGTACCTGTAAATATATGTTTGTCACCGGGAAGAATTTTTTTTATTTCATCAGGTTTGTCACAAATATTTGTCCCAATTTCTAAATTTTAAAACACAAAATTTAGTGACTATTTATATCAAATACTATTTAAACGAGCAAGGTTTGTATGTATGTATGTCCAGAGGATCTCAAAATCCACTCGTCAGAATTCAATGAAACTTTCAGGGTAGACTAATTCCTATCTAAATCGGCAAAAAATGCAGATCTCATGTCTGTGAAAATTCGATCTTCCGAGATATTTACAAGAAAAGTTAAGCTTTTAGTTTTATTTCCTAGCAACGGCACATAATAATATATACTATAAAGGATAGATGAGTACAGTAAAAGTGGGGATATAACGTCACATTCCATAGGCGTACTTTGCAAAATAAGTTTCTATAATATAAATAATAAAATATGTATACGCACTTCGTAGATTAAATTTTGAAGTTATATTATTTATAAAAAATAAAAATAAACCTTATGCATCTGACACTTTAACATTGAACGAATTAAATTTAACCAATAAATAGCAAGGAGGATTATATGTTGGGATTAAACTTTTTTTAATCTCTTGGCATTAAAAGTAACGCTTCAGTACTTACCTAAACTCAAAGATTAAAAAAAAAGTTAGTTCAAGAACTATCTTTAAAAGTCACTGTCTTCACTAAAACTACTGGTATCACTATAATTGTCTTTTCTGAGGTTTATTATTATAGGTTCTATTAAATTATCCATTCATATATCCACTTTCCTAAATGAATTTTCCACATTTTTAACATGACCAATGTTTTCTATTTACATCTGAAACTGCATTCAAAAACAAATTTCGCACATCAGGAAATTTAAATGTTTTATTGTTTTGAGAAACATAACCTTTTAATAATTGTGACCAGATCAGTTCAATGGGATTTAACTCTGCGTGGTAAGGAGACAATCTGAGAATTCTAATTCCTTTTTCTCTGGCCATCTCATCTATAATATATTTTTTGAATTTGTTTTTATGTTGCCTTGCTATTACTAATAATTCTGCCTTCAAGGATTTAGGAGGACTGATAATATTTTTAGAATGAAGCCATTTTGAAATATATATTAATACAAAATTCTGAATCAATTAAAATACATACGATACGGCTATGAATAAATAAAGTCTGACTTATCTGTCAAAGGAACAGGTTTATTACAGTAAAAACCATGGAAACAAGATTAAATCTAGACAAAAACTATATTAGGCCGATCAGATGTATTAAAATTTAAATTTTAACTACAAATAAGCATTGAAGGATGAGGTAAAAATAAAATTTCTACCTCTTGAACCTGTACTACGTTCTGCAAATTAAATACTGCACTCCTTTCTTCTGTATTGTATAATAGTAAAAAGGTTTGACTTTATTTAATTTCTGGCGTTTCAATCTGAAAGAATTCAATTTTAAATTTGCCGCTTTTTATCCATAATGACCTACAAATTTTGACAACTACTGACACGCACATCTCTGGGTAAACGTTAAGAAAATGGGGCCGACTGGGATTTTCATGAAATTTTCAGATGCTATAAAACATGATAAAATCAATATACTTAGCAATAGAAATTTTTGCGCGGAAAAATATTTTTCCAGTACAAAGGCATACATAACTTTTCAACAAATACCCAAGTAGCAATTTATAACCAGAATAAACCTGAAAAGTGACGGACATAAATAATTTGCTTGTCAAATGACAGCCATCTCATAAATTCAAAGTTGAAAATACAACGTTGCCAATTCAATTTCAGAAATCATGGGTTTAGGTAAATATTTATAGGAACGTTGAGTAACAGTTAAAATGGACACTTGTCAAAATGTGACACCTGTCAAAACGTGACAACTGTTCATAGTACATTTTAAGGTTGATTGTGACTTTGTATTTTCCAAGAACAAATTGTAATGTAATGTACGAATGAACTATTTTTGTAACTGAAAAACTTTGAAAAAATATGGTCACAGGTTTTTGTGGAGGTTTTTACCCAAGTATGAATATCAGACCTATAATTTTCCTTCACTGCAGATCAATAAATAATAAAATCAATTGAACATAGAGTTTTTCTTAAATAGTGATAAATAGAGTGAGCCGAGCGATCTTCTGTTATAAATATACTCATTGGGCTGCTTAAAAATGTAGATTTGAATATTAAGAGCGAAGCTTTGGTGAGCCATTGCCACCAGACGGAAGAGCTGCCGTTCACTGTGCGTTTATTATATTCACTTTCTCAAACGTATACCTAACATTAATCGATTTGAACCGAATTTATTGTCGTGCATAATGACCATCTACAAGATCATTACCAAACCGCATCTAGAAGTTCACACACCAACGGCCTGACCATCCCTTAAAATGCATCGAAATCCCTCGAGGGTAAATGGACCCCAAAATGCCAAAGATGAAGAATATCGGTCGGTAATAAAATAAAAAACAAATCAATCTTTCAGCGTCTCCGTAGGGGTGCCAATAGTTGTGCTGAGCCGACAAAAGCAGTGTTATTCCGTATTTAGTGTGCTACAGACAGTCAGGTAATATTTACGTGTTTTGAGGTTTGTAACGCCATGTTAGAACAATGGCTATTAGGTTAATTTACAGACTATCGATGTCTGTTCACACAGCTAAGGTCTTATGTAGAAATAACAAGGAGATTTGTAATAGTTTTAGTTTATAAATTCTATTTGATTACGTTCTTTATAGCCTCCGAAAAACTAAAAAATGCTAGACCCAATCCCGGGTTTAAAATTGATCAACGATTACTCACGAAGTGCCCCAGATAAAATTTAGTTCTTTTTATTAAACCTAAAAAATGCCACGAGTCAATAGTATGTCCAATTCCAAAAAATTCTGTTCCTAATACTGTTCAAGAATTGCTAAATCTTACTGATAATATTATCAGAGCCTTAGATAGGAAACTTGGAGTTGATCTAGTTTCCCTAGACTACTCTAAAGCTTATGGAAACTCTCTCAGCGGTTATGCATAGATAACAGCTTTTCAGACTCAAAAAACATAGTTTCTGGGGTTCCGCAAGGGTCTATTCTGGGTCCATTATTGTTTCTTTTGTACACATTAGATTTACCTAACACAGTAACTAAATGTGAAAGTCAACTCTATGCTGATGATACGCAAATTATTCACTATATCAATCACAACGAATTCGATAGAACTTATAAATGTTGACTTACAAAATATTTTAGAATTTTCTGAAAGTCATAATTTATCTATTAATCCTCATAAAACTACGGTGCTTTTATTTGGAAACAGAAATTTACCTGACCTGATTCGTAATATTAAAATAAAGCTGAACGACCCAGACCTTATTATTTCCAAAGAACCACATATTAAACCCTCTGAAACATTTGTTTTGTCTCTAATAAATTACTGCAACATAGTATACTATCCATGTCTTGATAAATATACTCAACTCAAGTTACAACGAGTACAAAATATTTGTTGTAGGTTTGTACATTGTTTAAGAAAATATGACCATGTTTCTCAACAGTGGAGTACCACAAGGACCTGTCCTATACTTACTGTACATATGTGATATTCCAAACACTGCCATCAAAATACTTAGGTATTACCTTAGATGCCAAACTTCGATGGAAAGTGCATGTTAAAAAGAAAAGAGAAGAACTTGGACTGAAATATAGAAAAATGTACTGGCTAATTGGAAGAAACTTTACTCTGTCTCTACATACTAAGCTTATGCTTTATAAGCAGATACTAAAGCCTGTATGGACCTATGGTATCCAACTACTAAGCAAGCAACTTAGCAATCATCCAAAGATTTCAAAACAAAGCACTGAGGAACATAGTAGATGCCCCATAGGGATCTAGAAATGGACACTGTTGACCAGACAATCAAGAAATTAGCCAAGAGCCAAGAGTCATGAAGAAAGACCTCATCATCATGTCAACGTCGAGGCTATCCAGCTCTTTGACAACACTGGGTTAGAAAGAAGAGGATCAAGCCCTTTGAGTTAATTTAGTGTTTTTAGTGCAAAAGCAGAGCTTGTGTGTGCACGTTAAAGTTTAGTGCAATCCATTTTACAGAACCTAAGTAACGCTGATGAGTATAATTCCTTAGTTTTAAGTTTCAAATTGCTCATTGGTCACTGTTGACCAGATTGTAATATACTAAATGCCTTTATGGGTGTTTAATAATAATAAAAAAAAAAGTTTCTCAATGAATTCGTCAAAATCTATGTACAGAACACCCCGTATACCAGTAACTTCACGCACACGCAATCGAGATATGTTGTAAGGGAGTGAAAGAGCTTAAATCTGCATAATTTTGACAAGCCAACAATATAACCAACACCCTAAACAAATATGACCAATTTCTTCTCATCAAATATCTATTTAATCGAACGTTTGCCAGAATTCGATATGCCACAACCTCTGAAATGCGTAACGGGTGGCGGCAGAACAAATTTTCTTCTAATAATTTTATACGCAATGTACGCATATGATACAGACTGCGAAATTATTGAATTGCCAATTGCGTGACAAAATGACTTCATCGAAATGCTTTGAGAAAACTTAAAAAGTTCAATTGGTGAACTAAAATATCTATATAAATTAAAATCAATTGCCGAATGTTTGTGTGAAAGAAAATGTACAGAAAAGTGAAAACTTTGGGTTCAAAATATAATCTATCTACAGCATATCTTGCAACATCTGTATATTATATATTTTATTGTGCGTGAATATTTTTTTTTAAGTTTCCTATTGTATGAGGTCGTGGTATTACCTATACTGCGTCCTACAAGGTCTATTGTGCCACATTCTGTCGCTATAAGGCGATGAGGATAGTTCTCAATGTCTATAACAATTTGTCTAATCCTCCCTAAGGAAATTCTTGATTTGGAATTGCTCCAAACTCTTTTTATGTTATGCTCCCAGGCCACACTTTACGCAAGAATGTAGATGGAAGTTTTGATCTCCTCACAATCTTCTAATCAAAGTTTCCTTGGAAACTACACCATTGGGTGCCCTTTTAGTTGGTAATGCGTGGTAAGGATTTTCGATAATAAGCGTAGTTTTTTGGTTACAAGTATCTTAGCCGATAATAGTCCATCAAGAATCTTCCAATCTTTTGTTCTCTAACTCTCATTTGACCTCTCCTAATATGGGTATCATATAGACCTCGTAGTTCAAATATTTGTACACATTTCAATTACACCCTGTATATAATAGTCAAATATAGTTTTTGTCCATTTTTTTTTTATAGAAAACAATGCAAGTTTCATTTTATGGAGTTGTTTTGTTGTATTTTTTAATAATTTCATCGGAATTTTAACTTAAACGTTTACTAATTCTAAATTTGGGAAATATGGTACATCAAAATCGTTATGAAGTAATTGGAATAATGAACTTCTGGCAAATTACTTACTAGAAGGAAATAAATCAATCATCAGTGACATAACTTCATGGTCTATTGCTATACACGATTTTCGATTGAATGATATTTCCGTTACTTGTTTAAATGTGTTTTTATATATTTATTCGTACATATAAGCAGATATTTCAAAGTGTGAAAAAAATTGTTTATTTCCGCAGATGCATAATAAACTCAACGAATTGCTTTACATTAAGTAAATGGTTTCAGGAAGGACGATTTTAACGTATAATTAAATTCACATTGTTTTTACGTATTTATTTAATTTGAAAAAGCTTTCGATTCGCTACTTTAATAGTAATAATAATAATAATAATAATATTTATTGATCCTTGAAGACATTATACAAATGTATAGGACAGGTCATTACAGCAACAATATAAATATATACATATATATATATATATATATATATATATATATATATATATATATATATATATATATATATATATATATATATATATATATATATATATATATATATATATTACGTTCCGGCACCAAAAACGACCTTATATAGACGTTGTGGCACCATATAAAACGTTGTGGCACCAATTTTTGGTGCCACAACGTTTTAAGTCATTTTTGGTATCTTGAGCACCCCAGGATGCCCCACAGCAAATTTCAGGAAGGTGCCACTTGGACCATTTATATGTAAAAACCCGATTTTAGTTAATCCGTATACTCTCCAGGGGTCACCCCGACTCGTCTATAGCATACGCCACGTACAAGCACCAGGACGCGATCGAAGCGTTGTGGCACCATGAACGAAAGTACGTTCAAGCACCTTTTAGTCGTGTCTTGTGAATGCGATGTAAAAATAAACAACTTTATATTTGCGGTGTGAGCTTAAGAGGTAAATCTTGCTTTTGGATTGCGATTCATGCTTTAATAGGTAGAATTATAATTTTTCATAAATTATTTTATTAAAAATAATATAAATAATAATATTTGGGAATTATCAAGAATCACTAAAAAATTTTCTCCACGGCCACTACTGAATGTAGTTATTCTGAAACCACTTATAATAACAGAAAAGAAACATTCTCGCTCTTGAGATTGAAAGAAAATTCTGAAACATTTGTCTCTTATGTATTTTATACGTACTTCATTCTATCACTAGAGATACTCGTTATTCCATACTTGTTTAAAAAAATAAGGTTTGCCATGAATGTCGAATTAGTTGACGTGGTCTTAATATTGGTTTGTAAAAACTTTTAATTTATTAAAAAGGAGAAGAAAATCAAACGATTCAGATGTAGAATTTGCTACCGGAAAAATCCAAGCTTGAATATAAAAATACTACCGCCACAATGTTGAGAGATTGAGGTTTCATTTTAATATATTTAATTTTTACTTTCTGTGGTCGTGGAGAAAGTACAGTCTGTTACAGTCGGTTGGAATGAAGATCCGACACTCGTGGTTCCTCCACTTGTGTCGAATTCTCATTCCAACCTTGTTACAGAATATACTATTATTTATATATAAATATCGTGCTTTTAAAAAAAATAAGATTTGCATATGAAAGTCTTAAATGTTTTTAAATTAGGAAAATGTGTAAAAGAATTAAAAAGTAATAAGGATTATGTATTACATAAAAATTTTTAATAATCAAAAACCTTTTTTTTTATTTAAATGAAACAATTACTTATCGATGCTATATCTTTAAAATTTTATTTTTTTTTACAAAAAAAAGCTTTAATTTTTTTTTATTAACTTCCTAGAAATATACAATCTGTCTTTTACAAGACAATAAGTACTTAAGCTTTAAATAAATAAAATATCAATTGCTGAAGGACCTCGGTCGATGGCCATTTGACTTTGTCAATAAAGTACTATTATTATTATTAATTATAAAATATCTTTAAAAAATTTCTGAAAGTTTATAAAGAATTACGTATTTTAAAAGCAGAAAAATGTATGGAGATGAGAGGTTACGTAAAATAAATCAAATAGTGCAATTTTGTTTCACAAAGGCTCATTTTAAATTATAAACAATTATGCATTTTGTGTAAAATAATAAATAATGTTGATAATTCTAGTCATTTTATTAATTTCTTAGTTAATTAAGTTGTGTTTTTACAAAATTTCGATAGAACGCCAATTCATTTCTCAAGAGTGATTTTTACATTTACACTTACATTTTACACTTTACATTTTTACATTTACACTTACATTTTACACTTCACATTTTTACATTTAAATAATTAAAATTAGATTTTAATTTTAAATTATAATATCGGTATCCATAAATAATCAATTATTTTAATAACAACCAAACCGATTATTTTTTTTATATTTATTAAAAAATATAATATCTAAGACCTTTTGCCATTTTTAATATTTTCAAGGTAAATTTTTACAGTTTTAGTTTTTTGTTCGCCACTCCATTGATTATAATTATTTACTTATTTAGATCCATTGAATCTTTTGAATTTTTTGTCCTAACTTAGCAATAAAAAAATTAAATTTATGTAAATATCCGCAATTTATAAATTTATGTATAAAAATTAGGTAATAATTTTAAAAAATTAGAAGCACTTTAAAGTAAAATTAAGTTTTTAAAAAATTGGAAAATTAATAAAAAACAATTTTTGTCTAACGACTCAACCTCCGAGGCGAATACTTCTTTTCAAAATAAAATTGAAATAATATATGGTGCCAAAAGGATATATATTTTAAGTTATTATATTATATAAACTTTGCGGCACCACGCAGGAAGGAACGTTCAGGCACCATTTAGAAGCGTTTTGTGAATTCCGTGTAAAAACTAAAAAATTGTTAAAAAATCTTTACAAAAACTTGGTAGGTATTTTAACGGATTGCGGTGCAAGCTCTTTAATTAAAAATTATATCGATAATAACATTTGGGCATTAAAAACCCCTCTTTTATCAAGAACCACTAAAAAAAATCTTAATTTTACGAGAAAGTTATTCGTTATAAAAAAATCATGTTTGTCAAAAAAAATAAGATTCGTATATCACAATTTTAAGTTACATGTAGAAAATTAAGAAAATGTGTAAGAATATTAAAAAGTAACTAAGATTATTTAGTATTTTACTCAAAATGTTTATATAAGTAAGTTGTTGTCCAAACTACAAATTTTTACATCAAAAACCCTCAAATGGAACCTTTACTTATATCAATATCTACGGAATCTCTAAAATTTTATTTTTTTGCAAAGAAAGCAATAACAAAATGAAATAATATAAAAATTGTTCACTTATACTTAGAATATATTAAATAGTGCAATTTTGTTTAAACAATGTGGCTCATTTTAAAATATTAACAATTGTGCAATTTGTGTCAATTAATAAATAATTTCGATAATTTTTCTCATTTAATTAATTTCTTAGTACATTTGTGTTTTTACAAATGAACTAAAATTTGGATTTGCCAATCTTATTTGTCCATAAGACTAAAACTGAAATTTAATTTTTAATTTGAAAATTTATATTTATATTTTATTTTAAATGATGCATACAATTTTTTCAATTCCTAAACATTTTGTGAATAATAATAAGTAATGGTAGTTTTCTATTGATACATTTTTAATTTTTAATACACCGTACAGGTATTCTAAGATTTGGATATTCTGATCTTATTTTATTGACTTTAGTAAGATTTTTCTTAAGAATAAACTAAAATAATATTTTTTTCCACTTTTCGATCCATTTGTGGATATACTGTATATTCTAACCTAGAGCATTTTTTAGAATACGCGATTTTGGCAAAAATTACAAGACTTCAAATTAAAATGACTTAATAGAAATTATTAATTAAAAATACAGATTCAACAGTTTACGAACGTTTAATAGTATTTTTTATTAATTGAAAGTCTCATTATAAAATTGGAATAAATATTAAAATATGCATTGCCAGAGAAGGATATTGACCAACAGCTCGCACAAAATGTGATCTCGATGAAACTTGGCATTTAAGTACTTTTTCTTATATCTGGAAAAAAAATAAAAATTTCGAAAAATTAATAGCACCAAAAGAGCGGAATATTGTACTAAAAATTATATTTAAAGTTAAAAAGTTAAAGTTAGTTAAAAAAAAAAATTGTATTACTGTAAAAAATTATTAAAAATAAGAAAGCAAATTCGAACGCGCGCGCCGAGCCGTTGAATTCAAATATTCAGGCGAGACGTTCGGAAAAACTAAAGTATCTTTGTGTAAATTGTAAGCAAAGAAACAAAAAAGGAAGCATTTTAAAGAGGAGACTCTAAGCTTTCTCAGGAATCCATTAATTTTTAAATTTTTTTTTGTTTTCTCATAGAAAATTTGATCGGACGTTATAATTTCTAAAATTCTCACTGCTTTTTATAAAAGTGAAGATATCTATTAATAGAGGCATAACAAAAAAACATCCTTGTAGATTTATCATTATTATACTTTTACTTTTGATTTAAATATAATTAAAATGATGAACATTATCTGGGTTTAGTAAAACTCGTTTTAAAATTTTTATTTTTTTTTACAATATTCATTCGACGCAATTTTTATTTTCAAAATAGTGTTTATATAAATCAGAAATTATTTTTTTTTAATAAAGTTTTTATAGTAATACAAATTCTTTTTAAAAATAACTTATAATATAATTTTTAGTAAAATTTTCCGCTCTTTCACGTGGTGCTATTAGTTTCTCGAATTTTTTTTTTCGAGATATAATGGAAAAACCAAATTTACGATTTTATTTTCGAAATTGTAAAGTTAGCATACACTTTAGAGCAGCAAAGATTTTTGCCAAGTTTCATCGATATCACATTTTAACGAGGTCAAACTCTCTGACAACTGGGCTATTGGTTATTTGCTCGAATAAAAATGTACTGTTTGTATGCTATATGTAGGATTAAAAGTTTTTTAACTTTTTGACTTTAGGTTTTTTTTTATAGAAAATTTTGTCATACGCATTAATTTGTTAAAAAATATTTTTTCAGATTTTTCATTATTCTTGTCTAACGCCCCAACCTCCTTAAGCGTTCGAGGCGAATATGTATGTCCAAGATAAAATTGAAAAGTGTATTCTGAAATAATATATATGGTGCCAGACAGCACATACAGTCAAAACATATATACGGTGCCGGTAGAACCTCTTATATCTCTACAATTCCGGGTTTGTATACGTCGATTTAGTTTTTGGTGCCAGTACGTAAGATTACCGGTATATATATATACGAATAGATAAAAGTACAAAACTATAGATGAAAATATAAAAAATAAGAAAAACAAATAAAATACATTTAAAATTATTCATCAGAATAATTAAAATTATTGTCATGAAGGTATTCATCAACACTATAGTACACCTTGCCAAGTAATGTTTTTTATCGCTTTTTTAAAGTGGAATTTACTCAGACATTTGAATTGGTCTGGTAGAATATTATAAAATTTAATACCTTGATATGTTGGCGACTGTTCATACTTGGAAGTTCTATGCATAGGAAGACTGAGTGTGTCTGCATGTCTGGTCGAGTAGTTGTGATGACTTGAAAGTTTGGTCATATTGTTCAAGTTATCATAGATAAGTAACAAGCATCTGTAGATGTAAATACTTGGAACTGTCATTATCCGATTTTCCTGGAATACGGGTTTACATGAATCTCTATGTTTTATATTAAAAATCATTCGAATAATTCTTTTCTGAGAAATAAATATTCTTGAGCTGTCAGTTGCATTACCCCAGAGTATAACATTGTAAGTTAAATGGCTGTGAACAAGACTATAGTATACATTCATAATCGCATGTAAAGGTAAAGAATTTTTTATTTTATTAATAGCATTGTTATCTATATATAGACCTAAAAATTTTAGGGTGTTGGTTGATTTTAAAACCATGCCATTATAGGATAAATTTAAGGGGTAATTACTTGGATGGTTACTAAAATAAATACATTCAGTTTTATTAACATTAACCATCAGACCATTAATGTGACACCAATCAATAAATTGTAGGATTAAAGAATCGCATAATTCGATCAACTCATCAATCGATTTAGCTGAGACACCTATAGATGTGTCATCAGCAAACAAGGTCAACATAGTAGTATCAATATGCAAATCGTTAATAAAAAGTAAAAACAAAAGAGGTCCTAAAACCGAACCCTGAGGTACACCTAGATCTATCGGATAACTGTCAGATCTACAATTCTTGACTCTAACCATCATAGATCGATCCGAGATGAAACTACGAAGCCAATCTAAAAAGATGCCTCTAAAACCGACGTTATATAATTTATTTTCAATGAACTTAAAATTAAGACAATCGAATGCCCGTGAGAGATCAAAACATAATCCAGCAACATGCCGCCTCTCGTCCAAAGATTTGTAGATGAATTCAGTAAACTTATAGGCAGCTGTTTGGGTTGATCTGCCATTTCTGAAGCCATGCTGGCTCTCAGTAATTATGTTAAATTTGGCTAGATAGTTTAACATCCTACTTGATACTAATTTTTCAAAAACTTTAGAGAAAACACTCAATATTGAAATTGGCCTATAATTTGCAATGTTATCAGCGGCATTTTTTTTATAGATCGGAATGACAGTAGCCATTTTAAGTATCGAAGGAAACATGCCAGTAGTGATAGACATATTAATAAGGAAAGCAAAATGTTCACTAACAGGATGCGCAATAGCCTTTAAGATTTTTGCGGAGATGTAGTCTGTACCAGTACTATTTTTATTTTTTAGACTTCTTATATAATCGACAACTTCATTAGGAGTTACAGGTTCGAAAAAGAAGGTAGTATTTAAAATGCTTGAAACGCTGCACGACTGTGACATATAGTTTAATAGACATGCAGTTTCGGTATTATTGTGCCTCATCAGTAAGAAGCAGACAAGCTCGACAATCCTATCTCTAAAGGATGTCTGATGAATTTTACTTTGAATCTGTTTTGATGTGAAATTCAGCAAACTAAAACCATTTCTTATGAAAATAAATGCAGATCGCAGTTTTCGTTGTTGCCTAAGATTTCCAAAATTATGATTCAATAAGCACCTTTCAATTTACTTCGGCACCATCGGTCCATTGTTTTTGCATTCCTTCATTACATACTTTTCTATCGGTTTTGACATCACGACCGCAGCGTTGATTTATGCTCATTGGCCGAACCGTAGTTCAATCTCCATACCTCATGAACTTGAAATATGTTCGGTAGTTCGAATGCATCGCTACACGTGACCTTTCGATCCCCGACTCCCGGTGTATAACGAATGTTCTCAAATAACTCATTCTCGAAGTTGGGCGGGGAATTTTAGCTTTCTCGACCCGACCCCGCCGCTCCGGTCAGTGCCCAACGTATAACTCTGATGCACCTGAGGGAAAAAGAAAAATATTCGTTTCTAAAATACGTTCGGACTACGTCACCAAGCGTTTTCCTCGAATTTACCTTTTAATGCGATCTGATGTAAACTTTTGTAAGCGTTATTCTGGTATCTTGAGCCTTCTATGACCGAGGCGCATGCGCACTTTCAGGAGATCTTAACAGACTTCCACGGACTTCATTATGACTTCCAAGGACTTCCATTTATTTTCAAGGGACTTCCTCAGCGGTTTGCCCCTCGTCCAAAATTTACAATTACAAAATTTCCGCAGTTCCGGTTGGGAATTATATCCCTTTTTATTACCCTTATACCTGTCACATGCATGTCCGCAGTTCGAGTGCGCCCTCCAATACAGGTAGGAATGATGGGCTACGAACTTTGGGTCATCGTGGCTTTGGCAGGTAACAGGTAGCAAAGGTGTATAAAATAGCGACTTAAATTTGTCAAATAATAAAGCGTTGTTGGGAACATGTGGGAGATTCAACAAATAGTTGATCCTTATCTTTGGGGCTTCGTCAAATCTACAAAGGGTAGTTCTTCTGCTATTAATGCTCTGAAGGTTGGTAATCATATGGTAACGGATATCGAACATATTTGCCATTTCATTTCTGACCACTTCAGTTCAGTTTGTAACCCGCCTTGTAATGAATTTAAGTTAGACAACACTAACCCAAATCCACATCATGGAAATAAACTTTTAGAGCTTCCAGAGAAGGCCGATGGAGCTGATGAAATACCTACTTCTTACTTAAAGTCCTGTGCAAACGAGCTGTCAGTAATACTAAACATTTTATTTAACAAATCACTTCACGAAGGCTGCTTCCCAACAGTTTGGAAAAACAGGTCTCGTTGTTCTCCAAATTACGTTTAATGTCAAAAATAATGGAATCAATTATTATCGACTTTCTATATGCAGATGTGAAATCAATTATAAATTTGAAAGAGCATGGCTTTATGAAGAGACGTTCCATCGAATCCAACTTATTTATTTATATAGATTATATATCTGAAACTATGAACACTGGTTTTCAGGTAGATGCCATCTATACCGATTTTAGTAAGGCTTTCGATAAAATGGCTTAGATGGTTTGGTTTCTACATCAGCAGCAGATACCAATATATATATATATATATATATATCCATTGGAAAGTTTTTTTCTCCTATTTCTAGAATAACCTGAGGGGTTCCTCAAAGGTCACACCTGGGCCCTCTTCTGTTCAACATATACATTAACGATATCTCCTCTTGTTTCATTAATACAATATTCTTGGAGTTTGCTGACGACATGGAAATTTTTTCGAAAAATATCTAATTCTTCCGATAAATTCCTGATCCAAGAAGATTTAAATCGACTGACTCTGTATTGCCAGCAAAACCATCTTTATCTGAACACAAAAAAATGTCAATGTATAACATTAAAACGTTTTTCTGCAAGCTAGTGTTTTACTATTTAATATTCAATTATTCTCTCAAAATAAAGTTTATTGATGTCAAAACATTCTTTAATTTCTTAAGAAGTTAAATATACGGATTTTTCTGGATGACTATATCAGGACCAAGATATAAAAAATTCATTTGAATATCCATTAAAAATCATGATCATTTCGCACCACATTTTCTTCGCTGCAGTTTTTTAATTGGAGCATATGGCCATGTCATAACTGGAAGAATTTATGGGTGTAGAATGACGTAACTAATTTTACTTCGTTACATAGCAGCACACCATTAATTTTTACTCAGACAGCGTATTACCTACGATACCGCCCGATATCAACTTCTTTTACGTTTCTAGTCTTATTTACGTTTTTTTGCCATTTTTATTAGTGCTTTTTATAAACATAACGGTAGATTCCTTATGAAACGTTACATCAAGTTGTTTGATAAAAAACTTTTCGTACCTAAAACAATAGATTGCTTTTAAAAGAAGCCAGATCGAGACTGACATGCTCATTTGCGGCAATGAGAGCCTCCTTTTGATGTAATAAAAGTAAAATTATTAATTTCTAAAAGTTACACATTTTCTAATAAAATAAATAAATTTACTTACTAATAGTTATGACAAAGTCCTCTTCATAGATTCATCGAAAGGTGAGGAGACAGTTGTTTCTGAAAACAAGCCATTTATCTACCAACTGCAGCATACATACTGCCGAACTAATTGGAATACCGAATGCTCTGAAATCTTCTATGTGCAATAGTCCAAAAGTAGCAGTATGCACAGATTCATTCTCATCTATCCACTCAATCAAAAACATTTAGTCACAAAACCCGATAGTTCAAGAAATACATGAGGTATGTCACCACCTTGCTGATAAAGACATTTCGATAACCATCATTTGGATTCTATTCCAGGTAGGAATCCCCTGAAATAAGAAAGCAGCAATTATCCCTTCAATATACACACTGATCTCAGACGTACCATCAAAGAAAGAATCTATGATACCTGGCAAAATTGCTGAAATAGAACATCTACAAAACTACGTCAGATACAAGCCACTATTCACTAACCCAGAATTGCTCCAATGGGACGAAAAGATAGAACTGTTATACGGAGGCTTCGAATTGGACATTCTCGTTTGATTCATGAATATCTAATGGCTTCAACATCCTCTCTTGTGTGCGAAAATTATAACATACGTCTTACTGTTGAACACATCCTTATTGAATGTTACTCCTATCCAGCAAACAATCAACCTCTGGCTGTCTTCTGACCCAATGCATGATCGGTAGTCAATATGCTGACATATTGTCAGATTCCTACAATACAGCCAGCAATGGGCCAATACTACATGGCCCGTTTCAAGTGTTCCATTTTCCACAATCTCCATACATTTACACCAAATATATAACATGATTTCATTTTCGAGCCATTTTTGTTGCTGACCAGAGATTTATGCCTTCATTCTTATAAGTAAGAGATCTAAATAATTTTGCTCTAGCTTTCACTTTAGTCTTCAATTTTTGGGTGCATTCGTTAAAATTTAGCTTCGAGTCCAGAAGTAGTCCAAGGTAAGTTATAGTAGAAGAAGGATATATAAGCTGATTGGAAATAGTTAATATAGGCGAATTTACGGAGAGGGAATGGTTGAAAATAATGAATTGACATTTTGACGGATTAACAGTTAGCCTCCACCTGTTAAACCAATTTTCAGCTTCATGTATTTGATCTTGTAATGATATGATGGTACTATTTAGACAGGAGTTGTGGGAAATAAGGGCTGTGTCATCAGCATACTGAAGTGTATAATTAGAAAGATTAGGGTTTGCCACTACCGGTAAGAAATCGTAACAGAAAATGTATAAAAGAGGTGATATTGGGGATCCTTGAGGCACCCCTTGGAAAGCTGAAAACGCTTTGGTAATTGCGTTATTAACTCTTACCGTTATTTGTCTTTTTTCCAGCAATTTATTAACAATAAATATTAACGCATGTGGAATGTTCAGTTTATTCATTTTATAAAGCAGATCTTTGTGCCAGACACTATCGAAGGCTTTTTTTATGTCTAGAAATAGTGCAGCAGATTTTAGGTTATTGAGTTTAGCACATTGGACATTGGAGACAAGTATTGTCGTAGGAAGTAATGAGGATAGATGTTCTCTGAACCCAAACTGAAAGCGGGGTATTTGATCATCTACAATTGATGAAATTTTTCTCTTAAGAACCTTTTCCAATAATTTTCCCAGCACAGGAAGAAGAGTAATTGGGCGATAATTATTGATTCTCTTGTGATCAGTGTGGGCTTTAGGAATCACAATGATCGTTCCAGTTTTCCAGAATTCTGGAAAGAGACCTTGTAAAAGACAGAATTCAAAAATTTTGATGAGAAAAGTGTGAAATCTGTGGTCCAGTTTTTTAACAATGTACCAGGGAATGTTATCTACTCCTGGAGTGGAATTTTTTTGATGTGCTAAGAAGTCAAAGTATTCTTCTTCATTAATTAAAGGAGCATTATGGTCTACAATGTAGTTATGAATAAATCGATCATACCATTGATTTACATTATCCCAGGTTTGCAGATCAAAGAGCGGGTTGGTGGAAATATTGTAATGATGTTCAAAGTGTTCTGCGAATATATTAGCCTTTTCTTGGTCTGTAGTGTATTCGACTCCATTTTCCACTACATCCGGAATATTTCTCTTGTGTTTATACTTAGTTAGTTTATTGATGTGTTGATAAAACGTTTTTCCCTGTTCTCTGTTGATTTTCTCACAAGCTTCTAGCCACTTATGTTGTTAGACATCGATGTTGATGCATGGCCGCGGTATTTCCTTTGATTTTTTTTGTTTGAATTATCGTAATACATCCATTTCTCATCTTCAGTGCCAATGCGATGCTAAAACCCTTCTTTTCTGACCTTAGAGCAGTCCTTCGTACGAAATATCTTGTTGAGTTACGCCCAATATATCTGCAACTTCTTTTTATATCCCAATATATTTACTTTATCCCTAATAAAAGTAGGTATTCAATCAAGTGATATATCAATTTAACAACTCCACATAATTAACTAAAACTATATATTGCCCACTCATTTATTCCTAATTGACGAACTTGTATTAATGCTATGTTAACAGCACATAAAACATCCTGTAAAAAAGACAGTCCTTCATATATCTAAATGGCAGAACCAGACACGCACCCTTCGAGTTTAAAAATCTGCTGAACTAACTCTATTTCTCGACTCAGTGACCACCCTTTTGCCGAGTCGATATGGGCGTTATAGGATCACTAAAAGTTTGGTCGGAAAAACCATAAATAATCTATAAGCTATAGCTAAAAATGATCCTTGAAATTAATAAAAACGTAATGACATTTAATAAATTAAAGTATTGGACAATTAACAACATTATCAACAAAATTATTAAACAGAATTTATAGACGCTTTATGAAATATCTTTCTTTCAAGGAAGAATGTGCCTATCCTGCTATAGGAATATCTAATACCGCTTCATTAGAGCGACATAACTTTACTTCTCTTGAAAATAGGAGGAACACAGCTGCTCTGTATAAGGTGACGCATGGCCAAATCGACAGTACACTCAATTTTCATGTTTCAAGGGTAAATTTAAGGCAAAACATTCTATTTTACCTCGAAACCCGTAGAACAAATGCACAGACAAACTCACCCTCGTTCAGAATTTGCAAGTGGTATCAATCATAGATGTGACATCTTCTCTTGCAGCTTTGCTTCATTAAAAATATCAGATTTTGATATTTTATTTATCTTTATAGCTGATTTAGACGTATCCAGTAGCTGTCGACAGTCTCACTGTCCGTCAGCGCTGTCGAGTAGTTGGCTCCATGTAAACACTTTTTTGTGACAGTACAGCGCTGTCTCGAATAGAAAGTCCGTCTATTTTTGACGACAGTAGTCCTCACCCGCGTCCCCCCAAACACCCGAATCAGTCCATGGCGCATCTTTATAGAGTGAACAGTGGCGGCGTTTAAAAATTGACCCGAAAATGAAGCGAATTAGAAACGTTGAACTTGGTTCAACTTTATAGAGAACACGAATGTTGATGGAATCTGCGTTGTAATGCATATAAAAACAAACAGCACATTTTCTGACGTACGTCGTAACGCCAAAATGTACTCAGAGGGAACTTCTAGTTTTCGTTGTTGTAGCAAAGCAAAACCTCCCGTTATATTTCTATCGTTGATCCATTTTCTGACCCATATTCTTTTTTTATTTAATAATTCTTCCTCCAACATATCTGTAAGCTCCTGTAATAAGAGCGAGGGCATTATCTTAACAGATTTCCTTTTAAAGAACCCCACATTCATTTTCGTACGCACCTGATCATAAGCACACATTCACGACAAACTGGACTCGTGTAAACGACCAGTTCCAGCAGTGGGCGTGTCCTAGCAAGCGTGACAGTGACACTGTCGACAGCTACTGGATACGTCTAAATCAGCTTTTACTGTTAGAAATATCAGAGACTTTGATTTTTTTGATTTGATCGTTTTTGGGTAGTCTCTGTCATTAGAAAAAAGTCACTGATAAGTGTCAGTGTGAAGCGTACGAGTTTTTTTTTGATTTTTAGTTTTGTAGTTGTCATTTTACCAAGTTGTTATTGTTACTATTGAAACGAAGAGTAAACCATTTGCCTGTATTATTTAGAACCGTCGCAGCTTCCCAGAACGGGACAACATTTACTGTTTTTTAAATTTCTGTTGGGTGGTGTAAAAAAAATTGCAGTTTCTACCTGTCTGGATATCTTACTTCAAGAAACAAGACGATAGACGCACTGTATAACATATTCGTAACTGGTGTCACAGTTCGTTGAAATATCCCGCATTCCACTATCTTGTGAAACTATTCCAAACGTTTTAATAACAAAATTTGTATAAACATCTTTCCTACATATAAATCACAGTTTCAACAGCCCGTGTCGCATTAACACACATGTATACGTTTGGAAAAAGTCCTCTCTCTCAACAATCTAAATGCGTTAATTAAAAGATGTCGTAAATACCGACAGAGGTGCGGAAGTGACGTAAACAAGGCATATGTCAACACCCTGTGTGTTGTTAGTTGCCGATGTATGTTGTGGCAGTAAACAGATTAGCGCCTATTTTTCAATTTGTAATTAGGTCCAAAACTGACTAGGCGTGTGACGAAATGTGACGAAACAGAAACAATTTTTAAATATTTTTGATGGTTTGGTACACGTGCAAGTGGTTACGGAAATAGAATGTGTGTTAATAATTTTAACTTTGAATTTTTGCATATGACGTACACCCTAACCAATCACTGTTAAAATTGTTGGTTAAATGACAGAAATATACGTCAGATACAAGTAGCGACAGGTAAAACATATTTTTATTAATTTAGCAGTTAAAACCAAAATATACGCCAACCCAGCAACGCTCAAAGCGACATCTTGTGGCGCGATCCGTAAGTTAATAGTTATGTTTGTTTACCGAAAATTGTTTTGATCTCCTGTCGTGCAACTACTCCTGCGTAGGTCGTCCAAGTGATTCTGCAGTATTTCAAATGATCTACCTAGTTTTTCATTCGAAACAAAGAGGTAGACGTCGAAATACACGAAGTAGTGTTAGGGGTTGTGGGGGTCGCCGTAATCTAAGTTCATAAGTATGCATCGACGTTGCCAGAAGGACCTTAACGTCTAACTTCGTCGTTATTGGCCCGAATTGAGCGGTACCAACGGCATTATAAGAGCATATGATATTTATTACCGAAGAAAAATTATGCGAAATATCGATGCCAAATTTGAACAAACTACTCTAGAGGTTAAGGTCCTTCTGGCAATGCCGATGATTTTTGTTTATGTGCGAATGAAACAATGACTCTTCTTTTGAGCCAAGTTTCAATTTCAGCGAAAGGAGTAAACCGGTGCCTTCCAAATCGTGCTGATTGAATATTATTGGCAGAGCTCTAACCTAAATTGGCATCAACGTATCCATCTTTTGAAAACGGACCAAACTAATATATATTGTAATAATATTTCAATTATTATTACTTTAGATTTTTAACTTTTATTTTATTTATTATAAAATTTTTATAATTTTGATTTTGATTTGATTTAATTTCAGGTAAATGTTTTTGTTAATTTGTAGATTTAATTTGTTATATAATTCGCCACGACTATGCTCAAAATTGCTGTGATATATCCTTAAATCTTTTTTATGTCAGGGATCCTTTTATTGTGAATTCAAGTTCTTAGAGCTCCCTTTTAATCTATATTATTGATATTCCCTGTACTTTTCAAGAAAATAAAATGTTGGTTCAACAATTAGATGAGTTTATTTTAATAGAGAATATAGAAAAAACATGAACAAAGATCAGACTAAATTTACTAATATGAATTACTTGCACTCACACACATTCATTCAATGATATCTTATTTCTAAAATGATTTGAAATTTGGGCAATAATTTTTTTTAAAACTAAGACAGTGAGTAATCTGTCTGCCTTAACCACAAAGGCACGTGTCCCACACGTTATTTTTAGTATGAAGCACGTTGTAAATGATATAATGAGTTTATACCTTCAAATATTAGTGTTATTTCTTCTTCTTCTAACTCGTACAACCAGTGATATGTTGTAACTAGACTTCTAGTGATGTGATGTTTCCAATTTTTGTTGATTCTTCAGGTGATATATGCTCGGTTGAGCAAATTGTTCAGAACACAATCCTCAGGATACACAAAATAAGCCCAATACCTTCCAGGCAAGTTTTTGTTTGAATATTATTTGATATTATCCACTTACTAATCATTAAACAAAGTCGCAGTTATAATTAGACTTCCAGAATATAAATGCTGTTTATTTTATGAACTTTCGATAAATAATTTCCCAAATTTCTATACTAGACTCTCTCTACCATTTTTCAAAACCTACTCCCTTTAAAACTTTCTTAATTTTTTATAATTTTAAAAATATCTTCCTAAAATTTTTTTAGACCAGTCTCTTTTCTACCATTTTCTAACTTACTTCCTTCATTTTTTTCTGTTGCTATGTTACCTTCTCAAATGAAACAAAAACTCTCAAATTAAATCTGAATTCATTCTAATTATTTCAAATTTTTGATACTATGATATTTTATTATCAATTTTATGTGTTTTAATTTTTATAATTTTAATTATAACAATTAGCATGCTTTTCCTTTATATTCTGGTGTCTATTTTTATACATTTCATTAATTAATAATTTAGTAACCAATGTCGGCTACTCTGAATTCCATTTTAAACAGTTGTCACAATTTTTTATTTCATTTTGTTATACTGATTGTCCCGAAATAATATTTTGTTATATCGACTGTCCCGAAATTAAATTGTTGGTAAAATTTTGAATTTTGAGTATTATTTAATATTGATCTCACATTAAATCATTCCCTTCGGTAAGTTAACTTTTAATTTTTATTTTTATTAATAACATAGCATTTTGTTTATTCTTTTAAATTTTATTTTAATAATACTTTTTCTTTATTTTTAGGTGATGTTTCATTTAATATTTAACCTGATAAGATGTTTTTAAGAAGACATATTGGATTGTGCATAGTCTGGGTATTTGGTTTCATTAATTTTGAATTGCATTTTATCTAAATGTTATAATTTTGATAATGTTAAAATTCCATTTCAAATCCCCCCACATTATTTAACTTTATAATATGCTGATCTCTTTTAAAATATTATTCTATACTCTTATGTAACATTATTAACTTCACAATATATAATATGAATATATTGTCCTGAATGCTTCTACCCTTCTACATCCTGATTGTGTTTCTATTGTTATATTATTATTGTATTACTATATTTAACTTATTATATAAATTAGGCATTTTGAATCTAGTAATAATATATTTATTTTGATTTCAAAACGGAATCAATACATATCTCTCGCTTGATTTGTACGGTGTGAATTTTTTTGTTTCGTTTATTCACTATGCTTTTTAGATATGCATCTAAACCAAATGGTTTATGTTAAAATAGCTATTAAAAATGATTGAAGATTGAAACGTCATGCAACGAGTTGTGATATATTTCCTGTGATCTTGAGAGTCATTGGCGTAGATATGGCTTTAGTTTTTCGTGCATTTTTACAAATGAATATTAATCATCTGACCAACAACAATGTTCAATATTCAATGTGATATAGATGTACATTATTAAACATTAATTTTAGATTTATATATTGTATAATGTAAAACATGTTGGGCTAATGAGTCTTTACAAGATCTACAGTTAAAAGATACAGATAAAAATTTAAGGAATCAGGTATTTTAAACTCAATTCTTGAAAATCCCTGGTAGAGGAACCCGATAGATTGCATTAAAAATATCGGAAGCCGCTTTTGTCTTGTGGTAAGAATACTCGAAGCCCGATGGCCTCGGGTTCCCAACCGAGGTTGAATCTATTATATCTCATACCGAATTAAAATTTGTTTAGTTTTATTTTAATAATAATATTCAATGAACGGTGGTAGTTCGAGTAGATCAATTTTAATATTATGCCAAAACGTATAAAAAACATGCAACAATCAATTTGTTATACGGGGTGTTCCTTGAAGAGTTGTACGGTCGAATATTCATGGGATTACAAAGTTATTTTATCAATATCTTAGATCGGTCGCTCGTGATAATTCTCAAGTAATAATCAAAGAAGTTGATGCTGGTGACACCGAGAAGAGAGAAGTCATATGTAATTTTCAATAGTGGCACCATCTATATGTCATGATACGAACTTATTGAGGGGCCATGTATAATAAAAGATGTTCGAATGAATTTTATTATAGTATTTTTCACTCATATACTAATAATATAGTTATGTTGGATGTTTTTTTAAATTTATTTATGAACTATCGAAGTTTTAGCATGTTTTTTTATAGAGCTATACTCAACATGTTTTCCTTGTATCATCTTCAGCTGCTTCTCCACATCTTCTCATTTCCGTCTCTATTTTTTTTAGCTTCAATTAAAATTATCTAAACATTTTTTTAAATTAGAATTGTACGCCAAATAGCATACAAAATAACAAGTAGAGATAAATAACGAACGAATAAGGTTCGTTGCGGAAGAGATTTATTTTCCAACGAAATTTAACTTTGTGAATGATTGATAAATTGGAATTCATTCAACTAACATGCCATTGTCTGTGTAAAAAGCAATTAAGGGATGTTTCACTGGACATTTATTTCGTAACATTGTTTTCCAGGAAAAGTTTGTATTATATTATCTTTAGCTATTATACTGTGTCCATGAAGTCATCCCTTCTTTTATCTCCGGAATGTAGCGAGTAGAGAATCGCGAGTTTGATTTGTTTTTCATAATTTGATTTGGTCAAATCAACCCTAGCAGTGCTGTGAATCAAATCAAATCAAACTATAACATTCTAAAGTTTGAAATATTAAATATTTTTATCAAACTTAATACATAAATACATAGTATTCATAAAATGAAAGAGTGAGAAAGTGTATCCTCAAAACTGATAAAGTAAAAATAAAAGAGAGCCCATTGTTCCATCACTCATATATCATAGAAGGCTTGGACAGTGAAAAATGAAATACTGCAAAACAAGCTCCTTAATTTAGACTGTGACAACTTCAATTTAAATATTTATGAAAATTCACAGTCTAATGCCTATTAATGAAGCGGTAGTTAAAACGCTAGCTCACTTTAGTATTCCTATGGTGGTTTTGAGATAAACTTAATTAGTATGATAATAATGGTGTTTTTCTTAGAGTCCACAGGTAGTTTGAGAACGAAGCGGCACTTTTTTTATTTAAGAAAAGCTCAACAGGTCATTAAGTTTTTGTATAAAACGCGCAGCTTTAATCATCTTCGAAAAAGTTTTTGAGAAGCAGAATTAGATTTCTCTTAACTTTATCTCTATTTGCTATTTCACAATCCACTTATTAGACGCTTATTTGTGCTCAATTATTATAATTTTAATATTACATACTTTTTTTACTTTAAATTTAAAAAATATATTCTGTTGAGCGCCAATTATATTTTTTTGAAACTAACCCAAGGGAACTGGTGTTCGAAACGGACGATGATAGGTAGATGGAGACCTTCACCAACAGGAGTTAGATAAGGCATTGCTGTAGACAAAAAGGAACTGCTGAGGGTATTCAATGGGCTCCTGACAACTCAAGACAGTTCCAACGGACTGGAAAAGGGCACGAGTAGTTTGGATACTCAAGAGGAGAAATAATACCGACCAATATGTATGCTAAACGCAATTAGCAAGGTGTATGAGGCACTAATGAGGGCGAGACTGGAAGCGGAGGTGGAGAGGACAGCAGGAATAGCGGAAAACCAATATAGTTTCAGAAAGGGAAAGTCAACCATCCAGGCAACAGAGAAAGTGAAACAGATCGCGAAGGAATGCAGACTCGGCACTAATACTGCTTAAGGTGGGTGAACTGGGCACCACCAACTATTTGATAAGCAGGGCCAAATCATACCTGTCAGAGAGGAAGGTAGTCCTTGATATGGAACCAATATCTGGGCGGGGGTTCCCCAAGGGTCAATTATTGGTCCATTGCTATGAATCATTCTGTACGATGGAATCCTCAGGCATAGTCTTCTGTACAAACGAGAGGTTTGACCTACGGTTTACGGTGGAGGAGTGTTTCAGCAGGTTAAGACAGTAGTTGCGGGAATACAAGCTTAAAAGGGCTGATGAAAAAACGGAGATGCAGGATCTTAAAGGAAAAAGGGATACTGGAGATTTGCGTTACCAAGTTGGCGCGACAGAGATCGTCCCTTAAGGAGGCTATAGTGAGGGTAGAGCCAGGACGACAGCAATTAGTAGATTTATGCCACAACAGATGAAGGAAGAGCTCGAGCAAAATGGCTGGAAGAAGGTAGCAGAGATGGTGACCCTGGCTAACGCAAATGGTTCCAGCTGCGGCTTCGACCAGAAACAGGAGGAGGTTTTCTAGTGGGTATTAGAAGTCACCAAAAAATACGTTAATCTTGTTATACATACAGGGTGCGCCAATTATTTCCACTCGATCTCTAGCACCGAAACTAAAATAGATATCAACAAGATTTTTTGTAGGGGTAGACAGTGTCACTCGGACTACAATTTTAAAATATTTTTATGTATACAGGGTGGCTAATTTTTGTGGAATGAAAATTAATTTGGTTTTTTTAAATTGAACACCCTGTATAAGATTATGTCTTCTGATTCTACTTACTATTAGATTTACGGTAGTTTTTTGTATTTGTAAATCCGACGCGGCGTTGACAAGTTATTCCTATTTTAAGCAGATTTAATGAAAAAACAGCACTTCAGAAATATTAGCACAAAAACCACATTTTTTAAAAAATTCCTAAAAAAAGCTACTATGATGTAAATGAAACATGCACCTATCACAATAATCACACAACATCTTCACCTGTTGCACAGGGTGTTTGCCGATGGCGTGCCAATAGTCTAGTTTTCAAATGGCAATAACTTAATTTTTTCAAATGGGACATCCTGTATATTTTTCTTCAGTTAGAAGCTCTCCCTATTACGCATTAAAAAAATATATGGTTTTGCACATCTAACTTTACTATTTACTTTAATAATTGACGTTAAGTGACAAACAACATATTTTACACAATTTTTAATAAGTACAAAATTTTACAAAGTTTCGTTGTCAATAGTAACAGCTGTAGTTTCACGTGAATGTTTTTCATACTTGACGGTTCCTGTTCTATCAACTCTATTCCTTAAATTCTCAAAAGTATCCTTTTGTGGATGACGTTTTTCTGGGTATCTTTGACGGTACTCCCTACTAGCTAGAAACGCATTTTTTTGACATTCACCCAGTATCCATATCATATCAATATTTTCTTGAACACTATAATTCTTATTAAAATCCATTTTTTATACACAATACCGATTAAATATAGTAGACGTGATATAATACAAAATTTTATGTTGACAATTAATGCCATAACAAAATATACCTACTGTCATTTTCATAGGTAACTTGATTTCTTATTAAAAATTGTGTAAAATATGTTGTTTGTCACTTAACGTCAATTATTAAAGTAAATAGTAAAGTTAGATGTGCAAAACCCTATATTTTTTTAATGCGTATTAGGGAGAGCTTCTAACTGAAGAAAAATATACAGGGTGTCCCATTTGAAAAAATTAAGTTATTGCCATTTGAAAACTAGACTATTGGCACGCCATCGGCAAACACCCTGTGCAACAGGTGAAGATGTTGTGTGATTATTGTGATAGGTGCATGTTTCATTTACATCATAGTAGCTTTTTTGAGGAATTTTTTAAAAAATGTGGTTTTTGTGCTAATATTTCTGAAGTGCTGTTTTTTCATTAAATCTGCTTAAAATAGGAATAACTTGTCAACGCCGCGTCGGTTTTACAAATACAAAAAACTACCGTAAATCTAATATTAAGTAGAATCAGAAGACATAATCGTATACAGGGTGTTCAATTTAAAAAAACCAAATTAATTTTCATTCCACAAAAATTAGCCACCCTGTATACATCAAAATATTTTAAAATTGTAGTCCGAGTGACACTGTCTACCCCTAGAAAAAATCTTGTTGATATCTCTTTTAGTTTCGGTGCTAGAGATCGAGTGGAAATAATTGGCGCACCCTGTATATGCAAAAAAATATGATATGTATGGAATATTCGAGCCTAATTTTCTAGATTATGTCCGAAAATAAGTTTTCATTTTGTTTTAATGAAATATTCTCTATTTCTTTTTGATGTATTTCATGTTTTGTTAGAAGTATTTTAATTGGAATGACTTTATTTCCTTATAGTTCATAATATTAACAGAAAAAACATATTCAGTAATAGAAAACATACCCTAAAGTAAAAACTTGGTTCTTTTTTTTAACATTTTGATGTACGATTTTAACTGCAACACCCCAACCTATAACACTAAAATCAAAGTGTTATTTCTATGAACTTGGCGTTGGTTTAAAATTTAGGGGGTATAATTGTCTTATTTGGTCGAGCCATCGCAACTTTTTCCGAACATAATTTATATGTGAGTCCCATGATTATCTATTATTATCCCTAAATATTTAATGTTTATTGCAGGTAAAATCTTCAGGTTCCGTTCGGGCTCAATATATTCTAAATTTGGAAGATTTATATCGTAGCTGCAAAATGGTACATAAAATTTTTTTAATGATAATAACCCGCTATCAAACCAATTTTTTGTATTATGTATTATGGTTTTTTGGGTCTGTCCGAGTATTTATCTGTATCAAATAACTGTCTGCGAAACTAATAACGGTGGCTTTTAAGTACTTAAAACGGATTATTAATGTGAAAGATAAACTTTGAGAAAAAAAAAACGTATTTTTGTATTTCTATTTTTACAGGCTGAACTAAAAACAAGTGTTGTCCCGATAAAACCCAAATTTTAAAGTAGTCAATTTTCAATTGTTTTATTTTCTTACGTTTCAATTATAATAATATACGCCCTTCATTTCACCCCCTTATGAGTGACCCCCAGAAGCACAGCTGTGAATCAAATCAAATCAAACTATAAAATTTTAAAGTTTGAAATATCAAATAATTTTTCATCAATTTCATTTTTATCTTTCTTAATATCTAAATTTAAGGCCCATTTGTTGCAAATGACATTTCTGTAGTTTTAAGTTATTTATTTAATTTAGCAATTGATCAAGGTATTTTTCCAAAAAACCTAAAAATTGCTGTTGTCAAACCAATTTTTAAAAATGGATATGCAGTTTGGGTTCCGCAAAAAAAAAATCAACTGGAGATGCTTTAGTTTATTTAACAACAAATATATTGTAACGGTGTAAACGAGTGAAATACCTAACTTTGTTTAATAATAATCATAATCAAATTCTACAAATAAATAACAATAAATGATCATTTATTTAAATCTGAACAACATTAGACAGAACGTGTTTAATCAAATAAAATTTCAAATCAATTTTGAAGTATCAATTAATTAATGAAATGTTACATTTCTGAAGGTTAAAATTAACATGGAAACTCTATAAGCAATTTGCATCGACGATTTTAAGACAATTACAAATATTTTGGCAAATAATAAAATAGTGAAAATCAAAACTGAATAGTCTCAGACAAGTCTGCAATCGTCACATCTAAGTGGAAGTTATTATTTTAAACACTATGTGAAAAAGAAATTTTCATATAACCTCAAAATGAAATATTCAAATTTAAACAAATCATTAATCTAAATTTAGGGGAAAGTAAATGAAAATTAGAAAACCAAGTGTGGGAATTGCTAAAATCATATTATTAATTTAAAATAAACAATAATAATAGAGTTTAACTTCAATAATAACGAAAACAGAAAAACCTTCCTATATTCTTAATATTAGTCAAAATAACATATGATTTACACCAAAATCATTCTTTTAATCTAAGGAATGATTTGGTAATGGTTAAAAGACGTATAGAAGTAATTTTTTTTATACAATAATAATTTATTTAAAAATTTTATGTCAAATTCCAATCTAGAATGCTATGACATACAAATTCATAAAAACCAAATTCGCGTTGAAGCGAGGCTCTTTCGAAAAAAACCACATCGATCCTCATAAAGTAAACAAAAGAAAATCCATGTCAAAGCCATTCTAGATCGATGAAATAATTGTAGAAATTTACCTGTCAATTTCTAAAGTGAAGTTAGAATTAATTTTATGTGGAGATTTTGAAATTTAAACAAAATAAACGTTCCAACCAACATTTCACCGTCGGTTCCTGAGGTAATTCCAGTTCCTGAAACTTTTTCCTGAATTTGTATCCAGTTAATGTATCCTGTGTCGTTATTATTTGAAGGTTATAATTTGAAAGTGAGTTTACTTTTGGCTGAGGTGAAAAAGACCACCCCACAAAATTGAACACGTTCTGGCTAAGAATACGTCAGAAGGTAAAATTAATTTTTAAAAAAATAAAAAAAAAGTTACTTATCATAAAACAAACTAAAATACAGCACTAAGACAACAAAATTAGGTAAAAGCAAGCACCACGTACGTGATTAGTAACAATATATGAAGCTATGAATCAAAGTAAACCAGCATCATGCATCTTTATAGATATTGCTAAAACATTTGATACCGTCAGCTATTGCTAACCTTACAAAATATTGGTATAAGAGGAAAAGTACTTCAACTCTTTGAAAGCTACCTAACCGAAAGAAAAGCAGTTGCTTAACAGTTGAATATGAAGACCCTCTGGGAACTATACTAGGTCCTATCCTTTTTAGTGTTTATGTCAATGACATCCTAAATTCAAATACTGAAGGGAGTGTGGTGAGTTTTGCTGATGACACGGCAAGGCAACAGTTAGTTGAAATTAAAACTAAAAGCAGAAAACCAAACTGTTGACCGTAAACTTTGACTTTGACAAGACCTACCTGTCTTTACCTATATCTTAGTATTTCTGAGGATAGTGATATCGTTCATATTCGAAAAGAGACTAATATAACATATGTAGGAATACATCTTGAAAAAATACAATCTCTTTTACCCCGATTTAAAGTTCTTAGTGAATTGCTCGTTCCTTCTCAGTTAATCACGCTTTATCATGCTTTTGTAGTAAGTCACCTACTATATGGCAGCTGACATTCATCTACATCACCTGGAACTAACTCAAAAATATTTTCTTAAAATAATACATATTTCCAATTAACTTTCATCAACACGACTTTGGTATAGCAACTAGTTCAACATTATCTTTAAATTTATGTGATATTTTCATATACAATTTTAAAATGGAACTTGCGAATAAATAAAATTTAATACCTTCTGTTTGGTTTAGATACATATATCTATGACATTTGTATGTTAACACCCCTTGTATTGCAAAATTATCGAAAAAAAAGGAGTTTCTCTATATTATTTTAAACGACTGAGTTGGCAGGATAAACACCAATTTTTTATGTCAATACTGACTAATTTATATTTTCATAGCTTACACGCCCTGTATAGAGTTGTATTATTAACAAAAAAACCATAACAGACTCTCGACTTATATACCCAAATAACTTTCTTTTTGTTCCTTTTAAATCGAACCAGTCTTTATAGGCAATTTAGTTTTTTGAGACGGCAGACAGCCGTACTAATGGACCTCTATCATATCGTAATATTACTGTTCGATCTTATTATGTAATTAAAGAGGCCAAAATCGTACCGGAAGTACCCCATTTATTTTAAACTCGGCCAGTAAAATTTAGGCAAACCGGGTTTTTTTATGTTCCTTAAATAATATTTTTACAAGAAATAGTACCAGTTAATCATTCAGTTAATCATATAGCTCGGGATCAAATTCGGAAAAATGGTGGCGATTAGGTTAATCACAAATTTGGCAGGATATCAAATCTATTAAGCCTCAAATTACCTCGGATAAATGTCCATTTATCGAAACATTTTGCCAATAAATATGCTTTGTTGAATAGTTTTTGAAAAAAAAAAGAGTTCATAGATAGAGATTACGATTTTTTTTCCACCATAAAACTCTTCATAGTTTCTGAGTTACCCGCTGCCCGCATCCTTAATCCTTAATCAAATATCCGGTACGTATTACTCAAATTATGAAATAAAATTAACAAAATAATTCCTAGTATTTATTATATCATATTATGTCTTAAGAGTTTTTCTCTCTGTATAAAAATATAAAAAATACATTTGCTAAATAACAGTACCACGATTATATTACAGTGGATGGCCATATGAGTAAATACAGTGTTGTACTTCTCACTCAAATGAATAATTCTGTTAACCCCTGCAATAAAAGGCACCACCGGTATAGACCAAGCGCGTTGTTGCCGAATTTTTTAAATTTGCTTTTGCCGAAAACAGCTCTTCCCCACCAATCTAATATATGTTGTAAAGGAGACAAGGGATATACTCTCTATCCTCAGAAGACCTAGGAGTCGTAATTACAGAAAGCACTTTGTTGAGGGTTCTGGAACCAACCTTGTGTTGTGCCAGTTTACCAGGACTACCGAGATAAGCACATAGCCTTTTTAAGCTGCATCGTATCTTCTAAATGGACTGTATATTTGCTGTAGTATTTTCATCTTCCCAACCCCATTGACAAAAACAACGAACACTTTTTATTTAACGGTTTATTTAAATTTTTAAGTAAATGAGTCACAAACGACTGAGCAATACATTACTTTAATAAGTAATCAACGACAAATTATTAGTTTACATATGTGTTTAACAAACACTAACACATATTAGTAAAGAATTAAAAATGATCACATCATTCAGAAAATGAAAATATTTTTAGGTGTTGTATGTAAGAGTGATAAATAAGCGCTGGTTTTTGCTGCACTAAGGAGCACTGAGTTTAGATTTAAAATAACAATAAACAATAAAGTGGACCGCCTGATTCGCAGCTAAGTACCACAGTGAAAACGAAATTTGCTGCACTAAGGAGCGAGGTGTTGTAGGTGTGAGTGTTGACAAGGCACTAATTTTTGCTGCACTAAGGAGCACTGAATTTAAAATAACAATAAACAACAAAGTGGACCGCCTGATTCGCAGCTAAGTACCACAGTGAAAACGAAATTTGCTGCACTAAGGAGCGAGGTGTTGTATGTGTGAGTGTTGACAAGGCACTGATTTAAAAGTTTGCGAAGTTTTGTCGCTTCAAAGTTTTTCCCCCCCGTCCGTTTGTTCTAGAAAGAATTATTCGTTATCTAGTGGGCGAATCGATTTGTTAGATATGTAAGTTTTTTATGTCTGTCTCTTTCTCTCCCGCTTGAGAAGACAAGGATTAATTTAATTACGTCGTTATGAGTTTTGGGTGGACGGGACGAATCTAGCGTAAGTTTAGAAAAATTCGTTAGAATCTGCGCTGCAGATATTTGGATACGTGACGATCGTAGCGTAATGAAAAAAAATATTCGTTGAGACTTCCTGTCTCCTTACCCAATTTAGAGAAAAAATTACACTATAAAATAGCGAAATTTTCTTCACATTAGGGTCGAACAAGGTTGACATTGTTTTAAATCCTGCCCTGTCTTTTTCGACTAATAACAGTATGTAAATACTGTGAAGTTCTTGATTTTAACTAATCACGTGTTGATAATGAACCAAAGGAAGTTTTAATGAAGCGTTCATTAAACTTGAAAGGGAAACGCATTAAAAAAATACATGAATCGTCGACTACTTGCAACGTACAAGTCATTTTATTGTTTTGATATATATGTTGGTCGATTTTTAAACTTATAATATATTTCGCACATGATCGTTTACCACATGCAATGAATGAAATTATCTTGGAATATTTCAACTGAGAAAATTCTAATTCTGATTTATGTTATTCAGGAAAACGAGAAATGATGAAGTCCATAAAGCTTTTTGTTCGACCACAGCCAATGTGTATGATTAAACAACTTCTTATCAAATGCCACATACGCCACGTCAGAGGTTCCGCAAGGGTCCCATTCTGGCCCTATTCTCTTCAATTTATTTGTTAATGATATTCTAAGTTTTGCTGACGATATGAAATTATTTAAGAATGTAAGTTGCTTAGGAAAACATGATTGTCTATTGCTTCAGGCCGATCAGGATATATTGAATGACTGGGCATCTAAAAATATTCTAATGTTAAACGTCACAAAATGTTTTTCGATAACTTACAACCTTCAAGCGAGAAGTTAAAATTAAAATACAATATCTCAAGATTAAAATAAAAACATTTTTATTGCTCAGTTACAGAAAGAAATTAAAAGTCTGCAGACAATGGTGCCCTGCACTTCTTGTATAGTCAGTAATAGCAGGTTGTCAAATGCCTAGAGGTTGGCAAGCCTGTGATTAGTTCGGCACGCGTTCTCGTGCCAACTTACTCTAGAAAACGACCTAGAGAACGGAAGTCAGTTTTAGATTAACATGAAGTTTTTCCCTTTTGTATTGCGTGTCCTTATATTATAGTCATTAACTCGATCTTCCTTACAAAATCAAATCGTTGGGAGGAGTTATTTTTATAATGGAGTTGTTTGCCGACTGACTAATTGATGGTTTTTATTGTTATTTTGAAGTTAAATACCACTAATCTTATTTGAGAAGTGAGAAAATTGGTGGTTTGCTGTTCATTTAAAATTGTTCCAACTTTATTGAATACATCTTTAAATCTATTCTTTATCCAAACTGCTGCTACAGCTACTATAATAAGAGATGTTAAACTGCAAAGATAAAGTTACAGGAACTTGTTCATTTTTACGGTATGACAACTTAACAAAACAAAAATTCGTAATTTGCATTAGAGGTTATAAAGTTTCTCAAACTCGTTTCCTGAAAGAAATTCTAGAAGAATTTGCAAATTACTGTTATCAATTACGAAATAATATGTAGTTAAAGTAATTTTAATTAAAACATTTACTTAGTGTGGGTAGTAGGAGGACAATTATATATAGAAGTAAGTTATGTGCCCATCAATTCAAATGCAAACCATGTCGTTTGGTAAACGGCAAGTGACAAGTGCAAGCGCCAACTTTTCCATCAGCACATTGGCCAAGTGATGCTTGACATATCGCATGGCTAAAGCCCCGGCCTCACACATTGGCTCACACGGCCAGGCCAATGTGTGTTCCAACATATGCTGTTCTTTCACACACCACAAGTGTGGCAAGTCTACATATTGGCTCACAAGTGCCAACTTCTCAGTTCACAAGTTGTAGAGCCAATGGTAACATGTCTGGTGATCTTGATCTTGAACTAGCAGTTGCTGCTTTTTATATAGCATCTGCTGCATACAATGTACAACTATTAAGTAGTAAACCATGTAGAAAAAGAAGATGGTGGATAACGACTATTCACAGAAACCGAAAATAAACAAGGTGATAATAAATATATGGCCAATGTGTGGAGGGAGAACTTGTCATATGGGAGCATGCGCCAATTCCTTTGAAGCGGGACAGAAAACCGACAACCCTATGGCCAGTCGCCAATGCATGTGCCAACCTCCACCAGCCCATTCACAAGCACCAACTTCTTCGTCCACACATTGGCCATGTGACGTATGCCACATCGCATTGCCAATGTGTGGAGTCGGCACATGACAAGTGGCAAATGCAAGCGCCAACACCCAGCAGCGCATTCGTAAGCGCCAACTTTTTCATCGGCACGTTGGCCAAGTGCAACTGGCAAGTGCAAGCGCCAAAAAACCCCCGGGGAATTCGCAAGCGCCAATTTCTTCATCCGCACGTTGGCCAATTGATACTTGGCATGTCGTGTAGTCAATGTGTGTGGCCATCACAAGTGGGTTTCCACATATTTGTGACGATAATATTTTCTACTTGAGATTATGGAGATTAGTTAAATAAACTGGGCAACAGTATTGACAGTTACAATAAATGTGACAGAAATTAAACAGCGCTTCAATGTTGTATTTAAACTGCTGGGATTGTCACATCCAACAAACTTTCTCCAAACACTTGATCTCCTTATTCATTTTTCTTTCTATGATTAAAAACTAGGAGAGATAAAATTTAAATTAAATCTTTTCTGATATATTCCGTTAAATATCATCGCAGGTAGTAAAATATATAAATTGGCAAGGATATTACGATCCCATACCTGCTTTTGACATCTACTTCGTGCTCGGAAACATCCAAAAACAAAGTGTAGACAGGTGATCTCAGCGGGCGTCGCATGAACTACAAGCTTCAAGCTGCGAACGTCCAAGTCGGCCCGGCGTTCTATGTAAACCTAGATGTTATGTTCTTTTGATGATCGTCATTTGTTGTTTTTTTTTTCGGGTCATTTTTGTTGTTTTTCGACGGGGTGTATGGTCAGTTTTATTATTAATTGGGTGTGCGTGAAATGCGGATGTTGCACTATGCCGTATATTAAAGAAATTACGTTTTTACGTGTTTTTTTCCAGTTTTCTCGCAAGCTATAGAATTAGTTCAATGAATAGGTATGAAGTGATGACAAGATTCCAGTTCAAGAAGTCTCCGTTACGTAAAAATGTGGTGATTGGTATCACGGAAAGATCCACGAGAGGAGAGCACGATGGACATCCTGCAAGAAGACTTTTTAGCTACCTCAGCAACGTCAGCTCCTGTGGAAAGGCAATTTTCCAGGACTGCACTTACGGTGATCAAAACAAGAAACAGGTTAGTCGAAAAATCTGTCCGAAGTCTAATGTATTTAAATTCGTTGTTGATTAAACTTGTTCAATAATTTGTTTATTTATTATATACTTCAAATGGTTTGAAACTTTAACCGTTAAACATTCTTGCTTGATCCAAGCCTGTTTCATTTGTACCTTTAATTGAGTTAGTTGTTAATTTAATAAATAATTATTGGGGTAGACAGTGTCACTCGGATTACAATTTTAAAATATTTTGATGTATACAGGGTGGCTTATTTTTGTGGAATGAAAATTAATTTACGGTAGTTTTTTGTATTTGTAAATACGACGCGGCGTTGACAAGTTATTCCTATTTTAAGCAGATTTAATGAAAAAACAGCACTTCAGAAATATTAGCACAAAAACCACATTTTTTATAAAATTCCTCAAAAAAGCTACTATGATGTAAATGAAACATGCACCTATCACAATAATCACACAACATCTTCACCTGTTGCACAGGGTGTTTGCCGACGGCGTGCCAATAGTCTAGTTTTCAAATGGCAATAACTTAATTTTTTCAAATGGGACACCCTGTATATTTTTCTTCAGTTAGAAGCTCTCCCTAATATGCATTAAAAAAATATATGGTTTTGCACATCTAACTTTACTATTTACTTTAATAATTGACGTTAAGAGACAAACAACATATTTTACACAATTTTTAATAAGAAATCAAGTTACGTATGAAAATGACAGTAGGTATATTTTGTTATGGCATTAATTGTTAACATAAAATTTTGTATTGTATCACGTCTACTATATTTAATCGGTATTGTGTATAAAAAATGGATTTTAATAAGAATTATAGTGTTCAAAAAAATATTGATATGATATGGATACTGGGTAAATGTTTCTTGCTAGTAGGGTCTATCGTCAAAGATACCCAGAAAGACGTCATCCACAAAAGGATACTTTTGAGAATTTAAAGAATAGATTTGATAGAACAGGAACCGTCAAGTATGAAAAACATTCACGTGAAACTACAGCTGTTACTATTGACAACGAATATAAGGTAATGATCAGTATAGTTGAAGATCCCAATATAAGCACAAGGCAATTAAGCAATCAGTTAGATATTTCCAATACCACAATTAGACGCATAATAAAAAAGAATAAATATCACCCCTATCATATCCAGCTTCACCAAGAATTGTTACCACGTGATTTCGCGCGTAGAGTGGAATACTGTAGATGCTTAATAAACAAGATAAATACAGAGCGTAACAAAGTTTTATTCTCCGACGAAGCCACGTTTCATAAGAACGGTTGTGTAAATAGACACAACTTCCATTATTATTCGGACCACAATGAACATTTATTTAGAACCACATCACAGTATCGATGGTCTTTAAATGTGTGGGCGGGAATAATAGGTGATTATGTAATTGGTCCTTATTTCTTTGATGGGACTGTAAATGGAGCTATATTTTTAGATTTTTTAGAACATGATTTTCGCAACTTATTGCAAAATGTGCCTCAAAATTATCGCAACGGAATGTGGTTTCAATTAGATGGTGCCACACCACATTACCTATTAGATGTTCGCAATTGGTTAAATAGGGAATTTCAGGATCGTTGGATAGGAAGGGGAGGACCTATAAATTGGCCTACTAGATCGCCTTGCCTTACACCTTGCGATTTTTTCTTGTGGGGTTTTATTAAAAATATTGTTTACAAAGAAGAGGTTACCACAAAAGAAAATATAAAAGAAAGAATTACTGCAGCATTTAGACAGGTGACCCCTGCAATGCTAAAAGATGTGCGTAAATCAATGAAAAAAAGGGCAAGAAAATGTATAAATGAAAATGGAAGACATTTTGAACACCTACTATAAATTTTAACTTTCACTATTGTAGTTTTCTTACGATTAAACTTTGTAAAATTTTGTACTTATTAAAAATTGTGTAAAATATGTTGTTTGTCACTTAGCGTCAATTATTAAAGTAAATAGTAAAGTTAGATGTGCAAAACCCTATATTTTTTTAATGCTTATTAGGGAGAGCTTCTAACTGAAGAAAAATATATAGGGTGTCCCATTTGAAAAAATTAAGTTATTGCCATTTGAAAACTAGACTATTGGCACGCCATCGGCAAACACCCTGTGCAACAGGTGAAGATGTTGTGTGATTATTGTGATAGGTGCATGTTTCATTTACATCGTAGTAGCTTTTTTGAGGAATTTTTTAAAAAATGTGGTTTTTGTGCTAATATTTCTGAAGTGCTGTTTTTTCATTAAATCTGCTTAAAATAGGAATAACTTGTCAACGCCGCGTCGGATTTACAAATACAAAAAACTACCGTAAATCTAATATTAAGTAGAATCAGAAGACATAATCGTATACAGGGTGTTCAATTTAAAAAAACCAAATTAATTTTCATTCCACAAAAATTAGCCACCCTGTATGCATAAAAATATGACACTGTCTACCCCTACAAAAAATCTTATTGATATCTCTTTTAGTTTCGGTGCTAGAGATCTAGTGGAAATAATTGGGGCACCCTGTAGAACAAAGAACCAATGATAAATAATTTTAAAATAACTTTGTAATAAATATAAAAAAAATGGTACTTAGAACTCTTAAGGTAAATAAAAAGCATTATTTTAGAGATTTTTTAATATTATTTTTTCAAAAATTAGTGTGTTCCTCTAATTGTTACCATTTATTTTTATTGTTGGGTAGATTAAAATAAGATTTATGCTCTTCCCCCCTTCGCCCCGTCCCTGTATTCTATCGTACTAACCAAAATAATTGACGAAACAAGAAAAAAAAATAAGGAATAGTTTTGTTCTACTATGGAGTGTACAAGGCGTGGGATCGTTATTTTATGATTAAAGTGGGTAACAGAAGATTGGTGCGAGATGATTTGCATGTTTCGGTAAACGGTTTTCTTATAGTGGTTTTTTTGAAACGTGTTTTTACTTTCTTGCAAAATATTTGTGGTGTTTTGTAAGTAATGATATGTTAGATGATTGACAGTGAGTTTCGTAATGTTGTTGAAATTTCTATAAGAAAGACTACTGATAATTGAATTTGGAAATAAATGTTACAAATATGTTATTTATAGTAATAACAATGAGCCCATAAAGTATGAAGGTTTATATTTTGCTAAAGTATTACTCAACCATTTTACATTTAATTTGTGCATTCTAAAAACTTACAATCAAGTTATTTTTGCTTTTCCGCCGTTCGCTATATCATAGAGAAAAAATAATGTAATCGTGCAAACAAAAAGTCATAAAAATGTGTTCATTCATCGTTATTTGGCCTGAAAAAATTTTGAAAACATTTTTTTTTGCTCCAAAACTCGTAAAAAGACGTGATTCGTGCAGAAAACACAAAAAAAACAAAACACATTTTATTGCATTACCCTCCTAACCACAAAATCGGAAAAAATTATGTTTTTCTACAACTGCTATGAAAAGTAGCGAATTTCTCATAGCTTACTTAATTTCAAAACCACGTATTGCTCATACCGTGCGGCACTTTGCCCCACACCACATACATTTATATGGAGAATCAACAAAAATCGACAAAAACTTAGTAGGCTGCTGTTCAGCTTTAAATAGTTGTCACTACTGTCAGATTGTAGAAGTTTTTTAAATTCTTAAGGTAGTTTTCATTCGTGCTTTGATAAAAATCGCAATTTCCATTAAATATTATTGTAATAAGAGTGACGATTTTGATAATACTAGGTCAGAAATATTGGAAAGAGCCGCAAAAATAACGTTAGATTTGTTGCCGATAATTTCGAGAAAAAAGTTTGAATTGGCATACGAAAAATTTATGAAATGGCGAAGAAGTACAAAAATAAAATTAAAAAAATTATTCAACTGTTAAGAGGTAGGTTACTTTCATGTTATTTTAGTTTTGCTAACCATAAAAATAAATATTAAGTTACAAGTTACATTACTTGTATTCTTTAAATTTGTGCAGTTGTAGAAAAAGTATAGTGTGCAATATACTATTTCTTTATATACAGGGTGGCGCAAATTTAATTGAACACTATTCTCAACTGGTTTTTAAATTTAGCACATCATAAGGATGTCTCCTTCAAGAGTGATACATTCATTCCAATGTTTCTCTAATATTTCGATGATTTTTTGTAGAATTTATATAATTATCAACATACACCATTAATAATGAACAACTGCTAATAATACCACCAAAAAAACAACGGATAAAAGTGTATATAAGGATGACGTGAAGGAAAGATTTATCTCACAAACGTCACCAATTATTTTTTAGATACATCACCCTAAAGGGAATCATCTGTATGCATCTTTGCTACCGTGAACATTTTCATAATTTCTCGACTTAAAGGTCCCCTCCAGCGCCAGCAAATTACGTCGGAGAGGTACCTATGGTATTTCTGAACTTCTAATGTTTTTTTCGGGTCAATAACCAGCCTTTGAAGGGTTTAATTGCTCGTAATGTAGCTCACTCGAGGGTCAGATAATTTTTAGAACCTGCCAATTACTGCCCAAGTAGCATTATAGTGACAGAAACTGATATCGCTACTTTGATTGGGTGGCTATTACGTAATAGTCACTAAATCTACCCCTACAGAGTAAGAAAAACTTCATTTTATTTTTGCCACTTAATAGTTTTATAATATTTGGTGCCACTGAAGGTGTTTGAAACGTTATAACTACTAAGCGAGACTACCTCAAAGTTGCACAAACATTAAAGTGGAAAATAATAGTTACGGCCACCAAACCATGTCACTTACATACCACTTACAAGCGGCAGTGATCTTAAAGTGGCGTGATAGTGTTAGTGTCGTTTTGGGAACTATTAATATACTTTTAAAGTGGCGGTACTTGATTATATGATTGCAGTAATTTTCGCCACGTTTTTGCCACTTAAAAATCACTTTAAAGTTTTATTTTCTAAACGCAGACATCAATTTCGTATATAATGAGTTTTAATAGTTTAAAAATAAATTTATGTGCACATTGATACAATCAATACCTTCATAATTATTAACAAACAAAAGATCCGTTTTAAAATGTGCCGACCTATCAATACAGAACTGTTTTATTATTTAAATAAAATTAATAGAAACCTGAATTATTCGTTTATTCTAGCAAAACAGTACAGAGAATATTCCATTTGATAATTAAATAAAACAAGTATTAAAAGCGATGAACAAATACTGAAAATAATTTATAATTTATTCATATGAATATATTAAAAACAATATTATTGGTAGCGGCTTAATATACTTTGCTTTTGGAAATAACAGTGTGTATATGTATGATGCATTTCAATATCGGATTGAAAATACACTGCAGAAAAGCGTGTAATGTGAAAATTTACTAAAATAAATAAAAGATATACAAATAATAAATTGAAATAAAATTTTGTAGCCATATATGACAAAACAATACTACAACAGTCCATACGGAGTGTCAATTACATTTGTTTCAAAAATCCTACTTTTTAGGAAGAGTAGAATATAATCCTCTCTTCAATAAAACGGCCCAGGGTGTAGAAAAAAAAATGGCTGGTAGAACCCTACCTTTTGACCAGTCCGTCTTTTTAAAATTCTAATGGTTAAACGTTCATCTAGAATAACAACTGATAGATTATTATTAACAGTAAACCCATCATGGAACAAAGAACAATCAAGTGGATGGTACAAAAACAGGCAGGATTAAATACAAAAGAAATAAAAATAACAAACCAGAGAGGGGGTGAACAACAATTAATTAAAATTACTGGCCACAGTTCAGCCAACTCAATTAAGCCTTATCTGCAAATTGTTAATGAGCATTATTACAACATCATAAATACCCTTAGAAGTGACGCCTCAGAACATCCAGCTAAAAAACAGAAAACAGAAGATCCTGCAGCCACTCCTCGAGCTTCTCACTCTACAGCTGGACCCATCAACAACATTAATGATTTTTCCTACGGCTGCTTAGAATATGCATAAAAACGCACTGTCAACTTCCCTTGAAAAACGTCAATTTCAAACAGCGTGTGTAAACGTTTACACATGCTGTGTGCAAAGTAAAATGACAACACAACTCATATTAACAACACAATATCTGGTCACCGAGCTTCGCTCTTAATATTCAAATCTACATTTTTAAGCAGCCCAATGAGTATATAATTTAAGTATATTTATAACATGACCAATTATTAATTAATTCGCGAAAATCACGGAGTGGGCGACATCTACTTGAACTACTGATAGGGAGATAAATAAAAAGTTGATTGGCGATTGGCTTGAAAGTAGGCGGGAAAATTAAAAAAGCTGTCAGTGTTAATTTTCAATTGGCTGCAGATGTTGTTGACGTTTATCAACTGCTTGTCACAGAGGTTAGTTAAATGCATTAAAGTTGCCTAGTTTCTGGGGATTTCACCCTTTTAGGGCAACTTCTACTGACGCTTGATCTTCGCGAATTGTCACGGTGGACAGGCCCCGTTTCCGGGACGGGCAACAGCAGCGTGTAGGGCACACGTCCCGTCAACAGAAGATCGCTCAGCTCACTCTATTTATCACTATATAAGAAAAACTCTATGTTCAATTGATTTTATTATTTTTTGATCTGCAGTGAAGGAAAATTATAGGTCTGATATTCATACTTGGGTAAAAACCTCCACAAATACCTGTGACCAGACTCTCGAGGTGTGGCAGATATTGATATCATATTTTTTCAAAAATTCTTTCTCTCTCTCTCTCTCTCTCTGATCATGAAAACTTAAATATTAAAACTGTCCGCATAATAAAATAGTAGCCGTAAGGGGTAGTCTCACATTATCGGGGAAGGGAAGACAGGTGTCCATTTTAACAGTGTTACTCAATGTTCCTATAAATATTTACCTAAACCCATGATTTCTGAAATTGAATTGGCAACGTTGTATTTTCAACTTTGAATTAATAAGATGGCTGTCATTTGACAAGCAAATTATTTATGTCCGTCAAATGAACCTTTCCTTTTTTATATAAAGCAACAAATTTAAAATTGAATTCTTTCTGATTAAAACGCCAGAAATTAAATAAAGTCAAACCTTTTTACTACTATACTATACAGAAGAAAGGAGTGCAGTATTTAATTTGCAGAACGTAGTACAGGTTCAAGAGGTAGAAATTTTATTTTTACCTCATCCTTCAATGCTTATTTGTAGTTAAAATTTAAATTTGAATACATCTGATCGGCCTAATATAGTTTTTGTCTAGATTCTTGTTTCCATGGTTTTTACTGTAATAAATTTGTTCTTTTGACAGATAAGTCAGACTTTATTTATTCATAGCCGTATCATATGTATTTTAATTGATTCAGAATTTTGTATTAATATATATTTCAAAATGGCTTCATTCTAAAAATATTATCAGTCCTCCTAAATCCTTGAAGGCAGAATTATTAGTAATAGCAAGGCAACATAAAAACAAATTCAAAAAATATATTATGGATGAGATGGCCAGAGAAAAAGGAATTAAAATTCTCAGATTTCCTCCGAACCACGCAGAGTTAAATTCCATTGAACTGATCTGGTCTCAATTATTAAAAGGTTATGTTTCTCAAAACAATAAAACATTTAAATTTCCTGATGTGCGAAATTTGTTTTTGAAGGCAGTTTCAGATGTAAATAGAGAACATTGGGGAAAATGCATTGATCATGTTTAAAAATGTGGAAAATTCATTTAGGAAAGTGGATATATCAACGGATAATTTAATAGAACCGATAATAATAAACATCAGAAAAGACAATTATAGTGATGCCAGTAGTTTTAGTGAAGACAGTGACTTTTAAAGATAGTTCTTGAACTAACTTTTTTTTTAATCTTTGAGTTTAGGTAAGTACTGAAGCGTTACTTTTAATGCCAAGAGATTTAATTTAATCCCAACATATAATCCTCCTTGTTATTTATTGGTTAAATTTAATTCGTTCAATGTTAAAGTGTCGGATGCATAAAGTTTATTTTTATTTTTTGTAAATAATATGACTTCAAAATTTAATCTACGAAGTGCGTATATATATTTGATATGCTGTCACCTTATTTATATTATAGAAACTTATTTTGCAAAGTACGCCTATGGAATGTGACGTTATATCCCCACTTTGACTGTACTCATCTATCCTTTATAGTATATATTACTATAGAAACAAATTATTATTATGTGCCGTTGCTAGGAAATAAAACTAAAAGCTTAACTTTTCTTGTAAATATCTCGGAAGATCGAATTTTCACAGACATGGGACCTACATTTTTCACCGATTTAGATAGGAATTAGTCTACCCTGAAAGTTTCATTGAATTCTGACGAGTGGATTTCGAGATCCTCTGGACACACATACACACACACACACACATACAAACCTTGCTCGTTTAATAGTATTTGATATTAATGAATCGAGATGAAATCTAGCATGCGGACACTGTCACTACTGACAGTTCTCATTTCTCATTAAAATAAAGTCAAATTTATTGCAAAATTTTAAAAAAGCAGTGTTACACGATGATAGAAGATGAATTTAACTGGAGGATGGCGTTCTAGCACTGTCGCTGATGGATACATAGACGATTCCATACAGAATAAAATTGAAATTTCCAAAAAAATTGTCGGATCAGTAAATCCTTCTGGACGGTCTGGACAGAATTTAGAAGAAAGCTTAATAGACAAATCAGATAACCAGCTACACTAAATGCTTCCTTTTAGTTCTCAATATTCTCAGCCATCTTGTTCAAAACAAACATATCAATTACTGAAAATGTGTTGAAAGGGCAGGACCTTCCTGCAATTAATTTTGAAAACTGTACTAACATAACAGTAAATTACAATTTCAAATAAAACAGCTGTGAAGACTATTAATAAGCGAATAAAAATTGTTTGTTCATTGTTGTTGTTGTTGTTGTTCATTGTTGTAAATATGTAACTATATGGTTATAAATAAAAATATAAATCAGTTCTGGTCGTTTTAAATAAGATTTGCTTTACCTAACAATAAATAGGTACCAATAAAAATATATATATGATAATAAAGTCGCAGCCGTAGGTAAAGTATAGTGTGTAACTCGTGTGAAAAGTGCTATTTTCAAAACTTGTTGCACAATATACTATACTTACAACCAACGTTATCAATGAGTTAACAAAAATTTCAAAAAATACTCCTACTGTGTACCAAAATTGCAATTTATATTTTAATTGTAGCATAAATAATTAAGTTTGTAGTATTTTGTGATTAAATAAATTACCTGTTTTTCAGTTTTCAAATTAATACCTACATATTTATTATGTAAGCATTTATAATGAGTAGTTTTGTAAGCAGAATAATCTGTTACTCATGAAATAGTTTTGTCAAATACCATTCGGGCATCTAATTTTTCCTGTGAAATAAAATATTACTTAGCAACGTGTTTTTTCGACTTTTTTCGGAAAAATTAGATGCTCTTATGATATTACTTGTGAAAAAATTTAAACAACCGTTTAATTTACACGTTATAGAATTAACGCTTGCATCGAAACCATCTATAACATCCAGACCACCACTAGTTACTTTGAATTTTTTGTTTTATTTTACTATTTTCTTTAATTGAACAATATTGGTAACAGATTCTTGAAACCAAACTGTTTAATTTTCAAACAAATTAAACATATAAACCCATTCAACCGGCAACATCGCACCAAACATTTACATTTGGAAACAGCGCTCAGACCAAATAGTTTTTTTTTCTAGTTTTTTTCCCATTATGCTACGGCTGATACGTAGGCCAATATTTACCGCGCAGAATCTATAACGAACTTTCTAGGCTTATGCTACAGGAGTCACGTCCGCCCTGAAATTCATAATGACGTAATTTGAGTTAATCCTTGTCTTCTCAAGCGGGAGAGAGAGACAGACATAAAAAACTTACATATCTAACAATCTTTCTAGAAACAATCGCGAGCCGGGAAGGGATAAAAATTTGAAGCGACAAAATTTCGCAGATTCTTAAATCAGTGTACATCGAAGCTCCGGGGCAACAAGGCCTCGTCAAATCAGTGGGACTTAGCTGCAATCAAGCGGTCCATTTTATTTTCACAGTGGTACTTAGCTGCGTATCAGGCTGTCCACTTTATTATTCATTTTATATTCAAATCTAAACTCAGTGCTTCGTAGTACAGCAAAAACAGTGTTCATTCATCACTCACTCATATCGCACGCAAAATATTTTCTGACTGATGCGGTCTTTTTAATTCTTTACCTATGTGCTAGTGTTTGTTAAGCACATATGGTACTTATAATAATTTGTTCATTGATTACCAGTTAATGTAATCCTTTGTTACGTTGTTGTTTATTTATTTAACTTAAAATAAACCGTTAAATAACAGTGTTAGTTGTTTTTGTCCAATGGAGTTGGGAAGATAAAGATATACAGTCCATTTTAAGAATACCACGATGCAGTTTAAAAAGGCGATGATAACACATCGGTCGTCCTGGGAAACTGGCACAACATAGGGTTTATTCCAGAACCCTCAACACAAACGTTCATTTTGAAAGGTTTTGCGAGCTTTCGCTTAAAATGTGTCTTGACCTGTTCAAATTTTACAAGAAAATTTCCTCGTATCTAGAACAAGGCAACCATTTTTTCTTTAAAGCATCGCGTCTCGTAGGAAACCAGAGTGCGAGCTCGTCACTTGTTTTTGACACGCTTCTCGGCTTGCTGCGATTAGAAAACAACAGGGACTCCCCCGATGGAAAACTTGTTCGAATTTATCGACTGCCGCTGACGTGACTGCTATGGTGTTTTTTTTTATTAACCCTAGACAAAACGGTGTGCACGAAAATTGAAAAGCGACTTGGCAGAGTTCGCATGACTTGATCGGTGATGAGTATCGTGAAATTATCTAGAAAAATTGTGGAAGAACATCGGTGTCAGGGGGTGGAGGTTATAGCATGAGTCCGTAAGATTTTTTTTTAAATGAACATTAGTTTTTTGAAGTAGGTAATTTTAGAAATTCGGGCAAGTAGTCACACTATCTAAAATTTGCAGTATAGTCCAGTCGCCAGAGACACGGTACCTTGAAGCTGGTCCAGCCATTTCGGCCCGGACCAAAAATACCTATTGGATAATTTATTAACAATTTATTAATTTACTCCACAAGAAAAAATGTATTAACCTTACCTCTCAAAGGTTATAAACTAATTTGCTAGCTTCAACTTGAACCTGCACCTGCAGTTTCTGAATTATTACACATCATAAAGTGTATTTTTAGCTTTATTAAAAAAAAATAATTTCTGATTGATTGAAGAAGACTGTGAACCTTTGAAACTTTATTTATTCACCTATAAGGAGTATACAGACAACATGATATAATTGTATGGCATACATTATCAGGCTAGTCAGAACAAAGGGCTATAGAAGTACCTATCAGGCTTCTTAAGATATAAAAATATAGTAAAAGTTATAAAATAAAATATAGTACATATGATATTAACAAACACATTAAAACTTGGGTATATTGAAATGGAATTTAACATTATAAAATGAAATGGAATTTTAACATTATCAAAATTATAATATTTAGATAAAATTAAAGTAAAATTGAAGAAAATAAATACCCAGACTATGCCCAATCCGATATTTCTTCTTAAAATTAATGTGTCAGGTAAAATAAAATGAACGTCACCTAAAAATAAAGAAATCATATTAATAAAATAGAATTTAGAAAAAATATACAAAATGGTAATTTATAGATAAAGAGAAACGTTAAAGGTGAACTTACCTAAGGGATTGATTTAATGTAAGATCCTTATTAATAAAAAAATCCGTTTTAAAAGCTCTAATAGTAATCTAAAAATTTAAAACCAAAATTAAATAATATTCAAAATTCAAAATTTTATTAACAATTTATTTTGGGACGATCTTTATAACAAATTATAATATCAGGACAACTTGTATGGCGAAATAAAATAAGGGTTGTGACCACTATTTAAAATGAAATGGCAGGATACCAACTTTGATAACTAAATTATAAATTGATAAAATGTAGAAAATTGGACACCAGAATATAAAGGGAAAGTATGTTAATTGTTATAATTAAAATTATGAAATTCAAAACACATAAAATTGATAATGATGTATAATAGAATCAAAATTTTGAAATAATTTGAGAGTTTCTGCATGACGTCAGAAGGGAACCTAGCAACGAAAAATAAAAGAAAGTAGTTAGTTGATAAAATGGTAGAAGGAGTTCAGTAGATGAAATTTAAGAAAATATTTTAATTTAAAAAGTTTAAAAGAAAGTTAGTTAGAAAATGGAAAAGAGAGATTAGGAGGAAAAATTTAGGAAAATAAATTTTGAAAAGTTAAAAAAATATTAAGGAAAAAATATAAATTTTGAAAAAGTACATTTATATTCTGGGAGGATAATTATTACGGCGAATTGTTTATGAATAATAAGTGGTTAGTATTAAATAATACTTAAACAACTTACCTGGAAGTTATTTGGCTTGTTGTGGATATTAAGTTCGTATGGCGTGATCAATCGGGCATACATCCATTAAAAAACCAACAGAAAGTGGAAACATCACATAACTAGAAATCTAGTTGTAACACATCACTGGTTGTACGAGGGAGAAGAAGAATAAATAAGGATATTTAAAGGTATCAATTCATTATAATCAATTATCACATACTGCAGACCAAAAACAAAGAGTGAGGTATGCATTTGTGTGGTTAAGATATACGTATTAATCACTGTTTAGAATTTCGGGTATGCCAACCTTAGTTAAATTAAAATTTATTGCGCCAAATTTCAAATTTTTTTTCGATATAAGATATCATTGAGTGAATGTGTGAGTCACTCATTTTAGTTAATAGTCTGATCTGGGTATATAATTTTTTTTTGAATTTCTATTAAAATAAACTCATTCTAAATTTTGAAACAACATTTTATTTTGTGCCAAATACAGAGACTATCAGTAGCGTAGATTAAGGGGAAGTTATAAGAACATTAACTCACAATTAAAGAATCCCTGAGATTAGAAAGATTTACAGATATCAATTTGAGCATAGTCGTGGTGGTATCAACAAAAATATTAAAATTAAATAACAAAATAAATTATAGAACATTATTTAAAATTCCAAATTCAAATAATAGTCGAATAAATTTACTAAAAAAATTTATTTAAAATTAAATTAAATCAAAATAATTAAAAGTAGTAATAATTTAGTAATATTATTACAATATATTATACATTTACATAGCACACCAACATGAGAGTAGTAGGTCACATTTAGCACATCCAATGTCACAGTTGGCTTAAGTTGTCTGATGACAAAATAAATACTACATAGTTTAGATTATCAGTGTGTCTTTTGATCAATTGTTAGGCCTAGAAATTTGACCTCATCTGCCTGGAGTACAAATGTGTGATCAATTTTTATTAACTGTCTTTCGTTGGCCCTTGAATTTTTTGGTCGAAATAACATAAATACAGTTTTGTTAGAGTTGAGTAATAGACATAGATTTAGAACAATAAGATCGAGTTTGTTGACATTTCGGCTGGGGACAACAACACGTAACAGTCTAAACGCTGTGTTATTGAATTTATATTATCAGGTTCAATGTTGTCAAAGTTATCATATTTTTTTCCGTCATTACCAAAATCCTAAATCTATTTAAAAATTATCTTGGAAAATGAGATATTTTGTTTCGCTAAAATAATTGTACATCTACGTTAACACTAATTTTCGAAACTAATAACACAACAAATTATATTGCTAGATAAATATTGACAAAGATACTTTACCATGATTTAAGTTTCAACCATTTCTGCGAAAATTTGATAGAAGCGGCAACGAAGCGCTATCAAACATTGTTATTTATGAATGAAGCGAAACCATTAGAATGGTACTAGTATATTTGTGTCGGCCATGTTCAGTACATTGGTGTTTGTTTACTAATCGCGCTAGATTAAAATTTTCTTTTTCATATTGATTTATTGGTTTAAATTGATTGAATAGACAAATATGGTTCAACAATGTGTGGTATGCCGCAAACTGGATTATTTAAATCCCGATTTATCATTTTATCGGTAAGTTATATTTAAGGTTATAAACATAGTTCAGGGGCGTAGAATTTAGTATTTTATCGACTGTATAAATTCTTTAATAATGCATAAAGGATTGTTTTAACTTATTGCAACGACTTATAATTATGTTTCATATATTGTGTTAAAAAGTAAATCACATTTTGTTTTTCTGTCAAACTACCTAAGTATTTAGGTAATATTTTTCATTTAAACAGTTATAGGAAGACATGACTTTTAGGATTCCTGCAAATGTTGAAAGGAAAAGATTTGAGGCAGTGAAGTTCATACCTACAAATGATTATATTTGTTCTTCATTTTCGTGATAATGACTTTGAATATAAACCAAGTGGAAGGAAATATTTGAAAACAGATGCAAAATCAATATCGAGGTAATGTTTATTTGTTTTTTAATAAATTTAGGCTATAAGATTTAAAAATACTTTTGCGAAGCTTTACTAGAATACAAACATTTTTCACTTAAAATATAAGGTACTTCCAGTAATATTGTTTAAACATTATGACTTAAATTTAGGTTTTGAGAATATGTTGAATATTTTAAGCAATCAAAAACATTTCCATAATACCGACTGCTTAAACTCTAGTGATTTCCCATGAATCTTAACTTTTATTGAAAATTTTTGTGTTCTGTAATTGTAGTTTTAACTAATTACTTATTTGATTCGATTTGTATGTCGTTTCACTGTAAATGCCTTATCGCCTGCTTCGTGGATTATGAATGTATATAATTTTAATGTAGCCTAGTGGAGAAAAAATAAAATAAAACGAGGCTTGCCTCACAAAAAAATAGTAGATGTAGAAATTTGTTACTTCTGCCAACGTTTTCGTTAGTCGATATTTACTAACTAATTTTTTTCTGTTATAGGTTCGATAAGATTAAAACAGTTTATATATTTTTCAGGATTTATCTAAACGTAGAAGGTTCCTACTATACCAATATTATTTTTTTTATTTCAGGATGATACAACTAATAATTCATCAGTTAGTTCCCTATTCCTACCTCAATCCCGAATAGTCGAACAGCCTGATAAAAACAATATCGACACATTTGCAAGGAAATGATGAATTTTCCCTTGATCCTGCATTGACGAACACTAGGTGTTCTGAGCGGACTAGCGAAATAACTGATCCTAAATTTTTTTACGATTAATTTGATTAAATAAATATATTTTCATTAGTATTTTAAATTTCCTATGTAACCAGTAAAATTAAAATCGTTAAAAAAAATAAATATATTGTGTCGCATCCCATTTCCCTCTGTAACGGTACGCCCATGCATCGAAGCATAAATTCGTTGCCATGTTCTGGACTTTTATATATCTATCTCACTTCATCCTTGGGCACGGAATATTTGAAACTTATGAATGACTTGTTGGGGATGTGGTAATAGATCATTATTTGAACACCAATCTTGAAATGTATTTGCGCTTATCTTCGAGATATTTACTGTTTCAGAAAGGTTGTTTTCAGCTATAAGTAACCAACAGTTGTTACTCTCGGTGTTGAACATGAGCGCTCATAAATAATATAAAAAATAATGGGGTCAACACTGAGCCCTGAGGGACTCCTTCTGTTATTAACCCTGCAGCTGATTTGTCATCTTCTATAGGCGCAATTTGAGACCTTCCAGTCATCCCTATTCGATAAAGTTTTTCCAACAGAAGATCGTGAATATGTTTTTTACTAATCAGTTTATAGAGTTTTCAAATATTTAATGAATTCAAATTAGGGAAAAAACTGTGCCTTTTGTAACGGACTTAGAAAAACATTTTAACATTGTTTTACCTAAAACAGCTGAAAAATATGTCTATACCATAAACAGTACCATTAATTTTAATCATTTTTTTTTTCGTATCCTCGTCGAAAATGTTAATCGTTATTATACATATTCAGCTAGGAAGGCCTACCGACTTCTGAGCAGTGGGGCGCAACCAATCTTGGCACTTGTGACGTGTAACAAATAGACAGACATCATTCATCGCCGAGTGAATAATGAACTCTAGCCCGAGCAAAGGAGTTTCTCTATGATGCGATGGCAGTGCCGTTGGTCTGAATGTGGATTTATGAAGGTGAAAAATTTGGTTTTTAAATAGGAATAAAATTTATGCTCACTGAAAACTTTTTTACCATTTTTTTGCTATTAAAATATATTAAAATTTCCTATCTATATGAAAGTAAATACGAGAAATCAAACTTACAAAAAATATCCTGCCCAAAATCTGAGCTCGAGCTGGTATTTGGTAAGACAATTTCATGAAATTAAAGGATTTAAACTGACGTGACACGTAAATAAATAACAAACACACATCGATTTTTTATCCAGTTATATTTTCTCTTCCTTCCTCTTAGGAAAACTACGATTTTTGAAGTTTCATATGACATTTTTTACATATGAGTGGAATTATCGTAAGTAATATCATAAGGGCATCTAATTTTTCCGAAAAAAATCGAAAAAACACGTTGCTAAGTAATATTTTAACAGGACAACGTGGTATTATCGATTTTTTATCTAGTTCCAAATGTATATGTATAAATATCCAAAAACACTAAAGTTATAGCAAAAAATAAATCTTAAAATTTAACCTTTAGCGCCCTGTATATTCCTTATTAGCAACATTTTATTAGAACAAGTTGGGTCAAATCGTAATATTTTAAAATGAGGAATCTACCATACTTCTATGTAAAATTACTTAAGGACCACACTGTATAGCTCATTACGCACGGTACATACAAAACCGTGCGATTTGTTTACCGTAAATAAAACGCACGGTTTTGGTAAACAAAACGCACAGTTTATACATATAGTTGCCTTCAAAATAAGTTAGACAAATTGTTTTGATCGTTTTAACTTACTGACCTATTCCTTGAAAAAGAAAAAGTTTTTATAAATCGTTATCTTATCTGTAGAAAAATAATGTATAAAAAAAATGGCATTTCTTTAGAAATAAAAAGGTAAAACGGTCAAAACAATTTGTCCAACTTATTTAGAAGGGCAACTATAAGTAGGTAGTAATTGCGGAACCGCCCGTCATCAGCGTAGCCATAGCAACTGTCAAAATCAAAATAATAGAAACAAACTTTTTGAAACACCTACTTAGGTATATGTAACAATTTGTTAATATTTTTAGATGTGCTACCATCTATGATAAGAAGAGAGTATTGACATTAAATTTTGACTGAATCTAGTCAAGATGTCACTCTCTTCTTTTTTATCCCTTTCAGAGATTAATACAAAGTGAGTAAACCAGTAAGGAATTTTAATTTATTAGATTCGACATCCTAAGACCGGTTTCTGTCTTTCGACTTCATCAGTTTGGAATTTTATTTATTGGATTCGAAAAGCCTAACTGATGAAGTCGAAAGACAGAAACCGGTCTTAGGATGTCGAATCTAATAAATTAAAATTCCTTACTGGTTTACTCACTTTGTATTAATCTCTGAAAGGGATAAAAAAGAAGAGAGTGACATCTTGACTAGATTCAGTCAAAATTTAATGTCAATACTCTCTTCTTATCATAGATGGTAGCACATCTAAAAATATTATCTTATAGCGGATATAGCTATTGACTTGTACGAGTTTGGAATTTTATTTATTGGATTCGAAAAGCCTAACTGATGAAGTCGAAAGACAGAAACCGGTCTTAGGATGTCGAATCTAATAAATTAAAATTCCTTACTGGTTTACTCAATTTTTTAATGTTTCAATAAAGTTTCAATGTCAATAAATAAAACGAATTATCTTATATGATATTATATCCTCTATAATTTTGTAAAATTGTTCGAAATAAAATTGTTAAAAAAATCTAAAGATGCAATAACTAAGTCCAGACTTTTGGCACACTGTGTATGGCTGTAGGTAAAGTATAGTACGTAATGCGTGTTGTAAAGCAATTACGCACTCATGGAATTTTTCCATTCGTGCGTAAAATGCTATTTAAAACACATATTACGTAAACTATTACGGTATTATACGGTACACTTTTCTCAATTGCCAGATCAATATTAGTCATAGAATCACTTCCAAAGCAACAGCACTGTTTAAAAACAATATTGCAAAATTTAGTGACAATAAAATCAGAAAAATTGTTTAGCTTCGTTTTCGGGTGTCCTAGGAGACCATAATAACTTGTTATCAAAGGTATTGTAATTTTTGGTGACAACAGCTGTCAAGTTTTGCCGCGGGTAAACTCGAAAAAAACTGTTGACAGGAGCTGTCATGCGGTTTTTTCATCTAGAAACAATTTGTAACACAAAATTGCGCGTTTGTGATTGGTGGAAATTAAGTCGAGGGAAATAGTCAACATTATTTTAATACGAAACAATGAATGAAATGGAAAACTGCCGTTTCCCAATAGATGGCGCGAGCAGTAAATGCTGGTCAAAAATGGCGGATCAGAAACGTCACATTCCAAGGTTAACTATCTGTCAACTTTTTCAACCACGAATATATCGCTAGATAAGCGCCATTTTCGGGAATTTTTTACTTTTTGTCTTCCACGCCGCCAATGTGTATCTATTTTTAGGAAATAAACATGGATTTTTACATTATTAAATAGACATTTTGTTACTTCTTTGATTTGAAAACTAGACTAGATTTTAACTGTAGTTTCTTTATCTTCTATTTTGCGGCAAAATCAGTTTTCAAATTCGACATTCATGCCAATAAAACTACGCATATAAAAGTGTTTCGTTGTCACTTCTTCATCTCTTAAAAACAAATAAGTTCATTCTTTACGCATCGAGATATGACTTTGCATTCTGCAGCAGTTAGAAAAGGAGGAACCATCAAGTACCACCTCTTTATTCTGACCAATCGTTTTTACTGATGCGTGAATATTAAGTGGTACCCATAAATATAACATCAGGTTAACCCACGTCTTCGATCTTATCAGATACGAAACCTGGTGGTTCGTTAAGTGGTACCGTGGGTACTAGATTTTTTTTTAGATTTCATAAAGGCGTCTATTTTAAAATTAATAAAATTTAAAAATTAATTTTCAGAAAATTATTTTATGATTATGTTGTCGTACCGGTTTCGAAAATATTTGTAAATGTTGAATTTTTTTTGACGAATTGACGAATTTTTCCAAAACTGGCACAATGAAAATAGCTTTTTCGTTAATAATTATTTCACCGAAATTTCCCTCGGCCAAAATGTAGTAAATGGAAGTACTAATTCATGATATATCTCGAAATTTAAATTCTGGCGATTTTGGGGGAGTTATGCGGATTTTTGAGTGATTTTCTAAAAAATCCATGTGTCGTATCTCCCTTATTATTAACGATATCGAATGGTACTAAATGGCATTTTGTAGATTTGGACGAGCAGAATCCGAATCTTTTTTAATTTTTGTGATATCTCTTCGGATAGTGGAGCAATAGGCGTTCAAAAAGTGACCTAAATCGTCCTCGGCGCCCCCCTGTAAAATTGAAAAATTTGAAAAAATTTAGATGTCTGTTTTTGATGTTATCCAATAGATTTAGGTCCGTAGATTTCAAAAATGTCCAGTTTTTTGGTCTAGCTCTAACGGAAGTGCCTTAAAAAGGCTTTCAAAGTTGGAAAATTTTTATGTTTGTTTTTTATGCCATCTTATAGCGCTTGAAGCGTAGATTCCAAAAATTTAAAATTTTTTGATCTAGCTCGATCGGAAGTGCCTTAAAAACGCATTTAAAATTTTCAAAAAACACTCAGAAAACGCAAAATCTTAAGAATTCGCCATTTTCGTTTATTCCATCTTATAGTGCTCGACGAGTACATTCAAAATCACCCATCAATATCAATTTTTACGTTACCGGTTGTCCATATATCGCGGTTTGAAATTGACAAATTCTTCCAAAACCGTATTATTTATTTTCGAACCACCCTGTAAATAATCAATAAAATTTGTCTGTTATGAGACATCTGGTTACAAAAAGTGACATTTTCGTTGTTTAACATCCTGTACCTCGAAAACTAGCCATAGGATCGGTTTGGGCTAATGGACACTTTTTGATCTACTACATATCTAAACCAGACAGAAGGTCTTAAAAGTTTTTAGATGTACTACCATCTATGGTAAGAAGAGAGTATTGACATTAAATTTTGACTGAATCTAGTCAAGATGTCACTCTCTTCTTTTTTATCCCTTTCAGAGATTAATACAAAGTGAGTAAACCAGTAAGGAATTTTAATTTATTAGATTCGACATCCTAAGACCGGTTTCTGTCTTTCGACTTCATCAGTTAGGCTTTTCGAATCCAATAAATAAAATTCCAAACTCGTACAAGTCAATAGCTGTATATTTTTCTTCAGTTAGAAGCTCTCCCTAATACGCATTAAAAAAATATAGGGTTTTGCACATCTAACTTTACTATTTACTTTAATAATTGACGTTAAGTGACAAACAACATATTTTACACAATTTTTAATAAGAAATCAAGTTACCTATGAAAATGACAGTAGGTAACTGATGAAGTCGAAAGACAGAAACCGGTCTTAGGATGTCGAATCTAATAAATTAAAATTCCTTACTGGTTTACTCACTTTGTATTAATCTCTGAAAGGGATAAAAAAGAAGAGAGTGACATCTTGACTAGATTCAGTCAAAATTTAATGTCAATACTCTCTTCTTACCATAGATGGTAGCACATCTAAAAATGTTATCTTATAGCGGATATAGCTATTGACTTGTACGAGTTTGGAATTTTATTTATTGGATTCGAAAAGCCTAACTGATGAAGCCGAAAGGCAGAAACCGGTCTTAGGATGTCGAATCTAATAAATTAAAATTCCTTACTGGTTTACTCACTTTGTATTAATCTCTGAAAGGGATAAAAAAGAAGAGAGTGGCATCTTGACTAGATTCAGTCAAAATTTAATGTCAATACTCTCTTCTTACCATAGATGGTAGCACATCTAAAAATGTTATCTTATAGCGGATATAGCTATTGACTTGTACGAGTTTGGAATTTTATTTATTGGATTCGAAAAGCCTAACTGATGAAGTCGAAAGACAGAAACCGGTCTTAGGATGTCGAATCTAATAAATTAAAATTCCTTACTGGTTTACTCACTTTGTATTAATCTCTGAAAGGGATAAAAAAGAAGAGAGTGACATCTTGACTAGATTCAGTCAAAATTTAATGTCAATACTCTCTTCTTACCATAGATGGTAGCACATCTAAAAATGTTATCTTATAGCGGATATAGCTATTGACTTGTACGAGTTTGGAATTTTATTTATTGGATTCGAAAAGCCTAACTGATGAAGCCGAAAGGCAGAAACCGGTCTTAGGATGTCGAATCTAATAAATTAAAATTCCTTACTGGTTTACTCACTTTGTCTTAAATGTTGTTACAATTACCATTTCAAAATCCTCAAAAAGGAAGAATATTTAAAATAACCAACCACTATGAACTACAGAAATGAATTCGAAATTATTCTTGTTAAAAATAGACTAATTATCTAGACAGCAGGAATGTAAAATTGCTATTGTTCACTCCTGAGTAATATGAATTAATTGACCCAGTGTGCGTGAAAACATTATCAACGAACAATCCTACAAGAAAAATAAAAAATAAACCACAACACTCTATAACCATCTCTGCGCGAATCTACTGTAAAATTTTCCACATAGACTGTACAATGATTGAATCCTGCTTTTGGCTCGGTTTGTACAAAATAGACATCGGGCGTACGGCCGCGGTAATCTGCGTTGCCCTGGCAACGGGGGATAGCTATCAACAATACCGGCCCCGAGAGCCGCCGCCGTTCCCCTGTCCCCTCCCGCCCCACACATCTCCTACCACGCCACCCCCACGCTAGGCCCACCGCCGATACAAATGAACGAAGTCCTTAAGACGGCGGCACAGAACCGCAGCACTACACCCAGGATTACGGATATTGTCCTGTAGGAGCAGGTGTCGATTGCAGGATATCAGAAAGAGGAGGGAGCAGTCAAGAATTTAAAGTGCTGATTTTGAATGATTTCAAATTGTTTGTTTCTGATGTGGAAAATTTTTCTATTTATATACGTTAATTTAGTTGGAAAAACCACGTTTTAAAAAATATTTTTGGATACCTCATTGATTTTTTCATGAAGTAATTGGAAAACCGCTGGTCCTTTATTGTGGGAAAATGGTTACATAATTATTCTCCAAAATCCATCGCTCGTCACAACTTTTTCCCATCTTTCTGAAAGCATATGGATTCTGGCTAGGAAAAAGGACTTCTTTTGAGTCAACCCACGAATTGTCCCAATTTTTGGCTTCTTCGTAATGAATTTGAATGGATGGTAGTTCGAAGTGGCGATGTCTGGAGAGTGTAAACACAAGTATATCCAGTGGATGTCGTTTGATAGACAAGTGATGTCCAGTGGATATGAGGCGCCGTTTGGGACAAAATACAACTTCTTACAATATATATAATAATACACCATATATATAAAAAAAACCATATATATAAAAATATTGCACAATATATAGAAGAATTCCATATATATAATGTTTTCATATAGAGTTCTAATTCCACTAATTACCGCAATAGAATGAGGGCGCCAGCTACCCCCACGTGTAAATTAGAATCATAAATGCAGGGTTGCCGATCTGTGGGAAATTATACATCATTGAATGATTATTGAGGGATAACTTTTTTTGGGTAATTCATGGCCATTTTCAATACCATATTATGTATATTGTTAACTTTATCTGCTGTTTCACTTTCTACATTTCTCATTAATACATTTAATTATAAAACAATGATTGTCAAGTATTAATAAACATTCTTCCACCAGCCTTACATCCGTATCAATTTGTCTTTGATAACATAAATTATAATCAGTAATTAATTCTTCAAAGCATTCGGTAATATCCATATATTGTAATGAAGTTATTTTTTTTTAACATTCAATTTCAAATTAAATCAAAATTTATTTCAAATTAAATGGAATGTTCGATTTTTGGCTAGCTCACCCAGTACATTTTTAATTCTTTAACGAAACAAATACGGCCTAATCGCTAGATGCGCGCGCGATACTTTTATAGAAATAGTAGGGAAACTATCCGGAGAAGGGACTATTCAGTGCCCAAATGTTTTACGAATTTCAAAATAAGATTCATTCTTTTCCTGCGAGTTGAAAAATTAAGTTGAGTTAACATTTTAGTCCGTCGTGAATTTTTCCGCCGTTAAGCAAAAAACCCGAGGTAAACATTGATAAGTTTTTCACCGTGAAAGTCCGTCGTCAATTTGAAGCCAAAAGAATCGTTTTATTTTACACGCGTTTTAATTATTTTGATTTATAACTACGAAATCACATCCGAATTTTAAAATCTTATTTGATTTACATTTTTGCCGAAATTTAAGATTTGTTTTTTTTGAGATTAATTTAATTAATTAAATTATTTCTGATTTAGATTTTGAGATTTAGTTTTTTTTTTGGGAAAATTAAATTATTTTTTTAATTCCGTCCGCGTTTGGGTTTTCGAGATTTTGTTTTTGAATAATTAAATTTTTACTTTGTTGATCGAGTTAGATTATTGAAATTTTAATTTTGTTTTGGGAAATTAATTTAGAAATATTTTCAAGTTAACTGTTTTCGTTTCACTTTTAATTGTCGTGCCGTCCGGAAGCAAACGTTTGATTTTTAAATTTTCGTTTTGTAATATAATAAAAGCCGCTTAGTATTTTCCTCTTAAAAAGCCGGAACGAGATTAGATACGACTTTACCAGGTTATTCCGAATTCGTATTCCTTTTCTTAATTATTTATATTCACTATAATTAATCAAAAACCGTATTTTGGATATATTCATTGAGGTCTAAGGTCTGACGGGACTTTTATTGGTTTTCCTGGTTTGCTATCGTTAATCAATATTCGTCCTGTCTTAGGCTTGCGTCAACAGACATTAGCATTCCTGGTTAGCTATCGTTTGCTAATGAATGGTACGCTAAACGCCTAAAAAGGGTCTGACAACCTCAAGCGTGTTTTTGTTTTGTATTTGGACTTGCCGGGATTGGTATTGATTTTCCTGGTTTGCTATCGTTAATCAATATCAAGGGGTCCACTGTAAATTCACCCGCCGCGTTCCCGTTTAGAGGATTGTTGGAATTGATATTAATTCTCCTGGTTAGCTATCGTTTATTAATATCTTTTTCAAACTAGGCTTGCGTCAACAGGCATTAGCATTCCTGGTTAGCTATCGTTTGCTAATGAATGGTACGTTAAAAGCTCCGTTTCTGGCTAGAATTGCCGTTATTTAGTAGAAACCTGGTAAATTCGATCGTAAGTCTGTATTCCCGTTTCTTCCGATCGATTGAGTAGATAAATCATTTAAATATATTTTTCCGGTTAATTTGAATTAATAAATTTAACGAATGCTTCCGCCGAATATTAGTATTTAATTAATTCAATAATCTTACTCGAGTTTTTCCTTATTTTAATATCTTTAACTTAGTCTGATTGAGTCAGTCCGATTATTACGCGAAACCCGATTATTACGCGAAGTAAATTCCGAATCGAGCATTTAATTTAATTTTTTTTTGTTCAGGGTTGAATAGGGTTGGGCTTTGAAATAAAACAAATTTTTATTGTGTAACATAGCTAAAAACAATATAAGTGTCACGTTTATTTCCTGGTTTATATTCACCAACCTTACCTCTTTTCAGGGTTATTAAAGGTATATAATAAATTAAAAATAATTAAGTCTGAAGTCAACAAGACCCCTGGAGATACCGTATCTCCATCTGAAGCTACCTGTGTCCCTAAGACGCCGTTTCTAAGGGTTGTGGAGTAAACCACATTAAATAATCTGGCGCTCGAGCAATTTCCGTACTAGGGTGTCACTTGTAAGGCATATTTTTCTTTGTGGCAAGAAAAAGCCTTACAATATATATATTATTCTCAGATATTTCGGATTCTGATATTATTATATTATAGATTATAGGTTAGGATGTATAGTTGAGAAACTTTATCTCGGGGATGGGATGTACAGTATAGTGGGTGAATGATTTATGAACGAATCATTTTTAAGAATGGAATCAAAATATTCGATTTGCTAAAAAGAAATAAAAATCTGAAAACATCAGTATATTTCTTGATATGAAAATTGTACATATACACAAAAGACTTTAAGTTTATTGAAAATGGCCATGAATTACCCAAAAAAAGTTATCCCTCAATAATTATTCAATGATGTGCAAAAATATCCAAAAATGGATAATTTCCCACAGATCGGCAACACTTCATTTATGATTCTAATTTACACGTGCGTATAGCTGGCGCCCTCATTCTATTGCGGTAGTTAGTGGAATTAGAACTCTATATGAAAAAATTATATATATGGAATTCTTCTATATATTGGGCAATATTTTTATATATATATATGGTTTTTTTTATATATATGGTGTATTATTATATATATTGTAAGAAGTTGTATTTTGTCCCAAACGGCGCCTCATAAATGGATGTCCATTTTTTATTTAATATGAACATATTTTGGACGTGAATTGTACCAAAATGGACAATAATAGATAGATAGATAGATCTTTATTAATTAGGAATCCTAATATACATATAAAACTAGACTAAAAATTACATATAAATCTAAAAGTAGCATAAATAAATAAATACCCTTACAATACATATACACATTTCAAATATAAAATATAAGTTTAAAATAATATAGACAAAAATAATATACATTAAAAACATCAAGTAATGGAATTAGTAAAATCTTAATTAAATTGAATTTTTAATAAAGTCCTTAAGTTTAATTTTAAAACAGTTTATTGTGGTTGATTCGCGTATAGATAAAGGGAGATCATTGAATTTTTTGAAACCTTTAAAGAATAAAGTTTTTGATATGTAGTTCTTGCAATGTAGATGCTATTTGTACATCTTGTATTATAATTATGGATATTATTGTTGAACGTAATATATTGTTGGAAGTATTCTGGTGCCATATGATTTACTATTTTAAATACTAAAATCATTGTAAAATAGTACATTCTTTTCTCTACTGACGATTTGTTTTCAGTATTACTCTCATTCCTCGATTTTGAAGTTTTTGTAGCATGTTTAATTTATTTAAGTTGAATAAGTATAATATAGATGCGCAATAATCAAAATGAGGCTGAATTATGGTATTATAAACAGTAATTTTGGTTTCAGTTGATAAGTTTTGCGAAATTCTACTGAAGAAATAAAGTTTTTTAGATATTTTTTTATAAATATAGTTAAAGTGGCTATCGAAATTTAAGTAATTGTCTAGTTGAAACAACTTCAATGTGTTCATTATTAATGTTCAAATTTGTTTTTAACGTCGATACTACTATATTTGAATTTCGTTGTGAAGACCATTGCTTTAGTTTTTCTTACATTTAATTTTAGCTTATTTATGTTCAAGTATTTATTTACCGATGATAATGAGGCATTCATTTTCTCTATGGCTTGATCCAGATTAGCATCACTACATGTTATTAAAGTATCATCAGCAAAAAGATTAATGAATTCACAATCAACAAAGAGTTCAATATCATTAATATATAAAATAAAAAGAAGAGGACCCAATACACTCCCTTGAGGAATCCCTATTGGATCTTCGATGGATATTTCATGGATGTTATCTGGACCTCTGATGGAGGTTTATTGGACTTATAAATGGACATTACCTGGACCAATGATGGACATCTTATAGACTTCAGTTCCTAGTTTTTGAGAAATGCCTTTCCATCCAAAAAATAATGTAATGCATTAGATTTTCCCAGAGGTCTAGCATTATTACTACAATCTACATAATAATAGATCAATCAGCACCATTTTCAATGTGTGAACTCATCTGATAAAATAACAATATATATTTTTAGATGTGCTGCCATCTATGATTAGAAGAGAGTATTGACAATTATTAAAAGCAAAAAATTCCCGGTGTATTGGGGTTGCATACACAATTTGCATTGTGTGTTGCAAAGCTTTTATTTGACTGATTCTAGTCAAAATGTCACTCTCTTCTTTCGTATCCCTTTCAGAGATTAATACAAAGTTAGAAAACGAGTAAGGAATTTAATTTATCAGATTCGACATCCTAAGACCGGTTTCTGCCTTTCGGCTTCGTCAGTTAGGCTTTTCGAATCCAATAAATAAAATTTTTAATAATTGTCAATACTCTCTTCTAATCATAGATGGCAGCACATCTAAAAATTTTATCTTATAGCGGATATAGCTACTGACTTGTACGAGTTTGGAATTTTATTTATTGGATTCGAAAAGCCTTACTGACGAAACCGAAAGGCAGAAACCGATCTTAAGATGTCGAATCTGATAAATTAAATTCCTTACTCGTTTTCTAACAATATATATATGAAAATGTTTTAAACAACACAGAACTTGAAATAAAAATATTCTAAAATAAATAATTAATTTAAATATAAAACTGAAATAAACATACATTTCTGGTGACGATGAGTCAGCTTTACTAATATTATGTTGCTGCTCGTTTTCTGTGAATGGAGACTGGACACTACCACTTTTAGGACTGTTGAACACGATCTTTACTACATTCCCCAGAATTACTATTATTGAAATCACATATATTGGGATCAGACTGAAAGCTCGAAGCAGGTGGTGAAACAAAAGCAGAACTTGACAGAAGGATTTGTCTGTCACTAGTAGAAGATAAGTTTATCTCTCTTCGAGTTCTCTTATATACTTTGTTTAAGTACTTCTTTCGTACGAGGTTTTTTTGAAGAACTTATTATCAATGGAAAGTGGAACTGATTATTGAATATATTCTAAATCCATTAGAACTTGGAACCAAATAAATAACCTGTCAATTGTCAGTTGTGAAGTTGAAATTATTCCCAGGAATGCCAACAGTATCAATGCTACCATTTGGTTAAATTTATTTCGAAGTTAATTGGTCCATCAGAGGTCCATAATAGATCCATAAGAACATGGACCGGAAAAGGATATCCATTAATTATCCATTGTATGTCCATGAACGACGTCTACTAGAAATCTATTGGACGTCCTTTTCTGGTCTATGTCCATATGGACTTTTGATGGATGTCCATCGAATATCCTGTGTTTACTGGGGGGTGGGGTAGTGTTTTTAGGCAGTTTATCACAACTTGAGCTACGTGTCTCTGCTAATATTCCCGCCGTTTTTTCTTTAACCTAAAGAAGAAACGCAGAGTTCAAAGATCACTAAAATAGTTCCAAACATTGTAAACAAATGAAATAGGTTGGTTTAAATTAATAAACAGTTAAAACCTCTGAATTCTCTTTTAATTTCCTGAAGTAACTAATATTAATATTCCGGGAAAATTTACTAATCTATACATTCGTGTAAAAATGCCCGCGATTTTTTTCGCTATGGATTATTCTACTAAAAATCAATTCTGAAATAATGTTCACATGACCCCGATTTTCAAATTTCCTTTCTGGCGATTTTTCCCCACTCGTTAGCAATTTATTCTTGGCTGGTATTCCGCAGCTTCTGTAAGCCTCCACTAGGAGGCCGCTGAGATAGAGCAGTCAAAGGGCAGCATCGTAGGGAAAAAAGGAGCATTTCACCCTATGAATATAGATTAACTGTTTTGCTGTGTGACCGCGTGCGTGGACTTAGACGTGGGCATTATACCGATTCGGAAACTAACAATTTTAGGTTAAGTATGGCCGAAAGAAAATATTTAGTTGTTACTGTAATAATAATAATAATATTGATATTAATATTACCGAGATATCAAAACAGAATGGGGTATACTGTATACAGGGCGATAGGACCAAATATACCTTAACGAAATATTGCTGTGGTATAAGATACAAGGCGTTGAAGATGATTTTTTTTTCCTTTTGTTCTACAAGTAAAAATAAAAATAAAATGTAAAAATGTAAATATAAAAATGTAAAAACTCTAAAGACCATAACACATATCATATCATAGATCCTCTGACAGACTACATTAATGTCCAAGTTTTTTGTAATAATGTCACTGTATAATTATCAATTATTATCAAAATCAGCACAGATTTGTATTTACTTTTTTTGAAAAATAGGTACTTTGAGTGATATTTTGGATGTCTCTAGATGTAAGAAGGAAAATATGGTTTATGCAGGATGAAGCTCCACTTCATTTCCCCATAAGTCGTTTTTTTTTAATACTCGGATGCTGTCCCATCGCCATCTGCACCTCTTGGGCTTTTTGTGCCTTCCAGCACCAACTCCGTAACTCTTGATCCTTGTACCATTTTGTACAGGTTCTTCACCGGTTGGACGCTGTATTCTTCGGGAGTTAGCATGGACTGTCCGTAAATTGCCTGTCTTTTGACAGTATATGTTTGGCTGTTTCTGTCCTTTTACCACATTGTTTGCAGGAAAGGTCTCCGTTGTACAGCCCCATCTTGTACAGGTGTCCTCTCATTGGACTGTGTCCAGTGAGAAGGCCCGTTATTGTTCTTAGCTGATTTCTGCTCATCTTGAGCAGTTCTTCAGCTTTGTGTTTGGACGGTTCTTTAATAAATGTTTTGCCGTGGTGCATGAGAGGGGCTTTCTTCCACACCTTTCTCTTTGTTTTCGTTTGATCCTCGGATGTTAGATTTAGTAACACCAAGTGGACCAATATATGGAGTTGATGAACACTTTCTGGCTAATTCATCAGCTTTTTCACTGCCCTCGATGCCACAGTGACCTGGAACCCACATCAAAGTTATTTTCCCATACCAGTCTTGAGGTCACTTTTGGGTTCATGAGAGCCTTCAGTGACGCTTGACTGTCTGTGCATATTTTTTGATCCGTACATTGCGCACTTCCCTCATATTGTTTTCTCTCGCGCATTGCAAGATAGTTGCGCACTTCCCTCATATTGTTTTCTCTCGCGCATTGCAAGATAGCATACATTTCCGCCTGGAATACGGAAGTGTTTGTTCCCAGTGAGACACTTATTTGGAAGTTTCTCCCCTCGCTGTATATTCCAGCACCAGTTCCTTCCCTGGTCTTGGATCCGTCTGTATACCTTTCTCCAGGTTTGCCCTTGATCCCTGGTCTTGGATCCGTCTGTATACCTTTCTCCAGGTTTGCCCTTGATGCTGTGCTCTTTCCACTCCCTTCGATCTTGCATAATCACCTCGAAATTAGTGTTAAAGTAGTACAACTATTTCCTTTATCCTATTGTGATACCATCTATTGCTCGGGTTTTGTTGCCTTAGAAGTTCCATCCTTGCCTCCCTCATGATTGTTATGTCAATCGGGGGGAGGTTCAAAAGTGCCTCCATGGCTGAGGTTGGTGTTGTTTTCATAGCCCCCGTTATGCTAAGGCAGGCAAGTCTTTGTACCTTGCTCAACTCAGCTGCGGCTATTTTTTGGGTTATCTTTGTCCACCATACCAAAGATGCGTATGTGATCATGGGTTTCACCACTCCATTAGTCGTTAGAAATCATCTGTGACATATTTCTCCAGCACAAGAAGTGATTTTGAATGGCCACCGAGAAGTCCTGACTATAACCCTCTTGTCTGGGAACATATGAAGCCCATGAAATTAATTTTATACAGAAGATTAATAATAATAATAAAATAATATTTCATAATGTAAAACAGTTGATGACGTTTAATGATGTACTTTTGTTAAATCGAATTTTCATTTTAATAAAAAAAAATGTTTAGTAAATTGACTTGTGTATGGAAAAACAAACTCTAATCTAGCAGGCGTGTGTGATCCTGCAGTTAAGGACGAACAGGAAGTTTGGTTTTGTAGTGGAGAAAGGGCACGTCACTCGCACTATCTGTCCATGACACGCATTTACACACTAACGCCGTTGCGTACCAGTTTCCTAGACAACACATTTTACCAGTTTTCTATACTTTTGTAATAAATGATTATATCACAAAATCATAATTTAATAGCTCTCCTGCGAACTTTCACATACTTGCGCTATTAACACAAATATCATATACTACAAACAGTATTAAAAAGAATTAGCCCGGGTAGAAATAAGATAAATAACTATTGAAATGATATACAGTAACCCTGGTGACCAACCATTGTTGTATTCATCATAAGAAGCGCCAACAAATGCTCTACAAATTTTATCAAGTATTCTCTTTGGTTATATTCACTAGTTTTTCTTAAAACAGCTCCTTTTTTCGAAAAATAGCAGATATCGTCGAAAAACGGATTTTCGAGAACTCTAGAGCCATTTCCTACCATAAAACATTTTGTATATTCCTATCAGTCGTTTGTATATTCTTATGAGTCGTTTGTACATTCTTATCAGTCGTTTGTATATACTTATCAGTCGTCAAAAATGTCGTTCATTGAGATTATAGCGTAGAAATACGAATATTTGCCATTTTTTGAAAATAAAAGAGCTGTTTTAAGAAAAACTAGTGAATTTAACCATACCTACCTTTAAAATATTTCCCTTTACCTACGAAACATCCTGTATACAGGCAATTCAAATTTCAAGACCTTGTATCGCAAAAATAAAGGCTCTTTTCAGACGACTTGCCTTAAAATTCTAGTAAACGGTAAAATAAATTATTAATATATGACATTTCTAAAAATAAGCTTACTCAGGAAATGTTTCCTTTGTGCTGAACCTGATTATTTAGTATAAACGTGAAATTGCATCATCAGAACCTTCCATGTGTCATAATTCCCCTACAAGGGGCACAACAAAATGAGCCATTTCCTTTCTAAACCATGCGTATCCCTGTTAGAACACTTCGACATATCCTGATTTTAACATGCAGGATCGCGTGTGTCTGATTCGATGACACGTGTGTGTCTGTGAAATATTCGGACGTCAACGTATCGGGGGAACTGGATACTTTGGTTGAGCTTACTGATCGTTGTTAATTTTTTATATTACTTTGATTTCTAATTCTACTATTGGCACGCAAACCACAATTTCTGTTATTGAATTTAAAAAATTACATTATCAAATACTATTAAACGAGCAAGGTTTGTATGTGTGTGTGTGTATGTGTGTGTGTCCAGAGGATCTCGAAATCCACTCGTCAGAATTCAATGAAACTTTCAGGGTAGACTAATTCCTATCTAAATCGGCGAAAAATGTAGGTCTCATGTCTGTGAAAATTCGATCTTCCGAGATATTTACAAGAAAAGTTAAGCTTTTAGTTTTATTTCCTAGCAACGGCACATAATAATAACTTGTTTCTATAGTAATATATACTATAAAGGATAGATGAGTACAGTCAAAGTGGGGATATAACGTCACATTCCATAGGCGTACTTTGCAAAATAAGTTTCTATAATATAAATAAGGTCACAGCATATCAAATATATATACGCACTTCGTAGATTGAATTTTGAAGTTATATTATTTACAAAAAATAAAAATAAACTTTATGCATCCAACACTTTAACATTGAACGAATTAAATTTAACCAATAAATAACAAGGAGGATTATATGTTGGGATTAAATTAAATCTCTTGGCATTAAAAGTAACGCTTCAGTACTTACCTAAACTCAAAGATTAAAAAAAAAGTTAGTTCAAGAACTATCTTTAAAAGCCACTGTCTTCACTAAAACTACTGGCATCACTATAATTGTCTTTTCTGATGTTTATTATTATCGGTTCTATTAAATTATCCATTGATATATCCACTTTCCTAAATGAATTTTCCACATTTTTAAACATGATCAATGCATTTTCCCCAATGTTCTCTATTTACATCTGAAACTGCCTTCAAAAACAAATTTCGCACATCAGGAAATTTAAATGTTTTATTGTTTTGAGAAACATAACCTTTTAATAATTGAGACCAGATCAGTTCAATGGAATTTAACTCTGCGTGGTTCGGAGGAAATCTGAGAATTTTAATTCCTTTTTCTCTGGCCATCTCATCCATAATATATTTTTTGAATTTGTTTTTATGTTGCCTTGCTATTACTAATAATTCTGCCTTCAAGGATTTAGGAGGACTGATGAAGCCATTTTGAAATATATATTAATACAAAATTCTGAATCAATTAAAATACATACGATACGGCTATGAATAAATAAAGTCTGACTTATCTGTCAAAAGAACAAATTTATTACAGTAAAAACCATGGAAACAAGAATCTAGACAAAAACTATATTAGGCCGATCAGATGTATTAAAATTTAAATTTTAACTACAAATAAGCATTGAAGGATGAGGTAAAAATAAAATTTCTACCTCTTGAACCTGTACTACGTTCTGCAAATTAAATACTGCACTCCTTTCTTCTGTATAGTATAGTAGTAAAAAGGTTTGACTTTATTTAATTTCTGGCGTTTTAATCAGAAAGAATTCAATTTTAAATTTGTCGCTTTATATAAAAAAGGAAAGGTTCATTTGACGGACATAAATAATTTGCTTGTCAAATGACAGCCATCTTATTAATTCAAAGTTGAAAATACAACGTTGCCAATTCAATTTCAGAAATCATGGGTTTAGGTAAATATTTATAGGAACGTTGAGTAACACTGTTAAAATGGACACCTGTCTTCCCTTCCCCGATAGTGTGAGACTACCCCTTACGGCTACTATTTTATTATGCGGACAGCTTTAATATTTAAGTTTTCATGATCAGAGAGAGAGAGAGAGAGAAAAAGAATTTTTGAAAAAATATGATATCAATATCTGCCACACCTCGAGAGTCTGGTCACAGGTTTTTGTGGAGGTTTTTACCCAAGTATGAATATCAGACCTATAATTTTCTTTCACTGCAGATCAAAAAATAATAAAATCAATTGAACATAGAGTTTTTCTTATATAGTGATAAATAGAGTGAGCTGAGCGATCTTCTGTTGACGGGACGTGTGCCCTACACGCTGCTGTTGCACGTCCCGGAAACGGGGCTTGTCCACCGTGACAATTCGCGAAGATCAAGCGTCAGTAGAAGTTGCCCTAAAAGGGTGAAATCCCCAGAAACTAGGCAACTTTAATGCATTTAACTAACCTCTGTGACAAGCAGTTGATAAACGTCAACAACAGCTGCAGCCAATTGAAAATTAACACTGACAGCTTTTTTAATTTTCCCGCCTACTTTCAAGCCAATCGCCAATCAACTTTTTATTTATCTCCCTATCAGTAGTTCAAGTAGATGTCGCCCACTCCGTGATTTTCGCGAATTAATTAATAATTTGTCATGTTATAAATATACTTAAATTATATACTCATTGGGCTGCTTAAAAATGTAGATTTGAATATTAAGAGCGAAGCTCGGTGACCAGATATTATTTAAATTAAATCCTTTTTGTAAATGTCTGATGAGCCAAGTTCTTTTGTTCAGTCAAGCTCTTGTCCTACAATTAGAATTGTTGCATTTATTTGCATCAAAATATTTGTTTTATGAACTTAGGAGATGTCAAAGAAATTGGTTTGGATATTTGCTTTTCCAACAACTGATGTACAAACTCTTGCCGCAGGATTTCCCACTTTACCTTACAAAGGACCATATTTTTAATATTTGATAAGAAAAATGTTTTGCAGAATAAAAAATACGCTTTTTAGTGATGCATAAACGTTTCTGTCAGATGGTCAAAATTTGTACGAGTTCTTATCGAGGATGGATTATAAACAAATACTCGAAAAAAGTCCTCTGCTTGTATACATGCATATTTCGCTACCAACTCAACCCACTAATCCCATCTCATCGGCCTTGCCATCAACTCCAGCACTCAGACACACGCACAAGAGACACAGCCCTCTACGATCAAGATACGAACGACCATTGTTACGGATAATCTCGAACACACTCTTGTCACGCGCAGCGCCGATGTTAGCCCGACGATCCCAGGCCATCCGAGATCCAGAATTATCATATAAATATGTCAAAGAAGGCTGAGAGTTTGTCGTGGGTGTGTATACGAACTGATAAGAGATTAGGAAAAAAAGAAGAGGAAATGAGCTGGGAGGCAGGGGCCGAGGGACGGTTTTGGAATAGATGATAATATACGGATCGATGTTTGCCTACTAAATATGAGTTTTTGTTACAGTTGTACGTTTTTTGTTTATTTGACATCGATACAAACATTTAACCTATCTAGGAGGCTTCGGGACAGTTTAGATGGCACAAGGAACAAGTTGCGAGGAAATAGAATAGATACTCACAACTGTCCTTAATCAGTTATCCAGTTTAATCACAACTCTTTCACCCGTGCAATCTGGAAACAAAGAAATAGTTTTGTAGACAGACACATTATCTAGTGTGCTCAACAACTTATACACAGCCTTAACCCAAATTGTCTGAGAATTACATTGTACAGATCTCTTACTGTGCAAGAAACAACCTCATAGGTAACATGCTGGAACTGGAGAACAAAGCTGGAAATGTTAAGCACGTGTTTCATCACAGCGTAGTATTTTTTCCATGTATGAGGTGCGTCTTACTTACACCAAACAAGTTCGTTTCGTGTGAAGTCCTATTTACATCTATGTTTTTAGTCCAGATGATCTAGGCTTTTCAAAAAGCCTATTATCCGTTCTGGAGCTAGCTCTGTAACCTGCTCAGGCTCTAGGAAAACCTGTTCCAGGTCAAGGCGCTGGCGGACAATTACCCTGCAGTTGCAGACAATATGCTGCGCCGTCTCATCTGCATAATTGCAGAATCTGCATGTTACCTATGCATCTATATCATTTGGTGTCCATATTAAAATGTTCATTCAACTAGTCTTCAACGAATCCATCAAGGAAGATGGTGCCTATCCTGCTATAGTAATACCGCTTTATTAGAGAGACATAACGTTACTTCTCTTGCAAGTAGGAGGAACACAGCTGCTTTGATTTATAAGGTGATCCATTCAAGAGTAAATTCAAAGCCCCTAGAGAAAAACTCACCCTTATTCAAAATTTGCAACAACTATCAATCATAGGTATGAAATCTTCTCTTGTAGCATTGCTTCGCTTATACTATTCCAACTAGTTACTGGTATATCTATAATCGATTATAGTCCCTTGGAAAACTTTATTCGACATCTCGGCTGATATCATGATGAATGTTTAGAACCCACCTGTCAGTCGGTAGAGAATAATTCGACGGAAAGCCATGTCGTTTTTCTTGTTTAAACCCCACAAATACCCGTTGAAACGGACTTGATTTAGGTAGCCATCGCGTTAATTCGGCCCAGCAAATACCTCAGATTATTTAAACTGCCCAATAAATACAGTCGGTCATTAAAAATACATGTGTTGACCATTATATCGGGTTAAATAGATCGTCCTCTTGTGGCAACATGAGTTAATACTGTATTAACCACGGGATGAATTAGATGAATGGGACATTTTACATGTTTTTTTTTTTGTTTTCGTTTAGTACATATAAATCTGTAAACATGTTTTATGGTTCGTTTTTAATACACGAATTAATGGGCTCTGAGATTTTACTATGTTTATTTTGTGTTTATGTCAAATTTAAATTATAGGAGCAGATGTATTTGAATTGTATGTCACGCGTTTGGATAAGGCTCAATTTAGCATTTTGTAATAGTAATGAAGAAAATTAAACCGTGTAAGGAGCAAGAGGTGTCTGGGTCATATATTTTTTTTTCTTAAAAAAATTTAACCAGGGAAACCACCACGTGAAATTACGTCTAACAAGCCTGTATCCCTACTTCCTGTAATCTCGAAACTGTATGGAAAAATATTACTAAAAAGACTAAAACCTATTATAGAAGAAAAGAAACTAATTCCATCACACCAGTTTGGATTTAGAGAAAACCATTCAACTATAGACCAAGTCCGTAGAATAACTAATATCGAAAAAACCTTAGAAGAAAAAAGTTCGCTCCACCGTCTCCTTGATGTAGCGCAAGCTTTCGATAGAGTTTGACATGAAAGACTCAAACACAAAATGAATCGAGTATTGCCAAAACAGTATTCAGAATTATTACCATCATATATATCAGAAATATACTTTAGGATTAAACAGGAAGAAGCATACTTTAAAATTAAGAAACTAAGGCAGGAGTACCACAAGGAAGTGTATTAGGGCCAGTCACTAGTGATATTCCTCAATTAGAGCTACCTTTGCAGATGACACCGCTATCATAGTATTAATTTAAGTTGGACAAAAATTACTCATTGATCGTGATGTGGTAAGATTGTAATGTAACAAAAAAATTAGGGTTAAAATTGAAGAGTTGTTGATAACTTTAACTTTTTTATGGTATATACTGCCAATTTAAACCAGGAAGTTAATAGTATTTTGATCTAAGTTGGAATTTTTGTAGCAGTTCTAATTCCAGCTCGGATTCGGGGTTAAAATTGGGGTATTTCTAATGTTCCTTCTATCAAAATATGGATTTTCATAAATTGGTCTGCCTATGTATTGGGAGTACAAATTAGTTTGGTTCAAAATAGTTCAATAGTTTTATTAAAGGACTTACCCGATCTTAGATCCCTAAAGAATTGTTTGCAGTTTTGTAAAAGGTCAAGACTTACCTTTAAAAATTAACAAATCACACTGAACTATGAAATATTTTTATTTAAAAATAGATTCTACGTAATATAAACTTGCACTTCAGTACTTCACCCAGTGGCGGATCTAGGGAGTTTTTCAGGGGGGGGGGGGGCATCAGGTAATGGAAATTTGTAACCAAAGTGATTAAGTGATAAAAATTTGGGATGCTTGTGAAAATATTCAATACAACGAATAATTTTGGTTTGTATAACGTGTGTTTTCTTCTTGTTGAAAACCAATCAAAAGGTTTACTTGCCTACCCAGACTCTAGTTGTTGAACCAATATCAACTATTCAGAACTCTAGGGGGGGGGGGGGGGCATGGCCCTCATGCCACCCCCCAGATCCGCCAGTGACTTCACAAAAACAGTAAATACAAAATCTACATTGCATGGTGATTTTAGTTAAAGAAAAAATCGACACGCTTAAATTTCGTTTAATTAGGTATTTAACTTATCAATATTTTGTCATATTAAATGCCAAAATGCCGCCCCCTAGAGCGGGCCCTGTGGGGATACATAACAAACAAGACAAAATTAAAAATCAGTCAAAAAATTTGTAACCCCCAATACAAATTGATGTGATTTTTTAGATTCGAAGGCCTAAGAAACCTAGCTCTGCAAAAGTTTAAACAAACCAAATTGGATAGTGACCTTCAGGTTTACAAAAAAATTAGAAATGAAACTGTAAAATTAGTAAGACAAAATCGTAAAAATGTTATCAATAATGTTGCTAAAGAAAAAGACAAAAAGAAATTATGGAAAACGTTTAAATATTTAAACTTATGCAAAAATGCCAAATTTGATATTCCAGATAACTTAGCAGATCCCAATGATATTAATAATTACTTTTCTGATTTTCTGCGTGATAATTCTGATGATAAGTGCAAAGGAAAAATAGATTTCTACACAAATAATGTTGGTAATTTAGGTCAAAATATTTTTTCTTTTCGTATGGCAACACTTGATGAAGTTTCGATGAAATTAAAAGTAATGCTGTTGGAAATGATAACGTATCACTTTTAATGTTAAATTTTTGTAGACCATTTATTGATACTTATTTAATCCACCTCATCAATTCCTGCATAGAAAAAAGTTACGTGCCTAAGGCTTGGAAAACTTCAGTTGGTAAGCCGTTACCTAAAATTTCTAATCCCAAAGAATACTCTGACCTGAGAATTATTAGCATTTTGCCCGTTTTTTCGAAAATATTAGAAAAAATATTATTTAATCAGCTATGCAACTTTTTTATAGAAAACCAATTAATACCTGATACCCAAGCAGGTTTTAGAAAAGGTTATAGTACGGCCACAGCTTTAGCCGTTGTAATGGATGACATTATTAATGCACTTGATTTTATTAGATTATTCAAAAGCATTTGACACCATTAACCATAAACTGCTTTGTGCCAAACTTCGCTATTATGGTGCGTCACAAGATGCAGTCTCTCTTATTTTTTCATATCTAACTGATAGGTCACAAGTAGTCGAGGTTGATGGTGTCAGATCAGAAGCTATTAATATTTTAAGTGGTGTTCCTCAAGGATCTATCCTTGGGCCGTTATTGTTTATTTTTTACACGGCTGATATCTTAACTTCGGCAAGACGTGGTAAGGTACAGGCTTATGCAGATGATACGCAATATTACTACCGTTTTTCTACTAAAAATTGTGAAGAAACTTGCCGACTCGTTAACCAAGACCTTCAAGGTATTTCTGATTTATCCAAACAACATAATTTAAAATTAAATTCATCAAAATCAAAAGTAATGATATTTTCATCCCGAAATAACAAAGTCTTTCTTTCCGGAAATATTAATATTAGTATAGATGGGGTACCTTTACCTATAGTGGATGAAACCCGTAATCTTGGTGTTATTTTTGACAATGAATTGAGATTTCATACACATGTACGTAATCTAATGCAAAAATGTTACATGTCTCTTAAATCTATTTATGCCAATAAAGCACTTCTTAGTCACAATATGCGAATGCTTTTGTCTGAGTCATTGGTTCTTTCACACTTCACTTATTGTGACTACATTTACTATTTTTGCTTAGATGAAGCTGATAGGACAAAGGTACAATATATTCAAAACTCATGTTGTCGGATTATCTTTGGTTTAAGAAAATATGATCATATCACTCATAAAATAAAATAATTAAATTGGCTTATAATGAAAAACCGTGCGAAATATCATTTGACTACGTATGTTCACTTCTACATCCGAGATTATAAAAGAAAAATTTGTTGCTCGTAAACACATTACAAATGTAAATCTTCGAGACCCCAATCGTCTCACTATGCCAATCCATAGTTCAGTAATGTTTAATCGCAGTTTTATATATAACGCAGTGTCATTATATAACGCGATACCAAATGAATTTAAAATTTTTAAACACTCTACATTTAGGTCTAAAGCAAAAAAATTCTTTTTAAATGAGCAAAACAATGATTAATATGGCATATGACATTTTTGCAATTCGGAGCTCTGTTCAATGTTCCCTTCCTTAGAAAAATTAATATTTGACTATATAGTAAAATATTTTTTTTTTTTTTACATTTTTTAAAAAAAAAATTTTTTTTGATATTGTATTATTACTTTTTTATATATATATATATATATATATATATATATATATATATATATATATATATATATATATATATCTTTTGTTTGTTAATGTGGTTAAGTATGAGTAGCCCTAGGCTAAACTTCGCCACTCCCACTTTTGTTTTTTATTTGTTTAAATTATATTTTGTATTCTTTCATCTGGGAAATAAAGACGTTTATTATTATTATTATTATTATTATTATTATTATTATTAACTGAAATCTTAACTCCCTAAAAGGATTATTTGGTTATATTTTATTTTCTGGATTATATTCAAGAAAAATCTTATCTGAAACAAAAAAAATGTATCATCTTATAATAGTAATTTTCTACCCCAAACCCAATTAAATCACAATGAACACCGCGATGGAATTCTTAGGGTACATTAGTCAAGTAAATGGGTATTTATAAAGAGGGTAGTAAGGGAGCAATCCACCCCTCTACAAGTTGTTATCAGGTGCCTTGCTCATGACCACTGTTTCCAATTATTTACACAATACGAGGCACCCCCGAGGGGTTATTGTCTGCCTCCCGATGCACAGTTTGCCGCCCTCCGGCGCTCTCCACCCCCTCTACGACCCCCATTCGATTGATAAAAAATACATACCAGTTTTGGGCTTTGTATTTTTTTGTATTGTACTTGATGTATATGGGGTCGGTTAGGGGTTAACAAAAACTTTTTTTTTTAAATGACTTCCAATATTATTGATAATAAATTGCTGAAATTTTATAAATCACAATTCGTTACTTTTATAAATTTTGTGATCGAGTAAAAATCCAAATTGGAAATTCAATAATGTGAGGTTCAAAGGGTCAAAATGATTTTCTTCAATATATTGAGTCGTTATGATGAAGAAAAAATATTCTCACTCACTCACACCTGTCTTGTAAATTTTTTCAAGGTTGAGTTCACCCGGTGGGGTTGAATTTACATTAAAATAAATGGAGTGCACGAGAATGTGGTCAACACTCCGCCCAACACGAGAAGCTGGTTAACATCCGCCCAATACGAGAACCCTAAAATAATATACATTAAACCCCTGATCGAATACCCCTCGGCCCAGAAAGAAATTTACAAACTCTAACAGTTTATACAATAAAAACATTTAAATATCTCAACATACCCTTCTATACAGTGAAGGGGAATTCTCGGCGAATCAGGAACTTTCCTCACAGATGCTTCCGTGGAAGGTGAATCCTCGGAGAATCAAATCGTCTTCCGGGGAAGGTACTATCCCTATAATATTAATAGGCCTTACACACTTGCCAAATAACATAATACTCGACTGTCATGAAAAACGCCTTACCTGACAAAAATGGCGTCGTTACGAACGTGGCTTGGTTTGGTACAAAATATCAATTCCTCTTCGAGAGAATCAGACCAGGGTAAATACACCAAATCAAATAGGCACCCTGCAAGTCTAACAATACGGGAATCGCTCGTCAATCCCAATCAATGGTACGAAATAATCTTCATAAAACACCGGGCGATTCCTCAAAATTTTGTCTAAACCACGTTATACTTATCACCCAACAAGAAAGAAAGACCACCAGGCCGAAATTTCCTTCTAAATCCTTCTAGAACGAATTCAACCACGCAAGTCCAGAAAGAGATTAACCGCCACGGGTCACTAAAAACGACGTGACCAATCATATAACATGACTGGTCAAATTCTGCGACTTGACCAATCATATAATAGGTGACTGGCTAACACAGCCGTACAGTACCTCAAATTTAACAGAAGAAATGACCGGAATCTATTTTAATGTTCGAAATTTAATGTTCAAATGGATATAAACTGAGTCAAAAATTTGAGGCTAAATGTAACATATCTTATGTGATATATGGTTCCTAAATAATATAATTCGGTCCCTACAGTGGCTCACATCTACCCAAGAAAAACAAGGTATGGAAACTAATTAATGTAATAAGGTCTTAATACCGAATTTAAACGTTACACGTCTTCCCACACATGTCGTCCCGATTTTTGAAACAAGATATTTAGTATTTTTAGATGTGCTACCATCTATGGTAAGAAGAGAGTATTGACATTAAATTTTGACTGAATCTAGTCAAGATGTCACTCTCTTCTTTTTTATCCCTTTCAGAGATTAATACAAAGTGAGTAAACCAGCAAGGAATTTTCATTTATTAGATTCGACATCCTAAGACCGGTTTCTGTCTTTCGACTTCATCAGTTAGGCTTTTCGAATCCAATAAATAAAATTCCAAACTCGTACAAGTCAATAGCTATATCCGCTATAAGATAACATTTTTAGATGTGCTACCATCTATGGTAAGAAGAGAGTATTGACATTAAATTTTGACTGAATCTAGTCAAGATGTCACTTTCTTCTTTTTTATCCCTTTCAGAGATTAATACAAAGTGAGTAAACCAGCAAGGAATTTTAATTTATTAGATTCGACATCCTAAGAGCGGTTTCTGTCTTTCGACTTCATCAGTTAGGCTTTTCGAATCCAATAAATAAAATTCCAAACTCGTACAAGTCAATAGCTATATCCGCTATAAGATAACATTTTTAGATGTGCTACCATCTATGGTAAGAAGAGAGTATTGACATTAAATTTTGACTGAATCTAGTCAAGATGTCACTCTCTTCTTTTTTATCCCTTTCAGAGATTAATACAAAGTGAGTAAACCAGCAAGGAATTTTAATTTATTAGATTCGACATCCTAAGACCGGTTTCTGTCTTTCGACTTCATCAGTTAGGCTTTTCGAATCCAATAAATAAAATTCCAAACTCGTACAAGTCAATAGCTATATCCGCTATAAGATAACATTTTTAGATGTGCTACCATCTATGGTAAGAAGAGAGTATTGACATTAAATTTTGACTGAATCTAGTCAAGATGTCACTCTCTTCTTTTTTATCCCTTTCAGAGATTAATACAAAGTGAGTAAACCAGCAAGGAATTTTCATTTATTAGATTCGACATCCTAAGACCGGTTTCTGTCTTTCGACTTCATCAGTTAGGCTTTTCGAATCCAATAAATAAAATTCCAAACTCGTACAAGTTAATAGCTATATCCGCTATAAGATAACATTTTTAGATGTGCTACCATCTATGGTAAGAAGAGAGTATTGACATTAAATTTTGACTGAATCTAGTCAAGATGTCACTTTCTTCTTTTTTATCCCTTTCAGAGATTAATACAAAGTGAGTAAACCAGCAAGGAATTTTAATTTATTAGATTCGACATCCTAAGACCGGTTTCTGTCTTTCGACTTCATCAGTTAGGCTTTTCGAATCCAATAAATAAAATTCCAAACTCGTACAAGTCAATAGCTATATCCGCTATAAGATAACATTTTTAGATGTGCTACCATCTATGGTAAGAAGAGAGTATTGACATTAAATTTTGACTGAATCTAGTCAAGATGTCACTCTCTTCTTTTTTATCCCTTTCAGAGATTAATACAAAGTGAGTAAACCAGCAAGGAATTTTCATTTATTAGATTCGACATCCTAAGACCGGTTTCTGTCTTTCGACTTCATCAGTTAGGCTTTTCGAATCCAATAAATAAAATTCCAAACTCGTACAAGTCAATAGCTATATCCGCTATAAGATAACATTTTTAGATGTGCTACCATCTATGGTAAGAAGAGAGTATTGACATTAAATTTTGACTGAATCTAGTCAAGATGTCACTCTCTTCTTTTTTATCCCTTTCAGAGATTAATACAAAGAGAGTGACATCTTGACTAGATTCAGTCAAAATTTAATGTCAATACTCTCTTCTTACCATAGATGGTAGCACATCTAAAAATGTTATCTTATAGCGGATATAGCTATTGACTTGTACGAGTTTGGAATTTTATTTATTGGATTCGAAAAGCCTAACTGATGAAGTCGAAAGACAGAAACCGGTCTTAGGATGTCGAATCTAATAAATTAAAATTCCTTGCTGGTTTACTCAAGATATTTAGTAAAACCAATAAATAAATAAAACTGATTAGTTCAATTCAGTCCTTTAAAGTGTTTTAACATGGCTTTTAAGTTTAATAGTTACCTTAATAGACTAATTCAGTTCCTTCGTGTTCTAAGATGGCTTTTAAGTTCGATATTGTTACTTTAATTGAACTAGTTGAAAACTGCATAATTGTCCGAAAAAGTAACACTTCTCATCCTTGCATCATAAACTACTATTAGATCAAGGAGTTGACTACGTCGTTTTTAATTCTTGGTTATTGACTTATTGAACAGAATGTGCAGCGTAGGGGACATTGGAATTAATTTTACTAAATGATTTTTAAGATCTAATAGGACTTATCTACATTATCTGCACTACTGATAGTACGTGTTGAAGATAACCAGGTTTAGTAGCTTTTCGTTTTTGGTTAATTTATAACTTATACACTCAGTATACCTATAAAATTTACAAATAATCCATTCTGTAATCACTATTCGTGTTCCCACCTGGATTTTCCGTACTTTTACCCGTAAAAGGACCCATTTTGGTCGAAATTTTGTTTAGGGGATTAGAAAGGCATTTCTCACCTCAGAACCGGATTAAAATGAGCAACTCGAAAACCAAAACATTTTACAGACCTGTGGTTAACAATGAGCGAAATTTAATAGGGTCTTTTTAGACGGTATTATAAACCTTTACGGGGTTGGTATTAAATGAATGTTTTCATTGATAGTGTGGTTTCTTTTGAGTTTTTCTATTGAGGGGTATGATGCTGTCGTAAATATTTTCTTCCCTGTTAAAAATTGCGCAAAAACGTCAGAGCGTTTTTAAAGTTACGGCTTTAAGAAAGTTTTTAAATCAGAGATACGAGGTGATTTTTGAAATAAACAAGTTAAAAAGTAATTTTACAAAAAAAATATTGCGACAAAGTTCAATATCTCAAATCCAACTTAATTTCAAGACTAAATAAGGCTAACCATAACTCATATTATACAGGGTGTTTCATAGTTAAACCGACATACGTTAACTGTAAATAGAGGGTACTTAGGTGATTCCAAATAACCTTAGTTAATGGGTCTAACGCCTTTAATAACCGAGATACGGGGTGTTTCATCCATTTCGGCCAATATTTTGATAAGCCGTAACTTTAGAACCACCCTGTAGATTTCTCTCATATTTGGTACAGGTATAGTGTGTTAATAGCCCAATCCTATAATGTAAGAACTACAATTAAAATCCAGATCCGGATTAAGAAGAATTTGCAAAATTTGAAAATCCCCAAAACAACACCCTGTATATCAGATTTTTCAAAATTGGGATCGATATTTGAAAAGAACGGAAAAAAATGAGTTAAAGTGAAAATTTTTTTTAAGGGCACATCCCATTCTACTATTGGAGTTTTAACGTCAAATTACATCAAATGCATTTTTTTCATTTTCGCAAGCAGTAACTTTCGAAATAGCTGGTAGATTTCTTTCATATTTGGTACAGGTATCATTTTTTAGTAGCCCAATCGTATAATGTAAGGACTATACCACAGTTAAAATCCAGATACGGATTAAGAAAAATTTGTAAAATTTGAAAATCCCCATCGCAACACGCTGTACATAAGATATTTTTTAAATTGGATCAGACATTCGAAAAGAATGGAAAAAACTGAGATATTCTGACATATTTTTATAAATGCAAATCTCGTTCTACACATTACTAAACTTTTAAAGTAACTTTAACATAACTTTGGAAACACCCTGTAGATTTGGTACAGGTAGATTATTTAAATAGCCCAATCGTACAATGCAAGAACTAAAGTTAAAATCCAGATCCGGATTATGAAAAATTTGTAAAAGTTGGTAATCTCTAAAATAGCATCCTGTATATCAGATTTTTTTAAATACCTATTTAAAAAAGAAAAAAAAGACAAAAGATGTGTTATTATATATATTTAAAATATTTTTATAGATGCACAAAAGCGTTCTACAAACAAAAAATACAGATTTAATTTTTCGGAATCCCAATTCTGGATACAAAACTCATTAAACTATCAAGTAAGCTTCGGCAATAACACATCTTTTTTCTTTTCTTTTTCAAATAGGTATCCGATTACATTTTAAAGAATCTGATATACAGGGTGCTATTTTAGAGATTATCAACTTTTACAAATTTTTCTTAATCCGGATCTGATTTTTAACTTTAGTTCTTATATTGTACGATTGGGCTATTTAAGCAATCTACCTGTACCAAATATGAAAGAAATCTACAGGGTGTTTTCAAAGTTATGGCTTATGAAAATGACAATATGTATTGTATTACTTTAAAAGTTTAGTAATATGTAGAACAAGATGTGCATTTATAAAAATATGTCAAAATATCTCAATTTTTTCCATTCTTTTCGAATGTCTTATCCAATTTAAAAAATATCTGATGTACAGCTGGTCTACGCAGAAAATATAAATACGCGGCAACAGCTCATTGATAGAATTATTCACTGTTGCAATTCAACAAATTTTCGCGAAGCCGGCCCTGGAATGTTTTAGTTCTGAATATGTCAGTTACACACTTTTACCAAAAAATGAGACAAATCGACTTAATCATTGAAAAGATATATGACCAAACATTATTTTGGTCCAAATCCATAAATCGCTCAGTACATTATTAAAGAAAAACAGAAGACATGCCTCTGCTTATGGTAGAAGTATGTAAAGTTCCTCGTGACTCACCCTGTATATAAATACTAGTGTTCGTTTGTTAGCTATGGTTACCAAGGTTCAGGATTGTCAAACAGCAACTTATAATTTTGAAACATGTAGAGATGAATTAACTTCTATTTTACATTATATAAAATCAAAGTGATCTAAATAATGTTAATAGAAAAGAAGAGAAGATAATCTCAAAGTCTTGCACCACCTCTGAACCAAAAACAACTATTCCTGGGGTGTCCGTTAATTATTATCGTTCATCTCTAGATCACAATTCACCCTCGAACCAATTTCTTCAAACAAATTTTTGTTATTTTGCTTTCTCAACTGTATAAAATATCATTTTGCCTCGATTAGTTAGCTAAACTTAAAGTTGGGATAGTTTACATATAAATAAAATGAAACAACTCAAAATTCTAGCCCACCAAATTTTGTATACTAAGTTAAAATCCTTATCAAATACAGTTAAATGAACATATTATTTTTCGTCATATTGTCCACCCTGCCAAACCCTACCATGATAGCCAAAACCCCCTAACACCCTTGATATCCTACAAAATATCCATTTCACGGTTACCTAATTCCATCTTTTTATCCCGTTTTCACGGCACCCCAGAGTTTAGATGAAAAAGTAGAGATGGACAGCGTTATCAGGAACTGTAGAAACGTTCAACGAAATAAATGAACCAGGAACAGTTAATATATTGGGAGTACAAAACAAATTTATCTGGCAGCAACTGACAGTTCTTAAATTCAATAAATTCAATAAGTTTGCACGATTTAAATTGAAAATATGGATAGTAGTAGTGAAGATACAAGTGAAGCATTTAATTCAACTCCTCCAAACATCACAGAAATGACTCTGATAGCCTGTAGAAATTTATTTCCTCAAAAGGCAAAGCAAAAAAATACGAATTACTGAATCACAGACCACTATGTTAATATAATATATATTGACTGCCACAAATGTACATTTTGAAGGGTGAAATTGAAACACAATATAAGTACTTGTCATATTTCAATGAAATACCCTTTGCAATTGTTTCCAAGGTATTTGTATTTATACAACATTTGTGAAATGAAATATTTTTACGTTACATTATTAACGGAGATGTGATCAGTTGAACAATCAAAGACACACTGTACTTAGGAGCACTTGAGAATTTGAATTTAAAAAATATTGTTTGCTGCATCATTTGTCAAAAAATTTGTAAAATTACGTTGTATTTGGACAACGGAGCAGACCCGCTTGGTTTCGCAGCTTTGTCTTTGTTCTAGAATTGTTAAAAAAAAAAATTCAACAAATTTCGTTTAAAGTTTTAAACAGCCTTTTCCATCTCTACCTCAAAAACCTAACACTAAGCCATGCTATGATACGCCCTTAATCCGAATTTCTGGGACAGGTGGTGGGTAGATATCTCCGCGCAGTAGGCTAGTCCTTCTTAATCCCTGTTGTCATCTGGGTAGGCAATGACGTGCACAGCCTACCGAGACCTTAAGCCGAATGAGAGATCATCTGAGTGTAAAGATTTGTTTGACACTTCTCAACAATAAGTTGCGGGGACCACAGGCGCAGTTTTGCAAACGCGTTTAGTTTGAATAGGTTTTGCTTTTGTATTGAAATTTGTTTTGTTCCAATTTCATATTTATAAAGGAAACGAATTTAATAATGGAAATTCCGAAAAACAGTAAGCAAAATATGTGTCAATAAAAAACAAGATAGAGGTTTGGCTTTTCTAGACTTATCCTTCTTGTGTTTTTATCTTCTCTTTCATCGTCTCTATCCATCTCACATTTTTCGTTCTCTAAATCAACTATTCTGAATTTGAAATACGGTAAACTCATCTTTCGATGAGAGTTGTTGGAGGGTGGCTTGAGAATTGCCTCGAGTGGCTTATGGTCCGTAAATAATTCAAATTCAAACCCAACTAAATAAAAATAAAATTGTTCTACATATCATACCAAAACTAAACTCTCTTTTTCCGTCTGATAATAACCGTGTTCTACTTTTTGCTTGCAAACATCGTTAAGGGGTTAAGTCTTGGTTCCTAGCTTAGGAATAAACTTTCTTACGTAGGTCACTAATCCTAAAAAACCAGCAACCAGCAAAGGTAGTCAAGAATATATAGGATAGAACCTGCAGATTCCTGAATCGTCTATACTAGAACCACAAATGATCTTTCTGTATTTGATTTAAATACAGGAAAAATTTGCTTTAAGTAAAAGAACTTTATTTTGACTTATGAAGGACGGTTCTGTCAATTTAATGACATTCAAACTGTTAAAATTCTCTTTTTTTTTATAATTTGACTATGTGCTTATGTATAATATAGGCACACTCCACTTGCTATTCTAATTCTTCCTTATTCTAAATCAACCCTACAATGATACGTTCGTGGAATTAGCAGGTAGAAAACGGATACCTACTTACTCGCTGGTTAAAAGGTACTTATCACTGAAACGAACAAAGACAGATAGGAATCTGTAAAGCGTTGCCATGAGTTTGTGTTAGAAAAAGCACGAAAAACATCAGATAGTGATTTATTAAAGTTGAATATGATTATCTCAATTTCTCGCTAAACAATCTCTAATATTTCCAATCACAATTCTTGATCGTAAAAATTATCTATAAACAAACATCTTTTAGTTGCTAATTTAGAACCAAATGGTTGTCAAATTGTATTTTTATCATTTTAAGTTGAAGATAATGGCAATAAATAAAAAAGACGAAAGAAATAATATGAGTATAACATGCAAAGGTCAAACACTAAAGGAAGTATCATCATTCGAATACTTAGGGAACATTATAACAAAAAATGGGGGAATAAATTAAGTAAAAGCCACTATCAGAGTAGGAAAATCAACCAACATTTACCAAATGTTGAATGAATTAATTTTTGGGAAGAGAAAGACATGGAATTTATTAGAAATTTAAAGAAGGAAAATTGACAACTCAGCATAATAGAGAGCGGTATAAGCCAGCTTAGCTTCGGTGTTTTTAGCTTAAATAATATTACAATACAATCTCAGTATACTATTGAGTCAATAACAATACTAATGAACTGACATAGCACGACAGTTTCCTGCATCTAACACCGGCAATGCCAAGAAATGAGACGCGCCGATTCAATTTTGTGTCTTCCCGACTTGTATAGAGAATTCAGCATTTCAGATTCCCGACTATTATATGATAACTACATTTTTGTTAGTATTAATGCTTTCCTACTGATATATTATTTACAGACACCGGAAAAGTGTGTTGGCTTCAATCCTTAATTCGATCATTAATATTTCCTAAACACGCATGTAGTAAACGTATAAAATCCCAAATCACAGCGCAGAGTAAGTAACCGAGATCCCAAAATCAACTTTAATCAAATACAAGGGTCCGTAAATTGGTTCTAGCTGTATGTGTATATCACTTGTTTGATCATACTTAAACTCTGTCTCGTGTCGACCCGGTTTGACAATATAGTCAAATAAATTGGAGTGGCTATTAAACCGAAAAAACGTTATATATTTTTATAATAAACCAAAAAACAATTTGACTTTCATTATTCAATAGTGTGTTTCTAAAATTGATTTGATTAAAAAGCGTTGCATAATGAAAGATTTGATTGGTTGAATAATGAAAAGTCAACACTTTTAATAAGCAATAATCAAGATCAAGTACACATTTACATTTACTGTGCGGCACAACCTTAAATGTATACGTCAATGTCACTAATACCAATGCAGTATCCAAGCTCAAGGCATTTTGTCAGAGAGAAATATCCAAAAGGAAAATAAGATTTTCCAAGTGTATTTCGAACAAAGTGATATTCATTTGGTAATCACGTGAAATATCATCGAGCCTACAAGTCGCATGTTTGAATGTTCCCTGAAAACTCTGTCTCGTGTCGACCCGGTTTGACAATATAGTCAAATAAATTGGAGTGGCTATTAAACCGAAAAAACGTTATATATTTTTATAATAAACCAAAAAACAATTTGACTTTCATTATTCAATAGTGTGTTTCTAAAATTGATTTGATTAAAAAGCGTTGCATAATGAAAGATTTGATTGGTTGAATAATGAAAAGTCAACACTTTTAATAAGCAATAATCAAGATCAAGTACACATTTACATTTACTGTGCGGCACAACCTTAAATGTATACGTCAATGTCAATAATACCAATGCAGTATCCAAGCTCAAGGCATTTTGTCAGAGAGAAATATCCAAAAGGAAAATAAGATTTTCCAAGTGTATTTCGAACAAAGTGATATTCATTTGGTAATCACGTGAAATATCATCGAGCCTACAAGTCGCATGTTTGAATGTTCCCTGAAAACTCTGTCTCGTGTCGACCCGGTTTGACAATATAGTCAAATAAATTGGAGTGGCTATTAAACCGAAAAAACGTTATATATTTTTATAATAAACCAAAAAACAATTTGACTTTCATTATTCAATAGTGTGTTTCTAAAATTGATTTGATTAAAAAGCGTTGCATAATGAAAGATTTGATTGGTTGAATAATGAAAAGTCAACACTTTTAATAAGCAATAATCAAGATCAAGTACACATTTACATTTACTGTGCGGCACAACCTTAAATGTATACGTCAATGTCAATAATACCAATGCAGTATCCAAGCTCAAGGCATTTTGTCAGAGAGAAATATCCAAAAGGAAAATAAGATTTTCCAAGTGTATTTCGAACAAAGTGATATTCATTTGGTAATCACGTGAAATATCATCGAGCCTACAAGTCGCATGTTTGAATGTTCCCTGAAAACTCTGTCTCGTGTCGACCCGGTTTGACAATATAGTCAAATAAATTGGAGTGGCTATTAAACCGAAAAAACGTTATATATTTTTATAATAAACCAAAAAACAATTTGACTTTCATTATTCAATAGTGTGTTTCTAAAATTGATTTAATTAAAAAGCGTTGCATAATGAAAGATTTGATTGGTTGAATAATGAAAAGTCAACACTTTTAATAAGCAATAATCAAGATCAAGTACACATTTACATTTACTGTGCGGCACAACCTTAAATGTATACGTCAATGTCAATAATACCAATGCAGTATCCAAGCTCAAGGCATTTTGTCAGAGAGAAATATCCAAAAGGAAAATAAGAATTTCCAAGTGTATTTTGAACAAAGTGATATTCACTTGGTAATCACGTGAAATATCATCGAGCCTACAAGTCGCATGTTTGAATGTTCCCTGAAATTTTATGATTTTCAAATGGTTTTTCAAAATATTACAGAATAATGATGCAATCATGTCATTTAGTGGTTGTATTTTAATTATTTGCACATTTAAGGTAGATTTACTCATTTGTGATCTTGCGTATTGTAATTTTGTACTATATAACAAATAAACTGAAATTGCTGAAATTAAATATTCTTCAGGCGACCTCAATTTGGCTATCAAAAGAGGAACATTAATTAACAAGACTGAGCACCTTACGTTGCATGAAACGATATTAGTTGTTATTGTTTGTTAATTTTAACGTCTCTAATGGCCTAAACTGGACCTACAGGTTATCGTGGGCTCCTAACCACGGTCCTCAATCACCTTAAACCCAGGACTATGCCTTTGTCATGCAGGTGATCTACCGACTAACAAGTGTGTAATTGTGTCACCAACCCCTATCAGTTCCACGAGATATCCGATCTCATCCGGCCTGTTTACCGGCGTGAATGAAACTGCGTATGACACAAATACCTTTTTGCACTTGCCCAAAGTCTTATCTGACTTTAATTCCACTTGAATACGGCAGGATTCGAATCTACTCCCCGAAACTCCCCGAAACGATATTAGATGTATTATAATATACACATCTCTTGTACGATAGTCACTGCTATAGAAAAAAAAAGTCGTGAAAATAAATAACAAACGACCCGACGTTTTTACACGTGGCAGATTGTCAAACAGTAGCGTTACGGCTGCCCAAAACTACACAATGCCTAAGTAATTGGAGAAACCCCGTAAATATTTAAAGAGTGATCCCAATGGACGCGGCGTTTTATGCGAAACCTTACACCAGCGATAGTACGATGCGTGTGCTTCAGTAGTTTATTTAAATTGAGATCAACAAGGTGGATTTTTAGTCCAAAGGGTTGTTAACTAAAATTAATTGATGCGGTTTGATCGCTTATTCTGATTTATTCCAGAAAAAGCTTTAAGGATTCTTTGTACACTGCACACTTCATTATTTTTCCTTGCAGGACTCGAACAGGATTTGGATTTATCAGAAAAGCAAGATTTTAAATTAATTCTGCACAGATTTCATTACCAAAAAAGTCAAAATCTCTTTTGTGCAATGGATGGCTGTGAACAGTAGATGAAAACTTCGATGCAGATGTCACAGAAAGTGATCAAGTGCAACTACTACATTGATAGTTGTAAGGAGGTGTATCAGTATATATTCTCTGCATCATATTTACCCATAGCAACTTCAAATTATGTATTATGTGCTTAATGATGGTTAGTGTTCTAGAGCTTCAGTTTAACTGTTCATTAACAAGGTGGCTTCCATAAGTTTTTAGTACACATAATACAATACATTGTCCTTCTTTCTTGTTTCGAAGGATATAAATACTTCCGAAGGGCTATGAATATTTCACTTTCCTCTTCACAGCTACATCTTTCGCATTTATTGGACATTTCATGCTAATTTCAAAGCTCAAGCCAATCGCATGCTTGTTGAAGTTAGAGGCGTTACTCGAAGAAGATCAAAGTCAAATGCAAAACGTGCTTCAGAATCATTGAGAGTGAATCATTGCCACGAAAGCCATTCTCCATTTATCAGGAAACTGACTAAGAGAAATAAAGGATCAATGATAGAGCTTTTACACTTTTTAATAAAACATCTGGGCCGGGACCTTAATTAGGCAAATTGTCTATTTTTAACGAGATCATAGGTATCACGAGATATTTTATATTGGGTAATATTCAATGGGGCGTTGTGAAAGATGGCAGAAAAATCACTAGGACCACTAGGCGCCAAAACTGATGAAAAGACATCAGAAAAGGCATTACAGATATCTTGAGGATCTGTAATAAGACCTTTATTGGTTACTAGATTATCGGGTAAGAACGGGGAGAGTTTTTATTTTATTTTTATTAAGATTAGTACTCATTTAACTACTGGGGAGTAGTACTGACATATTCCGAGATTTTATTCTTATTTTTTGGTGTACAAGGTGTGCAAGAAATAAAAAACGTGCGGTAACATTGACCCTTAAAGAAAATGCGGTCATAAATATAAATGAAGAATTCTACACGTTCATCAAAATAAACATCAGTGGTCATCCTATATACGACTTCTCACCCCATATTGAACAATAGGGAACAAATCTACAGTCGTTACGTTTCTCCGAGAGCTGATAATGTAACACGATAGTTTTTTTATTTATGAAACAGTGGCTGAGCCGCATCACGTCGGGTTATCATCATTGTCACGAAACGAGTGAGATTTTGACACGTGTTGGAAATGTTCCGTTTTGACATTCGAACAGATAATAAATAATGTGCCGTAGATCAAGTAACTAGGGAGGAGATCAATAAAAATTTAACTGTTACGACGCGTAATTATCAATTAGTTTTTATATTTTTTGGAAGACCTAATGTATAAAACAAGTATTTGATATATCTCGCTAATTATGACCCAAATTCTTCCCTAGTCGAGATGCTGCAATAAAAATTTAGAACGAGAAACTGTAGGAAACCAATGATGACAGAAAATGATAAAAAACTTATTCAATCAACTTTTTGCTGACGCAAACCTTTCACTGTAACTCACAGAGAACCTTCAGTCGATGGTACTTGACTTAGAGCATTGACTTAAAAACTATTTGCATTCTGTATAAAATATCCTGAGGTTTAGGGCTAATAGGTACTTTTTCTCCTCAAAAGCATTTGACAACATTAACCATAAGCTGCTTTATGCCAAACTTCGCTATTATGGTGCGTCACAAGCTGCAGTCTCTCTTATTTTTTCATATCTAACTGATAGGTCACAAGTAGTCGAGGTTGATGGTGACAGATCAGAAGCTATTGATACTTTAATATTTCCTGAAGAATTTTGTAGATTGTCAACATATTTTGTTAATATTTAAGAATTGACAATGAAGTAATTGTTAAAAGATATATTACAATTTTGCAAAGCTGCACGTTTGTGTGTCCAATACTTCTTACATAAATCATAGACATTTAAACTAAACATTTGTAACTCAGATATTGAACTCTATACTTAAAAGGAGACTCAACAGATTCTACATAAAGCGATTCAGTTCTTGATGATTTCATTGCACCAAAAACGATATCGCCAACGTTAACTTGAATGTATTATTATTAATATTAGTTGTCAAAACAAATATTCAGAGCGTGTTTTGTATTTTTATAGAAATTTAAAAGCCATGAGTGACCGCTATAATATTCACAGTCAATTGGAACATCTCCAATCAAAATATATTGGTACTGGCCACGCGGACACCGCAAAATATGACTGGTTGGTAAATCAACACAGAGACAGCTTCTCCAGCTATTTGGGCCATCCTGACTTACTAAATTACATTGCAACGAAGCTAAAGCTAGAGTTAACGCCAAGAATTCGTTTAGGTATACACTAAAATGTGCAGGAGTAAAAAAATGTATAAAATCTATCTATCTATCTGTGATGGAGGTGTCGATAAAGTCCTTAAGGTCTCAACGATTAGAGCAGTTCCTCCAGTCCTATTGCTCTCAAAAAGTTCAGGATGTCGTTAGGCTTCAGGTTAGGTAGATCTTCCTCTTCTATTTGATATTGTCACGAGGTATCGTACCCTTGGATTTTGCAGGGTAATGCATTCTGAGAGAATGGGGATAGATGTTTCCTCCTCTTATTCTTCTTTGTCTACTAATCCGAGTTTCTTTAGGTGGCCTCTCAGACGGCAGTGCCCTGTTAGGATACCCGTTAGTATTCTGAGCTTATTTGTACTTTTACTGATGCAGTCATTAGATCTCTACTGGTTATAGTTCTCCAATAGTGTCTTGGCCTGCCTCATTCCTTATAGTCCTATCCAGTATTGGGATCTTTTCTTATTTACTTCTTTTCCAAGTTCATCAAGTATTGTACTGCGAGTACGTCTGCTATTTCATTACCCCCACTTGCCTAGTTCGTTTAGATTCTCTAGGCACTCCCAAACTATCTTGGAGTTGATTACGTGGGAGTTCAAGGCATTAACGGCTGCTTGACTTGTTTGACATGATGATGATCTCTTATCTGCGAAAATTTCTTTCTATGTTGAACTGGCGTATATTTCAGCTTTGAAAATGCTCGGAATATATGGTTCCAGGCCCATAAACTTCTATTCCTGTTCCTTCTGTTGTTCTAGAACCATCTGTGTCCCATTCGCTTTTGTATAAGATACAAAGTGTAATCATCCTGTATGTGCATTAAAAAGAGAAGTACTTGAGCTTTTGTGACAATGCGTTTGTAAAATATATCTAAAATGATTTTGTTTTAAAGATTTTAACAATATGAACTACAAGTATTCTATTATATGCAAATATAAAACGCAAAATGTTGCAAGTACATTAGTATGCATATGCAATTTTCCATAATGTATAGCGCCCTTTCCTTAAAGCATAGATATATAAATTTTAACATGAAATTATTACGGTGTATTTACAATAATTCTATGTAACAATTTTGCTGAAACTATCATTTCCATAAATAGTTTAGCGATAAAACGGCGTCGCTATCAGGCCCTTTTGGTATTCATGCGCAAAATTGCTCAGTCTTTAAGACTATTATAGGTGGATTAAATAATGACTCTTATTATTTTACCGTTTTTATATTGGGAGTATAAATTAGTTAGTATGTGTTCGAAAATGTGTTTATTTCAATAAATAGATCAATTAAAGTATATTCCATCATCTCTCGAGCTGTTGGAAAAGATCATGAAGAAGCCAACCGAAAATTTCAAACATCTGTAGACCAGATTAACACCTGGACTAAAAAATGGCGTATTAAGTTAAATGAAAATAAATCTGTTCATGTTAACTTTACTAAAAAACGAAACCAACACATTCCCATAAGAATAAATAACGCTCAGATTCCCTATGCTATAGTCTATTTTTATGTATAAGAGAGTATTAAAATAATAAAGCGTTCGTAATCCATAGGCGTACCACTTCTTTTAGTAGACAGTTAAAATATTTTGTGAAGTTATACCTCGAGTATTTTCGTATGAAATAACCTTTGTATAAATATAATAAATATATCGGGTGTACACTTATATTTTCACCTAATTAACCTGCTTATAACTTCTAAGCAGCTGAAGGTAAAAAAGTGCAATTTTTTATAAAATATTTTATTTTTCCACAAGGTATGTTAAGAACATTGTGTCAAACGGGTTATGTAGGTATAAGGGTTTAAACTTTGACTTTTAAACAACGTTACGTTCATAAATAATAATTTTAATATAAAAACTACTTCTTACCTACAAATCCAAATCAGAATCGAAATCAGATGAACTGTCGCAACCAATATTTACAATGAGTGGCTCGATCATTTCATCAGTAATATTGTCCAACTTCCACATCTTCTCTTCTTCTTTAATCGTATGATTTACTGCCTTTTCCCAGTTTTCAGGCTTCACATTATTTACAGCCTCCAAAAACAACTGATTAACATCACTCATTTTAAAAGAATGATTTTTTCTTGAAACTTCTCCCTTTATCTGTGCCCATATAAGTTCAATCGGGTTTACTTCGCAATGATATGGTAGTGATCTAACCACCGTCATCCCACGATTTTTTGCAATTTCATCAATTTCATATTTTTTTAATTTCTCTTTATGAAGGGAACACAAATGATACAGTTTTCTTCTCACAGAACCGGGATGGAACTTAATATTCTTTGAATTTAGCCAATTCTGTAAATCTTTTTTTAACCACTTGGTTGTGGGCATTTTTTCTGTAAGTTTCGAGTGATAACTTGCATTATCCATTACTATTATACAGTTCTGAGGAAGAAGATCTATCATTTGTTCGAACCACTCTTTAAAGACATCAGCATTCATGTCCTCATGGTAGTCACCGGTACGAGTAGATTCAAAAGTCAATAAACCACCTTTAACAAAACCGTTTGAACTACCGATGTGTACTATTATCAGTCTGCGCCCCTTTCCTGATGGTGGATTTAAACCAGTAGATAAATTATTTAAAAAAGCCAATCTTCGACTTGTAACAGTTTCATCTTGCCAAAATTTATTTGGTGTATGTCCCTCGTTGATCCATGTTTCATCTAAATAAAATATATTTCTTCTTTGGTTTCTCATTTCTTTTATAGTCCTTAGGTAATTTCTTCTCCATACTACAATATCGCTTCTTTCTATTAAAATAGACTTTCTGGAATGCTTTTTCCATAGAAAACCTATTTCTTTTAAAAGTTTCCATAGTGTGCTTCGACTCATTTCAGGGTAATCCTTATCATCTCGAACCGTGGCAAGAACTTTGTCTACTGTCGGAAATTCTTTTCTAAAGAAGAACGCATGCACTTTCCTTCGAAGTCTTTCTTTCAAATGATTTTCTATTTGAAATTTTGGTTTTCCTGGAGCTTTACGTGCTGTTTGAAACTCGCCACATTTCTCTTCTTTAACAACTCTGTAAATCGTAGATTTCCCAACACCAAGCGTACTACTAACTAATTCCACTGTGTCATCAACACTTTTACATAAATGTTTGTCTGTAAATGATTTAAAACAATTAAATATTAATGTTTTTTCATTAACTGTTAAAGGACCGATTTTTTGTCGTTTACGCGGTACTTCCAAATTTTCCATGATCACACTAGAATTCACAATAGACTGCACACTGCACCTTGCATGTTGCAACTAAACGACATTTAGTAAACTGTCAAGAATACACAACTGGACCTCCTTACTAATTGGAAAACCTACAATCGCATTTTCGGTGAAATTTGTTGGTAAGGGATTTATCTACTTATAATTCGATTACTGTAAGAAATTCTTGGAATTAAAATAAAACAAAATTGGCAAATAGGTACTTATTGAAAATAATCTTAAGATACGGCTATGTTATCTTTAATACACAGGGCTTTTGGCATGTCCAAACCTTTTTCTATTGTTCTGTACAGCTTATGGTTATAAAAGACCAATAAAAGACCCAAAACTTGTATTACCTCAGGTACATTTATGACAATTTTAGGAAATATTTAGATTATTCCGTAAAAATATTTAAAATGACCGTACTAAGTTTTGCATTAGAAATGCTGTTTTATTACTCTCTCATACATAAAAATAGACCATAATACAGCAAAATATCTTGAATGACACTCGACGCTAGACTTCGCTGGAAAGTCCACATTAAAAAGAAACGTGAAGTGCTTGGTATAAAATATAAAAAGATGTATTGGTTATTAGGAAGAAACTCCAAGTTGTCCACCCATAACAAACTGCTCCTCTACAAGCAGATATTGAAACCCGTTTGGACGTATGGTAGCCAGAGCTTTGGGGCTGCGCCAGTAAAAGTAACATTCAAGTTATCCAACGTTTTCAAAATAAAGTATTAAGGAACATCGTCGATGCACCCTGGTACTGTCGCAACAGTGATCTTCATAGGGACCTGGATGTAGAAACAGTTGACAAGACTATAACTAAATCTGCCAGCAACGTTGAGGTCATCCAGCTCCTCGATAATACCAATTTAGTAAGAAGACTCAAGAGGACCAAACCTTTTGAACTAGTTCAGTGACAGTGCTAGTTACAAACAGAGTATTGTGCGGAATTGTGTCATACGTTACCGGTAGTGTTACTAAGATTATCAGACCCTAAGGTACACTAGTGAGTAGGACCTTAGTATTTAAGAATTCTAGTTGTAATTATAGAAAACATTCCCACAGAGTGTTTTGCTACGAAAAAAAAAATCTCTCGGGCAATTTTCGAATTCCTTCGCGAAAAAATGACTCCTTTTCTATGTATACACCCTGTATACAAATATCTATTTAGGTATAACCTATCTAACTCTTAACCCAAATTACCAAAGGCAATTAATAACTGACCTAGACGTAAACTTCGAAAACTACATCGAAGTAAAAACTGCCAGAGCAATTTTCTCAAGTGTCTTTTCGCCGTAAAATTTTGCTCTAGCTGGATATACGCTAGAGAGAAATTCAATGGCGTAGTTACTTCAAAAATTAAGATTTCTTGTTTTTTAATAAAACAGTTTGTCCTCTAACTCCGCACACTTACTCAATTCTACTCACTATTCTTACGTAATCTGTTACTCTGAATCTTTGTAGGTCCATTACACTCTAGTTATGTCTTCGCAACCGATAGTTTTGCCTTATATACTTAATTTCTACTATTTCCAAGTATTATCTCTGTTGGAATATCCATTTTTTAATGTTATACAAGAAGATGGATCCAGAACAACAGAAGGAACAGGAATAGGAGTATATGGACCTGGAACCAAATATTCCGAACTCCCACGTAATCAACTCCAAGATGGTTTGGGAGTGCCCTAGGGCTAGATAAACTAAATGAACTAGACACTGTTTTTATTTTTAATTGTTCATTGTATCCTGAGTATAAATATTTGCGTTAATAATTCTTGTGCAAGGATCTTTTGGGCCCCTCGCCTCTACCCTTGAAATCCGTCACTGGAGAAAACACCAGATCACAGGTGGCTGTTGGGCGTTAATGAGGCAATTTAAATGCATAGCACAAGGGTCGAGAGCTCGATCATGCCCGAATATTCCCGAGGGAGAGCGAACGGTCTCCACTCGCCAGCTTCTCGATGATGATGGGCTGGCTATATATCTATAGATCCAGCTCGAGCAAGGATATAGCTAGATGAGATGAGTTGGCAACGCGTTGTGAGGTAGTATGTTACAAATTGGAAGAAAATGTTATATAGGGGAATTTTTGTTTGCGATATTACTTTTTTGTTACTTTAATGCGGTAATATTTTACAAATTCGAGAAAGCAGAACACGAATTTTAAAACCAAAATGGGATTTTTCGGATGTTGTCTTATATATTAACACTCCGATTCACTACGTTAGTTTTTTAAAGATAAATAATGTTCTGATATAGTAAATCATTTTACGTTTAACAGTAATAATAAAATTAAAATTAATCTGATGACTTTGTGAAAAAGGATTCAATTTGTTCATTAGAAATAAACCTTGATGTGAAAGATGTGAAAGAAATTAAAGAAAACTTGAAAATTCCCAATTTAAAATTTAACATTGAATATAACCTCAAAATTCATATCTCTTAAAACCTTTAGGAAAATCAATTTAACATAAAAGAATCATCAGAAATCAAAATAATAAGACTCAATTTATCAAAAAATTATTACAAACATTGAAGAACATGAACAATAACTAAATAATTTGAATATTTAGAAAACACAGAGTGAAAAATGTCTAATCATAAATATAAAGTAAAGAATAATCGAAATGAGTAGAAAGTTTTATTATTTGATGTAAGAATTCAAGAAATTTGAGATTTTTTAACGCAAGAGTGCTGTGACTTGAAGGTTTAATAAAACTAATTTCACAGAATTTTCTAGGCTCTTTGAACTTGAACCATCGAAAATAAATGTGAATTAGCAAGAACTGGATAATTTAACTTAGTTTTAGCGTAATTCTGTGGTTGTCCAGATTTACAGTAGGTACCTTTCATAAAAATGAACATCTTCATTTTAGATGTGCTACCATCTATGATTAGAAGAGATTATTGACAATTTTTAATGCAAAAAATTCCCGATTGCACACACAATTTGCATTGTGTGTTGCAAAGCTTTTTTTTGACTGATTCTAGTCAAAATGTCACTCTCTTCTTTAGTATCCCTTGCAGAGATTAATACAAAGTTAGAAAACGAGTAAGGAATTTAATTTATCAGATTCGACATCCTAAGACCGGTTTCTGCCTTTCGGCTTCGTCAGTTAGGCTTTTCGAATCCAATAAATAAAATTCCAAACTCGTACAAGTCAATAGCTATATCTGCTATAAGATAACATTTTTAGATGTGCTACCATCTATGGTAAGAAGAGAGTATTGACATTAAATTTTGACTGAATCTAGTCAAGATGTCACTCTCTTCTTTCGTATCCCTTTCAGAGATTAATACAAAGTTAGAAAACGAGTATGGAATTTAATTTATCAGATTCGACATCCTAAGACCGGTTTCTGCCTTTCGGCTTCGTCAGTTAGGCTTTTCTATCTTCATTTTACATTAAATTTTTAAAAAAAAAATTACATTATCCTATCCCTACACCGTGGTTCGTTTTCGCATACAGGAATTTGGCCTCTCTAGTTTCGAGTATCCAAATTGACGACCAAATACAAGAAATTGTTTGAAATACACGGCGTTCTCTGATCTGGGTTTCCCCGATCGACGATATGCAGAGTCACTCTTAGATGTGCTTCATTTGGACCTAATCCACCACCAGGTAAAATAGGGCATTGCAAATACTGCAAAAAAAAGAAAAACCCGATATCTTTGCACATTTTGCAAATGCCCTTATTTACTGTTTGACAATTTTGTCGCGTGACATTCCCTTCACCACCCCTCAACCGGATTGTAAAGCGAATGAATTAAAACCGAGTAGATTTTTGAATACCTAAGTAGTAAATATACTCATTTTTACATGTAAATCTCCATAAGGAATTCTAAGGTCCAGTCTGGCGAAAATTGGCTCACTTCAAGATCACACGTCATATCTCCGTTGTAAGGGATGCGATCTGAATAGGACAAACGGCATTGTAGAATAGAGGGATTGAAGATTAGATACGTAAAGAAAAATCATGCGCAGAGACGTTGTCAGATGGGCCGTACCCTTGCGGAACATTTACTTAGTTAGCATTCTCAAAATAAAATTCCTGATGCTAAAACAAACCAATTAAACCCATAGAAAATATAACCTTCATTTAAACAAAGAAGAAGAAGAAGAAGCAGCAAGAAAATGGTAGGCCGCCAGCATATTTAAAAAAAAATATAATTACAAAGTAGGCGGGAAAGGACACGACGCGATCGGTCCGCTAGGTCTATAAGACAAAACGCTATCATTATGTAGTGGCAAAGCTGCAAGGACTGAGGACTGGAACTGACCCGGCTACCGTGTTCTTGATCGTCTTCCCTTTCACTGAAAACTTGCTGAAGGCATTTTGAAATTACTATTTTGTTTTAGAGGTAGATATACGGGGGCTGTATTGTAGTCCATCGAACGTAAAGCCTATACTTTACTGTAAAAAATAGGGTGAAAATTACATTAAACTTTTCTAAAAAAAACATCATTTTTAAAGTATTTTTACTTAAATATCCTACCGTATTATGTATTATTACGGCGAAATAGGTAAAATCACCAACTAAATTAATATTTGTGGAATATTACACGTAAATTATCGTAATTTTTCGGTAAATCTGTTAATTTTACCATTTCCATATTTCGTTTTCCGAAAGCTCACGATATATCAGATAATGAGCGAGTACTATCTTGATCATGGGAATTTAAGTGACGTCAGTTCACCCTACTTGCGGCCATTTTTTCATTCTTTTCGCCAACGCAAGTGCAAACTCAGGTTACGCTTCTCCATTTTTTAATCAATGTAATTGATTTTTTATAATTTTTGGCATTAAAGTAAGCGACATTTGTTTATACAGCAGGAATGGTGTAAGTTGTGATTTATAATAAGAAAAAACGTACTAAAGGTAAGATTGATTTGAGTACCACATGATTTTTTTTGTGTGAGACCAAAAATCTTAAATTGTGTGTAAATAAAGTCTAACTGATGAAGCCGAAAGGCAGAAACCGGTCTTAGGATGTCGAATCTAATAAATTAAAATTCCTTACTGGTTTACTAACTTTGTACTAATCTCTTAAAGGGATAAAATGAAGAGAGTGACATCTTGTCTAGAATCAGTCAAATTTTATTGTCAATACTCTCTTCTAACGATAGATGGTAGCACATCTAAAAATGTTATCTTATAGCGAATATAGCTATTGACTTGTACGAGTTTGGAGTTTTATTTATTGGATTCGAAAAGCCTAACTGATGAAGCCCAAAGGTAGAAACCGGTCTTAGGATGTCGAATCTAATAAATTAAAATTCCTTACTGGTTTACTAACTTTGTACTAATCTCTTAAAGGGATAAAATGAAGAGAGTGACATCTTGACTAGAATCAGTCAAATTTTATTGTCAATACTCTCTTCTAACGATAGATGGTAGCACATCTAAAAATGTTATCTTATAGCGAATATAGCTATTAACTTGTACGAGTTTGGAGTTTTATTTATTGGATTCGAAAAGCCTAACTGATGAAGCCCAAAGGTAGAAACCGGTCTTAGGATGTCGAATCTAATAAATTAAAATTCCTTACTGGTTTACTAACTTTGTACTAATCTCTTAAAGGGATAAAATGAAGAGAGTGACATCTTGTCTAGAATCAGTCAAATTTTATTGTCAATACTCTCTTCTAACGATAGATGGTAGCACATCTAAAAATGTTATCTTATAGCGGATATAGCTATTGACTTGTACGAGTTTGGAATTTTATTTATTGGATTCGAAAAGCCTAATTGATGAAGCCCAAAGGTAGAAACCGGTCTTAGGATGTCTAATCTAATAAATTAAAATTCCTTACTGGTTTACTAACTTTGTACTAATCTCTTAAAGGGATAAAATGAAGAGAGTGACATCTTGACTAGAATCAGTCAAATTTTATTGTCAATACTCTCTTCTAACGATAGATGGTAGCACATCTAAAAATGTTATCTTATAGCGAATATAGCTATTGACTTGTACGAGTTTGGAGTTTTATTTATTGGATTCGAAAAGCCTAACTGATGAAGCCCAAAGGTAGAAACCGGTCTTAGGATGTCTAATCTAATAAATTAAAATTCCTTACTGGTTTTCTAAATAAATCCTGTCTAAAAACCCTTAAGGTTCATTGGTGCTTTTGTTCTTGTTCTCAGAACGCGATTGTATAGGTAAACGTTAACATACTTCTAAAAGATTGGTTTAATATGCATATTTTTAGAGAGTTATAATGATGCTGAGACCAAATTGGAAAATCCGACGTGTGACCAAATACAAATCTTCAGAAATTAATGCAAGTTCCTGTCAAAAGTGTGTAGGAAATGAATCTGGCACAGAATCTCAGCCAGACGATGAAAATGGCGCGAACATAGGAAAAAAAGTTCTACAAACAGCAACGAAAAATGTACTTCTAGCTACACCAAGGAAAACAAAAGTTACAGTGATTATACTTCATTTGTTAACAGCGATTCTTCTCCACCTTTCACACCAATATCATCTGATATTGTTTACAATACTAATCGCCATATTATAAATAGGGTATAAAATAAAACATATTTATATTCACCTTGAGCACGATACTATTGCAACATTTGCTGATGATACTGCCATTCTGGCTGTTGTAAAAGACCATGAAGAAGCTAACCGAAAATTACAAACATCTGGAGACTAGATTAACACCTGGACTAAAAAATGGCGTATTAAGTTAAATGAAAATAAATCTATTCATGTTAACTTTACTAATAAACGAAACCAACACATTCCCATAAGAATAAATAACGCTCAGATTCCCTATGCTAATACAGCAAAACATCTTGAAATGACACCCGACGCTAGACTTCGCTGGAAAGTCCACATTAAAAAGAAACGTGAAGTGCTTGGTATAAAATATAAAAAGATGTATTGGTTATTAGGAAGAAACTCCAAGTTGTCCACCCATAACAAACTGCTCCTCTACAAGCAGATATTGAAACCCGTTTGGACGGATGGTAGCCAGAGCTTTGGGGCTGCGTCAGTAAAAGTAACATTCAAGTTATCCAACGTTTTCAAAATAAAGTATTAAGGAACATCGTCGATGCACCCTGGTACTGTCCGCAACAGTGATCTTCATAGGGACCTGGATGTAGAAACTGTTGACAAGACTATAACTAAATCTGCCAGCAACGTTGAGGTCATCCAGCTCCTCGATAATACCAATTTAGTAAGAAGACTCAAGAGGACCAAACCTTTTGAACTAGTTCAGTGACAGTGCTAGTTACAAACAGAGTATTGTGCGGAATTGTGTTATACGTTACCGGTAGTGTTACTAAAATTATCACACTAGTGAGTAGGACCTTAGTATTTAAGAATTCTAGATAAGTTAGGTTGCAACAAAATTGCTTATTGATCTTCATGATCAGATTGTAATTATAGAAAACATTCCCACGAAAAAAAAATATTTATATTCAATTTGTCATATATTATTTATTTCAGCTTTTGAAACAACTGTGTTGACAACTTTATCAACATTATTAGCAGTGGTAGAACAGAACTCTTAAGTCAGATAAAGCTCCAACTAAACTTGGCAAATGCTGAAAAAATGATTCCCCCTGAAAATGTTCCAAACAGTTTTCCATTTCCAACACTAGAAAAAATCCAAGATTTTGAAAAAATCTCTCTGATAGTGTTCTTTGGAATTGTATGGTACTATTTCATTATTTTATTGTAAAGCTCATTTAGTGTAGTTTAAATAATAATTTAACATGAAAAGTGTTTATAGATATTCAGTGTCCTAGGAAACACAGGAGTGATCGTAAAATAACGATATTGAGCTTATTTTCTTCGGAAAGACTTGTACTTTCATCCTACAAAAAGTTTATAGCAATTTTTTAAATTTTAAGTACCAAAAAATGACTTCGAAAATTTGTTTTTTTTTTCATCGCTTTTTTTAACCGTATCTTTTTCAATTTGTATTGTAACGTAAAAAAATAACATATAATTCAAGGTAATTTTATTTTTCGCCATATGGGCACTCGTAACGACCCTGTTCGTTCTATTTTCTTCTAACCAACCACAATAAAGTATGCTACATAGGACCTAACATTCTGCGAACACGGCCCATAAATCAAGCAGTATACATTTTTCGAAATTCCCCAAGGTCCAGTTGACCGAATGTTCATGTAGTCTGACGTTGAGCGATCATATAAGAGTGCCCCTCGATCCTGATAGCACCCTTAGGGTCATCCGCGGCCCTTTGTATGAGCACATGGAATTTACTTTTCATTCCTAAAAGAAGTAGGTAAAAAGGAACGAGGATCTGCTAAGTTTGCAGGACTATTTTAATATATAGCGTGACACTACGATTATGCGCCTACCTCAAAGTTGCACTAACATTAATGTGGAAAACAATAGTTACGGCCACCAAACCATAGTGATTTCCACATACCGCATGGAACCAAAGTCACTTCAAAGTTGTTATTACCTTCAAAAACTTTCAAGATGTCGCCAAGTAATTTGGTGTTTATAACCTTATCCAGACTGCATTTGTGTTTAAAAATAGGTAACAACAATGTTTAATTTTCAAAAACAAATTAAACATAAAAACTCAAATCGACAACATCGCATCAAAAAGAATCCGACAACACCGCGAGACGCACAGAAACCTTAACGGTTTTGAATTATGCGGAGTTTGTCATGTAGGCCAAACGGATGTTTTCTAGGAACATGCAAATTGTCACGTAGCCCACAAACTTAAAAAACTTTTAATAAATTCGACTTCGTTTCCTCCAACGTAAATGATAAAGACGGAGACAACACGTCCATCGCCGTTACATAGGTTGTCACGTACGATTTTGATATACACAGGCGTGACGCGAACTTTTCAGTTAGTGCATCATCATCACTCATATACACAACACCTAAAACGCGCATTATAAATATTTTCTGAATGATGTGATTATTTTAATTCTTTACTAATATGTTTTAGTGATTGTTAAAAACATACGTTTACTAATGATTTGTGCGTTGTTCGTTCATTACTTACTAAAGTAATTTTATTGTTAAGTTGTTAATTTGTGATTTATTTATTTAACATTTTTTAATAAACCGTTAAATAAAAGGTGTTTGTTGTTTTTGTTAATGGAGTTGGGAAGACAATAAATACTACAGTCCAAATAAATTATACAGTCCATTTAGAAGCTACGATACAGTTTAAAAAGGCGATGATAATACATCGGTCGTCCTGGTAAACTGGTACACCATAGGGATAGTTCCAGATCCCTCGACAAACAAGAAACCTAATACTGAAAATTTCAAAATGCACTCAAACAAACTCATAAACAGAAAAAAAACAAACTCTAGAACCGCTAAACCTGTTGCATGTGGCAACTTTGAGGTTATATCCATCTAATATAACTTTAAAGTGGCAAAGTTAGGTGGCTGCGGCGTAACTGCCACTTTTAAGTAGTAAAATAAAGCCTACTGGCAAGAATTTTAAAAATTTATATTTACTGGTTATATTGTGTATAAGAAAAATATTTAAAATAAAACCACTTTTACCAAAAAGAATCGCTTATACAACATGTGTTCTTCCCTTTATTCCTACTTCTTTTATTTCTACGCAATTTCCAAAGCTAACATACTTCGGCAAGGATAGCCTAACATCAGCATCCCATATGGCAGTCAGAGAGAAGAAAAAAACCAGTCATCATACTTGTAATTCGTATTTGTACATTTTAAATGTCTATTCTATTGCTTATGGTTTAGCGGTTATGGTCCTCGGGGATATTTGAGTTGGGATGTTAAATCAGGGATGAAATAAATTGATGACAGGTGCTTTGGGAAAGGATAAAATGTTGTTTTTTATTGTTATATACTCGTGTTCGATCAAAAGCAGATGAATGTAATGATTTATGATTATTTTTCTTTCGAATCTGTCATAACACTCGATCGTACCTAAAATATAATAAAACACATCAAAATTACTTTTTTTCTTTGGTCAAAATTTTATCTTCGGCAATGTTGAATTTATGTTGGTTTTCTTTTTCATGTTTGGTAGGTTTTTGAATATTTATGTGCTTGCATTCGTTTGTGTAGGTATTGTTTGGTTTGACCTATATATTGTAGCGGGCAACATCCCTGAAGATGTTAAGATGGTGTGAATAAATAAAATTAACAAAGGTTTATAAAAACCCGATTTTGACAAGATCCAAGACAGTCCATTATTACCTATTGTAAGAGCAACATCTATTCGTTGTGTTGTGAAGTCGATAAAGCAGATCCCTGTTTTTCCTGCCAAGTGGATATTTAACCTGACAGCTCTGACGTTTGGTTATTTTTTTCCAACTCCAAGAATTTGAATTATTGTCATTATTTTATGGAATGAAAATACCGAATTGAAACAGAATCGTGAGACATCCTACAAAGAGAACATTTTATATTGAGCTCAATAAATAAATAAATATTTTTCAGGGTAAGGAAGTTATTGACCAATCTGGGGTATAAGTGGCCGTGGGAAAATCTTGCTGGCGCCCAGGGATTTTTATTTTTATTTCTGTCAAATGCATTAATAATTAATAATTAATAATTTTCTTTTGCAAGAGTAATTCCACCAGGCTGCTATAAATAAAATACACGGTTAATAACAATATGTGCTTTGAGAGACTTTACAGATGAACCAATTTTTATTGAAAAATATACTGTAATTAGCAGATATGACAGAAATACTATAGACCATGGGGAACTCTAATTTTATCCCTAAATGATGACTTCTCTGCTGTCTCTAAATACAATTTTTTACAAGCTGAAAATGTCTTTGAATTCTCCGTAGTGTACAACAAAAACATTGATTTGTTTAGTATTTGTATTTATAGAACTCCCAAATCAAATGTCCACCTTTTTCTCGAGAATCTTCTTAATTTACTTTTAAATATTGACTTTGCTAATGTATGTGCTACTCAAAAGTCCTTGACAAATATTTTTGAATCATTCAGACTCACTATGCACGTAGAATCGCCAACTAAAATCACCAAAACATCATCAACAATTATAGATTACGTAGTCCCCGATTTTAAACCCGCTGATGTTGAACACCAAGTAATTAGCTCAGGACTTTCGGACCATGAAGCAGTTTTTGCCAATTTTGCGGTACCACGCGCAGCCCCAAAAAAAGTCAGTCAGTTGGGTAGAATTTTCTCTCAGCGTAATTTTGAAATATTTTATAACTTGTGTCTAGCTACCAATTGGAATGGTCTTTATGAAGATATTAACTCTAAATTCTTGGACTTCCTAAATAAAATAATTAAGTGTTTCAATACAGCATTTCCCCTTCGCCCCATTAAAACTAAACGTCATAAACCTTGGACAACTAAAGGGATAAGAATTTCTTCAAAAAATATGAGGTCACTTATGTATATTAAAAAATTCTCAGATAACCCTCTAATATTAAATTATATCAACAACTGTATCGGAAAATTATCAAATCTACTAAGAAAAACTATTATAAAAATCGCATCTCAAGAGCTAAAAACTCTTCCAAAGAAACCTGGTCTATTATAAATGACTTAAGAAATAAAACCCGTTCTTCAAACACTGTTAATCCTAGTCCTGATGAACTAAACAATTATTTTGTTAATGTAAGTAAGAATATCAGCTCTAACATAGCTCCGGGCCAGGATGCTCTCTCCTTCCTCCTACCTACTAAAAGGATCACTAATATTTTCTTCCTAGGGCCAGTAGATAAGCACGAACTAGTGCAAACCATAAACAGCATTCAAAATAAATCTTCCTGTGGAAATGATGGCTTGTCCACTAAAATATTTTCAAATATACCTGATGTAGTAATTAACATTTTAACTTCGCTGATTAATGAATCTTTCGAATCTGGTATCTTTCCGAGCTGTCTAAAAACAGCTATAATAATCCCACTTCATAAGGGCGGCGACAAAACCGAAACTTGTAACTATAGACCTATTGCTCTATTACCTACCTTATCGAAGATAATAGAAAGGCTAATGAAAAATCGCCTACTGCCCTTTCTTTTCAAACAAAACATCATAACAACTCATCAATATGGTTTCCTTCCTAAAAAATGCACTAGTGACGCAATGTTTTCCGTTCTTAATGAAATATATACATCACTTAATGATAAACTTTTCACAACTTCAGTATTTTGTGACTTTGCAAAGGCCTTTGATTGTGTTAATCATGAAATCTTAATTAAGAAACTACAAATTTATGGCGTACGGGGTTCTCCTTTGCAATGGTTTAAAACTTACTTAGAAAATAGAAATCAGCAGGTACGTGCTAATGGTGCTGATTCTTCAAATCTGCCAATTAGCAGTGGCGCACCTCAAGGTTCAGTGTTAGGTCCAATTTTATTTTTATTGTTCATCAACGATATCACAGACTTAAAAATTACTTTATTTGCCGATGACACGAGTGTAACCTGGAGTAGTTCTGATATACAGACATTACAATCTAGCATAAACAAAGATCTAGTTACTATCAAGTCTTGGTCTGACTCGAATGGGCTTTGTTTCAATACCAGTAAAACCGTAGCAATGTCTTACAGAGGTACTTTACAGCCTATAACTCTAAGCAATAATCCGATTCTAACGGTGAACTCAATTAAGTTTTATATAGACAAATTCCTGAAATGGTCCACTCATATTGATACCTTGGCAAAAAATTATCTTCTGCATGCTTTGCCATTAAAACTGTTTCTAAAGAGCTGACCCCTACTACTGCATTAATAACCTACTTTTCCTTATTCGAATCTCACCTTCGCTATGGTTTACCGTTCTGGGGTTCTTGTAGCTTATACCACTTCGAATCTATTTTCAAATTACAAAAAAGAGCAATTCGTTATGTATTTGGTTTAAGTAGTAGGACACACTGTGAAAATTACTTTAAATATTTAAAAATTCTAACCCTTCCTGCTCTATTTATGCTTAGTTCGCAAGCACATTCAAAAGACCAACTCGTAGATATCCTACAAGAAATTTAGATACTTATGTTTACTTACCTATTCCCACCTCTGACCTAATAAAAAATTCTATTACCTACATAAGTTCAGAAGATCCACTAGGGCTTTTCTTCAAGAAAGACCATTTTATACAGTGGCAGAATTTTATAACGTGCCTTAGTCTTTTGGGTTGCAGCATATAGGAGCAATAATTAAATTAAGTTAATTTGAAAATTTTAATTTGAACAATAATTTATAGTGACGGATATTGCTTATTTTGTTTGTGTTTTGTCTTGTCTAGTAATTTATTTTTATTGTTTAGTTTCGCTTTGTCTATAAAATTTTTGTAATTTTTCTATGACAATAAAGCATATTCTCTTCTCTTCTTCTTCTCAAGGTATTTTGTGCGATATTTGGTATTTATAATATTGCATTTGCAATTTTTTTCTAAAGAATTATGGTCAGATATTCTCTGTCATGTACTAAACATAATTATTTGAGATAATACCACCCCCAGATTCAGACCCTCGACCTAAAACTGTAAGTAGCACTTCGGCGTATTCTCATCGTATGTTGGCGGTCGAAGATCAAAACAAGAGAATCAAGCCCAACTTCATCAGCGGTTTCTGTGGTCGAAGCAAACGACAATCCGATAGCGCTCGGTCAACTTTGCGGTTGTTTCAGAAATTACCGTCCACGACGGAGGAGTAAAGGCGGCTTGATGTTTCTCTTCTGTTCTACGTGAATGTTATACAAAATACGGGGCAATTAAGTTAAATTAGATTCTGGAATAATTCAGGTTTGCGCTTTGTTAAAAATGATGCTGAAGGCGATTTTTACGTAACCGCTACGTAATAACTATCATTCTGTTTGTAGATAACCGATGTATATACACTGTGTTCGAAAAGTAATGTAACACCTAAGTATTTTCTTTAAAGAAGACTTTACAAAGAGAGAGGTTCAAAGGCGAGTTTTCAGAAGCAAACAAGAACAGGTTTTTTGCATCAGATTGTAACTGGAGATGAGAAGATAACCCCAAAAAGAAAAATTATTGCGCTAAGCCCAATCAACACCAAAGCCGAACATTCATGGTTCGAAGGCCCTCAGACTTGCTACCAATTAAGTCTGGTGGACACCAGGGCAGTGTTTTGGGTCCTGCTATATACCTCAGATCCTCCAATCTCGCCAAACATCCTAATGGGAACATTCGCTGATGCCACAGTCATACTTGACATCCATAATGAATTTTTACGAGCAAACTCGCTCTTACAAGAATATCTACGCTAAACCTAATCTATCCCGTGCCCGTCTATCTACTTAAATAACATACAAATACCACAGACTACATCCGTAAAATACTTGGGACTCCACTTGGACCATAAATTAAACTGGAAGTTAGAACTAAAACATAAAGATCTTTACAGGCTAATCGAAAATAAAATTCTGATTTATATATTTAAGTTTGTGAATTTCATCTCCTCCCTGTAACATTTGTATTACTTGTCTTCGCCAAAAAGCATCATAAGATATGTATATTGCATTACTAGTTCTTCCTCTGAACCAAATTTACAATATTTTATGTTTATGTTTTCATTTATTTTGCAGATAGAGAATTCTCACGTTTTTTTTAGCATGAATTATCTTCCTTTTCAGGGCGCTTGTTGTGTCTCTGTGGTCCTCGTTTATAGGTTGAGTGGGGTCCTGCGGAATACAGGGTGATATAGCTATGAAATCGAACATTTAATTTAATTATTCAATAAATTTGATCTTTTAAATTAAATTGTAATTCTCTTTGAGGAAGAAAATTAGGTTTGTTACATCCCCCCCTTACTTCGGTAAGAAAAATAAGAGTGAACATTACAAGATGTTAAAGAAAATAGGAATGAAATTGATGAAACATGTCATAAACGTCAGCGAACAGGTGAAGGACAATCAAAACGAATTATTAACAAAATTAGCCCTCCAAAGCCAATGTAAAGATTCCCAAAATTTTGGTATAGATTTTACATCAGCATCAATAGAGAGGATTTTTTCCAGGGCTTCTTTAACAATTACCAAACAAAGAAATAGATTAAATGAGATTTTATCATCCTAAAAATGTAATTATACTTGTTGAGGGTTCTGGAACTATCCCTATGGTGTACCAGTTTACCAGGACGACCGATGTATTATCATCGCCTTTTTAAACCGTATCGTAGCTTCTAAATGGACTGTATAATTTATGTGGACTGTAGTATTTATTGTCTTCCCAACTCCATTAACAAAAACAACAAACACCTTGTATTTAACGGTTTATTAAAAATGTTAAATAAATAACTCACAAATTAACAATAAAATTACTTTATAAGTAATGAACGAACAACGCACAAATTATTAGTAAACGTATGTTTTAACAATTACTAAAACATATTAGTAAAGAAGAAGAAAATATTTATAATGCGCGATTTAGGTGTTGTGTTTGTGAGTGATGATGATGCACTAACTGAAAAGTTCGCGTCACGCCTGTGTATATCAAAATCGTACGTGACAGCCTCTGTAACGGCGATGGACGTGTTGTGTCCGTCTTTGTCATTTACGTTGGAGGAAACGAAGTCGAATTTATTAAAAGTTTTTTAAGTTTGTGGGCTACGTGACAATTTGCATGTTCCTAGAAAACATCCGTTTGGTCTACATGACAAACTCCGCGTAATTCAAAACTCGCGGTGTTGTCGGATTGTTTTTGATGCGATGTTGTCGATTTGAGTTTTTATGTTTAATTTGTTTTTGAAAATTAAACAATACTGTTTCAAGAAAACTTTATCGATACGAAACAACATACAGCGTTTCCCGTAATGTCTGACTCCGAACTTTTGTAACATCCGCAAAATGTATTTATTGCATAGGCGCCCTATTTAAATCTTGGCCGATACGCTGCATCTTTATTTAAATTTTTCAACCCTCCTGAATTTTACTGATACCCAACACATCCAAGTAGCAACAATATAAATCAAATCGGCATTAAAACGGTATCAGCACCGTAGATCGGCCGTTAACACAGATGGTATCAGGATCCCTGTTTCGTTGGGGACCCGCGCCCCAGCTCTGGCGAGGCCCGATATGCAGTTCAGAGTACACACGAGGAAATCCAGAGACTCCTCTGGGAGTAGAGATAAGCGCCTGCTACGTCTAGAGGCCGACGTATTGTGTCGCAGGGGTTAGTCAGATTGAATGGCGTAGGGGGTGAATGGAGGGTACATCACATCGTTCGAATGCAGCCTCTTTTGTATATCGAAATTTATTCTCTATAAATTAAAATAAAATTTCCTTCAAGATTTTCTGATTTTTTTTTTTTAAATAATTTCGTCGTATATCTATCAGCCACCATCGGGCTTGTGGGAGTGATAACGGAATTGGATCAATAGCACAAATACGTTATTGGGTAATGTCGATTTAATTTTATACTTTAGAAAAATGTTTGGGCCTTTTTTGAGGGAAACAGTGAGTTTTTTAGAGTATAAATAGATCTAGAATCTAGAAAAAAAATTCAAGAAAATGAAAATTTGGTTTACGCAGAATGAATTTTGTATAAGAAACGTTTGGCAATGTCAAAATTACCGAAAAAACTGTTTGGGCCATTTTTGAGGGAAAAAATGAGTTTTTTAGGGTATAAATGGACCTAGAATCTACAAAAAAAATTCAAAAAAATTAAAATTTGATTTACGCAGCATACATTTTGTATAACAAACGATTGGAAATGTCAAAATTACCGAAAAAAAATGTTTGGGCCATTTTTGAGGGAAAAAGTGTTTTTTAGGGTATAAATGGACCTAGAATCTACAAAAAAAATTCAAAAAAATTAAAATTTGATTTACGCAGCATACATTTTGTATAACAAACGATTGGAAATGTCAAAATTACCGAAAAAAAATGTTTGGGCCATTTTTGAGGGAAAAAGTGTTTTTTAGGGTATAAATGGACCTAGAACCTACAAAAAAGTTCAAAAAATTGAAAGTTTGGTTTACGCAGAATGAATTTTGTATAAGAAACGATTGGCAATGTCAAAATTACCAAAAAATAATGTTTGAGCCATTTTAGAGGGAAAAAGTGAGGTTTTTAGGGTATAAATGGACCTAGAACCTACAAAAAAGTTCAAAAAATTGAAAATTTGGTTTCCGGAGAATGAATTTTTTTATAACAAATGATTGGCAATATCAAAATTACCAAAAAAAAGTGTTTGGGCCATTTTTGAGGGAAAAGTGAGTTTTTTAGGGTATAAATGGACCTAGAATCTACAAAAAAAATTCAAAAAAATTAAAATTTGATTTACGCAGCATACATTTTGTATAACAAACGATTGGAAATGTCAAAATTACCGAAAAAAAATGTTTGGGCCATTTTTGAGGGAAAAAGTGTTTTTTAGGGTATAAATGGACCTAGAACCTACAAAAAAGTTCAAAAAATTGAAAGTTTGGTTTACGCAGAATGAATTTTGTATAAGAAACGATTGGCAATGTCAAAATTACCAAAAAATAATGTTTGGGCCATTTTAGAGGGAAAAAGTGAGGTTTTTAGGGTATAAATGGACCTAGAACCTACAAAAAAGTTCAAAAAATTGAAAATTTGGTTTCCGGAGAATGAATTTTTTTATAACAAATGATTGGCAATATCAAAATTACCAAAAAAAAATGTTTGAGCCATTTTTGAGGGAAAAGTGAGTTTTTTAGGTTATAAATAGACCTAGAATCTACAAAAGAATTAAAATTTGGTTTACGCAGAACGAATTTTGTATAAGAAACTATTGGCAATGTCAAAATTACCGACAAAAAACGTTTGGGCCATTTTTGAGGGAAAAAGTGTTTTTTAGGGTATAAATGGACCTAGAACCTACAAAAAAGTTCAAAAAATTGAAAGTTTGGTTTACGCAGAATGAATTTTGTATAAGAAACGATTGGCAATGTCAAAATTACCAAAAAATAATGTTTGGGCCATTTTAGAGGGAAAAAGTGAGGTTTTTAGGGTATAAATGGACCTAGAACCTACAAAAAAGTTCAAAAAATTGAAAATTTGGTTTCCGGAGAATGAATTTTTTTATAACAAATGATTGGCAATATCAAAATTACCAAAAAAAAATGTTTGAGCCATTTTTGAGGGAAAAGTGAGTTTTTTAGGTTATAAATAGACCTAGAATCTACAAAAGAATTAAAATTTGGTTTACGCAGAACGAATTTTGTATAAGAAACTATTGGCAATGTCAAAATTACCGACAAAAAATGTTTGGGCCATTTTTGAGGGAAAAAGTGTTTTTTAGGGTATAAATGGACCTAGAACCTACAAAAAAGTTCAAAAAATTGAAAGTTTGGTTTACGCAGAATGAATTTTGTATAAGAAACGATTGGCAATGTCAAAATTACCAAAAAATAATGTTTGGGCCATTTTAGAGGGAAAAAGTGAGGTTTTTAGGGTATAAATGGACCTAGAACCTACAAAAAAGTTCAAAAAATTGAAAATTTGGTTTCCGGAGAATGAATTTTTTTATAACAAATGATTGGCAATATCAAAATTACCAAAAAAAAATGTTTGAGCCATTTTTGAGGGAAAAGTGAGTTTTTTAGGTTATAAATAGACCTAGAATCTACAAAAGAATTAAAATTTGGTTTACGCAGAACGAATTTTGTATAAGAAACTATTGGCAATGTCAAAATTACCGACAAAAAATGTTTGGGCCATTTTTGAGGGAAAAAGTGTTTTTTAGGGTATAAATGGACCTAGAACCTACAAAAAAGTTCAAAAAATTGAAAGTTTGGTTTACGCAGAATGAATTTTGTATAAGAAACGATTGGCAATGTCAAAATTACCAAAAAATAATGTTTGGGCCATTTTAGAGGGAAAAAGTGAGGTTTTTAGGGTATAAATGGACCTAGAACCTACAAAAAAGTTCAAAAAATTGAAAATTTGGTTTCCGGAGAATGAATTTTTTTATAACAAATGATTGGCAATATCAAAATTACCAAAAAAAAATGTTTGAGCCATTTTTGAGGGAAAAGTGAGTTTTTTAGGTTATAAATAGACCTAGAATCTACAAAAGAATTAAAATTTGGTTTACGCAGAACGAATTTTGTATAAGAAACTATTGGCAATGTCAAAATTACCGACAAAAAATGTTTGAGCCATTTTTGAGTGAAAAAGTGAGTTTTTTAGGGTATAAATGGACCTATAATCTACAAAAAATTGAAAATTTGGTTTACGCAGAATGAATTTTGTATATGAAACGTTTGGCAATGTCAAAATTACCGAAAAAACTGTTTGGGCCATTTTTGAGGGAAAAAGTGAGTTTTTTAGGGTATAAATGGACCCAGAACCTACAAAAAAAGTTAAAAAAAATTGAAAATTTGGTTTACGCAGAATGAATTTTGCATTACAAACGGCAATGTCAAAATTATCGAAAAAAAAATGTTTGGGCCATTTTTGAAGGAAAAAGTGAGGTTTTTAGGGTATAAATGGACCTAGAACCTACAAAAAAATGTTCAAAAAATTGAAAGTTTTGTTTACCCAGAATGAATTTTGTATAAGAAACGATTGGCAATGTCAAAATTACCTAAAAAAATGTTTGGGCCATTTTTGAGGGAAAAAGTGAGTTTTTTAGGATATAAATGGACCTAGAACCTACAAAAAAAGTTCAAAAAATTGAAAATTTGGTTTACGCAGAATGAATTTTGTTTAACAAACGATTGGCAATGTCAAAATTACCGAAAAAAGTTAGTTTTTTGATTCACGTACAGGTAAAAACAGTCTATAATATACATACATACATATACATACATATACTTTCCTCTATTAGCCATAAAAAGTGAAATAAACGCGTTAATCCTGATTTTTTTGTACCTTCGTATTTAAGAATTTTAATTTGAGAAATCCGTTTTCTTATTCATAGTAACCCCCCTTTTAAATATTTTATTTAATAATGATTATGATTATCCACAACGGAGGAGGGTAGTAAATTGGGGCTGCACGAATTCATTAGACATAGGCAACCCGCAGACATGATGCTTCGCATCAAGGGTAAATCGTGACTTGTTAACAAAACGAAAAACTTTGATAGGCAGGTGTCAAGAGATATCATGTTTTATTCAAGCCTTGCGAAATAACACGCCACTTTATATCACTTTCCTGCATCTATTTAAACCTTTGAGGATTTTGTTGGATGAAAAATATTACCTTTTTTGTATCACAATTGTTTTATTTATTCGAATTTCGGAATAAAAATGTAGCTGAGAGATGAGATAAACGTTTATAACGACTATTTCACTCATCTTCGAATTTTCACAAAATCTGACCAATCACAAACCAAAGACAGCTGGTATTACCGCGATAATACCTCAATCCTGATTGGTCTATCAGCGTGGTATTTTCACCGCGTAACCATGGATACGAATTGCAAAACAGAATTTGACATTTAAAAAAAAATAATTACAGCTATAGAAGCCAAAATGAGACCTTTTACTTTGTATAATTACAGCTACAGACGTCAAAAATGAGACCTTTTACTTTGTTTGTGAAATAGTCTAATAAAATTCCACTCGTGATTGAATTCATCTCATAAGTCTCTTGTCAACTTATCGACTTATCGCGAAAATTCAATCACTTGTGGTATTACTATTGAGAATACTATACTTATAGTTGGTGAGCATCTGGTCATCCATACACAGTCTAACCGCTGCGAGGTCTGTTTAAGACTTTTTTTTGACTTTTTTTGACTTTTTTTCGATTTTTTTTACTTATTTCGATTTTTTTTTTTACTTTTTTTCGACTCTTTTTGACTTTTTTCGACTTTTTTTTTATCTTTTTTTGACTTTTTTTGCCTTTTTTTGACGTTTTTTACTTTTTTTGACTTTTTTTTTTCCTTTTTTTGACTTTTTTTTGACTTTTTTTTCGATATTTTTTACTTTTTTTTTGACTTTTTTTTCGTCTTTTTTTCGACTTTTTTTCGACTTTTCTTCGACTTTTTTTTGACTTCTTTTGACTTTTTTTTGACTTTTTTCGACTTTTTTTGACTTTTTTTCGACTGTTTTTGACTTTTTTTCGACTTTTTTTGACTTTTTCTCGACATTTTTTGACTTTTTTTTGTTTTTTTTGACTTTTTTTCGACTTTTTTTACTTATTTCGATTTTTTTTTTTACTTTTTTTCGACTCTTTTTGACTTTTTTTCGACTTTTTTTTATCTTTTTTTGACTTTTTTTTAACTTTTTTTGACTCTTTTTCGACTTTTTTTGACTTTTTTTGCCTTTTTTTGACTTTTTTTACTTTTTTTTTCCTTTTTTTGACTTTTTTTTGACTTTTTTTTCGATATTTTTTACTTTTTTTTTTACTTTTTTTCGTTTTTTTTTCGACTTTTTTTCGACTTCGACTTTTTTTTGACTTCTTTTGACTTTTTTTGACTTTTTTCGACTTTTTTTTGACTTTTTTTCGACTTTTTTACTTATTTCGATTTTTTTTTTTTACTTTTTTTCGACTCTTTTTGACTTTTTTTCGACTTTTTTTTATCTTTTTTTGACTCTTTTTCGACTTTTTTTACTTTTTTTGCCTTTTTTTGACTTTTTTTACTTTTTTTGACTTTTTTTTGACTTTTTTGACTTTTTTTTCGATATATTTTACTTTTTTTTTGACTTTTTTTCGACTTTTGTTCGACTTTTTTTCGACTTTTCTTCGACTTTTTTTTGACTTCTTTTGACTTTTTTCGACTGTTTTTGACTTTTTTTCGACTTTTTCTGACTTTTTCTCGACATTTTGTGACTTTTTTTCGAAATTTTTGACTTTTTTTGACTTTTTTGACTTTTTCTCGACTTTCTTTGACTTTTTTTCGAAATTTTTGACTTTTTTTCGACTTTTTTTTGACTTTTTTTGTCTTTTTTTTACTTTTTTTTTACATTCTAAGAACATGATTGTATTTTTAGATGTGCTACCATCTATGGTAAGAAGAGAGTATTGACATTAAATTTTGACTGAATCTAGTCAAGATGTCACTCTCTTCTTACCATAGATGGTAGCACATCTAAAAATACAATCATGTTTTTAGAATGTAAAAAAAGAGTAAAAAAAAGTCTGTATATTGTCCTTGATGTTGGTTTACCTAAAACTAAAACTTTAAATTAAAAATCCCATTTATTTCACAAAATATTGAATGTAATGAAAGTTTTAAAAAGTTAAATCGTTTCATCTCGACTCCCTTTCCTATTATACAAAAACATTCCCACCCAACGAGTAACGTTTCTCTCTCATCTTCCGCATGCAAAGCAAAAGTAATAGCACGGCTCCCTTGACAAATTTACTAATAAACCCCAACAAAATAATGACTGGCTGTGATTCCACCACTAATTCTCAATTTTCAAGAGGGAACATCACACTTCCATGACTTCTGTCGACTAATCAAGTTAGCCTTGCTGAAAAAAAAAAACAAGTGAGGGTGCTCTTTACGAGTCCGCCTCCAAAGCCAATACGTTGAGGGTCGGATATTCAGCGACGTTTATTTTGACAAGTAATTGGCAATTTTGTTATTAGATTTAGGATCTCACATAATAATATTTGGTTTTTGATTGATATTTGAAACGTGTAGAGGGGAATATAGGAAGTTTCTTTATTCGCTCATAATCGATTTACAGAAAATTGCTTTTATATAAAGACAAAAATTCGATATTTTACTCCTAAATTATATTGTTTAATTTCCAATTACAAATTAAACATATTTAATAAACAAATTGGCAACCGCGCCAACCGCGTCACTGACAAACTGCTCCACTAGTAACTCGCCAAAATAAAGTTAAAAATCTTTCACTCGATATGAGTGGGAGTGCGACGAAATCGTCAACTTTGAGACGGAGGAACTCCATTTAAGCATCCCGGACTTCCGTAACGTGTGTGTTTTATTTAGAGTTTTTCTGGAAAAAACGAAATTTATACATTCCACTTTATATCATCTTCAAACAGTGTTTAACTTTTAACTCATCAGCCAACCTCAGAAACAGCTGCAAAAATTATTATTCTTATTGAAAATACATCATATGAAACGTTTTTCTTAATATTCTAATTGTCCTAGAAAATGATCATTAAGAAAATAGTACCAATAGAAACTCCTCAAATATTTAAAATCCAACGATCTTCTACAGTGCTACAAAAATGTCCTTCTTGCACACCCACATTTTCTCTTATTTGAGTCACGAGAGCCTCAGATGCAGACATTCCTCGTTTTTCTCTCTTTATGTCCCTTACCCTTGCTACGAACAACAACCGGCCCTACGTCCTACACCCTTACTGCAAATTCTTTTCTAAAACATTAAACAAGTATCTCATTTGGCCACCAAACCTGATAAATGATCCGTACAAATTCAGGCACTTGCACTGCAGATTGCAGAAAGTCGATTTCGGTTGGATAAACAATGACAGTATAGAGCTGAATGGTTTTAAAATATGGAACAAAATCGTATATATTTCAGGTAAATGTTATTTCTGATAGAGATTATCTCCTAATTAGTAAATAAAAATGAAAGAATAGCGACACTAGTCCAGTTGTCAGAGACTTTGTAATGAATCTATTTTTTACGATTTTTCCCAGTAGGTTCTCTCAATTTGACCCTCAAATGACCTTGACTCTGACATGATGAGGTCAAGCGGACCTCAGATTCGGATTCAGCGATCCTGTAAACATTTGTATGAATTTTTTACGATTTTTCCCAGAAGGTTTTCTCAATTTGACCCTCAAATGACCTTGGCTCTGACCTGATGAGGTCAAGCGGACCTCAGATTCGGATTCAGCGATCCTGTAAACATTTGTATGAATTTTTTACGATTTTTTCCCAGAAGTTTTCCTCAATTTGACCTTCAAATGATCTTGACCCTGACCTGATCAGGTCAAGCGGACCTCAGATTCGGATTCAGCGACCCCAAAAACCCCTAGTTACAGTAGTGAAATTTTTTTTTGTGGGGGTTCCATTAGATAATGAAAGCAGCTTCAAAATGATGTGTCACTTAACATCTCTTGCCATTCAAGATTTTTCAAGGGGTGGTAGGGCGCTAGAGGGATGAAAACAGAAGTTTGAAACTACGATAAAAATTGAGCCCCCCCCCTAGGTTAAAATTGTCCTGTTTTGGCATTTTTTCAAAATTTGAACACAACTCGAAATATTTGGGTACAAATTTTAGTTGGGACACCCCCTGTAGAATAGAGTCGCGTTAATTTTGCTCCGAAATCACATTTGCTTATTTTAAAAGATAAGACGCCGACACCATTTCACTGTTTACGTTTTCTTTTAGTTTCGATTTTATTCATTTGCTTTTCGTCCGATTGTTTCGCTGGTCTTTAATTTGGGAATAATTTAGTTATTGGGAAATAAAATTCAGAGTTTTCATTTTAGCTTTCGTTTCTATCTACTGAATAATTGGCTGAAATAGTTCGAATTGTTCCCGAGAATAATTAGTAGTTGTCAGTTGTCTACAACTTACATAGACAATCATCACTAATTCACTAATTGTTTACGGTGAGAGACATCATCTGTGCAAAATAAACATGACGTCACCGAAAGTCTCCGAGGGCATGTTTTTCAAAGCAGGGTTATTTATCTTAAACCATAAGTTTGTTTCCATGGAATCGTCATTTGCAGCTGGCCAGTTAAATGTTAACTAACCTGAATTAGTGTTAACGATGTGAAAATGATTAATATCCAAATGTATTACAATGCGTTACTGATTATGTAACAGTAATCTTATTATTCTGATTATAAACCACGATAAAAGATACAAAATTCTGTAATTTTTAAACTGAATTTATAAAATCGATAAACCACCAAATAATTTTATAAAATTTTGTCCAGAAATAAAAAAATTATTGTTATTATGCACTAGTATGCATATGGGTTTGACATTAGATTATAAATAACTCAAGCAACAATAACTTTAAACACGATAACGAGCAATTCTTAATTTACTAGAGCTTCATATATGATAAAAATACTTTTAAGTACTCGAATCATCAATTTTATATAACTTATCTTAATAAATAGGGGGTTTATTCAACTGGGGAAGAAACTATGTCGGTTTGGAAAACAATTTAGCTGGTAACTTCTTGTTCACCTCAGGCAAATCATGTTTTGGTCATTCACATTAGGGCTCTGTCATGTATTATGCGTCTACTATAAATTTATTTTGTTTTTATTGACAAATGTGACTTATTGGAAACCCTAAAACATAAGAAATATTGCGGCTCACTTTTACCGCAATGGAATATCGATAATCTTCTAAATGCCAATGCCAATAATGTAATAAAGTAGAAGCATTATTAAGTTTATCCATTTGGGGAAAAGTTCTTTAAAAGAAAAAACAAATAATTTATTCATCGTTGTTAATGATCATCCTAAAGTATATTACAAACAAATCCGTTTAAAATTATATGTATAAAACAAACAGCCTCGGGTCGATTATGATTAATATTCATTTTTGTCACCATTTGGAAATAGATTTCTTCATGTTTCATGAACAGACAGACAAACAGAGATAGATAGAGAGAGACAGGCAAGCAGATAGGAAGGCAGACAGACAAAGAGGAGCTGTAAGATTCTATAAATTAGCTGTAGTAAAATTTAGAAGAGAGATGGACAGACAGCCAGGCAAACAAACAGACAGGCAGATAAACAGACAGACAGACCGGCAGAGACAGATAGGCAGGCATACATGCAGGCAGACAGGTAGACAGACACACAGACAGACAAACAAACAGAGATAGATAGAGAGAGACAGACAAGCAGATAGGCAGGTAGACAGGCAGACAGACAAAGAGGAGCTGTAAGAATTCTCTAAATTAGCTAGAGTAAAATTTAGAAGAGAGATAGACAGACAGACAGCCAGGCAAACAGACAGCCGGATATACAGGCAGACAGACCGGCGCAGGACAGATAGACAGGTAAACAGACAAACAAAGATAGATAGAGAGACAGACAAGCAGATAGACAGGCAGACAGACAAAGAGGAGCGGTAAGAATTCTCTAAATTCGCTAGAGTAAAATTTAGAAGAGAGATAGACAGACAGACAGCCAGACAAACAGACAGCCAGATAAACAGGCAGACAGACCGGCAGAGACAGATAGACAGGTAGACAGACAAACAAACAGAGATAGGTGGAGAGACAGTCAAGCAGATAGGCAAGTAGACGGGCAAGCAGACAAAGAGAAGCGGTAAGAATTCTCTAAATTCGCTAGAGTAAAATTTAGAAATCTAAAAAAGCAGTCAAAAAGTGTTAGGAGGCAGTATATCTATCGTTTGAAATTTCTGACTACACGATTTAAAAGAAGTACAACAAATATTTTTGGTTTTGAAAAATAATAATTAAGTTTTAATTAAGTATTCTAGATGGAATATTATTTTAACCGAATTAAAATATAAGTAAGAGTATTTTGTTTTTAAATTTTGATTTATCCTTCTCTATTGCAAACTCTTTATAAAACCCCTGGAATTGAACTAAAAAATCCTATAGTTATCATGTCTATAAAAAAAGAAGAAGAATAAATCCTAACCTAAAAACCTAACGTCACTTTTACAAAGTAACAAATGTTTATACAAATACATAAATAATTTGTATGTTTTAAACAAAAAGAAGTTGTTCATATAGTATAGAATTTACATAATTAAGTAAAAAAATGGCCAAAGAGTAAGTAAGAATAAAGAGTTTTGTCTATTTATTGCATAATTTACAAAATTAGATTAAAAAATAGCTAAATCCTCAGTTGGTAAAACTATTACAAATAGCAATAATTTCCTATTGTTTTTAGGTATGGTTTGAGTTTTCCAAAGCAAAGCACTGGACACCAAATCGGGCAAATTTCAGCAGTAAAACCTTCAGTGTTCGATATTGATTCTGACAGTGAAGAACAAACAGCCAGACCGACAGGTATTAGTCGAGCCTTAAAAAAACAGGACCTAATAAGCCAAGAAAAAGCCGTAGCAGATGATCCCACAGTTTATCAATATGATGAGGTATATGAAGAAATTGAGAATAAACGAAATGAATCAAAACTTGTTCGCAAAAATACTGAAAAGAAACCAAAATATATTACTAAGCTGCTAGCTGCAGCAGAAAAAAGAAAGAGAGAAAATGATAGGAGAATTGAGAGGCAAGTTCAGAAGGAAAGAGAAGAGGAAGGTAAGTTTCTAAAGTACAATAATAATTTTTAATATAATTGAGTGTTCCAAAGTTAATATTTTGTACCATTGGCTAGTGTTGCTTATATTATCATTTAAATATATTTTTAGCAGCGTAAAATAAAGAAATATAACATAAATTAAATAAATTTTCCCCCTTCAGTTGCCCACGACATTAATAGGAAATTAAATGACTAGTTTCGCCTTTTATGTGGAATCATCAGGCAATGAGAGATTACAATGTCTGTAAATAATGTCTTTTTATTGAGTAATCATCATATCATTAAATTACTTTACTATTGTGATCATTAAACTGTAATGAAAGAGCCCAAAAGTCATCAAAAATGTGTGGTCAAAATTCAAGATTACACAAATCGGTTTGTTTTATTTTTGCAGGTGATGAGTTCAAAGACAAAGAATCCTTTATAACTCCATCTTATAAAAAGAAACTGGAAGAAATGAAGCAACTGGAGGAACAAGAAAAACGTGAAGAATATTTAGAAAGCATAGGAGACGTTAGAAAACAAGGCAATTTAGATGGATTTTACAGGCATTTGTATGACCAAAAAATAAATCACAATGAAAAAGATCAAACTGAAACTGAAGAGGTTGAAGTTAAAGAAGAAGTATTAGAAGATATCAAAGAAGAGAATTTAAGTGAAGAGAATGAGAAAAGTAACAATGAAGAGATTACTGAAGAAAAATCCAGCAAATTTACAAGAAAGAGAAAATATAGATCAAAAAGAAATTCAGATGACAGTGGTAATGAAGAAGAACCGGAGGTGAAGAAAGAACATTTACCGTCAAACATAGATGCGGATTCTGATTTCAGTGTGGATTCGTCAGACAGTGAGGAGGAAAATAATAAAGAAGGCAAAAAGGATGTGGCAAGTAACCAAAAAGAGGATAAGGAGATTAAATTCAAGATAAATGAAAGTAATCCTACAGAATCGTCAAGTAAACCTGAAGAAACTATTAAAAAGGAAAAAGAGGTGAAAATTGAACCGAAAAAAGTAAAAATTGATATTTGGAAGAAAAGAACCGTTGGGGAAAAATTTGATGAGGCTGTAAAAAGGTATTTTGAAAGAAAAGCAATACGAGAAATGGGACAATAACTAATAAAAGGCTTAATTATGTTCAAAAATAAATAGAAACTAATAAATATATTGCATTTCAATTATATGTATGCCTAAATGCCAAACCTTGAAGATTAATGAACGTGTTAAATTGAATTTCCGACTTCAACTGCAGAAATTCTAACAAAATTCGAGTTTTTCTCGATAACCGTTAGAGATAAGACAAAAATTAACAGAATTGAAAAGATGTATTTTTTTATGTTCTTCAACTTTTGTTTAAAAATTATTTTTTGTATTTCCAACGGTTAGTGAAACATGGTCAAAAAACAAAACGTGTTAAATTGAATTTCCGACTTCAACTGAAGAAATTCTAACAAAATTCAAGTTTTTCTCGATAACCGTTAGAGATTAGACAAAAGTTATGAGAACTGAAAAGATGTATTTTTTATGTTCTTCAACTTTTGTTTAAAAATATTTTTTTTATTTTCAACGGTTAGTCAAATATGGTCAAAAAACTAAAAAAGTGCATGCACGAGTGTTGATTTTTTATATGTTAATGGGTCCTATTACAACACATATGCAAATTATCCCATTTTAGGGAATTATTTCCAAGTAAAATCCTAACATGACTGGACTAAATGTCGAGGTGGAAGAGGCTCTGTGAATTATAACAACCAGATTACAATGTCAACCCATTTTATTCCTATTTTTTAATCCCAACATATTGGACAATATTATTTTGAATTAAATTAGATCACAGTGATGTTATTTATAAAAATGAGCAACAGTTTTCTTCCAATCTTCATCCTTGTGACCAGGTTTTGTGTATTTCTTGACCTTCACTTTCTTAATTGTATGCCTTTTTGTAGGAGCTAAAATGTTTCGTTTTTGCATACTCTTAAATCTATCGTTGAGTAAATTTCCTTCGGTTTTCAAATTTTTTAAATTTCCCGCTATTTCTTGTCCAAGATTAAATTCCAAATCGGGTTCTTCGTATTTTATCGCGCTTAGAACTTTCGTCCCATTCTTTTTCGATTCTTTATTATTTTTTTTAATTTTGTTTTGCAAGACTTGTTTTTGGTCGACAATTTCGATGTGTTTAACCAATTTTTTCAAATTGTGAATGTCTGTGATTTTTTTCTTCTGCAACTTGACATACTTCTTGGCTTTTTCCAGTTCAAGATGCACTTTCTTTTTCCTCTTTTGTTTTAAGGTTTTCTTAACGTTTTTTACAGGAGGATTTACCGATTTATATTCACCATCGCTATTAATTTCTTCATTTGGAGAATTGTTTTTGCTAGGTAAACCTTCAGCCATATCTACTAACCAATCTTGATCTCGTTTTACTTCGGTAACTTTAGAAAACATACCTCTAGTGACTCTGTTGAGGTGTTCTTCTTCCTTTATTAACTTTTGTTCTTTTTGAGCTACTTTCTGCAATAAATTTTGATGATCTTCATAACTAGGGTTATATGACATTCCTGGAAATATAAAGTTTGGAATTAGAAATTGGTTTTTAAATGTAAAAGAAAGAAGAACATTGAAAAGTTATTATAAAGTACATACCTGGGTGTGGTAACTCAATAGCTGGTAATTTCTTCTTGCTAGATTTTTTGGGCTTTTTAACTAGAACATTCACACCTCTTAAATTATGTTTCTTAGTATTAGTTTCTATCCACTCGTTACTATTTACTCCGTTCCCATCTTCCCATAAGTTTGCATTAAATTCACCTCGTTTAGGTAAGTTGTTTTGTTCAACTTCTTTAGTTTTAAATATTCTTTTAGCAGCAGTTAATTTTTTATTGTTCTTAACGAATTCGCTCATTCTTTCTTCTTTCGTTCTAACTCTGTTTCCTTTTGAAATTGGTGGGACATTGGTGTATGATTGAAGAGCTGAAAAGCATTTTAAAGGTTTCGATGCGGCGATTTTTCTTTGCTTTTTAGATGATATAATGTCTTTAAATGGTTTTGAATCTACTTGAAAAAGTTCATCATTTGGCATGGAACTTAAGGGTCCCAACCTTTCTTCCAGTCTCTTTTCTTCTAAAAAATCTTCAACATCATTGATATCGGTGTGTTTTCTCCACGAACTTTTAAGTTTCTTAGAAACTCTTTTCTTTTTTAACGATGCCATTTTAGAAATAATATTTTCTAAAATTAATTAGCAACACTATTTATAGGTTAGGTTTTAAAACACGTTGTGTCTGTCTTCTTCTTTATTTTTTAATTGTACTGACATTTAAACTACTTACTTCTTCTTTTTAATTACCTATTTACTAGAGCAGTTCTAACTAGGTGGGTCACTAGTGTAAATAGCAATAAAGGTTAATTTGGATATTTCTAAAGGCGTTATTTACATAAAATGAAGGGTCCCCGCGTGCTTTTTACTGTAGTCTTATATTAGGATCCGCACCAGTTATTGATTGTCGCAAATAATTCTCGTTTTCATCGTTGGCGAAACTGTCAACGACAAACGACAAGACAAAATAAAACTGACATCTCGTTTGGTCAACGCATCCCGTAAGTTTTGTGAAAGTGTGTTTTTCAATATTTATTAGTTGTTTTGGTCAATGTCTTCTTAAACATTTTGTATACCTTTGTTTTGGTTGTAACACCTCTCCATATTCCAAAAAATCGTTTGTTGCTTGTGAACACCGCAAACAAAAATGACAACAGATGAACGTTTACATATAGTAAGTTCTCAAATTCAAATACATTTATTAGTAAAATTAATCATTTAAAAAACGATAAGCATCAAGTTTAACCTGCAGTCTAAATAGCATTCCTGCTTTTTAGGACTGGGGTAATGAGAAGCTCCACAGGACACAAAAACAAGTGGAAAGAAATCCATATGATCTCGAAGCTTGGTCCATCTTACTTAGAGAAGCACAATCGAAACATATTTCCGAAGTGAGGGCCCTGTATGAACACTTGATAAACATATTTCCAAGTGCATCAAGATATTGGAGAATCTACATTGAACATGAGGTATGCACAATTTTGTTTAACTTTGGAAACCTGGATTTAATTAAATAGATTTTATTGCTTCATTATAATCATTTTAAGATCACAAATTTCTGATATCTTGTTTTTATTTTTCAGATGAAAGCAAGAAATTTTGAAAGAGTCGAGAAGGTATGGATAGGTTCGGTAGAATTAAGTAATGTTTTTCTAGAAATTAAAAAATACTTAATAAAATTGACCAGTTTCAAAATTAATCATTCTTTATTCTTTTAAATTCTATTCTGTGTTCAGAAATCAGGAGGCAATTTTTTAATCTTCTTTTGTTGTTGTTTTTTTTTTAATATTTTGAATTTTGTTAATTCAATAAGCATTTTTGTCATACAGTATTATTTATTTTAAATATTGGTAGATTAAAATTTTTCTTTCTGATTTAGTTTCCCCTTTTCTGATTTAAAACAATCAAAAGCAATTTAAAAAGAAAAAATACTTGTTAAAGACGATTTGAGCAGTGTTTTGATTAACTCATTCCCATTCTGTTGATTTTTGACAAATAAGACATTTATCACTTTATGACTAAGTTTTGGATTTTAAATTTTTGTAATCGTGTTTAATTTTTGATTTGTTGCATGAGAGCAACTTGAAATTACTCGTTCGGATAATGTAATTACACTTTCGAAGTTACAAGTTTGTGTACATCTCAAACCCATTTAAATCATCGTTAATTTTGTCAAAACAGTTCCTCTCGAGAAGAACAATAAAAATCCCTGTCAAATTAGCTTGTGTTTTTCGTTAACGCAACAGTTTTTATTTCGAAATTATTAGCTGCAATTTTATGGTGATTAAAGCACCCAGTTCAACGTACAAGTTTTTTTTTTTTTGCGGAGGTAAAGAAAACTTTTTATGGGGAGGTTATGAGCCTAAAATCTCAAGGTCTGCTGTGAGAATCTCTTTTCCAGGCATACTCACTAAAAACTTCACCCCCTGGTTGGGCCCGTCTGACTGAAGCCTCCGGTGACACTTAGGCCTGTCGACCCATTGTATTATCATCATCCCTCTCTTTATATGCTTACAATACCCAATCCAGTACTTTAGTGCCTTGTACAAGCTTGTATAGTTCTGTGGGAGTTGTATAATTAACATTAATAGGGGCAACCAGTTTGATAGTGTAACTCCTAAATAAATAATTCTGGTTCACCTATTGGCTGCCCAAAAATTTGCTGTCTTTTGCGGTCCAGTGCCTCGCATCTACACAGTATATGTGTCACTGTTTCTGTTTCCTTATCGCACAGTCTGCAAGTAAGGTCACCATTGTACACCATCTAGTTGAGGTGCCCCTTTACTGGCGCATGGTCAGTAAGGAGTCTTGTAACGATTTTCAGCTGGCTCCTGTTCATCTTTAACAGGTCTGCCGCTCTTTTGTGGCACGGTCCTTTGATGTCCTCTTTCCCGTGTTTTTTTTCTGGGATGTTGTCTTAATTTTCAACCTTCACTGTCACTGCCTTCAGCTCTGTTGTTGGATAGTTATTCTATTATAGATTTTCTTGGATATTTGCACTTTGGATGTGGTCTCGTTCTGTTTAGGACCAGCGATGCCATTATGTCCATATTATTCTTTACAAATCTAGTTGTAAGAACGTTAAGTCGCTCCAGAATAGGCTGTACCCCCATTTTACTGTAAAGGCTCTTGTTTGATGGGTTGTGCATGGGGTTATCGGGATGTCTCATTTTCGATATAACTCGGAGGGAGGGTGTTTCTGCTGTTGCCAGTTATTTTTGGGCTGGACCCCTGCAATTTATGAGTATGAATATGAGAACTTACTAGCCCAATTATCCTCAGGGGTCACCAATGCTTTAATACAAACCGACTGGGATTTTTTAAAGTTTTGATGGCCGCCCTTGTGGTTTCAACCCAGAAGGGACCAAATCGGTAACGATTACCAAATTAAAAACCAATGCATTAACAAAATCGACAAGCTAATTTATTTTTCTGTTCAAACACATGGAAATACATCTGAAAGTCTAGTGAGGGGCTCCCTAGGACCAATTTTTGGGTTGTTACCTAATTATAAGAGGTTTAAATCTCATATAGATGGTTTTTCTCCGTAACTTGGAATAACCCTGTATGTATTTTGTCAAAATCCTCGTTAATTATAATTTCAGATATAAAAAACTGTGCTGACGTAAATAGTATTTATCCTTCGTCCTGATTTCGAATTATATGGATCGAATGATTTCGATTTGATATTGATAATGTAAAATTATTTATTGTAGCTTTTCCTGTGAAATACCTACACTTTAACAATCGTCAAAAATACCGGATATTATTTTATGTTCATTTAAACTACTTAAACTATTTAAAAAAAAAACATTAGTTAAAGATGAATTAAACATTTTGTTTTTTTATTTCCCCATTCCTATTTAATTATGCGCAATAAAATATTTTAGTACGACTTTGTAGTTTTTATCGTGAAAAATGTTCGTTCATCTTTATCCAATGTTTAATAAAAATATCAAAAAAATTTATATCGACCACGTGTTGAATCTCCATTTCAGAATTATTAGCGATTGTATTATAAATATCTTTTAACAGCTTTTTCAAAGGTGCTTGATGAAGATTTTAAATATTGAATTGTGGAAATTATATCTCAACTATGTCAAAGAAACAAAGGCGTCTCTTCCAACGTACAAGTAAGTATATTTTCTATTATCGATAATAATGGATCAGTATGTTAGCCCCTGCAATTAAAGGTTGCACCAGTAGATACAAGTGTAGTTGGATTTGGGTACCCTGGGACTCGTGTATTTGCGGCACTCGCCCTTCAGGCTCGTGCCACGAACTTCCACACTCGTGAGAAGAGTTGAACTTTCTACAGTCGTTGCACAATATACTATTATTTTAGGGAGAAAATGGCTCAAGCTTATGACTTCGCTTTGGATAGAATCGGTATGGATATCCATTCGTACTCTATTTGGAACGATTACGTAAACTTTCTAAAAGGGGTAGAAGCCGTAGGGTCGTATGCTGAAAACCAAAAAATATCCGCCGTGAGGAAAGTATATCAGAGAGGCATTATAACTCCCATGACTGGCATGGAAACGTTTTGGAAAGATTACATTGCTTTCGAACAGGTAATTTTACCTTTTTTACATGGTACTTATCTTATTTTTTTATTTTATGCTTAACAGCAATCAGAAATACATTTTTATAAGTTATTCTGTCATAACTGAGCTTGTTATTTTCTGTGAGTTGGATGGATCTCACCGTTTATCCTGATGGGGGTTGGATTGTCGGATGGTTGACGAGATTGGTAGCATTTCTAGTTCAAAACTTTGTCTGTGACCACGAGCCACAACTACTTTGGCTCCACGGAGACTGGGGTCAGCTGGACAGACGTTAACACTGATTTCGAGTGTTCTAAACTGTATTCTGGCTACTGGACATCTAGTCTTTTAACCCCCGGATTGGTTTATTCCAAAGCATGAGATTTTTAAAACGTTTTCAAACTTACCCTGTTGAAAATCACATCAAGACTTATGTTTCTAAAGTCTCGTCTAGTTCAAAAACTTTCAATCTGTACAAGAAAGAGGGCGCTAACGTCAATTCGAAATTTCATACAAAGTTCCTTGATCGAGTTGCCACAAACGTTATCAAGATATTAAATAATTTCATTTTCAATATTCAAAACTGAACATTATTCCTATTATCCGATGATAACGTTACAATTTTATTTTGTAGTGAGACTGAAAATCTTCTTCTGATTAGCCAATGTAGTTCTCTGAACTTTGGGTTGATCTGCTTTCGTTTCTTGGCTATATGTTCCCTCCATTCCTTAAATCTAACTGATATTTATTATTCTAGAACATTAATGCAATTATCGCCGAGAAAATGAGTATCGAAAGGAGTAGAGATTACATGAATGCTAGAAGAGTTGCCAAAGAACTCGAAGTACAAATTAGAGGTATAAACAGAAACGCTCCAAGCATACCGCCCAGTGGAGTTTCTGAAGAAAGAAAACAGGTAAGAACCTGTTTAAGTCGGAATTTAGTCTTTAATAAATATTTTTGTCTTACTTAGGTCGAACTCTGGCAAAAATACATTGCTTGGGAAAAGAGCAATCCTCTAAGAACCGAAGACACAGCTTTACTCACTAAAAGAGTAGTTTTTGCTTTAGAACAATGCTTACTTTGTCTGGGACATCATCCTGATATTTGGTACCAAGCCGCTCAATTTTTGGAATACAGTTGTAAAATTCTCGCCGAAAAAGGAGTAAGTAATAATTTATGGAACATATATTTACGGTTAACGGGGGTTTGTGGTCACCAATCCAAATAATTATTTAGATTGGCTACCAACAATTTCATTGTTATAATTGTCCTGATAACAATATCAAAATTTTCTTCTTTATGCTATAACAGGTAAGCGCGATTGAGACTCGGATTTTTTTTCTGATCGTTTAAAACTTCCGATTCTACAGCGGTTGAAGTTAATAGTGCGAGAAATTTAAGTGCTAGAAAAATATTAACATTTTTTTCACTTTTGCTTTCAGGATGTAAATGCTTCCAAATTATTTAGCGAGGAAGCTGCGAATATGTTTGAGCGCGCGACTAGTTCTTTGTTGAGTAAAAATATGCTGCTTTACTTTGCGTACGCTGATTATGAAGAAGGAAGGCTGAAATACGAAAAAGTACATCAAATTTATAATAAATACTTGGACATCGAAGACATTGATCCGACATTGGTAAGTTTAAAATTATGTTTATGTATGTAGAAATTTACAAAAATTAAGAAATACTTTCATTGTAAAAACTTTCTAATCCTTTCGTAGAAAATGTCACTGTAAGTTTGAAAAACAAACCAATTAAAATGATTTAAACGGCCCTTCAACCAACAAACCATTCAAAAACTGACACTTCCTGTAACGTAAAAACAAGTCATTTGAAGGATTCAAAAGGGATCTTCCTTCTCCATATCTCCTGCTATTTCTTCACCATTACCTTCTTCTACTTGTTCCTGTTCTATATAGAAATTGTAAAACACTGGATCTTCCCCTTTGTCAAGGACAACGCCGCTTTTTTAAACGATGTCGAAATTTCTAAGTGGACTGTAATTTTTAGGGTTTTTGTGAAAATGAACCGAACAAACTTTGTTAATTTAATTCATGATGCGCGTATGGCGATGATTCGATAATAATTTATGAGATGTTTCGTCTCTGGGTGTTGATGAAGCACTGATTAAAAGTCTAGTCGTTTAAACTTAATTCCGCCCCCGTCCGATTCTTCTAGAAGAAGTTGTTAACGTGTGTGGACGAGTCGATTTTTTGGATAGGCCGGGTAGTTTTGTTGTGTCCGTCTTTGTCTCTCGCGTTGGAGAAACAAAATTGAATTTTATTTTAAAGTTTTTAAATTGTGGCGTACTGCTACTGATTGTAGTCGCAAGATTCGCTAAGAGCTACGTGTCTTACGATGTTGCCAGTTTGTTGTCGAAAAATTCCGTTTTGTGGGCTACGTGACAACCCGAATGTAGACATGTTTCTAAATATCTGGCAAGGTGTTGTCGGTTTGATAGATTGAGGTTCGAATATGTTTAATTTTGTCGTTGAAAATTAAACACCCTTTATCTTGTAAAAATTTTCTTAATATCTCCACCAATGTTGCTTTAAATCCTGTTTTATCCAAATTTCTTTTTTCCAATTCGCATTTTAATTCATTTATCTTAAGATCCTTAAGTAACTTAACTGTACGTCCTTCCATGTTTGCTATCTTCCCAAATTATATTTAACTCCAAAAAGAATTTTAAAATTTTGACTGCAAGTGACAATTACCTTTCCTGTTGCCAGCCCCACGTTGGGCGCCATATGTTTAAATAATAGGGCACCAAATATTTTTAATTTCAGGGTTTTATTGAGGGTTTCTGACAAAAATCTACAAATTTTTGGAAATTGATTGACAACACATCATGTCAATTTTTTTTTTATCATTTTTTAATATAGAGTGTCAATTTTTAAATACAATACAGTAAATTAGGTTAGTAAATTGGCGTTAATTTCGCTCCTTTTTTAAATCCAGGCAGGTTTTAGAGGTTTCCTGGCTGTTATTTCGCCTGGAATCGTAGGCACTGTCATTGGCTTTCATATGGCGAAAGTAGTTCACCTTTCTCTTGCCAGGCGGCGCTTTGACCCATATCGGATCCCAATAGGTCTTCACTTTATTTAAAATACTGTCAACTCTTGTTGGTAGATTTAAAAAAAAGTCCTGTAAAATCTTTCCTATTTTTATTTCGTCTTGTGACGATAAACTTGCTTAAGTTGTTTAATTTTTAATTTGGGGCTCGTCACAATTAAGAATGAAATAGTGCCAGTTTTCAAGTTACTTAGGCTAGCTAATGAAGAGAATAGGCTATACTTTGAGTTAATTTCCCAGGGCGTCATCACATTTGAAATTTTCTTTCGATCGATTGAGAAAATATTCTAAGATTAATTATTTCAAATTTCAAAATTATAAACACTTACCATGTTGAAAATCACATCAAGACTGATGGCTCTCAAGACTAGTTCAATATCTATCAATCTGTACAAGAAAGAGGACGCTAACGTCACTTCGAAATTTCATACGAGTTCCTTAATCGATTTAACGCTGATATTAAATAATTTAGTTTTCAATATTCAAAAATGAACATTATTCCAAATATCCGATGAAAACCTTACAGTCTTCGTAAGTTTTAGTTTAAGTTGGATATTATAAATTGTGCGTATAGATACACTTAATAATAACTTGTTTTTTTTTTTTTTCGATAATTTTATCTCTTTATTTACGAATTATTTCCTTTGTATCTTGTAATTCTTCTAGTTGTGAGCCTTCCTTATGTACTTAGTTAAATTGACATTTTACCTGAACACCAAAACTACTGAATTTGTTTCATCCATAGAAAGAGAAACAGCAGTTGGTGTCTGGTGATAATAGTTCATAAAGAAACCAACGGACCGTGATAGTGTTTCGTCACTGGTTCTACACATAACGCTGTCATAGTTGTCAGTTTAAATGTGTAGTAACCATAGCAACGGTGTCATAGTTGTCAATCGTGACAGATAAGTGACATCGTTGCCATGGTAACGTTGTTTTGTGTAGAACCATTTACATTTTACCAACTTCGTCGTGACTTTCTTAGTGCTTTTTAGATGTGCTGCCATCTATGATTAGAAGAGAGTATTGTGCTTTTCTTACACGTGTTTTTTGACTATGTAGGAACATGTTTTATAAAGTTATTCTTCTTTATTTCAGGCTTACATTCAGTACATGAAATTTGCTCGACGTGCCGAAGGTATCAAATCTGCCCGTACGGTTTTCAAAAGAGCTAGGGAAGACTCTCGTTCCACGTACCATCTATTCGTGTGCGCGGCTCTTATGGAATATTATTGCAGCAAAGATAAAAATATAGCTTTCAGAATTTTCGAGTTGGGTCTTAAGAAATTCGGAGCCGTACCGGAGTACGTTACTTGTTACATAGACTATTTATCTCATTTAAACGAAGACAATAATACTAGAGTGTTATTCGAACGAGTTTTATCTTCTGGGAGCTTGGAACCGGAAAAATCCGTGTAAGTATCAATCACTATGTGTTTGAAAGGTTTTTTTTAGATGGGTGAATCTTCTAGAATGTCTCGAAACTAGAGCGCGATGATTGGTTGATTTATCTCAGCTTTGGCTCAGGTGTTATCTCTATCCCGTTATTGTATGAATTTGTCTCGCTCTGCCACGTATAGTTGTGACTTTTTAATTGAGTTGCTATGCAAAGTTTCCAGAATATAACTGCGTTTGAAATTGGTGCAGTGCCGGCGGTCTACGAGTTTAATTTTATTTTTATACTCTTGCTGATCACTTTGATAACCCGAGTGTCTGCTTTTGGCTTGGAGGAGTTTTCCTATTCTCTTCTTGCTAGTTCGTCTGCTTTCTCGTTACCTGTAATTCCCCGATGTCCTGACACCAGAGTAGTATTGCTGGATTTGTTCAAGATATGTTAGAAATAGGACGAATGTTGGTAGAAATCTTGATAAGTTTTGGTATTTACTTTTTTCCAGGGACATCTGGAATAAATTCTTGGAGTTCGAATGTAATATCGGCGACTTACAATCGATAGTAAAAGTAGAGAAACGGCGTTCTGAAGTTTTATCGAAAATAAAAGAGTTCGAGGGTAAAGAGACTGCGCAATTAGTTGACAGATACAGATTTTTAGATCTGTTTCCATGTTCACCGCAAGAATTAAAGAGTATTGGGTAAGTTTTTTTTTGTCGTGTTTTCTTCTATTTCTCAGTATAAACTCTCTAAAAACAATTTTTGCAAAATTATGTTTACTTTTAACATTTTGTATTTTGTACCGAACCGTCCGAATAAAAAATCGAGGTACCTACTGATAACGCTTTTTCAATATTTTGATTGTTAACTTGCAAATGACCATGGACGTACGTAATGTCTTATCTCGATTTTTATTTAGTTGAATATGTTAGACATTGTCCAACAATATTAAAAAAGAATTTGTACACATTTTAATTTTTACATTTTAGATATACGGAAGTAATAAATATTACCGGAGCGGCTGGGAAGAATCACATTTTACAGTCTATAATAGAATCTGAACCAGATTTACCATTACCTCTTCCAGACTACTCGCAAATGATTCCATACAAACCGAAAACTAATCCTCTACCAGGCGAACATCCGGTTCCAGGTTAGTTTAAATTATTTCTCAAGATCCCCCCCCCCCCCCCCCCTTTTAGTACAGTATATGAAACGAGTAATAAGAAAAAGAACAGAATTGGTCACAAACTTTGCAACCCTTAATGCAAATTGGGAATTTATGCATTGTTAAGTTGTCCAAACTCTTTGTTCGCATAGTACATTAAACTTTTGACGGTTTGTTTCCTCGCTAGATTGTCTACATATCTGCTATTTTTACTTGTTTTTATCCCCTCTTATCCACATTTATATCATTAGAGAGTTTTAGCACTTTTCCGCTACCGCTAACGTTAACGTTAGACTAGATTATCAATCTGCTCATGCCTAAGTGTATTGCACTTGCCTTTACAATCTACGCGACGTTACTTTAACGTTAGCGGAGATCTAACGTACATTTGCTAAAACTTTTCCGCTACCGCTAACCTTAACGTTAGACTGTCGATTATCAATCTGCGCATGCCTACGTGTATTGCACTTGCCGTTACAATCTACACAACGTTACTTTAACGCTAGCGTTAACGTTAGCGGAGATCTAACGTACATTTGCTAAAACTGTATTAGAGAGTTTTAGCACTTTTCCGCTACCGCTAACGTTATACCTACCGTTAATAACGTTAACGTTAGACTGTCGATTATCAATCTGCCCATGCCTAAGTGTATTGCTACGTGTCGCAAATCTAGCGGAACACGTTAGATTGTAAAACCACGGTAAAAGTTAAAGTTACATCTCCGCTAGCGTTAAAGTAACGTTGTGTAGATTGTAACGGAACTTTAACTTTTACCGTAGTTTTACGCATTGTTCTGTTAACGGTCAAAGTCAACTATTGTTTATTTCCGAATTTCATGGTGTACTTATTTGTTGATGGCAATACTTTTTAATTATTGAAGTCGTTCTATTATCTCATAAACCAAATTAATTTTTTTTGCTCCGAAATGTCAAATGCAAATGTCAGAAAGGTCCTCCAATAGGAAGTTCCTATTTCGTATAACGTGTCACTTTAAAACACCCACTATTTTCGTCAATCTAACGTGTTCCGCTAGATTTGAGACACGTAACATTACACTTAGGCATGCGCAGATTGGCAATCGACTAACGTTAACGTTATTAACGGTAGGTATAACGTTAACGTTAGCGGTAGCGGAAAATTGCTAAAACTCTCTAATAAAGGACTTGGCAATTCTTAAACCAATAATAATAATAATAAAAGTGCATAAAAAATGGCGGTCAGAAATGACAGATGATTACATGTTTCTACGTAGATTACAGATTCCTAGTTACCGACATCGTCAGGTTCCTACTTACCGACATTACAGATTCCTAGTTACCGACATCGCCAGGTTCCTACTTACCGACATTACAGATTCCTACTTACCGACATTACAGATTCCTAAGATATGTTCCGACACTCATTGACAGGGACATTCTCTTTCTAATACATTGAATTCCCTATTCTCTCTTTCTAACATATTGAATTCCCTATGTGCGCCAGTAGTGGCGTATACTATCTACTTATATCCCTTGTATCTTCTGTTTTGGTGTTCTTTTACTGGCGTGTGAGCTTTGGAGCCAGCATACGACCTATTACAGCTGATTTTTCCTCAGAGAAAGCTGTTACACTTTACCTTGAGTAAAAATTGCAATTGTTTCTTTATCCCACGTGCCCTCATAGGTATTGGATTACGTACTATGGACAGTTAACCCTTGGATTTTGTTATTCAAGGAGCTAGTCAAATTTTCACAAGAAATATGCGTTAACTGGTCAAAAACTAGTGTCACACGTCAAAAAACGTATATCAAACGTCAAACACATGTGTTAAAAGTCAAAATCATGTGTCAAACGTCAAAATCATCTGTCAAGCTTTAAATAAGTTTGTCAAACGTCAAAAACACATATAATTAGTCGGGTTATTTGTGTAACGCTAAAAACAAACAAGTGGACAATAAAACAAATGTTTTTTTCTACAAACGTCAGTAAAAGTATAACGCATGCTGTCAGTGTCTAAAATGCCATTTTATGACACTGGTGTTAAAAGTGACGTTAATTTGGACTTACGTAATTTAAAAGTTATACACAAACGGTTTCTTTTTAGGTGGGTCCTTTCCACCTCCTCCTGCTGCAGCACATTTATGTACACTCCTACCGCCTCCGAATTGCTTCAGAGGACCATTCGTACATGTGGATATACTAATGGATGTCTTTAATAGAATATACCTTCCAGAAAACTGTAAGTATCAAAGCAATTTTCGGAAAATCACGTATTTCGTCCTCCGTATCTCTATAAATGTTTTGTCTTAGTTCCAACACCTTCGTCAGAAAACGGTGGAGACGTTCGTTTGTTTGATCTCGCTAAATCGGTGCATTGGATAGTAGAAGAGGGCGGAGGTATAGGACTGAAAAGACGGAAGCGAGTGGGTCTTGGTTTAGACGGATCCGATGATGAAGATACGATGTTACCACCCACCAATGATCTTTACCGACAGAGACAACAAAAAAGAGTGAAATAGGTTTGTCGGCGTATTAAATACGTTGTCATAGACTTTGATGATTATGTTTTTAAGTTTTCTTTGCTTTTTTTTTATTAGAGTCAACATAAATTCTTTTATTCGATTTATTTATTCAATTGGATAAAAAATAATACTGAAATACAACAGAATTTTGATATTGCTTTGACTTTTAATTTTCATCTAGTTTGTTAGTGTGGCTCAAAAGGGTTTTTAAATTACTTGTGTGCGATACAGTGTGTTCGAAATCGAACATCTACGCCCCTGATAAATAAGGGAAATAAAAATATTCAAATAAAATAAATATAGCACGCCCATGTGTTCTTGGCCTTGTATCAAAGCGCTGTCAATCAGCCACACTAGAAACTTCGTTATTATATCATACTAACCCGTACGAAAACATAATTTCGCTTGCATAAAAAAACATTTAGCCTCTATACAGTTAGACAATAAGGTTCATCCTTACTACATACGGAAGTAAACACGTTTGAGAAATGTACTGTTACCATCAAAAGAATCTCAGAAACAATATCATTGGCTGAAAACAATCGAATGATGATATGATAACGAAACACGTGCATTTTTCTGCATAGCAACACGCATACGTGATCTCTTTTAAAAGTTTTAGAGTCAGTCTTAAATTAGTCTTCAATTAAGCTCCATCGGCACAAGCCGATGTAAAATAATTTCTTTTACACTTTCCGTTTTTTGTAAAACAATGCAAAAGTAGTTTTTGATTGGCTTCATAAGAATAATTTTAACCATTTATCATAATTGTAATAAATCTGAATTGTTACGTTTGTACTATTTGTTGTTAAAATTTAATACACAGTTCAGCAAAGTGTTGAGTGGTTTTTTAAACCACCTTCGTCAATACCAGGGACATCTATAGGGTGTCTTCTTCAAAGAGATATACAGTCCACTGAACAAATTGCTCGTTTAAATCCAGTGTCACTTAAACGGGAACAGGGACATCCACAGGGTGTCTTCTTCAAAGTCTGGGTTGACAATATACAGAGTGTCTGTACAAACCCAGAACACAGTGTGTTTTCTTTATATGTTATATCGAAATTTCAAAGAATTCCGAGCGGTTGAACGTGAAATTCTTCTGAGAGGGGAATTACAGTCATAGTTGACAATATCATTTACTATAAGAAGCCTCTGCGTACCTTAAGGCCGCCGATTAGTCGGGCTAGGAAAACTAATCCGACAGAGAAGCCATCAGTTATTTTCATGAATATTTATTCGAGACACAAACCCCGCATACGAGAATTATTTAATTTCTTCTACAAAAATGTACGTGTCCTTAGCAACATCTTACGATTTTAAACATGCAATTAATTTCAAACACTAAAAAATGTTTAAAAGGACTACTTTATTAATAAATAGCAATAATTGTCCATTATAATTCAAACATTTGTAACACCCCACCTGACGACAACCCAAAATGCACATGTTTGTATTCAAAGTTGCCTACCCTCCTATATAGATCCGTTTTATCTAAAATTGCTACCAAGAAAAAGAAGAAATATTAATTTAATTTCAGGCGGAGTGCATATTTCTTCATCACTTGACGACAGCATATTTATAATGTAAATTTAATCAAACTTATTAATAAAAAAAGCTTACGTTTAGATATAATTATTAATCGACTGATATTTCCTTAGATCATATATGCTACGCTAGACACGGCATCCTATAATGTTTGTTTGGCTCTAGAGGGGTAAGGGGCAATAGCGTACCATGATACAGTGGCGTACCATTCGGAATATTTTGGTACAGTGTAATATATTGTCATATTTATAAAACACATATTTCAGTTTCTAAGGATTGAGTGACTATAGGTTACAGTAAAATGGGAATTAATGTGAATCGAAAATAAATAAAATAGCATGCATACGAAAATTGTTTGGAATGGGAATAATCTGAGAGGTTGAATACCATCATCTCGCGCTTCTGTAAATATTTTTTTATAGCAAATTAAAAATCCCATTGATTATAAACTCGTTAATATAGAAAAAACAAAATGAAAAGTTGGTAGGTATATTAATACAAAAGATACCTACGTCAAAAATGAACCTTCATATAGATTAGGTTGAGTAATAAATGAAAAATTTACTGATGAACATGGTTTATTTTAATAAAACATAAATTGACATACAATAGATAGATATTTAAACAATTCAAATTAAAGTAGGTATACATAATTTACGTTTAGTTCTTATTTTCACTTCCTGTCCTATCCAACAACACGCCTATGGAATACATACCGATGAAAAGATCTGACAGCACCTTTCTCAAATTTGATGTTGTACACTTAACAAGGCTTTGGCATTTTGTTCTCTAAACTAATTGTACCTAGCAAAAACTTTCAAAAAACTATAAAAATACACAAGATTGGCACAATAATTCTCAAAAAACAGAATATCTGACATCTGTCAAAATTTACGATATGAGCGGGTATCGTCGAAATTTGAAATCGACCAATCAGTGGGATGGTACTCTAACTCCCTCGTGTACACCACAACAAATAACCTGAATAGCGTAGCATATATGGACGCTGTTATGCATAAACGATCCAATCCACAAATATCTAAAATATAAGATAACTCGTCCAAACTATCAAAAAAATAACTATTTTTATTTTGCAAAAAATACCGAATCCATTGTATCATTAGTTTTATTAAAAATATACTGCTTATCCAATCCACTTTCCAAATTCAAATATAATGAAATTCGCAAAACTGATCCAAAATACTAGGATTGATTTTGCAGTATTTCACATTTTTGTAAATTACTATTGTTTAATTACGTTTAATACATCAAAAATTAATTTATCTTCTAGAAAATTAATATCTGATAATTGTACGCTCCTGATGTTTTTATATAACATTTTGTAAAACCATTCATATCTCAGATTCAATATCATGTGGATTGGATGCTTTATGCATAACAGCGTCCATATGATCTAAGGATATTTCTGTCAAACTTCCACAGCATTAGTAGATTCAAATTATATAATGCAGTGCAATGTGTGTTGCCTAATTAGATAATACAAACAAATACATCCTAATTTGCCCAAGCGTGCGCTCATCAGAGTCTTAAAAAGGATTAAAATATTCTTAATTTTAACACACCTTTTAACTACCAGCTATTTAAAATCGCAGATTTTGTTTGAGTCGCCTGTGCTGTAAAACTCCCATAAAATTTTGATTTATAACTCCGTGTCGATCGCGATTTCAGTATAATTAAACTTTTTGAAAATGTCGTTGTTGATACTTGTAAAGAAAACACTTCTAATACATTCTTTGAGATGGACTGTATTTATTTTTACGTTTTTACTTTACAACTTTATATAAACAATAACTGGTTACAAAAGAACAACGAAAAGAACATATTTAGCGTGGCTACCCGCCATTTCATCATCATACAAAAAGCAACTCTTTATTTTATAATATGGCCGACTAAAGGCACGGCCGCGCGCGCCCCCTTCAGGAACACTCACAACCACACAACGGCAACTATATGTCCCCGACACCCGAGCGCTTGGCCCACAGAGAGCGCGACAAATATCAAACTACTATTTTTTTGAAATACTAAAATATCAACAACACTAATAATACAAATTGAGATATTTCACAATAGATATATTTATTACATCTTGCTCTCGTAATTCCTTTATTAGTAAATCTTTCAAATAAGGTGTTACTCGATTTTTTTGACAAGTATACCACCATTATAGTATTGTATAAGGATACTACATTTTTATTCACAATTGCCCTTTACTTAAAATTACTTACAGACCAGTAAAATACTTACAAATTGGTAACCCTGGTTTCTCGGGGGATTATTAATTATTTTTGGCCTTCAATTTCATACGTCTTCCAAATCCCTTTCTTCGTAACTATATAACACATTAACAAAAGACAAGCAGAAATGAAAAAGAAGATTTCAAATTATAATTTCTCTCAAGCAACGACATGGCCTAAAGACATGACTTGTTGCCACACGGAGTGCTGCCATCTACAATCTGTTCACATTGTCCGTAAGGCGATACTACTATAATATCCTTATACAATGATTATAGTTGCGGCTATGCACTTTTTACAAAACTACACTGTGCAAATTATTAAATGGCGCGAAAGAATTTTTCCGGATAATAATATCTAAATACTCTACCGCTGTTAACTATAATTGTATCAGCAGTTACAGTTTCACTGCTATTGGATTTTCTTAACGTCTCTACACCACTGCAACTAAACAAGCAGTAAAATCTAATTTGGCTTCCTGCAGTTGCATCGTGCTGGGGATACAGGGATGGAGGTATAACGGAGTAGCTTTTATTAAAATTAAAGTCTTAATGCACTTTAATTGCTCTTTAGTGTGATGACATTTTTGTAAGGCGATATTTTATCATTTATTTTTACTATTACCACTATATACGGGATTATAATTGTTATTAAGTATAAGAAGAATTTTGTTAATAATGATATTAATTTTTACAATGTAGTGATATATGACCACAGAACACATAGAAGGCTAAAATAGGAAATAGGTGGAAGAAATTAATATTATTCGTAACCACATGTATAGATGGAACAAGGGTGATCATGCGCAGATCGTCAACAACATTGCCAGTTGTTCACGTACTTGTACGAAAATCTTAGATAATGGCAATTTGATTCACATATATATTACATTATAATCCCATAAAAGAGCCCGAACTCATCATTTCACGATTATTTAGGATCATTAAATTCTTTTTTCATGTGTATTCAGAAGAGAATATACAAGATGAGCATATAACAACTGCTGGAATCGTAATAAAAAATTAGGATTTCCCACAACTCATTTGGCAACGCTGATGTTTAACGTCAACACCTGTGACAGTCTGACGACATTTTTGTTCAGGGCCGGTCTTTTTACAACAAAAATGCCGATTTTGGCTGGACAAATACTTTTTTTTTTATTGACAATTTTTTACAAGCTTCTCTTTATGTATAAAATCGAAAAAATTAAAAAAAATTGACTTAGCTCTTACATCCATATAAAATTGCACTCTGTTATTTTGTTTATACACCTGGATGAGATGTCTGCTTTGTTTACTGGTACTAAATTAATTTTTACTTGTTCATCGAGATAATACATTTAAATATAAGTACAAAAACAAAAAAAAACCTGTTATTTTTTAATGCCATTGTATTAAAACTGTAATATTTCAAATCGAAATTAATCAAGTTCAAGAGCAACTTACATTAATCGAAAAAAAAAATCAATAAATCTAAGTGTATTTATTTATATAATTAATTGTAGAGGTTGTTACACTCTCAAATGTTTTTCCTATAGGGCCAGTACCCCCACTTCCGTCGACACTCTATACAACAGAATTGGTGAGGCATTATTTGCACTGAGGTTTCTTAATTTAGTGTTTTAACATCTTGTTATTTATTACTTTAATCCATAGGTCTACTAAAAGTAGTTTTACCATGGTCTATAAATAATAATAAACTCCCTTCAATTCACCCCCTTACGAGTGAACCCCAGAATCTCTCCAGCTTGTGAGGGGGAGGGACGGCTATTATTATTATTATTTGCGCCACCGATTTCCTATAATTTAAAAAGAATATTTATAATTTCGTTACAACTTTTATATAATAACAATTTTTTTTCTTCTTCCGACATTCAACTGCAAAATATTAAAGCTCGCTAAGGGTTGAGTCCTAAATTATCCAAAGCAAAAAAAAATACAAGAAATAATATAAAATACATATAAAAAAATTATTTTCTTTAGTAAAAAAAGGTAAAAGAAGAGCTAAACAACTTTTAAAATGGATTCAAGTACGCTGTGAATTGTCTCTCTTGAATTTTCAAGAATAAATTTTTTTAATGGATATATTATACTTCCTAACAGCAAAAGTGCAGGTAGAAAGCTAATATCTATCGATAAATATTATCTATTCTTATAAGATTAATATCTCTTTGCGATTTAAGCAAAAAATTTGCCTCCAAAATCGCATAAATTCGTTCATAAAATTTTGGTAGAACGCGTGACTAATATCTAACATTCGGAGTGCAATCGACTATTTCCCGCATCAAAATAGTAGTTGCCAGTTACCTGTACCTGACCCAACAGATCACAAGGACAACAAACTATACACACCGTTGATTTTCTACCTGTTTCTTTTTGAATTTTTATATCGCTTTTCTGGGCATAGTGGCTTCATTTTATTTTATTTTTTTCATGCGAGATAAACTATTGCATTATCAATTATCTGTACACCTACGATAGAGTACCAAATTTTTATTAACCAGGTAATCATATTAAAAACAATAAGATAAGGACTTCGGTGTTCAGCGAAAGTAAACGATTGTACTCACAGTGTTGCCGTCATTATTTAAAATTGCTAGAAAGTCATACATTATCTAAAGCAGCTACAGAAACTGATTTGTTAATTAAAATAGTAGATTATTGTGGATAGCACAAAACTAATTTGATTAAAACAATGTACCGCAAAGATTATTGTTATTAAAGTATAAAAAATAACAAATGTTGACTGTTTTAATTTGTAATCAGACTTACCTTTATCAATAATATCCGGTGCTTCTTTTATTCCTTTTTTAGCAGTTCCTATGATGAAAAAGTTTTTGATTTTTTGCGTAGTTTTCCATAAATAAACCATTTCTACTATTTCGTTATTTATTTTTATATTTAAATTTAAAAATCTATTAAGTATATAAAAAGTTGTTACCAATATCATTAACTTCAATAGAATTATCACCAAAATAATAAATGAACGTGCCATCTGCAAAATGTTTGATTTTACATTTTCTAAGAACCTTTCCTAAGTCATTTATATAAATTATGAATAACAAGGGTCCAAGCACACTTCCTTGCGGCACCCCAAAAGTATTTAATTCTGGATTTCACATTTCATTATTCATTTTAGTCACTTGATATCTATTAAATAAATAATTATTTAATCATTCATAGACAGCTCCCCTAAATAGATATTTTTTTAAATTTTTTAAGTAGGATGTTACGGTCGATTGTTTCAAAGACACTTTAATTGATCTGTTCATTCATCTGTCCGAGCCATTCTGTATTAAATCTATGAAAATTTGCTCCCATTTGTTTTAATAAATATCAGGTCGTTTTTAAATGATATGCCTTTTTCTTAAATATCTTTGCATAGTGCTGCCTCATCGTCTCAGAAATTTAAAGCTGTAGAGAAACATTCAATCGCCCAGTGACGCTCATATAAATGCAATTTTATATCACAAACTCCTCATAAATAGAAGTGAAATTTGCTTTTCTCTATTACACGCTCCCCTGTGGTACCCCACACGTATTTAATTCTGGATTCGACACCTCACTATTGATTTTAGTTACCTGATACCTATTTACTAAGTAATTGTACAACCAATCATAGACAGCTCCCTTAAATCCATATTTTTTTAACTTTTGAAGTAAAATGTTACGGTCAATTGTTTCAAATGCACGTTTTAGATCAATGAAAACTGCACAGATACCAACTCCTGGCTTATCAAGAATATTTTTCATATCTGAAACAACTAATTGTAAAGCCGACTCACAAGAATGAGCTTTTCTAAAGCCAGATTGATAACTGCACAGTATATTATTTGTAGTAATAAACTCCATGATTTGATTGTACACAACTACTTCTAAAAGCTTTTCACAAAAAGGTAACATATTTATGGGTCGCAACTGATCTGCCCTGTTTGTGTTAGTTACTTTTGGGATTGGAATTATTGTGGATGTTTTAAATCGCAGTGGAACAATACCCTTCTCTAAGCTAGTATTTATTAAATTAAGTAAAGGATAACCAATTACATGAAAAAGATTCTTAATAATATCGAGCCCTATCTCATCTGTACTAGATTTCTTTTTTTTGAGTTTTAACTATGTCATACAAGTTACTTAAGGTAACTGGTCTAAACTTTGTCAATGACGATTCGTTATAGGGTACTGTTTCCAAGCAAGCTTCAAAGTCATCATCGTCTATATCAATAGTTAACATAATGTTTTGTATGCTACCCACGTAATATTGATTTAAAACATCCGCAAAACTATCATTATATTCTATCCCTTCACATACCAAACTATGAATGTTGCTTGTCGAATTTTTGGTGCCAACTATTTGTTTGAGATGTTTCCACATTAACTTTGGATTTCCCTTGTTTTTATCTATATTTAGTTCATAAAAATTACGTTTGGCTTCACACATTCGTTTCTTTTTAGTTTATAGTTGTCCCAATCATCTGCCTCATTTGTAAATGCAAAAGTTTTATAAGCTATAAGCTTTTCTACAATTATTATCAAACCATTCATTATTTACATTATGTATTTCAATACATTTTGTAGGAGCTACAAAATCAATCGCTGATAATAAATTATTTATAAAAATATCTGCTAGAACATCAACATCAACTATAGAATAACCCCACTCCCTCTCCACCAAAGTTTTGACCACTTCATCATAATTTATTTTCATACGAATTGATTTAGTTTTCTCTAATTTAACGCTAAGGTTTTGTGCTCCGACTTGGATAATAAAATGGTCTGATATTATGTGATTTTTTTCCACGTATGCATTTAACATGAAATTATTAGTAAACCAGTAAGGAATTTTAATTTATTAGATTCGAGATTAATCTCTGAAAGGGATAAAAAAGAAGAGAGTGACATCTTGACTAGATTCAGTCAAAATTTAATGTCAATACTCTCTTCTTACCATAGATGGTAGCACATCTAAAAATGTTATCTTATAGCGGATATAGCTATTGACTTGTACGAGTTTGGAATTTTATTTATTGGATTCGAAAAGCCTAACTGATGAAGTCGAAAGACAGAAACCGGTCTTAGGATGTCGAATCTAATAAATTAAAATTCCTTACTGGTTTACTCACTTTGTATTAATCTCTGAAAGGGATAAAAAAGAAGAGAGTGACATCTTGACTAGATTCAGTCAAAATTTAATGTCAATACTCTCTTCTTACCATAGATGGTAGCACATCTAAAAATGAAATTATTAGTTAACACGAGATCAATTGTTGACTTTGCATCCTTATGTACTCTAGTAAATTCAGTGACTATTTGTTTCATTCCATTATTTTCAATACATTCTTGAAGTTTTCTTTTTTCTGGACAATTCTTATCAAAATGAATGTTGAAATCACCCGTTACAATCACACTACAATTGCTATTGGTTTCTACATATTCATCAATCCATTTTGAAAATGATTCAAAGAACAGTGTAATGTTAGAGTTAGGAGACCTATAAACACCTGCTACACCATATTTAGTACCATTTACCCTAACTTCCATAGATAACAACCAAAGGGTCATGTCAATCGTTAAAGTTCTTACATTTGATACTTTTAAAAAAGATTTGGTAAATATTAGAACACCACCTGTATGTCGACTGCTTGAATCACATCGCGCTAAATTATACCCATTAATGCATAATTGAAAATCCTCGAACTCACTAGTTATGAATGATCCTCTCTATGACTATTAATTAATTTATCAATTTTCATAAAATATCCAATACGTTTGGCAACGCCGCGAGACGAAGAGTCGCGAGATTGGAATTTCAGAAACTCAGTTCAACACGTATACGAACGGCGGGTAGAAGCAGGCTTTATATTGAAAAGCGCACCCACCTGTTTTCCGGAGACGCGGCGTTTTCCGACCGTTTATGTTTTGAATCAAAACTTTTCAAAAGTGCGGAAAACTGTGTTGCGGTCAGTGAAAAGTGAGTTTCTTGTGAAAAATTGGATAAAAAATTAAATCTTTTTGTGGCAGTGACTACTTTCTCTACCGTACCAAACAGGTTTTCAAGATGAGGACTGTGAAGAATATCAAGACATTGTTGCTGTGCTTCGGATTGACGCAAGGTGGGTTTGGTACCGGTGGATTTTTTTTTAAATATAAATCATCTTGTTTTAAAATTTTTAAGAGGTTTTCCAGTGAATTCTATCATTAAAATTTGGAAGAAAATGTTTACACTGAAATCTAAAATTAATTTATGCGATTTAGCTTACCTATTATAAGCTGAGTCAGTTATATGAACTTGGATAGTTTCTCCGAGGTAACGGGATTTAGCTTTTTTTACCATTTATAATGCTTAAGGTAAAACCCCAATATAGTTGACAGTCTAAGGAAAGACTTTGTAGTTATTTCCTATAATAAAATTCAAAATTTAACGTAAACGCTTCATTTCTTTCAGATTTTACAATAAATTTTTAAAAAAGGAGATAGGCAAGATATCTCAAATTTATTATATGCAACTTTGCAAAGGTTTTCGAAATCCTGTTGGAGCGAGTAATATATCGGCATGTAAGTCGCAATATTAGTATAAACCAACACGGTTTTATGAAAAATCGATCTACTGTTACCAACCTTCTCTCTATAACCCAATTCATTGCTGAATCTATAAACAACAGGACTCAAACCGATGTTATTTATACAGACTTTTTCAAAGCCTTTGACAGACTCGATCACGGTATTCTACTTAATCTTTTGGATTATCTCCCTCTTTCAATTCTATCTATGGGATCGAAAGCAATATGTTCAACTTAACGGTTTTAAGTCTGCTGAATATAGTGCCTCGTCCGGTGTTCCACAAGGGTCGAATCTTGGCCCACTACTTTTTATTATCTTTATTAATGATATTGCTAATGTTATAAATGTTCATTTTCTTTTATATGCGGATGATTTAAAATTATACACTGTAGTAGAGAACATTGGTGACTGCGAGAACCTTTCAACAAACTTAGGACGGCTTGTTGAATGGTGTTTTCGCAATAATTTGCCACTGAACCCGGATAAATGCAAAGTTATGTCATACAGTTTAAAAAAGAATACTATAAACTTTAATTACGCAATAGAAAACGTTTCCCTTGAGCGACCGGAAACCTTTACCGATCTAGGTGTCACGTTTGACCCCGAACTTTCATTTAATAAGCATATTGATAGAATAGTATCATCTTCTTATTCTATGTATGAGGTAATTGCACGCTGCAGTGGTGATTTCAAGGAAAGTCTACCTTAAAAACCTTATTCTATGCATTCGTCAGGTCAAAATTAGAGTATGCCTCGGTTGTGTGGAGTCCCTTTTATCAGTATCACATAGATCGAATTGAAGCAACTCAAAGGCGATTTTTAAAGCTACTAAGCCTAAAAATTGATGGAACTTACCCCCCCAATAGGCACACCTAACTCCGAATTATTACAAAGGCATCACTTTTTCAGTCTTGAAAGGAGGCGTGATTACTACTGTCTGGTTCTAATTTATAAAATTATTAATAGCATTTTTAGATGTGCTACCATCTATGGTAAGAAGAGAGTATTGACATTAAATTTTGACTGAATCTAGTCAAGATGTCACTCTCTTCTTTTTTATCCCTTTCAGAGTTTAATACAAAGTGAGTAAACCAGTAAGGAATTTTAATTTATTAGATTCGACATAGATGGTAGCACATCTAAAAATGTTATCTTATAGCGGATATAGCTATTGACTTGTACGAGTTTGGAATTTTATTTATTGGATTCGAAAAGCCTAACTGATGAAGTCGAAAGACAGAAACCGGTCTTAGGATGTCGAATCTAATAAATTAAAATTCCTTACTGGTTTACTCACTTTGTATTAAACTCTGAAAGGGATAAAAAAGAAGAGAGTGACATCTTGACTAGATTCAGTCAAAATTTAATGTCAATACTCTCTTCTTACCATAGATGGTAGCACATCTAAAAATGTTATCTTATAGCGGATATAGCTATTGACTTGTACGAGTTTGGAATTTTATTTATTGGATTCGAAAAGCCTAACTGATGAAGTCGAAAGACAGAAACCGGTCTTAGGATGTCGAATCTAATAAATTAAAATTCCTTACTGGTTTACTCACTTTGTATTAAACTCTGAAAGGGATAAAAAAGAAGAGAGTGACATCTTGACTAGATTCAGTCAAAATTTAATGTCAATACTCTCTTCTTACCATAGATGGTAGCACATCTAAAAATGTTATCTTATAGCGGATATAGCTATTGACTTGTACGAGTTTGGAATTTTATTTATTGGATTCGAAAAGCCTAACTGATGAAGTCGAAAGACAGAAACCGGTCTTAGGATGTCGAATCTAATAAATTAAAATTCCTTACTGGTTTACTCACTTTGTATTAAACTCTGAAAGGGATAAAAAAGAAGAGAGTGACATCTCGACTAGATTCAGTCAAAATTTAATGTCAATACTCTCTTCTTACCATAGATGGTAGCACATCTAAAAATGTTATCTTATAGCGGATATAGCTATTGACTTGTACGAGTTTGGAATTTTATTTATTGGATTCGAAAAGCCTAACTGATGAAGTCGAAAGACAGAAACCGGTCTTAGGATGTCGAATCTAATAAATTAAAATTCCTTACTGGTTTACTCACTTTGTATTAAACTCTGAAAGGGATAAAAAAGAAGAGAGTGACATCTTGACTAGATTCAGTCAAAATTTAATGTCAATACTCTCTTCTTACCATAGATGGTAGCACATCTAAAAATGTTATCTTATAGCGGATATAGCTATTGACTTGTACGAGTTTGGAATTTTATTTATTGGATTCGAAAAGCCTAACTGATGAAGTCGAAAGACAGAAACCGGTCTTAGGATGTCGAATCTAATAAATTAAAATTCCTTACTGGTTTACTCACTTTGTATTAAACTCTGAAAGGGATAAAAAAGAAGAGAGTGACATCTCGACTAGATTCAGTCAAAATTTAATGTCAATACTCTCTTCTTACCATAGATGGTAGCACATCTAAAAATGTTATCTTATAGCGGATATAGCTATTGACTTGTACGAGTTTGGAATTTTATTTATTGGATTCGAAAAGCCTAACTGATGAAGTCGAAAGACAGAAACCGGTCTTAGGATGTCGAATCTAATAAATTAAAATTCCTTACTGGTTTACTCACTTTGTATTAAACTCTGAAAGGGATAAAAAAGAAGAGAGTGACATCTTGACTAGATTCAGTCAAAATTTAATGTCAATACTCTCTTCTTACCATAGATGGTAGCACATCTAAAAATGTTATCTTATAGCGGATATAGCTATTGACTTGTACGAGTTTGGAATTTTATTTATTGGATTCGAAAAGCCTAACTGATGAAGTCGAAAGACAGAAACCGGTCTTAGGATGTCGAATCTAATAAATTAAAATTCCTTACTGGTTTACTCACTTTGTATTAAACTCTGAAAGGGATAAAAAAGAAGAGAGTGACATCTCGACTAGATTCAGTCAAAATTTAATGTCAATACTCTCTTCTTACCATAGATGGTAGCACATCTAAAAATGTTATCTTATAGCGGATATAGCTATTGACTTGTACGAGTTTGGAATTTTATTTATTGGATTCGAAAAGCCTAACTGATGAAGTCGAAAGACAGAAACCGGTCTTAGGATGTCGAATCTAATAAATTAAAATTCCTTACTGGTTTACTCACTTTGTATTAAACTCTGAAAGGGATAAAAAAGAAGAGAGTGACATCTTGACTAGATTCAGTCAAAATTTAATGTCAATACTCTCTTCTTACCATAGATGGTAGCACATCTAAAAATGTTATCTTATAGCGGATATAGCTATTGACTTGTACGAGTTTGGAATTTTATTTATTGGATTCGAAAAGCCTAACTGATGAATTCGAAAGACAGAAACCGGTCTTAGGATGTCGAATCTAATAAATTAAAATTCCTTACTGGTTTACTCACTTTGTATTAAACTCTGAAAGGGATAAAAAAGAAGAGAGTGACATCTCGACTAGATTCAGTCAAAATTTAATGTCAATACTCTCTTCTTACCATAGATGGTAGCACATCTAAAAATGTTATCTTATAGCGGATATAGCTATTGACTTGTACGAGTTTGGAATTTTATTTATTGGATTCGAAAAGCCTAACTGATGAAGTCGAAAGACAGAAACCGGTCTTAGGATGTCGAATCTAATAAATTAAAATTCCTTACTGGTTTACTCACTTTGTATTAAACTCTGAAAGGGATAAAAAAGAAGAGAGTGACATCTTGACTAGATTCAGTCAAAATTTAATGTCAATACTCTCTTCTTACCATAGATGGTAGCACATCTAAAAATGTTATCTTATAGCGGATATAGCTATTGACTTGTACGAGTTTGGAATTTTATTTATTGGATTCGAAAAGCCTAACTGATGAAGTCGAAAGACAGAAACCGGTCTTAGGATGTCGAATCTAATAAATTAAAATTCCTTACTGGTTTACTCACTTTGTATTAAACTCTGAAAGGGATAAAAAAGAAGAGAGTGACATCTCGACTAGATTCAGTCAAAATTTAATGTCAATACTCTCTTCTTACCATAGATGGTAGCACATCTAAAAATGTTATCTTATAGCGGATATAGCTATTGACTTGTACGAGTTTGGAATTTTATTTATTGGATTCGAAAAGCCTAACTGATGAAGTCGAAAGACAGAAACCGGTCTTAGGATGTCGAATCTAATAAATTAAAATTCCTTACTGGTTTACTCACTTTGTATTAAACTCTGAAAGGGATAAAAAAGAAGAGAGTGACATCTTGACTAGATTCAGTCAAAATTTAATGTCAATACTCTCTTCTTACCATAGATGGTAGCACATCTAAAAATGTTATCTTATAGCGGATATAGCTATTGACTTGTACGAGTTTGGAATTTTATTTATTGGATTCGAAAAGCCTAACTGATGAATTCGAAAGACAGAAACCGGTCTTAGGATGTCGAATCTAATAAATTAAAATTCCTTACTGGTTTACTCACTTTGTATTAAACTCTGAAAGGGATAAAAAAGAAGAGAGTGACATCTCGACTAGATTCAGTCAAAATTTAATGTCAATACTCTCTTCTTACCATAGATGGTAGCACATCTAAAAATGTTATCTTATAGCGGATATAGCTATTGACTTGTACGAGTTTGGAATTTTATTTATTGGATTCGAAAAGCCTAACTGATGAAGTCGAAAGACAGAAACCGGTCTTAGGATGTCGAATCTAATAAATTAAAATTCCTTACTGGTTTACTCACTTTGTATTAAACTCTGAAAGGGATAAAAAAGAAGAGAGTGACATCTCGACTAGATTCAGTCAAAATTTAATGTCAATACTCTCTTCTTACCATAGATGGTAGCACATCTAAAAATGTTATCTTATAGCGGATATAGCTATTGACTTGTACGAGTTTGGAATTTTATTTATTGGATTCGAAAAGCCTAACTGATGAAGTCGAAAGACAGAAACCGGTCTTAGGATGTCGAATCTAATAAATTAAAATTCCTTACTGGTTTACTCACTTTGTATTAAACTCTGAAAGGGATAAAAAAGAAGAGAGTGACATCTTGACTAGATTCAGTCAAAATTTAATGTCAATACTCTCTTCTTACCATAGATGGTAGCACATCTAAAAATGTTATCTTATAGCGGATATAGCTATTGACTTGTACGAGTTTGGAATTTTATTTATTGGATTCGAAAAGCCTAACTGATGAAGTCGAAAGACAGAAACCGGTCTTAGGATGTCGAATCTAATAAATTAAAATTCCTTACTGGTTTACTCACTTTGTATTAAACTCTGAAAGGGATAAAAAAGAAGAGAGTGACATCTCGACTAGATTCAGTCAAAATTTAATGTCAATACTCTCTTCTTACCATAGATGGTAGCACATCTAAAAATGTTATCTTATAGCGGATATAGCTATTGACTTGTACGAGTTTGGAATTTTATTTATTGGATTCGAAAAGCCTAACTGATGAAGTCGAAAGACAGAAACCGGTCTTAGGATGTCGAATCTAATAAATTAAAATTCCTTACTGGTTTACTCACTTTGTATTAAACTCTGAAAGGGATAAAAAAGAAGAGAGTGACATCTTGACTAGATTCAGTCAAAATTTAATGTCAATACTCTCTTCTTACCATAGATGGTAGCACATCTACAAATGTTATATTATAGCGGATATAGCTATTGACTTGTACGAGTTTGGAATTTTATTTATTGGATTCGAAAAGCCTAACTGATGAAGTCGAAAGACAGAAACCGGTCTTAGGATGTCGAATCTAATAAATTAAAATTCCTTACTGGTTTACTCACTTTGTATTAAACTCTGAAAGGGATAAAAAAGAAGAGAGTGACATCTCGACTAGATTCAGTCAAAATTTAATGTCAATACTCTCTTCTTACCATAGATGGTAGCACATCTAAAAATGTTATCTTATAGCGGATATAGCTATTGACTTGTACGAGTTTGGAATTTTATTTATTGGATTCGAAAAGCCTAACTGATGAAGTCGAAAGACAGAAACCGGTCTTAGGATGTCGAATCTAATAAATTAAAATTCCTTACTGGTTTACTCACTTTGTATTAAACTCTGAAAGGGATAAAAAAGAAGAGAGTGACATCTTGACTAGATTCAGTCAAAATTTAATGTCAATACTCTCTTCTTACCATAGATGGTAGCACATCTAAAAATGTTATCTTATAGCGGATATAGCTATTGACTTGTACGAGTTTGGAATTTTATTTATTGGATTCGAAAAGCCTAACTGATGAAGTCGAAAGACAGAAACCGGTCTTAGGATGTCGAATCTAATAAATTAAAATTCCTTACTGGTTTACTCACTTTGTATTAAACTCTGAAAGGGATAAAAAAGAAGAGAGTGACATCTCGACTAGATTCAGTCAAAATTTAATGTCAATACTCTCTTCTTACCATAGATGGTAGCACATCTAAAAATGTTATCTTATAGCGGATATAGCTATTGACTTGTACGAGTTTGGAATTTTATTTATTGGATTCGAAAAGCCTAACTGATGAAGTCGAAAGACAGAAACCGGTCTTAGGATGTCGAATCTAATAAATTAAAATTCCTTACTGGTTTACTCACTTTGTATTAAACTCTGAAAGGGATAAAAAAGAAGAGAGTGACATCTCGACTAGATTCAGTCAAAATTTAATGTCAATACTCTCTTCTTACCATAGATGGTAGCACATCTAAAAATGTTATCTTATAGCGGATATAGCTATTGACTTGTACGAGTTTGGAATTTTATTTATTGGATTCGAAAAGCCTAACTGATGAAGTCGAAAGACAGAAACCGGTCTTAGGATGTCGAATCTAATAAATTAAAATTCCTTACTGGTTTACTCACTTTGTATTAAACTCTGAAAGGGATAAAAAAGAAGAGAGTGACATCTTGACTAGATTCAGTCAAAATTTAATGTCAATACTCTCTTCTTACCATAGATGGTAGCACATCTAAAAATGTTATCTTATAGCGGATATAGCTATTGACTTGTACGAGTTTGGAATTTTATTTATTGGATTCGAAAAGCCTAACTGATGAAGTCGAAAGACAGAAACCGGTCTTAGGATGTCGAATCTAATAAATTAAAATTCCTTACTGGTTTACTCACTTTGTATTAAACTCTGAAAGGGATAAAAAAGAAGAGAGTGACATCTCGACTAGATTCAGTCAAAATTTAATGTCAATACTCTCTTCTTACCATAGATGGTAGCACATCTAAAAATGTTATCTTATAGCGGATATAGCTATTGACTTGTACGAGTTTGGAATTTTATTTATTGGATTCGAAAAGCCTAACTGATGAAGTCGAAAGACAGAAACCGGTCTTAGGATGTCGAATCTAATAAATTAAAATTCCTTACTGGTTTACTCACTTTGTATTAAACTCTGAAAGGGATAAAAAAGAAGAGAGTGACATCTTGACTAGATTCAGTCAAAATTTAATGTCAATACTCTCTTCTTACCATAGATGGTAGCACATCTAAAAATGTTATCTTATAGCGGATATAGCTATTGACTTGTACGAGTTTGGAATTTTATTTATTGGATTCGAAAAGCCTAACTGATGAAGTCGAAAGACAGAAACCGGTCTTAGGATGTCGAATCTAATAAATTAAAATTCCTTACTGGTTTACTCACTTTGTATTAAACTCTGAAAGGGATAAAAAAGAAGAGAGTGACATCTCGACTAGATTCAGTCAAAATTTAATGTCAATACTCTCTTCTTACCATAGATGGTAGCACATCTAAAAATGTTATCTTATAGCGGATATAGCTATTGACTTGTACGAGTTTGGAATTTTATTTATTGGATTCGAAAAGCCTAACTGATGAAGTCGAAAGACAGAAACCGGTCTTAGGATGTCGAATCTAATAAATTAAAATTCCTTACTGGTTTACTCACTTTGTATTAAACTCTGAAAGGGATAAAAAAGAAGAGAGTGACATCTTGACTAGATTCAGTCAAAATTTAATGTCAATACTCTCTTCTTACCATAGATGGTAGCACATCTAAAAATGTTATCTTATAGCGGATATAGCTATTGACTTGTACGAGTTTGGAATTTTATTTATTGGATTCGAAAAGCCTAACTGATGAAGTCGAAAGACAGAAACCGGTCTTAGGATGTCGAATCTAATAAATTAAAATTCCTTACTGGTTTACTCACTTTGTATTAAACTCTGAAAGGGATAAAAAAGAAGAGAGTGACATCTCGACTAGATTCAGTCAAAATTTAATGTCAATACTCTCTTCTTACCATAGATGGTAGCACATCTAAAAATGTTATCTTATAGCGGATATAGCTATTGACTTGTACGAGTTTGGAATTTTATTTATTGGATTCGAAAAGCCTAACTGATGAAGTCGAAAGACAGAAACCGGTCTTAGGATGTCGAATCTAATAAATTAAAATTCCTTACTGGTTTACTCACTTTGTATTAAACTCTGAAAGGGATAAAAAAGAAGAGAGTGACATCTCGACTAGATTCAGTCAAAATTTAATGTCAATACTCTCTTCTTACCATAGATGGTAGCACATCTAAAAATGTTATCTTATAGCGGATATAGCTATTGACTTGTACGAGTTTGGAATTTTATTTATTGGATTCGAAAAGCCTAACTGATGAAGTCGAAAGACAGAAACCGGTCTTAGGATGTCGAATCTAATAAATTAAAATTCCTTACTGGTTTACTCACTTTGTATTAAACTCTGAAAGGGATAAAAAAGAAGAGAGTGACATCTTGACTAGATTCAGTCAAAATTTAATGTCAATACTCTCTTCTTACCATAGATGGTAGCACATCTAAAAATGTTATCTTATAGCGGATATAGCTATTGACTTGTACGAGTTTGGAATTTTATTTATTGGATTCGAAAAGCCTAACTGATGAAGTCGAAAGACAGAAACCGGTCTTAGGATGTCGAATCTAATAAATTAAAATTCCTTACTGGTTTACTCACTTTGTATTAAACTCTGAAAGGGATAAAAAAGAAGAGAGTGACATCTCGACTAGATTCAGTCAAAATTTAATGTCAATACTCTCTTCTTACCATAGATGGTAGCACATCTAAAAATGTTATCTTATAGCGGATATAGCTATTGACTTGTACGAGTTTGGAATTTTATTTATTGGATTCGAAAAGCCTAACTGATGAAGTCGAAAGACAGAAACCGGTCTTAGGATGTCGAATCTAATAAATTAAAATTCCTTACTGGTTTACTCACTTTGTATTAAACTCTGAAAGGGATAAAAAAGAAGAGAGTGACATCTTGACTAGATTCAGTCAAAATTTAATGTCAATACTCTCTTCTTACCATAGATGGTAGCACATCTACAAATGTTATATTATAGCGGATATAGCTATTGACTTGTACGAGTTTGGAATTTTATTTATTGGATTCGAAAAGCCTAACTGATGAAGTCGAAAGACAGAAACCGGTCTTAGGATGTCGAATCTAATAAATTAAAATTCCTTACTGGTTTACTCACTTTGTATTAAACTCTGAAAGGGATAAAAAAGAAGAGAGTGACATCTCGACTAGATTCAGTCAAAATTTAATGTCAATACTCTCTTCTTACCATAGATGGTAGCACATCTAAAAATGTTATCTTATAGCGGATATAGCTATTGACTTGTACGAGTTTGGAATTTTATTTATTGGATTCGAAAAGCCTAACTGATGAAGTCGAAAGACAGAAACCGGTCTTAGGATGTCGAATCTAATAAATTAAAATTCCTTACTGGTTTACTCACTTTGTATTAAACTCTGAAAGGGATAAAAAAGAAGAGAGTGACATCTTGACTAGATTCAGTCAAAATTTAATGTCAATACTCTCTTCTTACCATAGATGGTAGCACATCTAAAAATGTTATCTTATAGCGGATATAGCTATTGACTTGTACGAGTTTGGAATTTTATTTATTGGATTCGAAAAGCCTAACTGATGAAGTCGAAAGACAGAAACCGGTCTTAGGATGTCGAATCTAATAAATTAAAATTCCTTACTGGTTTACTCACTTTGTATTAAACTCTGAAAGGGATAAAAAAGAAGAGAGTGACATCTTGACTAGATTCAGTCAAAATTTAATGTCAATACTCTCTTCTTACCATAGATGGTAGCACATCTAAAAATGTTATCTTATAGCGGATATAGCTATTGACTTGTACGAGTTTGGAATTTTATTTATTGGATTCGAAAAGCCTAACTGATGAAGTCGAAAGACAGAAACCGGTCTTAGGATGTCGAATCTAATAAATTAAAATTCCTTACTGGTTTACTCACTTTGTATTAAACTCTGAAAGGGATAAAAAAGAAGAGAGTGACATCTTGACTAGATTCAGTCAAAATTTAATGTCAATACTCTCTTCTTACCATAGATGGTAGCACATCTAAAAATGTTATCTTATAGCGGATATAGCTATTGACTTGTACGAGTTTGGAATTTTATTTATTGGATTCGAAAAGCCTAACTGATGAAGTCGAAAGACAGAAACCGGTCTTAGGATGTCGAATCTAATAAATTAAAATTCCTTACTGGTTTACTTATTAATAGCATAATTGACTGTCCATCTTTACTAGAAAAATTGAATATTTGCATTCCTAGAATAACTTGCAGATATCCAAATACCTTCTATATAAATACATATCGCACAAATTCCATCAGTGATGATGTTGACATATTTCATTGCAAATTGCCTGATATTATGTTACTTCTTACAATATATTACTATATTACTATAGATCATGTAAATATTTAATATTAATGTAATAGGGTGTTTTTCTTGGATTTCCGGAGTTTTCGAAAATGCTCAGGTCTATCGGGAATTAATAGGACCATATCGGTTTTCAACGCACATCATTAGAAAGTTTAGCTTGTTCCCTTGTTTTTTCTTTTTTTTTTTTTTTTCATATTTTTTGGTTCAAATATTATCTTAAGAGAGACCATTTTCGCCAAAAGTGTCAACTATTGGAGGTACTTATGTTAAAATTTGGGGATTTTACTTTAAACGTCAATTCCACCTTGTAAATATTCTTCTCCGTTCCGCATTCTTTCTTTATTCCAACACAAGTTGACATATACACCTCCCTCCCTGGTATGTGTATTAAATAAAACTATGAAACATAGCGCACCCTGTATCGCGACTCAAGCACGCTCATTTTTCTGTCCTTTCTCATATTTAACAAGCCCAGAACGAGTTGTGAATACCGAATCGTGATTTTTATTTATCGCACAATTCCTTTAAGACATATCGCCTTCAGTTACTGAAAGTAAACAGTGGAACGCTACTATTTTCAAATTAATTTGACATAACCAGAAATGACTTTAAAATTTATATGGTTTACTTTTACAGAATATAAACGCTTATATTTAACGAAGATAAATCAATTTCGGTTTGCAATAATGTGACGTAACGGCCAATTTTTCTTTACTTTCGAAATACAGTTCCTACGGTTCAACGGAGGCTCCAAGAGGGGGGAAGAGGGGCGGTAGGGGGCAGTAGGGACAATTGTCCCTCGCCTATAGTCTATTTTTATGTATGAGAGAGTATTAAAATAATAAAGCGTTCGTAATCCATAGGCGTACCACTTCTTTTAGTAGACAGTTAAAATATTTTGTGAAGTTATACCTCGAGTATTTTCGTATGAAATAACCTTTGTATAAATATAATAAATATATCGGGTGTACACTTATATTTTCACCTAATTAACCTGCTTATAACTTCTAAACAGCTGAAGGTAAAAAAGTGCAATTTTTTATAAAATATTTTATTTTTCCACAAGGTATGTTAAGAACATTGTTATGTAGGTATAAGGGTTTAAACTTTGACTTTTAAACAACGTTACGTTCATAAATAATAATTTTAATATAAAAACTACTTCAGAAATCAGAATCGAAATCAGAAGATGAACTGTCGCAACCAATATTTACAATGAGTGGCTCGATCATTTCATCAGTAATATTGTCCAACTTCCACATCTTCTCTTCTTCTTTAATCGTATGATTTACTGCCTTTTCCCAGTTTTCAGGCTTCACATTATTTACAGCCTCCAAAAACAACTGTTTAACATCACTCATTTTAAAAGAATTATTTTTTCTTGAAACTTCTCCCTTTATCTGTGCCCATATCAGTTCAATCGGGTTTACTTCGCAATGATCTAACCACCGTCATCCCACGATTTTTTGCAATTTCATATTTTTTTAATTTCTCTTTATGAAGGGAACACAAATGGTACAGTTCTCTTCTCACAGAACCGAGATGGAACTTAATATTCTTTGAATTTAGCCAATTCTGTAAATCTTTTTTTAACCACTTGGTTGTGGGCATTTTTTCTGTAAGTCTCGAGTGATAACTTGCATTATCCATTACTATTATACAGTTCTGAGGAAGAAGATCTATCATTTGTTCGAACCACTCTTTAAAGACATCAGCATTCATGTCTTCATGGTAGTCACCGGTACGAGTAGATTCAAAAGTCAATAAACCACCTTTAACAAAACCGTTTGAACTACCGATGTGTACTATTATCAGTCTGCGCCCCTTTCCTGATGGTGGATTTAAACCACTAGATAAATTATTTAAAAAAGCTTGTCTTCGACTTGTAACAGTTTCATCTTGCCAAAATTTATTTGGTGTATGTCCCTCGTTGATCCATGTTTCATCTAAATAAAATATATTTCTTCTTTGGTTTCTCATTTCTTTTATAGTCCTTAGGTAATTTCTTCTCCTTACTACAATATCGCTTCTTTCTATTAAAATAGACTTTCTGGAATGCTTTTTCCATAGAAAACCTATTTCTTTTAAAAGTTTCCATAGTGTGCTTCGACTCATTTCAGGGTAATCCTTATCATCTCGAACCGTGGCAAGAACTTTATCTACTGTCGGAAATTCTTTTCTAAAGAAGAACGCATGCACTTTCCTTCGAAATCTTTCTTTCAAATGATTTTCTATTTGAAATTTTATTTTTCCTGGAGCTTTACGTGCTGTTTGAAACTCGCCACATTTCTCGTCTTTAACAACTCTGTAAATCGTAGATTTCCCAACACCAAGCGTACTACTAACTAATTCCACTGTGTCATGAACACCTTTACATAAATGTTTGTCTGTAAATGATTTAAAACAATTAAATATTAATGTTTTTTCATTAACTGTTAAAGGACCGATTTTTTGTCGTTTACGCGGTACTTCCAAATTTTCCATGATCACACTAGAATTCACAATAGACTGCACACTGCACCTTGCATGTTGCAACTAAACGACATTTAGTAAGCTGTCAAGAATACACAACTGGACCTCCTTAGTAAATGGAAAACCTACAATCGCATTTTCGGTGAAATTTGTTGGTAAGGGATTTATCTACTTATAATTTGATTACTGTAAGAAATTCTTGGAATTAAAATAAAACAAAATTGGCAAATAGGTACTTATTGAAAATAATCTTAAGATACGGCTATGTTATCTTTAATACACAGGGCTTTTGACCTGTCCAAACCTTTTTCTATTGTTCTGTACAGCTTATGGTTATAAAAGACCAATAAAAGTCCCAAAACTTGTATTAGCTCAGGTACATTTATGACAATTTAGGAAATATTTAGATTATTCCGTAAAAATATTTAAATTGACCGTACTAAGTTTTGCATTAGAAATGCTGTTTTATTACTCTCTCATACATAAAAATAGACCATAAATATGTACGACAATTTTTGCTAAATTCCAAGACCTTAGAACATTGTTTTGCTTTCACCTTATTATAATTTATGTGGTAAGTAAAAATAATATACTAATTCACAGTTACTCTTTACAAAGTACCAGGTACAAATTTCTTTTGTCCTCGGTATACCGGTTACACAAATAAACATAATATTGGTGCTGTTATTACACCTGTCTGGTCGTTTTTAATCTAGACAGTAATCAACCCTATTTAAGAAGTCTATAGGAACAGGTATCTAGTCGAGTACCATCGTTTAAACCTTAGAGAGCCAGACATACCATTGTCCAGTCCCTTAAAAACGATGACCACCTGCACCTATACAAATGAGGGCTCGGGCGCTAGTCAATTCGTCTTACCTTTGTCGTGAACAATTAGGAATTTTTTTTTATAAAATATTTTACTACCACTCTTTGGATGTTTGGCTCAATAATGGCAGTAGATAAATTAGAATGTATGAATGATTAATTAAAAAAAAACAATCTAAAATATGAAATCAGAATAATCAATAAAAATGGTAGTTATTTAAGTTCTTAAGAAACAAGGTTTCTGTTTTCTTTTTTTTTTGATGTTATTACGAAAATTTGAGTTATGACGAAGTTCAAATTTTCATAATAGCAAATCGTTCCCAGAAAAGCTTCAAAAATTATTTTGACGTCTTAAGTTTCAAGATATTTTTCTTTGTCACAACCTTTGATAACGATTTTTCTAAAGAAAGTCATCAACACCACTCGACCTACGCTCTCGTGTTGTTTCGCGAAATACGTCTCGCGAATCGGAAGTGTAATCGATTATTTTCGATGCTCTTGTGATATTACTACCGATTATTACCATTTATTGAACTGAAAAATTTAGACTAAGCTTAAAATGCCGTAAGCAGTTAATTTTACGGTAAATAAAAATACATTATTCATAAAAATACTGTTTTTATTATTTTTAACGCGAATTTGATGTTTCAAAATTTCATACATGGATTGTTTTTTTTTACGCTCCATTTTCAGAAACTTGCAAAATATATTTATTGGAGTTCATAGAGAGAAAATCGAGATGAAATTTAAAAAAATTGTCTTTAGACTTTGGTAAAAAAAAGAAAATTGTTGATATGTTGATAACTTGATAAATATTCTACAAATTATCAGCTAGACCTACATTCTATCTAATCTGATAAAGGAATGATGAATCATTTGGATTTTCTAAATTTGATCCGTTGTGTTTTATCGATAAATATTGCTTTTCTATTTATAAACATTTCTATATCTACGCAAAAAATTTATACAGCTGTAGATGAAACTAAAACATCCTCACGCGTATTTTTGGATCTTGCAAAGGCTTTTGACACTGTGAGCCTTTGGAGGCTTTGGAAGATACAGGCATTGTACTAGAACTCTTAAAAAAGTTTATCTGATAGAGAACAGATTCCAAAAGTTGAGAATGAAGGTTTCGCAATATTTTTGGGCTGTTTTCCAATTTTACAAGGGTTGCTTCAATCTCCGGGGGTTAATGGGAACTCTCCGAATCATTGATAAGTTAATTTACCCCTATTCACCAAAGAAAACCATTCAAACAGGAAAAAGGGTTGTTTTTTACAATTTAGGGATAGTTTCTAAAGGGCGGTTAAAAAATTATTGTCACCATTGTGTTCCTCGACCTTAAAAATAGGGGTGGGGTGAGTTAACAAACGCTGCGATTATTTTTGTTTACTCTAAATGGTATTTTTTAAATACACGCTCATATTTCTTGCAAGATATTTTACACAAAAAAATCATTGTTATCATTTGCTGAAACATTTTTAGTGTTTCAAAACCTCAAAAGTTAATCTACATAAAGGATAAATCGAAATACCCTGTATATACTTAGATGTGCTACCATCTATGGTTAGAAGAGAGTTTTGACACCTTACAAAGCAACGATTCCCGATGTATTGGGTGTTGCATACACTCAATTTGCATTGTGTGTTGCAAAGATTCTAGTCAAGCTGTCACTCTCTTTTTCGTATCCCTTTAAGGGATTGCTAACCCTGTATATAGCTTTGTAAATTTGCATGGAGGCTACTAAAAAAACTGACCAGAACAAAAGTTATTAAACCTAAATTAGAATTTGTATAGAAAAATGAAAGTTTTGTGGATATTACGTATATAATTACCATTGTTTTAGTAGGTACGTAGTACAGTACAATAGAAATTCTCATGCAAAATTTTACGTTCCCATACTAACTGTTTGATGTGAATTTTTATTCAATTACAACAGATCTACCGAGCGAATAAAACAGCAATGACTCATTTCAGTATAACGAGCTAATAAAGAAAAAAATTTAAAGTTAATGTGAAAATAATGAATTTGTATACCCTCGGCTGTTGAGATGTTAAATATACAGGGTGTACACTTAGTACGGATTTCTCTAAGTTTAAATTTAACTTTAGTGCCTAAAAATCAATTGCCGAATGCTTGTAAGCCCATTAGTTTGGCTAATTCTTTTTGTTGTGTTTCTAATTGTCAGGATAAGGTTTGTATGAAAGAAAATGTTTGAAAAATTGTACGGAAAAGTGAAAAATTTGGGTAAAAAATCTCCATATAAAAAAGTGAGTGAGACAAAAATGTGATAGGCATACTTTAATGTTATGGGAGCTCTCAGTTACATGCATCCAAAGTGGGGGGTAATACTGATTCAAGTGTACCTATTTTTACCAATGAAAAACAGTTTAACGCGTCTTTGAAAGATTTAATCACTGCTGAGATGACAAAACGCACTGAATGCGGCTTGGATTGTGATTAATGACATTTTCACATTTTTGCGCTCTATTTCTAAATAAAAAAACAAAAATAAAATAGACAATAACTGAAACAAAGCATCGTACTTAGTAAAAAGTTGTCCCAGTTTCATTTCGCAAACGTTCAACGGTGGAACCATTTCAAGAAAGTATGAAATAACATTCATTTTAACAGTCTGTAACCATAAAAGAAAAAAATTCCTACCACAATTATAATTTTGAGGTCAACGGAAGTCTTCAAAGAACCGTTGGCGACAATAGACATGAACTTGAACAATGCCAGTTTAGATTATTGCACCTGTTTATAGTTTTAGTTTAATCTCACTTACATTTGATGCTTATTTAATCGGTTTACATTATTTGGATGGATAAAATAATGAGTTGAAATGTTTAAGGAGTGTATTGATCGATTTTAAAAATAGAATTAATAGTAATAATAGATTCATCATTTAGTCTTTTCCTTCGTTTGATAACTGTTATACTGTATTTGAAAATCAAGAGAGAGTAAATTCCCAGAAATGTTTTGCAGTTATCAGTGTTAAAGGCAGTAAACCATAGACGTGCGTTTTCAAAATTAAATTAATATGGAAATAGAAATATTTAATTTGTTTTAGTTATTTATACCTAGATTACCAATTTTAGATAGATAAACATAATTCGTAAGTAGTAATTTAATTTGGGTAAAATGAAGAAAAAGTCAATATTATTTTAGGCATATGTTTATTTACAAAATATGTATATAATATGTACAGATAATTACAATTATTTATAAATTAATATGAGGAGCTAAAAAAACAATTAAGTAGGTATATGAGAAAAAAATAACCAACCGCAAGGATAAAATTTGACGAGCAACATTCAAAAAATATGACAATATTAAATCTTAAAATAAAATTAAAGTACATAAATTAATAATTTTAAAGTTATGGTTCCTCGCACTCTGTGTCAGAAGATTCACCATCTGATTCTAGAGAAATTACAATGGGTTCTATAGTAATATCAATTATGTTATCTAGCTCCCACATTTTTTTTTCTATTTCTGTAACGTGTCTAATACATTTTTGCCAATTTTCACTTGTTACTTCAGATATTGCCTTATTGAAGAGATTTTTAACATCTGATAATTTAAAAGTAGTGTTATTTCTGGCAACATAACCTTTAACTTGAGCCCATATTAATTCTATCGGATTCAGCTCACAATGGTAGGGTGGTAAACGAAGGATTTCAATTTCTCGTTTTCAATATTATATTTTTTATAATTTTGCTTATGTTTTTTAGCAATAGTTAACAATTCTGCCCTCAGCATTGTATTGTCAAAGGCTAAATTTTTAGAAGATAACCATTTTGCAATTTCACCCTTTTTCCATTTAGTGGTTGGTAAAGGTTCAAGTAATCTGGAGTGGTAACTTGCATTGTCCATTACAATAACCGATCCTTTTGGTATGAATTGAATCATCTGTTCAAAATATTCCTCAAACACGTCTCCATTCATTTCTTCGTGATAATCAACGGTTTTTTTTTATTCAAATAAGAGTAAACCATTCTCAAAAAAACCGTTTGTACTGCCTATATGACAAATAATTAATCTTTTACCTTTTCCTATAGGTTCCTTAAAACCAGTAGTATATCCTTCTAGAAAAGCTTGATGGGATGATTTTATATTTTTGTCTTCCCAAACTCTTCCTACACAATGTCCTTCATTAACCCATGTTTCATCTAAATAATAAATGTTTTTATTTTGAGCTTTAACTTGTTGTATTCTTCTGAGGTACTGTCTTCTCCAACATACAATTTCTTCAGAATCAATTAGCATTGAGTGTCTGCCCATTTTTTCAAATTTAAAGTTTAACTCATGTAACACTTTCCATAGTTTATCCCGGCTTATTGTGGGTAAATCAACATCATTCGTAATGGCTTGCAAAACTTTATCTAAAGTTGGTATTTGCTTGTTTATAAAAAATGAGTGAACAAGCTTACGAATAGCATTTTTAAAAAACTCGTCCACGTTGACTTTTAATAGTTTTGGTCTACCTGGTTTCGGCTTTGGTGATTTTTCCTCCTTTAGAACTCTATATATTGTAGATTTTCCATATCCCATTGCCTTAGATGTTGTTTCAACTACACTGTCAATAGTGTTTGAGGGATTTTGATGTTTAAAATAGTGGTACACATTCACTACAGCACTCTTTTCATTGAGCGATAAATGGTCTAGTTTTAATTTTTTCACTGCTTCCATTTTTAGTCACTACTATTTGTCACGTTTATCGAAAATCAAATAACTGCATTTCTAGAAACTATTTAAGTCAAAATATCTGTCATTAGAAGCTGTTGCCATTCGGAGGTCGTTAAATAACAATTATCCCTTTCTATTCTGGTTACGCCTATGACGCACGTTAATCCTCTTAGGCCTACTGTAGTAACAATGAAAGATCATAAAATAATGTGATAGTCCAAGAAATTTAATAAATTTTGTATTGAAATTAACAAAAACAATTTAGAATGCATTATAAATATTGAAGTTTTACCGCACGTACTGTACTATAGTTTTGCATACCGAATTACTTTTTATTCTGGGAATTTACTCTCTCTTGATTTTCAAATACAGTATAGAGAAGCCCTGGAAAAAATGTAGCAGCCCTTTCTTCAGATAAATATTTTGTAATTTCATATTTCCAGGAATTTTCATTAACTGGGATTGGGTTTTTACTACTAGATTTTTGAAAGAAACCTCAATAAGGATCTCAGATTTTCCATTAAAAATTCTGTTCCTTACCAAACAAAATTTGCATAATGAACTAACTAGATAACTGGATTATCCGTTGATATAAATGGAGCCTGTTTTGAAGGCGACCAAATGCTCCATTTATTGTATTTACCATTAATTAATCCATTTAAAAATATTAGTTTCTTCCTCTGAATAGTGGTTATACAATTTGATTAGGTTTTTTTATTCTTAAAAACAATCCATTATAAATAAGAAAGTATAGTGTTAATAGAAACAATTCTTATAATGAAACAAGTTAAGCGATCATCCGGAGAGTCTAGAGCATTATTTTCATTTAACAATTGTGAGAAAGTACAATGACCGAATCTTCGCCAGTCTCGCACCTAATAATTCTAATTTTAAATAATATACACTTTACATAATTGTTTGTAATGTCAAATTATTAGGAAAAGAGAAAGTAGGCCCGAGGAAATTACATGTTTCATTATAAAAACGTTAACATGTAAATAATAATAATAATAAACTCCCTTCAATTCACCCTCTTACGAGTGAACCCCAGAAGCTCTGCAAATATAACTAAAGATCATGTTGTTTTCTACAAGGTATTCAAAATTCTAATAAATTTATAACTTTTTCGGAAGAAAAAAAATTTAAATTTTTAAATAAAATTTTATATTGAGTGATACAGTATTTTAAAGGTATGGAAAATATATTATTTGGTGCAAAGTACACGAAGAAAAATACCAGTAAAAATTTTGAGAAAATATTAAGTTTGGAATTCAATTTATTTGGTATTGTACAGGGTGGCCAAATAAGAATGCGAGGTACTGTATCTTGGAAACCATCCATCGTAGAGGCTTGCGGAAAAAAAAGTTATAACTAAAACGACCAAGAGAAAAACCTGGAAAATATTTTCAAGTTTCTGAAATGGCCGCTAGGGGGCGTAACTGCGATCATTGGTATGATTTTTTTTCATGAAAAAGTAGCTAAATGATGCCTAAACAAACTCCCGAAAACCGCATCTCGATATCTCGTTCCTAACCTAAAATTTAGCCCAAAGAAAATTTTATACGGAAATCCCTTAAATTTTTATTTTTTAAACTAATTAATTCCTTTTATTATGTAAGTTGTGGCCCTAAAAAGGACCGATTTAAAAAAGAAAAGTTTTTAGTGCCCCCGTAAATGCTCTAAATGCTGATCATCACGCTCTATGCATTGCTGAAGCCTCTCATGGATAGACAAACCTGCAGCTTCAATTACGGCTCTCGGTATGTTACGTAATGCATTAACGAATCCGGTTTTTCATATGTATCTGGTCATAGGTTGAGTCTGAAAATCAAAACAAGTTAAGTCTGGTGATCGCGCAGGCCATGGAAACAGACTTCCTCTTCCAATCTACCACTGTTGGAATACTGCATTAATATGCTCTCGCACAATAATAGCATAATGTGCTGGGCAACCATTCAACTGCAAAAACAAGTTTTGACGTGTTTCCAGTGAAACATCTTCCAACAACAACGGTAATTTATTGGCCAAAAAGTCAAGAAAGATATTGCCACTTAGGGATTGCTAAAAAACAATAATTCTGCCTCCCAGTATGCCACACCACACATTTAAACTCCAACGTCCTTGGTGCTGAACTTCACGCAACCAATGCGGATTTTCTGCAGACCAATAATGCATATTGTGCAGATTTTAAAGGTGGCTTCATCGATCCAAAGAATTAGAAATAAAAATTCTCCATTATTGTGTGAGAGCATATTAATGCAGTATTACAACAGAGTTGGATTGGAAGAGGAAGTCTGTTTCCATGGCCTGCGCGATCACCAGACTTAACTTGTCTTGAATTTTCAGACTCAACCTACGACCAGAGAGATACGAAAAACCGGATTCGTAATGCATTACGTAACATACCGAGAGCCGAAATTGAAGCTGCAGTTTTGTCTACCCATGAGAGGCTTCAGCATTTCGAGCATTTACGGAGACATTAAAAACCTTTCTTTTTTAATTTGGTCCTTTTTAGGGCCACAACTTACATAATAAAAAGAATTAATTAGTTTAAAAAATAAAAATTTAAGAGATTTCCGTATAAAATTTTCTTTGGCCTAAATTTTAGGTTAGGAACAAGATATCGAGATGCGGTTTTCGCGAGCTTGTTTAGGCATCATTTAGCTACTTTTTGATGAAAAAGAAATCATACCAATGGATTTAATTTTTTTGAGAAAATTAACCATTTCTGTCGAAATGTCGAAAAAAGCCCTCTAGCGGCGACATCTAAAACTAACAAAACTTCAAATATTATAGCATTTTTAGCCCAAGAATAGCTCTTTTCAACTAGCCCAAGCTTGTTAAAATCGGCTCAGCCGTTTCGAATATACAGGGTGTTTTTTACTGAAACCTTTGAATACCCCCCACCACTTTATTTTTAGAGACGCAACGAAAATTGTCAAACAAAAAAGATTCAGATTATCCTCTACTTTAAAGATCATGTATTTTTTTGTTAGGTTAATATAGCGGAATTCACAGAAACATCACTTTCTTAGATTCAAGATTGCAGTTACGCCCTCTAGCGGCCATTTTAGAAACTTGAAAATATTTTCCAGGTTTTTCTCTTGGCCGTTTTAGTTATAACTTTTTTTTTCGCAAGCCTCTACGATGGATAGTTTCCCAGATACAGTACCTCGTATTCTTATTTGGCCACCCTATACCAGACTGAAGAAATGAAATATTTTGAATCCAAAATATTTTTTTCCCGCGTCTGGACTTCTGTAATTCAATACCTGTTGGGGCAAATAGTCCAAGGAGTAGTTTTTTGAAGTCCAGACGTTGGTGCAGTGTGTGACAATTTCTAATGTCGTATTTCTTGAATGCTGTGATTTTTACTTATTTCACATCATTTGTACAATTGTACGAGACTGGTTTCTGGCTTTTGGCGCGAATGAATATTTGAAAAAAAACCCTATTTTTCTCGCAAATGGAGAGAATTTGGTAAACTGACATTTTCAATCAAGAATAACTTTATGATGCAGATACACATCCACCTAGCTGCTCAAAAGAGTTGGATTGAAGTATGGGAACAGTCAGAAAATATGATTAGAATGAAAATAAAATTTACAGTTTTTCTTTATTGTCTGCTTTATTATTTAAGAAGTTCTCGTTTAACAATTTGGTTAATTACTATGAAAGAAAGTAAAGACAGTGTTAATAAACAAACTGTTTGAATAATTAAATATCCATTTGTATGGCAGACAAATTATTTACAAATTAAATTGAAAGTAAAATATTGCATTTTTTAAAAAGAAAAATAAACATACATCTTATGTGTTAGATGCACAGCGTTGCCAAATGTTTAGAATAATACTTGCATTTGCTAATCATTATTTATATTGTTATGTACTAACTTTGTTGTGATATGACGTTGTTTAATTTATTTTATTTGTATTGACTTTTAATTTTAAATAGTACATAACCTATAAAATTTTGATGTTTTATTTTTGAATCAACTAACCTCGACTACGGCTCTTTTCCTTTTTTATTTAATTTAATTTATTTATAATTTACTTACTTTATTAACTAACTTTTCTTTTTAAATAAATTTAAAATTTATGGGAAATATTTTTAACATTACCTCCTTCGTAAGCTCAGACAGAATGTAAATTCTTACGTTTGGCAGAATGCATTGGGCGCCATCTACTATACAGAGTAGAGATTCTTAACCTCAAGTGTGTTTCTAATTGGCTTGTAATTTTAAAAATCAATAATAACGACTACTGAGATTTTGTTGAATGTGCAACAAATATTTGGTCGAATAAGGTAACTGTATTTTTATTTACTACAAAGAAAAATTAACAGTTACAAGTGAAATTTATTGTTATTTTTTACTCTCCAATACTCTAACCTAAGTTATTTATAGGTTAAGTAATTTTTAACCCTAGAAACATTAATTATGGCCTTTTATTGTTTTAAAATGTTTTTAAATATCGATATTTAATGAAAATTGGTACCTTTATTTAAGATTAAGTCTTCCTTATTCCTACAGTTATTGTTGTTAAATGGATGTTCTTCAAAAACGGAAACTGGATACTCTGGATCTCTTAATCGGGATGCAGGACAGGATGGATAATTGTGGCTGCTTCTCTTGATTTAAAAGTTTTTTTCTTTTATCAGTGTTGCTTTGACTTGACTTTATTTTTAGTCATGCAGAGCGATGTGAACTGTTCAAGAGTGTTAAGCATAAAGCCTCGCTTGACAACGAGAAATAGTTTTTATAAAAGCCCAAGTCATAGCTTACTAGATTGGAATTTGACAGTTTTTTAACTTAAATTTTTACGAAATTCAAAAATTGATTATTATTAGTAATTTAATGAGTTGGAGCATGTATATAAGCAAAAAAGCAGAAGGAGAGTTTCATCCCATAATTCTACGAGTTTTAAAGTTTAACTTTATTCGGATTATCCTATAAAATCGCACATAATTCGGTGCGATAACATCGGAGGTACATTTATGGAATTAACTACAATTGAAGATCTATCGAACTTAATTGGGCATTATTATTATTACACATTATTAAGGGCAGAGGAACAGGCTTCTATTATGCCCAAAAATAAAAAGTAAACATTGTAAAAGAAAAAGAAATACCTATAAAAAAACAAGTAGAGTAAGTTTCACAAATAAAAAAATTCTAAAGTATGAAATTAAGGTCAGAGATTACTAAATATGTTGTACTGATCTGGTCTGTGTTTGAAGATGTTGACACTTGATGCTGAGATATTTTTCTGAATTGTCGATTTATTTACAGTTACTAATTAGAGTCCTCTTTATCCAACCTTGTATATAATCCCAATTGAATCTTGATATAAAACTACTATTAAAAAATCGCTATTGTTTAATTTAAATGCCATGAAATTTTCCGTTACCGTTAACTTCACTTATTTCCTAGAAGCGAAATAAATTATATACGAATTCGGACTGAGAATTAGTAATAACAGTACAAAAATTGACAGACACGCCGTTATGTTTGCAGAAGACAATGATATGGTTGACAATACAGTTTCAATCATAGGCGGAGAAAAAAAAATAAAAAAAAAAATGATATTGATGGTTTTCTTTGTAATATACTACAGTAAATTATTTTCTTTTGGTATACAATGAGACTAAGGGCCATACCTATAATCTCCCTCGCACTTTTCAACCGATTTGACCGATTGACAGACATCTCACCAACTTCGAATTTTTAAATGGAACGCCCTGTATATTTTATGTTTTTATCACGTTTGGGTTTGGGAAAAAAGGAAGTGGTAGATAATGTATATCGTTGAATTGGTAGTTAAATTCTCTATCAAATGTGGCAAGATAGGTAGGTAAATGAATTCAGAAAATTTAAATTCCTGCTGTAGGATTTATTATTGATTTTATCGATGAAATTATTATTACTGTGAATTAATGATGTCAATGAGAATAGATTTTGACCTGATCAAAGCGCAAGTCATCTAATTATCAAGGGAATCACAATAGACATGCAAAGATTGCTGTGGAAATGGACCCTTTTTACATATCTATCTATCTATCTAAGGCATTAATTCGTGTCTTTTGATTTTCTGCTGCGTAGAACTGTTGACTTTAAACCCTGATTTCCCTATTTATCTAGCTTACCATTTTCTTCAATTACTGAGCTTACATATTTAAAACTTTTAACCTGTTGGATATTGTGTATAGGCACTTTGGTGTTCCCACTATTTAATTTCATATTTATTTTCAATTCATTACCTGAAGATTGTAGTTTTTCCATTTTCCGAAATCGAGGGGAAAATTATTATCTTGCCTCCAACCACACAATCCCGAATTTTTACCATAAGTAACGTAACACCCTATATATAAATTTATTGATGCCGATGATGTAATAAAAACGAAATAGACATTTTTGAAATTAAATTCCACTGACGCAATATTTTATGTAAAATTGTTAAATTTGTAATAATAATAATTTATATGCAAAAATATCGAATTTTGTTTCAAAAAGAATCTGTCGTCAATAATTTTATTAAATTAGCAGGTCTTTCTAGAACCAGTGACTAGATTATTGTCACGGTTTCTTGTAAAATGAGTTTATTTAAAGAAAATAGGCAAATCGATTAGCTGGAACGAGGTAATTAATTCTTTATTGTTAAGGTTGTTTTTATACTTTAGGTGGGCATTTAAAGTTAAAATAGCATTTAGCCATGAACTTGACAATGTAGTAAATTGTTTATATAATTATAAAAATAGAAATTCGGTAATTGATTCAGCTTAACCTTCAATTATCAAAATGTATAATGTATTAACCGTAAGTGAGGGAAATTTTTATACGAATATGTTCGTAATATAATATGCAGTTTCATGAAAAAGTTGCATTGCAAAATAATGAATCACAGGTACGTTCATTAGGTATATTATTATTCGTGAGCGTGTAATATTGCTCAAGGCGAAAGTAATTTATACCAGTGAGTAATAAAAAAAGCCATTTCACGCTAGTAGAAAACTAGGCGTTTTCTACAAAAGAGATTATTATATTTCATTTTTATTAGTAGTTTTAATAACATGGTATTTATATTAGAACAGTTTAAAATTTTCTGTGGACTTAAAAAAAACACCAAAAAGATCAATTTACTTGTAAGTTCAGAATGTACATGCCATAATAATATTTGTGATCGATTTATATCATCGGTAGAGGCAGTGGCGTAGCCAGGAATTTTTTTCGGAGGGGGCCCACTATTTCTCGTAGATAATACTTACTATAAATACTTTTTAAAAAAATATGATTTCAGACTTTTCATCGTTGAGAAACTTCGTTCAGTTCGTTCTACAGAGGCAGTGGTAACGGGTAAAACGGCTAAAATATGGAATAGCGTAAAAATGTTCGGAAACAATTTAAAGTCTCGACTGCACTTTGAGGAAGACAGAAATATAGTTTCTAAGCATTACACTGTCCAAATATCGCATTCATTGCGTAGAATAACCGTCTATATTGTTTGTAAATCATCTGAATAGAACTTAATCGCTGGCTCAAAAAAGTAAAATAATTATGATTTATATAGTTACCACATTTTCTTATAAACTTATAGAAGTTTCGCCCTCCCCCCCCCCCCTTGGCTACGCCACTAGGTAGAGGTCGTAGATTTCTTAATTACTATTGGTTGAAATATCTAAAAAACATAAAATTTGACAGGTATTAAAAATTTTGGAAGAGGAAGACAGTTAATAACCAGTTGAGAATGCTCTTCTAATGATACTATTAATGAAATTTTAGATTGACAGTTCTCATTCTAATGAACACAGCCACAGTCTGTGCCTACTTTAAATTCAATGTCACTTTAAACTTCAAAATTTTTATATTTTGGACCCCATTTTGAAGGTGTTCCCAAAGAGGTATGGAGGAGCACATCAAACCCTAAGTTTACTTTTTGATGCTCTATCAAAATCTGAAGTCAGCATTTTAAAATTCATAAACATAAAAAAGATACAAACACACACACATAGATTGAATTCAGATACCGAACAATTTGTTCCATGAAAAGTCAAATGTTAAACAAAATACTTTGAAATTTTAGTTTGTAAATGGTATAGATGGCGATCCTTTTGAGCCCTTGAAATTCTGAAGTAAATGCTCTGGAAAAAGAGCTTAATTGGAAAGAAGATAAGTCATGGATCATACAGATGTCTGGTCTTTGGGTATAATTCTATTTATAATGTCAATGATGATGTATCGATAATAAAATTGATGTAGTAAAAAGCAATAATGGTGAGGTATTCAAAATAAAAAATGAAATTAAAGAGACAAGTGCATGATACTTACCAATAGAAGTAGAATTGAATATAGAGAATTGTAGTTTTTCTTTAATACGAGAGAGGGATTTGTATTGGATCTCGGCAAATCTCCGAGCATTTTCCAAGCTGAAATCTACGCTATAGATAGATTGGATAGCTACAAAGATTGGACGATTGAGTTTAATTTAAATACTAAGGTATTCTACGCCTTAGTAAATTTATAGAGTTACTCCAACTTTTGAATATAGTGTCTGCCATATCAAAATCGGTAAACAACCCCTTATAGAATCAAAACCCCCTACGTCACTGCAATGTTTTTGTAGACGGTAAGCGTGAGGTGTTTTCAGCTATTATTAAATTAATTTTTCCTTCATTAATATTAATGCCATCAAAATAGGGGATAGTTAAAGTCACCCCAATGACAAACGACACACCGGAAGGTCACCCCCCCTATTTCGTGTCACGTCAGGTGTTACAACTGTTTCCTCTTTTTTTTTTGTGGCTTTTATATACATACTGGTTTCTGGTTGCCGCGCTCTGGTGGTTATACAGTTGACAGACCTCACATAAACCTCATTTCTTTAAAAGAAACAGTCAATTCGTCTAACATTTTTGTGTGGTTAAGAGTGTTTGGTATAAGAAGCGTAACAACTACAGAGATACAGAAGAAAATGCAAAAAGTTTGCATTGTTGAATGAAGATTAAATATTTTAGAATTTGTTCATACACTATATTTTTAGAAACTGTGTTTGTTCTCCAAGATCATGGCCAGAAAAATATTTGGTAATATTCTGTTTTAAAAATGATTAAATGTAACTAATCAAATGAGAATAACGGCAATTTAAAGTCTAAAGGTGACTTCAATTTAACTTGTTACTGAGTAATAGACAAATCATGGTTATTTATATAATAAATTTAATATTTTTTGTCTGTTTATTATTGCATTTGTCGCACAAGTTTATGGCGTAAGTAAAAATGTATTCGCCTATTTTGGTATTAATTAATTTGATTAGTATACAATGCATAAGTAGGCAATAGTTTTAATTTATTACTGGTACGTTTATCGGAAATGTAACAATTTTTTTCAAAGCCTATTTAAATATACTTCTTGTCGATAAAAATTAATTAATTAAAATATTACAGGAATATATTACAGACATCGCAAAGGCAATATCAAATACTAATTGAGATTACTGTATAGTTTTTAACTTAGTTATTGAAATATCTACCTCATCCTCTAATTATTAATAAATTAATTTTAAATTTCGTGCTTTTCATCTCTCATCGTACGACATATTACAATGTCATCGCGCTGCACCACGTCTGGACTTCAAACAACTACTTCTCGGACTACATGCCCCAACAGGCGTTGAATTACATTGGTTCAGAAGCGTGTGGAACTCGAAGTCTCGCCCAGGGTACCCAGAAAATTTTTGGTTTCCATGGTAATCAAACAAAAAAAATAGACTCTGATTGGCTTTAAAATTTAAAAATTTGAAAGTAGTAAAAGTTATTTTCAAATTTCGATATCTCGAAATGGTTAAATTTATGATACATCAATTTTGTTTTAAAGATATGCCGGATTCAAATTTTTTGTTCGCCCTTTGATCCGGAATTGCGAAATGTAATATTTATTGCAAACAAGTGCTTAACTTTGTTAATTGGCGTCCGATCGTTATGAATTTTGGATATGATATTCTTCAGTACTTCCCTGACATAGTGTCATAACAATAAAAAATGTAGAACGTCAAATAAAAGCTACGTCATTTTTTTTTTCGCTAGATGACACAAAATATCGTCATTTTGCAGAGTAAAATGGTTACTCGAGAAAACTTTTTTATCTTTAGAGATAGTTAACTACTATAAGCGAGAAAAATGTTACCAATAGAGCAAGGAAACTTTTTTACTTTAACTTTTTTTTCATACGACGTTTAGTTTGGGTTGTGTACTTTTTTAAATATTGAATCGGCGCGTCGCATCTCTTGGCTTTTCCACTGTGGATGCGAATAAAGCGATCAGTGTGTCAAAGAGAGTATACACCACAGCCTTCTTCATACGCGCAACAAAGATGACGCGCATTACATTATTATTATGACATTAGTCGCGAGTTGTATAGAGGTGGTCGAATTCAGTACCTCAGATTGCCTACTATTTATTGTAATAAATTTTAAAAACCCTAAAATTTTTATATCTTAACATTTTTCGCTAGCTATCTTACTTTTGGAGATAATCGACTTTCCGACTTTCGTCTAGACAAAAAATGGTGGCAACCATAAATGTAGACTCGAAGAAATGTTTTTATTGTATATAATTGGTTCACGCAGTATATTTTTTATCTTGAAATATTATTATCTTATTTTTCAAATCGTTATGCATGAAACTTCCACTTTATAATATCTTTAAAAAATGTCTACGTTCGCACCCATAAAATGATTTCTCAAGAATCCTTTCTAACGTTGCAGAAGAATGTAACTATGTCACGTCCTTTTGCCGTTTAGCTGCTTCAATCTGCAAAAATGCTAACACACCGTAATCTTCACATTCAAGCGATTAGGTTTCATCGAAATATTGCATGTTATTTATTATTCTATTTTTCTTTTAGTCTTCTATGTAAACGCACCCACGAATTTTGAATAAATTATGTGTTTGTATAGACATGGGCGTGTACTGGGTTGTTTTATTGGAGCCTGAAATAATTTGGCTTTAAATCAGTTTAATTTTCAGATAATTAAACATGTAAACTCATATTCGTTTATTCGTTCAACCGGCAACGTCGCACCAAAATACGTTGGCGAGCGGCATCAAACCAGGAAGCGGTGTCGACAAAGATAATTTTTTGCTCTATTTCATAATGATGGTATTAAGCCGTAAATTTAACCGTCGCGTCTAGACAATAGAAAAAATTTTACAGGCTTGTTTACGCGGCTCACGTTAAAGAATCTTTCGAGAAGGTGTTGCGCAATCCGGAAAGAAAGATTTTGAAGCGACGGAGGTTCGTCGAATTTAAACTCAGTGTGTTGCTAGCCGCGAACCAGGCTAGGACCCTCCAGTGTCTAATTATCACTCATGCAGAACACACGCAAATTAATATTTTCTGAATGATGTGGTCATTTCTTTAAATTAACTATAATACTTTGTTCACGATTACTAGTTTAATGTAATCTTTGTTACGTTGTTGTTTTTGTTCATTTATTTATTTAACAAGTCTAATAAATGGTTAAATAAAAGTGTCCATTGTTTTTATTGGATGAAGTTGAGAAGACAGCACATTTTTTCAATCTAAAAGTACAGTCCACTCGAAATTCGAACTACGATGCAGTTTAAAAAGGCGGTAACACATTGTTGGCCGTCCTGGGAAACTGGCACAACATAGGGCTTATTCCAGAACCCTCAACAATATGTTTCTTATGCATGTTTTTTTTGCATTTTTGTAATGTATAGGATCTTTAAAATCACCCTCTTTTAGACTAACTAACGACTCTGGTGGCCTAAGACAGGATAAAAAAATCTGAGCTATGGTTGTGACAAGTCCAAATATTAACTTGTTTTGTATAAGGGGTTGGATGAGAAGCGACCTTGGAAACCATCTTAAAACTTCCACCTTTGAGTACTTTCGTTAGGGCTAAGTTCAGATGGGCCTAATTATGAAGCCTAAGTACATAAAATGTTTCATCCATCCATGATTTATACGTTATGCTTGTGATATTTGTTTATTACAAAATACACGCCTGTTAGCGCTTGAATAAACGTATTACTTAGTATAAGGTAACATTAAATTATATTCTGTTATAGAGCAATGGCATGTAAATTATCTGCGTGCTTTTTGTATCTAAACTCGAGTAATATATTATGAGATGAATAAATTATATTTAGTTAATAAAATGGAACTTAATTTATTTCGTGAAAAATCGTCATGAAAATATTTTTAATAAATAAGGTCGTTCTGGGTCATTTCTACAGTGAAAGTAGTTTTCTAAGATGACACCGGTCGTTTATTGAATGTATATGTATATAAATAAAAAATAATGAAGTAAGTTGGAGTTAATTTAAAAATAATCAAAAACTTAGTCACTCTGTATTGCCTTCACTATTCATTCATCTAGGACATCGGTTACTAGCATTGTGGAAGTGAATGGACAATTACTGGCAGTTAACGCTAATAATAGTTAACAATTAGAAATTAGATCATTGCATATTTCTAGCAACGAGTACATGCGCGCCCTAAATGGAGAAACGTGTCAAAGTTTAATTCAAAGGTCACGTATTCGTCGTATGATACATCTGTGACTTAAAAATATTAGCAAAAAATAATATCCAGACATAAATAACGATTATCCAGCGGTGGTATCGTCATTTTTTATTTAGTCGAGGTCTAATTATCACAAGCTACATTAACGATACGGTTGGAAACAGTTGCCAAAATATTAATTTGAAAAAACTTAACAAAATTGTGAAGTTCAATAGACTTTTGATTGTTAGCCTACCAAAAGTCGTAACCTAGCGGACTGTATTTTGTAGTTGAAATCACATTTACGTAGAAATAAATAAAAAATTACACTTTCTTGCAATTTTTTATTACCAAGACGCGGTTTCAAACGTTTCTGGTCTCTCTCTGTTTCTATTTTAGGGGGTGGAATGTTCCAGAAGTTAATTCGTTCTAACGAATGTACTTTGTTGTAAATGTGAATTAATTGAATATGTTTTGAGATACAATTGCGTTGCTTTCTTGATTTATCTGGAGCACCAACGAAACTTTGCTTACATACTCAACAGAACTTAAGTGACATTATTTTGTGCTTGTTCTTTTTGAAGAAACCACTATGCGAGATAATCATAGTATGTACTCTTTGTAAGTAAAAGGGATACATAAGATGTTACCTCGCAATGCGATGAACAACATATTTTGAGGCAATGCGTTGAATTGACAGTTTTCTTAAGCTATTTTCTGGACGAAAAATTGTTCATTTGACGTTTTGAAACAAGTCAAAAAATATATTAATGTATTCAATAAAATTCAATTTTGGCTTTGTAATAATTAAATTCAGTGACCAAGGTGAATTTACAAAAAAAAAAATAAAAAAGTTATAACCAAATTGTTCTGTTTTCAGTCAAATGTTCTTTAATTTGTATTTTTCGGCGTATTTTCTACGATTTAAGAACTTTGTATTGCGTAGTTTTATTGAGAAAAAATGGCGAATCAGGAAACGTCAAACGCCTTATTTTATCGAATTATTATTGAAATAAATATCGACACTTGTAAAAAATGTTTTCTATTTTGTGCCAAATGTAGTTTTTACGGCAACAATGAATAATTATTATGCTCAAATAATCTCTACTAAACAAGTACATTCATTTCTTATACGTAAACATGTTAATAATAACGGTGGTTTGATTGAAAAAGTAATAAATATTTTTAACATAACCTGAACAATAAATTGAAAAGCGATTGTGCTTCATAAATAAAATTTAATTGCTTTTTAATCGAAATTGTTCGTTTTGTGGTAATTTACGACAATATTAAATGCGTCGTTTTAAAACAATTGGAAAACTGACTCATAAGAATAAAACTCATGAAGTTTATTTTCTATCAATTAAACATATAAATGAAAGAATATATATATGAAAGAAAAGAGCAATATAGTGCACCAAACATTAGCTTTCTTAAAATTAAAGGAAGCTTTTTGATAGGCAATCAACCGTCAAACTGTTAAAATATTTCCCGTTCGGTATAATGACCCAGACAAGTTGAAACCTGTCACGCTACTTAATACAAAAAACTGTCAGAATTCAAGACAGTGTCCATAAATAGAATACAGGGTGTAATTTAAATGTGTACAAATATTTAAACTGTGTAAACTTGGAGTTGCTACAAGCTTATGAAAATTATTATTTCTTTAATGCGCCTTATTAACTGAAAAATAATTTTTTGAAGATTCCTTGAATAAATCAAATACGCCACTGTATTGTACTGCTCAAGATGTCCCTCCAACTTCCATACAATAATACAGTGTATGCCAAAACATTCTTCTGACATTTATGAACGCATCCGTTGTCAATAATTGGCTTTATCTATGATTGTTTTTAATTTTTACCAAAAGGCGCTTTGTAGATTCGTATTTATAAAAAAACTGTAAAGAAGTTAAAGTACATTTCCTAAACGATGGACTTTAAACTTTGTTTGGACCGTAAATCTTGACCTATTATAATAAAATGCCGTTTGCTAAGTCACACTTGAGGCATCTCTCAAATGCGATGTGGAGTTTTAGTAGTAATGGCGTAAACTTTTCTCTTCAAAACAAAATCTAAAGGGGACAGGATGATAGGATCAATTGCGTCTCTAAAAATAAAATGAATAATTCTAAATTTACTTTTCAAAACAAAAAAAAGTGAATTTTGTTACCACCTACATCTAGAATGCGCTTTCTTACATTTAAAACAAATTGAAACAATCGTAACTCTCTAACGAAATGATGATAAAATGTTGCCATTGATAGAAAAATCAAAGACTGTTTGAATGATGTAATATTGACCTATTTGATTTTATACTTGATGGCTCCTAATTTTAATTTTACGCATTTTAAACAGTAATAGACATTTAACTAGTATGTATGTGTGTACAAAATCAGCGTGATTAACCACATCACACGCAGGCCATTCTGCTGATTGAGAGTCTGCTATGTGCGAGATTCGTCACTAATTCTACTTACACTTCTTTAATTTCCTGAGTTGTCAAAAGAGCGGCACCCAAGTATTTTTGCCATTTTATAATGAGGCACAGATACTAACAAAGATATGGATGAAATCCTCATCAAAGCTGGCACAAACCCTGCACGTTTCAGTTCTGAAGATATTTGAAAAGAATTGTACCTGAAAACGCCATCTTCAAAGAGCTCTAGCTTCGAAACCAAGGCTCCAAAATGAATACGCTGTATAGATGTCTATACTTTCGTGAAATGTGTGTTAAAATCAACTATTTGAGACTAAAAAATAATACACGATTAATTCAAAATTCCAATAATTTTATTGAATAGAAAATGTCGTAAATAATGTCATTTTTGATGAAAATAAGATTGAATTAGTACCAGGCGCAGGCGTATACGATATAATAAGACGATTTCAAAAATCTAAAATTTGTGTTTGTTTCTGTATGAACAGAATCGCGCAATTTTTTTACGATCCTGTTAAAAGATGCAACTTGCTTCTGTAGTGTCTATTTATTTACTTGTTTGAGAATGAAAATTAATGAAATAAATGTGGTATGTTAATTAAGATTCTCACTGAAAACAAAAACTACTCATCCATGTGAAAAATATAATAAATTTACCTCACAAAAGTGTAATTAACAACTATCGTTATTACTGCTCAACAAAAAATAAAACAGGAAATTACAGAGGTATTTCATTACTTAATGTGATACAGGGTGATTCATTGGGAAATGCGCATAGAGGAAGCACCTCGGTGTCGTCCCTGTATAGTACCCTTTCCTACTTCATGTAAGGTCGTTTTTTGGAAATATCTTCCTTCAAACGCACCAATAACTGAGGTCACAGCCTCACCAGCTGACATTTGCGTTGACTGCCGATTTGACTCTGAAGTAAAAATTCTTTGTATGGTGCTTAAACAGCGCACTGAATATTTGTCCAGCCCTTGCATTGCTTGAACGATATTTCAAAACCATTAAAAAGCGATGCCTTATTGAGGGACCAGGTAGCATAAAGATAAAAATATCTGTAAACTTATTGGACCTTCATTTTTTTCTAATCCTAATCTTAAAAATAAATTTTCCAATTATGCATATTCACTTAGTTCACTGTCATATAATAAATAATGCATTTGATGACCTTAATTATACAAACCAGGCCACAAGAGTCCGAAAAAATGAATCATTCCACTTAAGTAATAACAAATCATGCTTTATTATCAAAGAGTACACTGATTAGAGGTGAAATCACTTTTAAACGACAATTTACACTGTTTCAATTCCTCTACAGTTTACACATGTGAAATTTTCATTTAATTTAGAAAGCACTTAACGCAGAAATTAAAACACATGGCCAAAATAATACTCCATTTACATCTAGAAACCGCACTAAAGTGGATGCTGTCTAGATGAACAAGTATAATGAATCTTTTGTTTTTGTTTATGTTGACCATTTCAACTGTTCGTAATGTAAACGGTTGTGTATAAAATTTGTTTGGATAAAAGAGTATCCAAATTAATTTACTTAGGTTGTTAAATTTTTGTCTTAACTGAAAAAATAAATACTCTTCTCTATATCACTTTAGAAGCAAAAGTAAATAAGTTGTTTTAATATCCAAAGAGAAGAGTATTTGAAGTACCAATCCACTGTAACTTAGAAATGAATGAAAAAATAAATACAAATTCAACTAAGATTATTTCTCTTTGAAAACTTCTTCGACAATTGATTGATATTTCTGATTTAACTGTAAAAATCGGGTTTAAATTTTACAAAGCTCTTTGAAATATCTCATATAATATGAAGTTTGTATGGAAATAATACAGGGTGTTTAAAAAGTGTAGTCACTTTCATGATAAAATTTGATCAAGTAAAAAGTTACGTGGTTTTTTTCAATACTCATACAAAAATTAATCAAATCAATAATACATAATCAATTAAAATGTAAGAAATATTTTTTTTAACTTTGAAAATAAACATTCACAGTTAGTGATGAATATTTGTGGTTTAATGCATTATTTATGGCATCGCTGATAGTTTAGCTTTTCCGAATAGTTAGTCATATATATTTCCATAGATTTTGAATCACTTGGTGAAATAATTTAACATATTAATTTTTAATTTAAAATAGTTTTAATCTCTACACTTGTTGTATATGAAATGTATACAAAGTAGTCTTCGCCAGATAGTGGAATACGAAATGATGGTAAATTCATAAAATATTGGGGTTTTTTTGTGTTCATCACTGGCTACTACTTCTTTCCATCTCTGAGGCCGTTTTAGAATCTCAAAGCTGGCCCCATACTTAGAAACTCGAATTACAAAGTTTCTAAGTAAGGGACATACTTACATTATTTTTTTTGCAGCCGGCAGCTGTGATTTTTAACAGTCCTACTTGCTTTTTAATGCAACTTTTGACATAAGAGCCCGGTAGAAATACTCCTTGGTGAATAGTCTGGTTCACAAGTGACATTTCCCTCGAAACCTGATCGCCACCACCGAAAAGTATGATTTTGGGCTCATTCGATTCGGAATGGCATCTAGAACGTTCTATCAAAATTCCAAAAGGGGCTGAAAAAAAATGCAAAAGTTATAAACATTTAAGTAAAATAAAAAATGAGGGTTTGGTTTTTCTGAAATATTTCAAAAACTATTTGAGATAATCGAAATTTGAAAAAAGATCCTTAAAGAGCAGGAAATTTCCTAAAAAAAAGTCCTACCTCCCGGAACTGTACCAACAACCCTTATAATTGCATCGCCCCAATCTGACACGTGAACTAAAAAATTATTTTAACTGATTAAATATTAATATTAAGGAATACAAAAATTTGGGTACTAAGTAGACATATCAATAAACAATAATCCGTCAACAAAAAATTTTTATCACAATTTTTTTATTAGTTATGCTTTTGTTAATTAGTTAATTTTCACCATTTTAATGTTAACATAAAAACGCTGATTATTTCAAAACAAGAAATCTAAGAATTTTTTTTGATTTTTTTGAGCTAATCTTAGAAGAGATCCCCGTTGGAAAAATTTAAAAATTTTGATTTTTCGTTTTTTATTAACAATCAAAGGCATGAGTAAAAACAGAAAGAAAACTACAAGTGCAAAAGTACAATATTTTTAAAAGTTAAATAAAAAATAATAAAAAAATTTTATCAATAAAAAAATATATATGATTGTTTTTGTAATATTTTTTAGTATTTAAAAAAAAATATTGCGTAAAATTATAATACGAAAGAACATAATAAATAATGATTTAAAAAAAATGGTTCCTTAATATTAATATTTAGTTAGTGCGATAGTGCAATTTTTGTTAATAAAAAAAATTTTTTAAGGAACGATTTTTTTTTAAATCATTATTTTCATCAAGGATGAAATTCCAAAGAAAAAGTTTTCAAAAATATTATAAACAATGCATTTGTTTATAACAATTATTTAAATAATGTTAGTTAAAAATAAAAAAAAATATTGTTATATGGCTTTTATCAATAAGAAAACGAAATATTAACAATGATTGGAAAAAAAATTTTCCTAATGGCTTTATTTACATAAATAATTTTTTAATGCCTTTGATTCTTAATAAAAAAACGAAAAATCAAAATTTTTGAATTTTTCCAACGGGGATCTCTTCTAAACTCTTTTAAGATTAGCTCAAAAAAATCAAAAAAAAATTCTAGATTTCTTGTTTTGAAATAATCAGCGTTTTTATGTTAACATTAAAATGGTGAAAATTAACTAATTAACAAAAGCATAACTAATAAAAAAATTGTGATAAAAATTTTTTGTTGACGGATTATTGTTTATTGATATGTCTACTTATTACCCAAATTTTTGTATTCCTTAATATTAATATTTAATCAGTTAAAATATTTTTTTTAGTTCACGTGTCAGATTGGGGCGATGCCGAACTACGCGTTTTTACCGTTATTTTCGCCGCTTAATTAAAATTATAAGGGTTGTTGGTACAGTTCCGGGAGGTAGGAATTTTTTTTAGGAAATTTCCTGCTCTTTAAGGATCTTTTTTCAAATTTCGATTATCTCAAATAGTTTTTGAAATATTTCAGAAAAACCAAACCCTTATTTTTTATTTTACTTAATTGTTTATAACTTTTGCATTTTTTTTCAGCCCCTTTTGGAATTTTGATAGAACGTTCTAGATGCCATTCCGAATCGAATGAGCCCAAAATCATAATTTTCGGTGGTGGCGATCAGGTTTCGAGGGAAATGGCACTTGTGAACTAGACTGGAAGCGCTTTCCGATCTGTATCAGAAACATCGCACTTTTTGAGCTAAATACGCATTTTCTGAACGGACAGCACAAAATAAAAAGTTTCATTATACTGATATTTTGTATATTTAATAGCACATAAGAAACATTTCAATTATATAATAGTGTAGAAAGTTTCTCACTTCTACGAAACATTATGATAACTTTGTCGCAATCTCATCAAACGGAATTACCTGAAAATCTCTCGTCTAATCGGTGATTTTACGATTAGGGTACGTAAAGGAGAAACCGACTATACTAAATTTAAGGGGTGAAATGGTAACGTCACAACTCCACTCGATTATTAGGTAGTAGTAATCCGTAAGGGCTGATTTGTCGACGTCCAGTGTCAGGTATTTTGGATTTTTAAAAATTCTAGAACAGTGTTTTCAGAAGTGGGATACCAGTATTTTCAGAAGTGGGGAACCCCAGTCTGTTTATTGTTCCTCTAAGTCAAATGCAAGACGATTTTTCTCATCTGATTCAAATGCAACAAAGATTGTGTATTTTCCAATGAATCACCCTATATAACACAAATAATCTAGTTTTTAAAGGGTAACTATTCAGAAGAAACATTACTGGTAATAATATTTACATCCTTACTGACAGGTCTAGTACTAGAATGTCACCAGGCCCTGATCGCAACAACAACGTGGTTGCTTTAGATTGGATCAAAGGCATCAGCTGTGGTACCGAAAAAACACTCGCTTGACAAGTTTAAGGGTATATTGGACGACAAAACAGGCTGCAAGCTAGCCAAGGAACTACTACAGTATCCGGAAGCAGCCAAGAAATACATGACTATGAACAGACAGAACCTGCGCACAGCCATAGGTATCCTGACTGGCCACAGGATGGGGTTATCTGACACTTCACTGTCTAGAGGATGTGAACAGGAAGACGAGACTGTCGAACACGTTCTTTGCGAATGTTCGATACTCTCACAAATAAGACATAAGACGTCATCAGTTACTTTAAACAAATACGCTTGCTGACAAGCTAGAAGGAAGAAGGAAGGCTCAACCTCAGAAGGATTCACTACGTGCTGTGGAGTGACCCAACCTTCTATCTTTACAGATACAGAGAGAAGGATAAGTATTGAGATACGTTTATCAAGAAATAAATTTTGAACCTCTCTTGAGTGCAGGAGTTCTGCTACCGAAAGCAACTACTACACGGAGGGGTTGAGACTTACCTTTATTTAATCTCCCTTTCTAATTGGGACTCATTTGCGTTTAATAATCATAAGATACACTTAGTCAGTATCACACACGATCCATTTGTGAAATTGGATTGTCACATGAATCGTGAGATTGTAGCAGAGATAAGTTCAAATTGAAATAAGAAATATATATATATATATATATATATATATATATATATGTGGTGAAATGAAATTTTGACAACAGAGTAAATATGGTGATTCCTATCAACGAATTATTTAACTTAGCGCTAGAATATGTACTAAGAAAAATAAGGATAGGAATAGCTTATGCAGATGATGTGGCAGCAGTGATTAAAAATAGAAAAGTAATGGAAGAGGTAGTAAAAAAAGAAAGAAAATTGAGCTAAAAATAAAACCAACGATTTAGGAAGAAATGAAAATATATTAAAATTGAAGATTATACCTATAAAGAAGTAGATAGAAAATATATAACGAAAAACCAAGAAACAAAATACAAAAAAGGACATCGTAAGAAAAATTAAGGAACAAAGTATAAAATGACAGTGACAATATTTTCTATATAGTAAAAGAAGAAGAGGAAGATCATTGACATGATGATGAAGTCTTTCATCATGACTCTTGACTAAGTTCTTGATGGTCTGGTCAACAGTATCCATTTCCAGATCCCTATGGAGGTCACTATTGCGAATGTACCAAGTGGCATCTACTATGTTCCTCAGTGCTTTGTTTTGAAATCTTTGGATGATTGCTGAGTTGTTTGCTTTGATGCATCCCCTTAGTTGGATACCATAAGCTTATTATGAAGAGACAGAGAGGAGTTTCTTCTAATTAGCCAGTCATTTTTCTATATTTTAGTCCAAGTTCTTTTCTTTTTAACATGCACTTGCCATCGAAGTTTGGCATCTAAGGTAATACCTAAGTATTTTGAATATGGAATCAGGTTATTGTTTATTCCGACTGGAATAAGTTGGCTATGGTATTGTTTTCTAACTGGAATATCACTATAAGTATAGGACAGGTCCTAGGACACTTCCTTGTGGTACTCCAGCCTTAATTTCTTTAAGATCGGAATATGCTTCTTCTTGCATAATTCTAAAGTATCTTTCCGATATATGTGAACGGAGGATATCTGTATATTGTTTTGGAAGGAAAAGATTGAGCTTATGTATTAAGCCTTCACGCCAAACCTTATCAAACGATTGTGCTACATCGAGAAAGATAATAGCACAAGGCTGGGTACATACTTCAGTCTGAAGGCAGCATTTATTAGGTTAGTTAGTTTAATTATTGCTTCTTTGGGTAATTTTTTGAAAATTTATCCAGTAATTAAGTCAAAATCTGGAGCTTTTTCGGATTGATATAAATAAAAAAATAAAAATGATGAAACGGGCCTGATAGAACGAAACATGGCAAAGAAAAAGGTATATAAAATAGTTATACATAAAAAACACTTCTGGAAGTTTCGATATTAACCATTTTAGCACAAAATTCTGTAAAGTATCAACTAATAAAGGCTTATCGAAAGCAAAAAAAATTCTTATTCAAATGAAGTCGTCCTTCGTCGATTTGCATGACGCGCTCATTACCCGGATCGTAGTTAGCCGAACCGAGGATGAGAAAAAGTCACGGATAACTAGATTACACAGTCCACACCATGTGACACATTCTCTCTTGTTTAGCCGCTGCTGTGCATCAGGAGTGTGGAATTTAATAATTTTATGCTAATCCTTCGGAAGGATACAGCATGTTTTCCTTTTTTTTGTCCTTACTTCTTCACGGCGGACAATAAAAAAGGCATAAATTGACAAGGTAACAATTCATTTTATGCATATGCCATATCAAAGATATGGGAATGATTCAGAAGCAAGAAAATTGCTCGCGATGGTCTGGGATCGGCTTTATGAGCTGTTAAAACCAACTGAAACAATCACAAGCAAGGCAACGTCTCTGCGCATGCTTTTTCTTTACGTACCTAATCTTTACCCCATCTATATTACAATGCCGTTTGTCACATTCAAATCGGACCAATAACAACCAAGTTAGGCGTTACGGCCCATCTGGCAACGTCTCTGCGCATGATTTTTCTTTACCTATCTAATCCTTAACCACTATATTCCACAATGCCGTTTGCCCCATTCAGATCGCAACGCTAACAACGAAGATACGTTACATAATATCGCGATCTCTCTCTCTAACACAGTTTATCTACTGATCAATGAATGTCAAATGGCACAGACACAATAAAGTGATTTTACAGCATGACAATGCGAAAGTGGTCAAGGTATCTTGGGAAATATTCAAAAGGGAAGTTCTACCTCACCTATTTTCTAGGTGTTGTTCCCTCTGACTATCACTTCGATGCTTGAAAGATGGGAGAAAATGGTGGCTAATTTTGTGAATGCCTAATATCATTATCCCTATTTTGACCTTTAACTTATTTATGTAAAATGAGGTTATGATAAAAAAAGAAATTTTAAAATGACCATCTGACATAAAGTCACTACTATTTATTTTACACACCACATTGCCACTGATCTCCAATACAAATACAAAAGGGCTGTCGGCTTGGAAACTTCAGTTTTGGGGTTTTGTAACTACCATTCCTCTATGACAACACTCTAACAAATGTTTCAAGTTGGTTTCTACATTAAACTCTAGATAACTTCGGGATCCGTTGAAATAGAATCTATTGGTTTCGTTTTTTACAAACAGCTGGATGTGACGTCTGTGGTAATTGCGTTTTTCTCTAAAGTAACTTCGAAATGCGGAAATGCGAAAGAATATTTTATCGAGGGTCAACTACTTTGGATATTTCTATCTTTACTAATGATACAACATAATTAATAGTTTCACAACAAAAGTTATGAATATATTTCTTTCGAAAAGTATATTTTTGGTTGCCATGGTAAATTTAAAAAAAAATGCATTTTGCTACACATTCGAATTGATTATTTCTTTATAATGAGGAGATTTGATAGTGTTACGTTATTTCTTTGGTGAATTGGCCAGTAAATCTGATTAGGAATATTCTCCAAGGTGGAAAATCTTGAGGAATATTTCCTTCTGAAAGTACAGACGGAAAGTTTGGCTTTTTTACATATTTTCACCATTAGGAAGTTCTAGTTTTTCGTATTCCCAGATAGATTTTTCCCTCTGTAAGATTTTCTCTTCAAATTTCCCTCTAACTATCACGACTAGACATTAGAAATCCACCCGGTCTTTCATTGAGTTGTCAACCAGAGTTTGCCCCGTGGCACTTCAAAATTTGACGGAATCTTCGTGTAGTGATGAAGTTAAAAATCGATTTTCTATCATTCCCCAGATCCAGTTGCAGATAATCCTGTTAATACTTGTTTTCTCCATTGAAGAGTAGAGCGATTTGGAAAGAGCATTATTAAAGGTTCCTTCAGTATCTAGAAAAGCCGCCAGCGTAATTTCTTTCTCCAGACAAAAAGATGTGACTTTAAAGACTCTTTCCCAAAGTTAATGTAATATTGATTTTATTATTAGAATTTTGCTTTGTAACTCAAATATACAACAAGGAATGTGTAATTGATGAAATTGCAGAAAACCGTATACAATTCAAGTTTTACAGTTCAAAAATCATGGAAGAGCGTTTTCTAGTGCATATCCATCATCAGTGCTTACCTGTAAGTTTAATACAACATTTTTTGGAAAAGTTTTTGAGGTTACTTACTCGTTAGGTTATACAAGAAGTACAGGGTGTCCCAAATTGGTGTGTTTTGCAGGGTTAAAGTAACGATAGCCTAATTAAATCTTTAGTAACTCCCTGCAGTTGGAAGATACAGGGCGATTATTGAAAACTACAAGGTACTATAACTTCTTAATTAAGAAAAATATAAAAAAACGTTATAAAAACTTTTGATAGATATAATATTAAAGAGTTCAGTGGCGCACAGATTATTTTTTTTAGGGGGCTCACTAAGGAAATTTAATGCAAACTTATGTTTTTTTAAATGGGACACCCTGTATATTTTGACGTTTTTCGTTTCCTTTTTTAATTCTCATTCACCTGATATGACATATTATATATCTATTTTCAATGGTTGGAGCTACAGTGCAAATAAACCATTTATGGATGTTATCAGGTGAAACACCCTTAAAAAATTGAACACTCAGTAACTAAATTTAACATTTTATTGTAAGGATACTGATGTGTGACAATTTTATTTATCAAAATTATAACTAATTTTATTAGAATGTAAAAATTACATTAAATGTTCAAAATGCTCTCCGTTTTCATCGATTAAAAAGTTTTTCGTTTAAATAATCTCCAACCAATTCAGCATTACCAAAAATAAAATCATAAAATAATATTTACAAGAGAGTAGGGAAGATTTATTACAAAATATTATTCATGCCGCATTTAGAAAAATAAAGCCAGTGCACATACTCAATTGTGTAAGATCAGTAAGAAAAAGGTGTCAATTATTACTGCAACAAAACGGAGGACATTTTGAACATTTAATGTAATTTTCACATTCTAATAAAATTAGTTATAGGTAGATTAGTTGTTACAATGTTTCTTGTTGTTTCATAAGTTTATTGTTTTTATTTTTTTAATCTGGTTTTATTTTTTATTAATTATAATTTTGATAAATAAAATTGTCACACATCAGTATCCTTATAATAAAATGTTAAATTTCGTTACTGAGTGTTCAATTTTTTAAGGGTGTTTCACCTGATAACATCCATAAATGGTTTATTTGCACTGTAGCTCCAACCATTGAAAATAGATATATAATATGTCATATCAGGTAAATGAGAATTAAAAAAGGAAACGAAAAACGTCAAAATATACAGGGTTTCCCATTTAAAAAAACATAAGTTTGCATTATATTTCCTTAGTGAGCCCCCTAAAAAAAATAATCTGTGCGCCACTGAACTCTTTAATATTATATCTATCAAAAGTTTTTATAAGGTTTTTTTATATTTTTCTTAATTAAGAAGTTATAGTACCTTGTAGTTTTCGACAGTTTTCAATAATCGCCCTGTATCTTCCAACTGTAGGGAGTTACTAAAGATTTAATTAGGCTATCGTTACTTTAACAAAAAAAGAAGTCATAACATCTCAACTGCTTTTCTTCTATCTCTTCTAGTTTACGAGATACCCTGCAAAACACACCAATTTGGGACACCCTGTACATAATGTCTATTTCCAATTTTACAATTAAACAAATAAAGAGAAAAAATACAATTTACATTTACAAAGTGACAAATGACCTGGAACCACAGAATTCGAGAAGTCAGTCTCATGGTGAAAGTATATTACGCTTCAATAATTTGTAAATTATAATTATTTTGGATTAGCAAAAGTGTTCTCAGTGCGAAAGTTGGCTACGTTCAAGATTCTATAAAAAAAAAATGATTCAGGTCAAACAAAGAGGTTATTATTTTTTGGAAGGGTTAAATAAAAGGCACTAAAAGGTGATTACGTTGATAATTTTTTGCTAACTATAGTAACCAATCAAATTACTTAATTTAGAGTCATGTGTCAAATTTCATCCAATCAGCTATGGATTACATGTGGTGTTTTCAGTTTGGTGTTTTCAACAAGTCAAGTTTTTGATTAAAAATTAATTAAACGTCAAACTGACAACTAGTTTAAAAATGTCGCTAAGATTTGGTAATGCATCTGACGATGCAATTAATGATATTATATCAAGTAATATACCAAAAAATACAACCAAATCAAAAAAATATATATGGAAAATATTTCTCGAGTTTTGTGCGACTAGAGAATACGAACTGAATGCTGAAACGAGTTTGCCTAATTGTCAGATTGACAATCAATTTTTTGAAATCTACAAAGTAAAAAATTATCTTATCCCCTCGGGCCTTGATAAATCCTCAAAATTTTGTCATAGAGAATCCTTCAAGCGTGTTGCTAAAGGATAATATCAAGCAACACGCTTACAGCATTCTCTATGACAAAATTATCTCGGTATGATCAAGACCCTAGGGGTATTACTACTGATAATTTTTTACTAACTATTGTAACCAATCAAATTACTTAATTTAGAGTCATGTGTCAAATTTCATCCAATCATCTATGGATTACAGCGATAACACCCTACATGTGGTGTTTTCAGTTTGGTGTTTTCAGCAAGTCAAGTTTTTGATTAAAAATTAATTAAACGTCAAACTGACAACTAGTTTAAAAATGTTTAAATCTACAAAGTAAAAAATTATCTTATCGAATACCCCTCGGGCCTTGATAAATCCTCAAAATTTTGTCATAGAGAATCCTTCAAGCGTGTTGCTTAAGGATAATAGCCCTCGGCCTTCGGCCTCGGGCCATTATCAAGCAACACGCTTTCAGCATTCTCTATGACAAAATTATCTCGGTATTATCAAGGCCCTAGGGGTATTACTACTGACAATTTAATTCATGTATAAAAAATCCCAGAAGCCGCGTGATTTTGTCATTATGACAGCGAAAAAAGTTTCCAGCGACAATAACATAACCTAACTTTTGAAAGCATGACAACCAGCATTGTAAACAAATTTTTGATGACGTTATGTCAATTTTTCTCAAACTTGCGTTGTCAGAAAAGTTTTCATTTGTGGAAATGTCGCGAGTTGGAGAGTCTTCCAGTGAAGAAATTGAAAAAGCCATCAATGATAATGTGCCTCGCAATACTGTGAATTCAAATACATCAATTTGGCGACAATTTTTTGGAAAAAAATATGAACTCATTGCAGAAACTTCCACTGAAGAGTTAGCTTCTATTTTATGTGACTGGGCATTCAACATGAAGAAGAACAATGGAGAAGATTATAAAGAGAGTGCAGTCAAGACGATTTGGAACACAAAAATGTTACAAGAGAAGTACTTTAAAGATTATAAAAGAATTTTTAATCCGTTCACGGACATACAGTTTAAGAAAGCGAGAAATGCACGCGACACAAAACGCAAAATTTTACAAGCAATCACAGAAAAAATGAAGGTGAGTTCTAATGCTCTCACAAAACGAGAAAATGCATCAAAATCTGTACCGTTAACCGTCATACTAATCCATTATTATGAAAAGTGCCTATAAACAAAAATCTATCCGCCTTTGAAAATCTGTTCCATACAGATTTTGACGCATCTCGAAACATTTTTAATAATGTCAAAACCAAACACATAGTTTCAAAGATAATTTTTTCGTATCATAGTCTAAGCTGATCAAATACAGGGTGTTATATTAGGCATTATGGTGGAAAAATAATGTAAAATTTAATAAAAATAAAAATAACTCCAAAATTAATAGATTTAGGCATAGTAGACCTTTACAATTTTTAAAAGGTAATGAAATTTGCTACATAATAGGATTATAAAATACAGGGTGTCCTATTTAAAATAAGAACGATATTGTCGTTTAAAAATGTCATTAGAGAATGGCCCCATTTTGGATGCACTGTATAATTTTAAACATAAGAAATAATATAATTTTGATACGCCACACTTTTTTGGTACAACCTGTATATTTAAAAATAATTTTAAAATGTAGCCTTTATCAACCCACATATCCATAAATAAACAAAATTTTCAAAATATTAACCGTTTAGCCACAATGGACCGTCGCGTCTACCGTGACTCACCCTGTATATTAATGTTTTGTGATCAAAATAAATAAATAAATAAATAATTTAAATTTTAAGATTTCTATTTTGGACTTAAAAATAGCTTAAAAAAATAAAATTCCTAAACCTACCTTCTTACTATTTTTATAAGTTTTGACAGAGGTTTTTCCCAAGTATACATTTTTATGATCAGTATTCCAGATATAATTTCATTCATAAGTCTCACTCTTTCGTCTGTTTTTGTAGCGGTTTTTAGCCTAAATTCAGAACCTTTTTAGCCAACCAAACTAAAAATGTTAACAAATTATATATTACTAAAAATATATACAATTCGAAATATGCTACACTTACATTGAAAAGGAATAAAGATAAAAAATAATAGAGCCCCAGACTATGTAGTCCAGCCACATTTAACGTATAACAAAATCATTACAATAATAAGCTCTATGGGACCAAGATAGAGATTATGGAAAGAGTAAATCCCATCATCAAATCTGGCTACATCATTTGTCATCAAATTTACCATTTGTCCAATTGTAGTTTCTGCCAAAGCAGATTTGCTTAATTTTAATGTCTTTATGTAATTTAAAAATACAATTTTCAAAAATGATGAAACGATGCATCCTCCCAAAAGCGGACCAAAAAGGGTGGACTACCTGACACTAGAAATGGTCCATCCTTTTTGGACCGCATTTGGCATCCTCCCCCAACCAAAAAGTACCTGTAAATTAGAGAGCAAGTAGCAACTCTGATTTTCATGCCAACTTGTATTATAGCAAAGTTGAAATTGTGACTCATATTGGCGATTATTGCAGAAATTAAAATTAAAAAACCAGCACAGAAATATACTTCGTTTTTAGCATCGCTCGCTTTGTTGCCATCAAAAATAAGTATTAATTTTGTTACAAGAAATGGTTGAAAAATCCTAGAAAAGACAAATTAGTAAACGAAGTTAAGAAAATTTTATCACATTGCTGCGTATGAATTGGCTTGGAGAGGTGGAGAAGCAGCAAATTGTAAGGACTTCTATTTTAAAATCGAGACAGACAACCGTGGAAGAGTTGAATATAACTCAGTATTTTCGAAGACAGCACAAGGGGCCGACAGTAAATGGTTGGTAGCAAACACTGCAGAAGATTGTGTTTGTTCAGTAAGATTGTTTAAACAAATTATGGGAAGACGGGAAAACCATATCACATGTGAAAAGTTTTTTTTTACTCCAAATCCTTTCTGGCAAAAAACAAATTCGAAAGGATGGTATAAGAATTCTCCTATTGGGATAAACGAAATATCTAAATGGACGATCAAGCGGGTGAAAATTATGAACCATTCTAATCGAGCTGCCGCCGTAACTGAATTGTCCAGGAGTGGTATAGGTGAACAAAAACTTGTGAAAATTACGGGACATAGCAACCCATCGTCATTAAAACTGTACCTTCAGTTAGATGAAGAACATCAAAATACTAGCATGCAGCAAAATATTAACAAAAGACACGAAAGTCCTGAAGATAAAGCTCCTACGGACTCGTAATTTTTTCAGAGGCAGTTTTTTTCGTTAAATTGCCAGGCAACAAAATTCTTATAGATACATGTCAGGTTTACTTCGACAAAAAAAAGCTCTCGTGTGAAAAAAGTGAAAAAAACTTGTGTCATTATGTCAAACACGGATATAATAACGACAAGAATTCTTAACTTTTTTAATTGTACTAGATATCTTTGAAATTTCAACACAATCAGCTGAATATCCCTATCCCGACACTCTCTATTCGTTAAACCTGTCACTTCAGAATTAGATCTTGTTCAATTAGTGTAGAAGATAAAGCGAAACCCACAATATGTTCGTAGATAGTAACTTCCTGCCGTTTTGTTACAGGTATGTTTGAGACAGACGATATACTTAAGCGCACAGGGAGCATTACAATACAGATACGTAAGTAATAGACATTAGTTAATAGCGTGTACCCACTGATTAACAAAAGACGCCGCCGAAACAGGAAGACGACATCTAAAGGAAAACGTGGTTCAAAGGTATCGTGTGTGTATTGTTTTTTAATTTTTAATTACTGCGTTGATTACACACTTAGATTGTAACGAATAACTAATTTAAACAGAGAATACAAATAATACAGATAAGCTAGCACGAATGCATAAAACTTTCTTAATATTGATTATTTTTTTCATCTGTCAATACAGTCAGATTTTGTGGTTTCAGCCAATAACAGCTCAGGATCCTAACCAATCATTGTGTTTTATACTGATAAAACCCCTTCTTCGTATTTGTTTCTTGATTAAACTGTGTTTACCTTTTTTGAAATGTCAAATGTAAACATTTAACAATTTTTATTATACTAAAATATATTGCAAATCTATGTTAATAACCAAATTTCAAAATGTATTTGTAAACTAACCTGTTTTTATTAGTTTATTTCAAAACGCCTTTAACATTTTTACATACCTCACTTCAACACTAAACTTAAAATTAATTAAATTAAGAAAGACTTCATTTCATTCTTCTTCTTCGCTTTTATTTACGGCGCCGTTTCGCGGGGTAGCCAGTCAAAAAATCGTCTTGGTGGCCCTGTATGTAAAACTATAACAGCTCAGGTTTCAATTTAAATTGGTAAAGAAAATTTTCAATATTTGTGTGTAAAGTGTCTTTTGCATAAATGTTTTTAATACAAAATGATTCAAAAAATAATCCTTTCAAATACGACTCGTCCTCTGAAATTTTATAGATTAAATTTTTGATCTTCATACTCAAACGCCTTTATTTTAGGCAAAACCACTCAAAACATACTGATTTAAGATAAAATCACTCGTCCTGCGGACTCGTGATTTTATCAATCAGTTTGTTTTCGTGGTTTTTCCAAATAAAGCCGTTTTCGTAAAAACCAAAAATTTAATCGATAAAATTTGGAGGACTTGTGGTATTACCTTTGATAAAATCACTGCTTGTTACATTTTGAGTAATCAAATGCAATTCTAATCTAATGTTTCAAACAAATTTTAACCATTGTAATTATGAAGAAACTATGAAAATTCACATGTCAAAATTTAACATTGCAAGCCCATAAGAGCTATTTACCAATTAATTTAGGGTATTTACTGTCATTTTAGCAAATAACTGAATAGGTAAAGTTAAAGTAGTACAATTTCAGATCAGACTGAGAAAATAATAACAAGAAGAACTTTATTAATTTAATTCTGTCAAATGTAAATCTAGTGACCTCTGACTTGGTCATTTATAAAAACTATTCAACGAGGTTAAGCAGGGCTTTTTCTCAAAATCACCCGAATGGTACACATCGGCTCTGTGAAGCAAGAACATTTGAAAATCGAGACAAAGCAATATTGATAAAATTAATTAAAACTTTACCTGTCAACAAAGTGACGTTTAAATAAAAAAGGAAAACTGGCTAGCCTGGAACTAAACTGGTCTAAGTATCTAAGAACTGCTACGCGAATAACACCTTAAACGCCTTTCGATTTACCTTATACATTGTTTGAATGTTAACATAACCGTTGAGATCATTTTCTTTTGTGATAGACCAGTTCCAGGCTAGCCAACTTATAAATCAAGATCAGAACTTCAAGTTACTCATCCTGTCTATTGTTCCTGATAAAAAATCCTTTGTATCCAGGCTATCCTATCCTGATCCTGATCCTAATTCTGATTTGGAAATTATTCCGTTATAAGCAGCAACTAAAATAATCAAACAAAACATTAAAATCGTACAACGTATTCAACAACATATTTTTTCACACTTATGGCATTAATTGTCAACATAAAATTTTGTATTGTATCACGTCTACTATATTTAATCGGTATTGTGTATAAAAAATGGATTTTAATAAGAATTATAGTGTTCAAAAAAATATTGATATGATATGGATACTGGGTGAATGTCAAAAAAATGCGTTTCTTGCTAGTAGGGTCTATCGTCAAAGATACCCAGAAAGACGTCATCCACAAAAGGATACTTTTGAGAATTTAAAGAATAGATTTGATAGAACAGGAACCGTCAAGTATGAAAAACACTCACGTGAAACTACAGCTGTTACTATTGACAACGAATATAAGGTAATGATCAGTATAGTTGAAGATCCCAATATAAGCACAAGGCAATTAAGCAATCAGTTAGATATTTCCAATACCACAATTAGACGCATAATAAAAATATGGAATACTGTAGATGGTTAATAAACAAGATAAATACAGAGCGTAACTTTTTAAACAAAGTTTTATTCTCCGACGAAGCCACGTTTCATAAGAACGGTTGTGTAAATAGACACAACTTCCATTATTATTCGGACCACAATGAACATTTATTTAGAACCACATCACAGTATCGATGGTCTGTGAATGTGTGGGCGGGAATAATAGGCGATTATGTAATTGGTCCCTATTTCTTTGATGAGACTGTAAATGGAGCTATATTTTTAGATTTTTTAGAATATGATTTTCGCAACTTATTGCAAAATGTGCCTCAAAATTATCGCAACGGAATATGGTTTCAATTAGATGGTGTCACACCACAATACCTATTAGATGTTCGCAATTGGTTAAATAGGGAATTTCAGGATCGTTGGATAGGAAGGGGAGGACCTATAAATTGGCCTACTAGATCGCCTTGCGATTTTTCTTGTGGGGTTTTATTAAAAATATTGTTTACAAAGAAGAGGTTACCACAAAAGAAAATATGAAAGAACGAATTACTGCAACATTTAGACAGGTGACCCCTGCAATGCTAAGAGATGTGCGTAAATCAATGAAAAAAAGGGCAAGAAAATGTATAAATGAAAATGGAAGACATTTTGAACACCTACTATAAATTTTAACTTTCACTATTGTAGTTTTCTTACGATTAAACTTTGTAAAATTTTGTACTTATTAAAAATTGTGTAAAATATGTTGTTTGTCACTTAACGTCAATTATTAAAGTAAATAGTAAAGTTAGATGTGCAAAACCCTATATTTTTTTAATGAGTATTATTCTATACTGTATTTGAAAATCAAGAGAGAGTAAATTCCCAGAATAAAAAGTAATTCGGTATGCAAAACTATAGTACAGTACGTGCGGTAAAACTTCAATATTTGTAATGCATTCTAAATTGTTTTTGTTAATTTCAATACAAAATTTATTAAATTTCTTGGACTATCACATTATTTTATGATCTTTCATTGTTACTACAGTAGGCCTAAGAGGATTAACGTGCGTCATAGGCGTAACCAGAATAGAAAGGGATAATTGTTATTTAACGACCTCCGAATGGCAACAGCTTCTAATGACAGATATTTTGACTTAAATAGTTTCTAGAAATGCAGTTATTTGATTTTCGATAAACGTGACAAATAGTAGTGACTAAAAATGGAAGCAGTTTGTGAGTATACGCCAGTGAAAAAATTAAAACTAGACCATTTATCGCTCAATGAAAAGAGTGCTGTAGTGAATGTGTACCACTATTTTAAACATCAAAATCCCTCAAACACTATTGACAGTGTAGTTGAAACAACATCTAAGGCAATGGGATATGGAAAATCTACAATATATAGAGTTCTAAAGGAGGAAAAATCAGGTGGAGTAACCTCACCAAAGCCGAAACCAGGTAGACCAAAACTATTAAAAGTCAACGTGGACGAGTTTTTTAAAAATGCTATTCGTAAGCTTGTTCACTCATTTTTTATAAACAAGCAAATACCAACTTTAGATAAAGTTTTGCAAGCCATTACGAATGATGTTGATTTACCCACAATAAGCCGGGATAAACTATGGAAAGTGTTACATGAGTTAAACTTTAAATTTGAAAAAATGGGCAGACACTCAATGCTAATTGATTCTGAAGAAATTGTATGTTGGAGAAGACAGTAACTCAGAAGAATACAACAAGTTAAAGCTCAAAATAAAAACATTTATTATTTAGATGAAACATGGGTTAATGAAGGACATTGTGTAGGAAGAGTTTGGAAAGACAAAAATATAAAATCATCCCATCAAGCTTTTCTAGAAGGATATACTACTGGTTTTAAGGAACCTATAGGAAAAGGTAAAAGATTAATTATTTGTCATATAGGCAGTACAAACGGTTTTTTTGAGAATGGTTTACTCTTATTTGAATCAAAAAAAACCGTTGATTATCACGAAGAAATGAATGGAGACGTGTTTGAGGAATATTTTGAACAGATGATTCAATTCATACCAAAAGGATCGGTTATTGTAATGGACAATGCAAGTTACCACTCCAGATTACTTGAACCTTTACCAACCACTAAATGGAAAAAGGGTGAAATTGCAAAATGGTTATCTTCTAAAAATTTAGCCTTTGACAATACAATGCTGAGGGCAGAATTGTTAACTATTGCTAAAAAACATAAGCAAAATTATAAAAAATATAATATTGAGGAGAACGAGAAATTGAAATCCTTCGTTTACCACCCTACCATTGTGAGCTGAATCCGATAGAATTAATATGGGCTCAAGTTAAAGGTTATGTTGCCAGAAATAACACTACTTTTAAATTATCAGATGTTAAAAATCTCTTCAATAAGGCAATATCTGAAGTAACAAGTGAAAATTGGCAAAAATGTATTAGACACGTTACAGAAATAGAAAAAAAAATGTGGGAGCTAGATAACATAATTGATATTACTATAGAGCCCATTGTAATTTCTCTAGAATCAGATGGTGAATCTTCTGACACAGAGTGCGAGGAACCATAACTTTAAAATTATTAATTTATGTACTTTAATTTTATTTTTTAAGATTTAATATTGTCGTATTTTTTGCATGTTGCTCGTCAAATTTTATCCTTGCGGTTGGTTTTTTTTTTTTTAAATACCTACTTAATTGTTTTTTTAGCTCCTCATATTAATTTATAAATAATTGTAATTATCTGTACATATTATATACATATTTTGTAAATAAACATATGCCTAAAACAAAATGCCTAAAATAATATTGACTTTTTCTTCATTTTACCCAAATTAAATTACTACTTACGAATTATGTTTATCTATCTAAAATTGGTAATCTAGGTATAAATAACTAAAACAAATTAAATATTTCTATTTCCATATTAATTTAATTTTGAAAACGCACGTCTATGGTTTACTGCCTTTAACACTGATAACTGCAAAACATTTCTGGGAATTTACTCTCTCTTGATTTTCAAATACAATATAACTGAAGAAAAATATACAGGGTGTCCCATTTGAAAAAATTAAGTTATTGCCATTTGAAAACTAGACTATTGGCACGCCATCGGCAAACACCCTGTGCAACAGGTGAAGGTGTTGTGTGATTATTGTGATAGGTGCATGTTTCATTTACATCATAGTAGCTTTTTTGAGGAATTATTTAAAAAATGTGGTTTTTGTGCTAATATTTCTGAAGTGCTGTTTTTTTCATTAAATCTGCTTAAAATAGGAATAACTTGTCAACGCCGCGTCGGTTTTACAAATACAAAAAACTACCGTAAATCTAATATTAAGTAGAATCAGAAGACATAATCGTATACAGGGTGTTCAATTTAAAAAAACCAAATTAATTTTCATTCCACAAAAATTAGCCACCCTGTATACATAAAAATATTTTAAAATTGTGGTCCGAATGACACTGTCTATCCCTACAAAAAATCTTGTTGATATCTCTTTTAGTTTCGGTGCTAGAGATCGAGTGGAAATAATTGGCGCACCCTGTATAACGAGTATGCGATTTCTGTTTTATTTCCTTTTCGTACTTAAGATTTAATAATATTCTACTCGAAAAGATCAAGACACATGCAATTTCTTTAGCGTTTACTGTTCACTTTTAGACTGGTCCGAATAAAAACCCGACTCGATATGTCAGTAGCGCAGCTGGGAAGTTTTATCAAAGGTAATATCTCGAGTCCTCAAAGTTTATCTATAAAATTTAAGAGGGCGAGTGGTATTTGGAAAGATTATTCTTCTAAAAACAGAGCATATAGCTATTAATGCAACAGACACTTTACACAGAAGTTATATAAGTACAATATTTTTTGTCTTTTTTTTTTAAATTTAAACGTCAAATATTGAGGTGTTACAGATTTTTCTTTAGCCTTAAAATAGGCTTCAGTTTCGGTAATCCCTTCTTGATTGGAGCCAAATATTATTTCCTTTGCAACATCCTTTTTAGATCTAAAAACAGGTGGTAGGCGCTCAGTGCCAAATCTGGAGAATACGATGGATAGGAAAGCAATTAAAAGTGCAATTTTGCCATTGTTTTTTCTTTAGGGAGGTTGGTAAGTGTAAAAAAGCTCGAGGGAAAGTTAGCGGATATAAAAATTGCTCGAATCTTTAATGCAGCAAGAAAAATATCCAACCGTGAAACAGCCCCAACAAATTCAGTGAAAATCGCATTTATAAATAGACACTTTATATTTAATAATGGTGATAAGTAATTAATAAAGACAATGGGCTGATTATGAACCATCTTTTAACCAAAAATTAAGTTTGATTGACAAAACATATATGTATATTTTTGAAACTGAAGGGTAGTCTTGACTGACTAGTTGAAGAAAAAAGTTTTAAATCCAAGAAAAAACGAGGATTTAACTTGAGGATGCAGTAAAAAAATCGGATGTGGCCATGCACATGACCTTACCATACTTTAAGGGCCCTACGGGCTCAGAATCCAATTACTCGTACATATTTAAGGCAGGCCATGCCTCCTGTCTCCATGAAACAAAACACTTCTACTGCGCTTGGGCTATTATGCAACTATGTTATTCCATATTTTATTTTTAACTCGCTTATAATACAAAATTTGAAAAAAGTTTTTAAACAAAATTTATAGTAAATTTAATTTAAAATAAATTTTTTCTCTTAATATTTTTACATAAACTTAATAGAAACGATAATAATTGCGAAAATCTGAAAATTCTCAAGAGTAAATCCCCACTTCCGGTTGTCGGATATTGCCCAAAATCTAATCAGCTCATTAGCTTGTTGTAAAAATGCTAAATGTAAAATTTACTACATACTCCATACATACATTTTCTCAAAACATGTAAATCCACTGAGAGCTGAACTTTTTTTTTTGCGATTACAATACTTTACCACCACTTGGTATGGTAAAGTAAAACTGGGTTAGGTTAAAGAATACTCTTTGTTATATGGTCGAGCTTTCGTCTTGATAAAGGAAATAAACGTTTCCGAAAGCTCGACCATATAACAAAGAGTATTCTTTAACCTAACCCAGTTTTTTGACTGCATCCTCAAGATAAATCCTCGTTTTTTCTTGGATTCAAAACTTTTTTCTTGTATATTTTTGTATATATTGCACAGAACCTTTCCTATTGTAATAGTTACGCCGCTGCGCTGGCAGCTTCTAATGTAATTCAAAACGAAGTTAAAAGACGTAAAAAGAGGTCAGAAAGGCCTCGCAGGTTCCTTCTTTTTCCATTTCTACCTATCGAAGGTCCATAAACTAGCGTCTAGAGATCATCAAAGTGGACGAGGAGTTCCAAAAAGGAGGTTGGATTATTGTCTGCTGTTGGGTGATAGTAGTCTTAACAAGTGATAGAAATCCGAATATTGGGTTGATAGATTAGAATTTGGTACGGTGGGTTATTTATAATTTATATTTTATTAGACAAATTTAACTAGGCGCTTCTAGTTTGATGATTTGTTGCTATAGCATTTCGAATCAATCCATCTCTAGACGAGAGAGTGGCTTTTCTCGTTAAAATAAAAATAAGTATGGAAAATCTGCAAATAATCAACATTGAAAAATTAGATTTTAAATTACCCTAGAAAGAAAAATCCAATGGAGTTAAGTCGCGTTATGTCTTCATATTTAACGGTCCCAGTCATGCAAAATCTCCCGAAGAGATTTAAAAATAAATGTGGCCCTACTCTACTTTACAGAAATATGATTGGCAAGTATAATTATTCTCGATTTTTTTCCACCACTGATTTGGCACAAGGTATTATTTTTGTTTGCCATTAATTCAAACATTTTGACCCCCAAATAACTTGCTTAGCAATGACTGGTGATAAAAAAACATGTTTTAAATTTGAATCCTTCCTTAATTACCCGATTACCCCTCCCACTTGACTGATTGGTAACATATATTTTTTTATGGAAGAAGATAATGTTCTTCTCGCACACGGATCATGTAACGACGGGCTCCGACAATAGTTTTTTCTAATATCTAAGAGATGGGCGTTATATGATTATTCTTTAGACTGATATAATGTATAATAGTGAAGACCAAACAAAAAGTGAACTAGCTACGTAATTATTTGATTTTGAAATAGTTAAAATGATATTACTGTATTAGATCTAAACTAGTTGGCAATTATACTTACGGTAAAAATTTATTGTGTTAATTTTATTACATTTTTCACGACATCTAAAACCTTTAACGCCCAATCAATACAATGCCATATTGCAATTTTTATTATAAAGATTTAGTAAGCTAACAGCCCCTTTATATTAGCAATTTTTATCCGAGCACGTTATCAAGCGTTTTTTATAGATTTATTTGCGCTTACCAATGGCTAATAATAAGTACGTAATAATGTTTATGGTTTTGAAGCCAGAAAATTGAACTCGTAAAATACACCCCGAAGAAAATGATTACCACTGTTTCAAGAGTAATAGCAGCGATTGGGGTTGATAAATAAAACGGTTTTTTTACAAAACAAAACGTAATAATGCCTAGGGAGTGTTTATATTTATTCAAAAATCGAATGTGGTATTGATACAGGGTCTTAATAAATACGTATTACAGATTTTTAGGACATCTGGAACATGCAAAAATAGAATTAAAAGTCGATAAGACAAACAAACAAACAAACAAATTCATTTTACCACATTTTATACTTGTAATCGCTGCTATTACGGTGAAATCCAATTTTCATACGACTAGTTTTCAAGGTAAGAACCTCTGAAGAAACTTATTTTTATAACTTAATGTTTGAGGGTCCTTCAAAACCTAAAAGATACTTCCAATATAGCTAAAATCCAGAAATAATGATGATAGTGAATATTTAATTTGGAAGTAAAGAAAACACCCTAAGCCTATGTTGCATAAGTTTGAAGCCTAGCCAGAAAAAGTCTAGAAAAGTGCAATAGCATACATATTGTAACAGTTAAATAATGTGAAAATCCAAATAAAGAGAATTCAAAACTTTTATTCGATAATAGAGAAATTATCAAACAAAATAAATTAATTAAAATCATTAAGTAACTATTTATTTTAATTTAAATAATCACTAGGCAGAACGTAATTAACATAATAAAGTTTGAAACTAATTTTAGAGTATTAAATTTCTGTTAACAAATTTTAACGTGGTAATTTCACAAGGAATTTTCATCGACGATTTTAGAATAGTTACAAACAATTTAGCAAATAATTAAATAGTAGAAGTTAAGACAAAATAGTCTTAGATGAGTCTGCAACCATTACAACAATGAAAACATTGTTATTTTAAATAGTAGAAGAGAAATAAATTTTAAACTTAACCTCAAAGTACAGTATCTTAATTTAACAATAAGATCAATGTAAATTCAGGGGAAATATAATAAATCAAGAAAATAAAGTGTGGGGATTTCCAAAATTAAAGTATTATTGTAAAAAATGCAGTAATAATAAAGTTTAATACAATTTATAAAATCGATAATGACGAAAATAAAAAAGTCTTCATGTACATTTAATATAAGTTAGAATAGGAAATAAATTATACCAAAATCATTCTTTTTATCTCAGGAATGATTTGGTAATAGTCAAAAAGCATATAAAAATTAAAATTTTTTTGAATTTTATAATAATTTAATTGAAAATTATGTCAAATCCCGATCTAGACATGATGGTTTATAAAAACCAAAACTTGCTGTCAAGCGAGGCTTTTGCTAAAAAACTTTCGAACAGTACACATCAATTCTTATCGTGAAAACAAAAGAAAACCAAAATCAAAGCCACTCTGATCGAAGAAAGAAATTGTAAGGAAATTTTACCTGTCAAATTTTAAGTGAGGTTAGAATCTATGTTTACAAGAAAATCTTGGAATTAAATCAATAAAAGAATTCCAATTAACATTCCATCGTTTGTTCCTGAAAAAAAATCCAGCTCCTGTTGTTTCTTCATCTATTATCCATATACAACCATATCCCGTAGCATTTTTATCCCGTATTCCTGATTAGAATCCTAGAAGATTTATATTCGTCACATCGTTAATTTGGAAAGAAAGTAACCAGAGATAACTGAAAGATTTAAATAGTATTAAAGGTACCTTTGCATTTTTGAATATCGATATTTCAAACTTTTACAAACGAAACAAGGCCAAAGTACTTAATTAATTAGGTTAGCTTACATTTTAGTAGATACTCAAATTAGAAGGTAAGAGGGTGATTTGTTAAATCAGTGGTAATTGTTAAATTCACAAATAAATAAGAACATTACGCTTACCTTCTTCTGCTCAATAATCATCTCACTACAACTACAAGTTCAACCGTTATTTTTGTTGTTAATAAATACTTCCATATTTTATTGAGTCGTTGTTATCGACTTTTATAATTTTGCGGCCAATTTCAGAAGCACGACTGAGATTTAAGAGACTCTCATTTCTCTACTGACCGAGTAGGTGGCGCCCGACAGAAGTTAATTACGTTCTGACTAAGATTACGTCGGAAGGTAACAAACAAAAAATTAACTTAATAAAATTTGAAAAAAATTAACAAATTAGAGTCTAGAATTTCTTTATTAAATCCAATAATAAAATTATTAATGTTTAATAAGTTACTTACAAGGATAAAATTAAAATTTCAGATAAATTAAAGTTAAATTAATATATTGAATAAAAGTTAAGAATTTCACATTTTGCTTCACACGAGAACGATTTGAGAAATAGACGGTAAGTAACAATATAGTACAAACACCAGACTGATCATTAATAAAAAATTATGTAAAAAAGCAAACCTTTAAAATTATATTCTTACAAAAAGTATTGATATCCCACCAAAAACATTCACACGAAAAAATGGACCAGCCTCTAATATTTCTCTTATCTAAAAAATGATATGTAACAGAATATCTGAGGAAAAGTTCGTCCTTTTTTTGTACATGAATGGTTTTGGACAGGTTTCCATTACTTGAATAACTCTGTTTGCATTATGCCAGTATCCTTTTTCTGACCTAAAAATAACATGAATATATCTCTAGAAATAAATAAAGCTAAAAAAATACAATTGATTTCACTTTTACGGACTCTCTCTAAATAATCATATATATATATATATATATATATATATATATATATATATATATATATATACAGGGCGTTTCAATACCAATGTCAATATATAATATATAAGGTTTCCATATTCTTGCGATAAAAAACAATGTACCAAAAAAATTGTGATAACTGATGGAGAATATCAAAAAATATTGAAACTTTGCTCTAATAATACTGAAGATGGACGCTGATTCTTTCGATATGAACGTGGGCTAATACTTGAAGCAAGTAGAAAGTAAACAAATAATCTCCATAATAACTGGCAAATCAACAAACTCGCCGTTTATTTAGAAGAGTATCACCTACATTATTGCTAAATTCACACAGGCGTGGATATTTTGGATTTGAAGCAAGACAGTTGCTAATAAAGCGGCGTTTTCATTGGTCTAGCTACTTGTACTAGCAACAGGTGCAAGTACTAGTAACTACTATTGAGAAAATAGTATTATATGTAAACGCCTACTAATCTTGGACTTAGGGATAGTTAGCTACTTGCACCAGTTGCTAGTACAAGTAGCTATACCAATGTAAACGCCGCTTAAGTAAGATGCGGTGTCAATTGCTTTTAACAGATACTTATCGAACCTTCAAATACAATAACTGTCGGTGGTTTGCTATCATTTGAAAGAATCTACAAATCTCGAAAGTTTTTATTACTTCGTAATGAGGTTACATCTGGTTGTTATCTTTCATCTAGGGTATTTTTTTTGCTCTAATTAATGGTTGACCATTTTTCTCCGATGAAAGTACAATAAATTCGCGATAATTTCATAATATTATCAGATTATTTTATTAAAAAAAATTAAGTTTGTATCAGGTCGTGCAAAAATTTCATATCAGATCGACAATAATTATTGCCTTTGACCGTACTATAATATCGGCAAAATCGATGTTTATTAGAACACGGTGTAAAATGACAATTTAATGCTCTCATTCATATACCAACAGATAAATAGATTATTGCGTTTAGAAGGTTTTAATATCTCATTTGAAATCTAAATTGCAATTTCTTATTTAAAAACAATAATAACAATAATAATAAAATTCTCTGTAATTGTTTTTCGGCTGTAACAGATAAAACAATGTAAGAAACCGAACGACTAAACGTCAATCTGTCAATTCTGTTAATATTTTTGAAGACTTTTTAATATAACTCCCTGTATATTATATTCTTGTAATATTTACTTTGTAGGTCTGATACGTCCTTTATTTGTTCACTGTTGAGTTAAAATCTATTATTCTAAAACGTTTTAATATTACAAAATGACTTTACTGTCTAACATTATTTTTGTTCAACCAAAAATGTTATCGTTGCTACTAAATGTCGAATTATTTTCTTATTAAATATTTGTACGGGGAGATTTATATGAATCACCCTGTGTAACAGTTCCTACTTCGTTAGTTTTTGATCCATGATACATTTCTGCGCCCGTTTCTTCAAATTTTATTCGCTGACGCTTGATAAGTCAGCTTGTCAGTATTATTTTAAATTTTGGCGAGAGCGCGTATAAATCTGTACCTTCGCCAAAAATACGAAAATACTTCAGTATTAGATCGCATTTCAGCCAAATACTTTTGTTAAAAAGTGTTCTTAAAGTGAAAATAAACTTGGATTTAAGTCAATATCAAAAAATGTTGCTCCTAAATATTATATTGTGTCACAAGGGCAGAAAATGGGCTGCTAAAGCGTTTTCTGCATCTGTGACACACAACTGTTTTTCGACTACCAAAAAAAAAACAAAAAATAGGAAATATAACAAAAATCTTTAATTTTATAAATACAGACAGAATTTAATGATCAACTTAGGTAATAAAAATGTACCAATTTATTTATTATATATTATTTCCAGTTGTTAAACAATTCATAGGACTTTTCGTACCATTGCGCGTTGTCTTGTTAAATAACAAATTTAAAGAAACATTACTACCTTTTTCTTGCAAGTCTGGTGGAATATTCGTAAATTCTTCATCACTGCCTGAATTAGGTACTATTCATTTTCACTAATTCACATAATCACAATTATTCAGAATCAGAACGTATTTTTATTTTAAAGTTTAATTCTCTTGATTCTACACTGACGTTTAATGAAAATGTATATGAAATGTCAAAGTCAAAGGTGAGTTGATAGTGAAAATCGTGTTCTTTTTGATTTTTGCGGTCCAAGGCCCGGAAAAATTACTTTCGATCTGATTTTTAGGGTTGATATGATTCATTTTCAGACATGGCAGGCGAAAAATGCCTTTTCTGCACGCGCACTTGTTAGGAAAATAACTATTTTATGTAAGCGGAAAAATAATATAGAACATTCTGCATCAAAACGTCAAAAACATCTACTGACAGATGGCTACGGTATTGTCATGGCTACTGTGATATTTAACATACCCATTTCATAAGAGCTCGGGAAAGTAGGTACTTTTCCGAGCAGTTATGTCAATTTTCCGATCTAGACCGGCAACGACGCACTTTCCGAACCAAAAAATGATCGGAAAAACGCATTTTCTAAAGTGGTGGCATAATAATAACTATTACGTTCTTCCTTCAGCGTCATTAAAAGTACTTTTATCTTCGCCCGTTGCTGGCGTTAATAGTATATTGTGTCACAAGGGCAGAAAATGAGCTTTAGCAGCCCGAGGCTATTAGCTGCATGAGCGAGCGAAGCGAAGCGAGGGCAGCTAATAGTTAAGGCCCGGAACTATTACTTTCGGTCTGATTTTTAGGGTTGATATGATTCATTTTCAGACATGGTAGGCGAAAAATGCCTTTTCTTCACGCGTCGTTCGTCTAACTGTATTTGCTTGCAGAAAAGAAACACTTTGCTCACTTGTTAGGAAAATAACTATTTTATATAAGCGGAAAAATAATATAATGTAAAGTGTTTTTTAAAAGCTGCCATGGTAAAATAATATTTGGGGCGGCATCCAAGAAGATTTATTGTTCTATCTAAAAACGTTTCTGAACGTTTATATAAATCTGATGTGTCTAAAAAAGGAAGTCTTAATCTATAGTAAATCGTTATACTAAATGATTTATAGACTCGCGACGCTGGTTTAGGGCCACTAACATACTTTATTTTGTTGTGCAAATCCGAAGGGAAACAATAAAATTTTTAGATTTTAATTTAGGTCGCGATTTAAATGACACAAGCTTGACAAATTGTTGTCGACTTTAAGTAGGACAGTGAGTAGGGTTTTCGTCGAAAAATTCGTCCTTGTTGTCCCAGAACTGTCAATATCAATACACAAACAATATATAACCCTCAACTTCTTAATTACCTGTACAACCAAGTCTTCTGAAAACTTCAAAAATACTTTATTTAACCATTTAATTTGTTACTATTTATTGACTGCTTTTACATTTTATTAGCTAGGTATAAAAGAGCGGACCTTTTTAACCACAAAAGCTTGACAGCCCTGAAACTTGCATGCTCGCTTTGTAAATACACTTTCCGAATGTGGCGCGTACAATATTTTTTGTGCAGCCACCAATAATTTGACAATAATATTTTTAAACGGTTTAGAAACTTGCAATAATACACAAAGTGCATCAAAACGTCAAAAACATCTACTGACAGATGGCTACGGTATTGTCATGGCAACTGTGATATTTAACATATTCATTTCATAAGAGCTCGGGAAAGTAGGTACTACAAAAAATGATCGGAAAAACGCATTTTCTAAAGTGGTGGCACAATAATAACTATTACGTTCTTCCTTCAGCGTCATTAAAAGTACTTTTATCTTCGCCTGTTGCTGGCATTAATAGTATATTGTGTCACAAGGGCAGAAAATGGGCTTTAGCAGCCCGAGGCATGAGCGAGCGAAGCGAAGCGAGGGCAGCTAATAGTTAAGGCCCGGAACTATTACTTTCGGTCTGATTTTTAGGGTTGATATGATTCATTTTCAGACATGGTAGACGAAAAAAATATTTTCTCTCTCCATGCAGAATAGTTTTTCTTTTTTTACACTCTTTTTTTATCTTTTAATTTAATATTTTGGGTATAAGTAGTATGGGAGAAACCCGATCTGTATAGAGACTTGTTAAGGAATGAAGCGGTCACCTTTGATTCTAAACTACCTTTCTTTTCTCATTGAAGATATTTTTCCTCTACCAATATAACGTATGCTCGAAACTCTCGTAATTTTACTGATTTAGACACCTTAAAGACCCCATTCTATTACCTACATATTCAGAAAGTTGAGTCAGTTCAGCGTCTTTCTTTTAAAATGGACGCAGTTTATCCAGTTTGTTGAGTTCTTAATAGTACACTCTCGTCGTAATTCTCACTCACTCATGTTTCAGTTTAAACTCATAATCGGCGATTCAAATTTTCAACAAATAGATTTAACGTTTCAAGAGTAGCTTCTAGGGTTGATAATTCATTTTACCTTGCTACCCCTCGAACAAATGTTCTCAACACTTCACAGGATTTAACAGGTAAATTACCAGTTTGATAATTTATTTCTGTAGTCCACGGTGGTTTGTTATTGTGTGTTCTTCTTTTTCGATATACAGAGCCACATTTAGACCAAAATCTCTCATAATATATTGTTATGGTTATCAAAATTTTGAAATGTTGGGGGGAATTATGTAAAAGGGACTTTAGAAATGAAAAATAGTTGTTATGATAGGTTTATGAAAGATGTCAGATTTGAATTTTTAAAAATAAAGATTATAAAAGATAGAGAAATCCTATATTTACATTTTCTCAACAATTTGGCGCCCAACGTGGGGCGAAATCGAAATTGAGTGAACCCAAAATGGATCTTAAGACGGAAAGAGAATATGATTAGAAAGAGAACAAAGGGAAATGCAAGTAATAATCATGGAAGAAAAAGATGAAGCCACAGTTAGTGCAGAAGAAGAATCAGAGGAAGAACATGATAAAGAAGAGAAAAACAGGAAAAGGGAATGTATGACATTCTACAGAATATAATGAATGAAATGGGAAAGGAGGAAAATAGATATTATGAGAGAAGATATGACCAAACAACGAGAAATACTTAATTATTAACTGTATATTTATATCCAATTTTTTATTTAAATATTAAATCCGTTTCAGTAGAAAAATTTAAAATTTTATGTGCCTTCCGCATTATAAATTTTATATTTTGTATTATCCCTACTGAAAATAAAGAAAACGATCCGTATTTCCTTGTCTGGAATTTCCTTTAAATAAATTTATTCATTTTCACGAATCCCCTGAAAACGACGAAACAAAAACTTGGGTAAAATACCAAAAAGAAAAATATTTATTTTTTTTCTTCGCGAAAAACGTAATCTGCAAACGAAAAACAAAAAAGTTGACGACAGTTGTGAATTTAAACCCATTTAACGCGTTCCCTTTCCCGCTTTTTGTTCTTTCTGTTTACAAATTTATACATGAAGTTTTGGGAACCCTTGTAGGCCGTATCGGACAGGGATACGACGTTAATTTAGCTCAGAATGTTCGGGAAATGTGGGATCGTGATACTTTATTATTTGAGATAAGTCGAAATTACCGAAATTTTAATGTTCTTTTTCCGTTGTACTAAAAAAATATGCTAATGTCTAACGTAAACAAAGAATTTTTTATTCCAAAATTTATTTTATATTTTTTAAAGAAGTTATGGACGATTTTGTGAAGACATGTCGAAATATATCATCGGATTTTAGCAAAATTTGTTTTTAAAAAATTCTACCGCCCAAAATAAATTTTTCTGGTTTAACAAATATATTTTACTGGACGTAAAATTTCATAAGAAATCCAAAAACGATGATACCAAACTCGTACGATTTATTTTAAAGAAGTTATGGACGATTTTGTGAAGACATGTCAAAATATATCATCGGATTTTAGCAAACTTTGTTTTTAAAAAATTCTACCGCCTAAAATAATTGGTTCTTGTTTAACAAAGACATTTTACTAGACGTAAAATTTTATAAGAAATCCAAAAACGACCGTTCCAAATTCGTACGATTTTTTTTTAAGGAAGTTATGGACGATTTTGTGAAGACATGTCAAAATATATCATCGGATTTTTGCAAACTTTGTTTTTAAAAAATTCTACCGTCTATAATAATTTTTTCTGGTTTAACAAATACATTTTACTAGACGTAAAATTTCATAAGAAATCCAAAAACGATGATACCAAACTCGTACGATTTATTTTAAAGAAGTTATGGACGATTTTGTGAAGACATGTCAAAATATATCATCGGATTTTTGCAAACTTTGTTTTTAAAAAATTCTACCGTCTATAATAATTTTTTCTGGTTTAACAAATACATTTTACTAGACGTAAAATTTCATAAGAAATCCAAAAACGACCGTTCCAAACTCGTACGATTTTTTTTAAAGAAGTTATGGACGATTTTGCGTAGACATGTCAAAATATATCATCGGATTTTAGCAAACTTTGTTTTTAAAAAATTCTACCGCCTAAAATAATTGGTTCTTGTTTAACAAAGACATTTTACTAGACGTAAAATTTTATAAGAAATCCAAAAACGACCGTTCCAAATTCGTACGATTTTTTTTTAAGGAAGTTATGGACGATTTTGTGAAGACATGTCAAAATATATCATCGGATTTTTGCAAACTTTGTTTTTAAAAAATTCTACCGTCTATAATAATTTTTTCTGGTTTAACAAATACATTTTACTAGACGTAAAATTTCATAAGAAATCCAAAAACGATGATACCAAATTCGTACGATTTTTTTTTAAGGAAGTTATGGACGATTTTGTGAAGACATGTCAAAATATATCATCGGATTTTAGCAAACTTTGTTTTTAAAAAATTCTACCGCCTAAAATAATTGGTTCTTGTTTAACAAAGACATTTTACTAGACGTAAAATTTTATAAGAAATCCAAAAACGACCGTTCCAAATTCGTACGATTTTTTTTTAAGGAAGTTATGGACGATTTTGTGAAGACATGTCAAAATATATCATCGGATTTTTGCAAACTTTGTTTTTAAAAAATTCTACCGTCTATAATAATTTTTTCTGGTTTAACAAATACATTTTACTAGACGTAAAATTTCATAAGAAATCCAAAAACGATGATACCAAATTCGTACGATTTTTTTTTAAGGAAGTTATGGACGATTTTGTGAAGACATGTCAAAATATATCATCGGATTTTAGCAAACTTTGTTTTTAAAAAATTCTACCGCCTAAAATAATTGGTTCTTGTTTAACAAAGACATTTTACTAGACGTAAAATTTTATAAGAAATCCAAAAACGACCGTTCCAAATTCGTACGATTTTTTTTTAAGGAAGTTATGGACGATTTTGTGAAGACATGTCAAAATATATCATCGGATTTTTGCAAACTTTGTTTTTAAAAAATTCTACCGTCTATAATAATTTTTTCTGGTTTAACAAATACATTTTACTAGACGTAAAATTTCATAAGAAATCCAAAAACGATGATACCAAACTCGTACGATTTATTTTAAAGAAGTTATGGACGATTTTGTGAAGACATGTCAAAATATATCATCGGATTTTTGCAAACTTTGTTTTTAAAAAATTCTACCGTCTATAATAATTTTTTCTGGTTTAACAAATACATTTTACTAGACGTAAAATTTCATAAGAAATCCAAAAACGACCGTTCCAAACTCGTACGATTTTTTTTAAAGAAGTTATGGACGATTTTGCGTAGACATGTCAAAATATATCATCGGATTTTAGCAAACTTTGTTTTTAAAAAATTCTACCGCCCAAAATAAATTTTTCTGGTTTAACAAATATATTTTACTGGACGTAAAATTTCATAAGAAATCCAAAAACGATGATACCAAACTCGTACGATTTATTTTAAAGAAGTTATGGACGATTTTGTGAAGACATGTCAAAATATATCATCGGATTTTAGCAAACTTTGTTTTTAAAAAATTCTACCGCCTAAAATAATTGGTTCTTGTTTAACAAAGACATTTTACTAGACGTAAAATTTTATAAGAAATCCAAAAACGACCGTTCCAAATTCGTACGATTTTTTTTAAAGAAGTTATGGACGATTTTGCGTAGACATGTCAAAATATATCATCGGATTTTAGCAAACTTTGTTTTTAAAAAATTCTACCGCCCAAAATAAATTTTTCTGGTTTAACAAATATATTTTACTGGACGTAAAATTTCATAAGAAATCCAAAAACGATGATACCAAACTCGTACGATTTATTTTAAAGAAGTTATGGACGATTTTGTGAAGACATGTCAAAATATATCATCGGATTTTAGCAAACTTTGTTTTTAAAAAATTCTACCGCCTAAAATAATTGGTTCTTGTTTAACAAAGACATTTTACTAGACGTAAAATTTTATAAGAAATCCAAAAACGACCGTTCCAAATTCGTACGATTTTTTTTTAAGGAAGTTATGGACGATTTTGTGAAGACATGTCAAAATATATCATCGGATTTTTGCAAACTTTGTTTTTAAAAAATTCTACCGTCTATAATAATTTTTTCTGGTTTAACAAATACATTTTACTAGACGTAAAATTTTATAAGAAATCCAAAAACGACCGTTCCAAATTCGTACGATTTTTTTTTAAGGAAGTTATGGACGATTTTGTGAAGACATGTCAAAATATATCATCGGATTTTTGCAAACTTTGTTTTTAAAAAATTCTACCGTCTATAATAATTTTTTCTGGTTTAACAAATACATTTTACTAGACGTAAAATTTCATAAGAAATCCAAAAACGATGATACCAAACTCGTACGATTTATTTTAAAGAAGTTATGGACGATTTTGTGAAGACATGTCAAAATATATCATCGGATTTTAGCAAACTTTGTTTTTAAAAAATTCTACCGCCTAAAATAATTGGTTCTTGTTTAACAAAGACATTTTACTAGACGTAAAATTTTATAAGAAATCCAAAAACGACCGTTCCAAATTCGTACGATTTTTTTTAAAGAAGTTATGGACGATTTTGCGTAGACATGTCAAAATATATCATCGGATTTTAGCAAACTTTGTTTTTAAAAAATTCTACCGCCCAAAATAAATTTTTCTGGTTTAACAAATATATTTTACTGGACGTAAAATTTCATAAGAAATCCAAAAACGATGATACCAAACTCGTACGATTTATTTTAAAGAAGTTATGGACGATTTTGTGAAGACATGTCAAAATATATCATCGGATTTTAGCAAACTTTGTTTTTAAAAAATTCTACCGCCTAAAATAATTGGTTCTTGTTTAACAAAGACATTTTACTAGACGTAAAATTTTATAAGAAATCCAAAAACGACCGTTCCAAATTCGTACGATTTTTTTTTAAGGAAGTTATGGACGATTTTGTGAAGACATGTCAAAATATATCATCGGATTTTTGCAAACTTTGTTTTTAAAAAATTCTACCGTCTATAATAATTTTTTCTGGTTTAACAAATACATTTTACTAGACGTAAAATTTTATAAGAAATCCAAAAACGACCGTTCCAAATTCGTACGATTTTTTTTTAAGGAAGTTATGGACGATTTTGTGAAGACATGTCAAAATATATCATCGGATTTTTGCAAACTTTGTTTTTAAAAAATTCTACCGTCTATAATAATTTTTTCTGGTTTAACAAATACATTTTACTAGACGTAAAATTTCATAAGAAATCCAAAAACGATGATACCAAACTCGTACGATTTATTTTAAAGAAGTTATGGACGATTTTGTGAAGACATGTCAAAATATATCATCGGATTTTTGCAAACTTTGTTTTTAAAAAATTCTACCGTCTATAATAATTTTTTCTGGTTTAACAAATACATTTTACTAGACGTAAAATTTCATAAGAAATCCAAAAACGACCGTTCCAAACTCGTACGATTTTTTTTAAAGAAGTTATGGACGATTTTGCGTAGACATGTCAAAATATATCATCGGATTTTAGCAAACTTTGTTTTTAAAAAATTCTACCGCCTAAAATAATTGGTTCTTGTTTAACAAAGACATTTTACTAGACGTAAAATTTTATAAGAAATCCAAAAACGACCGTTCCAAATTCGTACGATTTTTTTTTAAGGAAGTTATGGACGATTTTGTGAAGACATGTCAAAATATATCATCGGATTTTTGCAAACTTTGTTTTTAAAAAATTCTACCGTCTATAATAATTTTTTCTGGTTTAACAAATACATTTTACTAGACGTAAAATTTCATAAGAAATCCAAAAACGATGATACCAAATTCGTACGATTTTTTTTTAAGGAAGTTATGGACGATTTTGTGAAGACATGTCAAAATATATCATCGGATTTTAGCAAACTTTGTTTTTAAAAAATTCTACCGCCTAAAATAATTGGTTCTTGTTTAACAAAGACATTTTACTAGACGTAAAATTTTATAAGAAATCCAAAAACGACCGTTCCAAATTCGTACGATTTTTTTTTAAGGAAGTTATGGACGATTTTGTGAAGACATGTCAAAATATATCATCGGATTTTTGCAAACTTTGTTTTTAAAAAATTCTACCGTCTATAATAATTTTTTCTGGTTTAACAAATACATTTTACTAGACGTAAAATTTCATAAGAAATCCAAAAACGATGATACCAAATTCGTACGATTTTTTTTTAAGGAAGTTATGGACGATTTTGTGAAGACATGTCAAAATATATCATCGGATTTTAGCAAACTTTGTTTTTAAAAAATTCTACCGCCTAAAATAATTGGTTCTTGTTTAACAAAGACATTTTACTAGACGTAAAATTTTATAAGAAATCCAAAAACGACCGTTCCAAATTCGTACGATTTTTTTTTAAGGAAGTTATGGACGATTTTGTGAAGACATGTCAAAATATATCATCGGATTTTTGCAAACTTTGTTTTTAAAAAATTCTACCGTCTATAATAATTTTTTCTGGTTTAACAAATACATTTTACTAGACGTAAAATTTCATAAGAAATCCAAAAACGATGATACCAAACTCGTACGATTTATTTTAAAGAAGTTATGGACGATTTTGTGAAGACATGTCAAAATATATCATCGGATTTTTGCAAACTTTGTTTTTAAAAAATTCTACCGTCTATAATAATTTTTTCTGGTTTAACAAATACATTTTACTAGACGTAAAATTTCATAAGAAATCCAAAAACGATGATACCAAACTCGTACGATTTATTTTAAAGAAGTTATGGACGATTTTGTGAAGACATGTCAAAATATATCATCGGATTTTTGCAAACTTTGTTTTTAAAAAATTCTACCGTCTATAATAATTTTTTCTGGTTTAACAAATACATTTTACTAGACGTAAAATTTCATAAGAAATCCAAAAACGACCGTTCCAAACTCGTACGATTTTTTTTAAAGAAGTTATGGACGATTTTGCGTAGACATGTCAAAATATATCATCGGATTTTAGCAAACTTTGTTTTTAAAAAATTCTACCGCCCAAAATAAATTTTTCTGGTTTAACAAATATATTTTACTGGACGTAAAATTTCATAAGAAATCCAAAAACGATGATACCAAACTCGTACGATTTATTTTAAAGAAGTTATGGACGATTTTGTGAAGACATGTCAAAATATATCATCGGATTTTAGCAAACTTTGTTTTTAAAAAATTCTACCGCCTAAAATAATTGGTTCTTGTTTAACAAAGACATTTTACTAGACGTAAAATTTTATAAGAAATCCAAAAACGACCGTTCCAAATTCGTACGATTTTTTTTAAAGAAGTTATGGACGATTTTGCGTAGACATGTCAAAATATATCATCGGATTTTAGCAAACTTTGTTTTTAAAAAATTCTACCGCCCAAAATAAATTTTTCTGGTTTAACAAATATATTTTACTGGACGTAAAATTTCATAAGAAATCCAAAAACGATGATACCAAACTCGTACGATTTATTTTAAAGAAGTTATGGACGATTTTGTGAAGACATGTCAAAATATATCATCGGATTTTAGCAAACTTTGTTTTTAAAAAATTCTACCGCCTAAAATAATTGGTTCTTGTTTAACAAAGACATTTTACTAGACGTAAAATTTTATAAGAAATCCAAAAACGACCGTTCCAAATTCGTACGATTTTTTTTTAAGGAAGTTATGGACGATTTTGTGAAGACATGTCAAAATATATCATCGGATTTTTGCAAACTTTGTTTTTAAAAAATTCTACCGTCTATAATAATTTTTTCTGGTTTAACAAATACATTTTACTAGACGTAAAATTTTATAAGAAATCCAAAAACGACCGTTCCAAACTCGTACGATTTTTTTTAAAGAAGTTATGGACGATTTTGCGTAGACATGTCAAAATATATCATCGGATTTTAGCAAACTTTGTTTTTAAAAAATTCTACCGCCCAAAATAAATTTTTCTGGTTTAACAAATATATTTTACTGGACGTAAAATTTCATAAGAAATCCAAAAACGATGATACCAAACTCGTACGATTTATTTTAAAGAAGTTATGGACGATTTTGTGAAGACATGTCAAAATATATCATCGGATTTTAGCAAACTTTGTTTTTAAAAAATTCTACCGCCTAAAATAATTGGTTCTTGTTTAACAAAGACATTTTACTAGACGTAAAATTTTATAAGAAATCCAAAAACGACCGTTCCAAATTCGTACGATTTTTTTTTAAGGAAGTTATGGACGATTTTGTGAAGACATGTCAAAATATATCATCGGATTTTAGCTAACTTTGTTTTTAAAAAATTCTACCGCCTAAAATAATTGGTTCTTGTTTAACAAAGACATTTTACTAGACGTAAAATTTTATAAGAAATCCAAAAACGACCGTTCCAAATTCGTACGATTTATTTTAAAGAAGTTATGGACGATTTTGTGAAGACATGTCAAAATATATCATCGGATTTTAGCTAACTTTGTTTTTAAAAAATTCTACCGCCTAAAATAATTGGTTCTTGTTTAACAAAGACATTTTACTAGACGTAAAATTTTATAAGAAATCCAAAAACGACCGTTCCAAATTCGTACGATTTTTTTTTAAGGAAGTTATGGACGATTTTGTGAAGACATGTCAAAATATATCATCGGATTTTAGCTAACTTTGTTTTTAAAAAATTCTACCGCCTAAAATAATTGGTTCTTGTTTAACAAAGACATTTTACTAGACGTAAAATTTTATAAGAAATCCAAAAACGACCGTTCCAAATTCGTACGATTTTTTTTTAAGGAAGTTATGGACGATTTTGTGAAGACATGTCAAAATATATCATCGGATTTTTGCAAACTTTGTTTTTAAAAAATTCTACCGTCTATAATAATTTTTTCTGGTTTAACAAATACATTTTACTAGACGTAAAATTTCATAAGAAATCCAAAAACGATGATACCAAACTCGTACGATTTATTTTAAAGAAGTTATGGACGATTTTGTGAAGACATGTCAAAATATATCATCGGATTTTTGCAAACTTTGTTTTTAAAAAATTCTACCGTCTATAATAATTTTTTCTGGTTTAACAAATACATTTTACTAGACGTAAAATTTCATAAGAAATCCAAAAACGACCGTTCCAAACTCGTACGATTTTTTTTAAAGAAGTTATGGACGATTTTGCGTAGACATGTCAAAATATATCATCGGATTTTAGCAAACTTTGTTTTTAAAAAATTCTACCGCCCAAAATAAATTTTTCTGGTTTAACAAATATATTTTACTGGACGTAAAATTTCATAAGAAATCCAAAAACGATGATACCAAACTCGTACGATTTATTTTAAAGAAGTTATGGACGATTTTGTGAAGACATGTCAAAATATATCATCGGATTTTAGCAAACTTTGTTTTTAAAAAATTCTACCGCCTAAAATAATTGGTTCTTGTTTAACAAAGACATTTTACTAGACGTAAAATTTTATAAGAAATCCAAAAACGACCGTTCCAAATTCGTACGATTTTTTTTTAAGGAAGTTATGGACGATTTTGTGAAGACATGTCAAAATATATCATCGGATTTTTGCAAACTTTGTTTTTAAAAAATTCTACCGTCTATAATAATTTTTTCTGGTTTAACAAATACATTTTACTAGACGTAAAATTTCATAAGAAATCCAAAAACGATGATACCAAACTCGTACGATTTATTTTAAAGAAGTTATGGACGATTTTGTGAAGACATGTCAAAATATATCATCGGATTTTTGCAAACTTTGTTTTTAAAAAATTCTACCGTCTATAATAATTTTTTCTGGTTTAACAAATACATTTTACTAGACGTAAAATTTCATAAGAAATCCAAAAACGACCGTTCCAAACTCGTACGATTTTTTTTAAAGAAGTTATGGACGATTTTGCGTAGACATGTCAAAATATATCATCGGATTTTAGCAAACTTTGTTTTTAAAAAATTCTACCGCCCAAAATAAATTTTTCTGGTTTAACAAATATATTTTACTGGACGTAAAATTTCATAAGAAATCCAAAAACGATGATACCAAACTCGTACGATTTATTTTAAAGAAGTTATGGACGATTTTGTGAAGACATGTCAAAATATATCATCGGATTTTTGCAAACTTTGTTTTTAAAAAATTCTACCGTCTATAATAATTTTTTCTGGTTTAACAAATACATTTTACTAGACGTAAAATTTCATAAGAAATCCAAAAACGACCGTTCCAAACTCGTACGATTTTTTTTAAAGAAGTTATGGACGATTTTGCGTAGACATGTCAAAATATATCATCGGATTTTAGCAAACTTTGTTTTTAAAAAATTCTACCGCCCAAAATAAATTTTTCTGGTTTAACAAATATATTTTACTGGACGTAAAATTTCATAAGAAATCCAAAAACGGCGTTTCCCAACTCGTACGATTTTTTTTAAGAAAGTTATGGACGATTTTGTGAAGACATGTCAAAATATATCATCGGATTTTAGCAAACTTTGTTTTTAAAAAATTCTACCGCCTAAAATAATTGGTTCTTGTTTAACAAAGACATTTTACTAGACGTAAAATTTTATAAGAAATCCAAAAACGACCGTTCCAAATTCGTACGATTTTTTTTTAAGGAAGTTATGGACGATTTTGTGAAGACATGTCAAAATATATCATCGGATTTTTGCAAACTTTGTTTTTAAAAAATTCTACCGTCTATAATAATTTTTTCTGGTTTAACAAATACATTTTACTAGACGTAAAATTTCATAAGAAATCCAAAAACGATGATACCAAACTCGTACGATTTATTTTAAAGAAGTTATGGACGATTTTGTGAAGACATGTCAAAATATATCATCGGATTTTAGCAAACTTTGTTTTTAAAAAATTCTACCGCCTAAAATAATTGGTTCTTGTTTAACAAAGACATTTTACTAGACGTAAAATTTTATAAGAAATCCAAAAACGACCGTTCCAAATTCGTACGATTTTTTTTAAAGAAGTTATGGACGATTTTGCGTAGACATGTCAAAATATATCATCGGATTTTAGCAAACTTTGTTTTTAAAAAATTCTACCGCCCAAAATAAATTTTTCTGGTTTAACAAATATATTTTACTGGACGTAAAATTTCATAAGAAATCCAAAAACGATGATACCAAACTCGTACGATTTATTTTAAAGAAGTTATGGACGATTTTGTGAAGACATGTCAAAATATATCATCGGATTTTAGCAAACTTTGTTTTTAAAAAATTCTACCGCCTAAAATAATTGGTTCTTGTTTAACAAAGACATTTTACTAGACGTAAAATTTTATAAGAAATCCAAAAACGACCGTTCCAAATTCGTACGATTTTTTTTTAAGGAAGTTATGGACGATTTTGTGAAGACATGTCAAAATATATCATCGGATTTTTGCAAACTTTGTTTTTAAAAAATTCTACCGTCTATAATAATTTTTTCTGGTTTAACAAATACATTTTACTAGACGTAAAATTTCATAAGAAATCCAAAAACGATGATACCAAACTCGTACGATTTATTTTAAAGAAGTTATGGACGATTTTGTGAAGACATGTCAAAATATATCATCGGATTTTTGCAAACTTTGTTTTTAAAAAATTCTACCGTCTATAATAATTTTTTCTGGTTTAACAAATACATTTTACTAGACGTAAAATTTCATAAGAAATCCAAAAACGACCGTTCCAAACTCGTACGATTTTTTTTAAAGAAGTTATGGACGATTTTGCGTAGACATGTCAAAATATATCATCGGATTTTAGCAAACTTTGTTTTTAAAAAATTCTACCGCCCAAAATAAATTTTTCTGGTTTAACAAATATATTTTACTGGACGTAAAATTTCATAAGAAATCCAAAAACGATGATACCAAACTCGTACGATTTATTTTAAAGAAGTTATGGACGATTTTGTGAAGACATGTCAAAATATATCATCGGATTTTAGCAAACTTTGTTTTTAAAAAATTCTACCGCCTAAAATAATTGGTTCTTGTTTAACAAAGACATTTTACTAGACGTAAAATTTTATAAGAAATCCAAAAACGACCGTTCCAAATTCGTACGATTTTTTTTTAAGGAAGTTATGGACGATTTTGTGAAGACATGTCAAAATATATCATCGGATTTTTGCAAACTTTGTTTTTAAAAAATTCTACCGTCTATAATAATTTTTTCTGGTTTAACAAATACATTTTACTAGACGTAAAATTTCATAAGAAATCCAAAAACGATGATACCAAACTCGTACGATTTATTTTAAAGAAGTTATGGACGATTTTGTGAAGACATGTCAAAATATATCATCGGATTTTTGCAAACTTTGTTTTTAAAAAATTCTACCGTCTATAATAATTTTTTCTGGTTTAACAAATACATTTTACTAGACGTAAAATTTCATAAGAAATCCAAAAACGACCGTTCCAAACTCGTACGATTTTTTTTAAAGAAGTTATGGACGATTTTGCGTAGACATGTCAAAATATATCATCGGATTTTAGCAAACTTTGTTTTTAAAAAATTCTACCGTCTATAATAATTTTTTCTGGTTTAACAAATACATTTTACTAGACGTAAAATTTCATAAGAAATCCAAAAACGACCGTTCCAAACTCGTACGATTTATTTTAAAGAAGTTATGGACGATTTTGTGAAGACATGTCAAAATATATCATCGGATTTTAGCAAACTTTGTTTTTAAAAAATTCTACCGCCTAAAATAATTGGTTCTTGTTTAACAAAGACATTTTACTAGACGTAAAATTTTATAAGAAATCCAAAAACGACCGTTCCAAATTCGTACGATTTTTTTTTAAGGAAGTTATGGACGATTTTGTGAAGACATGTCAAAATATATCATCGGATTTTTGCAAACTTTGTTTTTAAAAAATTCTACCGTCTATAATAATTTTTTCTGGTTTAACAAATACATTTTACTAGACGTAAAATTTCATAAGAAATCCAAAAACGACCGTTCCAAACTCGTACGATTTATTTTAAAGAAGTTATGGACGATTTTGTGAAGACATGTCAAAATATATCATCGGATTTTAGCAAACTTTGTTTTTAAAAAATTCTACCGCCTAAAATAATTGGTTCTTGTTTAACAAAGACATTTTACTAGACGTAAAATTTTATAAGAAATCCAAAAACGACCGTTCCAAATTCGTACGATTTTTTTTTAAGGAAGTTATGGACGATTTTGTGAAGACATGTCAAAATATATCATCGGATTTTTGCAAACTTTGTTTTTAAAAAATTCTACCGTCTATAATAATTTTTTCTGGTTTAACAAATACATTTTACTAGACGTAAAATTTCATAAGAAATCCAAAAACGATGATACCAAACTCGTACGATTTATTTTAAAGAAGTTATGGACGATTTTGTGAAGACATGTCAAAATATATCATCGGATTTTTGCAAACTTTGTTTTTAAAAAATTCTACCGTCTATAATAATTTTTTCTGGTTTAACAAATACATTTTACTAGACGTAAAATTTCATAAGAAATCCAAAAACGACCGTTCCAAACTCGTACGATTTTTTTTAAAGAAGTTATGGACGATTTTGCGTAGACATGTCAAAATATATCATCGGATTTTAGCAAACTTTGTTTTTAAAAAATTCTACCGCCCAAAATAAATTTTTCTGGTTTAACAAATATATTTTACTGGACGTAAAATTTCATAAGAAATCCAAAAACGATGATACCAAACTCGTACGATTTATTTTAAAGAAGTTATGGACGATTTTGTGAAGACATGTCAAAATATATCATCGGATTTTAGCAAACTTTGTTTTTAAAAAATTCTACCGCCTAAAATAATTGGTTCTTGTTTAACAAAGACATTTTACTAGACGTAAAATTTTATAAGAAATCCAAAAACGACCGTTCCAAATTCGTACGATTTTTTTTTAAGGAAGTTATGGACGATTTTGTGAAGACATGTCAAAATATATCATCGGATTTTTGCAAACTTTGTTTTTAAAAAATTCTACCGTCTATAATAATTTTTTCTGGTTTAACAAATACATTTTACTAGACGTAAAATTTCATAAGAAATCCAAAAACGATGATACCAAACTCGTACGATTTATTTTAAAGAAGTTATGGACGATTTTGTGAAGACATGTCAAAATATATCATCGGATTTTTGCAAACTTTGTTTTTAAAAAATTCTACCGTCTATAATAATTTTTTCTGGTTTAACAAATACATTTTACTAGACGTAAAATTTCATAAGAAATCCAAAAACGACCGTTCCAAACTCGTACGATTTTTTTTAAAGAAGTTATGGACGATTTTGCGTAGACATGTCAAAATATATCATCGGATTTTAGCAAACTTTGTTTTTAAAAAATTCTACCGCCCAAAATAAATTTTTCTGGTTTAACAAATATATTTTACTGGACGTAAAATTTCATAAGAAATCCAAAAACGATGATACCAAACTCGTACGATTTATTTTAAAGAAGTTATGGACGATTTTGTGAAGACATGTCAAAATATATCATCGGATTTTAGCAAACTTTGTTTTTAAAAAATTCTACCGCCCAAAATAATTTTTTCTGGTTTAACAAATATATTTTACTGGACGTAAAATTTCATAAGAAATCCAAAAACGATGATACCAAACTCGTACGATTTATTTTAAAGAAGTTATGGACGATTTTGTGAAGACATGTCAAAATATATCATCGGATTTTAGCAAACTTTGTTTTTAAAAAATTCTACCGCCTAAAATAATTGGTTCTTGTTTAACAAAGACATTTTACTAGACGTAAAATTTTATAAGAAATCCAAAAACGACCGTTCCAAATTCGTACGATTTTTTTTTAAGGAAGTTATGGACGATTTTGTGAAGACATGTCAAAATATATCATCGGATTTTAGCAAACTTTGTTTTTAAAAAATTCTACCGCCTAAAATAATTGGTTCTTGTTTAACAAAGACATTTTACTAGACGTAAAATTTTATAAGAAATCCAAAAACGACCGTTCCAAATTCGTACGATTTTTTTTTAAGGAAGTTATGGACGATTTTGTGAAGACATGTCAAAATATATCATCGGATTTTTGCAAACTTTGTTTTTAAAAAATTCTACCGCCCAAAATAATTTGTTCAGATTTAAGAAATACATTTTACTAGACGTAAAATTTCATAAGAAATCCAGAACCGACGGTTCCAAATTCATACGATTTTTTTTAAAGAAGTTATGGACGATTTTGCGTAGACATGTCAAAATATATCACCGGATTGTAGCAAACTTTGTTTTTAAAAAATTCTACCGCCTAAAATAATTGGTTCTTGTTTAACAAAGACATTTTACTAGACGTAAAATTTCATAAGAAATCCAAAAACGACCGTTCCAAATTCGTACGATTTTTTTTAAAGAAGTTATGGACGATTTTGCGTAGACATGTCAAAATATATCATCGGATTTTAGCAAACTTTGTTTTTAAAAAATTCTACCGCCCAAAATAAATTTTTCTGGTTTAACAAATATATTTTACTGGACGTAAAATTTCATAAGAAATCCAAAAACGATGATACCAAACTCGTACGATTTATTTTAAAGAAGTTATGGACGATTTTGTGAAGACATGTCAAAATATATCATCGGATTTTAGCAAACTTTGTTTTTAAAAAATTCTACCGCCTAAAATAATTGGTTCTTGTTTAACAAAGACATTTTACTAGACGTAAAATTTTATAAGAAATCCAAAAACGACCGTTCCAAATTCGTACGATTTTTTTTTAAGGAAGTTATGGACGATTTTGTGAAGACATGTCAAAATATATCATCGGATTTTTGCAAACTTTGTTTTTAAAAAATTCTACCGTCTATAATAATTTTTTCTGGTTTAACAAATACATTTTACTAGACGTAAAATTTTATAAGAAATCCAAAAACGACCGTTCCAAACTCGTACGATTTATTTTAAAGAAGTTATGGACGATTTTGTGAAGACATGTCAAAATATATCATCGGATTTTAGCAAACTTTGTTTTTAAAAAATTCTACCGCCTAAAATAATTGGTTCTTGTTTAACAAAGACATTTTACTAGACGTAAAATTTTATAAGAAATCCAAAAACGACCGTTCCAAATTCGTACGATTTTTTTTTAAGGAAGTTATGGACGATTTTGTGAAGACATGTCAAAATATATCATCGGATTTTTGCAAACTTTGTTTTTAAAAAATTCTACCGTCTATAATAATTTTTTCTGGTTTAACAAATACATTTTACTAGACGTAAAATTTCATAAGAAATCCAAAAACGACCGTTCCAAACTCGTACGATTTTTTTTAAAGAAGTTATGGACGATTTTGCGTAGACATGTCAAAATATATCATCGGATTTTAGCAAACTTTGTTTTTAAAAAATTCTACCGCCCAAAATAAATTTTTCTGGTTTAACAAATATATTTTACTGGACGTAAAATTTCATAAGAAATCCAAAAACGATGATACCAAACTCGTACGATTTATTTTAAAGAAGTTATGGACGATTTTGTGAAGACATGTCAAAATATATCATCGGATTTTAGCAAACTTTGTTTTTAAAAAATTCTACCGCCTAAAATAATTGGTTCTTGTTTAACAAAGACATTTTACTAGACGTAAAATTTTATAAGAAATCCAAAAACGACCGTTCCAAATTCGTACGATTTTTTTTTAAGGAAGTTATGGACGATTTTGTGAAGACATGTCAAAATATATCATCGGATTTTTGCAAACTTTGTTTTTAAAAAATTCTACCGTCTATAATAATTTTTTCTGGTTTAACAAATACATTTTACTAGACGTAAAATTTCATAAGAAATCCAAAAACGACCGTTCCAAACTCGTACGATTTTTTTTAAAGAAGTTATGGACGATTTTGCGTAGACATGTCAAAATATATCATCGGATTTTAGCAAACTTTGTTTTTAAAAAATTCTACCGCCCAAAATAAATTTTTCTGGTTTAACAAATATATTTTACTGGACGTAAAATTTCATAAGAAATCCAAAAACGATGATACCAAACTCGTACGATTTATTTTAAAGAAGTTATGGACGATTTTGTGAAGACATGTCAAAATATATCATCGGATTTTAGCTAACTTTGTTTTTAAAAAATTCTACCGCCTAAAATAATTGGTTCTTGTTTAACAAAGACATTTTACTAGACGTAAAATTTTATAAGAAATCCAAAAACGACCGTTCCAAATTCGTACGATTTTTTTTTAAGGAAGTTATGGACGATTTTGTGAAGACATGTCAAAATATATCATCGGATTTTAGCAAACTTTGTTTTTAAAAAATTCTACCGCCTAAAATAATTGGTTCTTGTTTAACAAAGACATTTTACTAGACGTAAAATTTTATAAGAAATCCAAAAACGACCGTTCCAAATTCGTACGATTTTTTTTTAAGGAAGTTATGGACGATTTTGTGAAGACATGTCAAAATATATCATCGGATTTTTGCAAACTTTGTTTTTAAAAAATTCTACCGTCTATAATAATTTTTTCTGGTTTAACAAATACATTTTACTAGACGTAAAATTTTATAAGAAATCCAAAAACGACCGTTCCAAACTCGTACGATTTATTTTAAAGAAGTTATGGACGATTTTGTGAAGACATGTCAAAATATATCATCGGATTTTAGCAAACTTTGTTTTTAAAAAATTCTACCGCCTAAAATAATTGGTTCTTGTTTAACAAAGACATTTTACTAGACGTAAAATTTTATAAGAAATCCAAAAACGACCGTTCCAAATTCGTACGATTTTTTTTTAAGGAAGTTATGGACGATTTTGTGAAGACATGTCAAAATATATCATCGGATTTTTGCAAACTTTGTTTTTAAAAAATTCTACCGTCTATAATAATTTTTTCTGGTTTAACAAATACATTTTACTAGACGTAAAATTTCATAAGAAATCCAAAAACGACCGTTCCAAACTCGTACGATTTTTTTTAAAGAAGTTATGGACGATTTTGCGTAGACATGTCAAAATATATCATCGGATTTTAGCAAACTTTGTTTTTAAAAAATTCTACCGCCCAAAATAAATTTTTCTGGTTTAACAAATATATTTTACTGGACGTAAAATTTCATAAGAAATCCAAAAACGATGATACCAAACTCGTACGATTTATTTTAAAGAAGTTATGGACGATTTTGTGAAGACATGTCAAAATATATCATCGGATTTTAGCAAACTTTGTTTTTAAAAAATTCTACCGCCTAAAATAATTGGTTCTTGTTTAACAAAGACATTTTACTAGACGTAAAATTTTATAAGAAATCCAAAAACGACCGTTCCAAATTCGTACGATTTTTTTTTAAGGAAGTTATGGACGATTTTGTGAAGACATGTCAAAATATATCATCGGATTTTTGCAAACTTTGTTTTTAAAAAATTCTACCGTCTATAATAATTTTTTCTGGTTTAACAAATACATTTTACTAGACGTAAAATTTCATAAGAAATCCAAAAACGACCGTTCCAAACTCGTACGATTTTTTTTAAAGAAGTTATGGACGATTTTGCGTAGACATGTCAAAATATATCATCGGATTTTAGCAAACTTTGTTTTTAAAAAATTCTACCGCCCAAAATAAATTTTTCTGGTTTAACAAATATATTTTACTGGACGTAAAATTTCATAAGAAATCCAAAAACGATGATACCAAACTCGTACGATTTATTTTAAAGAAGTTATGGACGATTTTGTGAAGACATGTCAAAATATATCATCGGATTTTAGCTAACTTTGTTTTTAAAAAATTCTACCGCCTAAAATAATTGGTTCTTGTTTAACAAAGACATTTTACTAGACGTAAAATTTTATAAGAAATCCAAAAACGACCGTTCCAAATTCGTACGATTTTTTTTTAAGGAAGTTATGGACGATTTTGTGAAGACATGTCAAAATATATCATCGGATTTTTGCAAACTTTGTTTTTAAAAAATTCTACCGTCTATAATAATTTTTTCTGGTTTAACAAATACATTTTACTAGACGTAAAATTTCATAAGAAATCCAAAAACGACCGTTCCAAACTCGTACGATTTTTTTTAAAGAAGTTATGGACGATTTTGCGTAGACATGTCAAAATATATCATCGGATTTTAGCAAACTTTGTTTTTAAAAAATTCTACCGCCCAAAATAAATTTTTCTGGTTTAACAAATATATTTTACTGGACGTAAAATTTCATAAGAAATCCAAAAACGATGATACCAAACTCGTACGATTTATTTTAAAGAAGTTATGGACGATTTTGTGAAGACATGTCAAAATATATCATCGGATTTTAGCAAACTTTGTTTTTAAAAAATTCTACCGCCCAAAATAATTTTTTCTGGTTTAACAAATATATTTTACTGGACGTAAAATTTCATAAGAAATCCAAAAACGATGATACCAAACTCGTACGATTTATTTTAAAGAAGTTATGGACGATTTTGTGAAGACATGTCAAAATATATCATCGGATTTTAGCAAACTTTGTTTTTAAAAAATTCTACCGCCTAAAATAATTGGTTCTTGTTTAACAAAGACATTTTACTAGACGTAAAATTTTATAAGAAATCCAAAAACGACCGTTCCAAATTCGTACGATTTTTTTTTAAGGAAGTTATGGACGATTTTGTGAAGACATGTCAAAATATATCATCGGATTTTTGCAAACTTTGTTTTTAAAAAATTCTACCGTCTATAATAATTTTTTCTGGTTTAACAAATACATTTTACTAGACGTAAAATTTCATAAGAAATCCAAAAACGATGATACCAAACTCGTACGATTTATTTTAAAGAAGTTATGGACGATTTTGTGAAGACATGTCAAAATATATCATCGGATTTTTGCAAACTTTGTTTTTAAAAAATTCTACCGTCTATAATAATTTTTTCTGGTTTAACAAATACATTTTACTAGACGTAAAATTTCATAAGAAATCCAAAAACGACCGTTCCAAACTCGTACGATTTTTTTTAAAGAAGTTATGGACGATTTTGCGTAGACATGTCAAAATATATCATCGGATTTTAGCAAACTTTGTTTTTAAAAAATTCTACCGCCCAAAATAAATTTTTCTGGTTTAACAAATATATTTTACTGGACGTAAAATTTCATAAGAAATCCAAAAACGATGATACCAAACTCGTACGATTTATTTTAAAGAAGTTATGGACGATTTTGTGAAGACATGTCAAAATATATCATCGGATTTTAGCAAACTTTGTTTTTAAAAAATTCTACCGCCCAAAATAATTTTTTCTGGTTTAACAAATATATTTTACTGGACGTAAAATTTCATAAGAAATCCAAAAACGATGATACCAAACTCGTACGATTTATTTTAAAGAAGTTATGGACGATTTTGTGAAGACATGTCAAAATATATCATCGGATTTTAGCAAACTTTGTTTTTAAAAAATTCTACCGCCTAAAATAATTGGTTCTTGTTTAACAAAGACATTTTACTAGACGTAAAATTTTATAAGAAATCCAAAAACGACCGTTCCAAATTCGTACGATTTTTTTTTAAGGAAGTTATGGACGATTTTGTGAAGACATGTCAAAATATATCATCGGATTTTTGCAAACTTTGTTTTTAAAAAATTCTACCGTCTATAATAATTTTTTCTGGTTTAACAAATACATTTTACTAGACGTAAAATTTCATAAGAAATCCAAAAACGATGATACCAAACTCGTACGATTTATTTTAAAGAAGTTATGGACGATTTTGTGAAGACATGTCAAAATATATCATCGGATTTTTGCAAACTTTGTTTTTAAAAAATTCTACCGTCTATAATAATTTTTTCTGGTTTAACAAATACATTTTACTAGACGTAAAATTTCATAAGAAATCCAAAAACGACCGTTCCAAACTCGTACGATTTTTTTTAAAGAAGTTATGGACGATTTTGCGTAGACATGTCAAAATATATCATCGGATTTTAGCAAACTTTGTTTTTAAAAAATTCTACCGCCCAAAATAAATTTTTCTGGTTTAACAAATATATTTTACTGGACGTAAAATTTCATAAGAAATCCAAAAACGATGATACCAAACTCGTACGATTTATTTTAAAGAAGTTATGGACGATTTTGTGAAGACATGTCAAAATATATCATCGGATTTTAGCAAACTTTGTTTTTAAAAAATTCTACCGCCCAAAATAATTTTTTCTGGTTTAACAAATATATTTTACTGGACGTAAAATTTCATAAGAAATCCAAAAACGATGATACCAAACTCGTACGATTTATTTTAAAGAAGTTATGGACGATTTTGCGTAGACATGTCAAAATATATCATCGGATTTTAGCAAACTTTGTTTTTAAAAAATTCTACCGCCTAAAATAATTGGTTCTTGTTTAACAAAGACATTTTACTAGACGTAAAATTTTATAAGAAATCCAAAAACGACCGTTCCAAATTCGTACGATTTTTTTTTAAGGAAGTTATGGACGATTTTGTGAAGACATGTCAAAATATATCATCGGATTTTTGCAAACTTTGTTTTTAAAAAATTCTACCGCCCAAAATAATTTGTTCAGATTTAAGAAATACATTTTACTAGACGTAAAATTTCATAAGAAATCCAGAACCGACGGTTCCAAATTCATACGATTTTTTTTAAAGAAGTTATGGACGATTTTGCGTAGACATGTCAAAATATATCACCGGATTGTAGCAAACTTTGTTTTTAAAAATTTCTACCGCCCAAAATACTTTCTTCATATTTAACAAATATATTTTACTAGACGTAAAATTTCATAAGAAATCCAAAAACGATGACTCCAAACTCGTACGATTTTTTTTAAAGAAGTTATGGACGATTTTGCGTAGACATGTCAAAATATATCATCGGATTTTAGCAAACTTTGTTTTTAAAAAATTCTACCGCCCAAAATAAATTTTTCTGGTTTAACAAATATATTTTACTGGACGTAAAATTTCATAAGAAATCCAAAAACGATGATACCAAACTCGTACGATTTATTTTAAAGAAGTTATGGACGATTTTGTGAAGACATGTCAAAATATATCATCGGATTTTAGCAAACTTTGTTTTTAAAAAATTCTACCGCCTAAAATAATTGGTTCTTGTTTAACAAAGACATTTTACTAGACGTAAAATTTTATAAGAAATCCAAAAACGACCGTTCCAAATTCGTACGATTTTTTTTTAAGGAAGTTATGGACGATTTTGTGAAGACATGTCAAAATATATCATCGGATTTTTGCAAACTTTGTTTTTAAAAAATTCTACCGCCCAAAATAATTTGTTCAGATTTAAGAAATACATTTTACTAGACGTAAAATTTCATAAGAAATCCAGAACCGACGGTTCCAAATTCATACGATTTTTTTTAAAGAAGTTATGGACGATTTTGCGTAGACATGTCAAAATATATCACCGGATTGTAGCAAACTTTGTTTTTAAAAATTTCTACCGCCCAAAATACTTTCTTCATATTTAACAAATATATTTTACTAGACGTAAAATTTCATAAGAAATCCAAAAACGATGACTCCAAACTCGTACGATTTTTTTTAAAGAAGTTATGGACGATTTTGCGTAGACATGTCAAAATATATCATCGGATTTTAGCAAACTTTGTTTTTAAAAAATTCTACCGCCCAAAATAAATTTTTCTGGTTTAACAAATATATTTTACTGGACGTAAAATTTCATAAGAAATCCAAAAACGATGATACCAAACTCGTACGATTTATTTTAAAGAAGTTATGGACGATTTTGTGAAGACATGTCAAAATATATCATCGGATTTTAGCAAACTTTGTTTTTAAAAAATTCTACCGCCTAAAATAATTGGTTCTTGTTTAACAAAGACATTTTACTAGACGTAAAATTTTATAAGAAATCCAAAAACGACCGTTCCAAATTCGTACGATTTTTTTTTAAGGAAGTTATGGACGATTTTGTGAAGACATGTCAAAATATATCATCGGATTTTTGCAAACTTTGTTTTTAAAAAATTCTACCGTCTATAATAATTTTTTCTGGTTTAACAAATACATTTTACTAGACGTAAAATTTCATAAGAAATCCAAAAACGACCGTTCCAAACTCGTACGATTTTTTTTAAAGAAGTTATGGACGATTTTGCGTAGACATGTCAAAATATATCATCGGATTTTAGCAAACTTTGTTTTTAAAAAATTCTACCGCCCAAAATAAATTTTTCTGGTTTAACAAATATATTTTACTGGACGTAAAATTTCATAAGAAATCCAAAAACGATGATACCAAACTCGTACGATTTATTTTAAAGAAGTTATGGACGATTTTGTGAAGACATGTCAAAATATATCATCGGATTTTAGCAAACTTTGTTTTTAAAAAATTCTACCGCCCAAAATAATTTTTTCTGGTTTAACAAATATATTTTACTGGACGTAAAATTTCATAAGAAATCCAAAAACGATGATACCAAACTCGTACGATTTATTTTAAAGAAGTTATGGACGATTTTGTGAAGACATGTCAAAATATATCATCGGATTTTAGCAAACTTTGTTTTTAAAAAATTCTACCGCCTAAAATAATTGGTTCTTGTTTAACAAAGACATTTTACTAGACGTAAAATTTTATAAGAAATCCAAAAACGACCGTTCCAAATTCGTACGATTTTTTTTTAAGGAAGTTATGGACGATTTTGTGAAGACATGTCAAAATATATCATCGGATTTTTGCAAACTTTGTTTTTAAAAAATTCTACCGCCCAAAATAATTTGTTCAGATTTAAGAAATACATTTTACTAGACGTAAAATTTCATAAGAAATCCAGAACCGACGGTTCCAAATTCATACGATTTTTTTTAAAGAAGTTATGGACGATTTTGCGTAGACATGTCAAAATATATCACCGGATTGTAGCAAACTTTGTTTTTAAAAATTTCTACCGCCCAAAATACTTTCTTCATATTTAACAAATATATTTTACTAGACGTAAAATTTCATAAGAAATCCAAAAACGATGACTCCAAACTCGTACGATTTTTTTTAAAGAAGTTATGGACGATTTTGCGTAGACATGTCAAAATATATCATCGGATTTTAGCAAACTTTGTTTTTAAAAAATTCTACCGCCCAAAATAAATTTTTCTGGTTTAACAAATATATTTTACTGGACGTAAAATTTCATAAGAAATCCAAAAACGATGATACCAAACTCGTACGATTTATTTTAAAGAAGTTATGGACGATTTTGTGAAGACATGTCAAAATATATCATCGGATTTTAGCAAACTTTGTTTTTAAAAAATTCTACCGCCTAAAATAATTGGTTCTTGTTTAACAAAGACATTTTACTAGACGTAAAATTTTATAAGAAATCCAAAAACGACCGTTCCAAATTCGTACGATTTTTTTTTAAGGAAGTTATGGACGATTTTGTGAAGACATGTCAAAATATATCATCGGATTTTTGCAAACTTTGTTTTTAAAAAATTCTACCGCCCAAAATAATTTGTTCAGATTTAAGAAATACATTTTACTAGACGTAAAATTTCATAAGAAATCCAGAACCGACGGTTCCAAATTCATACGATTTTTTTTAAAGAAGTTATGGACGATTTTGCGTAGACATGTCAAAATATATCACCGGATTGTAGCAAACTTTGTTTTTAAAAATTTCTACCGCCCAAAATACTTTCTTCATATTTAACAAATATATTTTACTAGACGTAAAATTTCATAAGAAATCCAAAAACGATGACTCCAAACTCGTACGATTTTTTTTAAAGAAGTTATGGACGATTTTGCGTAGACATGTCAAAATATATCATCGGATTTTAGCAAACTTTGTTTTTAAAAAATTCTACCGCCCAAAATAAATTTTTCTGGTTTAACAAATATATTTTACTGGACGTAAAATTTCATAAGAAATCCAAAAACGATGATACCAAACTCGTACGATTTATTTTAAAGAAGTTATGGACGATTTTGTGAAGACATGTCAAAATATATCATCGGATTTTAGCAAACTTTGTTTTTAAAAAATTCTACCGCCTAAAATAATTGGTTCTTGTTTAACAAAGACATTTTACTAGACGTAAAATTTTATAAGAAATCCAAAAACGACCGTTCCAAATTCGTACGATTTTTTTTAAAGAAGTTATGGACGATTTTGCGTAGACATGTCAAAATATATCATCGGATTTTAGCAAACTTTGTTTTTAAAAAATTCTACCGCCCAAAATAATTTGTTCAGATTTAAGAAATACATTTTACTAGACGTAAAATTTCATAAGAAATCCAAAAACGATGATACCAAACTCGTACGATTTATTTTAAAGAAGTTATGGACGATTTTGCGTAGACATGTCAAAATATATCACCGGATTGTAGCAAACTTTGTTTTTAAAAATTTCTACCGCCCAAAATACTTTCTTCATATTTAACAAATATATTTTACTAGACGTAAAATTTCATAAGAAATCCAAAAACGATGACTCCAAACTCGTACGATTTTTTTTAAAGAAGTTATGGACGATTTTGCGTAGACATGTCAAAATATATCATCGGATTTTAGCAAACTTTGTTTTTAAAAAATTCTACCGCCTAAAATAATTGGTTCTTGTTTAACAAAGACATTTTACTAGACGTAAAATTTCATAACAAATCCCAAAACGATCGTTCCAAATTCGTACGATTTTTTATAAGGAAGTTATGGACGATTTTGTGAAGACATGTCAAAATATATCATCGGATTTTTGCAAACTTTGTTTTTAAAAAATTCTACCGCCTATAATAATTTTTTCTGGTTTAACAAATACATTTTACTAGACGTAAAATTTCATAAGAAATCCAGAAACGATGGTTCCAAAATTATACGATTTTTTTTTAAAGAAGTTATGGACGATTTTGCGTAGACATGTCAAAATATATCATCGGATTTTAGTAAACTTTGTTTTTAAAAAATTCTATCGCCCAAAATAATTTGTTCAGATTTAAGAAATACATACTAGACGTAAAATTTCATAAGAAATCCAAAAACGATGATTCTAAACTCGTACGATCGTTTTCCGTTCTACTAAAAAAATATGCTAATGTCTAACGTAAATAAAGAATTTTTTATTATAAAATTTATTCCAAGTTTTAATAAAGTTGGATTGTGAGGAAATTCACGGAAATAATTTATTTCTTTATTTACTACACTCTTCTAACAGGTTAGCCCAACTACAACAGTGATTTTAGTAACTTCTAGAACAATAATATCAGATTTTCTACAGCTGAAAATATCAGGCTGGTAAATGATCTTCTCAGTTGTCAGAGACTTTGACCTCTGATACTGCTTAAAAATAGCTATATTAATCTGACTTTAGGGGACATGCATATTTTTTTAGGTCCTTTCGGAAGTTTGCTCGAACATTTCTAAAATTAACAGAGATTTTTCAACCTAACTGGCTTAGAACAACTAAAAGTTTATCTCTATTTAACCTAGAGCAAGTTTTCCCTCATGTTTGTTTTAATCCTCTCCTTTTACGGCACATTTGACACTTCTAATTAAACAAAGTTGCTCACAAAACTTAATTAAAAGAGAGGATGAGGTTTTGCTTTTTTTGTAGCGAAAACCCCAACTATTTTGAATTTAAGTCTCATTATCTGGTGTGTCAGCGCGGATTGGGAGTTATTAGGAGGAATTAAAGTTGTAACAATTCGAAATTAAGCAAATTCTCGAGCGAAGTGGACTGGATTTGAATGTTCATTGTACAAGTTTAATGGATTAAAAATGTTCTTGTAAAGCTTGGTTATATTTTTCATAAAAATTCAATTCTACATAGATGAGTTGCAAACTATACGTTTAATTATTCTTTTTTCTGATGGATAATGAACCAATATTTAAATTTCTCCTAATGAACAGCGTTGTAGATATTAATTTATATTAAAATTTTAATTTATCTTAACGTTTTTGCAAAGAAAATGTGCATTTCAATGTAAATTAAACGTGGTTTCCTTTTGCACAAACTGCATAGTGTGCTGTGAAATAACAGGTCATGAGAAAAGAGAAACCGACTACATTTTACAAGTATTTCATTGAATTAAATAATTAACAGTTTACCTCATAGTGACCCCAGGCTAGTTCCTGATCAATGGCGTACGTCTTTTAAAAATCAGGGAGAAATAAAAATACGCTTATATTTGAGAAGAAAATAACCCTACAAGCTTCAAAATCATCCTTGAAGAAACAATCTAGACGACGAAGTGAAATTGCTTAATGATAATATCCAACAAGCAGCTTGCTACACCTGCTATTAATAGAAGAACGGTAGGAAACAACTATATCCTAGAGAAATAAGGGAACTAATCTCTGAAAAAAGAAAGCTTAGAAGAAAATGACAGCAAACTAGAGCCTCACAAGATAAAACTATACTCAACAATGCTACCCAAAGAATCAAAAGAGAAATACAACAAATTAAAGAAGAATCGATTAGTAGTTACCTAAGAGAATTAACAGACGACAGTAGTACTGATTATTCACTCTGGAAAGCTACTAAGAGATTGAAGAGACCCATAATGCGAATACCACCTGTCAGATTGGAAGATGGTAAATGGGCTAGAAATAATGAGCAAAAAGCAACAAGATCTGCAAATCATCTAGACAAAATCATCGAGATGAAGAACATCCACAGATTGATCAAGAAATAGAATTTACCTCTCCCAAAGAAGTAATTAACGAAATATCAATCCGAAAAAAGCTCCAGGTTTTGACTTAATTACTGGAGTAATTTTAAAACAATTACCCAATTAGGCAAGAAGAAGCTTATTCCGATCTTAAAGAAATTAAGGCTGGAGTACCACAAGGAAGTATCCTAGGACCTGTCCTATACTTACTGTACTAAAGTACCAACAATTCGAGTTGTATTTCATTACTGGGAAATTAAAAAAAATAAAATTATTTGGTTAAAGTTAATGTGTGTTTATTGATGTGATTAAATGATCATATTAATATACAGGATGTTCTAAAAGTCAACTATAAACAAAAAAAGAAAAAGAAGATCTAAAAAGGCTAGAAAGGAAAATACTGAGAAGAATTCTTGGACCAAATATAACAAAAGACGGAGAAATAAGATTAAAAAGAAACATAGAAATAGAAAAGGAACTTGGTGGAGGAAATATAGTCCGATATATAATAATAATAATAATAATAATAATAATAATAATAATAAATGCCTTTATTAACATAACAGTATACAATTTATAACATTATTATTCTTTTTTTTTTTGAGGCGAGATTCAGTTCATAGGTTATATCACAATACAATATAATAATATTTAACCTATGAACTGCTCTTCCATCTAACCTCGAAAACAGAATCAAAACATATAGAAAGTAAGTAAGTAACGTATAAATGAGTAAATATTATTGTCTGGAAAAATAATAATCAAATAATAATTTTTTCTTTTTAAGTTTACATGCTGAAAAGTAACATAACTCACGCGGTATATCATTCATCGCTTTAACCATACAATACGAAAAGGATCGTTTAAAAAATTGGGTTCGATGACGGGGTAAAGCCAATGTATGTTTATGTCTTAAATTAATCGTATGTACGTCCGTTCTAAATGTGATCTTTTGGTAAAGATAAGGTGGAGACTTTTCCTTTAATAAATCCATATAAAATAAATCTGCGTGCATTTTACGACGCATTGACATATTTAGCCATTTAACGGTTTTAAGTGTATGACTGACAGGCTGAAACTTGCGAACACTAAATATAAGTCTTAGACAGGAGTTTTGTAATTTTTGTATTCTTTTAGTATCATACGTATTCAGGCAAGAATTATACATAATATCACAATAATTCATTTTCGATAAAACCAGGGTTTCACATAAAAGTGTTTTAACCGCTTTGTCAAGAACATGACGAGATTGAAATATAAGTTTTAGTGACGCGTAGGCTTTTTGTACTAATATAATCAGTGAATCTTAAGTCCTCGTCAAATCATACACCTAAGTTTTTAATTTTTTTACTAAACTGAATATTATGACCATCAATTAATACTTTTTAAAAATTTGTGTTTGTATTTTGTTTCCAAAGATAATAGCACTAGTCTTCGATGTATTCAATTGAAGACAGTGATTTAAAGAAAAATTGTGAAGATTGTTTAAATCATAGTTTAGAGCAGTTACTACTTGAGGAAAAGAAATATAAATCTGAGTATCATCTGCATAATAATGCTGTGAGCAAGATGCAAATATTTCCGGAAAATTAGAAACATACACATAAAAAAGTATAGGACCTAAGATTGAACCCTGGGGCACTCCAGTGTTCACTTGTAAAAAACTCGATACATTATCTGTACATTTTACCGCTTGAAAACTATTACTTAGGTAAGACTTGAATAAATCTACAGCTGTCGAATCCAAGCCGATAAATGATAGAATCTATGGTTGATGGTATCAAACGCCTTAGAATAATCAAATAAGAGTAAAATAGTCAATTTACCCTGATCAAAAGTACAACTGTGACCTGACTTAAATCCAGATTGTAGTGAAGGTATGACAGAATGCTTGATTAAATGCTTTTGGAGCTGAATGTTAATAGCTTTTTCTAAAACCTTTGATAATGTTGGTAATAAACTTACTGGTCTTAACTCTTTTAAAGCCTCTTGTTGAGGGCTCTGGATTAAGCCCTATGTTGTGCCAGTTTCCCAGGACGACCAACACTGTGTTATCGCCTTTTTAAACTGCATCGTTGTATTCGTAAAAATGGACTGTATTAGGATTGTCTTCTCAACTTCATTCAACAAAAACTATGAACCCTTTTATTTAACCATTTATTAAACTTGTTAAATAAAATAAAACAACAACGTAACAAAGGATTACCTTAAACTAGTAATCAATGAACAAGTATTCTAATTAATATGTGCTTAACAAGCACTAACACATATTAATGAAAATGAATTAAAATAAATGATCACATCATTCAGAAAATATTGTTTTGCGTGTGTTCTGCGTGAGTGATAATTAGACACTGAAGGGTCCTAGCCTGATCATGGCTAGCACCACACTGAATTCGCCGTACTAGGAGGCATTATGAATAACAAGCCCTTATGTGAAGGAACTTGCGATACGTCGCACTTGACGGAGTAGTGAATCGTTTGACGATCAAAGACATACTAATTTTAATTCGACGACCTCCGTCGCTTCAAAAATCTTTCTTTCCGGATTGCGCAACACCTTCCCGAAAAATCCTTTTAACTTGAGCCGCGTAACACGTGTAAGCTTTTTTTCTATTGTCTAGATTCGTCGGTTAAATTTACGACCCAATACCATTATTAACATCGAGCAAAAAATAACTTTGATGAGCCGCGCTTCCGGGTTTGATACCGCAATTATGAAATAGAGCAAAAAATTATCTTTGTCGACACCGCATCTTTGTGATACCGCTCGTCAATGTATTTTGGTGCACCGTTGCCGGTTTTACGGTTTTACGAGTAACGAATATGAGTTTACATGTTTAATTATCTGAAAATTAAACACCTCTGGATTGCTTGTTTTGGGTAATGGAGTTACTAATGACTTTTTCCAACTATTGAGAAATACAGAATTTAATAAACAAAAGTTAATTACATGTGTAATATATGGTAGCAAAAACGGAAGACACAAATTTAAAGTCAGTATATTTATTCCGTCATGCCCAATAGCTTTAGTTTTAATACTATTTATTATATTAAGGATATCAATTTCTGATATAGGCTGGAACTTTAAAGTGGAATTTACTGAGTATTTAATGTTAGAATCATAAAATTGTTTCAAATCTCGATCTGGAGTTATAAAAGCAAAGGTACTGGAACACCAACAGAAACCTTAAAGGGAATGTCGACATGGGTTCCATTATAAAAGCATTGAAAATCAGAGACTGGAGACAGATAAAATGACATGAGAGAAGCAATCCACCTCGTCAATTAGGATTCAATACAGCTCTTTCTGAGCTAGCCATAATCCCTCGGGATAAAACTGTCACGATGATGATGTATTATTAATAATTACCATTAGCAGTTGTAGTTTCCGTTTTTCATAAAAACAACTTTTGTTATATTCAGGCCCAAATTGTAGCTTTAAAACTAAATTAATTTATTTCTCGGATACCATAAAAGCACATAATGGAAATTTAATGTTTAACAAGATTCAACCGAAAAACGCTTTTCGGGAATTAGAGGCTTTGATACCCCTAATATTTATAATTTATTCGAAAAGTGTAAATGGAAAACATATTCCTCGCTCCTTTTCCGTCAAACTGATAAAATATTTACTTTCCCAAGCTCTCGCACTCATTGGCGTATCAATAAGGAAAAGCGGCGATTGATTTCGTATCAAACGAATAAAACTTCTTTTAAAATGAAAGTATTTATTTTATACTACTTGTAGTAGGTAGGGGAGATCGGGGCTATTCGGGACGCTTTTTTTATGATACTAATTTCAGTATATACAGAAATGTTTTTTTGCAATTCATAAGTGCCTCTTGAAAGCTTGAACCCTCCCCTAAATAACGGTGTAAACAGTTTCCAGATGAATCAGATTTAGTTCATTAGCTGTATGATGAAGTTGATAATTGACAATTTTGCATAAATTGGATTGATTATTCGGGGGTCTATGCGCTAAATTCTAAATTTTTAAGACTAAGTCTAAAATCTATTGGGCCACTCACTTGTGTAATGTTTTTTCAACTTTCTCTCTATTAGATCCTTGCCAGATGATTAGGATAGTGACTAAGTCTTTGGGATCTGTATCTCTGTATCTGTAAATCTAGAAGGGTGGGTCACCCCACAGCACGTAGGCCACATTTGGCCCATTGTGCGTCCTTCTGAGGTTGAGCCTTCCTTCTAGCTCGTCAGCCAGTCTACTTGTATAAAGTAGGTGATGACGTCGCCTGAAGGTAGCTCCCTTATGTTGGCATGTGTTAGCCACCGCTCGCCGAAAAGAAAATGTCTTATTTGTGAGAGTGTCGGGCATTCGTAAAGAATGTGTTCGACGGTCTCGTCTTCCTGTTCACATCCTCTACACAGTAGAGTGCCAGATAACCCCATCCTGTAGAGGTGTTTTCGTAGATGACAGTGGCCAGTCAGGATACCTGTGGCTGTGCGCAGGTTCTGTCTGTTCATAGTCATGTATTTTTTGGCTGTTTCGCTGTTCGGATACTGTAATAGGTCCTTAGCTAGCTTGCAACCTGTTTCGTCGTCTCATCTACCCTTAAACTTGTCAAGGGAGTGTTTCTTTAGTAGGTCAGCCACAGCTGATGCCGATAAGCTTATGAAAGTGCATGGTACCAAAAGTTTATGGGAGGCTGCTTTCTTAGCTAAAGAGTCAGCTGCATGGTTGCCTTTTGATTTTCCAAGACCTTTGATCCAAGCTAAAGAGACCACGTTGTTGTTGCAAGCTTCGATCAGGGCCTGGTGACATTCTACTACTAGACCTGATGTAATGCGTGGTCTATCCAGAGCTAATAGTGCCTGTCTGCTGTCCGTGAGGATGTAAATATTATTACCAGTAATGTTTCTTCTGGTAGGCTCTTTTGCGGCGATGGAGATAGCAGTGAATTCTGTTTGAGCTACACTGGCATTAGAACCCATTGCCAATTTTATATTGAGATTCAGGGATCTGGAATAAATTCCACAGCCTGACCCCTCATTTGTTTTAGACCCATCGGTGTAGATGCACAAGGCACCTGCTGCCAATGTAGCCTCTTGTACGTTTTTTGTTATTACCCTGTAGGGTATGTGAAAGGCATATCTTGGTGCAATCGAATCTGTGTTGGCTTGTAGCAGTGGGACCTCTCCAAGGACCTCGTGCCACAAGTTACACCTCGACTGACCAGATCCTACGTCAGGTTGTATACCTATAGAGCTTAGCCGTGTCATGGTCATCATCACAGCCTCCTTAATAAATATATCAAGGGGGATATGTCTGGGATAGATTGGATATTTCCTCATTTGGAGATCTTGGGAAATTACATTATTGCCCAGCCCACCACCCTAGCTCTCCAGGAAAAGTTTAAATATGATACCATAATTACATGAAACATATAGTTCATCATGCAATGCTTTATCTATTTTAAATATAATAAAATTTGATGCATCCAGTCCAAATATATTAAGGAATTATTGCGACCCTGGCTTGTCAAAATATTTTGTTGCTATAACCTTTCTCACTAATGGTGACGTCCTCATCTTCTTTTCACCACGTTAAAGCATTTCGCGTAACATTAAAGCGACCCTTAAGCATGTTCTTGATACGCCAGTGTACTCGATATCTCGTCCTCATTGCAATTGTTACGAGAACAGAGAGAGTATTGTGTATGTGTATTTAAGATAGCCTCGGGTTTTTCAATTAATTTCTTCAGCATTAGCTTTGCTATTGAAATTTTGTTTTTGATACGGGTGGATTTTACCAGTACAGTGTACCTGATATAAAGATGTAATTGGATTCGTGAAGTACAAAAGGTTCTAGGGGTCGTATTTAAGGATTATCGATTTTATAAAAAAAATACGTTATATATTTAAGATCTCTAATCTTTGGAAGTGTTCTTATTGTTTTTTTTTATTTGATCAATGAATACTTCTTGCATAAACTTCTAAATTCAAATACAAAAATGCAATAAGGTGGATATTAATTCATATTTTATTGTCAAGCAAGTAATATTACACAAAGTCCTAAAACTAGGTTAATTTTCTTCCTCTAAACTAAAACTTTTTCCACATCTAAATTTATTTCAAGTTGCACGAAATTTTACGTGATTATAACACAAAAATCCTAACCTGGAAATTACGGTCTTACGGCCCCATTTTTTATTAAACCCAAACAACCGAATTTCCCTCCTGGCATTATTCATCCATCAGAAACAAACGACACAATTTCCTTATCCATTTTCCATTTTTCCATTTGTTTATTATCATTTCGCATCTAGAGCTGATATGACATTGATGCATGGCCACCTCTGACTCGATCGGAGTTATCGGAATGTCATTAATAAAATAGATTAGAGCATTTAGCCATGATGCTCACCTGTTATCATAATACGAGGATCGACTGGTTGGTCGAAGACGAATTATAGTCTGGGCAAGTGGACAAAATTACAATTTTATATGTTATTCAACAACGAGAATCTAATTGACACATTTTTCCAGCAATGGAAATCTATAAAACAGGTATTTTAATTTTTAAAACACCAAAAATGTATTAAATGAATTCTAAAAAACATTTCATCACGAATAAAAATGGTTAGGATGTTTTTTATTTTGTTAAATCCATAGTGCGGACTTGTAACTGAAATTCTAGATTATATTTTAATTGGAGTTGTACAACATTGTTAGGTAAAAACTTTCATTTCATAAATAACTGAAAAATGTTTTTGTTACAGGTGAGTTGCTGTTAAATATTTTCCGCTGTGTTTCATCGATTTCAAGGTAATAGAATAAATTTTTTTGTGTTTTGTTACTGGTGTCAAACTGGCCATATTTGTAAGTAAACTGAGAAAATTTAAGATCTTGAAATTTTAAAACATAATAAATAAAATTGAATTCTAGCTTTTCCTTCTACGTAATTTAATTTAATATTAACGTTATGGATCTACCAAACCATCTTGGATTTGATTACGTGGGAGTTCAAGGCATTGATGGCTGCTTGGCTGTCTGACATGATGATCTCTTGTCAGCGAAAATTTTTTTCTATATTGAATTGGGTACATTTTTCGATGGCGTAGATTTCAGCTTGGAAAATGCTCGGAGATTTACATGGCCCATATACTCCTATTCCTGTTCCTTCTGTTGCTCTAGATCCATCTATGTACCATTTAATGGCACTTCTCTTGTGTTGAACATTACACCTGTTATGCATACACATGCTAATCTTTGGATTTTTGATAGATTTGCCTTTGTACTGGCCAGCTTTGTTACGCTGCCCCAGACTACTGCTCCGTAAGTAACAGTCTGTCTCACTATTGACGTGTACATTCACTGTCAGCTGAACCATAATTAACCTCTATTCCAATATCCAGCTACCTTGGTGATCTGAATTACCGATTGTTTTATAAGAATAACAGTGGCAATTGTTCTTAAAATTAGTAAGTTTGATAGTGTACACGTAGTTTGTCTATAAAAACACTTGTATATATTGAAACGAAATGTCAAAGTTTTTCTAAATTTTATTGACTACGAAAATGAATTGTCGAAAATTGTAAATTATAATGACTAATCAACACTCACACTCATTAAATCTAATATTAAAACTATTAAACAATAAAAGAATCCGACAAAAATACTCTATAACTAACACTAAAACTACCTTTGAACTGTGAATTTAAACTTTTTCCTCTTCTTATCAAATTTTACTTCTTTTCTTTGTTATGTTAGGATAGATACGGCCCTGTCGTTTTCCTAGTTCTGGCAGTTATGGGCGACCCTTGTCAGAATGACAGTGATTGTATTTTGGGAGCTTCATTAAATGGTATTAGTTCAACCAGTGTTTTATTTATATAACACAACAGTCTTCACGCCTTAACAAACTCAAATCCTTCCTCTTCTTATTAAATTTACTTCTTGTCTGTACGCCTTAACAAACTCTTCGCTCAACAAACCTTACATGTACCATAAGATTAATTTTCAATACACCATACAACATTTTCTTCATCAATACAACTTTCTACAATTTATTCTTTTTTCCTTCCTCAAACCTTTTATCTTCTAAAAATTAAACCTTTGACATTCCCCTTTTTCTTTCAATCAATCTCCCCAAAAATTACCTGTCACTATTTTTTTTGTTGCCTGGTTACCTTCCTTTTAATATACCAGGTGATTATTTCATTGCAGTATATCGAATTCTTACAAACACGCCTATTTTTGATAAAACAAATCAAATAAGTTACGACTTTTTGCGATGTTGCAAAAGCTTGCGTGACCATCTTCAAACAAAAAAGCATAACGAACTTTAGGTTCCTAATACAGTTAGTGCTGTCCATTGATCAGTTGTCTTTTAAGCTTTTTTTTCGACGTCCGAAATGATTTCCACTTCAATTAAATACCAATCTCCTAATGAATCTGACGCTTCTTCTACGACGCCTAATTAGATAGCAGCGCCCTCTTAATAACGAAAGGAAAAATATGAAAAGGACCGGAGATTAAAACCCGAGGATTCTGATTATCCTGACCGTTTTTGTGTTGCTGTGAAACATTTTATTTTATAAAATAGACGGAAATGCAGATGATGTCTTATAGTTTGTTTTTTTATTTTATCTTTGGTATACAATTTTTAATACTTCGTATGAATAGTATGGAAGGAAATTTTTCTTCTTTGCGTCATCTTTACCGCGGGTTGACACAAAAAATTAACGAATGGAATAAAAAGAAGTAACACCTCAAGCAAAAACAAACTAATAATATTCCAGTTCGATATATTTAATTATAAATACATTGCTCGAACTAAAATGTATTTTATATTTAATAGTGATGTAAAGTTTACTAATCCTGCCAAGTTTCATATTCTATAAATGCGACGTTCTGAAGAAACAGAATTGTACTTTAAAAAGCTCTAGATTCGAAACCAAAGCCCCAAAAGCACATAGGAACTTTTCAATCTATTTTAACATGTTCTACATCCCCTAAAAATCTGTAACACGTATTCGTTGACACCCTGTATTCTCGCATCTTAGAATGTTTGGACAAGTCAGTTGCTAGACAGGAAGAATTCTGTCATTCACATTCTTCCAACTCCAAACATGACATAACCTCAAACTCAAAGAAATTTGAAGAAGTTATTCCCTGTGATTATTAAAAAAACATTTTATAGGCTACAAGAAAAATGCTTTTCCCATTTATTAATCGAACATTCTGTGTATCTATCGGATTTTCCATCGTGAAGTTTGGAAAATATAATGTAACTTTCCTGAAACGATTGTAGATCAAACTACCGAAACATTGATCCCGTCGATTCTGTTAAAAGTACAGAAAGTGCTTTTACTACAAGAAAACTCACTTTGAACGGATTCCCCAAACCTTTCAAAGATTTTCATCGAAGCAGGAAATCGCTATTTTTCTTCTTAACCTAAGGGCTGTTTTCTATTATTCTTATGGTTTTTTAAATTTTGTTTCCAGTCCGTTATATTGTTTACTTAACCCAGTTTTCATACTAAGAAATGTAATAATATCTTTTTTAACTTTGATGCCTACACAATATTTCACGCGCAGTTGCATATATTATATTTTTTAGTCGTATTTTTGCTCGCTATACAGGGTGTTTTATTGGAGTGAACCGCATTAAATAATCTGGCGCCCGAGCGTTTTCCGACCAGATGCCCCGTAGGTATTACATCTTGTAAAGTATCGCTTCCCCTTAAGCTGAAGCAACGTTGGAATGAAATCGATGATAAAACGATTCAAAAAGGTCCATGATATTGATGACGTTCAAGATAAATTAGTGGATGTGCTAAACCATAGATGAAGCTCAAAAACCACTAGGAAGCGCGGCCTGTAATACAGTTAAAAATTGATAAAGATGAACTGGAGGCAGAATTAGAGGCTTTAGGGGATGAAATGCTTTTGGATGATGATCAGAGTTAATCAGAGGATGTTCTTAAGGCACCAGAAACTGCGTCTACAAAGCACTTCTTGCAGATAACAATAGTGATACAAAGTTAGAAAACGAGTAAGGAATTTAATTTATCAGATTCGACATCCTAAGACCGGTTTCTGCCTTTCGGCTTCGTCAGTTAGGCTTTTCGAATCCAATAAATAAAATTCCAAACTCGTACAAGTCAGTAGCTATATCCGCTATAAGATAAAATTTTTAGATATGCTGCCATCTATGATTAGAAGAGAGTATTGACAATTATTAAAAGCAAAAAATTCCCGGTGTATTGAGATTGCATACACAATTTGCATTGTGTGTTGCAAAGCCTTTATTTGACTGATCCTAGTCAAAATGTCACTCTCTTCTTTCGTATCCCTTTCAGAGATTAATACAAAGTTAGAAAACGAGTAAGGAATTTAATTTATCATATTCGACATCCTAAGACCGGTTTCTGCCTTTCGGCTTCGTCAGTTAGGCTTTTCGAATCCAATAAATAAAATTCCAAACTCGTACAAGTCAATAGCTATATCCGCTATAAGATAAAATTTTTAGATATGCTGCCATCTATGATTAGAAGAGAGTGACATTTTGACTAGGATCAGTCAAATAAAGGCTTTGCAACACACAATGCAAATTGTGTATGCAACCCCAATATACCGGGAATTTTTTGCTTTTAATAATTGTCAATACTCTCTTCTAATCATAGATGGCAGCACATCTAAAAATTTTATCTTATAGCGGATATAGCTACTGACTTGTACGAGTTTGGAATTTTATTTATTGGATTCGAAAAGCCTAACTGACGAAGCCGAAAGGCAGAAACCGGTCTTAGGATGTCGAATCTGATAAATTAAATTCCTTACTCGTTTTCTAACTTTGTATTAATCTCTGAAAGGGATACGAAAGAAGAGAGTGACATTTTGACTAGGATCAGTCAAATAAAGGCTTTGCAACACACAATGCAAATTGTGTATGCAACCCCAATACACCGGGAATTTTTTGCTTTTAATAATTGTCAATACTCTCTTCTAATCATAGATGGCAATAGTGATACAGTTTCGTAAATATTTTGCTTGGAAGTAAATAGAATGTCATAAAATGTTGAATGTTTTTGGTTTTGTTTTGTACGTTTTTCACTCTTGATAGACTTTATCACAAATTCTTGTATGTCGCAACACTTTTGGAACCCTTAAACCGCTAACATAGACATTACCGAAATACCTTCATCAATGGTATACAATCGTGTACTCATTAAAACAGATTAATGAGATAACTGAAGGTGTACACACGTACTTGAACGATAACGAAATTTCTCTTAATTGTTCAAGTGTATAAAGTTTCCGCATAAGATGTTTTACAATTTTGCGAAATTTAATTTGAGGCGTCGGATCACGTTCGTAATATGCTGCTAACTTTTGTATAGGAAAGTATTAATTAGACAAAAGTGTTTTACCGTATTCTCGAGTAATGAGTTTCACGTCTTGCAACTATTACCCAACCTAAAACTGACGGAAGACTAAAATTATGTATTACGATGAATACAAGTAGTCCAGTCGACGGAGTGTCTTGAAAAAAAATAATAGAATTATAACGATACGTCTTAAGGGGTTGCATATGTCAAAAAATAGAGGTTAGGAACGGGTATATTGAAGTAACTACAATAATATACAATCAAATATCGATTATACATTGTTTATTGGATTTTAGTGATAATAAAACGACATTTTTTTGAATTGAACTGAACAATAATTCCATTTAGATCAGCCCTAAAAATAAAAATAAAATGGTTGTTTATTTGATTCACTGTATAATTACCGTACGCATATTTAGTAACATAAATAACGTTGTACTTACCTACCTATCATTTCTGTATTTTTCTTTTGTATTGTATATACTATTTTTACAATTCATCCTTTATCGAAATAAATTTTCACTCAATCAACTAAGTAATCCAAAAATAAAAATCGATTTTCCATTTTCCATTTTGTTCTGGCCACTATCGACTTTATAGTTTTCCCAAGTTTATCTCTCTTCTCCTGCATCTGCGGCCAGCTAAACTGGCTGACTTTAAACCAGTTTTTTATACCTAACAATTTCACGGGTATTATTTCAATCAGCCAAAAATGGAGCTTCCAAATCAAAATTTCCCAAAGGAAAAAGTAAATTTCTAAGCCTGTTAAACTTTCGATAGAGAAATAGATGTATGCCTCAAATTGAATCGAGGCGCTATTCTTATTTATCTCCGTTCTCTTATATCCAGAGGTGGACTTGCCAAAATCAGCTTTTAAGAAGTTTTCACACAAGTTAAAAAACAAGGTTATGAATTTTAACCAGCACCATCGTGTTCACTATCCTCGAAAACATGGGGTTACGTTAGTTTTGCCCCGGTGAAAGACGCGATTCACCCTTTTGGGGGTGATTTTTGACCGTTTGGGATTGGGGTCAACTCGTGGAGGAGGTCCAACATCAGCATCCTCAAAAACGGGAGGTTACATTAGTTTTATCGAAGGAAGACGCGAAAAATGGGGGCGTCAAAAATTATTTGCGTTTTTCGAGTTTTTTCAGACTCACAAAAAAAATGGAGGTGGCAAAGTTTTTGGCCGAGAAGGAAACTCAAAGGCTATAAACATGACAGTCAGAGTAACCACAAAAAAAAAGAATGCACAAGAAATTTTTGAAAAATTTCCAATTAAAAGGCTAAAGAGTTCATCGGAGAACCACCGCCAAAATTTACTCAGTATTTACTAGTACCAATAGAAGAACTACGGTAATAATTGGTGGCGTTCTAACAGAACATTAGTAAACTGAAGAAACACATGAATATCCTCGGAAATAATATCTGTAGATTATGATAAGAGAAAGAGGAAACGGCGTTGTGATATGTGGCAAAGGTCTACCAAAACAGATTCCAAATATTTGGCGAGGAAAATTTAAGGAACGCTTAAAAACACTTGGCCAGAAGGATAAAAAATGTCTTTTTTTATATAGGAATAATCTACTGAAATGGAATTTAACATTATCAAAATTATAATATTTAGGTAAAATTAAATTATAAATTGAAGAAAATAAATACCCAGACTATGCCTAATCCGATCTTTCTTCTTAAAATTATGTTGTCAGGTAAAATAAAATGAACGTCACCTAAAAATAAAGAAATCATATTATTAAAATAGAATTTAGAAAAATAAACAAGATGGTATTTTATAGATAAAGAGAAACGTTAAAGGTGAACTTACCTAAGGGATTGATTTAATGTGAGATCCTTATTATAGAAAAAATCCTTTTTTAAAAGCTCTGATAGTAATCTAAAAATTTAAAACCAAAATTAAATAATATTCAAAATTCAAAATTTTATTAACAATTTATTTTGGGACAATCTTTATAACAAATTATAATATCAGGACAACCTGTATGGCAAAATAACATAAGGTTGTGACAACTATTTAAAATGAAATGTCAAGATACCAACTTTGATAACTAAATTAGAAATTTATAAAATGTATGAAATTGGACGTCAGAATATAAAGGAAAAGTATGTTAATCGTTATAAATAAAATTGTGCTAAAACACAAAATTTATAATAAAGTAGCATAGAATCAAAATTTTGGAAATAATTAGAACAATTTCAGATATAATTTGAGAATTTTTGTCGCCTTAGAAGGTAACATAGCAACAGAAAAAAAGGAAGGTAGTTAGTTTGTAAAATGGTAGAAGAGAGTTCAGTTTGAAAAATTTAAGAATTTGCCAACCTTAGTTTTGGAAATTATTGCGCCAAATTCTAATCCTTCATTTTTTTGTTATATTTTGTTGTAATAAGAGATCATAGAGTGAATGTGTGTGCGTGCAAGTAATTCTCATAATTAAATTTAGTCTGATCTTTGTTCATGTTTTTTTTTCTATATTCTTTATTAAATAAAATCATCTAATTGTTGAACCATTTTATTTTATTAAAAAGTACAGGAAAAATCAGTAGCGTAAATTAAAAGAGGGCTCTAAAAAAACCTTGAACTCATAATTAAATAATTCCTGAGATCAGAAAGATTTAAGGAGATACAACATCGAATTGAGAATAGTCGTGGTGGTATTAACAAATTATTAAAAAAAAATATTAGCTAACAAAATTAAAAAAATTTCAAATTTCACAAACATTTATTTAAAAAAATTTAGAAATTAAATTAAATGGTTAAAGTTATAATTTAAATATCATAACACTACATTGTGCATAATGTTTTGCTACTTAATCACAATTTCAAAGAACATATTGCCCTCCACTACAGTACGTATTGCCCTCCACTAAAGTACATATTGCCCTCCACTACAGTACATATTGCCCTCAACTGCAGTTTGTACGTATTTTTCTCTCCATCCAAATCATTACTTTTTGTTTTCCCTATATTCTATACAATGTTTTAAACATTTTGTGCCTGATTATGGATCAACAAGTCATCCAGAGCTTTTCATCAAGAATCATTTTTTTTGTAAAATGTAAGATACACTGTCCATTTGTATAAAACTTTTTGGGACAAGCTTAAATCTTAGCTCACCTAACAAACATTCGAAAAAACAGGATCCGGTACTGTTTTTTCCACTTTTTGCACACATATCCAGTCGAGATCCTTTGATTTATTCGATTGCCTTTTGGTAAATTGTCCATAAAATATGGAAGTAGACTAGCGGTTTCCACAGAACGCTCAAAAACAACTATTTCGATTCAATAATTTTGTGCAACTATGACCTACTTGGATATCAGAAAACAAAAATATAAGAGAATCGTCCGGCCGAGAAAAATTCATTGTTAACTGTTGTACCTCAGAGGGAACATTTTTTTTAAATAAAAATAAAATAGCTGTTTTAAAATTGATTTTCAAAAATGTATTTATCAATAATTGATTGTGTATATCACATCACTGACGTGAAGTATGCTATGGAACCAATGCTTATTATGAGCAGGTAGTGTTCTGGACCTCATTATTAATCTATTTTGTACTAGTGATTTATCAACACTAGCAGATACAGCTGTAGCTACATTTGCAGAGGACTCTGCACTTACGGTAGATGAAAATTAAGAAGTCTCCTTAAGGAAACTCCAAACAACAAGAGACACAATAGTTGGTATGGACTAGACAACGGAAAATTAAACTAAATGAAATTAAATCTATCTAAGATAATTCCGAGTGTTTAATTTTCAGACAATTAAACATATAAACTCATACTCATTCAACCGGCAACGCCGCACTAAAATACATTTGCAAACAGCAAGCATCAACAAATAGTTTTTTTTTTAGTTTTTTTTCCCATTACGCTACGATTGATACGTAGACCAATATTTAATGCGCAGAATCTATAACGAATTTTCTAGGCTTATGCTACAGGAGTCACGTCCGCCCTGAAATTCATAATGACGTAATTTGAGTTAATCCTTGTCTTCTCAAGCGGGAGAGAGAGACAGCATAAAAAACTTACATATCTAACGAATCTTTCTAGAACAATCGCGCGAAGCCGGGGGGAAGGGATAAATTTGAAACCGACAAACTTCGCAGATCTAAAATCAGTGCGTCTCTAACTGCGAAACAGGTTAGACCCTCCGTTGACACCAGCTCAACGTAAAAATATTTCGTTTTACACAGTGGTACTTAGCTGCGTATCAGGCGGTCCACTTTATTGTTCATTTTATATTCGAATCTAAACTCAGTGCTTCGTAGTACAGCAAAAACAGTGTCCAACTATCACTCACTCATATCACACGCAAAATATTTTCTGACTGATGCGGTCTTTTTAATTCTTTACCTATGTGCTAGTGTTTGTTAAGCACATATGGTACTTATAATAATTTGTTCATTGATTACCAGTTAATGTAATCCTTTGTTACGTTGTTGTTATTTATTTATTTATTGAACTTAAAATAAACCGTTAAATAACAGTGTTTGTTGTTTTTGTCCATGGAGTTGGGAAGATAAAGATATACAGTCCACTTTAAGAATACCACGATGCAGTTTAAAAAGGCGATGATAACACATCGGTCGTCCTGGGAAACTGGCACAACATAGGGTTTATTCCAGAACCCTCAACACCGAGCATTTTCCAAGCTGAAATCTACGCCATCGGAAAATGTCAGACAGCCAAGCAGCGATTGATGCTCTGAACTCCCACGTAATCAACTCCAAATTCTACATAGGTTTAAATATTAATGCTTTCTCGAAATGATTACAAAATGAACAAATATGTTTTATTAAAATAAAACCATCTGCTACCGGAAACCTATCAGGTCCTAATCCAAAAAACAAGAGACGACGCTTCGACAAATGAATTGTCGTCGCAACGACGCCAGATCATAGTCGCTTGTCATCTATATTCCCTTTATCTAGTCTACAGTGATATTCCCGTTAATTATTTTTAATGAGGACGACATACAAACGAGACGTCTCGTAGAGATGAGTTTTAATGAGGATAAGGGAGGAAGGGTAAAAAACCGAATTTCAAAATTTTTTAGTTCGCGCAGTTGGAGGAAGTAAGCACTGTTGACTCTGATGTATAATTAACACCGCCAAAGATAAATCTTGTTCTCTGTAAAATTGCCTATTTTATGCTTTAAAAAAAAATAAATAAAAATATAATTTTAAATAACGCTTTTGTTTATTCTTATTTCAAAACAACCAAAATTAAAATAATGTGAAAGTAAGCAATGAAGAGTTCAACTAGAACAAACTGTTGTAACAAATTAGTCCAGTCGATAAGAAATTATAATGAGGAAAACTGGATTAAGTTTGGATGTCATTGATTTTCTCTATATCGCTCGATTTTCCAAGTTAAAGCAGTTAGAAAGACTGAATTTTCACTTGAACCAACATGGATTTCAAACAAACAAATCGACAAACAATGCTGTCCACTCTTTTTATGAAAACCTGACTAATTTTGTTGATGCGGGCGAGTGCCCTGTTGATATCTTTTGTGATCTAAGCAGAGCGTTTGACTGCGTCAACCATAACATCCTACTAAATAAATTAAATAGCCAGTACGTTAATCTTCCAGGGGTAACTGAGCAAACAGCGACTACCTGTAGTTCTGATTATATTGACATCAGTGTAGGTGTTCCTCAAGGGTCAGTAGTGGGCCCAATATTGTTTCTAATATATGTAAATGACATCGTTAGAGCTAGCCCATCTATACATTTCACTTTGTCCATACTTATTTCAAAAAAATCTAATTATTCCTTTGAAAAAAGATGTAATGAATTCGCATATTAAATCATGTGACACTTTGAAAGCATTCAAGCAATGTCTTAGGAAATACCTCCTAAAAGGTGGATTTTATTCTTTTTGTAGATGTTCTCAAGTTGCAAAATTGTAGATTGTTGTAGTGATTTTTAAAAAATTTAACCGTTTGTTTTATAAATTACATAAAAGTAAACATATTTCAGTTAGGACGATTAATGTCAGGCGAGGAGATATAACACTTTATCATTTTGTAAAAGTCGGAAAACATTAAATTGTCACTCGTTCGTGTTTCTTTATACATTGCTCATCAACTTTTGGTCGGATTAAAATATTAATAATTCTATTAAGGCCATGTTGGACAAAAGAGTTAATTAAAAAGTCTAATGGCATAGGCCCGAAAGCAAGTTTAAATTAACAAAGGCTAATTCTTGCCTTCAGTAAAAGTAATTATAGGAGGAGAAGCCAAAAGGAATGTTGGGAAAGTGAGAGTTATACATCTTGTATAAAGAATTGCATAAAGTTTATGAATATTAATTTCATCTAAAGAGAGATGTATAATATAAAAAAGTTAGTTGGGATAAGGGAATTTTGTAGATGTTGTGAACTTTATATCATAAGCTGTTAATTAAGTGTAGCTGCAGCAGTAAACGTCACAAGCACGGCGGTTTCAGCGTCAAGGCCAAGCCTAGCTCTGGACAGCCAAAAAAATTCGAGGACAATGATTTAGAGGCATTACTCGAAGCAGATCAGTCAAACACAAGAGGAGCTTGCAGAATCATTGGAAGTGACTCAACATTTGTGAGTAGCTGATTCAAAGGCAACAATGAAAAGGATTTTTTTTTATATATTTTACGACAAGCGCAAGTAGAAAAATACTACGCTAAGCCTGGTCAATTGTTGCCATCGCCCTCAACATCATTACAAAGCCGAAGATGGTCACCCAACCACAAAGCACCTTACTACATGACTGTCATATAGTGAGGACCGAGACTTTTCCCCTTCTCTAATAGTGTGAGACTAGACGGGCTATAGGTGATGCCTCTACTTCACCTACTTAGCCTTCCTTCCTCTGCTTTCTTTTTCATTACAATTTTAATAGATTGCTCCCTCTGGTCCCAATCATCCATCCAACCAACGTTTTGATATTTTCACTCTTTCCCCCATTTTTGCCTCCAAAACCACTACACACTCACTTGACACAAGCAATTAATACAAGATACACCAACTGGCCTAAATATTATACTATTCTTTCGATAATCTACTCTTCAATGGCATGTACTTATAATTAAATCCAATTCCATTGTATCTATAATCCCAGTAACACGATAAGTTTGATGTCTGCTAACGTTGTCTATGGGAGAACTTTATAACTACCCGATTTGACTTGAAATTATCCTGTGTTCTCTAGGAGAGCAACGTGAAACTTCAGTTATTGTTGCATTGTAAAATGTTCTTACGAGATATTTAGTGCTTACAAAGAAGTGTTTTATCTAAAACAAGTGTGATGTTATAATAACAGCCTGGCTTGGTGTCCAAAAATAAAATGGACTACTTAAAATACATAAGACAAATATCTTCCAAGATATACCCATTAGACCAGTTGTTTCTTTTGTAAATTCCCCAACATACCATACTTCAAAATGGCTTAATGAAATTCTCAAAGAACATTACAAAGATCATTTTATCCACACAGTAAATAATAGTATTCAATTGGTAGATAGGATCAATGATGTCCATGTTGGAGACACAGATTATCTAATTTCTTTAGATGTATCTAATCTCTTTACTAACGTACCAATACCAGAAGTATTGGATTTCATCAAGTCACATTTATCCAATTCTAATTTGTCAGACAATGAACTAATTTACTAACAGTTTGCCTCGAACAAAGTTTTTTCTCCTTTAATAACGAAATTTTCACACAAAAGACTGGCCTAGCAATGGGTTCCCCCTTATCCCCTATATTGGAATATATTCATGCATAACTTTGAGAATATCAACATTTTACAGAATAACGTTTTTTACTCAGATATTAAATTTTACTATAGATACGTAGACGACATTTTAATACTATGGACTGGTAACTTAGATAAGTTGAATAGTTTTCTAAACTTCATCAATGACATACATAACAACATAAAATTTACTTTAGAAATCGAGAACAACAAGTCTATCAACTTCCTTGACCTGACTATTTCTTATCTTCATAGCCAGAAGTTTGAATTTAATATTTTTAGAAAACCAACACATACAGGTGTTGTTATAGACAACCTATCTAACCACCCTATTTCACATAAATTAGCATCATTTAATTGTTACTTAGAACGTCTATTAAAAGTCCCATTTTCCTTACAAAAATTCAATAAAGAGCTTGATACTATCAAACAAATAGCCAGTTTCCACAACTATGATTGTAATTTAATAGATAAAATGCTTAATAAAAAGAAAAATAAAATCAATCAGAATAATGCTTATATAACTAACCCCCCAATGGTCGAGCTAGACAATCGTAAGTTTTTATCACTTACCTTTATAGGTAGCTTCTCTTATCGAATAGCAAACTTGTTCAAAGATTCCTTTAAAGTTTCTTTCAAATCTTCCAATTCCATAAGTAAACTTTTTATCAGAAACAAAGATAAAGTCGACATCATGGACCAATCTGGAATTTATAAATTAACTTGCTCCACTTGCCCTTGTTCCTATGTTGGAAGGACTTTCCGAAATTTTAAAGTGCGCTTGAGGGAACATACAAGATGCCTTAATACCAACACCACGGGCTTCTTCCATTTCGCTAACCACCTTCTAGATACTGGATATGATTTCGACTCTATCTCTGGTTTTAGAGTTCTACATACAGTGAGTAATAGATTTCTTCTTGATAACTTTGAAAATCTGGAAATTGCAAAAAACGTCACATTCAATCCCACATGTTCATTAAACGCCCAAATTAACTTCAATAGTACCCCAACTTTTTCAGCATTAATTTAAGAATACTTTATCATTTAATTATTTAATTTCCTTAAAATCTTTTCGATCATAATTTACTTATCCGTACAGTTTTTTCCAATTTTATAACTTACTTTTCTCACGTCAAATAACTTCAACCTTCCATTGTTTTAGCACACTTAAAAAGAGCATCATTGCTCCTTTTCATGCTATTTATCAGCGAACCCCCACTCTTGTCATTTTTCCAATTCTTTTCAGTTTGAAACGGTTTGTTCGTTTCTTTCATTATCTTCGTCCTTTTCTCTTCTACAATTAATTTTTCTTTTTATTGTCTAACCCTTGGCCAAATACAAAAGCTTCTAATATTAAATTTTCGTATTAAATGTTTTCAGTTTAAAATGTTACATTACAATTTCTTATTTTTAAAATAAATTCTAATATTTAAATAATTATATTATATATGTTAACGCCACCTACCTCATATTCAACAAACCATACGTTTTCGATAGTTCTTATTACAGATTACTTTATCATCTTATTAATTAATTTCTGTATTACCCATATTAAATCTAATCATTTCCTATTGGTTAAAATATTTTATGACGTCTCACTTGTATAAAAACTTTGTTGATAAAGATAAAATTTATTCCTTTGTTTAACCAGCTAATTTTTAAAATGTCTCTTTGTTAGTTTAATTTTTAATTTGTATGTAAATGTCCTTATGACTGGTTTTTTTTTTAAAAGCTTAAAAATTTTATAACAATATTTTAAATTTTTATAAATTACATTTATATATTGGGGGGGGGGGGAGTGATTACAACAACAAAAATTTGTACAAAGAGCGAATTTATAGTAATTAAAAAACTAAATTGTTTTGCAAGTCGGAATACAATGTCTCGGGGTAATTCTTCCTGCACAGAGGCAAAACTCCGAGATTATATTCTTGTCTCGTTTTAAAGCTCCCTATGGTGTGCTAAATATTTCCGGAAAGGTTAACTTTGTTACGCAGTACATATACAATTTCAAATCCGTTTAGTACTACAGGGGTTTAACCCCAAACCCCGGGTTAACTCGATTATGATGGAGCTTTTGGAATATTAGTAATGTCGTTTCGGTTTTTCCCTTCATTTTAATTACTGGATCAATGGTCAATTTGCTAAATTCGGGCTTTGAATTTTGTTAAATTTTCGGGTATTTAAATTAAGCAACATTGGAGCGGTGTTTATAGAATAATTATATTAAAACGGTAAATGTTTTACTTTAGATTACAATTCGTAGAATGTAGGGTGGGTGAAAAAAATTAATTTTTCGAGTATCGAATCCAAGAGTTGATTAATATTGACACCTTGATTGTTTGACTGAGGTTTATAAATGCCTCAATCCTGCAGCCTTAAGACTTATTGTACTGTGTCAGTACTTTTGATGGCGCTTTAACCATTCGTTTACTGTTTTGTTGGCCCAGCACGAGATTCCAGCGTGACGTTACCTTATTCTGGTTAGCCAGAACGAGCAAGGTTTGTAGACAGTTCCAGACCAATTTTAATCTGGTTTTGTAACATGACAAGGCCGGTGAGGCAGCTTGACTGTCAGAGTAAATGAGGATTGTTTTCCTTCTATACCCCCTGTCAATATTCTCCCTCAAACAAAGCTCTATAGCATGTAGTTCTGCTTGAAATACTGATGCGTAATTCCCCAATGGTGTGTTTAGGTTGCATCTGGGTGTTTCACCATATATTCCAGCTCCAGTTCCACTTGCGGTTTTTGACCTATCAGTATACCAAACCAATGTTCCTTCCCTATAGTTGTTTGTTACCTCACCTTCCCAACTCAGCTGAACGCTGAAGGGCTTTGTGAAGTTGTTTTTTGGTTAAATACTGTGTCCTTGTTCATGGTTTCCATTACTGCTGTTGGAGTATTCCTCATGGCACCTGTAATGCAAATGCAGGCACTAAAGACATTGAAACCTTACTTTGAATCTTTAATAAAAAAATACTTTTACACTTTTTCATATTTTAATGTTGAAATTGTCTGTTAAAACTCTATTAGCCATCCAAGAATTTAAAGACATTAAACATGTAACAGATTCATCGTTTAGTGTCTATTCCTTCGTTTGGTATTTGTTAGAGAAGCCCTAGAAAATACCTCCCTTGACCTTTTCGCTAAAACAAAACGATATCAGTAGGTGCCTAGGTTTTTTACTTTTACGGCTTGGAATTCGATGACGTAAAACGCCGCAGTAGATTATTTAAATCGCAAAAATAGAAATAATTGCTTTTCAAAATTTTAAAACACCTACTTAATGTCCGATCGAGGCGTCCCTTATCCAAATTTTTCCAATTGCGAGTGTCTCTGATTAAGTTTTTCAGTGCTACATAAAGTTGTGGGTCTCTTTATCAAACTGCTATCTTGATGGTAATATCTGCTACTGTTTATTGTTTAATCCTTACATTGTGATGGTATGTTAAATTAGTTAAATTGTTTAGTACAGTGAATGTTTTGATGGAGTCAAATAACTTGAATTTAAAAGACAAACTGAATTACTAAAACATCGTTTTATTCAACATATTTACAAAAAAGGAGTTGTTAATTTATTATCAAAGAAACGACATTTTTATGAATCAATTCGGAACGAGCATGATTGAAAGAAAATTGATTATTATTTCAGATTAGTTATTTAGGTAAAAAGAAACTCGAGAAATTCTAGGATCTTTTTATTGACTAGTCCATTTATTAAAAGCCGGCGAAATAATGAATCACTCGGAATCATCGGCTTATAGTAAACGAAGCAATTTATTAAAAAGGTCTCCTAATTGCTTCGGAGTTCCTTTTACGTAGTTATGGCTTTTTTAAGAAATTACTACAGTTTCCACGGAAAAAGAAACTAGAAAATTTCAGATACTTTTATTATTTTTATCTAAAAGTCTAATTTTTTGTAATGCAATATTGTATTAAAGACCAACGAGTTGTTTTGAATTTGAATTTGAATTAGATTTTGAGATTTTAAAATATTGACAATTAGTTAAAATTAAAATAAAACACAAAATACCCAGACTATGTACAATCAAAAGAGATAATTTGGCTTTTAAATATTAATTGAAACAGCACCTAAAAACGTAAGCAGATTTACTAAGAAATAAGAGAATTATGAATTAACTTACCTTTGGGATGATTTAATGTGAGATAACTATGACAATGAATAGCTCTGATAACAACCTAAAAAAATTTTTTAAACCAAAATTAAATAATATTCAAAATTCAAAATTTTATTAACAAATTATTTGGGACAATCTTTATAATAATGAAATGTCAAGGTACCAACTTTGTTAACTAAATTAGAAATTAATAAAATGTATGAAATTGGACGTCAGAATATAAAGCAAAAATATGTTAATCGTTATAAATAAAATTATGAAAGCTAAAACACATAAAACTTATAATAAAGTAGCACAGAATCAAAATTTTGAAATAATTTAAGAGTTTTTGCATGACGTCAGAAGGGAACCTAGCAACAAAAAAAAAGAAAGTGGGAAGTTTTTGAAAAATGGTAGAAGAGAGTTCAGTATAAAAAAATTTAAGAATTTCTAATTAAAAAAATAGTTAGGTTTTTTGAGATGGTGAAAGTTTTTGAGTAGAGAATAATTTAAGAAAATACTTTAATTTAAAAGAAAGTAGTTAATTGGAAAATGCTAGAAAAAGGAGAAAGAAAATTATATTAAAATTATTAATCGAAATTTCAAAAACAGAAATTAGTGAAATAAAGAAAAACTTTGTATTCTGAGGTCTAATGGTAACTGCGACTATGTTTAGTGTTTAATAAGCGAAGTATCTAGAATAATATTTAAGCAAAAACTTGCCTGGAAGATAGTGATTTCACATTCTGTATATCCTGAGAATTGGTTCCAGAATAATTCACTCAAACCAAGAAAATATCCTTTGAAGAATCCACAAAGTTGGAGGAATCACATCATTAGAAGTCTTGTCAAAATACTTAACTGGTTGTACGATTTGAAAGAAGTTAAAGAACAAATAGTTGAGGTATACACTTTCCATTTTTACTAATTGCGTGCTTATACAGATAGCAAAGTGAATCACGTGTTTGCGTTTTAAGACAGACAGGTTAGCCAATTGCCAACCTTAATTTTAGATAATATTTCGCCAAATTCTAATTTTTCAATTTTTGTTATTTTTTATAGTATTAGAGTGAATATGTGTGCGTGTAAGAAATTCCCATAATTAAATTTAGTCTGATTCTGGTTTATGTCTTTTCGTCTATATTCTTTATTAAATAAAATTATATAATTGTTGAACCATTTTATTTTATTAAAAAAAAAAAATACAGAAAAAAATCAGTAGCATAAATTAAAAGAGGGCTCTAAAAAAACTTTTGAACTCACAATTAAATAGTCCCTGAGGTCAGAAAGAATTTCAAATTTCACAAACATTTAATTTTAAATCCTTAAATTGGATTAAGTGGTTAAAGTTACGATAGTAAATATCATAACAAAATTAAATTAAATCAAAATAATTAAAAGTAGTAATAATTTAGTAAATATAAAAAATTATAACGAACAATATACAGGGTGAAGAAATGAATTATTACTAATATATAATATACCTATATAATAATATAAAATATTACCTATCCGAAATTAAATAAAAAAAACCTGAACCTATGCAAACTTCAAAACAATGGAAACTTTTGCCCTCACTATTTATATCTTGCATAATTTCCCAATTTTCATTGCATTTTCCAGTCTAAAACACGACGTAAATAACATCAAAGCCATGCAAATGATATATGTGTTTATTATTCAAATGATTAGTGACTTTATGGTTTAAGCTTGGCCAGCCTGGAGACTAGTTTTACATAAAACCGAGACCCGAAATCAGAATTCAAATTAAGAACCATTAATGTCAAACTAAAAGAAAAACAACGTGTGGTAAAGGCGACAGACATTTAAATTTTCCGGATGTTGTATGCGACCTGTTAGAGGGATATTACACTTGTATTACAAAATTTTTATGTTTATGTTGGACTTAATTATATGCGGTAAGTTGATTTTTGTAAATTGTATGGACGTTTTTAACTATTTTAATGAATAAGTATCAAAATATTATTTTTTCAAAAATAAAACACAATATTTATGTATAAAAAAAAATGCGAGGCTTGTACTAAAGTAAAAATTGCAATTGTATGGTTCAAATAATCGATTTAGTCCAGCCATCTGAAAAGTTCTAAAAAGTATCTATCGAGTGTTCTACTTTAATATATTGAAATGATAATGACAGCAAGTTAACATGGAACTATCATCTAGAAAACAGAGTCAAAAGAGCATACATATCTTATGAACAGTGCCGTAGAACCATTGGCCGCACCTGGAGAATGTCACCTAAGACCTGGATCTACACCTATGCTAACGTACGGTGAGATTGTCTGGGGAGTCAAAACTAGCCAGCAGACAGTCGTACGCAAATTGGATCAAATCCAAAGAATCCTCAACATAACGGGGGGCATGAGAACCACACCAACTAGAGCAATGGAGGTGATCCTTGGTCTCACCCCCCTTGATAAATTTATTAAGGAGGCTGTGGTGATGACCATGACACGGCTACGCTCTATAGGTATACAACCTGACGTAGGATCTGGTCAGTCGAGGTGTAACTTGTGGCACGAGGTCCTTGGAGAGGTCCCACTGCTACAAGCCAACACAGATTCGATTGCACCAAGATATGCCTTTCACAGGCCCTACAGGGTAATGACAAAAAACGTACAAGAGGCTACATTGGCAGCAGGTGCCTTGTGCATCTACACCGATGGGTCTAAAACAAATGAGGGGTCAGGCTGTGGAATTTATTCACTAATATACATATACAAAAAAAAATACACAGAGTAGGGCGAGATTTAGTATATGGCTTCTCTTACATTTAACCCTTTAATAACATAGATATATACAAATAAAAGCTTACGTATAATTACAAAAACATAAATAAAAACTTAAGTACACTACAAAAGTAATAAATAAAAGCAATAAATAAAAGATTTAAGTTTACTGATTCTCAAGTAGATAACGCTTTAGTCTGGATTTAAAGACATGACTGGATATTATATTTTTTAGTTCCAAAGGTAGGATGTTATATAGACTAACTGCATTAAAAATGAAACTGAAATGAACGAATCTCAATATAAAATGGGCAATGGGTTCTAATGCCAGTGTAGCTCAAACAGAGCTCACTGCTATCTCCATCGCCGTAAAAGAGACTACCAGAAGAAACATTACTGGTAATAATATTTACATCCTCACGGACAGCAGACAGGCACTATTAGCTCTGGATAGACCACGCATTACATCAGGTCTAGTAGTAGAATGTCACCAGGTCCTGATCGAAGCTTGCAACAACAACGTGGTCATTTTAGCTTGAATCAAAGGTCATGGAAAATAACAAAAGGCAACCGTGCAGCTGACTCATTAGCTAAGAAAGCAGCCTCTCATAAACTTTTGGGATCTGGCACTTTCATAAGCTTATCGGCATCAGCTGTGGCTGACCTACTAAAGAACCACACTCCCTTGACAAGTTTAAGGGTAGATGGGACGACGAAACAGGTTGCAAGCTAGCCAAGGAACTATTACAGTATCCGAACAGCGAAACAGCCAAAAGATACAGGACTGTGAACAGACAGAACCTGCGCACAGCCACAGGTATCCTGACTGGCCACTGTCATTTACGAAAACACCTCTACAGGATGGGGTTATCTGGCATTCCACTGTGTAGAGGATGTGAACAGGAAGACGAGACTGTCGAACACATTCTTTGCGAATGCCCGACACTCTCACAAATAAGACATTCTCTTTTCGGCGAGCAGTGGTTAACACATGCCAACATGAGGGAGCCACCTTCAGGCGACGTCATCACCTACTTTAAACAAGTAGGCTGGCTGACGAACTAGAAGGAAGGCTCAACCTCAGAAGGACGCACAATGGGCCAAATGTGGCCTACGTGCTGTGGGGTGACCCACCCTTCTAGTTTTACAGATACAGAGAGATATTAATGATAAATTCTACGACTTTTATTACTTTATAAATCCTTTATTTTCTAATTTTTATATCTGACATTTTTTATATCTCATCTCTCATCAATCAAACATGTCATATCCTTTTTTTTAAAGTCCTAAAAAATTTTTGATAGATTTTGATTGATAAAACTACTTTTTTCGAGAAAATAAGTTTACAAAAAAATCTAATAAAATTGAAAGTTGGCACAGAAAGGTAAATTAAGTAGAAATAACAAATATATAAGTCAAAATCAAAGAAAAACAATTTCTTGATGCATTTTAACGGAAAAAACTTTTTTTTCCGAGAAAAACTGATGGTTTAATCTACAAAAAAAAATGAGAAAATTGAATATTGGCACAGAAAAGCAAGTTAAGTACAGGTAACACTTGCCTCATTAAAAAATAATAGAAATTAAGGTGTTATATTTTACAGGAGTTTAATTTCCACCTTTTTTTATAGAATTATTGCTACTTTTTATATTTTTTTTGTATTTTAAACATTTCACTTTGTTGTTGTTAATTTGGGTACAGCGTTTTATAGCAACGTTGATTGTCAATTATAATTTTATTTCGTTTTATGGCGAGTGACTTTTTCAGCACCCAAACAAATATTTGACACTTGAATTTTCCTCGATAACACCTAAACATACATGCTCCAAATATTATATCCAATAATATCGCCGTCGAAGCGTAACAGACATATTTGAAATCTGATAATGTTTGAACAAAATATCCGAAAAAAGAAAACAAAAGAAGCGCTGAAGCTTCCAGACAAATAAAAAGGATAAAAAGGTTCGCCCAGAATCTAGATAAAGGGAAAAAGTAATAATACGAGAACGATATATGGTTCTTGACCCACACCGCCGAGTTTGTCAACAATATTAGAAAAATTCAAACGTTTTATTGGACGGATTTTGGGAAAAAATTATGTTTAGCCTTCCATAAGAATTTTTTATTTGATTAGTTATACAGCGTACTCTCTAGTAGCAGTTAAAGTTAATGTTAAATATATAAATATAATGACAAATAAACATTCAATATGACTATGAGTTGCCAGGTATCGCACCAGTCTTTATCATAGAAACATTAGAGGTTATGAAACATAAAAGTGGAAAGGTGCTAGGTTCTGAAAAAATACCCTAATTTATATAAATCTCGAAAAGTAACAAACCTAATTGATACAAAGTCAATTAGAGGAGGAACTAGAGAGAAAAAAATATCTCTATAATGTTAACATATGCCCGCTTACTCCCCTAGGCCCGTAAAAGCAAAAGAGACAGAAGTATGCTTTCAGTAACTGTTTCACTCAAAAAGCTATCGCGCTCGTCACAAGCAAATGTGCTGTCAAATGCACTAATATGCGTATGGGTTTGACATTAGGTTATAAATAACTTAAGCACTCCCGAAATTATAAACTGGGGCGACACCACATTTAAAATAAGTATTCGGATTACAAGGCATTAACGATAAAATGTGGAAACATCATTCGTTATTTATTTAGTTTAATCTTACATTCCTTTTTGTTTCAGGTACGTATTCCAGAAAATACACTGAATAGGAGAAAATGGTAAGAGTTCATAAATGTTACCTTGTATAAAATATTTAGTTGTAAATCAGTTGAGCTCTCTAACTACAGTTCGTTGCTCAGAAATATCCCAATTTCAACTGAAGTATCTGTCGTTTATTAAACCTAATTTCGCTTAATTAATTAAATTATTGGCAATAGGGCTTTCCGATTATTAATTAATATTGCTATGGGGCCTCTATAGTATAGTAAAATATTAGCTCAAGGAATCTTCTTTTATTAATGGCCTCGAATCGATGGCTAAATGGCGAATATTGTTTTCCAAAGAATAGGGTAGTGATATATATTCGCCCGAAATAGAAGCAGAAGCAGGACAATTTATGTCTTGCTATATGCTTTAAAATATTATAATATAAATATTAAGTCATATAATGAGCTGTAACTAATAGATAATAGACAATAAATTTTGTAATTAATATTGAATTACTATTTAAAGTAAGTAAAGAGAAAAAATCTAAGAAATAAATCAAAATAACCTTGTTTATTTTATTTTCAAGTATTGGTAAGTGTCTCATTTTATTTCAAGTCTGCGAAAACCAGCAGGAAGCAGAAAATAACTTTTTTAAACAATCCACTTTTGTCTTGGCCAGTGATTACCCAACCATTAAGGTGATTAGGGCTGGAACAGCTCAGTTCCCATCTAATCCCCGACATGGTCCTTCGAGCCGGATAAAACCCCGATAATTTACCTTAAATATGTTTTACATGATTAATGAGATTCTATTACTGTTACAAATATATTTTCTTTTCACTTAAATTGCCATAATGTATAAATAATACGGACCATAACCCACATTTTTCTTTATTATAAGCTTGATAAATACCAAAACCGGTGCAATATGTAATATAATCCTACACAATTTAGTAAAGTACCTCGTAAAACTCACCTCTGCAAGCAATTACATTCAATAATTTCATTCCGACCACCATTTCTCCCTTCACGTGACTCTAGTTCATAATAACTTCTGGGAACGTCTCGAATTTATGACACTTGCCATGTCTCCATTCCCACTCACTATAATCAGGAGGGGTGGTCGACCGTACGAATTTTATGTCGCGAAAACCATGAAACAAATCTGGAAAAACCCGAGAGAAGTTTTGTTTTTCTTAAGAAGGTCGAATGAACTAACATGAATATTTTATAACCCCGATTATACAACTCGTCATAAATTTAGCCAATTTTTACTTAGTTACCATGTATTGAATATAGCGAATATACCCTTGACGACGTGGTGTAATCGTTTTTGTATTTCATACTATCCTCCTCGCTCGACGTATTTCTTCAAAACACCACTCGAGCTGCTCTCTCGTTTATTTTCGAAGCTCTTGTGATATTACTACAGATTATTTTTTGAAAGTTTCCGAAGGTACGTCCAAAAAATAACTTTTGAGACCACCACACCCTGTAGAGTATCAATTGAGGATACTTAACAGAATATTATGATGTAGATTCAAAAGAAAAATTGTCTTTTACAGCAGGAGACTTGTCCGAGTTAGGAATGACGTGGCCTTACTTTTTAACGTGCAATTTCCTAGATAGAGGATAAAAACAAGGGGCCACTCTTATTTACGCGGCTATTCAATCATGTCCTGGACAAATCAAGATTTATTCCATACACTTCCAATGATTTTCATTCTCATTCGCATTCTTAATAATGAAAAAACCGAGACAGAATGCAATTAAGTGATGATGACACACTATAGTTCTATAAACTACTATTGCTGGTATTTTTTAAAATACAAGTAACTGAACAATTAAACGTCAAACTGTCTTCTGTCTCATTCAATCGATAACTTTTTTTTTTGGAGTTTTTTAACCGACATTTTTCACTTTTCCGTACAATTTTTCAAATATTTTCTTTCATACAAACTTTGTCTTAGCAATTACAAATACAACAAAAAAGAATTAGCCAAGTAGGCGCAGCAGTTCTGAAGTAATGCGCTTACATACATTCGTCAATTGATTTTTTTATACAGGGTGCGCCAATTATTTCCACTCGATTTCTAGCACCGAAACTAAAAGAGATATCAACAAGATTTTTTGTAGGGGTAGACAGTGTCACTCGGACTACAATTTTAAAATATTTTGATGTATACAGGGTGGCTAATTTTTGTGGAATTAAACACCCTGTATACGATTATGTCTTCTGATTCTATTTAATATTAGATTTACGGTATTTTTTTGTATTTGTAAATCCGACGCGGCGTTGACAAGTTATTCCTATTTTAAACAGATTTAATGAAAAAACAGCACTTCAGAAATATTAGCACAAAAACCACATTTTTTAAAACATTCCTCAAAAAAGCTACTATGATGTAAATGAAACATGCACCTATCACAATAATTACACAACATCTTCACCTGTTGCACAGGGTGTTTACCGATGGCGTGCCAATAGTCTAGTTTTCAAATGGCAATAACTTAATTTTTTCAAATGGGACACCCTGTATATTTTTCTTCAGTTAGAAGCTCTCCCTAATACGCATTAAAAAAATATAGGGTTTTGCACATTTAACTTTACTATTTACTTTAATAATTGACGTTAAGTCACAAACAACATATTTTACACAATTTTTAATAAGAAAACTACAATAGTGAAAGTTAAAATTTATAGTAGGTGTTCAAAATGTCTTCCATTTTCATTTATACATTTTCTTGCTCTTTTTTTCATTGATTTACGCACATCTCTTAGCATTGCAGGAGTCACCTGTCTAAATGCTGCAGTAATTCTTTCTTTCATATTTTCTTTTGTGGTAACCTCTTCTTTGTAAACAATATTTTTAATAAAACCCTTCCTATCCAACGATCCTGAAATTCCCTATTTAACCAATTGCGAACATCTAATAGGTAATGTGGTGTGGCACCATCTAATTGAAACCACATTCCGTTGCGATAATTTTGAGGCACATTTTGCAATAAGTTGCGAAAATCATGTTCTAAAAAATCTAAAAATATAGCTCCATTTACAGTCCCATCAAAGAAATAGGGACCAATTACATAATCACCTATTATTCCAGCCCACACATTCAAAGACCATCGATACTGTGATGTGGTTCTAAATAAAAGTTCATTGTGGTCCGAATAATAATGGAAGTTGTGTCTATTTACACAACCGTTTTTATGAAACGTGGCTTCGTCGGAGAATAAAACTTTGTTTAAAAAGTTACGCTCTGTATTTATCTTGTTTATTAACCATCTACAGTATTCCACTTTACGCGCGAAATCACGTGGTAACAATTCTTGGTGAAGCTGGATATGATAGGGGTGGAAATATCTAACTGATTGCTTAATTGCCTTGTGTTTATATTGGGATCTTCAACTATACTGATCATTACCTTATATTCGTTGTCAATAGTAACAGCTGTAGTTTCACGTGAATGTTTTTCATACTTGACGGATCCTGTTCTATCAAATCTATTCTTTAAATTCTCAAAAGTATCCTTTTGTGGATGACGTCTTCCTGGGTATCTTTGACGATAGACCCTACTAGCAAGAAACGAATTTTTTTGACATTCACCCAGTATCCATATCGTATCAATATTTTCTTGAACATTATAATTCCTATTAAAATCTATTTTTTATACACAATACCGATTAAATATAGTAGACGTGATACAATACAAAATTTTATGTTGACAATTAATGCCATAACAAAATATACCTACTGTCATTTTCATAGGTAACTTGATTTCTTATTAAGAATTGTGTAAAATATGTTGTTTGTCACTTAACGTCAATTATTAAAGTAAATAGTAAAGTTAGACGTGCAAAACCCTATATTTTTTTAATGCGTATTAGCGAGAGCTTCTAACTGAAGAAAAATAAACAGGGTGTCCCATTTGAAAAAATTAAGTTATTGCCATTTGAAAACTAGACTATTGGCACGCCATCGGCAAACACCCTGTGCAACAGGTGAAGATGTTGTGTGATTATTGTGATAGGTGCATGTTTCATTTACATCATAGTAGCTTTTTTGAGGAATTTTTTAAAAAATGTGGTTTTTGTGCTAATATTTCTGAAGTGCTGTTTTTTCATTAAATCTGCTTAAAATAGGAATAACTTGTCAACGCCGCGTCGGATTTACAAATACAAAAAACTACCGTAAATCTAATATTAAGTAGAATCAGAAGACATAATCGTATACAGGGTGTTCAATTTAAAAAAACCAAATTAATTTTCATTTCACAAAAATTTGCCATCCTGTATACATCAAAATATTTTAAAATTGTAGTCCGAGTGACACTGTCTACCCCTACAAAAAATCTTGTTGATATTTCTTTTAGTTTCGGTGCTAGAGATCGAGTGGAAATAATTGGCGCACCCTGTATAAAAATGGTGCTCTATTTTTGTTTCGTACTAAATAAGAAATGGTTATCAAAATCCTGCAATTTTAAATCAACTTAAGCATTAAAATATGATTTAAAATTAGTTACAAATCTAAAGTAAAGAGTACAGATAATTTACAAATTTTTCTTAGCATATATAACTTGAATGCATTGGATTTCCTTGAAAAAAGTCACACAAATAGAACTCAAAAGGCATCAAGCGAACGACTTGTGTTTGCGAGCGTGGAAAATAACAAAAACGTACAAAAAGTTTTCACGGAGTAATGTTAAAGACAATGTAATTGTCGTAGCAATCTTTCTGAAACACGCTACGGATATTACGAACGTTTTAAAAATAAGGAAAAATTACCGTGTTAACGTTGAAAAAGTTTCTTCTTTTTATAAGCTTAATATTTCTTTTCCACTCACATAAAATGATTTACATTTTTTATATGCGACCCTTTATATTTTATTTATTTTAAAAAGGCATTTATCCGTTCTTCAAAGAGATAATTATATATTATAATGGTGAGTGATTTTTCTTTTTATTTATTAATTTTTATTTTACCTTCTTTCGTAAATTTAGACAGAATGTGTTTTATAAATTGTTGTTGTTGTTGGGCACCACTGTATTTATTAATCTCAATCTCGGGTAGTACGGTTCTCTAAGAGGTTAGATTTTTATAAAAGTCAATAACAACGAACGCAGTGAAAAATTATAAACATTTATTAAAGAAAAATTAACGATAAACTTTATCAATACAGGAACAATTGTTTGGTGTAATACGGTAAGTGTAGTTTTTATTAAAATAATATTTGTAATTAGTAGAGTAAATAGTAAAGTTAGGGAGAGCTTCTAACTGAAGAAAAATAAACAGGGTGTCCCATTTGAAAAAATTAAGTTATTGCCATTTGAAAACTAGACTATTGGCACGCCATCGGCAAACACCCTGTGCAACAGGTGAAGATGTTGTGTGATTATTGTGATAGGTGCATGTTTCATTTACATCATAGTAGCTTTTTTGAGGAATTTTTTAAAAAATGTGGTTTTTGTGCTAATATTTCTGAAGTGTTGTTTTTTCATTAAATCTGCTTAAAATAGGAATAACTTGTCAACGCCGCGTCGGATTTACAAATACAAAAAAACTACCGTAAATCTAATATTAAGTAGAATCAGAAGACATAATCGTATACAGGGTGTTCAATTTAAAAAAACCAAATTAATTTTCATTCCACAAAAATTAGCCACCCTGTATACATCAAAATATTTTAAAATTGTAGTCCGAGTGACACTGTCTACTCCTACAAAAAATCTTGTTGATATATCTCTTTTAGTTTCGGTGCTAGAGATCCAGTGGAAATAATTGGCGCACCCTGTATATAGATTGAGATATCAAATACTATTAAACGAGCAAGGTTTGTATGTGTGTATGTGTGTCCAGAGGATCTCGAAATCCACTCGTCAGAATTCAATGAAACTTTCAGGGTAGACTAATTCCTATCTAAATCGGCGAAAAATGTAGGTCTCATGTCTGTGAAAATTCGATCTTCCGAGATATTTACAAGAAAAGTTAAGCTTTTAGTTTTATTTCCTAGCAACGGCACATAATAATAACTTGTTTCTATAGTAATATATACTATAAAGGATAGATGAGTACAGTCAAAGTGGGGATATAACGTCACATTCCATAGGCGTACTTTGCAAAATAAGTTTCTATAATATAAATAAGGTCACAGCATATAAAATATATATACGCACTTCGTAGATTAAATTTTGAAGTTATATTATTTACAAAAAATAAAAATAAACTTTATGCATCCGACACTTTAACATTGAACGAATTAAATTTAACCAATAAATAACAAGGAGGATTATATGTTGGGATTAAATTAAATCTCTTGGCATTAAAAGTAACGCTTCAGTACTTACCTAAACTCAAAGATTAAAAAAAAAGTTAGTTCAAGAACTATCTTTAAAAGTCACTGTCTTCACTAAAACTACTGGCATCACTATAATTGTCTTTTCTGATGTTTATTATTATCGGTTCTATTAAATTATCCATTGATATATCCACTTTCCTAAATGAATTTTCCACATTTTTAAACATGATCAATGAATTTTCCCCAATGTTCTCTATTTACATCTGAAACTGCCTTCAAAAACAAATTTCGCACATCAGGAAATTTAAATGTTTTATTGTTTTGAGAAACATAACCTTTTAATAATTGAGACCAGATCAGTTCAATGGAATTTAACTCTGCGTGGCTCGGAGGAAATCTGAGAATTTTAATTCCTTTTTCTCTGGCCATCTCATCCATAATATATTTTTTGAATTTGTTTTTATGTTGCCTTGCTATTACTAATAATTCTGCCTTCAAGGATTTAGGAGGACTGATAATATTTTTAGAATGAAGCCATTTTGAAATATATATTAATACAAAATTCTGAATCAATTAAAATACATACGATACGGCTATGAATAAATAAAGTCTGACTTATCTGTCAAAAGAACAAATTTATTACAGTAAAAACCATGGAAACAAGAATCTAGACAAAAACTATATTAGGCCGATCAGATGTATTAAAATTTAAATTTTAACTACAAATAAGCATTGAAGGATGAGGTAAAAATAAAATTTCTACCTCTTGAACCTGTACTACGTTCTGCAAATTAAATACTGCACTCCTTTCTTCTGTATAGTATAGTAGTAAAAAGGTTTGACTTTATTTAATTTCTGGCGTTTTAATCAGAAAGAATTCAATTTTAAATTTGTCGCTTTATATAAAAAAGGAAAGGTTCATTTGACGGACATAAATAATTTGCTTGTCAAATGACAGCCATCTTATTAATTCAAAGTTGAAAATACAACGTTGCCAATTCAATTGCAGAAATCATGGGTTTAGGTAAATATTTATAGGAACGTTGAGTAACACTGTTAAAATGGACACTTGTCTTCCCTTCCCCGATAGTGTGAGACTACCCCTTACGGCTACTATTTTATTATGCGGACAGTTTTAATATTTAAGTTTTCATGATCAGAGAGAGAGAGAAAGAATTTTTGAAAAAATATGATATCAATATCTGCCACACCTCGAGAGTCTGGTCACAGGTTTTTGTGGAGGTTTTTACCCAAGTATGAATATCAGACCTATAATTTTCCTTCACTGCAGATCAAAAAATAATAAAATCAATTGAACATAGAGTTTTTCTTATATAGTGATAAATAGAGTGAGCTGAGCGATCTTCTGTTGACGGGACGTGTGCCCTACACGCTGCTGTTGCACGTCCCGGAAACGGGGCCTGTCCACCGTGACAATTCGCGAAGATCAAGCGTCAGTAGAAGTTGCCCTAAAAGGGTGAAATCCCCAGAAACTAGGCAACTTTAATGCATTTAACTAACCTCTGTGACAAGCAGTTGATAAACGTCAACAATAGCTGCAGCCAATTGAAAATTAACACTGACAGCTTTTTTAATTTTCCCGCCTACTTTCAAGCCAATCGCCAATCAACTTTTTATTTATCTCCCTATCAGTAGTTCAAGTAGATGTCGCCCACTCCGTGATTTTCGCGAGTTAATTAATTAATAATTTGTCATGTTATAAATATACTTAAATTATATACTCATTGGGCTGCTTAAAAATGTAGATTTGAATATTAAGAGCGAAGCTCGATGACCAGATATTTTTGTTAATAAAAGCAACTTTTGAGTATAAAGGAACGTAGTAGTAGTTTGAGTTTTAGAACGACCTACATACAAAGCATTTAAGAAAGTTAAGTAAGCAATCCAATCTGCCATAAGACAAATGACATAGCACACGCAATCTGACACATGTCATATCCAGAACAACTTCTGCAATCCACTTTGAACTACTTACACTCAAGATACGTTCGCTACTCTCACAGGTAAAAGGGATTTTGGGATTTATGGTCCCTACACCGCCGCTCGCTATCATGCTTATGGCTGGGAGCAAACATAAAATATGTATAAAACAACCGGCATACACCGGTGCAGATCGGAGCAGAACAGAGTAGTGTAGAACTGGAGTAATTGTGACAAGTGTTCGCGCTTCCTAAAATGCTCTTAATGGATGTTCAGCGGTAATTCTCGCCCGTAAACATGTATGCATAGGGAGAGCGTTGAAAATGAGATGGGGGTGTCTTAGAAGGAATAATTTAAAATTGCAATTTTGCACTTTACCGGATAATAATTTACCGGATTTAAAAAACCGTAAATAAATAATATTGTCTATTAGGTAAGACACAAGAGCAGAAGATAACGATCAATTCTAGATTATGTTAGATAGTCAGGCGACACTTCATAATGTAAGTGTCATCTAGATTGACGTAAAAATGCATTGAAGAACTGGTTATCAAGCGATCGACTAGAAATTGCAAAAGGGGGGTCAAAGTAAATTACACTACCAGGACATTAAAATACACTTACTACATGTCCCAGGACGCAGGTACTGGAAATCACACATTGGAGAGCAGTGATCTTCTCTCTCTATACAGGAATCAGCTGAAGATAACAGGATTATGACTGGACATGGACATGAACACATTTAGTAGGCTATGGGGATTGTAAATCATTTAAAACTATGGGGATTCTAACTCAATGAAAACTAAGCGGGTTCTAAATCATTTAAAACTACGGGGATTCTAACTGAACGGGCGGGTTCTAACTCAAGGAACAGACGTAAGGTGGCACGAAAGTACGTAAACAAAAATCATGCGCAGTGACAGAAGGGCCTTAGCTAATATCTCTGTTATTATTGGTCCGATTTGAACGAGGAAAACGGTACAGGGTGGGGTATACAGATTAAATAGGTAAACAAAAATCATGAGAAGAAGCGTTACCAAAAAGGCCTTGGCTAATATCTTTGCTATTATTGGTCCGATTTGAACGAGGAAAACGGCATAGTAATGTATGGGGTATACAGATTAAATACAGTAAAGGAGCAGTACTCATTTTACAATCAAAACCCTCATTTTTACATGTAAATCTAAGGTTCAATTTAGCGATTATCCTTTAGGATAAAAATATTATCTAACCAGTTGTTGAATCATAGCGTACTGTACGATATAAGCGCGAGTTAAGAATGGAATCAACAGGAACAGGAACAATTAACTTTTAACTTAAAAAAAACTTGTTCTCTTTTTCTAGCAATAATTAATTTTATTTATTTATTTTAACTAACATTTCTTACAGACGCATAATTTGTCCGCCAATATATAACGAGTCGGGTTTCAAAAACTCATTAAAATGATACTTTTTCTTAATAATAACTTTACAGATCGCATTTCGTAACGAAACGTCTATTTGTCTTTCTTTTCTGACGACAAAAATCGTTTCTAAGCAAACCCTCTGCTGTTTTCGTCCATAAATCTCAATTCGCCGGAATCATTTTTTCCAGATATCCGTCTCGATTTTCTTGGATATAAATTCCATTCGCTATTCGCCCTGTTTGATCATGAATATCTGGTCACCGAGCTTCGCTCTTAATATTCAAATCTACATTTTTAAGCAGTCCAATGAGTATATAATTTAAGTATATTTATAACATGACAAATTATTAATTAATTCGCGAAAATCACGGAGTGGGCGACATCTACTTGAACTACTGATAGGGAGATAAATAAAAAGTTGATTGGCGATTGGCTTGAAAGTAGGCGGGAAAATTAAAAAAGCTGTCAGTGTTAATTTTCAATTGGCTGCAGCTGTTGTTGACGTTTATCAACTGCTTGTCACAGAGGTTAGTTAAATGCATTAAAAGTTGCCTAGTTTCTGGGGATTTCACCCTTTTAGGGCAACTTCTACTGACGCTTGATCTTCGCGAATTGTCACGGTGGACAGGCCCCGTTTCCGGGACGTGCAACAGCAGCGTGTAGGGCACACGTCCCGTCAACAGAAGATCGCTCAGCTCACTCTATTTATCACTATATAAGAAAAACTCTATGTTCAATTGATTTTATTATTTTTTGATCTGCAGTGAAGGAAAATTATAGGTCTGATATTCATACTTGGGTAAAAACCTCCACAAAAACCTGTGACCAGACTCTCGAGGTGTGGCAGATATTGATATCATATTTTTTCAAAAATTCTTTCTCTCTCTCTCTCTCTCTCTCTCTCTCTCTGATCATGAAAACTTAAATATTAAAGCTGTCCGCATAATAAAATAGTAGCCGTAAGGGGTAGTCTCACACTATCGGGGAAGGGAAGACAGGTGTCCATTTTAACAGTGTTACTCAACATTCCTATAAATATTTACCTAAACCCATGATTTCTGAAATTGAATTGGCAACGTTGTATTTTCAACTTTGAATTAATAAGATGGCTGTCATTTGACAAGCAAATTATTTATGTCCGTCAAATGAACCTTTCCTTTTTTATATAAAGCGACAAATTTAAAATTGAATTCTTTCTGATTAAAACGCCAGAAATTAAATAAAGTCAAACCTTTTTACTACTGTACTATACAGAAGAAAGGAGTGCAGTATTTAATTTGCAGAACGTAGTACAGGTTCAAGAGGTAGAAATTTTATTTTTACCTCATCCTTCAATGCTTATTTGTAGTTAAAATTTAAATTTTAATACATCTGATCGGCCTAATATAGTTTTTGTCTAGATTCTTGTTTCCATGGTTTTTACTGTAATAAATTTGTTCTTTTGACAGATAAGTCAGACTTTATTTATTCATAGCCGTATCGTATGTATTTTAATTGATTCAGAATTTTGTATTAATATATATTTCAAAATGGCTTCATTCTAAAAATATTATCAGTCCTCCTAAATCCTTGAAGGCAGAATTATTAGTAATAGCAAGGCAACATAAAAACAAATTCAAAAAATATATTATGGATGAGATGGCCAGAGAAAAAGGAATTAAAATTCTCAGATTTCCTCCGAACCACGCAGAGTTAAATTCCATTGAACTGATCTGGTCTCAATTATTAAAAGGTTATGTTTCTCAAAACAATAAAACATTTAAATTTCCTGATGTGCGAAATTTGTTTTTGAAGGCAGTTTCAGATGTAAATAGAGAACATTGGGGAAAATGCATTGATCATGTTTAAAAATGTGGAAAATTCATTTAGGAAAGTGGATATATCAATGGATAATTTAATAGAACCGATAATAATAAACATCAGAAAAGACAATTATAATGATGCCAGTAGTTTTAGTGAAGACAGTGACTTTTAAAGATAGTTCTTGAACTAACTTTTTTTTTAATCTTTGAGTTTAGGTAAGTACTGAAGCGTTACTTTTAATGCCAAGAGATTTAATTTAATCCCAACATATAATCCTCCTTGTTATTTATTGGTTAAATTTAATTCGTTCAATGTTAAAGTGTTGGATGCATAAAGTTTATTTTTATTTTTTGTAAATAATATAACTTCAAAATTTAATCTACGAAGTGCGTATATATATTTTATATGCTGTGACCTTATTTATATTATAGAAACTTATTTTGCAAAGTACGCCTATGGAATGTGACGTTATATCCCCACTTTGACTGTACTCATCTATCCTTTATAGTATATATTACTATAGAAACAAGTTATTATTATGTGCCGTTGCTAGGAAATAAAACTAAAAGCTTAACTTTTCTTGTAAATATCTCGGAAGATCGAATTTTCACAGACATGAGACCAACACTTTTCGCCGATTTAGATAGGAATTAGTCTACCCTGAAAGTTTCATTGAATTCTGACGAGTGGATTTCGAGATCCTCTGGACACACACACATACACACACACATACAAACCTTGCTCGTTTAATAGTATTTGATGATGAAATGAAAAAAGTTTGGGTTAAAATGTATTTTTTGTGTTATAGTTACCACTTTAAAGTTTTCAGAAAGAAAATTAATGTATTCATTAAATATATAACGTACTGTAGATGGTACCTATCTCATCTTTTACATCAAATTAATCCAGGGATTAACTAAATTCTTCCAGCTCCTAAAATTAAATCCGTTTAACCTGCTGTAATATTCCATACAGCCACCGTCTTAAGACGTTTATCCTCAATTATATCCAGTGGATTAGAGTCACGAATCTGAGACATCTTTCAAAGGATATTCTTGGGATATTCCTTCATCCTCCACAATCCCTCAATTATTTTCCGTTGGTGCACCGCTAAGCCGTGTTAATTCATTTCCAGGCCACTATTTATCTAGGATGTGGTTGTATTAGCTAAACACGTACGTGGTTCGATCGTTACGGAAGAAAATTTTCAAAATCAATCATGCAACATTCGGTAGAGACCCATGCAGAATTTCGAACTAACTCTAGCTTCGGTTTCAATGGAAGAAATAAAATGTTAAAATCGATTTTGTGCTTAATGTGAGCGAATGGGTGATTCGTGTACAGCCTTCCTAATTTATACGTTTTTCTTGATGAAAAAACGATTTTTCGAGACGTTCAGTTTTATCACAACTATTTTGCACAATCAATTAATCTAAAATGAATCGCAACAATGTACCTTCGTGACTGCTTGTTTTATGAAATTGAATATTTGTCGAAAGTTAAATAAATTTAGTTATAAGGAGTGTCTCGAATAAAAGTTTTAATCTAATAAATTATCTCGAAAAACTTCTGCTCATTACATACAACACTCTGTATCTCAGTTAGGAAAGGGGTTACACCCAACAAATATAAGTTTTTTGGAATTGTCTGCGCAATGAAACAGCTTGTATATAATTCTTTATACTGCTTAATTATAGTTCTTCCATTATCAATTGCAGAACACAGTTATGTAAGGAATGATCAATATTTAATATATACGCACGGCACTCATGCCAAGCTAAGAAACAAAAAATAATGTTTATTCCCCTTATAAAATGCGGTAAATATCAAACGAACCGTCAGTCCACGTTGACTTGATTGATGTGTGTCAAAATCCATCATATTCGTTGTTTACCAATGAAAACATCGAATCGTAAACTTAAATGCACGGTATTGGCCGAAGGTTTACGAAGGCATAACAGCTATAAATCATCTCGTTTTTGTTCCAAAACATTCGAGTAAGACAGTCTGAGATATCAGTGGGGTAGTCTCGCCAGTTTGTTGGTGGGTTTAATTTAGAAATTTCTTTAAATAAATATGGCGTTCTGGAGACCATGGGCGAATGGAGATAATGAAATTACAGAGTGTAGTGAGATTCAAGACAGGTATATATTTAACAATAAAGATTTAGATATACAAACACAACAAGTTATTTTAAATATATTCGAATGTTTAAAAAAGGAAAATATTCAGCAATCATAATAAGAATTGCCGAATTAACTAAAATAAATAAATTTTCCGTTTATCGAGTAGTCATGAAAGGGGTTACTGTGGATCATTCACAGAACCGAAAAACATGTAAAGAAAAACTGAAATCAGTTGACAAAACTACTCAAGATTTTATACGTAGGACAATTTATAGTTTATATATGGAGCAAAAGCTAGCAGATTATCCAGAATACAATTATACCAGTTTAGAGACATTGCGTCAAGTTTTGTCAGTATGTGGTTTTAAACACAAAAAACTGAATAAACGGATGGCAATCACCGAATCATCAAGAATAGTTCACTGGCGACAAGATTATTTGCGTCAGTACAGAAGTTCTAATAGACACATAATTTATTTAGATGAAACATGGTTTGACAGTCACGATGTAGTAAATTTCGGTTGGGTTGACAATAGTAAAAATTCCTGTTTGAATGGGCCATGCTCTAAAGGGAAACGCATTATAATAGTACACGCTGGAAGCAAAGATGGTTTCGTGCCTAATGCTTTATTATTATCTGCTAAAAAAATTAAAAACTGTGCAGCTGATTATTATGAAGATATGACAGCAGAATTATTTGAAAAGTGGTTTAATGAACAGTTTTTACCTAACATTCCACCACAGTCAGTAATTGTTATGGACAACGCATCCTACCACTCGCGGCAACTCCTTAAGATACCAAATAGTAGCAGTAACAAAGATACAATTTTAGCATTTATGTCTGAAAAAAATATTCCTATTCCTACCAGTGATCGTAAAAAAGGCCCAACAAACAAAGAATTGCTTACTGTTATTAAAGGTCTAAAGTTAGAGAAAATGTATTATATTGACAAGCTGTGCAAAGAACAGGGTCATACTCTTCTCAGACTACCTCCTTACTATTGCATATTTAACCCTATAGAGTTAATATGGGCAAACGTGAAATCAGAATTACGAAAATGTAATCAGTCTCCAGAACTGAGTAAAGAGGTTGTAGAACTCGTAAAGAAAGTTCTATACTGTATTTGAAAATCAAGAGAGAGTAAATTCCCAGAAATGTTTTGCAGTTATCAGTGTTAAAGGCAGTAAACCATAGACGTGCGTTTTCAAAATTAAATTAATATGGAAATAGAAATATTTAATTTGTTTTAGTTATTTATACCTAGATTACCAATTTTAGATAGATAAACATAATTCGTAAGTAGTAATTTAATTTGGGTAAAATGAAGAAAAAGTCAATATTATTTTAGGCATTTTGTTTTAGGCATATGTTTATTTACAAAATATGTATATAATATGTACAGATAATTACAATTATTTATAAATTAATATGAGGAGCTAAAAAAACAATTAAGTAGGTATATGAGAAAAAAAAAACCAACCGCAAGGATAAAATTTGACGAGCAACATGCAAAAAATACGACAATATTAAATCTTAAAAAATAAAATTAAAGTACATAAATTAATAATTTTAAAGTTATGGTTCCTCGCACTCTGTGTCAGAAGATTCACCATCTGATTCTAGAGAAATTACAATGGGCTCTATGGTAATATCAATTATGTTATCTAGCTCCCACATTTTTTTTTCTATTTCTGTAACGTGTCTAATACATTTTTGCCAATTTTCACTTGCTACTTCAGATATTGCCTTATTGAAGAGATTTTTAACATCTGATAATTTAAAAGTAGTGTTATTTCTGGCAACATAACCTTTAACTTGAGCCCATATTAATTCTATCGGATTCAGCTCACAATGGTAGGGTGGTAAACGAAGGATTTCAATTTCTCGTTTTTTGGCTATCTCCTCAATATTATATTTTTTATAATTTTGCTTATGTTTTTTAGCAATAGTTAACAATTCTGCCCTCAGCATTGTATTGTCAAAGGCTAAATTTTTAGAAGATAACCATTTTGCAATTTCACCCTTTTTCCATTTAGTGGTTGGTAAAGGTTCAAGTAATCTGGAGTGGTAACTTGCATTGTCCATTACAATAACCGATCCTTTTGGTATGAATTGAATCATCTGTTCAAAATATTCCTCAAACACGTCTCCATTCATTTCTTCGTGATAATCAACGGTTTTTTTTATTCAAATAAGAGTAAACCATTCTCAAAAAAACCGTTTGTACTGCCTATATGACAAATAATTAATCTTTTACCTTTTCCTATAGGTTCCTTAAAACCATTAGTATATCCTTCTAGAAAAGCTTGATGGGATGATTTTATATTTTTGTCTTTCCAAACTCTTCCTACACAATGTCCTTCATTAACCCATGTTTCATCTAAATAATAAATGTTTTTATTTTGAGCTTTAACTTGTTGTATTCTTCTGAGGTACTGTCTTCTCCAACATACAATTTCTTCAGAATCAATTAGCATTGAGTGTCTGCCCATTTTTTCAAATTTAAAGTTTAACTCATGTAACACTTTCCATAGTTTATCCCGGCTTATTGTGGGTAAATCAACATCATTCGTAATGGCTTGCAAAACTTTATCTAAAGTTGGTATTTGCTTGTTTATAAAAAATGAGTGAACAAGCTTACGAATAGCATTTTTAAAAAACTCGTCCACGTTGACTTTTAATAGTTTTGGTCTACCTGGTTTCGGCTTTGGTGAGGTTACTCCACCTGATTTTTCCTCCTTTAGAACTCTATATATTGTAGATTTTCCATATCCCATTGCCTTAGATGTTGTTTCAACTACACTGTCAATAGTGTTTGAGGGATTTTGATGTTTAAAATAGTGGTACACATTCACTACAGCACTCTTTTCATTGAGCGATAAATGGTCTAGTTTTAATTTTTTCACTGGCGTATACTCACAAACTGCTTCCATTTTTAGTCACTACTATTTGTCACGTTTATCGAAAATCAAATAACTGCATTTCTAGAAACTATTTAAGTCAAAATATCTGTCATTAGAAGCTGTTGCCATTCGGAGGTCGTTAAATAACAATTATCCCTTTCTATTCTGGTTACGCCTATGACGCACGTTAATCCTCTTAGGCCTACTGTAGTAACAATGAAAGATCATAAAATAATGTGATAGTCCAAGAAATTTAATAAATTTTGTATTGAAATTAACAAAAACAATTTAGAATGCATTACAAATATTGAAGTTTTACCGCACGTACTGTACTATAGTTTTGCATACCGAATTACTTTTTATTCTGGGAATTTACTCTCTCTTGATTTTCAAATATAGTATAGCAGCAGACCGCCAAGAGCTTTGGAAAAAATGTGTTGTACATGTTATCAAAGAAGAGGATGAGTATGTGGTATTACCCTCTTTACAACCCATCATAATTCAACCAAATGATGACTCTAGTTCGGACGATTCTGACTGCCATGATTATTTATAAGGATACTTTGGAATTGAAACGTTTTTTTTTATTTGCAAATAATTTATTTTCCTATATGGTTTTGTTTTATGTGCAAAGAATTTATTTTCCTTTATCGTTTTGTATATAATAATAATAATAATAATACTTTCTCACAAATCACATATTTTTAAAAATAATAAATTTATAAAAGCTTTACGTCTATATGTCTAGAACAACAATTTATAAGCTTAATTTTATTTATTGTTATTAGTTTTCGCTTGTATAAAATTGTTTTATTTTTAATTTCACAAATAATTGTTCTGGTGAGTTGTTAAATTTGTATATATACTCATTCAATTTTAAACAATTGTATTTTACAAATATTGTGTATTTTGATTTTAAAAAATAAATAATTTGGAATATATTTTTTTCTATTTCTGAATTATCTAAAATTGTATTTGAACGTCATTCTAAGAGCTGTTCCCAGAGCCAAAAGGAGGCTTGTCTAAATTAGAAATGATCTTTCCACTATTTTTTCAACTTTTGCAATACTTTTCTGCCCACTAATTTTTTTTTCTTCAATATATCTGTATTTAATAGGGATGCGTGCTCACATGGCATTACGACTTATTGATGAATTTATATAATTTTATTAAGTTCATATTTTATTTAATTATTTTAAACAGAGATGAACCGCCGATATTTGCAGCGTTTTTATCTTATACTCCATAGTGACGTTTCAATCATAAATAAATAATTGTGAGTATATACAGGTATTTCGAAAGCTACTGCCTGTTAAAATGAAAATAACGCATTTGATGTAATTTGACATTAAAACTCCAGTAGTAGAATGGGATGTGCATTTAAAAAACATTTTCACTTTAACTCATTTTTTTCCGTTCTTTTCAAATATCCATCCCCATTTTAAAAAATCTGATATACAGGGTGTTGTTTTGGGGATTTTCAAATTTTACAAATTCTTCTTAATCCGGATTTGGATTTTAATTGTCGGTGAGGGTTCAGAACGAGTTTTTATATTCTGCAATTGAGAATGGAAGAACTATACCTTCGTGACTGCTTGTTTTATGAAATTGAATATTTGTCGTAAGTTAAATAAATTTAGTTATACTATAATAATCAAAAGTTTTAATCTAATAAATTATTTTCTCTCTCTTTCCACTGGATTAAAACCACTTAGTTGTTAAAAAAGTTTTTTTATTGACGTTTCGGCTTTCCAGATCGAAAGCCGTTATCAAAATGACATAAAATAAATAAATTTACTAGAAACAGAACACTTGATAATCTTGCAAAAATATGACATCAACATAGTATACATAGAATAAGATTTTGAGATTGAAGATGTCAAAATCTGTTTCAATCATATTTTTGTGACGTTTCTGTGTATTCTTTTTTTGTTAAGAATATGTTTGTAGAATAAATTACGATTATTATTTATTTTGCTTTGGTTGAACTATTTGATACAATTCTTTCTAAAGACGTTACATCAGATGAATATCGATTTGATGTCAAACCGGTTCACTTTATTTTATTTATAGAAACGCCGCTGATATTCCATCCAATATCCGTATACACAAACGCAAATATATAAAAAGTTAGAAAAAACGAGGGCCCGGACAATGTCCCCAAAGAAGTCACGTCAGAACTTGATCTGCAGCAGAAAAGCGACCGGAAAAAGTCTAAGGGATAGAATCAGAACGTCTGATAGCTGACAGTGGCCAACCTCAAGATTAATTGTTCTGAACCACCGAAAGAAAAGTAGGTGGTCGCCGAAGAAAAATTGTTTTCCATAAGATTGATTAGTATTTCGGGAAAGTTTTGAGTTTGATGTTTGTAGCTTAATCTAGAGCGCCCTTAACTGACGAGAGATAGCTGGTGATGAATTTAGTTTTGTTTTTAGGTTAGAAAGTTTTTTTGTGTTAGAATTTGTTTTCTATATGATAAGATGATGCTTGTTCTTGTTTTTTCTGGTTTTTTACAAAAATTTTTGTACAAGGAATATAAGGGCGAATAAATGACTCGCAAAAGTATAAAATAAAATAAAATAATTTCTTGTTATAATTTATAAAAAAAATAGAAAATTATTGAAGGTTCTTGTTTATTAAATTTCAATCCCAGTATAGCGCTGTTTATGTTTATCAGCTGCAGTTTTATTTGCTGAAAAAGACTGGAGTTATAAAAAAATGAAGAGGATATTTGAAGATTTTTCTTTTTTTTTTGGCTCGTCCTTAAAATCAAAAGTCAAGCAAATATGATAAATATTTGAATAGTGAGATTGAAAGTTTCACGGAACGTTTTTTGTGTTTTACTTTATTTTTTTTTAAATACAGGGCCCAATTTGAAAGTCTTGCCCACGTCCCACAAAAAGCTAGTTTCGACCCTGTTTCTCTGATTCTAATATTAGAAGCAAATTTAAATATATTGTCTTTAACTCAAAATAGCTCAAAATGTTATGACAAAACAAATTATCTTAAAGTCTGGAATCACTAGTTTGTTGTTATAAATTATCAGAAGCAATCAGATATTTAATTTTTTAGTAGGAAATTGCAATTTGTTGAGATGAGAGAAGCCCTCATTCGCTCAAAACTATATTATGGTTGCATCGCTTACATGTCTGCAACCAAAACAGATCAATAATCCCTACATTCAATTTACAATACACCCCTACGACTTTGTTTATACGCATTTCGTTCCAGCCCATCGGAAAGTGTCTATTGTGAAGCGATTGAACCTCCTCTTATGATCCCATCAACTGCCCACAACCCTGTTAACACCACTTTACCAACATTAAGACCTATCCCCCTAATGTTAGCTTCTATATCAAGTGTTTCCCCTGTTCCTCCTTGGATTATACACCTTTCTCACATTTTTAAACAAATACAATAAACACGAATCACCTAAAGAGCTCACGATTAAAGCATTTCTAGATATTATCTACACCAAACGCTTCGATCTAGTATCATACACTGATGCTTCCAAAAGTGATTTCGCGTTGGTTGTGCAGTCACTACATCCAAAAACCCCATTTGATCTTTCCTTATTTCTCCAACATGCAGCGTGCACCCTGGAAAACTGTACAGTATTCTTCAACCTTCACACACATCAAGTATCCAAATAGAAACGTTGCCATTTGTATAGACTCTCCAGCTTCGATCTTATATTCAGGAATTATACAACGATCACCCCTTTGTCCAAGAAATCCATCAGTCTTATCACCACCTCCGTTCCCAAAACGCTACAGCCCGCAGACCACCAAACCCATCACGCACATTCAAATTTGCCAGGATCTGAACGCAAAGGTCAAAAGAATTGGAACTGCACAAGACCGTCCCTACATGCAATCCAGTCATCAGTCTTCAACCTCTTTCATGGGGCCTACAGGATTCTCTAGAGAAGAACTTGCAATTTCTCCAAGGAATGATGACATCAAACCCCAGTCCTTGGTATCAAAGATGTCAGTGCCGACTAACAGTTAATCATATCCTCACTGAATGCGACCAATATAGTGCAAGAAGGCAGTAGTTGAAGCTCAATCACAACCTAAAGGACATGAGTAATGGTCGCATGTAACTGTATCTTTGGGTTGAAATGAGATAATTAATCGTAATACCCTCGTTAACTTTCTCTTTCAAGCCATTTAGGATTGCACAAATAAAACTCCAATTAAAAATACAAAAAAAAACAACAAACAGTTCCGCTGTTAATTGTGAATATTTACGATAGTAATTAGGGTTGGTATCGTTAATTTTGCTTATTCATTTCAAAAACAAACACAAGTTTTATTTTAAAGTAGGATTTAGTCCGTCAGGAACTCGCACGATGCACAATTACTTTCTGCACTGACCTTAATGGCCCAGTTCAACACGGTTTATTACATGAAATTAATCACTCTGACCACGTAATCACAAGCTGACTAATGCCCTTTCGCACGAGACATATGTTAAGGGATGGTTTTTGCTTCAGGAAAATCCGTTATTAAGGGCCCTTATTACAAATCTCTCAATAACAAGAGTTTTCGAGGAGTTGCGCAAAAAATTGTGGCGTTTTTGTGCTTTGGGGTAATTATCTTTTTGTTTGTTAGTTAGTTGATTGGATATTTTTCTCATACGGTTTGATAAATGTAGAACATTATTGTTTTGCTAGTAGCTGTTTATTATTAGGACTTTATTTGGTAGCTGCAACTCTAAGTGATCTTGACTAGAGTTGATCTAGCTGCTATAAAATGCTATAAAATGGATTGTTTTTTTCCTGGTTCTTTGGCAATGGACGCTGGTCCTTCAGCCACTTACAAATTGAAAGGAAAAGAAAATAAACTATACCATAACCGCGTTAAATAATAAATATTCCTTTCTTTCTACTGAGGTAATCCAATTCAAATGAAACCTCCCTTTAATAAAAGAAACATTATATGGAAACCTTCTCGGAAGTACGCCCTAAATAACTGTAAGATAAAGCGCGGTACTAAACCAAAAAAAAAAAAGAGCGTTTCTAAGATTTAGTCTCGGTCTGAGCCCTGAGCTGAAAATACTATTGAAGGCACGTCGTCAAATTTATCAACAGCCCCGGATTTGAAAAGGAAAAATAAAGAGGATTTTCAGGCTATGGAAGCGAGATTTCATTGTTGCGTAATGAATTCGGAATACGAGTTGTTTCTAGAGAAAAAGTGGAGAATGGAATAATACACTCAAAAAGTTTAACAGATTTTGAGAAAAAGAATAAAATTCAATTTTTTAAAAAGTTTGTGCGGAGAAGAATACGTAAATTGACAATGTGGAGAATATGTGTTATTTTGTTAAGGTGGTTTTATTTAGTACAGCTTTAAAATAGGGAATTTGAATATGGATAAAAGCTTCAGATACGAGGGGTGCTATTTATATTGTAACGGTTAACTAATTCCAATAGCTCGAAAAGAGAATAAAAAAATTTAATATCTAGCACAAAGAATTAAAAAGAAACAGATAAGTTTATTAATACAGGGTCACCCAGGGGTACGTGCATGCTCCATAAATTTTTTTCTATTCAAGCTATCTGTTTAATTTTCAGATAATTAAACATGTAAACTCATATTCGTTCAACCGGCAACGCCGCACCAAAATACATTTGCGATCGGCGTTCAAACCAGGAAGCGGTTTCATCAAAAGATAATTTTTTTACTCTATTTCACAATAAAATATCACGCCATAATTCTAACCGTCTCGTCTAGACAATAGAAAAAATTTTACATGCTTGTTTACGCGGTTCACGCTAAAGAATCTTTCGAGAAGGTGTTGCGCAATCGGGAAGGGATACATTTGAAACCGATAAACTTCGCCGATTTAAAACTCAGTGTGTTTCGAGCCCTCATTATGAGCGCATACTCCGGGGTTACAGAAAACCTCGTAAATAAATTCATTTTTCATAATGCCTCTTAGTACGGCAAGTTAGTGCGTCTTTAACTGCGAATCAGGTTAGACCCTCCGTTGACACCAGCTCAACGTAAAAATATTTCATCTTAACAGTGGTACTTTGCTGCGTATCAGGCGGTACACTTTATTGTTCACTTTATATTTTCAAAATCAAAACTCAGTGCTTCGAGAATTTAAACAGTGTGTTTCGAGCCCTCATTATGAGCGCATACTCCGGGGTTACAGAAAACCTCGTAAATAAATTCATTTTTCATAATGCCTCTTAGTACGGCAAGTTAGTGCGTCTCTAACTGCGAAACAGGTTAGACCCTCCGTTGACACCAGCTCAACGTAAAAATATTTCGTTTTACACAGTGTTACTTAGCTGCGTATCAGGCGGTCCACTTTATTGTTCATTTTATATTCAAATCTAAAATCAGTGTGTCGCTAGCTGCGAATCAGGCTAGGACCCTCCAGTGTCTAATTATCACTCACGCAGAACACACGCAAAAATAATATTTTCTGAATGATGTGATCATTTCTTTTAATTCATTTTTCATTAATATGTGTTAGTGCTTGTTAAGCACATATTAATTATAATACTTTGTTTATGATTACTAGTTTAAGGTAATCCTTTGTTACGTTGTTGTTTTATTCATTTATTTATTTAACAAGTTTAATAAATGGTTAAATAAAAGTGTTCATTGTTTTTGTTGAATGAAGTTGAGAAGACAAACCTACTACAGTACACATATGCTCAATCTAAAGAAATACAGTCTATTTTACGAATACAACGATGCAGTTTAAAAAGGCGGTAACACATTGTTGGCCGTCCTGGGAAACTGGCACAACATAGGGTTTATTCCAGAACCCTCAACACTATCGGTTTGATTTTTTTTAAACGATAAGACCGACAATGGGGCACATTATAAAAATATTTATATTTATATACAGGATGTCCCAAATAAGATACACAACTAAGTTCTGATTTTTTAAATGGCAACCCCGCATTTTTGTTACATTTTTAGATTCGCCATTAAATTGTCGATATAACGCACCCGGGTTTCTTAGACTTATCTGCAATATTTTTTGACTTATGTCAATTTATGTGTCAAAATAGCGTCATGCAGAGATCCACAAAAAAGTTCAGAACTTCAGAACTGTTCAAGATAACTTAATCAACTTTTTTCAAGTCGATTCCTTAAGCTTTAGCGCATCTTCTGAGTTGTAGGCGAATTCGGAGTCGACGTTCTACCGCCTACTACGATTACAAATTACAAATAGCAATAACTCGACTTTTTCAAATGCATCACCCTATATTTTATTACATCATTGCATGGCATTTTTTAAGAACTTTTTGCTGATATAGGGTTTGTTGTGTCTATTTTGTAAAATTTGCGAGATTATTGCAAAATAAGAAATGTTGACGGTTTATTCGAGAAAAAAAAAAGAATCGAGTAGGCCGCTGTCTTAAAATTTGACACATCCATATACTTTCAATAATTGTATGCGTATAATTAAAAAAAAAAGCAATCGAGTAGGCCGCTGTCTTAAAATTTGACACATCCATATACTTTCAATAATTGTACGCATCTAATTATTAATCATGAGTTTTACTCGCGAGGAATTAGTGAATATTGTCTACTGTATTGGCGAAGCTGACAGAAATCCTTTATTAGCAAGCAGAATCTACCTGCAAAAATATCCAGAAGCAAGAACTCCACGGGTGTCTTCATTCCTAAAGTTGAGAGATCGGTTTGAACTCGCTGGTATTGTATCTTATACCAAAAAGGAAATTGTTTTTTGACAATGTGCTGCATGGTGAAAGGTATTTACAGTTTCTTCGCGAACATCTTCCCAATATTTAAGAAGAAGTGGATTTGAATACCAGAGGGACAATGTGGTTTCAACACGATGGTGCTTCAGTGCATAACCATAGGATGGGGCGAGAATTTTTAGATAATTCCTACCCTAATCGTTGGATAGGCCTGCGCGATCTCCAGACCTTACTCCTATAGATTTTTTTCTTTGGGGGTACGTGAAGGAAACTGTTTTCAGAGATCGTCCAACAACTGCAGATGATATGAAAAATAGGATCACGAAAGCCTTCCGTTCAGTTGATGGAGCAATGCTTGCTAGAGTTCGGGACTCATTTACTAGAAGACTAGCAGTTTGCGTGGAACATGATGGTGACCTATTCGAGCATTTGTTATAAATCAAAAATATTTATATTGTATCATTCTTTCATGTTTTCAATATTATAAAAATTGTTTACTTTGTAATGTATTTCTGTTTCTATTACAATTTCCTTTTGTTGAAACATATTCTTTTCAAAATTATATGAATGTGTCAAACAGTGGCCTACTCGATTCCTTTTTTTTCCTTTAAGTAGACGCGTACAATTATTGAAAGTATATGGATGTGTCAAATTTTAAGACAGTGGCCTACTCGATTCCTTTTTTTTTCTCGAATAAACCGTCAACATTTCTTATTTTGCAGTAAATCTCGCAAATTTTACAAAATCGACCCAACAAACCCTATATCAGCAAAAAGCTCTTAAAAAATGCCATGCAATGATGTAATAAAATATAGGGTGATGCATTTGAAAAAGTCGAGTTATTGCTATTTGTAATTTATAATTATCAAAAAATCGAAGTAGGAGGTAGAACGTCGACTCCGAATTCGCCTACAACTCAGAAAATGCGCTGAAGCTTAAGGAACCGACTGGAAAAAAGTTGATTAAGTTATCTTGAACAGTTCTGAAGTTCTGAATTTTTTGTGGATCTCTGCACGACGCTATTTTGACACATAAATTGACATAAGTCAAAAACTGTTGCAGGTAAGTCTAAGAAACCCGGGTGCGTTATATCGACAATTTAATGGCGAATCTAAAAATGTAACAAAAATGCGGGGTTGCCATTTAAAAAACCAGAACTTAGTTGTCTATCTTATTTGGGACATCCTGTATATAAATAGAAATATTTTTAGAATGTGCCCCATTGTCGGTCTTATCGTTTAAAAAAAAATCAAACCGATAGCTTGAATAGAAAAAAAGTTATGGAGCATGCACGTACCCCTGGGTCACCCTGTATGAATAAAATCATTACTTATTGTATTTTGCATAATGACAGGACAGAATGTAATTTAAAAACAATGTTTTAAACTAGTTCTAGCATGGTAATTGTAAAATAATTTATAAAATTTGACATATCAAAATTTAACATTGATAGCCCATAAGAGATTTTTACTAACAGATTTAAGGTATTTACGTAAAATTTAACAAAGAACTGAATTTATAAATTCAAAGTAATGTAGTCTCAGATCAGTCTACGACTTTAATAACAATGAGGATGTTATTATATTAATCGTCAGGAGAAAAAGAAAATTGAAAGATAACCTCAAAATTCAATATCATGGTATGTCAAAGTAATTAGTTCAAATTTAAAGGAAATAATATAAATAAGAGAAATAGAGTTCAGGATTTTTAAAATTATAGAAATACAGTAAAAAAGGGGAATAATAATGAAGTTTCATGGAATTTAAGGAATCGATAATAACGAAAATTAAAAGTATGTGTATAAATTTAATATAAGTAGAAATAGTGAGAAAATTATATCAAAATTATTCTTTTTGTCTCTAGAATAATTTGGTGTTAATTAAAAGTAGTAAAAAAATTAATAATTATTGAATTTTATAAAAATTTACATTAAAAAACTGTCAAATTCCAATCAAGTAAGCTGTGATTTGATGGTTTATAAAAACTATTTCGCGCTGTCAAGCGAGGCTTTTTCACCAACATCTTTTGAAGCGTTCACGTCGATCCTCGTAATAAAAACAAAAGAAAATCAAATCAAAGCAATACTGATTGAATAAAAAAAAATTTCAAAGAAATTTACCTGTCAAAATAAGTGATAAGTTATATTTTGGTAAAACAAGAACAAGTATCAAGAGGAGAAGTCCAATTATTTATCATATCGTTGTTTCTGTTAAATAATCCAGATCCTGTTGTATCCTGACTAGCCAGATCCAGTTGTATCCTGTATTAATTTATCTTATTCCTGTTTCGCACGAATTTATGTGCGCCTTGGATTCCACATTTGTTGACAGATGCTCAGAAAAATGCTCATGTCATTTGGTGCCGTAAAATGATTAAAAAATACTACTGTGGTGCATCCAAAGCCGTTTACAGCATCGTCACAGGTGACGAGTTATGGTACTTATAATAATTTGTTCATTGATTACCAGTTAATGTAATCCTTTGTTACGTTGTTGTTATTTATTTATTTATTTAACTTAAAAATAAATCGTTAAATAAAAGTGTTAGTTGTTTTTGTCCATGGAGTTGGGAAGATAAAGATATACAGTCCACTTTAAGAATACCACGATGCAGTTTAAAAAGGCGATGATAACACATCGGTCGTCCTGGGAAACTGCCACAACATAGGGTTTATTCCAGAACCCTCAACACAAAGGTGTATAGATCTTAAAGACGACTATTTTGAAAAGCAATAAAAATATTAAAAAAAAAATTCATTTCTTTGTTCTTTCTATTCTCAATACATAAAAAGCAACACTAAAAAGCAGAATCCATCTAGAGACTCACGAGTTTGATTTGATTTTAAGAATGTGATTTGGATCCTCAATCTAAAGGCGGAAAAACTGCCCCTGTTACATCGATTCCTGATTTGTCCTAATACCAAAATTTTGCTTATTTAAAAATTTCGTACACCAGTTCCCTATCTATATATCTTTTATTATCTTGCGTTCGAACTTACACTCCTAAATCCAGTGTTTGTATCAGTAGAAAATTTAGTCTCTCTGGGATATCGCTTAAAGAAAATAACTTAACGGCCTTAGAAAAATCGATTAGGTCTTTCGAGCTTTAGAACTTGAGAACAATTCGAAAAAAGAGAAAGATTAAAAGAATAGAGACCTAACCGCGAGAGAGTGGATAAAAAGTATTTTCTCAAACTTAGCTAAAGCTTTATTTCCAATTTAAAGATATTTATTTATCGAGTTACTGTGTGTTGTTACCCAGATGTACACAAACATTTGTGATAGAAAACCATTGAATTTGTTTATTTGAAGTTTCACTTCGATTCTCTAATTAATTAATGAAATATTTGGACCAATTAAGAAACAAAAGGAAATGCCAAATACTAAAATTGAACTACAAGTTATTGTCTGGGAATAGTTGAGATTTATATCCTTGCCATTGACGACTTCGTTTAAGGTTGGCTTATATTCCACTGACGACCTCGTTTATAGTTGGCAATACTGAATATGCATAAAAATTTGACGATTTTTGAAGAGTTAATATCGAGAACGGAATTTTTGTTTGTGGAAATATTTACACCTGTTATAGCTTATACCTTGGAATAGGACATCTCTTTTTTTGAGTCAATTTTAAGGATTAATAAAAAAGATATCAGCCATTTGGTGGCGGTGTGTTTTTTACAGTTTTGACAATTTGTGATCACCAATTTTAACGTGAAAAGGAGATGTCCTAAATGAAGTATACAGAATTAATTTCCGAGAATACTAATTCTCAAAACTTTATAATTTTTGAGATTAACACTTCAGAAAAAAAATAATGCAAGTTGTCTATATCCCAGTAAGATTTTCTCTTTCCATAGTTCAGACGTTTTCCGCGTGACACTTTCTGTTTTTGGTTTTATTTTGAACGATGTATGCAACCACTATTACGAAGAAAGAAAGTTTACAACTGACATTTTAGGTTATGTTAGCTAATTTATTCGTGTTTTGCAATTTTTTTTAATGAGTAAATTAGTATGAACTAAAACCAGTTCTTCAGTTTAAAGTATTTCAATTAATGCCGTATACCTCATTTAGGACATGTTTCACTTTAAAATTGGTGATCACATCACAAATTGTCAAAAGTACACCTTCCACTAAATGATTAATATGTTTTTTATTATTCCTTAAAATTTGTTGAAAAATGGAGATGTCCTATTCCAAGGTGTAAGCCATAACGGGTAAAAATATTTCCACAAAAAAAATTCCGTTCTCGAGAGAGACTGTTCAAAAAATCTTCAATTTTTATGCATATTCGAAGGAGGTCGTCAATGTGACAAAATTAGTGATTAGTAATATGGAGAATGTGCAATTCAACTATAACAGTTTTTTGTGATTTTTTGTGTTTTTTCATAGTGTATTGTTCTGTTTTTGTTTTAGTGAATAACTGTAATTAGGTACTTTTAAATAAAGAAATAATTATTAATTATTCAATTTATTTTCTTACAAAAATGACTTTATATTTAATATTTAATATTTAATGCTTTACAATAAAGTTAACATTAAAACAAATAAATACATACAATAAAATAGTTAAGAATATTTCTACATATGAACAATACTTTTTTTAAGAAATGAGTTTACAATTATAGTCTATTTTTATGTATGAGAGAGTATTAAAATAATAAAGCGTTCGTAATCCATAGGCGTACCACTTCTTTTAGTAGACAGTTAAAATATTTTGTGAAGTTATACCTCGAGTATTTTCGTATGAAATAACCTTTGTATAAATATAATAAATGTATCTGGTGTACACTTATATTTTCACCTAATTAACCTGCTTATAACTTCTAAGCAGCTGAAGGTAAAAAAGTGCAATTTTTTCTAAAATATTTTATTTTTCCACAAGGTATGTTAAGAATATTGTGTCAAACGGGTTATGTAGGTATAAGGGTTTAAACTTTGACTTTTAAACAACGTTACGTTCATAAATAATAATTTTAATATAAAAACTACTTCTTACCTACAAATCCAAATCAGAATCGAAATCAGAAGATGAACTGTCGCAACCAATATTTACAATGAGTGGCTCGATCATTTCATCAGTAATATTGTCCAACTTCCACATTTTCTCTTCTTCTTTAATCGTATGATTTACTGCCTTTTCCCAGTTTTCAGGCTTCACATTATTTACAGCCTCCAAAAACAACTGTTTAACATCACTCATTTTAAAAGAATTATTTTTTCCTGAAACTTCTCCCTTTATCTGTGCCCATATCAGTTCAATCGGGTTTACTTCCCAATGATATGGTGGTGATCTAACCACGATTTTTTGCAATTTCATCAATTTCATATTTTTTAATTTCTCCTTATGAAGGGAACACAAATGATACAGTTCTCTTCTCACAGAACCGGTATGGAACTTAATATTCTTTGAATTTAGCCAATTCTGTAAATCTTTTTTTAACCACTTGGTTGTGGGCATTTTTTCTGTAAGTCTCGAGTGATAACTTGCATTATCCATTACTATTATACAGTTCTGAGTCATTTGTTCGAACCACTCTTTAAAGACATCAGCATTCATGTCCTCATGGTAGTCACCGGTACGAGTAGATTCAAAAGTCAATAAACCACCTTTAACAAAACCGTTTGAACTACCGATGTGTACTATTATCAGTCTGCGCCCCTTTCCTGATGGTGGATTTAAACCAGTAGATAAATTATTTAAAAAAGCCTGTCTTCGACTTGTAACAGTTTCATCTTGCCAAAATTTATTTGATGTATGTCCCTCGTTGATCCATGTTTCATCTAAATAAAATATATTTCTTCTTTGGTTTCTCATTTCTTTTATAGTCCTTAGGTAATTTCTTCTCCATACTACAATATCGCTTCTTTCTATTAAAATAGACTTTCTGGAATGCTTTTTCCTATTTCTTTTAAAAGTTTCCATAGTGTGCTTCGACTCATTTCAGGGTAATCCTTATCATCTCGAACCGTGGCAAGAACTTTGTCTACTGTCGGAAATTCTTTTCTAAAGAAGAACGCATGCACTTTCCTTCGAAGTCTTTCTTTCAAATGATTTTCTATTTGAAATTTTGGTTTTCCTGGAGGTTTACGTGCTGTTTGAAACTCGCCACATTTCTCTTCTTTAACAACTCTGTAAATCGTAGATTTCCCAACACCAAGCGTACTACTAACTAATTCCACTGTGTCATCAACACTTTTACATAAATGTTTGTCTGTAAATGATTTAAAACAATTAAATATTAATGTTTTTTCATTAACTGTTAAAGGACCGATTTTTTGTCGTTTACGCGGTACTTCCAAATTTTCCATGATCACACTAGAATTCACAATAGACTGCACACTGCACCTTGCATGTTGCAACTAAACGACATTTAGTAAGCTGTCAAGAATACACAACTGGACCTCCTTACTAAGGGATTTATCTACTTATAATTCGATTACTGTAAGAAATTCTTGGAATTAAAATAAAACAAAATTGGCAAATAGGTACTTATTGAAAATAATCTTAAGATACGGCTATGTTATCTTTAATACACAGGGCTTTTGGCCTGTCTAAACCTTTTTCTATTGTTCTGTACAGCTTATGGTTATAAAAGACCAATAAAAGACGCAAAACTTGTATTAGCTCAGGTACATTTATGACAATTTTAGGAAATATTTAGATTATTCCGTAAAAATATTTAAAATGACCGTACTAAGTTTTGCATTAGAAATGCTGTTTTATTACTCTCTCATGCATAAAAATAGACCATAATAAATGCAAATATTAGAACTAAGAATCTGAAATAAATTTATGATTAATAAATGCATCTACTAGAACTAAGAATCTGAAATAAATTTATGATTAATAAATGCAAGTACTATTAATTAATCTTTAATGGCCTTCCAACTTCAATTTTATAGACTGCATTCTAAAATATACATTATTATTGTATTATTACAAAAAAATAAAACTATTTTCTATTATAATGTACTTACTTAGGTATGTAAGGGTTACAATTACTATTAATATATTTAATGGGCTTGCTATTATTTATATTTCAATGAGCTTTTCAAACATTAATTTTGGATACTGCACTCTAAAAGATAAAAAATATAAATATACTGCAATTTTTCATTCGGATAGAGACTTACTTAGATTTGTAAGGGTCACAATTGCTATTATTTATATTTCAATGAGCTTTTCAAACATTAATTTTGGATACTACACTCTAAAAGATAAAAAAAATAAATATACTGCAATTTTTCATTCGGATAGAGACTTACTTAGATTTGTAAGGGTCACAATTGCTATTATTTATATTTCAATGAGCTTTTCAAACATTAATTTTGGATACTACACTCTGAAAGATAAAAATAAAATAAATATACTACAATTTTTCATTCGGACAGAGGCTTACTTGTCACAATTAGCATTATTTTGTTTTCTTCACTGTTATGTACTTGATGCTAGATGCTAGAAAAAATAGTAAACAAAAAAATGAAATTTCCTAAAAATAAAAAATAAAATTTCTCTGGTGGCTGATGCAGGAATCGAACTTATGACAGAAAATTTATTCTCTCAGATTCCTCAGATATCCCAAATAATATATTATATTTTAATACTAGCAGCGCCACCTAGGATACAGGAGATTCACTGAAGTCTTAAGATATCTATCTCTTTTAATTATTGCAGAAAGACAGCGATATACTAACAAAGTGACTGTCGATTGATGAACGGGAAGTATGGGGATTTCGCAGGAATTTTTGGTGTTTGCAGTTTGGCATACCTGTAGCGAGGCCCCTCTTAAAGGTGATTAGTCTGTACAAAAGTGGACTGTATGTTTTGGTTGCTGGCTGGTTGAAAGTTGAATAAAATGCAAGCTAGGAAAATGTCAGCCATAAAGCCAGTCATAAATTTTTAAACATAAATAGTTTTTAAAATCATTTATATTTCCATAATGTTAAGCTTGTATTATCCCATATGGCAGGCAATATAAAACTCGATGTAAAACTCATACGCGAATTCAATCTACATTTTTAGCAAAATGTGGACATCGCGTTAAAATTATCCCCTATAAACTAAAACCAAATCGAGTGCTAAAAAGCCAGCGAAGTACACTCGAAATCTGGCGATATTACGACGATATTAATCACTCCAACATCCCGATTTTCAACACCGCGTTGTCTATAATTGCTCGCCTTTTTACACCACAACATCGTGCGATAAGTTACGACTTGGTGCGGTGTGCTCGTTTCAACTCGTAATAGGCGCATTAAGCGTTTTTATATATTGGTAAAGTTATAGATAAAATGATTGATTGGAGTTAGCAAAGTAGCTGTCGATTTTGTAAGTGTATCACTCTTTTGCGAAACGCTTGATTGATTTTTCTTTTAGTAGTAGATAAGAGTTAAGTAAAAGTCAGGGTTTAGAAACATGATGTCTCGTATAAGTGAAACGTAATTTTTTATTCATACCTATGTATATACAGCAGAGACAACTTATGAGGCGGGCAACTCAATGTATTATTCTTGTTCGGTAAAAGTTGTGTTGAGGGTTCTGGAATAAACCCTATGTTGTGCCAGTTTCCCAGGACGACCGATGTGTTATCATCGCCTTTTTAAACTGCATCGTGGTATTCTTAAAATGGACTGTATACCTTTATCTTCCCAACTCCATTGGACAAAAACAACTAACACTGTTATTTAACGGTTTATTTTAAGTTAAATAAATAAACAACAACGTAACAAAGGTAATCAATGAACAAAGTATTATAAGTACCATATGTGCTTAACAAACACTAGCACATAGGTAAAGAACTAAAAAGACCGCATCAGTCAGAAAATATTTTGCGTGCGATATGAGTGAGTGATGAATGAACACTGTTTTTGCTGTACTACGAAGCACTGAGTTTAGATTTGAATATAAAATGAACAATAAAGTGGACAGCCTGATACGCAGCTAAGTACCACTGTGACAACGAAATATTTTTAAAATAAAATAGACCGCTTGATTGCAGCTAAGTCCCACTGATTTGACGGAGCCCGGATTGCCCCGGAGCGTCGATGTACACTGATTTAAGAAGCTGCGAAATTTTGTCGCTTCAAATTTTTATCCCTTTCCGGCTCGCGATTGTTCTAGAAAGATTGTTAGATATGTAAGTTTTTTATGTCTGTCTCTCTCTCCCGCTTGAGAAGACAAGGATTAACTCAAATTACGTCATTATGAATTTCAGGGCGGACGTGACACCTGTAGCATAAGCCTAGAAAGTTCGTTATAGATTCTGCGCGGTAAATATTGGCCTACGTGTCAGCCGTAGCGTAATGGGAAAAAAACTAGAAAAAAAAACTATTTGTTGATGCTTCGTGTCTGAGCGCAGTTTGCAAATGTATATGGTGCGGCGTTGCCGGTTGCGACGTTGCCGGTTGAATGAGTTTATATGTTTAATTGTCTTGTCTGAAAATTAAACAAGTTGTTTGGGCGATTGTAAACGGAAGGCAATAGGAGAGGGCGCACTAGTCGATATTCTTCTTTCTCGAGGCCTCTTACTGCTGTGAGTATCCATTCATCAGTGGCGGGAAAATTTAAAATTATATTGGACCCAAAAATGTATATTGTAACTGTGTAAACGAGTGAAATACCTAACTTTGTCTAATAATAATCATAATCAAATTCTACAAATAAATAACAATAAATGATCATTTATTTTAATCTGAACAACATTAGACAGAACGTGTTTAATCAAATAAAATTTCAAATCTATCTTGAAATATCAATTAATTCATGAAATGTTACATTTCTGAAGGTTAAAATTAACATGGAAACTCCATAAGCAATTTGCATCGGCGATTTTAAGACAATTACAAATATTTTGGCAAATAATAAAATAGTGAAAATCAAAACTGAATAGTCTCAGACAAGTCTGCAATCGTCACATCTAAGTGGAAGTTATTATTTTAAACACTATGTGAAAAAAAAATTTTCATATAACCTCAAAATGAAATATTCAAATTTAAACAAATCATTAATCTAAATTTAGGGTAAAGTAAATGAAAATTAGAAAAGCAAGCGTGGGAATTGCTAAACTCATAATATTAATTTAAAATAAACAATAATAATAGAGTTTAACTTCAATAATAACGAAAACAGAAAAACCTTCCTGTATTCTTAATATTAGTCAAAATAACATATAATTTACACCAAAATCATTCTTTTAACCTAAGGAATGATTTGGTAATGGTTAAAAGACGTACAGAAGTAATTTTTTTTATATACTTAATAATAATTTATTTAAAAAATTTATGTCAAATTCCAATCTAGAATGCTATGACATACAAATTCATAAAAACCAAATTCGCGTTGAAGCGAGGCTCTTTCGAAAAAAACCACCGAAGTGTCCACATCGATCCTCATAAAGTAAACAAAAGAAAATCCATGTCAAAGCCATTCTAGATCGATGAAATAATTGTAGAAATTTATCTGTCAATTTCTAAAGTGAGGTTAGAATTAATTTTTCATCTGAAGATTTTGGAAGTTAAATAAAATAGACTTTCCAATTAACATTTCATCATCCTTTCCTGAAGTAAATCCAGTTCCTGAATGTGTATCCAGTTTAAAATGTATCCTGTAGAACATAATCCCGTATTCCTGATTGAAACCTGGTAGAATCATTTGGACCACAGCGTCGATTTGCAAACAAGCAACTAAAGTTTGCTAAAAGAATTCCGAAAGTATTAAAGGTACCTTTTTCTTTCCTTAAATATCGATATTTAAAACTTTAAAATAAATAATAACCTATATTTTTAATTTAAATGACAAAGACAGAATAAAGTAAGACATAATAAATAACAGTTACAAAATTTGAAAGTTAATACTTACATTCTTCTGTCCAAAATATTTCACAATACAATCGCCAATTTGAGTTCTGTTTTCTTTTTATTATTGTTAATAATAATTTGTTTACTTTTGGCTGAAGTGCAAAAGACCACCCCACAAAATTGAACACGTTCTGGCTAAGATTACGTCAGAAGGTAAAATTAAATTTTTTAAAAAAATAAATAAAAAGTTACTTATCATAAAACAAATTAAAATACAGCACTAGGACAACAAAATTAGGTAAACGTACGCTGCACGTACGTATAAGTAACAGTATATTAGAAATAAATCATGTTTCTATACAAAATTTACAGGACAATAAAAACTGTCATTTACTACAAACTTGAAAAATGTTAAAATTACAGTTCAGTGTAGTGAAAATAACGTTTTTATTGCTACTGTAAATTTTGCCAAAGAAACACAAATTACACTAAATTATTAATATTTAGACTTAGAAAAATGATAGACCAAACTCTTTTTGGTTTCTTTAAATTGTGTATTGGGTTTAAGATACAGAATAACAAACTACACTAACAATAATACAAAATAATGGGGGTTGGTTGGTTGGTTGGTTCAAGTGGCGGGCTCCGGCCAACTGTCCCGAACCCCAATTAGCGCTTTAGCACCGTTTTGCTACCACGATCGCGCGAACCTGAGCTTTATTTGGTTGTTTAGATCCATCCCGTGGTGTTCAGGAAATGTACTGTTTCCGTAGGCCACTTACTAGATAGATCGGTGAGTTCATTAAGGAGGTAATTCCCGAGAGAGCAATTCCTGGCCCTGGCCAGCGCTGGGCACTTGCAAATGTAGTGCGTAATTGTCTCTCCTTCGCTGGGATCTCCACAGCTACGACACGACCGATTAAACGGAATACCAAGCCGAGAAGCATGCTCTCCAATTGGCCAGTGTCCCGTGTAAACAGCCGTAGCCCTAGCTATGTCCTTCCTCGAAAGCTTCAGAAAGTTATCCGTCTTGCTTTTGACGTACGAGGGCCATGTTTGCCTGGCCGTCTTGCACGTTGTTAAGGCTTTCCACCTAGCGTCGGCTAAGGCTAGGAAGTGTAGATAAATATCTCGTTTAACCGTATTAATTGGGGGTTCAACCTGTTCAGACATTGTCACGTCCATGGCTGCGCCTCTCCTTGCTAATTCATCAGCGCATTCGTTCCCAGGTATATTCCTATGGCCAGGAACCCAGAGTAACGTCACGATGTATAGGTTGCTAATTAACGCAAGCTCCTCTGAGCATTTGCTAGCTAATTTCGATGATATGGTAGTAGCATTAAGGGCCAAAATGGCGGCTTGGCTGTCCGTATAATGGGGGTAGAGCACTGGACTTTAATTTCGCCATCTTCCACTACATTTACAGCGTTAAGATCTGCCTCTTTGAATTTAAGTGGTACAGCACTTGGTTTTAACTTCCAATCAATTTCATTAGTATAATTATTTCTACTAAAATGATTTCTGCAGATTGTGTAGTTCCTCATATTAATGTTTGAATTGGTTACGCCCAGACTTTGGCACCACATGTTGCACCTAATATGAATTACTAATAAAACTGTATTTTTTGCATGTGTATTGGTTAATCAAATGAGAAGATAAAATGCTTACATGTCAGTATTTCTTGGAAAACAACGCAGTTTCTGAACTTCACTGCAACCACAAATTAAGCAAGAATTCACCATTGTTTTTAAAAGTCTCACAATCGTCACTATATAAACTAAAATTACTCAATAATGAAGAGAAATAAACGAAACCATAAAAACAAAATGGATTCTTCAAATACATATCAACAACCAATAACATCCAACTTCTGACACTGTCGAAAACCTCAAACGTCAATCACAAAATATGCAACATCTTAACGGCTGCCTCCATCCTGAACAAAAGAGATAGATGTATGTCCAAATTATTATAAGAGAGAAAGAAAGTTATATATAGAATTTATATGGGCTGCCGAACACTTTTTCCTATTAAGTTACCCGTCTCATAGTTGTCTCTGATATACAGTGTGAAAAGCAAGTCTTGCTGCTCTCTTCCTTCTCTCTTGCTGCTCCCTTGTCGCTCTCTTGCTGCTCCCTTGTCGCTGTCTTGCTGCTCCCTTGTCGCTCTCTTGCTGATTCACTTATACAGAAGAAAACCGTTAGCTACAAGTTGAATTTTGTTGGAATCAGGAAATTCTACTATATCTGAGTGACAGCTAAGTTGAAATGTGTTCTTAAGGCTTCCATAAAGTTTTTAAAATACTGACAATATTTCGAAATACGACAGCAATCATGTCCTGTTACTTTTTTGAAGGGTGTTCCCCAACAACTTACTTTTGGAAGTTCCCCTTCAACTTATTTTTAAATGCTAGACATCATTATTAATTTTTTTTGCTTTTTCTGGAGTATTTGTTCCATTTTTGATGTTTTAGCTCTGAAGGTGACCGGTTGATAGGTCCAAAGCGCCACGTTTTGCTCACCATATTACATTTTTTAGTAATCATAAATATTAAAAAATCATTTATCAACTATAACTTTTTAGATAAAATTATTACTTACATACTGCGTAAAATTGTAAATAAAAATTGTTATGGAATGTTTTTAAGTTACCCCCTGTAAAATATGAGTTTGTATTTATGTGATACGAAAAAAAAAATAAAGCGACATTTATAATCCATTTCCCAAATTTATTTCCCAATTGTAAACAATCGATATCACAAGAGACAAAGATTTTCTTTCATAGGTTGAGAGTTATCACCTCGTTTAACTTAAACCCCATCATAAATTCTTGAAAAACGGGACTATATATACAAACGCCCTGAAAATAAAAGCAGCCATTTCTCTCTCCACACGTCCCCAACTTTCCTTTCCTCGTCCTAAAAGCAATAAACGAGACATTATCCTGAACCCTCAACTCTATAAAATATTCATAAACACAGGCCAGGGAAGTTTGAATAAATTAGCTCTTCTTTATCTCTTATCTCCTTGAAGAGTGTCAAAATTCGCGCCTCGGGCAGTTAATACAGGTTATGTTGGGTATTACTGGGATATTGTTTCCTTCAAATTTATAATCTCTTCCTTAACCAGGATTTAAAAACTGATAAATGGCCATTTATTTAAAATACATTTTTTTATAATCATTGCACAATCAGTTTTAACATGTTTACATGTTATTTGCCTATTTTTATAATAAATTATAATATTAATTATATTTAAATTATTAACTACGTTAACGCCCTCTGTGTTCAAAAGGATGAACTTCAGATTTATCATTTATAGAGTTCTCTAACGATATTTTGATGATTCGTGACGTTAAACAAAGCCGTCTAGATGCTATCACTCTCTTTTTAGCTGATAAGTGAAATACATCGCGGATGGAGATTCACCGAAATCCCAGATAAGTGTAGATAGTAAAATAATAACAAGGTTATAATTTGAATGCGCACCATTTGTGTATATACCAGCGCTATTGATTAATTTAATTTGTTAATAAACTGTTTTTGATTGTGACCTTCCAATTTGTGACATTTAAATTTAAATAATATGCTTCCTACAGTCAGTTTCTGTAAATTCTCCTGACTGTAAATTTATTTTTCAAGTTTAACATTCGATTTACTCAAAGAGAATTTACTGGCGCCCATACCCACTAATATAATCTAAAAATGTTTGATTCTTGAAAAACTGACCCACGATCCTGAAAAGTAAATCCCATGCTCAGTTATCTAAAACTTATAAAATAATTGTGAGTAATTACGTCACACAGTTCTTGAAAGAATTAAGGCAAATGCACTACTTATAGATTTAATGCAAAACTTGATTATGGCATGTGGTCCCGATGAGTGCTGATTTGCGACTAAAAAAGCCACGCTTCTTTCTATATACTTCAGTAGTGTATTAAAGGGTTATTTAACCTGTAAATTCAACAAATTATTTTATGAGCGAAGTTAGGTAATACTCCGCAGTAACTATATTAAATAAAATTTACTAGACAGTCTGACAGCTTTCCCTTAATCCTTATTAATCCCGCATTTAATCGCCAATACACATCACTAGCTAGGATATAATGTTCGCCATAATGTTCGCCGTTATTCGCCAGAGGGAGTTTAGGCGACATGTCCATAAAAACCTTCAGTAAAAGATATTAAAGGATTTAATAAGTTGTTAAGGACGTAGACCTTATTTTAATATCTTTTTTATTTTCAAAGGAATTAACTATTTAAATTTATTCTAAAGCGTGTTTCCCATTCAAGATATAAAACAGATTAAGCTGGAGTGGATTTCAGGAAGAAATCCATTGGAGTGAAATCGGGCGATGTTTGTGGCCATTTTTATGGTTTTTCTCACATACGGGGTGTCCCAAAGCTCTGACAAAGTTCGATATCTGCGTTACATTAAGAGTTAGGAGAAAAAGTTATTAATCATTTTCAAATTATTGTTAAATATGCAGGATATCTTATATAGTTAAAAAATTTTGTTTTAGAGCAGACGAACTAAAAGAATATAAAAGACATTCTACTTCCTCTATTTTAAAAAAAGAAAGTTTTTGTTTTACCACTGCAAAGAATTTCTAAAGTTAGGATAACGATAAAAACGTCTTTTCTAGTTTGTTGTTTAAACAAAGTGGATTAAAATTGAAAATTTCCGATTTCCAATTATTTCTAGCAATTCCAGTTACGGTGATTAATTGCTCGGGTTCGACAGACGGGAAGTAAATGGTACAAAGCTTAATTATTAATTTGTCAATTTGCAAATCTAAAAGATAATTCCTTTACAGTTTTCTGCTGGTATTACCATAGGATATCGTTATTCATAGTTTTTGTTAAGCAAGATAATAAATACAAACTATATGAAAACAATAAAATATACAACTGGTTTCATCAGTGTCAATAAGTACAGATCTTCCATTAGCTGCAAGCTAGCCAAGGAACTATTACAATATCCGAACAGCGAAACAGCCAAAAAATACATGACTATGAACAGACAGAACCTGCGCACAGCCACAGGCATCCTGACTGGCCACTGTCATCTACGAAAACACCTCTACAGGATGGGGTTATCTGACACTCCACTGTGTAGAGGATGTGAACAGGAAGACGAGACTGTCGAACACATTCTTTGCGAATGCCCGATACTCTCGCAAATAAGACATTTTCTTTTCGGCGAACAGTGGCTAACACATGCCAACATGAGGGAGCCACCTTCAGGCGACGTCATCGCCTACTTTAAACAAGTAGGCTGGCTGACGAGCTATAAGGAAGGCTCAACCTCAGAAGGACCCACAATGGGCCAAATGTGGCCTACTAGATTTACAGATACAGAGATAGCCATCTGTCATTTTGCTTTCAAATAAATACATTTTTAATTGTTATCCCTAATAGTACAATAGAGAGAAGAGTGAGTTTAAAAAGAAATCATTTCCCTTCACAAAAAAGCTGAATATAAACCTAAAACCTTAAATTTTTACAGCTGCGTATGTATAATACGTTATAATTTATGTAACTTGTTTGTTCATAAACTTTAAATTGAAATTCCTGCAATTTAATAACGGAATACACTTTGTGTTGCATAATGTCACAGCTAACATAATACAACAGTTTATCTCCCCGACAATTTGCGCCACACTTTCCAGAAAGCTCGAGTGAACGGTAAAACACGTCTATATCTATATAGCAGAGAGCGTCATCGGACTCGAGTTGAGAAACACTCCATCAAAGGACGCGAGTAATGGATTTATAATGGTCGAAACTTTACGTGTTGTAGAAGGATTGCAACTGTCATTATTCCAGGTCCTATCAGCTCTAGACAGATATATCCCGAATTGTCTTCGTATACGTAGAAATATTTAAAAGTTTAACGGTACTTGTCGTTCGTCAAATCAACTCGGTAACTTTATTAGATTATTTCTGGTTCGATACAAGAATGTCAATATCGATATATGAGGAAGGTCGACCTTAACCGCTATTATATACAAGTAATGTCTAAAACAATAAACGAACGTGGTAAGACATCAACCTTCCTATTTACACATAACATAAATATGTACAATAACGTGACCTTAAACTATTACAAACAATTATGTGAAAGATTATACTGGGCGATGTGTCTCTACATGCCACAGGTGAGAAAAAGCTCCTGATTGGGCAAGAATGGGCTGAGGGAATATTGTAACCCAATACTTGAATTGAGGCAACGTTATATGGTTCTGTTGATGCCTTGAATTTTAATAAACAGTTATGTTAACGTGTGAATTTTATTTCAAAATCAGCGATCGCACATACAGAACGCTGTGATTCTAACTCGACAATTGGTTAGATAATCCCACACAAAGGATATGAAATATAACAATTCCTGTTTCCAGATCACCATTTTTTGTCAATAGATCCGATCTACTGATTTCTCATTTACTGATACATCAACATTTAAACAAAAACACACTCACCTCTCCCAAATATGCCACAACATAAGCCATATTCTCGAGATTTAGGGAGAAGATAATTACCCTTTTCACTCCAATGAGCCCACCTCGGCTCTCCTATTCATCTCTCGTCTGTCGCACAGCTTCCTAGATGCTTTGTTTTGTCTTAATTGCCTTGTATCGCGCAAACTACGCGGGAAATGTGTCATATTTATAAAGAAGGTAGACTCGAAGGGGTAAGGGATAAATAGTATAGGGAATCCTGAAACTTCGGGAGTTGGTAAGTATATGGAGGTTGCTGATTGTCTTGTAGACAGGATGAGGAATGAGCATCTGTGAGGAAGACGGCACTTAATATCTTAGTATTTAGTTGGGCATTTGTTCTACACTGTAAAAAAAACGTGTGGAATGTATAGTAGATTAAATTATATTAAAGAAGAAAAAGGTTAAAGAAATATATAAACAAACGTATGAGAGTTTCAAATGACTTGATGATACCGATATTTCTAACGTAGTTAGTCGGTGTCTAACATTTTTATTACTTTTCTTATTCATTTATTTAGTAAATAATTTAACAATTTCTGCCGCGTTTATTGAAATATTTTGTAAATTTTATCCGGGAAAGCCATGAATCTACAAGTATGTTTTAACTTTTTGGTGCTTAATAACAATTTCAATGAACATTTTTTGTAAAACTTTTTCTCTATTTGTATAAAACTTTTTGGGACACACAGTATATTGTAATGGTATTGAATATAAAGCCTTTTTTAAACGTATAACTAATAACTTAGACAGGAAGAAAATATTACTTATAAAAGTTAATATTTTAATCACATAAGAAATTTAGATTAACAGATTTAAAGTATTTACTGGCATTTTAACGTAGAACTGAATAGAAAAATCCATAATAGAATGATCACTGATAAATCTGCTGATATAATAACACTAAGAACGTTAGAAAACGAGTAAAGAATTTAATTTATCAGATTCGACATCCTAAGACCGGTTTCTGCCTTTCGGCTTCGTCAGTTAGCCTTTTCGAATCCAATAAATAAAATTCCAAACTCGTACAAGTCAATAGCTATATCCGCTATAAGATAAATTTTTTAGATGTGCTGCCATCTATGATTAGAAGAGAGTATTGACAATTACTAAAAGCAAAAAATTCCCGGTGTATTGGGGTTGCATACACAATTTGCATTGTGTGTTGCACAGCTTTTATTTGACTGATTCTAGTCAAAATGCCACTCTCTTCTTTCGTATCCCTTTCAGAGATTAATACAAAGTTAGGGATACGAAAGAAGAGAGTGACATTTTGACTAGAATCAGTCAAATAAAAGCTTTGCAACACACAATGCAAATTGTGTATGCAACCCCAATACACCGGGAATTTTTTGCTTTTAGTAATTGTCAATACTCTCTTCTAATCATAGATGGCAGCACATCTAAAAAACTAAGAACGTTATTATATCAAATCCCAGCAGAGAAAGAAAATCAAAAGTTAACATTAAAATTCAATCTAATAATAATTCAACATAATTAGTTTAAGGTAAACGAAACGATGGTAAATTAAATGAAAAAGAGTTTAGGATTTCTAAAATTAAAGAAATGTAGTAAAAAAGTACAATAATAATAAAGTTTAATGATATTTAGAAAATCAATGATGACGAACAAAAAGTGTCTTTGTACAAAGTTAATATAATTCGAAATTATATAAAAAGTATATCAAAAATTTTCTTTTAATCTCTAGAATAAGGTGTTATTAGTCAAAATTTGCAATAAAATCAATAATTTTTTTTAATTTGGTAAAAATTTAGGTTAAGAAATGTCAAATTTTCATCTAGTTAACTTTGTACTTTATAAAAACCATTTCGCGTGTCAAAGCGAGGCTTTTTACCAAAATCTTTTGAAGAGTTCACGTCGCTCCGTATCATAAAAACAAAAGAAAAACTCAAAGCAACGCGATTTAAAATAATAAATTGTTACCTGTCAGAAAAAGTGAGGTTAATAAAAAATAAAAATAAATCAAGAAAAACAACAATCTTAAAAGGTGGCTTTTTCCACCAAACAATTGTTCCTGTATAGATAAAGTTTATCGTTAAGTTTTCTTTAATAAATATTTATAATTTTTCACTGCGTTCGTTGTCATTGACTTTTATAAAAATCTAACCTCTTAGAGAACCGTACTACCCGAGATTGAGATTGTCTATACTTTCCTACGTAATAAAGACAGTGGTGCCCAACAACAATAACAATTTATAAAACACATTCTGTCTAAATTTACGAAAGATGGTAAAATAAAAATTAATAATAAATAAAAAGAAAAATCACTCACCATTATAATATATAAATATACATGATCTCTTTGAAGAACGGATAAATGCTTTTGTAAAATAAATAAAACATAAAGGGTCGCATATAAAAAATGTAAATCATTTTATGTGAGTGGAAAAGAAATATTAAGCTTATAAAAAGAAGAAACTTTTTCAACGTTAACACGGTAATTTTTCCTTATTTTTAAAACGTTCATAATATCCGTAGCGTGTTTCAGAAAGATTGCTACGACAATTACATTGTCTTTAACATTACTCCGTGAAAACTTTTTGTACGTTTTTGTTATTTTCCACGCTCGCAAACACAAGTCGTTCGCTTGATGCCTTTTAAGTTCTATTTGTGTGACTTTTTTCTCGGAAATCCAATGCATTCAAGTTATATATGCTAAGAAAAATTTGTAAATTATCTGTACTCTTTACTTTAGATTTGTAACTAATTTTAAATCATATTTTGATGCTTAAGTTGATTTAAAATTGCAGGATTTTGATAACCATTTCTTATTTAGTACGAAACAAAAATAGAGCACCATTTTTATACAGGGTGCGCCAATTATTTCCACTCGATCTCTAGCACCGAAACTAAAAGAGATATCAACAACATTTTTTTGTAGGGGTAGACAGTGTCACTCGGACTACAATTTTAAAATATTTTGATGTATACAGGGTGACTAATTTTTGTGGAATGAAAATTAATTTGGTTTTTTTAAATTGAACACCCTGTATACGATTATGTCTTCTGATTCTACTTAATATTAGATTTACGGTAGTTTTTTGTATTTGTAAATCCGACGCGGCGTTGACAAGTTATTCCTATTTTAAGCAGATTTAATGAAAAAACAGCACTTCAGAAATATTAGCTCAAAAACCACATTTTTTAAAAAATTCCTCAAAAAAGCTACTATGATGTAAATGAAACATGCACCTATCACAATAATCACACAACATCTTCACCTGTTGCACAGGGTGTTTGCCGATGGCGTGCCAATAGTCTAGTTTTCAAATGGCAATAACTTAATTTTTTCAAATGGGACACCCTGTATATTTTTCTTCAGTTAGAAGCTCTCTCTAATACGCATTAAAAAAATATAGGGTTTTGCACATCTAACTTTACTATTTACTTTAATAATTGACGTTAAGTGACAAACAACATATTTTACACAATTTTTAATAAGAAATCAAGTTACCTATGAAAATGACAGTAGGTATATTTTGTTATGGCATTAATTGTCAACATAAAATTTTGTATTGTATCACGTCTACTATATTTAATCGGTATTGTGTATAAAAAATGGATTTTAATAAGAATTATAGTGTTCAAGAAAACATTGATATGATATGGATACTGGGTGAATGTCAAAAAAATGCGTTTCTTCTGTTTATCTCGATTTCCGGCAAAACTAGAAGTCCTATGGAAAAAAGTTAAATGGCAAAGTTGTAGGTAATAAAAAGATCTACAACTTTTGTATTTACACTTTTTTCACATAACCTCAAAATTTATCTGAAAAATTCAAATAACCAAGTGTTTGGTTTTTTATTTTTATCTTTTACAAAAATTATTATTTTTTCACGAAATTTGGTGTAAACTTACATTTTTATATGCCAAAGTATAAATTTACATGATGATTTAAAAAAAAGAAATTCGGAGTTTTCTTCGTTTCTTATTTGCATTTTTTGAGAACATTTACCATAGTAATGTATATTTTTTATTACACCATCAAAAAGTAGAGATTTCAACGAACAAAAAGCCCACCGAGTTTTTTAAAAAAGCAGATATTTTGACGTGAGAATTTTCGATTGAAAATTATACTGCTTTTTCGATATTAAGTCAAAATGTGGTTAGAAAAATAAATATTTTAAAACAAAAAAATTACAGAGTATTTGGGACATAAAAAGGTAAGTTTACACCAAATTTCGTGAAAAAAAAATTTGTTGTAAAAGATAAAAATAAAAAATCAAATACTTGGTTATTTGAATTTTTCACATAAATTTTGAGGTTATGTGAAAATAGTGTAAATACCAAAGTTGTAGATCTCTTTATTACCTACAACTTTGCTATTTAACTTTTTTCCATAGGACTTGTAGTTTTGCCGAAAATCGAGATAAACAGTTTTCTACCCTTAAAAACTCCCCCCCCCCCCCTTCCACTTCCCGACCCCAGAGCGCCTGTAAATTATTTTTGCTATCATGTTTGTTATATTCTCTTCCTTTTCCAATGGGTTTCATCCTACTATTATTTTATTTCACTTTTTATCATCTGCACTGGTCTATAATGAATAACCCCCTCTGTATTTAATTTAATAATATAGAAATTATCGACTCGTTTTGAATGGATAACAGTTATCCCGGTGTGTAGTTGGTTATATGGTAGTTCCACAGGAAATGAAACAGGAACTCCGAAACCTTTAATCATTCAGGAGTTCTAAAAGGGTTTTGGAAAATGAAAACGTCGCAAATTAGTTCGAAATTCGCAACGGTGTTCATTGTAGAAATGAGTATACTATGTGCCGGTAGTTTGTACAAGTTACAATGTAAAGATGATGTTCCCTTTCGTTAATATAACTTTCTAGGTCGCGAGTTGAAACAATTACACCCTCATCTCCCTAATCTGAATTTGTAATTTATACAATTTCTCTTTATGCGAGATATGTTTAATGTAGGTTATTTGAAAATTAGTTTCGTTTAATTAAAATAAATATTTTCCTTGTTTTTTTCCTGTTATGTTTATACGGTGTGTTTCATTTATAAATGGACAATCGATAACTGTAGATAGGGGACAGAATATTTTTTCGGACAAACTTTTTTTCAATCAAATTTTTTTCGAACAAAATTTTATTTGACGCAAATTTTTTTCGACCAAAATTTTTTCGAACAAAATTTTTTCCTGCCAAAATTTTTTTCGAACAAAATTTTAGTCATAAGTAATATAAGAGCATCTAATTTTTCCGAAAAGTAATATTTTAACAAGAAGCATGAGTGCACCTGCTGTGTGAGTGAGAAGCTCGAGGAGTGGCTGCAGGATCTTCTGTTTTCTGTTTTTTAGTTATAAATTCCCATTATCCATTTGCATATAAAACTTAATTGAGTTGGCTGAACTGTGGCCAGTAATTTTAATTAATTGTTGTTCACTCACCCCTCCTTTACCCAGGTTACCGACTGCTGTCGACCGCATAGGGTGGTTTGTTATTTTTATTTCTTTTGTTTTTAATCCCGCCTTCTCTGCTGCATCTCTAAAAATAAAGTGGTGGGGGGGGGGGGGGGGGGGGTATTCAAAGGTTTCAGTAAAAAACACCCTGTATATTCGAAACAGCTGAGCCGATTTTAACAAACTTGGGCTAGTTGAAAAGAGCTATTCTTGGGCTAAAAATGCTATAATATTTGAAGTTTTGTTAGTTTCAGATGTCGCCGCTAGAGGGCTTTTTTCGACATCTCGTCAGAAATGGTTAATTTTCTCGAAAAAATTAAACGCATTGGTATGATTTCTTTTTCAGGAAAAGTAGCTAAATGATGCCTAAACAAGCTCCCGAAAACCGCATCTCGATATCTTGTTCCTAACCTAAAATTTAGCCTAAAGAAAATTTTATACGGAAATCCCTTAAATTTTTATTTTTTAAACTAATTAATTCCTTTTATTATGTAAGTTGTGGCCCTAAAAAGGACCGATTTAAAAAAGAAAAGTTTTTAGTGCCCAAGTTTGTTAAAATCGGCTCAGCCGTTTCGAATATACAGGGTGTTTTTTACTGAAACCTTTGAATACCCCCCGCCACTTTATTTTTAGAGATACAGCAAAAATTGTTAAACAAAAAAGGTTCAGATTATCCTCTACTTTAAAGATCAGGTATTTTTTTGGTAGGTTAATATAGTGGAATTCGCAGAAACATCACTTTCTTAGCTTCAAGATCGCAGTTACGCCCCCTAGCGGCCATTTCAGAAACTTGAAAATATTTTTCATGTTTTCCTCTTGGTCTTGGACTTTTTTTTCCGCAAGCCTCTACGATGGATGGTTTCCAAGATACAGTACCTCGCATTCTTATTTGGCCACCCTGTACAGTACACTTTTCTCAATCGCCAGATCAATATTAGTCATAGAATCACTTCCAAAGCGACTGATTTTCACTACATAAGCTGACTAGCACTGTTTAAAAACAATATTACAAAATTTATTGACAATAAAATCAGAAAAATTGTTTAGCGTCGTTTTCTGGTATCCTAGGAGACCATAATTACTTGTTATCAAAGGTATTGTAATTTTTGGTGACAACAGCTGTCAAGTTTTGCCGCGGGTAAACTCGAAAAAACTACTGACAGGAGCTGTCATACAGTTTTTCATCTAGAAATAGTCGGACAAAATATTTTCGACCAACTTTTTTTTATTTTTTTTTCTCTGCTGGCACAGTGTTTATGACCAAAATTCCCTTCATATGTTTTGTATGTTTGCACCAGAAAGTCACATATTAACCCCAAAGTTTTGGAGGTTTGGAACTTACCAACTTATTATTAAATGTACTGGCTGGTTTGCAAGAGATTACTCCTGATTTCAAAACTTTCGGAGGCTGCAAATCTAAAATGTACGGATTTGCTGTAATTGAATATTAAAAAAAAATAAAACACGGAAGTTATTTGGCACCGAAACAATTTTGAAGATTAAGTTTTATGTTTTAATATAGTTTTATGAAGATCTAATATAGAATTTGAAAATAAGAATACATTCGGCAACTTGCATCGGCTGCAAACTCTAGGCTCGGCATGATACTATACTATTTCTACAGCTTTTATAAAATAATGCACAATAAAAAAAACTGGTGAATTAAGGATAACGTTTGTTTTGTTTTATGTATTTTTGAAAGTGAATAGTGAAGAGGATAGGAAGGTATACTGAAATTTATTTGATGGGGGAATATCTGCATAGCCAATTGAATTATGTAATGTAAGACTTTTTCTTGCCACAAAGAAAATTATGCCTTACAAGTGACACCCTAGTACGGAAATTGCTCGAGCGCCAGATTATTTAATGTGGTTTACTCCACATCCCTTAGAAACGGCGTCTGAGGGGCACAGGTAGCTTCAGATGGAGATACGGAATCTCCAGGGGTCTTGTTGATCTCAGAAAGTTTTATTTTAACTTATTATTTAATTTTTAAAAGCCCTGAAAAGAGATAAGGTCTGTGAATATAAACCTGAATTAACGTTGACACATATATTATTTTTAACTATATTTACAATAGAAATGTTTTTGGTATTTCAAAGCCCAACCCTCAAAACCCTGAACAAAAATAATTTAAATTAAATGTTCGATTCGGAATTTACTTCGCGTAATAATCGGATTTCGCGTAATAATCGTACTGACTCAATCAGACTAAGTTAAAGATATCAAAATAAGGAATTATTCGAGAAAGATCATTAAACTAATTAAATACTAAAACTTGGCGGAAGCATTCGTTAAATTTCTTAATTCAAATTAACCGGAAAAATATATTTAAATGATTTATCTACTCAATCGACCGGGAGAAACGGGAATACAGACTTATGATCGAATTTACCAGGTTTCTACAAAATAACGGCAATTCTAGCCAGAAACGGAGTCTTGTCCTACTTAATTTTTCAACTCGCAGGAAAAGAATCAATGCTATTTTAAAATTCGTAAAACATTTACTCAGAATAATCCCTTCTCCGGATAATTTCCCTACTATTTCTACAAAGGTATCGCATGCGCATCCAGCGATTAGGCCGTATTTGTTTCGTTAAAGAATTAAAAATGTACTGGGTGAGCTAACCAAAAATCGAACATTCTATTTAATTTGAAATAAATTTTGATTTAATTTGAAATTGAATGTTAAAAAAAAATAACTTCATTACAGTAATAACTTGAACAAGAACATGAGCGAGGCACAATTTCGACTCAGATCTGAGGATATGAAACGGCGACAAAATACCCTGTTGCAGATTTCCTCTTCCAAGTATCCTGGATGGCCCAACCCGTAGAAACAACTTTGTTTAATTTTTTCCAAAAGACCTTATAAAAAAATTAGTTCGTAAGAGGTAAATAGAAGCTTGAAGAAAACAAACAATAAATTTTTTCGACATATACTTAAAACATGTGGTTTGAAAATTAATAAATGCCAAAAGTTTTCAGTAACTAGAGACTCAAGTACCGAAAATAGTTGAGTTCCATACATTAAATTCGAACCAATTTTCTATTTAGAAGTTAAATGCTCGTAAACACTAAACAACCCAACTTATTTCTTAGTTTGTTTTGACTTTGGTAAACATCAATTAATTTCAGTATTGCAAGCTTTAAATTCGACCTAGAAACAGTGTTGGATCTACATTCTGTTAATAGTGAGGAATAATTCGATGTCTCAATTGGCGTTTTATGTTAAAAATGGCGCGGGTGTACTAATGAAGAAAATGAGACTGGATATTAGGAACTGCTCAAACATGGTGAAAGGATTTATGACAATAGATACCGACAATTGATAAAGAATACGTCCAAATACACGATAAAGTCACCAACCGTATTCACCGCACTTAATACCTTTAGATAAATGGTTGGCCACAAAATACGGTGTGAAATCAATTCTTTGACAGAAAGATAAGAACAAGTCATAGGCTAACGATTGCCAATACTTTGATTATTTCGATAATACATTTTGTGATGAAAATAAACGCTTAAATTTTGCTAAAAAATCGACATTATGGATTTGCTTTATTTTTCGTTTATTTGCGATTTTTCAATATTTTCCTTCACGTTCACAAATAAATTTTTGAGTGAAAATTATTTCTCATAATATTTATTTTGAGTATACCCATTGTAAATACATTAACAAAATAAATAAAGCAAAAGTTCAGTATTTCTGTATTTAATTCGTAAATATTGCGCGGTTAAATTAATTTAGTAAGTGAATTTAGCATGTAATCCGATATTAAATAATTAAAATATACTGTAACACTGGAACAAATAACAAACCCTTTTCATAAATTTAAATGTATACAATGTAGAATTGTAGTTCAGCTGTTTCACATAGATCCGATTCCAAATTGCGTTTTGTACTAATTGCTTACTGAATTGGCAAGAAAATCACATAACGACAAAATATGACAAAATCGACACAGGTATGAATCATGAATCCCTATAGGGAATATCAAATGATCATTAAAAGTGTCTTCTCCCATTGTATAGAAGATACAAATCGCAAGTACAAATAATATCCATCAAAATATTGGGAGTATTTCAAAAAATCTAGATAATTTTGACTATTTCACTCATCTTCGAATTTTCGCAAAATCTGACCAATCACAAACCAAAGACAGCTGGTATTATCGCGATAATACCAGCTGTCTTCCAATCCTGATTGGTCTATCAGCGTGGTATTTTCACGGCGTAACCATGGATACGAATTGCAAAACAAAATTTGACATTTTGAAAAAAAATAATTACAGCTACAGACGTCAAAATGAGACCTTTTACTTTGTATAATTACAGCTACAGACGTCAAAATGTGAAATAGTCTAATAAAATTCCACCCGTGATTGAATTCATCTCTTGAAGAAAACACCACTTGTCCTGCGGACTCGTGGTGTTTTTAAGCAACTCAGTTTCGTTATGAAATGAAGACAGCTGATAAATCTATAGCACATATTTGTGGTTATAATCAAACTAACCACGTGGCGCTTCGTTCTGAAAACGGTGGAGAAAGCGACTGATAACTATATCAGAACAGAAATCCTGGAACAGGTGCCTCTGCACCCACCCCATCAGCATACGTACCAATGGTGGTGCAATTGACAGATGAAATCCATGATGCACTAGAGAACAAAGAATCTGTAGTGTGTGCCTTTCTAAAGCTAGTTCGCCTCCTCGTGGTGCACCCTGGGTAACGCTAAATGAACTAGCAAACAACTGGCGGTCAGACAAACCAAGAAGGTTCTCCTGACCACACAAGAGACACAAAATGTCCTAGAACAGCCTACGAGGGGACATCCGAGGATTTCCTGATGGCGACGTCCAGATCAATTGCATATATAAACTCTTTAGATGTAAATTTAATGTGTCTTGTGCCATACGCTAAATAAATAATAATTCTAGACATAGTAGCGGCTTTTGACAACACACCATACGAAGCCGTCAAAAGAGCACTAGAAGAAAGAGGGGTGGGTAGACAACCAGATGGATATCACTACTACTGTCTACCAGAATAGCAGATACTAAAATAGGACAAGACACTGTTTCCATCTGCACAACCCGAGGATGCTCACAAGGAGGAGTTGATCGACTCCTCTGAGGTTTGACCGAGACTGGTATATCGTGTCAAAGCTATGCAGATGACATAGTCATAATCGCGAGAGGCAAATTCGAGAATACCCTCTGCGATATAGTTCAAAGAGGGCTTGACTACACTAAAGAATGGCGTCAAGACTACCTTAGATGCCTTTATACCGGAAAGGAAACATTAACCTCAAAACCAACGAATTGCACGGGAAGTTATTGAATGGAAGCCAGAAGTCAAATATCTGGGACTAATACTAAATATTAAACTCATCTGGAATAAGCACGAAAAAGAAGTAATCAACAAATCCACGAAAGCTCTAATGGTGTGCAGAAGAAATTTTGCGGGAAATAACTGGGGATGTAACCCAAAGACCCTGCAGTAGATGTACACGTCAATAGTGAGACCGGCCAGCCCTTATGGAGCAGTAGTCTGGTTGCAGGTTAGTCTGGTAGTTGCAGTATATCGACACCCTTATCAACAGATCGGCTGCTCTATTCCAAAACACAGTATGTGTAAAAAATAAAATTGTGAAAAAAACGTGTTTTAGTTTTTTTATTTGGCCTCTGTAGGCTATTCAACGAATTCTTTTGATATTAATAGATTAATGCTTCTTTAATGCGTCTTTAAAGTTTACGTAATTTTAATTAAACACAATAAGAAAATGTTGGATAGATAGATAAGGTATTTTTCTTTTTATTTTCTTAGTAATCTTTTTGATTACAAGATTGTGCTATAAGTTTACCAGTGGAATTCTAATCGAATCCAACGGACCTTTAAACCTTTTAAAAAATAAATCAGTAATAGTAAATAACGTTTTCTTGCAAGCACCGAATGGACCTTTCATAGTTGCGCTACTGCAAAAACATCTCTTCAAACTCTTAGCTCATCACGCACCCAATTACGTTCCTCAAATTTGAACTCGAATTTGATTTTCTGCTTTCGTCAACTTGATTGTGTATGTACACAGTAATTTTCAAGATGGAAGTCGCTCGATGCGGAAGGGGTAGTTTACTTGTTACCCTAAAACTTCCTTTATGAGGTGAATCTCTCAACCTAAACGAGATTAAGGAAAACAACGTGATCAAAAATGACGGACCTGATTAGATTTACAAATTGCGTTAGTTAATGGAGTAAACAAGTAAGAAGAGATTGACGAGGAAAAACAGCGAATAATCGGTTATTTACACTGTATATTTTAAATAATGTTAAAAATATGCACGGACGAAGGAAATATTTTAATGGAAATGGGTCTTAAGGAGTCGAGTTAATTTCAATTTTGACGAAACAAAAAGGATAATCGTTTTATTTGTGTGTACGTGACGAGGGGATAGATGGCATCACACAAAGTCCATTATGAGGTTCGTAGCCACAGAAATTATTTATTTATAAACGTATTATTTATTTATAAAAATGGTTTAGTTACTTTTCAAATGTTTAACAAGTCCTTTCTGTCCTCCAGTTATCAATAATATCTGGTCACCGAGCTTCGCTCTTAATATTCAAATCTACATTTTTAAGCAGCCCAATGAGTATATAATTTAAGTATATTTATAACATGACAAATTATTAATTAATTCGCGAAAATCACGGAGTGGGCGACATCTACTTGAACTACTGATAGGGAGATAAATAAAAAGTTGATTGGCGATTGGCTTGAAAGTAGGCGGGAAAATTAAAAAAGCTGTCAGTGTTAATTTTCAATTGGCTGCAGATGTTGTTGACGTTTATCAACTGCTTGTCACAGAGGTTAGTTAAATGCATTAAAGTTGCCTAGTTTCTGGGGATTTCACCCTTTTAGGGCAACTTCTACTGACGCTTGATCTTCGCGAATTGTCACGGTGGACAGGCCCCGTTTCCGGGACGTGCAACAGCAGCGTGTAGGGCACACGTCCCGTCAACAGAAGATCGCTCAGCTCACTCTATTTATCACTATATAAGAAAAACTCTATGTTCAATTGATTTTATTATTTTTTGATCTGCAGTGAAGGAAAATTATAGGTCTGATATTCATACTTGGGTAAAAACCTCCACAAATACCTGTGACCAGACTCTCGAGGTGTGGCAGATATTGATATCATATTTTTTCAAAAATTCTTTCTCTCTCTCTCTCTCTCTCTCTCTGATCATGAAAACTTAAATATTAAAACTGTCCGCATAATAAAATAGTAGCCGTAAGGGGTAGTCTCACATTATCGGGGAAGGGAAGACAGGTGTTGTAACGTTCGTTTTAGGTTTATAAGATCCATGGTCACACTAACTTAAATTTTTAATATAAATACCTTATTTTGAGGCCCTAAACAATGACATTTCGTTATATTGTTTAGCAGTAGCTAATTCACTGTACCTAAGGTGACATTAGATCTGTTTTCTTCAATCCGATACATCTATTATTAAGATCCCTCGGTTTTCTTGTCCAAATTCGTTTAAAATGTAAAATGTCTTTTCCGGGTAATGTTTACAAATAAATAAATAGGGTTAGTTGAGAAATTTGTAAATGACAATTGAAATTTTGGCGTGTTCTGTTAGGTTAAATAGTTGAGGCACGTTCGTTTTGTTGATAGGTAGATGGTGTTCGTTTTGGCTTGAAATGTCAATACGTTTTAATGATATGTCCTCTTGATTTTTTTTGTATTTAGGATGTCACAGCGTGCGTGTGGGGTTCACGATGACGTCCTTTGGTGGAAAATAATATTTGTTTTGTGTTGAACTTACTTTCGTTTGTGAACGAGGCCTTAGGTTGGTACGCTTGATTGTCATGGTTATTTCGTGTGACATGATTTTGTGAATACTATCCATTAAGTAGGAGGAGACCATTTTTCTTCTTAAGTCAGTTCTCGTGGTGACGCCATAATAGAAAATTTGCTGGTAAATTTTTGACTGTTAAGTCATCTCAAATATTGAGGATTTCAACCGCAAATTTATTAAAGTTATTGATAGTGTGATGTTTTGGTAGTTAGCACGTTGGATGTGTTACAATAGAGGTTTGGGTAATACACTATTAAGCGTCTGTTAAAGGATTTTCTTTTGGCTAAAAATCACGAGGCCCTTTTGGAATTTTTGGAACCCTTCATTAAGGTAATTTTATTGTAGTTATCAAACCTAGTTTATCCTCTTTCCAGGTGAAGTATATACGAAGTATATTTTGTTTTAGGGTTCTTTTGGCAGGTCTATTTCTTGGTTAGACTTTTCGTTATACCGGCATTTTTGTTTTGAGAACGGATGACCTTGGAAGTACCCATCGATTTTGATATTTTGGGATTTTTTTTGTTACTGATGAAGTGAACTATTAACCAGTCTAGGAACCTTTCCTAATCGACAAGATTTCAACGTCCTTAGATGACCTCCGTTTGGTATATTTTAAGTTTAAGTGTTTTGAAAAAAAAAAAGAACTTGCAGTAAACTGTACAAAAAAAAAATTAATAACTCCAGGTTAGTTCATTTTCATTTTTTTTATATAGGATCCTTCACGATCAGAAAGATCATATAGATAGACATTCGATTTGTGCGTTAAAATAAAAAAAAATTGTATTGGTATTTAGATTATCAATTTAATGTGAATGCTTCTACGGGAAAGGTAATATTTTATTCCTTTATTGAGAAAGGAACAACTGCGGTATATTAAAACAATTAATTTACATTCTGCTATTGGTACCAATCGCCGAAGGTCTACGTAAAGATTCGAGTATAATCATTCCACTACTACCTTCCGTATCAGTATATTTAGGAGTTTAAATTAAATTTGGGATTCTTTCTTATGTACATATATTGTATATTGTGCTGTACATGTTATTTACCTTAACTACAAGGCCCCCCCCCCTTTTTTTTTTAAATTTTCTTTCAACTAGGTTCATCTAATATTACAATTGATAGTTTGTCTGGATTTACTATGAATAATAGTTTATATATATTTTATATTTAATAACCAATATAAGGGAAATAGTTTTTTTGAAGGGTTGTTTTTTTATTTTGTCGTCCTTTTACCAATTTTCTAGGACAAGGAAAGTTTACAAGCAACCTTTTGGGGTAAATTGGTTGGCGCCCCGGATTCTTTTGTTTAAAAAAAAAATAAAATAAAAAGCACAGGTAGGTTTTTCAACCTTTTTCGTTTTACTGTGTGGAGATCCACCCCGTCTCTTTCTGAGTTAGTTAGCGGTTGCAGGATCGAAGAACGAACGATCCCTAGAAAACTATTGGTGACTCTAAATTCACCTGTACTTAATGGTAATTTTATTTCTTTTGGTAAATTATAAATAAATTAATAATAGGTGAATTGAACGTCACAGTGTCCATTTTAACAGTGTTACTCAATGTTCCTATAAATATTTACCTAAACCCATGATTTCTGAAATTGAATTGGCAACGTTGTATTTTCAACTTTGAATTAATAAGATGGCTGTCATTTGACAAGCAAATTATTTATGTCCGTCAAATGAACCTTTTTTATCTAAAGCAACAAATTTAAAATCGAATTCTTTCTGATTAAAACGCCAGAAATTAAATAAAGTCAAACCTTTTTACTACTATACTATACAGAAGAAAGGAGTGCAGTATTTAATTTGCAGAACGTAGTACAGGTTCAAGAGGTAGAAATTTTAATTTTACCTCATCCTTCAATGCTTATCTGTAGTTAAAATTTAAATTTTAATACATCTGATCGGCCTAATATAGTTTTTGTCTAGATTCTTGTTTCCATGGTTTTTACTGTAATAAATTTGTTCTTTTCACAGATAAGTCAGACTTTATTTATTCATAGCCGTATCGTATGTATTTTAATTGATTCAGAATTTTGTATTAATATATATTTCAAAATGGCTTCATTCTAAAAATATTATCAGTCCTCCTAAATCCTTGAAGGCAGAATTATTAGTAATAGCAAGGCAACATAAAAACAAATTCAAAAAATATATTATGGATGAGATGGCCAGAGAAAAAGGAATTAAAATTCTCAGATTTCCTCCGAACCACGCAGAGTTAAATTCCATTGAACTGATCTGGTCTCAATTATTAAAAGGTTATGTTTCTCAAAACAATAAAACATTTAAATTTCCTGATGTGCGAAATTTGTTTTTGAAGGCAGTTTCAGATGTAAATAGAGAACATTGGGGAAAATGCATTGATCATGTTTAAAAATGTGGAAAATTCATTTAGGAAAGTGGATATATCAATGGATAATTTAATAGAACCGATAATAATAAACATCAGAAAAGACAATTATAGTGATGCCAGTAGTTTTAGTGAAGACAGTGACTTTTAAAGATAGTTCTTGAACTAACTTTTTTTTTAATCTTTGAGTTTAGGTAAGTACTGAAGCGTTACTTTTAATGCCAAGAGATTTAATTTAATCCCAACATATAATCCTCCTTGTTATTTATTGGTTAAATTTAATTCGTTCAATGTTAAAGTGTCGGATGCATAAAGTTTATTTTTATTTTTTGTAAATAATATAACTTCAAGTGCGTATATATATTTGATATGCTGTCACCTTATTTATATTATAGAAACTTATTTTGCAAAGTACGCCTATGGAATGTGACGTTATATCCCCACTTTGACTGTACTCATCTATCCTTTATAGTATATATTACTATAGAAACAAGTAATTATTATGTGCCGTTGCTAGGAAATAAAACTAAAAGCTTAACTTTTCTTGTAAATATCTCGGAAGATCGAATTTTCACAGACATGAGACCTACATTTTTCGCCGATTTAGATAGGAATTAGTCTACCCTGAAAGTTTCATTGAATTCTGACGAGTGGATTTCGAGATCCTCTGGACACACATACACACACACACACATACAAACCTTGCTCGTTTAATAGTATTTGATATTATTATTTCTATTGCACGAACTGTCTCTAATCCTTTGTTTATTGGGCTTAAATTGAACATAGGGTTCAACAGTTATTTTCTTTACTTTTAAACCTCTTAAACTGTATCCTCTGTGTCCAGAATCGGATACTGCTAATAACAAAAGACCATCTTGTGTTTCATGACAACTTGCCAGATAAACATCATCCACATCCTTCATTAATTGATTGGAAATTGCTAAACCACTACAACTTATCTATAGAAGATTCTGTATATAATAAAGCATCATCTTCAGAAGTTTTTGTTATATCATCAGTATGACTTTCCCAATAACCTCCTAACACATTTTGTTTTCTGATATCCCAAAATAATATAAAAGCATCACCACCAATTGCATCTGTACTGGCGGTTAATAATAATAATATTCATTTGATAGGATACATCGAAACAATTAAATTTGTCATCTTCAACTGAAGTTTTATATATCCATCTTCCGAGTCAGTGTAAATTTCTCTGCTGGTAAATTTTAACTTCAGCATCTGATTCAATATCTTCTTCTTCATTTTCTAATTCTGTGTCAAAAATACAAATATTCACGTGTTGAAAAAAAGCAAGATATGAGGGTTTATCGGTTAATTAATTAATTAATTAATCTAGAACATTTTCAACCAATTAGAACAAATCTTGCACCGTTGATTGGCTAAGAAATTATGACTCAATCATTTTTTTTATCTCTACACTAGATTGCATAATCAATAACTTTATTTTCGAATCAACCTATACACAAATACAGATTTCTATCGACAATAACTTAACATAAAACTGAGACAGTTAAAATCGCCATGAAAAAAATTAATCTGAATTAATTAATATCCCCTGTTTGAACAAACATTAATCAAAAGTATTTAGGAACGAAAAATATAAAATGGAAAAGCAACTTCAGCAAGATCAAAAAAATTAACAGACTTGGAAGTTTCCTCTAGCCTCCGGGAAAAGAAACCAGAAAAAAAATTGTTTGTGATACGATATAATTCTCTTTTATATCTCCCAGATGAACTTGTTTCTACCGAGTCGTAACATCCATTTTTTTTTGTCAGACATGCAGAATACGACGAAAGAGGTATAAAAATGTAAATTTTCTTGGATACCTCGTTTATACACGTTTACCTTTTTCGTAACGAAAATTATATTATTAATATTCACTTTTAATTAAGTCTTTTGTATGTTTAGTCTATATTCCAAAATATTTTGCAGTAAATAATTAAATATTTTAAATTCAAATATTATATTTTCATTAATACACTTTCTAAACAATCCAGCCTTTTTGTCGAAACTAAGTTAAAATGTTACTTCATGCTTCAAACAGAAAATTACTGTAATCGCTGAATATCCTGTAATGGGTAGGATAAACGCCAAATTAAATTTTACATTAGCTTATTGAAAAATCAGGGCCGGTTTTGATATTTTCGTGCTTTGCATTTGTAATAATTAATAAAATTGTTTAAAGATATCAACTTTATTTACCAATAATATACGAAAATTGGTCACTTGAAATCTGAAACAGCTAAAAGTATGAAATTCATCAATAACGACTTTATTTCAGCTCGACAATTAAGTACAAAGTACCTGAGTACCTGAGCAGTAAGGGATATTACAATGACTAGTTCCCTGGTCTTAATTTCCACCAATCACAAACGCGCAATTTTGAATTACAAATAGTTTCTAGATGAAAAAACTGTATGACAGCTCCTGTCAGCACTTTTTTCGAGTTTACTCGCGGCAAAACTTGATAGCTGTTGTCATTAAAAATTACAATAACTTTGATAACAAGCAATTATGGTCTCCTAGGAAACCAGAAAACGACGCTAAACAATTTTTCTGATTTTATTGTCAGTAAATTTTATAATATTGTTTTTAAAGAGTGCTTTGGAAGTGATTCTATGACTAATTTTGATCTGGCGATTAAGAAAATTGTACCGTACAATACCGTTAAAACCCATACGTCAATATGGAAACAGTTTACGGAATTCTGCAAAGAAATACTACAACTTTAGCGCAACTAAACCTAATCCTGAAAGATTGGGCGTGGAATATAAAGAAAGAAAACGGTGAAAATTATAAAGAACTAAAAAAAATGCAAGAGAAGTATTTTATGTTCAGGGGACCAGGAACTAAACTGGTGAGGGCCACATGCTAAATTGTCTCGATCTGATCCTGAAATTTATTCATATTGATCATTATTACATTATACTTTCTTTTAACTCAAGTCAGATAGATTTTTAATTGGTCCAATAAACCATCTTCATCTCACTTGTCACTCGTATTCTCTTGTTTGACTAGTGATATTCAAACACGAACATTCAGAAGAATTGGTTTGCCAAGAAATTAAATGTCAACGGCGTTATCGAACGTTTTACGATAAAAATACGTTGAGGGATTAAACTTAATTGCGTATCCATTTGAGGGCCAACGTACTGACGCCATCTTGTATTTGATCCCATTTGCATACAATGCAAATAACTTACAATATAGTCTTTCTTCCCGGCGCTATTGTTTATCAGTTTTAACTGATTACGTTCAATTTTTTTATGCCTGCCTACCTCCGTTCCTAGAATCCGCTGAACCATAAAATCGTTAAGCCTAATCCTTGATATGAAAGTTTGAAGATTAAACATAATCGTTTAGCGGAATTGGGCGACGATCGGCTACATATATTTTGGCATTCTCTCGTACAACCTATTTTAAGTATTTTTAGATGTGCTACCATCTATGGTAAGAAGAGAGTATTGACATTAAGTTTTGACTGAATCTAGTCAAGATGTCACTCTCTTCTTTTTTATCCCTTTCAGAGATTAATATTGACTTGTACGAGTTTGGAATTTTATTTATTGGATTCGAAAAGCCTAACTGATGAAGTCGAAAGACAGAAACCGGTCCTAGGATGTCGAATCTAATAAATTAAAATTCCTTACTGGTTTACCCTATTTTAAGTATTTTAAAATTTCAAGATTTTAGTATAGGTTAAATTTTTGTACACTAATGACTAGTAATGGCTACTAATGGCCGAGTAATGGCTACTAATGGCTAGTAATGGCTACTAATGTCTAGTAATGGCTACTAATGGCCGAGTAATGGCTACTAATGGCTACTAACGGCTAGTAATGGCTACTAATGGCCGAGCAATGGCTACTAATGGCCGAGTAATGGCTACTAATGGTCGAGAAATGGCTACTAATGGCCAAGTAATGGCTACTAACGGCTAGTAATGGCTACTAATGGCCGAGTAATGGCTACTAATGGCCGAGCAATGGCTACTAATGTCTAGTAATGGCCGAGTAATGGCTACTAATGGCCAAGTAATGGCTACTAACGGCTAGTAATGGCTACTAATGGCCGAGTAATGGCTACTAATGGCCGAGCAATGGCTACTAATGTCTCCTGATGGCTAGTAATGGCTACTAATGGCCGAGTAATGGCTACTAGTGGCTACTAATTGCTAGTAATGGCTACTAATGGCCGAGTAATGGCTACTAATACTAGTATTGGACGAGGTCTGTAAACCAAAATGGACCTCGCGGTTTACCCCTCGGTTGAAAATATCTAATATTTGAAATTGTGTTCACTTTTTCGCGAACCGAGCCCAGTTAATGATTGTTTTATTCAACAAATGGCCGCCATTTTTCTGCCGCCAACATTTATGATTCCAGCACGAGAGAATAATAACCGTTGAATGTAATTAATTCGAAGATTTCTAAAATTAAAAGCGCAATATTATCCATAATTCTTGTTGCCAGAATATCACGCCGTCCAGTCGACTTGAAAAATTGAGAATTTCTTTTTTTCTTCCTTTGAATATCTTTTGTTTCAAGTCGCGATTGCCTTGAAGCAAAGTGCAATTTATAAAAGGCGTAAAAAGGGCTGGTGTGTCGGATTCAAAAAAAAGCAAATGAGTAGCGCTTTTTTATCTTGGAAATTCCATTTCCGTTACAAATGAATTGCAAATGGGTAAAAAGGATTCATTAAAATTTTTGTACTTAAAATCATTTCTCATTTTTCATACATTTTCTTTGGAACATATAAATACAATTGTAATTATTTCGCAGGTACTTTTTTTTGTATTTCTCCAAAGATGCTATAACTTTGATTCCCCGTTACTGCTACATATTATTAATTGCTGTCTGCGGGTCGATTATTTTCCAGATAATTGGAAATGTGCGTTAATAAAATCTTTGCCCAATAAGCATTCTTCCAGGACTGTCTAAAATTTTAGTTACACATACGACACTACTTCTAGATTTAATCGATGTAACCGAACTTTGGTCATTAGATGAGGGAAAAGCTGCATCATTCATTCTGCTAGATTTTTCCAAAGCTTTCGACACTGTCGATTATGCTTTTCTGTGTGCTAAACTGTAACATTTGGAACTTGACGAAATTTTCTTACTATTTTTCAAATTTTAATTATCAAACAGTAATTATTGACAACAGGGGTACCTCAAGGTTCTGTCCTTGGACCCCTTCTTTTCTCAATGTATATTTCTGACATTTATAAATCTTTGGATAATTTAAAATTACATTCATTTGCAGACGATACACAACTGTATTTTTCGGGATTTAGAAGCCATTTGAACCTACTCAAATAATCAGAATCTTAAACTAAATGCTAAAAAATGTAATTATCTCGTATATTGTCCTCATACCTCCAAAGCCACGTGTGTATTTACTTAGGAAATCATTTCGCCACGAGTAGATTTTAGCGTCACTATCCATGTTGTTTTTATCACATGATGATTTTGGTTTTATCTATAATTAACTCATAACTTTAATCCTGACTTTTTCTACCTTCACGTTCTTTGATAAACTATTTATTTATTCATAAATTTTAACGGAATAAATAAGTAGTAACCCGATATACTATCATCTCGCCATAAAAATTCCTAGACCGATATGGCGTTTTCAACGTAAAACTTGCTAAAAAAATGCAAATGTAGTCTAATGAAAAAAGTTGAAACCTGCAAGTGCGATTTATATTTTCACCGAGAAGCGATCCCGTGAGGCTACTTTGATATTCAAATTTTTATGTGCAGTATCTCTGAGCTGAAAGAGAGAGTGGCATTTTCTATTTTGGCGACCGCATGGATACGTAAAGAAGCTGTAAACCAGTGACGGCAGACGAAGAGGCGGTTAAAAAGGGATCCAAAATAAATATAAAACTAATTAACTAACATTAGTGCGACCAGAGCATAAAGTAAATGACACGAACAGTAATTATATTTCTCAATCTAGAAACCAGAGTTTTAATATATTAGTAGAATAAAACAGTTTTTGAGCAGACACAATCATTTATAATTTCATTAGGTTAAAATCCGTTGTAAAAAGTAGGGTAAAGAATAATTTCTATGGAAAACTATATTCCTAATGTATTTTTAATCATCTATTCAAAATGTTTATTGGTTACTCTTCTTCTTCTTCTATTCTTTTTTAGGTTAGGTTCAAAATTAAGGAATGAAAATTTCAGGATGTATTTACAAGCCAGGGAGGCACCTAAATATTAAATAAAAACTTTAAGTCTTATATTTTTTCGCGATGTACATAGGGCTCCTGCGCCCCATGGCGCGATCACCCGAAACCCATATACCAAATTTCAGCTCAATCAGATTAAGCGTGCGGACGCTATCGTGGAAGAATACAGACAGACGGACATACTCAAAAATTTTTTTTAGCGCGTTCACAATACTTTACTTAGGCGAGGGGACGGGAAAGTAAAAAAATGAACGAATGAAACAATTTTTATATTTCTTTTTTCTTTTATATTTGCATACGAATCTAACTAAATGACTAAATTAGCTCGAGATCGTTATAAAGTAGTAAAACTTCAAAAAAAAAAAAGATCTTAAAGAAATTCCCTGATGGGTTTCTTTATGGCATATCGATAAAGAAGTTTTAAGGGTTTTAGCGGAAAAGTAAGGAAGCAAGACTGATGCGATGTTGTAATAATAATTAATGGTAAAATTTCATAATCTTTCATAAAAAACTTTACAGATATTTGAACTTTTAACACCCAAACATTTTAGTAAATTGAAATAGCAGATAATTCAAAATGCTGTTGGTTATTATAACTTTAAGTTGTTAAAATTTCATTTTAACTTAATAATTAGTATTTTTTGAAATCAAATAAATTCAATTTTAACCAAAAAGACTTACAAAATGCCGTCCATTATTAGCGATGCAAATCTCTGCTCTATGCTGAAGAGGGATCCTCTCGAATTTCTGCGCCTGTCATATTTATTCTCTTAGTCTCTTAACTGTTCTATGGAATTAATGGGCACACCATAAACTAACTGTTTTATATGACTCGACAAAAAAAATCATAGGGATTTAAGTCTGGGGACTTGGGAGGCCAACTTGTAGGCCCATTCTTGCCAATCCACTTCTAAGGGAAATGTTCAGTTAGAAACTGCCGCACACGCAAATCAAGGTGAGAAGTGGCACCGTCGGGTAAATACCACATTCTTTGTCTTATCGCGAGAGATACATCTTCTAAAAAATAGGTCAGTCATTCTTTGTAAGCAGTAGTATTGTCACGAGGTCAAATGTTGGTCTGCTACGTATTCAGGGTGAAACGCCCTTTCGGTCTTTAGGGGCCCGTCACAATTCCTTTGTTTATTATTCTTCTTTAGAGAGACTGCAATATTCAGGTACTTTTTTATTGTACTCTTTAAAACTTCAATTTTCTTACAACAGGTAAAGAACCCTACTTTTTCTTCTCTTTAGGAAACCTTTTCGGCTACCCAGCCAATTACTGACTGTCTATTCTGTCTCGTCGCAAAAGGTTTCTATGAAAATTTCGCTGACAGTTGCAGAGTTCATAATTTAAATAAAATAATTTCGGTAAATAAAATTCTCAACTGTTTTTGACTTTGTTACCTAGTTTTTCCGAAATTAATATTTTAATTATATATGGGATTTGTGGCAGTATGATCATTTACAATTTTTAAAGACCTTTTTATCAGAATTTTATGCATTCTGTTTACTTTTTTACCTAATATATAGTCGCAACTCAAGAATAAAACTTCTACATCTCTTTTACACAGATTTTTGCTGAGATATACGTAAAATAAATTTTTCACATGACAGATATATACTAAGATATAAATTGCATGCAATTCGGTTTTGGAGTTGCTTAAAAGGAAATATATCGTCGAAGTTTCGCGGTGACTAAGGAACTTACGGATAATGCTTGTCAAAAACACCTCTTTCCAAGTTTGGGTAGAAGACCATAAACAATATGTCCCATCTAATAATTTATTGCTGGATATTGCGGTTACAAGTACGAAGTGATGTTGAAGGACTATGCGTTATCCAGTAGAGTGTCTTTTCTAAAGACCTTATTCTTGGATTTGATTTATTTTGACTAATAATCTAAAAAATATATAATTTATGATTAATAAGGCAATCAGTGGTGCTGGACTTCCTACAAATTAAATTAAAATAGTAGTAGATATTTTTAGATGTGCTGCCATCTATGATTAGAAGAGAGTATTGACAATTATTAAAAGCACAAAATTCCCGGTGTATTGGGGTTGCATACACAATTTGCATTGTGTGTTGCAAAGCTTTTATTTGACTGATTCTAGTCAAAATGTCACTCTCTTCTTTCGTATCCCTTTCAGAGATTAATACAAAGTTAGAAAACGAGTAAGGAATTTAATTTATCAGATTCGACATCCTAAGACCGGTTTCTGCCTTTCGGCTTCGTTAGTTAGGCTTTTCGAATCCAATAAATAAAATTCCAAACTCGTACAAGTCAGTAGCTATATCCGCTATAAGATAAAATTTTTAGATGTACTGCCATCTATGATTAGAAGAGAGTATTGACAATTATTAAAAGCAAAAAATTCCCGGTGTATTGGGGTTGCATACACAATTTGCATTGTGTGTTGCAAAGCTTTTATTTGACTGATTCTAGTCAAAATGTCACTCTCTTCTTTCGTATCCCTTTCAGAGATTAATACAAAGTTAGAAAACGAGTAAGGAATTTAATTTATCAGATTCGACATCCTAAGACCGGTTTCTGCCTTTCGGCTTCGTCAGTTAGGCTTTTCGAATCCAATAAATAAAATTCCAAACTCGTACAAGTCAGTAGCTATATCCGCTATAAGATAAAATTTTTAGATGTACTGCCATCTATGATTAGAAGAGAGTATTGACAATTATTAAAAGCAAAAAATTCCCGGTGTATTGGGGTTGCATACACAATTTGCATTGTGTGTTGCAAAGCTTTTATTTGACTGATTCTAGTCAAAATGTCACTCTCTTCTTTCGTATCCCTTTCAGAGATTAATACAAAGTTAGAAAACGAGTAAGGAATTTAATTTATCAGATTCGACATCCTAAGACCGGTTTCTGCCTTTCGGCTTCGTTAGTTAGGCTTTTCGAATCCAATAAATAAAATTCCAAACTCGTACAAGTCAGTAGCTATATCCGCTATAAGATAAAATTTTTAGATGTGCTGCCATCTATGATTAGAAGAGAGTATTGACAATTATTAAAAGCAAAAAATTCCCGGTGTATTGGGGTTGCATACACAATTTGCATTGTGTGTTGCAAAGCTTTTATTTGACTGATTCTAGTCAAAATGTCACTCTCTTCTTTCGTATCCCTTTCAGAGATTAATACAAAGTTAGAAAATATAGATATAGCTACTGACTTGTACGAGTTTGGAATTTTATTTATTGGATTCGAAAAGCCTAACTGACGAAGCCGAAAGGCAGAAACCGGTCTTAGGATGTCGAATCTGATAAATTAAATTCCTTACTCGTTTTCTAACTTTGTATTAATCTCTGAAAGGGATACGAAAGAAGAGAGTGACATTTTCACTAGAATCAGTCAAATAAAAGCTTTGCAACACACAATGCAAATTGTGTATGCAACCCCAATACACCGGGAATTTTTTGCTTTTAATAATTGTCAATACTCTCTTCTAATCATAGATGGCAGCACATCTAAAAATTTTATCTTATAGCGGATATAGCTACTGACTTGTACGAGTTTGGAATTTTATTTATTGGATTCGAAAAGCCTAACTGACGAAGCCGAAAGGCAGAAACCGGTCTTAGGATGTCGAATCTGATAAATTAAATTCCTTACTCGTTTTCTAACAGTAGTAGATATATTATTTGATTTATAATAACAATGACAAACCTTCTTACCCCTGAAAACTAACTACTTTATGCCTGAAAGACCCTGTATAATTCTCCACTCGACTGTATTCATTGTTGTTTTAATTAAAAGTGCTGTTTCTAAAGTACCGTTGAGAAACAAAACTCACACAGACCACGGGAATAATGACCATTGTAAAAATAAAAAGTGTTTATAGTGGATGTTTTGAAACTCCAAAAACGTCTAGGAAAAATATCTTACTTGCGTTGTGCACTCACTTGCAATTATTTAATTTCAAATTGAGACGAAAAGTTATACAGGCAGAATTTTCGAAAATAAGGAAGCAATCGAACAGTCTGATGGTGTTAAAAATACAGAAGTGTCAAATATACACATAAATCTCCATACAATTCCACCTAAAATTCCGGGTAATTAACACAAGTAATTTATAGTATAGGTTAGGGCATCAGTACGGAATACTGGAGACGCGGGTTTGGTTCCCGCCTGAGGCAGAAATTTTTCGGTTTCTTTATTCAGTAGTTTTCACCCCTGATGGTACAGGAATTTATTTCTGGAAGCCTCCCTTGGAATTTAATTCCATTCTAGGAAGATTTTCCGTTAGCTTTTCACTTATAGTATATAGTAATATTACGAAAGAATGGAAAGACAATACACGACTGTATCAGTGAGTAATTCCAAGCGTGTTATAACACAATTAAAGCTTTTAATGATTTCGAATATAATGGGTGTCTAATGCCTTCAATATTTTATCGAATGGCAGACATATGAGCACAGTTGAAGAGGTCAATTTTTTACTTCATTGATAACTTATAAAAACCCTCATTTTTCTTCTGTTTTAAAATAAAATTCGTTGTATTTTTTATATTGCTAATACTAATTTTTCTTTTTTCAGGTAATTATCTGCATTTTGTTATACGTTTAGTAAGGTAAGTAAATTTTTCATTCATTAATTTTAAAAATCTTTATTGCGCATTGTAAAAGTAAACAATATATAGCGAAATAACAATTAAAACGGCATAAGAAACCCCCCCCCCCCCAGACTTCGGCAGCTAAATTTCAGTGGGGTTGGGTCTCGGGGGAGGGGCTTCGTCTAACATGTACCATTTTTTTTTGTTTACTTGCTCTAACTTTAATTTTATTCTCGCGCTCTCGCGATTACTTTCCCTTCTTTAGAGACCCATGTTAGTATATAAATACGAAGAAAATAATAATTCCAGACTCTTGGGGGGGGGGGGGGGGGCAGAGCCCCCGGGCCTCCCTCTGGATCCGCCACTGCAGACTTAAACCTAAAATGCATATCAAAAGCTTCTTCATTTGGAAAATAAGACACCATAAAAAATACGTTCAAATTGACTTTGACAATAATTCCAAAAATTCAGAAATAAATTTGACATTTTCCACCGTTCATACAAATTTTAAGAAGTTTGATATATTGGCAGCATTAGTCGTTTTCATTTAAGAACAAATTTCAATCGAGCTAAATTGACGTAGATGAAACAGGAAGAATTCGGGTGTAAAGAAAGATGAGGAAGACTTCGATTTTAAGTTTTAACATACGAAAATAGAGCCGGAAGTCTCTTCAGCATAATATACATATAATAGTCGAGGTTGAAGGGTGAATACATTACATGACGGCGTTATTGAATTATTTTCAACACTTTCCGACTTTAGAAAAAGTGTTATGTAGTTTTCACACTTTAGTTTAATATCATTTTCAATATAAGTACAAGAAGTGCTTCAATGATTCTCTAAACAAAGAAAGAAATATCTCAGTCGTGGCAGTGAATCTGAAATATTGTAACGGTTAACTAATTCCAATTCCAAAGAATCAAAAAAGAAACAGATAAGTTTATTAATATGAATAAAATCATTACTTATTGTATTTTGAGTAATCACAGGACATAAGATTTGTGCTAATTGTTGATTTTGTAAATAAGAAAAATATTACGCTTACCTTATTCTGGCAAACATTTCTTCCGCATAAAATAAAAGGTTAACCGTTATTTATTTTGAATATTAATAAATGTTTACATGTTTTTACTGAGACGTTATTATCAATTTCTACAATCACGCTGTCAATAGAAACGCTTCCTGAGTTTAAGATTCTCAAATTTTCTACTTGATAGTAGATGGCGCTCAACAAAATTATTCACAACAAATAATTACATTCTGTCATAATAAAAATAAATATTCAATAAAATTAATTTTTCTTTTACGCACTGATAGTACGTAACAATATATTTCGCTGAGAAGAATCACATAATAATAAGTCCACTAGCCTCAAGACCCTTTATTTAAACTATTTATATACTTCTATGATTTGTAAAGCATTCATGTCAAATATCTCATATTAACCGAAACTGGTTAAAGTTTTTTGTTAAATTGTTTTACAATCGGTGGTTTGCCATAACAGATAAAAGCAATAAATTTGACTGACGATATAAAACTAACCTCATTTTCTTAAACTGTCATTACCGTTCGCCAAACGATTCGGGAACAATCTCCCGTTCGAAAAGAAAACTTCGATGACCGTTTTAAATCTACTTTAACATTTTCATTCAATGCGATAAACCCTGCCTGGCAGGGTTTTGCCTGACTAAGATATTTAAGTAACTTTATTTTCCGGGAGTTCCGGTGACTTCTTGCTTAAACTTGATATAGTAAAATAGTTGAAAGAGTATCTGAACGAGCTTTGGTATCATTTATTTTCAAGGTATCTCTGCGTAAAGAAGTTAGACAGGTATACGTTTCTTAAAGTCGACAAATTTTATTTTTATAGTATAGAGAAAATATCTTTTTTTCGTTTGAAAGCTTCCTTGTAAAAATAAACAAGTACGGATAATAAAAACTCTATTCTCCATACTTTTGTAGTACTAAAAGAAATATCAGATGACTTGATCGTCTTTCTTTTATTAATATACAGAGTTTTTGTGCAAAATTTCCTATGGATAAAATTTTGAAACTGTTTTATAGAAAAGGAAGGAAAAACATAAAAGTATAGATTTCCTCAATTGGTGGTAAATGCATCTAGAGATTTAGGGAATCATCAAATAAACTTGACACTGACAATGTCATTGCCTCCTAAATTAGAACTAATTATGGCGTGTTCAGCTCGATTTAAAATTAGAACATTGTCTTATAGACTATCCTGTCTTGAACACTTGCTTTGGTTTACTGTACTGTCTCAATGATATTTCAATCATCTACACCAGGCATGTCAAACTCGCGGCCCGCGGGCCGCATGCGGCCCGCCAATACTTAAGTTGCGGCCCTCCGAGACGTTTTACATTTTTTGTGATAAAATATATGTGAATTTATTATTTATAAGTAAATTTTGTTTTTATTTGTATGCAGTTCAATTTAATGCAGTTGCAGTGCAATTTAAATTAATTATAAGTGTTTATTCGAACGTGTCTCTACTGTGCGCTGGCGCAAGGCGCCAATCGAAAAGAGGCGGACGAAGCCGAACGGAGATGCAATCTAATCCGACACACGACACATGTTTGTACAAGTCGTGACAAAGTGCAGTGTTGGCGAATATTTTGAACTCTAACGTGGATTTTGGTTTTTATTCATATTAAATTAAAAAGTTAATAAATAAAAATATAATCAAACTTCAAGAACAATGAGTAAGAAAAGATCGATTGAAGAAGAACATCGTATTTTTCAAAAAAAATGGGAACTGCAATATTTTTGTGTCCAAATCAAGAATAAAATATTATGTCTAATATGTAATAACTCTATTTCAGTTGCTAAGGAATATAATCTTAAAAGGCACTATGACGCAAATCATAAAACAAACTATGACCAATACGTTACAAAATTTCGTGAAGACAAATTATCGGGATTGAAATCAATTCTTCAAAAACAACAAAGTGTATTCACTAAATCTGTTGAAGACAATACAGCTGCTGTAAAAGTTAGTTATATATTATCACATTTAATCGCTAGCAGATCGAAACCATTCACTGAAGGGGAATTTATTAGTGAATGTTTAATTAAAGCGGCGGAAGTATTAAGTCCAGCACAAATAAAAAATTTTAAAAATATAAGTTTAAGTCGAAATACTGTAGCTAACAGAGTTGATGAAATAGCCGATAATTTGAGAAATCAGCATAGCTCAATAATATCAACATTTCAAGCTTACTCTGTTGCAATTGACGAAAGTACAGATATTCGAAATATCGCCCAGCTGGCCGTTTTTATTCGCGGATGCGATATTAATTTAAAAGTAAGTGAAGAACTTTTGGAAGTCATTCCTATGCATGATACAACTACCGGAGCTGATTTTTTTGATACTGTTATGGAAGTTTTGAAGAGGTATAAGTTACCATTGGAAAAGTTGGTTTGTCTTGCAACTGATGGTACACCTAGCATGACCGGTAATACTAAAGGAGTTGTTGCAAGATTTAAAGAAGCATGCAAACAGCGTGGTATTAATAATTTTGAACATTTTCATTGTATTATTCACCAGCAAGTACTGTGCTCCAAAGTTTTAAATATCGGACAAAGTCACCAAAATTGTGAATTATATTCGAGCACATGCACTTAATCATCGTCAATTTGCTTCATTTTTGGAAGATATACAATGTGAATACACCGAAGTACCATATTATACTGAAGTTCGATGGCTTTCGAGTCATAAAGTGTTAAAACGATTCTTTAAATTGCTGGACGAAATCATATTTTTTTTAGAAACAAAAAGTTATGAATGTGCCGAATTAAAAGATGAACAATGGATAAAGGACTTGGCTTTCTCAGTTGATATTACAAGTCATCTTAATCAACTTAATCTTAAGCTTCAAGGCAAAAATAATGTTGTTACAATGCTATTTGATAATATTAACGCTTTCAAAAAAAAATTATTACTTTGGCGAAAACAAATAGAAAAAGAAAACTTGTCTCACTTTGACAGCTGCCAATATCTATTGCTTAAATCACCTAAATTAAAATTTGCAGAATATGCTCACCAAATTAAATTGTTAGAAACAGAATTCAATCGAAGATTTTCTGATTTTAAAAGCTGTGAAATACAATTTCGTCTTTTTTCTTCACCACTATCTATCGATATTGAAATTGTTGATGAAAACTTACAAATGGAATTAATTGATATCCAATGTGATTCTTTGCTGAAGGAAAAATATGTGGAAGTTGGAATTCCAGAATTTTATACATATTTATCTGTAGATCGGTTTCCTAAAATGTTATCGTTTGTTACCCGTATAATGGCTATGTTCGGAAGCACTTATTTATGCGAGCAACTATTTTCTGTAATGAAAAATAATAAAAGTTCAGAGAGGTCAAGATTAACCGATCAACATTTATCATCAATTTTAAAAATTGCATCAGCTCAAGATATTCAACCAAATATTGATGACTTGCTTTGCAACAAACGATGTCAAATATCTTCTAAAAAGTAGTACTTATTAAACTGTGATTTTGTTTATTATAACTTTTATTTTAGTTTTTTTTTAAATATAGAATATTCATAGTTTCGGTGTAAAAAATAACATGAAATGTCTATGTATGTAATAACATACAATAAAATTTAAAATATTTTTTGGTTTAGTTAGTTAAAACATTTAGTCTAATAAATACTTAATATAATCATTCTAACAACCGTATTTTATTAATTTTTTGAACAGTAAAAACATGCGGCCCCCAACTTAGTACAAAGTAGATCATGAGGCCCGCAATATCATATGAGTTTGACATGCCTGATCTACACAGTGGTAGTGGTGGATTAACAACACACATAGTTGAACACTTAAAAACTATACTTTGAACAGTATCAGTGGAATGTTGATGCTCTACACCTCAGAACAGTCAAGTTAGACGTCGTTATCATTTTTATTGCATAAGTGTACCTAATGAATATCGTTTTGTATAATCTAACAACACAAGACTAACATTTTGCCCTATCCAAACTTTTGGGCATTTACTAATGTTACCACATTTAAATGTTTTAAATCTGAGGCACTATATACTAAATGGTTTAAGACTCTTATGTCTTCTTTCCAGATGTGTGCTGTCAAGGAGCTGGATAACCTCGAAATTCACGAGTTGAGGCAGTCGCTATTCATGACTGATAGCCAATTTAATAATAGTCTGATTAAAGGTATCCAGCTCGATCTCCAGAAGAAGTATCAAAGAGGGTTGACTATGATCCTTGGTACTGATCTGAGTTGTATGCCATATGCATACACTGCAAGCAACCAATACATTTTTCTGTATCTATACATAACTTCCCACGTTTCTTTGTGTGTAGTATATGGTTATTATTTATGCCAATTAGGGTGACCCAGGGGTACGTGCACGCTCCATAACTTTTTTTCTATTCAAGCTATCGGTTTGATTTTTTTTTAAACGATAAGACCGACAATGAGGCACATTCTAAAAATATTTCTATTTATATACAGGGTGTCCCAAATAAGATACACAACTAAGTTCTGTTTTTTTTAATGGCAACCCCCCATTTATGTTACATATTCAGATTCGCCATTAAATTGCCGATATAACGCACCTAGGTTTCTTTGACTTATCTGCAATAGTGTCAATTTATGTGTCAAAATAGCGTCGTGCGGAGATCCACAAAAAAATTCAGAACTCCAGAACTGTTCAAGATAACTTAATCAACTTTTTTCCAGTCGATTCCTTAAACTTCAGCGCATCTTCTGAGTTGTAGGCGAAATCGGAGTCGACGTTCTACCACCTACTACGATTTTTTGAAAATGACAAATTACAAATAGCAATAACTCGACTTTTTCAAATGGATCACCCTATATTTTATTACATCATTACATGGAATTTTTTAAGAGCTTTTTGCTGATATAGGGTTTGTTGGGTCTATTTTGTAAAATTTGCGAGATTTATTGCAAAATAAGAAATGTTGACGGTTTATTCGAGAAAAAAAAAGGAATCGAGTAGGCCGCTGTCTTAAAATTTGACACATCCATATACTTTCAATAATTGTACGCGTCTAATTAAAAGAAAAAAAGAATCGAGTAGGCCACTGTTTGACACATTCATATAATTTTGAAAAGAATATGCTTCAACAAAAGGAAATTGTAATAGAAACAGAAATACATTACAAAGTAAACAATTTTTATAATATTTACAAGAACATGAAAGAATGATTAATAGGATACAATATAAATTTTTTTGATTTATAACAAATGCTCGAATAGGTCACCATCATGCTAGTCTTCTAGTAAATGAGTCCCGAACTTTAGCAAGCATTGCTCCATTAACTGAACGGAAGGCTTTCGTGATCCTGTTTTTCATATCATCTGCAGTTGTTGGACGATCTCAGAAAACAGTTTCCTTCACGTACCCCCAAAGAAAAAAATCTATAGGAGTAAGGTCTGGAGATCGCGCGGGTGATTCCTTTTTTTTTCTTTTAATTAGACGCATACAATTATTGAAAGTATATGGATGTGTCAAATTTTAAGACAGCGGCCTACTCGATTCCTTTTTTTTTCTCGAATAAACCGTCAACATTTCTTATTTTGCAATAAATCTCGCAAATTTTACAAAATAGACCCAACAAACCATATATCAGCAAAAAGGTCTTAAAAAAATGCCATGCAATGATGTAATAAAATATAGGGTGATGCATTTGAAAAAGTCGAGTTATTGCTATTTGTAATTTGTCATTTTCAAAAAATCGTAGTAGGCGGTATAACGTCGACTCCGAATTCGCCTACAACTTAAAAGATGCGCTGAAGCTTAAGGAATCGACTGGAAAAAAGTTGATTAAGTTATATTGAACAGTTCTGGTGTTCTGAATTTTTTGTGGATCTCTGCATGACGTTATTTTAACACATAAATTGACATAAGTCAAAAACTGTTGCAGATAAGTCTAAGAAACCCGGGTGCGTTATATCGATAATTTAATGGCGAATCTGAATATTGTAACATAAAAAAAACAGAACTTAGTTGTGTATCTTATTTGGGACACCCTGTATATAAATAGAAATATTTTTAGAATGTGCCTCATTCTTATCGTTTAAAAAAAAATCAGTTTGACCCTGTATATATAAAATCAATTTATTATATTTTTTATTTTATTTATTTAAAATAGAATTATCTAGATAAAAGCATGTTTAGAATACTTATTGTTTTAGATATAAACTCGCAGTAAACCCTCGTCAAATAGAGCTCCAGTTCCAAAAGAAAAGTCAAACACAGCTTGTCTGGTGTACAATTCATTTCTACGACAAGAAAATAAATATTCCAACGGGAAAAGCTCCGCTTTCAATGACATCGTAATAAAAATACGGCGGAAAGCACTACTTGTATATCTTTTATAAATTTTCCGGTACACGGCCATTTTCCCCCTTTGTGGTGGGATATTTTCCGCTCGGGATAAAGCCTACTCGAGATATGAGCGGAAAGCTGAGAAATACTTCAGTGCTAATATAAACGTTTATTTAAAATAGCAAGTCCAATCATAATTATACCATTATACCATTATACCATTCTTCAAAATTTAGAGGTTCATTTAATTTGTACATGAACTTCAGATTTGTCAATAAGCAATCTTCACCCCTTTTGATGATATAAAGTTTTGTTTACATACTTTACCATGCTTATACCTTTTAGATTTTGCTAGTTCCAGATATTTTCAGTCAGAAGAGACTGGATACAATCATCACAATTACTTAAAAAATCTATCATTACGTTGTCAATAGTTCATAATTTGAAATCTAAAAGTAGTACTACTTATTGGTCTTCAATATAACGCAAGTTTTTATTGGAACGATTATTTCGATATACTCATAAGAAACCAGCCACTTGACTATATAAGAGAATCTCCTACTTTCTAACCAAAGGACTCGACAAATTGAAATTAGATAGGCGCATCTTCGCAAAATAAAATGCCAACTCTGCTTTTTGTGGAGACTTTCTATTTTCTTATCAAAATGACTGTCGATTTGTGGTTTTTTGTGCTACAAAAGACGCTTTTAAAGAATAAGGTACACATCAAAGAAAATCTGATTTGTAAACAGAAAATTCTTACTTACATCGAGTAAAAACCATGAAATATTTGCAAAGAATTCAAAATATTGGGCAATATTCAGGGGCTGATCCAATGAGGATATTTTAACGATAATATAAAAGTTGTTTTAAGTTTTTTTTAGTATTTAATAATACAGTTATGAAGAAATTAATCATTTATTAAGATTTTTATTTTGTATTCCGAAAATAAAATTTCATTGGTTTTGATTTTTATTTTAAAATTAACAAATTTTCTGTTTACAAAGCTATAAAATATTTTTACAAATAATTATACGACTTTTTTTAAAAATATGGTGAATGCACCATTCGAATCCTCCACCAAATTTTGAAATGAAATGATTTTTCAATAAAAACTACGATTTTAGGAGAAATATTAGGAGATTTTCCGACTGCTCCCTTAGTAAAAATTTCCAATAATTCCCTGGAAAGGTCGAATTACTTTTTTTTGGTTATTAATTAGGCGGGGCTCTATTAATAATAATAATAATAATAATAATAATAATAATAATGTCTTTATTACTTCTCAACAAAATAATAATAATAATACAATATATACACAAATAAATACAGAGAAATAAAGGGCGAAGTTCATTTTTTGCAACTACATTAAGTACCTGCAAATAATGCTCTACCACTTAACCCTATTATATACTATATATAGTATTAATATAGTTTTTGGTTTTTTTCTTATAAAGCTTTTTATTTGTTTTACAAGTATAAATCAAAGGTACGCCTATGTTTAAACCGCGTATTTCCCTCGAATCTAACCTAAAAGCCAATAAAAGAGAATATCGGTACGGCATTTCGGGGAACTATTACGAGTTAAAATATTAAACAATCAGATTAAGTGGCAACCGGAGTTCTTGTGAGAAGCAAATTTCACTTCTATTTTATGAGGATTTTCTAATATAAAATTGTATTTATATGCGCGCCACTGGGAATACTTGGCCATGGAATATTTATCGACAGCTTTAAATGTCTGTAACGATGTAGCAGCACTTTACAAAGATATTTAAGAAAAAATGGGAAACCATATTATTTAAAAACTACTTGATATTTTTTAAAACAAATAGGAGCAAATTTTCATAGATTTAATGCAGAATGGCGCGGATATTTCTTTTTGTGATTTTCCATTTAAAATTAACAAAATAAATACTTTTCGAAGGTTTACAAAAAAATCAAGATTTCTCCACCCTAAGTTTTGGAATTATTAGTATTTCCTGAAAATTTCACAAAAATCAGACGAAAATTAAAGGCTTAAAAGGTTATTAAAATTTTTCAAGGTGTTCGGTTTGCTCTTAAGGTGACAGATCAAATGATCGATTGTAGCCAATAACTAATTATGCTATTTACGGTAATATAAATTCTCACATTCTAATCAAAAACTAGACAGTTCAAAATGTAAAAACATTTTGTGAATAAAATTTAATATCAAATAAATCTTTTTGTGCGAATCAAAACGCAAATACAATTTTTTTAAATGGATGTATTTTATATCACTGTCAAAAATTACTATTGTTATATTTTTATTTTTGTTGAACATTTCCGATAATCAAATTTAGCAGTTTTATAGATATTTTAATGTTTATAATGAAATTACTATTGATGCTCATTTTTATGAGAATAATCCATTTATTTATTATTGTATAAAAATTCTGCTTTTCAGATGAATAAATCAACAAGTTTTTGGATGGCTTTCGGCGTTTTCGAAATAACCACATGAAATGGAACAACTAATAGCGTCATACCGCATTTTTATGAATATTGTAAATTATAGTCAGAGATGGACTTTGTAAATTCCAAAAAATTTAACGAAAATCTATCTAAAATAATGTATTTGCCACCGCTGCAATAGCAAAGTGGCCTGCGAAGATTTCTCATTATTTTAAGATCTAAAAAATTGAAAATTATTATGATCAATTAGCTTAAGAACCGTATCGTCTGTCAGTCTACTGCCAATAATTGGCCTTGAATGATTTTTAATAAAAAAAAAACTAACTGCATAACAGAAAAAAACCTTCTCGTAAGGGCTTGATTCTGGGATATTAAATGCCCAATATATCTATGACAAATTCAAATTAAAATAGTGTCGCTTTGATTGTTCAACTGACTACATCTCCGTTAATGTAACGTAAAAATATTTCAGTTCACAATGTTGTAAAAATACAAATTAATTCTGAGTGTCTAATAGTGTAACGTAAATCATTTTAGAGTTATTTATTGTTACCAATTAGTGTTGGAACACCCTTCATCAAGAACGAGATAACAACACACAGTAACCGTATAGGAGCTAGATTATTTGTGGCTTTTTTAAAGTTTCACTTGTGATTTTTTGTTGATAGTTTTTGGGTTATTTCTATCAAAACATTGTATACTTGTATTCTATTTTCGTAATCTCTCACCCGTTGATATAGATTATATTTAAATTTTAATTCACTCGACGGGATACTTAGCACCCCTGATGCCGTTCCTGTAGATCCGAAGCATCGGTCAAATACCCGTAATTCTTTTTCAGACTTATGGAAATTGATACTTTTGGTTCGGTGTGTCTGCGATATATCCGCGGATATGAGCTTTTAAACGATTTTTCTGTTGAAACGACAATCTGGTTTGCGCGATACATTTCGGAAAATTGAGTTATCTTTTGACGTTTTTAGAGTATGTTGCACGGTTTTTTTTTTATTTGCGGCATGTGGTTAGTAACGGTTAAGGCTTCGATGAATGTTAATTGTGTTATTCTCTTTGCATTTTTGGTAGATGTCGACGAAATCCAAATACCATTAAGTACTGTGGGTGCCTAAATTCAGCGGTTATAGTAATTTATGTATCAAGGGAATTATAAGGGCCTCAATTCCCGAAGGCAAAGTTTGCACACCGAGGGCCTCTGGCCCGAGGGACTGCAATTGCCTGAGGTAATTAAGGCTCATTAATTCCCGAGTGCTTCTGCTCCAAAAAAAAGAGACTATCCTGTACACCCTGTACTTATACAAATTAGTTATTAGAACTAGCAGAGGTTCACATAAAGATTCATTACTCACATTATCCATTCTACTCCATGTATAATAATTGACTACTATGCATGTGATAATAACCTTGCAAAATGTCATTACGATATAATCGATCTGTCTATCACCAGCTATTCCAATCATCTGTTGATTTATGCCCGCCTACCTCAAATCCTGTTTTCCTTGATAATAACACAAAGGACTTTTGATCCAAAGAGGTAGCGAATGGCGGAAAATAATAGGAAAACGTAAAGGAAATGTACAGCGGAAATCTAAAGGTTGGCTGACATTAAAAGGGTCGTATACAGTGTGTACGAGGTGAATAAGATGATGTTATTTTGTTTAATTCAATTTCGTTAAATCGGAAAACCAAAATTTCGAATTTATCGCCTTCTCTAAAAAAAACCAATAGAGATATTAAAAAGCGGTCTTCAACAGAACATTCCTACGTCCTTTCTTAACATCTCTTCAAAAACTGAATGATCTAGAGCGAATATTTGAAGAGTAGTGAAGAAAGAAAGATCAAAATGTCATAAATCGGAAAATCAAAATTTCGACTTTATCGCCTCGTCTAAAAAAAACCAATAGCGATATTAAAAAGCGGTCTTCAAAAGAACATTCCTACGTCCTTTCTTAACATCTCTTCAAAAAATGAAAGATCTAGAGCGAATATTTTAAGAGTAGTGAAGAAACAACGATCAAAATGTTAAAAATCGGAATACCAAAATTTCGACTTTATCGACTGTTTTAAAAAAAACCAATAGAGATATTAAAAAGCGGTCTTCAACAGAACATTCTTACGTCCTTTCTTAACATCTCTTCAAAAAATGAAAGATTTAGAGGGAATATTCAAAAAATGAAAGACCAGTAAAGAAAAATTCCTAGGGTTAAGTATGACTCTTTTAACCAATCCTTAAAAATTCTGTACCTAGATTTTCTAAAAAAAACCATTTGCAGTGATTGTTTTTTTTAAGAACTCTTTCATAACTGTTTCTAAGCATCCCTTCCATTCATAATAGTTGGAAATACTAAGTAAAGTTTAAAATTTATTCAAGGAAAGTTTTCTCGAAATTGAAATTTATTATTCCGTGAGAATCTATAAGTTGCTCCGTATCGAAGAAATTTAGCATATTTACATTTAGCATAAGTGGTTCTGAAAAAAAATCTTATTTCTAAAATGGAATTTATATTTGGTTACAAAAAATAAATCCGGAAGGAGAAACAAGTACAGAGGGTAAGTTCACTTTCATTTTTGAACTCTGGTCTTCCTCACCAACAAACCTTTACCTAAATTCCAATTTGGAAGCCTTTTAGTAACTGAGATTCCCTTAAGTCACTCAGCACTTTATATTTTCAAAAATACTATTCCCTTCGTGTTTGTTTTAAGTCGCTTTAACATATATAACTTACTTCAACACTTTTGTTCATTAAACATCAGTTTTTGAATACCTGAACACTTCAAATTAGCCAAATTCATACGCCGAGAAAGCAGAGCTCTATCAAAATGGACAAACCAGGGATAACGAGATCTAGAGCATTAAAGAATGCGAACGAGCTCTTCTCTGACAAACTGACTCACAGACCGTAAAATTAGTTTTAATTTCTTTGAAATGTATGCTTCTTTTCGTTCCCAATCTCAATATATTTCTATAACAGTTCGGCCTGTTGGTGGAAATATTGCAAAATACTTTTTAAAACTCAATGAAACGTACAAGTGGAAATTGGGTTATGTTAACATTAAAACCTTAAGAAGATTGAAGTCTGAGTTACAAAAGAATCTATTGGGAAGTACTAAACATACTAGTATATCATTGGGCTTCCTTTACAGACTTGGCGATATTGAAATATTCCTGAAACATTAATCAAATTTTAAGACCCGCCCATGGATGATGTCATACGATTCCAGCGCGACTAACGGCTCTTTGTATTTTAATTTGCTTTGTATGAAATGTCAAATGTTGGAACGAGTCTCTGCTTTTTTTAAAAACAACTACGTAGTAGGCATAATTGACATCAAATAGAAGGAAAAATAACATTTTTCTCTCATACGTTATCTCATCTCGTCGTCAACATAGAGAGAGCTAAATTGATATTAGCAGTATTTTATTTTTTTAATATAACGTCTATTTCTCTATTCTAAAAGGTAAACAGTTCACCTAAATCCCAAGAAAACTATAAAATAGCCTTTAACTTTCTGACAAACACTTCTCCTTCAATTTCGACCCTTAGAGTGCTTAGAAATAATAGAAATCTACACTAAGCGGTCATGTCAAACCCTAAACCAACATTGTCCCTATCGAATACTCCTTTTATGTAAGGCCCTAAAGTCGGGGACTTTGCCTGAAGGAAGACAAGTCTGCTCTTTCTGGCTTTGACTTTAATAAAATATGGGCGAAACTGGGTAACTGCTTTGGGATTGCTGTATAATTTAAATTTTATTTCTTTCACTTTTTCTTTGACAAAACTGTGGTTATAATAAACATAATTTTCTAAAATTTAGTAAAAAAATTGTTTAGCGTTACAATATTAACATTTTTCCAGGTCTTTTCCTTGTTAATAATTTTTCGAATTCCAATTTCTCTTTGCAGTTTAGCTTTGTGTTTTCTTCTTTTTATTTCCATTTCTAATTCTTTCTTTTTATCTAAAAGGTGTTTTTCAACGAACATCTTCTTCATCTGTTTTTCTTTTAGTCTTGTACCATTCCCTAACTCTCTCGTCCCGTTCATTCGCATCCTGATAGTCCCGAAATGCCACGGTAATGCACGAGAATGAACGAAGCTTCTTCAAAAATGTCACGAAAAATCAAACCTCCCTTGATACGACATTGTGACTGTTTCAGTTTTCATGAGATTGAAACAGTTGTCTCTTATGTATTTTATACGTATTTCATTCTTACTCTAGAATCAGAATGTTTATCCCGTAATTTTGTTTGCCATGAATGTCAAATTAACTGTCACTATTAGTTGACGCAAAAGTCCAAGCTTGATACTACACAATGTTGTGAGATTGAAGTTTCATTTTACTATATTTAATTCCTACTTTCTGTGGTCGTGGAGAATATACAGTCTGTTACTCTATTGGAATATACTATTTAGTTATCTGTACACATGTATATTTGTTTTGTTTTTCGTTTTGTTTTGTAATTGTATATTTACTTTGTTTTCATTTTTTTATAATAAAAAATAAAATATCGATACCCAAATAATTTTCTTTGAATATTAAATATCATTCGTTCGGGAGCGGTGATTTAAACATTTTATCATCTTGATTTATGTAACATTCTAAGTATTTCTACCGTTCTAGAAATTCCGATTTAATCGCTCGTTTAAATGGTATTTTACTTCTTATCATGCATACGTTGTCTATAATTTCTTAGTAGTCCTTCGTAGAAATTCCTGAGTAGAATGAAGAGGAATAGTTTTGATGCATCATATACTCTTTGTCTCGGTTTAGACAGTTCAGAAAAGGAATTTTAAAATACGTTTTCTACGGATTATAATTAATAAAAATTCCTCAAACCACAAAAAATAAATGTATTATATCTTATAAATAGTAAAAAAACAATATTATTTGGAAAGGTTTACACAAATAAATAAGTGTTAATGAAAGTAAATTGTGATTGTGAGAAATAATATAGATAAAATTACAAGCTTCAACGTAAAAACATATTCAACACCTTAAGTCAAATCAAACTTAGCATGGTTCTTCTCTTGATTAGGCTACAGACATTAAAGCGTTCGTAAAAGTATTCCTGAGGAATACCTCTTGCTGGAAGTTCTTTATCTAAAATAAATGAACACATCTTGAAGATTTTTCGATGAATCCTCTCGAGTTGAACTATTTGGTAGCTAACCATAGGATTCCAAATGATGCACGCGTATTCCAGCCTTGATCTTACAAGTGTGGAGGATAGTAAGTTCATAGTAGAAAATTCAGTAAAGTCTTTCATATTGCGAATAAAAAACTCGAGCAGAGAATACTGTCTTCTCGATGTGGCTCGAGTCTTTTCTACAGAATGTATTGAGGCATAGAACTATAGGCCTATTTCTGTCTTGCCATCAATTAGCAAAGTTTTTGAAAAAATTTTAAAAACAAGATTAAATGCTTTTTTATCTAAACATAATCCGCTGTCAAAATCTCAGTATGGGTTTAGAGACAATAAATGTACTAACGATGCTATTCATTCCTTAACTAGAAACATTTATGAATCCTTGGACTCAAGTACTCCGTCTATAGCTGTCTTTTTAGACCTAAAAAAGGCATTCGATACTGTCGATCATTCTATAATTTTAGACACACTAGAAGATATGGGTGTGGGAGGTACAGCGCACCAGTTATTTGAAAGTTATCTAACAGAAAGAAATCAAAAAGTGAAAATTAAAAACCAAGTAAGCACAGACAAAAATTGCATGCGGTGTACCTCAAGGAACAGTACTGGGGCCTGTATTATTCGTCATCTACTTAAACAATCTATTCTTACAAGAAACAATCGGTAAAATTATTAGTTTCGCGGATGACACATTATCTATTACAAAAATGACAACTGGTATTCCCTTAAATTAAACATAGACTGGTTTGACAGCAGATTACTTTCAATTAACTTTGATAAAACTGTATACGTACCATTTAGCAGCCTTGAAACATCTTTACCAGATTACGTCCTAAATATCCAAAAAAAATTCTCCATAAAACCTGCAAAAAAATCAAATATTTAGGAATATATATATCACCTTAGGTGGAACTCTCATATGGAGTATCTAACAAAAAAACTCCGCAGCATTTTATTTAGATTCAAACAAATTAGACAATTTGTAAACTACAAACAGCAACAAATTTTGTATCATAGTTTGGTCGAGTCACACCTCAACTATGGCATTATTGGTTGGGGAGGGGTATCAAGAACTTACCTACAGGCAGTTGAAGTCTCCCAAAAACGATTTCTAAGATTAATGCTTAACAAACCTGCAAGATACTCCAGCCATCTGCTGTACTCTGAAACAGAAATATTAGATATTAGGCAATTATATAGTATTCAATTGGGATGCCAACAATATAAAAATAAAAATGAACTTACCACCTTAAACCATCCGTACGCAACAAGAACAAAACATCTACATTGCATACCACTAGCCTCTAAAACGATTGGACAAAGAAACTACTCGTACTTAGCTCCAAAATTATTTAATTACTTGCCACAAAAAGTAAAAGATGAAACTACCTTAAAACGGTTTGAAAAGCAATTAATAATATTTTTAAAACAAAGTAAACAAACCGATATACACGAAATTATAGATGGTTAAACACATTAAAAAAAGGGGCCATGTTTTTCTACTTTAAGTCTCTTGTTACATAAGTTAAAAAAAAAAAAAAAAAAAAAAAATAAATTCTTTAAATTTTTTTTAATTACAGTTTTAAATTATATATTACAATTTTGTAACCACAAACAAGTATTTATTATACTTCAGTGGTGATGTTTATGTTTATTTAATCATGGTCGATATACAGGGTGGGCCACGCTCAACGGGACGGAGCTTACTGGGAAAACGAAAAATGTTATGAAAAAGTTATTTGGCAGGAGTACGTAGGTTAGTGACGACTACATTTCTAAATTAGTTAGACATATACAGGGTGTTCCAAAAAAGCGTGATATATCAAAGTTGTTTTTTTTTTAATGGAACACCCTGTATTTTATTTTATTTTTGAAGTATATTGAACAAAATAATGTCACTTTATTAAGGGCTCCCTATACCTATTCTTGATAGTTTTCGATTTAAATGACTTTTTTTGCGAAATTAATATGGTTTAAATACATTCATTACACTTCGTCCCATAAAAATTAACTAACGCATTTTTGTTTATTAATTGCCAATTAGGAAGGCCATCGATACGAATTATTGTAATGTAAAGTTTATTTACAGGGTGTTGTTAATTGAGAGTTTCATGACAATACAATATTTTATACGATTACTGCGTTATTCTAAATGGGACACCCTGTATTTTGTTATTGTAATGAAAGGGTAAAACAATTCCCTTTCAAATTACTACAAGGTTCCCTATACCAATATCCACCAATTTCAGACTTATTTGCATTATTTTACCTGCATCAATAAAAATCGGTAATTTTATAACACGTTTTTATTAAGTAAGCTATGAAACAAATAACTTTACAACAAATGTTCAAAATGGTGCCCATTTTGTTCGATACATAATCGGACTCTCTTCTCAAAATTTTTTTTTACACTTCTTAACATTTCTGGCGTTACGGTTGCAAACGCTTCACGGATACGAATTTTCATATCTTGGGCAGTCGTGGGTGGAGTCTGATACACTAAATTTTTAATGTACCCCCATAAAAAGAAGTCCATGTAGGGGGCCAATTGTTAGGACTACCTCTACCAATCCACTTTTCCGGAAATTTTCGATTTAAATAAGATCTTACAATGAGAGAAAAATGTGCAGGAGCACCATCGAGCTGTACCCACGTTCTGCTTCTTACATTCAAAGGGATATTTTCTAACAGAACAGAAAAATCACTCTGAAGGAATCTGGAAAACTTACGTCCATTTAAAATGCCATTAAAAAAATACGGTCCCACAACATATTCTCCTATTAATCCTCCATAAACGTTTAAAGACCATCGGTTTTGACGATCTATCGTTCTAAATTCTTTTTTATTTTCGGTACTGTAATAGTGAAAGTTGTGTCTATTCACTAGTCCACTATTATGGAACGTAGATTCGTCTGTGAATAATATTTTATCAAAAAAGAATTCGTCTTCTCCCGCTTTTTCGAGAAACCATAAACAAAATTCCAATCTACTGTGAAAATCCGTTCCATACAAATGTTGGTGCATCTGAATGTGGTATGGATGGTAACAATGATTTTTAATAATTCTTCTGATACTAGTCCGACTTATTTCCAATTCCCTGGCCATAACTCTTGTGCTAGTGTTTGGTTTTACAATAAGTGATTGGAGAACTTCCAACTCTGTATTTTCGTTGCGAGTTACGAGCTTTCTAATATCTCGTTTTTTGTAAGAAACACTGCCGGTTTCACGAAACCTTGCTAGCAGCCTTTCAAATACCTCTTTGCGAGGATGATCTTTTAAGGGGTATCTCTCGGCATAAACTCGTGATGCTAATAGACAGTTTTGAAAACATTCTCCGAGTATGAAAATCATATTAACTCTATCTTCAACTGTATATTCTTTCATTTTGTATCTGAACGACAGCTAATAACACGGTAAAAATTAAACTATTGTCACAGTTTGACAGCAAACTAGTGTTTTGTCTATTTCATAGCTTACTTAATAAAAACGTGTTATAAAATTACCGATTTTTATTGATGCAGGTAAAATAATGCAAATAAGTCTGAAATTGGTGGATATTGGTATAGGAAACCTTGTAGTAATTTGAAAGGGAATTGTTTTACCCTTTTATTACGATAACAAAATACAGGGTGTCCCATTTAGAATAACGCAGTAATCGTATAAAATATTGTATTGTCATGAAACTCTCAATTAACAACACCCTGTAAATAAACTTTACATTACAATAATTGGTATCGATGGCCTTCCTAATTGGCAATTAATAAACAAAAATGCGTTAGTTAATTTTTATGGGACGAAGTGTAATGAATGTATTTAAACCATATTAATTTCGCAAAAATAGTCATTTAAATCGAAAACTATCAAGAATGGGTATAGGGAGCATTCTAAGATTATATATCAAACTTAAATCGATTTGACAACTCTATCTGGCAGCCAATAAAATCTTCATCGAAACCGCAACAGTCTAACCTTCCAATTCGAAAAGAAACACCTATAATAGGTACCTGGGCAAGAAGTAATCAAGAAAAAGCCAACCTGTTTGCGGAACACCTAGCCGAAGTTTTTACACCAAGCGACGACATAGTTGATCAAAACATCAGAGACTTTCTAAATAGCAATACTGTACCAACTGAACCAGTAAAATTAACGACCCCAAAAGAAATTAGAAAAGAAATCCTCCAATTAAGTAACAAAAAGGCACCTGGAATTGATGAAATAACACCTCAAATGTTAAAAGAACTTCCTAAAAAAGGCATTGTTATGCTGACGTATATCCTAAATGCTATGCTGAGACTCCAATATTGGCCTAAACAATTCAAAAGAGCCGAAATCATATTAGTGCCAAAACCAGGTAAAAATCTTAGTCAGGTGTCGTCTTATAGACCAATTAGTCTCCTCTCTACTATTTCAAAACTTTTTGAAAAAAACCTATCACAACGAATCAATCCATTACTAAAGGACATTCCAGATCATCAGTTTGGTTTTCGGGAGTCTCATTCGACCATACAACAATGCCATCGAATAGTTCATAAAATATCCCAATCATTAGAAGACAAAAAATATTGTACTGCAGTATTCCTTGATATAAGTCAAGCCTTCGACAAGGTTTGGCACGAAGGCCTACTTTATAAAGTTAAACAATCCATTCCTTCAGAATTTCAATTACTTAAGTCATACCTAAACGAGAGACAATTCAGAACCAGAGTTAAAAATGAAACATCAACTTTCTTTAACATCAAAAGTGGAGTCCCACAGGGCAGTGTATTAGGCCCAAAACTCTACCTTCTTTATACATCAGACCTGCCTACATCACCTAATACAGAAACTGGCACATTTGCTGACGATACGGGAATAATCGCAAGCCATGAGAACCCAAACACAGCTTCCTACTACCTACAACAACACCTAAATTTGATAGAAGAATGGACAAAAAAATGGAAGATAACAATAAACGAATCTAAGTGCACACAAATAACATTCACCCTAAGAAAAGGTCGCTGCCCTCCAGTCCACGTTAATAATGCTATCATCACTCAAGACACATCTACTCGTTATTTAGGTTTACATTTAGACAATAAACTTACGTGGAAAGATCATATTAAGAAAAAGAGGAAACAAATCGAGATCAGATTCAGAGAACTATACTGGCTTCTTGGAAGAAAATCTAAATTATCTGTAGAAAACAAGGTATTAGTTTACAAAGCAGTAATAAAGCCAATCTGGACTTACGGCGTAGAACTCTGGGGATGTGCCAGTAAGTCGAATACTGCCATTCTTCAAAGGGTCCAATCCAAGATACTGAGAGCTATCACAGACGCACCATGGTATGTGTCAAATGACACAATTCATAAGGATCTTGGAATACCATTCATCGAAGAGGTCATCAAAGAACGAGGCGGGAAACATTACCAAAGACTAAATGAACACTCCAACCCACTCTTACAACCACTTACACAGCAACTGGATACCAGAAGACTAAAAAGAAAAATGCCAATTGACTTCAAGTGAAGTTCAGGAGGGTCCTTCAGTGGAAGAGTCCTAATCACGACATTTTATGGACTAATACTTTTACCTTAGTCCATTGTTAGCAAATTAGGTTATAGGATTGTATTCTGATTGCTGATTAAATGTAAATAAAAAAAAATAAAAAAAAGTTAATTTTTATGGGACGAAGTGTAATGAATGTATTTAAACCATATTAATTTCGCAAAAATAGTCATTTAAATCGAAAACTATCAAGAATGGGTATAGGGAGCCCTTAATAAAGTGACATTATTTTGTTCAATATACTTCAAAAATAAAATAAAATACAGGGTGTTCCATTAAAAAAAACATAACTTTGATATATCACGCTTTTTTGGAACACCCTGTATATGTCTAACTAATTTAGAAATGTAGTCGTCACTAACCTACGTACTCCTGCCAAATAACTTTTTCATAACATTTTTCGTCTTCCCAGTAAGCTCCGTCCCGTTGAGCGTGGCCCACCCTGTATATTATATTCTAAACAATTATATTGTATTGTATTATGTAGATTATGGAATGAATAAACATTATTATTATATTATTATTATTATTATATTATAGTTTATTCCTAATACACCATTCGTTAAACTCTGGAGGTTTTCATAATGCAGGATATTATTAATTTCACAGTAGAATTTCATATCGTCTGCATAAATCTTCATCAAAACGTTTATTTTGCTGGCAATGTCATTGACAAAAAGATTAAGTAATAACGGACCCAGGATTGACCCTTGTGGAACTCCTGAGCTTTGTATAAAAGTTCATAATTTAAATCCGAGGTACTGGATATATTGGTATCGATTGTCTAGGTATGGGATAGCATTATAAGTTTTTTATTTGGGTTTTCTCTTATATTATGATATTATTATTACTAATAATTTTTCTCGCGTCAAATATCCAAATGAAATTTTAATTAAGGACGAAAGAAATGAATTAATTTAAATTATACTATACGCTGGCAATTTTTTAGCAAATTTGTGCCGGCATACTTTAATAAGCTCGATAAAAAACCGAAAGATTGTCAAGAATCCCCTCCGACTCAACCGACATAGACCGTTAATTTCCATTAAAAAAGGATCTTTTATAAAAACCGACTGAAAATTAAACTTTAATCTTTTTTTTTTCCTTTTCCATCCTGTCAAATTAGGCCGAGTAAGCAAAGCATTAGGAATTATTAAAAGTTTGTCGAAAAAGAGTTCATTTATTTGCGTTGGAATAACATTTTAACAAACTTTTAAGTTTGAAGTGGACTCTCGGCAAAACTAGAAAATTACCCGTTATACATATAAAAAAAATGTGTGGTTGTACGTTTTGAAATGAAATTTTATTTATACAACATAATCACTAACTCTTCTTTTTGGTTTTTTGTTTGTTATGGAACGATAAGTACGCAAGTACGCTTCAGGGCCACCTCACATGTTCCACGCATTTCGTCCCTGAGTAAAGACTAACTCTCCTCCTCTTCTTTCTCTTTCATCACACTACCTTAAAATTTCCCTCGCATCCTGTTACCACCTCCAGGAAGTTATCTTGAGTGATGACCATACCCAGACTTCTCTCCATTTGAACTCTATCTGCTTGGTCTCTTAATGGCAAAATAAATCAGTAATCACAGTATAGCGTTTTTAGTCGTTACATTTATTATATTTCCTGACATTTTGACTAGAATCAGTCAAATAAAAGCTTTGCAACACACAATGCAAATTGTGTATGCAACCCCAATACATCGGGAATTATTTGCTTTAAAAATTGTCAATACTCTCTTCTAATCATAGATGGCAGCACATCTAATAATATTTCTTAATATTTTTGTTACTGACAGTGCATAGTTTCTTGTTATACTTTCTTGTACTTAAAGATATAAACTGCTATATTTCAAACCTTCAATTTATGTGTGAACAAACTACGATTTATGTAGATGGAACATTTGATTATTAAGTGTTTTCTACAATTATTTAGTTATAGTTTGCTAAAAAATAAACAGAAAGGCACATTTTCAACCGAAATAGTAAAATTTTTTATTTTAACAGCATCAAATTGCAACTTTTGTATAACTTGTTGTACACAAAAGATGCTATTTTCATATATTTATCCACATAGACTGCGTTACATATACAAAACACTGATAAACGGCTTTGTTAGTAATTTTTGATAGACACTATACACAATTTTATCTACTCGCTTTTGTCCTCTATCCTAATTTATAGAATCTCTTTAATTAATTAAACCATACACCGAAAATTATCCTTACTGCAGCATCCTTTGAATTACGTTAACGGTTGCCAGAAACAATTTCCCTTTTCAAGAAGTGGAATATTGTTTCCCTCGTTACATCGTTTTCTTTGTGCAACTGAAGTTTCCTTTGTGGAAAACTTGAGTTTAATAAACTCTGCCTTGATATGTTATAGTTAGTCATCCTTACTTACATACCCGCTTGCAGAAGATGCCGAGATGCACAAGATTTATTGTATCTACTTGACAATATTTTCGTCTTACGAGAGATTTGCCTAATGTATGTAGGTTACTACATTCTTTTCTACGTCTTATTCAAAATTGATTTGAAGTAGAAACATACGGGTTATATACAAACTGTAATCATTATAAAAAGCGGCTTAAAATTACCTTAAAATGCAGGAAAAGTTCAAGGTTTAGATAAAAACACAGGATACAAACCAAATACGGCAAGATCAAACTACCAAAAATCAAATCATAATCCCTCGTAACAGTCCATCATAAAAGAGCTTTTCAGTTTCAGTTTTTCTGGTTCCTGCAGGTCCTCAAAATCCTACTTCACCAGATCAAGATAAAATGTGCGAGGAAATAAAGGATAAAGTTTCAGAACATACAAACCCGATCAATCGACAGTACATCAGAAAACTTGAGTTTAATAAACTCTGCCTTGATATGTTATAGTTAGTCATCCTTACTTACATACCCGCTTGCAGAAGATGCGGAGATGCACAAGATTTATTGTATCTACTTGACAATATTTTCGTATTACGAGAGATTTGCTTAAAATGAAGGAAAAGTTAAAGGTTTAGATACAAACACAGGATACAAAAACAGTCGACGAAATACGGCAAGATCAAACTACCAACAATCATATCACAACCCCTCGTAACAGTCCATCATAAAACAGCTTTTCAGTTTCAGTTTTTCTTGTTCCTGCAGGTCCTCAAAGCCCTGCTTCACCATCACCTAGACTGTCATTAGATAAAGTTTCAGAACATACAAACCCGATCAATCGGCAGTAAAACGAAAGAGAACTCAGTCCATCAAATAACAGCTCTCCAGTTTCGGAAAGTACAAACCCAATTTTATCTTTTTTTATTCCCCCAGGTCCATAAAATCCTACTTCAACAATAGCTGAACTAAAAACCCAATACGTCAAGATCAATTGGTAGTTAATTAAAAAATAACTCCATATGACAGTACCTACATCAGAAAACAGCTTCTCCTTTTCTACTTCTCCATATCTATAAAAATACTACTTTAACAATAGCTAGACTTGATTGAGAGGTATTTTACTAAACACGAACCAGTATGTCGGGGTGCCGAAGTTTTGCAACATTGATTTTGTTATTTAACTGAAGATGGTCTTTCCTAGCTCTGAATTTTTGCTTTAACGCAAACGATTCTACTGTGGGCTTGGTAGTCCCGACGTTTTCTTCAGACATGGCTTGGATGTCTCTTGTAGAGCTTCCGACACGCATCTGGACCGATGTATATCAATTCCTGTGGGGGAAAGTAGTCCCAGCAGTAGTTAGACAGTTCTTCATCTCAGGATAAAATTGGTTTTTTTTTTCTAAACAAATTATGGCCAGTTTTTCAGAGAACAACCCCTTTCCTTTTGTTTCTTTTGACCTAATCCTTCACTGCCTTTTTAAAATTTTTCCAATAATGTTAAAATCGCATTTTCTGCCAAGAGCAGCTGCCGCAACTCAACTTTTAAACTCCGTTGCTGAATTTGTAAATATACAAAGAATAAAATCACCGCTACAGAAGTTTCGCCAACCACAAAGTATAGAGCAAAAAGTCTTAGAGGACATGCCCTTTTTACTCCAGACAAGAACTTATATTTTTATTCATGATTTCGTCTGAAATTATGCTGGACTTGTGCCTTGAATTGTAAAGCTATTCATTAGCAATACGAAATGGGACAGAAAACTAAAATTTAATTGAAAAGAGCAATAGCAATTGTTACCCAATTTTCCAGAGTAAATGATGAATCCAGAGAATATAAAAGACAATTCAGCACAATTCAGATAGATATTAAATATATTTTAAAAAAACAATAAGGTAGGATCTAATTTCTAAAAATGTAACAGAATCTGATTTGTTCAATGGATTCTCATTAGTTATTATCACATCAAACGAGGGTAATTATGACTTCCATTGAATTTGGAAGGTCATATAATTAGTTTTACTGGGGTTTATATATAATGAGTTATAGCTAAGCCAACTTAATAGTGTGTTAAATACTGAATTTAAATTGGATATATTTAACTAAGATTTCTCAGTAATAAGCAGAGTTGCATCATCTAAGTAAGACATCGTGAAAGGTTTTCAGGTAAATCATTTATATAGAGAGTGAATAATAATGGCCCCAGGATTGAACCCTGTGGAACTCCGGTATTATTAGGTATCCATGATGAATAATTCATCGTTGAGTAGTGGCTTATATTCACAACCTGAAAGACTGGATCGAGTTCCTTACGCAATATCAAAGAGAAAAATAAATCTAACTGTTTAAAAATTAACACTTTTATCTCCGAAACTCCAACGCTATTATAGTCACTGTTCATAGAAAATAATAAACTGAAAAACAATAGTGCTCGATTAAACAAAAGTCCGCCTCCACGGGCTGTGGATATCAGTGAACTGTGTTAAAAACAATGCAGTGAAATAAAAAAAAACGATTCAAAAATTATTTTGTATGCAGAACACGTACAATATCTATCTGGGACTATTAGTCACTGCGGTATGTGGGATCCATGAAAATTATGAATTGCACCGAAACGTTGATGAATTAAGGGTAGAAAATAAATCCTAGAGTTTGTGTATATAAAAAAAAAACAATAATAGGGAAGTGTTGTTGTGCATCGGAAAATCGTGACTCATCCACCTGATTTACCCTCCTCAAAGTATCATTTCTCCGGTATTCTAGATCTTCTCGGTGGCTAGATCATCGGCAAAACCTATCGTTTTTGCGCCTTCCGTTAATTCTTCCTTTAACACACCATCGAATAGTATATTCCACAGAGTTGGTCCTAAGACCGATCCCTGTGGGACTTCCGCTGTGATTTTATGTAAGCGAGATGATAGTGAGTTGAGGATTCTGGAATAAACCCTATGTTGTGCCAGTTTCCCAGGACGGCCAACAATGTGTTACCGCCTTTTTAAACTGCATCGTGGTATTCTAAGTGGACTGTAGTATGTTTATATTGGTTATGTATGTACTGTAGTAGGTTTATCTTCTCAACTCCATTCAACAAAAACAATGAACACTTTTATTTAACCATTTATTAAACTGTTAAATAAATAAATGAGTAAAACAACAACAACGTAACAAAGGATTACATTAAACTAGTAATCAAGGAACAAAGGATTAAGTACCTTATGTGCTTAACAAACACTAGCACATAAGAACAAAAACTAAAAAGACCGCATCAGTCAGAAAATAATTTTTGCGTGTGTTCTGCATGAGTGATGAATAGACACTGTTTAAATTCTCGAAGCACTGAGTTTTGATTTGAATATAGAATGAATATTAAAGTGGACCGCTTGATTGCAGCTAAGTCCCACTGATTCGATGAAATATTTTTAAAACAAAATGGACCGCTTGATTGCAGCTAAGTCCCACTGGTTTGACGAGGCATTGTTGCCCCGGAGCATCGCTGTGCACTGAGTTAAAAAGTCTCGAAAACTCATCGCTTCAAATTTTTATCCCTTCCCCGGCTCGCACAATTGTTCTAGAAAGTTCGTTAGCGTGGGTTTTTTATATTGTCTAGACGAAACGGTTAGAATTGCGTCTTAGATTATGGCGTGATATTTTATTGTGAAATAGAGTAAAAAAAACTTATTTTTGACGATGCCGCTTCCTGGTTTGAACGCTGTTCGCAAATGTATTTTGGTGCGGCGTTGCCGGTTGAATGAGTTAATCTGTTTAATTGTCTGAAAATTAAACAGTGAGTCTTGAGGAACGTATACCTCTATACTGAACTGACCCGTAAAGGATAGACCATTCGAAGGGCAGTACTGGCTTTTAAAATGAAGTTTACTGGGTTCGTATAAAAAGTGACGTATGAATGTTGTGCATGGAAAAATCGTGACTCTTGATAGTATATAAACGAGGTGATAACGAGTTCATCTATCCAAATTATATCAACCGGCTGGCTCTATGTCTAGTACTAACAATAAACAAGACCACATGTCCTTGTCAAATAAATATATTATGGTTACAGGCTCGTTTTTTTCGACAGATAGCGTTTATCTAGAAAACATAACCAATATATTTCTATGAACATCTCCATGACTAGATTTAAAAGTGGAAAATATCACTTTTCAGGAATTGTGAAGTTATTATATGAAAATCCTTTTAAACCGAAATGCAATTTTGTGCTTAAAATAGCAGTTTTAATAGGAATTTAATTGGACTGAGAATTAGGTTAACTTATTAATGGATGTTGAAAGGACTCCAGGGGCGGATAGAAAAAACACGTATTTGCAGGATATATTTCGTCATATGAAAAGGTTCATGATGATTTTAAAATTTGTTCGAAAATATATGTGTTTAATTTTCAATCATAAAATTAAACATAACATTCAAAATGTTTAATCGTATCAAACCGGCAACACGGCGCGATTATGAAACAACCAAATAGTCAAAATCATATCGGACCTTACGATCAAACCGGCAACGCTGCGAATCACGCAGGTGTCCGGACGTTTAAAAACTTTTTTCTACGACCACGTCAGTAAACGTTAAAAATCGCATATACCGGAAGTATACCGATAGCCATCATTGTTTCACATTCCTACACGTCTTGCGACCAAATACACAAGCGGGGATGCGAACTTTTAGGCATTATGCGTCGAATCGTTGCCATGGGCACATCACTTGACTTAAGTTAACAAATTTTGTTCGTTTTATTTTACACTGATAAAAAAGATATTTTTTTTGAATGATGTGATTCATTTATGTTAACCATTACTATTAGTTAGTAAATTACACATGTGCATTCCTGTTATTTTCTCTAAGCTAGAGTCCTTAACATGGTCCTTCGAGTCAAGGATGGTTCCAAAGTCCTGATCATGACTTTCCAGATCCGGATTTAAACCAGAAAAAACTTCGACATTTGTCCAGGGTCCAGCGATATGGTTCCAGTGATCCAAAACTTCTTCAATTCCAATGGTCAGGTTCGAGAGCCGCAATCAAGCCCGAATCCTGTCCAGTGTCCAGCGATATCGTTCCAGTGATCCAAAAACTCGTCAATTCAGCTATCCAAAGACATAAATATATTGTTAAAGTAGATATATTTTGCAATTTGAAATATTTTAGAAGAGGATGCTTTACCTGACACCCTGTATAGATAATTAGTTTTTGTTCTACTAAATTTTCAATAAAAGTGGTTTTAAAAATATTCCTATCTGAAAACTTATACAGGATGATAACTTTGAGACAAAAACGGCTCCAAACGAAATACAGCATGGGCATCTTTTAAACCTGTTGTAACCAGATTTCTTGGGAACAAAAAGGATCCTACAAGGCCATGATAGCAGATATGTTGGAAAGCTTCACGAATTTAGGCTGTAACGTAAGCCTAAAAGTTTCTCCACTCTCACATTGATTACTTACCGGTATATCTTGGTACTGTCAGCGAGGATTCTAGGAACAAGGTGGAAGATTTCGCCAAGACATTAAGAAAATAGAAAAACGCTATCAAGGAAGGTGGAATATTGGTATGATGGCTGCTGATAAAGGACGATCTTAGTCCTGAAAAAGCACAAAACTAAGTTTGGATGGAAAGTGTTTTGGTAATTTTGTTTTTTTTTTGATGAAACATGTTGGGTTGGTTGGTTGGTTGGTTCAAGTGGCGGGCTCCGGCCAACTGTCCCGAACCCCAATTAGCGCTTTAGCACCGTTTTGCTACCACGATCGCGCGAACCTGAGCTTTATTTGGTTGTTTAGATCCATCCCGTGGTGTTCAGGAAATGTACTGTTTCCGTAGGCCACTTACTAGATAGATCGGTGAGTTCATTAAGGAGGTAATTCCCGAGAGAGCAATTCCTGGCCCTGGCCAGCGCTGGGCACTTGCAAATGTAGTGCGTAATTGTCTCTCCTTCGCTGGGATCTCCACAGCTACGACACGACCGATTAAACGGAATACCAAGCCGAGAAGCATGCTCTCCAATTGGCCAGTGTCCCGTGTAAACAGCCGTAGCCCTAGCTATGTCCTTCCTCGAAAGTTATCCGTCTTGCTTTTGACGTACGAGGGCCATGTTTGCCTGGCCGTCTTGCACGTTGTTAAGGCTTTCCACCTAGCGTCGGCTAAGGCTAGGAAGTGTAGATAAATATCTCGTTTAACCGTATTAATTGGGGGTTCAACCTGTTCAGACATTGTCACGTCCATGGCTGCGCCTCTCCTTGCTAATTCATCAGCGCATTCGTTCCCAGGTATATTCCTATGGCCAGGAACCCAGAGTAACGTCACGATGTATAGGTTGCTAATTAACGCAAGCTCCTCTGAGCATTTGCTAGCTAATTTCGATGATATGGTAGTAGCATTGAGGGCCAAAATGGCGGCTTGGCTGTCCGTAGCTATCACCACGTTGTGTTTCGGAGACGGATCGTGTCTCACCGCTTGACATGCACGCCAGATCGCTAGCATCTCTGCTTGAAATACGCTAGATTTATCTGGTAGTCTAAATGATTGACTAATTTGGAGTGATTCTGAGTAAATACCTGCACCTACACCGCAGTCCATCTTTGAACCGTCAGTGTAGATCACCGTGTCTACCCCACTCAGTAGATTATTATTTTTCCACTCACCCCTAGCAGGTATCTTGACTCTGAAATTCTTGCCAAGACACAGCTTGGGAATGGTGTAATCAGTGGACGCGGGCAGCATCTGCCTCACCTCCGAGCTGAGAATATTGCTATGTCCATAGGGTTTTGCTGGCCAGTGCCCGTTTTCTTTGAGCCTGACCGCGCTACAGGTAGTTATGTATTTAATGTGAAGGTCGGTTGGGAGGAGAAAGAGGAGAGCATCCAGAGCATCCCGTGGCGTTGATCTCAGCGCCCCCGTTATGCACACGCATGCACTCCTCTGAACCCTACCAAGCTTGGTGCGGATATATTCTCTCCCAACATGTTGGGTTACTTCTGATTTTAATGTCATTAAGCCGAAAAATTAGCCGAACTTCAACTAATTAAAGCTTATATGCTTCATTGAAATGTAACAAATATTACAACAACTAATCGTCTTTAACACCACCATTAAACATCTTTAACTATTAACATAAAAATCTGTTTTATAAATTACACCGAGTTTCCGTTTCTTTGTGGCAATTCATCGCGTTGCCCATTTTTCAGCCCTTAATTGTCATGCTTTTCAGTGTGATATTTGCTGAAGTTCTTTCGTGATTTTTAAACTGCAGTTAAGATATTACTTTCGACATTTAAGAAAACTAATGGAGACACTTTTTAACTTCCACATGAAGTGACTGGCTCCAGCTTTACTAACTACTTTTAGCTATTCCGTTCTATTCTCTCCAACCATAGACGTATCTGAAGGATAATAGGTGAGATTTTTACCCGAATGTCAATAATTATTAGCACAAGGAGGGGGAGTAGGAGCAGGGATATACTCCAAACATTTAAGAGTTAGCCACAGTCGTATGTGGCATGTAGAGGCATATCGCCCGGTAGAATCATTCATATAATTGTTAGTAATAGTTTAAGGTCATGTTATTGTACATATTTATATTACATGTAAATAGGAATGATGCCTTATCACGTATGATATTTGTTTAATCACTAATTGTATATATAAAAGGTCACTTCATGTTTTTAAGACAGACTCTTCTTCAATTAGTAATTGCCCTTCTTTATCTTTAACACAGAAGGTTTGAGTATTCCTCTGATGATTTTTTAAATAATTTGTGCACGTTATTGTATATTTTATTATAAATTATGTACACAAAATATACACAATTCATTTTTCCATTATTAACTTCACAAATATTCCCTTTTTTTTACTGAACATACTTACACTTGAGCCTCGTTCTACGTCTTTGGTGGCTAACAATTTAGTAAATCACGTACAGGGAAAAGTTTACATCCTTTCTTTTACTATTGTGGAATTCGCAGATAAGACGATTTGAGGTTAGGTTTTCTGCAATTTAAAACTTCCCCCGTGACAGATAAATCTAATATTTCGGAAACTTTTTCCAATTTCGGGGCCAATGAATAATACGAGTATGGATAGAAGAGCGTCGTTCTTACGATAAGTGATTTGTTTGTTTGGATATGGCCTTATTGATCAGAGAAAGGATATTGTCGAAAATAAGGAATATTTATTGAAGCGCTGTCTTGTTTGTTAGGCTATAACGATCACTAATGAGTTGATCACATGCCGTTAGGTTTTTTATTGATGTCGTTCAATAATCATAAATATTGAAGCTATTTTTTTTTTTTTTTTTTTTTTTTTTTTACTTCAGTGTCAACGGCATCGACTACTCTGGTCATTAGCCTCGTGTTCTGTGTAGGCTTTGTTACTGTTTCCCAGTGCCACTTAGCCTCGTGTTCTGTGTAGGCTTTGTTACTGTTTCCCAGTGCCACTTTAGGAACAGCACTGTTAATTAGAACCCAACAGTGAATGGTCGAGTGGGGAATCGCACCTGGTATATGAAAATCAATTTCTAAATTTTTAATTAATTAAAAATCAGAAAATAATTTCTGCCGACGGTGGGATTCGAACCCACAACCCTTGGATTATGAGTCCAGTGCTCTACCACTGAGCCACCCACTCCCCCCTATTAAAGCTATTATATATGGTTTACGTAAGGGAAAAGATATCTACAATCTTGATTGTCTTTTTTTAAGTTGTTTCGACACTTCGACGCCCATACATTTTTTTGTTTCATCTCACAAGCTCTGCAGGTTATACCATGCAATGCGAGACAAAGAACCAAAATACAAAGCGAATATAAATATTCATTACGTTTTAGAGTTGCAAGAAGAAATAATAAGAATTTAATAACTAGCAGAGACTTCGAAGTAAAAGAAAAGATCTCTCTCTCTCTCTTCCAGAAACTCGTAAGAGGTTATATTGTAGAGATTGTAATTCATGCTGGGACGGATTTAAATGGCCAAGATTTTCTCAACTCGGATTGGAAAGATTGCGAATTAGAAAAGGAAACGATTTACGAGGGTGTAAGATCAGTTATATTGACATTTTATTTGGGTACTTGATGTAAAGGGTTTTTCAGAATTTAATTGCTAATCTTGATTGACTAAAATCGTATACAGAGTTGTATATGAGTCGAAATTTGACGTATCCTATACAGGGTGTAATTGAAAAGTGTACACATATCAAATACTATTAAACGAGCAAGGTTTGTATGTGTGTGTGTGTGTGTATGTGTGTCCAGAGGATCTCGAAATCCACTCGTCAGAATTCAATGAAACTTTCAGGATAGACTAATTCCTATCTAAATCGGCGAAAAATGTAGGTCCCATGTCTGTGAAAATTCGATCTTCCGAGATATTTACAAGAAAAGTTAAGCTTTTAGTTTTATTTCCTAGCAACGGCACATAATAATTACTTGTTTCTATAGTAATATATACTATAAAGGATAGATGAGTACAGTCAAAGTGGGAATATAACGTCACATTCCATAGGCGTACTTTGCAAAATAAGTTTCTATAATATAAATAAGGTGACAGCATATCAAATATATATACGCACTTCGTAGATTAAATTTTGAAGTTATATTATTTACAAAAAATAAAAATAAACTTTATGCATCCGACACTTTAACATTGAACGAATTAAATTTAACCAATAAATAACAAGGAGGATTATATGTTGGGATTAAAAATCTCTTGGCATTAAAAGTAACGCTTCAGTACTTACCTAAACTCAAAGATTAAAAAAAAAGTTAGTTCAAGAACTATCTTTAAAAGTCACTGTCTTCACTAAAACTACTGGCATCACTATAATTGTCTTTTCTGATGTTTATTATTATCGGTTCTATTAAATTATCCATTGATATATCCACTTTCCTAAATGAATTTTCCACATTTTTAAACATGATCAATGCATTTTCCCCAATGTTCACTATTTACATCTGAAACTGCCTTCAAAAACAAATTTCGCACATCAGGAAATTTAAATGTTTTATTGTTTTGAGAAACATAACCTTTTAATAATTGAGACCAGATCAGTTCAATGGAATTTAACTCTGCGTGGTTCGGAGGAAATCTGAGAATTTTAATTCCTTTTTCTCTGGCCATCTCATCCATAATATATTTTTTGAATTTGTTTTTATGTTGCCTTGCTATTACTAATAATTCTGCCTTCAAGGATTTAGGAGGACTGATAATATTTTTAGAATGAAGCCATTTTGAAATATATATTAATACAAAATTCTGAATCAATTAAAATACATACGATACGGCTATGAATAAATAAAGTCTGACTTATCTGTCAAAAGAACAAATTTATTACAGTAAAAACCATGGAAACAAGAATCTAGACAAAAACTATATTAGGCCGATCAGATGTATTAAAATTTAAATTTTAACTACAAATAAGCATTGAAGGATGAGGTAAAAATAAAATTTCTACCTCTTGAACCTGTACTACGTTCTGCAAATTAAATACTGCACTCCTTTCTTCTGTATAGTATAGTAGTAAAAAGGTTTGACTTTATTTAATTTCTGGCGTTTTAATCAGAAAGAATTCAATTTTAAATTTGTCGCTTTATATAAAAAAGGAAAGGTTCATTTGACGGACATAAATAATTTGCTTGTCAAATGACAGCCATCTTATTAATTCAAAGTTGAAAATACAACGTTGCCAATTCAATTTCAGAAATCATGGGTTTAGGTAAATATTTATAGGAACATTGAGTAACACTGTTAAAATGGACACCTGTCTTCCCTTCCCCGATAATGTGAGACTACCCCTTACGGCTACTATTTTATTATGCGGACAGTTTTAATATTTAAGTTTTCATGATCAGAGAGAGAGAGAGAGAGAAAGAATTTTTGAAAAAATATGATATCAATATCTGCCACACCTCGAGAGTCTGGTCACAGGTATTTGTGGAGGTTTTTACCCAAGTATGAATATCAGACCTATAATTTTCCTTCACTGCAGATCAAAAAATAATAAAATCAATTGAACATAGAGTGATAAATAGAGTGAGCTGAGCGATCTTCTGTTGACGGGACGTGTGCCCTACACGCTGCTGTTGCACGTCCCGGAAACGGGGCCTGTCCACCGTGACAATTCGCGAAGATCAAGCGTCAGTAGAAGTTGCCCTAAAAGGGTGAAATCCCCAGAAACTAGGCAACTTTAATGCATTTAACTAACCTCTGTGACAAGCAGTTGATAAACGTCAACAATATCTGCAGCCAATTGAAAATTAACACTGACAGCTTTTTTAATTTTCCCGCCTACTTTCAAGCCAATCGCCAATCAACTTTTTATTTATCTCCCTATCAGTAGTTCAAGTAGATGTCGCCCACTCCGTGATTTTCGCGAATTAATTAATAATTTGTCATGTTATAAATATACTTAAATTATATACTCATTGGGCTGCTTAAAAATGTAGATTTGAATATTAAGAGCGAAGCTCGGTGACCAGATATTGAATATTAAAACAGAGAGTGTTTGAATGTTTGCAATTATTTCATTGAAATAACTGAAGTAATTGACCAACTTATGATAGCCCCTGAAAACTTTCTAGTGGCCCTTCAAATCATTTTTAATATCTTTTTATCATCAGGAACATTTTCTAAGTTTTGGAAACAAAGTTTTCTCAAATTACTTGACTGTTTGATCACTAAGAAACTTACTCATGACACAAGGAACATAATTAATGAAAACCAACATGGCTTCACCTAAGGAAGATCCACCAACACATATTTGGTTAGTTATCAACATTTTCTTTTAAACAGTTTGAACGAAAGGCACCAGCTTGACTCTATTTATACTGACTTCTCAAAAGCCGTGTCAGGCATTGGCAGTAACTTTTTAAACTGTATGTATGTCAAATATGCTGCTTCTGTGTCATCAGAAATTTCTGTAACATCTAGGGTTCCCCAGGGATCCCATATAGGTCCACTACTCTTTTTGTTATTTATTAATGTTATATCAGAGGTAATACAACACAGCTGCTATTTGATGTTTGCGGATGACTTCAAACTTTATAGGATCATCGACAATGTCTGTGATGCTGAAATAGATTTGAGAAATTTGAGCCGTTGGTGCGATATAAATATGCTTCATCTAAATATAAACAAATGTTATCAAATCACATTTTCGAGAATTATAAATCCAGTTGAATACTCTTACCAAGTGAAAAATGTTAATTTGTCAGTGGCTGATAGTGTTCGAGACACTTCAAGTTTACACAGTTTAAATATTTGTACACATTTGAATTACACCCTGTATAAACTTAGTTGCGCGAAATCAAAATCAACCGAGAAATGTAAATTTTTCTTTAGTAAACAATCCATAATTGAAACGAACAACTTTCAAAGTTCAACCTGAGTTTATTTTGGTCTTTTATTGCAAAAAGCTTTTAAAATTATTTTTCGAACATAGACTCGCTCTTCTCAGCCATTTAAAAACTCGATAACCAATCTATACTAACTAGAAGTTCCACAGTTCTCCATTAATTTATGTCGAAAACCTGGAGAAAATACGTGAAGTGAAACTTTTTCAACGCCATAAAACTTCTACTGAATCTATTAATAACGTGTCCCAGGCTGCTCCGACAAAATATTAAAATTTTAGACTTTGTGTCGAAGTTGATGAATCGGGAAACCACAAGGAAAAAACATTATCGCGAAGCGACGTTCCAAACAAATCAGGGTTGTACTAGGACTTTTGAAGAGACATTTTATTATATGACTTAATCTATATAAATTGGGAAATTGGGAAAACTCATTTCTAATCTTCATTTGGTAATTTAACTGATAGATTTGCGAATACATAATGCGAAGTTATAATTGTGAGAAAATTTTCTAAGTTTATCTTAAATTGTCTTTTAGCGTCTTCTTGGTGGTCCTTAAAAGCCTATAAGAAGTTTGTCACTTATGCACCAACCCTACCAAATAAGGTTTCCTGTCTACTAGATTAGTTTCTTTATCCCTTCACCATTCAAAATCAAAATATCACAACTGCTGGTGGAAAACTGAAACAGCTGCGAAAATATTGTCATCAAATTGCACCTCTTACCATAGGTATGTTAATTTGTTCTATATTGTGGTGTTTTCTTACTAAATGGAAATCAGCTTCTATTCAATCGGGAGATCCAAACAAAACATCTAGCTCTCATTTGTCACCGAGTTGACATTATAAGTAATTTAATTTGTAGAAGTAGTACAGGTTTAAGAGGTATTAATCTCTGAAAGGGATAAAAAAGAAGAGAGTGACATCTTGACTAGATTCAGTCAAAATTTAATGTCAATACTCTCTTCTTACCATAGATGGTAATAGAAATTTTATTTTTACTTCATGCTTCAATGCTTATTTGTAGTTAAAATGCATTTGATCGGTCTAATAAAAGATTTCGTTTGATTTAATCATGTTTCCTTGGTTTTTACTGTAATAAACCTGTTCTTTTGACAGATAAGTCAGACTTTATTTATTAATAGCCGTATCGTATGTATTTTAATTGATTCGGAATTTTGTATTAATATATATTTCAAAATAGCTTCATTCTAAAAATGTTATCATCATAACGTCATACAAGAACATGTTTTCGAGCATAGTAATGTTCATCTTCAGTTGAAATGAAAGAGGAAGTTAAAATGGCATGGGAAACGTTGAAAAATAACAATTACATTAAAAAAAAAGTATAAAAAATTCATGGCATAATCGAGGCCAACAATATTGTTTGAGATTCATTTTATTGTTTCTTCATTACACTAAAACTCCACTTTGATCATGGACCACTTCCTTCATACTAACTTATTTCGCCTTATTTTCTAATTTTGAATTTTATTTTGTTAAACCGCTTTTATGTATTTTATGTCAACTTTATTGTTTATTGTTATTTTTAAACCTAAATTCAGTGCTCCTTAGTGCAGCAAAAATTAGTGCCTTATCAACACTCACACATACAACACCTCGCTCCTTAGTGCAGCAAATTTCGTTTTCACTGTGGTACTTAGCTGCGAATCAGGCGGTCCACTTTTTTGTTTATTGTTATTTTAAATCTAAACTCAGTGCTCCTTAGTGCAGCAAAAATCAATGCTTATTTATCACTCTTTCATACAACATCTAAAAATATTTTCTAATTTTGAATTTTATTTTGTTAAACCGCTTTTATGTATTTGCAAATCTTTGCCTTGAAACACAGTGTATAGATAATACAATAATTCATTTTTTTCCAGAGAAATAAAAATAAAGTTTAAACAGCGCTTTAGCCCTATTACCGTTAGAATTTCTCGTTGAATAAATCTCCTTGTTCGATAGCTTTGAATCATATTCCGAACAATGTCGATTTCAAATAAGAAAAAGTTAAAGAAAACCCTTGTAAGGCTCATTCCACAAACATTCTATCGGCGGCAAACAAAATTTTTAATTCGGTAGCTGATTCGATGTTTCGTATCCTTAGAATATGCTATTTAATATTCATATTTTTAAGGTAACGTAGAAAATGAATTTTTTATTGATTTGGATTCTTCAAAACTATTTATCAATAATCATGTTTTTCTTAATGAATTTTCTGTAAACTGTTTCATCTTCTTTCTATTTCTTTCTTCCTAGGCCAAGTGACCTATTTTCTTCAACTTTTGCTTTATTATTTTATCTGGTGGATTTATCTTTGCTATACTCGGTTCTACTCTTCTTCCTATTCCTATCTTCTTTTATTTATTCTGTAAAAAAAGTATGACTAGTTTTCACTAATCTATTTTTCATGCCTAGCAACAGGTTGATTTTTTGTTTATGTTGGTGACAGAACGTAACAATCTGGTGATATTTATATACAGATTAGTCAAGTGATCAGTTTACCAAACAGCGATCAGGTGAACATTTACCTGCGCTAGGTGTGTTCATTCATAATTTCGATTTATTCAAAAACTAAAATTCATTAAATAACCCCATGGTAAGTTACTTTTGACTTTATAACCAATAGCTTCGTTAGCTTCAGTACTAAAATATGCTTGGCCTTTTTCGTGTACTGCAAATTGGAACTGGATTTGGAAAGAAAGAAAACTTCGATATTTGTTTGGTTATCAGTTTGGTTGGCTTTCGTAAGGCAATCGGAAGCCCGGCCCTTCATACCATTAGCACAATCCGAAAGCTTTTAAGAAGCCCTTTAACTATAATTGCTCCTACGAGGTTTTCGCGGGCTTTATCATTTCCAAGTTTTAAACCTATTAATAACAAGATTAGCGAAAGGAGGCTCGAAATCATCGGATGATTGAAACCTGATTTAATTGAAATTTTTTTTTTTTAGGGTAAAGGAAATACGTTTACAGTCGAGTTAAATTTCGTTTTATTGGATTAAATGAGCAGATGATGTCATTCATTTAAGGGATGCTCCAAAGAATGAGAAAATCAAATTTTAGATAGAAATTATTGGAAGGGACAGTGACGTACTAGTCAGAATTCGTTAGTATTTAATTAAAAGCAAACTAACTCAAGAAAACCATAAATAAATGAATCACTTTCGGTTAATTTTTCGGAAAAGATAATTAACAAAATTAAAACTGAAATCGCAAATAAAATTCTAAACTGAGAACTTAAATAACTCTTCTAAAATTCGGCCGCGAAAAGAAATAAAAATTAAATGAATCCCGTTCAATTAATTTTTCGGAAAAATAATTAACAAAAATAAAAATAAAATCGGAATGAAAATTCTAAATGGTTCTCCTAAAATTCGGCCACGAAAAGAAACCAAAATTAGATGACTCACGTTCAATTAATTTTTCGGAAATAAAAATAATTAACAAAATTAAAAACGAAGTCGGAATGAAAAGTCTAAATAACTCTCCTTCTAAAATAAAACAATTACGAATCCCCAAAAATGAATAAACTGTTCTCAAATTACTAACTGATCAACCGGATTTAAAAAAAAATCAGAAAAACTCAACGTAAATAAATAGTTCGTTACGGTAACTTAATACATTACAAAATTAAACGCGTTTTCGGAACAAAATTCGACGATTTTATTAACACGGCAAATACGGCGATTGTTCAAATACTAAAATTACGGAAAATTAAAGTTGTACCTCGGCTGGTCTTTTAAACTCGGAAAAACTTGAAATTTCTGTAAGTGAATGAATTCTTATTTTTAAAAAGTTAAAAATCTCCCTTCCAAAGCGACTTAATTTACGGCGCGCGCAATACTACCTTCGAACAACTAGAATGAAAGTTCACAACTGTAAACATGTTTCACAATGAGTGCATTCTGTGAGACTCCAAAGTACGCCCCCCCCCCCACCCGTCCTGTTTTCGTGGATGATGCCCCACCCCCCAATAGGCCAATAACCACCCACAAAAGGGTGAATCGCTTCTTTCATCGGCAAAACTAACGTACCACCCCGTTTTTGAGAATGCTGATATTGGAGCTTCTCGCCAAGTTGACCCCACCCCCCAAACAACGGACAAAAATTATACTGGTGGCTTTGCAGAATACTTAAAATGTTAAATTGGCAAATTGGAACCTTTGGTTTTCAACTTAAAATGTTACCAGATATACTAAATGTGAAAATCGACAAAAAATAATTTTTTATGTAGCGACATCTTTAGTTATGGGACAGAATCATTCTAACTATCTTTAATTTAGACAGTTTTTGATTAACCTCTTCTATACCATGTATTTAAATATTGTTTAGCAGTTACTGTTTTTTAAGCAGCAAAATAACCTTCTACTCTATATAAAATACATATATTCCTATATATAATTTTTCATTGATCCATTTCTTGTTTTCCAAACATTCAAAATCAATTCCCTTGTGAAAATTGTTTCTCTAAATGTCAGTCGTATGCAGACAAGACAAATTTTATCCTTAAAATCCTTTTCGAGAGATGGATGAATGTAAGTACGGAGAAGAGATAAATCCAATCTCATCAGGACTAAATCGGAATTGTATACAAATAGGTCAATAAGAAAAGAAAGATGAAGGTTTAAAAAAAAAAGAAATAGAAGTAATGAATTTAAAACTGATGCTATTGAGGTGGATTCTCACCACATTTACTATTGATAGTTTTTTTATCGAACAGAATTAAATTAAATAAAATAAATAATTTATTTAGTCCTTTCAAGAACACTACAATGTTATAAGACAAGTCATAAATTGCTTAAGGCAAAACTGAAATGTTGTAGTACATAGTACATTAAAATACAATATAAAAATATGTAAAAGGGGGTAATAATTACAAACTGCAATGATGAACAACAAGAAATAGATAAAAGAATAGGAAATGGGTGTAAAGCAACAGGAGCAAATGAAGGAGATACTAAAATCAAAAAATGTTTTATTAGCAGTAATATGTCCGTCAGTAATGTACTGCTCTGAGTTATGGATATTAAACCAACAAGAAGCAAATAAATTGGAAATCTGAGAACGAAAGATATTGAGGGGAATCTATGGATGAATTAAGGAACAAGATGGAATATGGAGAAGACGAACAAATAAAGAAATTAGGGATATTTATAATAAACCAACAATTACACAAAAAATTAGGAAAAATAGAGCAGGTTGGTTAGGGCATGTAGTGCGCATGCGCCCTTGTAGAATCGCAAAACAGTTATTAGAAAGTAGAAGGGGAAAGAAAAAGAAAGGACGACCCAAAAGAAAATGGATAGAAGCAGTAACATCAGATTTAAGAAAAGTAGGAGTAGAAAGATGGAAACAAAAGACAGAGAACAGAAAAGAATGGAAAGAGATAATAAAAATATAGAAAAAATAGAAGAATAGAGCCGCTTGAAGCCAAGGGCCTAAATGGCATATATATATATATATATATATATATATATATATATATATATATATATGAATAGCTGGGCTTCCGGGATCTGCTCCGTGTTGTCACTGGTTGATTCTCAATAGAATCGTTCAACTGACGACGTTTCGGCACAATCTCATGTGCCATCTTCAGGTCTTAGTTTTGCTGCTTTGCTTCTAGTTAGTCGCATTAAACTGACTTCTCTTAGCGTTGTCGAAGGTTTATGTACCCTCTTCGTTTTCCGGTCTACTGCACACAGGTCTGTTGTTGGCGGGGGCGCGTGGGGCTTTCTATTTTGGGGTGGGGGTAACGTCGATTTCCACGTCGCGGGAAGTCTTTGTGTGTCGTCTCTGGTGTTTAAGTTGTCAGGACGTTTCTCTATTTCGATGGCTTCCCTTCTTCTTCCCTTTCTTTTATTTTGTATTCCCGCTATGACTTTGGTGTTTTCAAAATCTATCTCGTGGGAAGTCTTTCTTACATGTTCCGCTAGTGAAGATGTGGTTTCCTGCTTTATCACGGCGTTGCGATGTTCCTCTCGTCTAGCACTGATTTTTCTATTTGTCTGTCCTATATAGCTACCTTTACAATCTTTACAGGGGATTTCGTAGACGCCTTGTGTTTCCAGTGGTATTTTGGATTTGGCATTTGGCAATATCTGACCAATCTTACGTGCTGTACCGAAAGTAGTTTTTATGTTATGTTTCTTTAGTATCTTGCTTATCCTTTCTATAGTCCCTTTTATGTAAGGCAGGTAGGCTGTTGCAATTGGTTGGTCATCTTCTCCTGAGGTCGACTCTTTCTTGTGGCGTGGTCTCAGTGCCTTTCTTATGTCTCTTTCTGGAAAACCGTTTTGTTGTAGTGTTGTTTGCACCTTCTTCATTTCCTGTTTTTTGTTTTCCTCATCGCTTAGTCTCTCCGATCTTGTGACTAGGGTTTTTATGACTGATTGTAGTTGTGAAGGATGGTGGTGTGATTGGGCATTCAGGTAGCGGTCTGTATGCGTTGGTTTCCGATATACGGTGTATCCATTCTTTTTCTTTGTCACTAAGACATCCAAAAAAGGCAGCTGGTTGTTTTTCTCGACTTCCATGGTGAACTTTATTTTGTCATGAATTTTGTTAAGGTGGTTCAGGAATTGTTCTAGTTTTTCTTCTCCATGGGCCCAGATAATGAATGTATCATCGATATCGTAACCATAGTTCCGGTTTGAAAGTAGCCGTGTTGATGGCTTCTGTTTCGAATTCTCTCATAAACAAGTTGGCTATTACTGGAGATAGTGGTGAGCCCATAGGGGCTCCCTCGACTTGTTTATACCTTTGACCGTTATATATGAAGTATGTATTTTTCAGACAATGTTTGACCAGTCCAGTGATGTCTTCCCTTAATTGGTACTTTCTGCTGATGATTTTAATAGCCTCGTCAATTGGTATGTTAGTGAAGAGCGATTTGATGTCGAAGCTGACTAGCATATATCCTGGTTCTAGCGTTACGTCTTTTATGCATTCGATGAAGTGGCTTGCGTTCTTCACGTAAGATTCCGCTTCTTCTGCATATGGTTGTAGTTGTCTTGCTAGAAATTTCGCTAGGTGTTGTAGGGGAGAACCGATTGAGCTTACGATAGGCCTCAATGGTGCTCCTTCTTTGTGGATTTTTGGTAGACCGTACAGCTTAGGACAAATCGACGACTTCTCTCTTGGGATTAATTGCAGTTGCTCTTCTTTGTTAATTCTGCTGGACTTGATCTTTGCTTTGGTGGTTTTTTCTAGGTATGTAGTCGGATCGGTGTTCATAGCTTGATATGTGTCATCCTGTAATAGAGCTTGGATCTTTCTGTCATATTCTTTACTATCCATTACAACTGTTGCGTTGCCTTTATCGGCTGGTAGGATGATGATGTTCTTGTTTTCCTGTAGTTTCTTCAGCGCAAGGTGTTCTTCTCTTGAAAGGTTTCTTTTTGGGGGTTTGGCATTTCTGAGAATTCTGACTACATCTTGTCGTATGGTGTCAGCGGGGGTAGATGGAATTGTTGCTATAGACGCCTATACTTCACAAATAATGTCTTCGACTGGAATTTTGTTCGGGGTTACAGCATAGTTGAACCCTTTTGCTAGGACCCTTTGGGCGATATCATCCAATGGAAAGCTGGACAGATTGTGGACCAGTTTCTTTATGTCTAGTGGTTTTATGTTGTTTGGTTTTTGGGACTGTTTTAATTCCTCAAACTTCTTTTTCTGTTTGCTGCTGGTCAGCTCCGCATCGGTTTCCGATCGGAAAACGGATAATTGGTCTATTTGTGTCCATAATAACGGATGTAGATGGTTGCTGAGTTCCAGGTGTGAATGTAGAAGTTTTTTGTTGATGTCGTCTAGCGTTTTTCTTGTGTCTTGGATTGCTTCTCGGATGAGCGCAATGCTGGTTCTTTTGAGAATGTTGTTCACCTTGTTATTCTTCTTGTGGAACTTGACCTTCATGCTTTTTGGTATGACGTTTTCATCTCTGCAACGCTCCAGAAAAGTTAGTGTGCAAAGTAACTTGCTGCGCTTGGATCGAAGTTTTTCAAAAGTCTTCGACTGATCTGTGATCTCCTCCCCGTAGAGTAGAGTTATGTTCTGCTTTAGGTTTCCACGGGCATTATATGAATAGCCGGGCTTCCGGGATCTGCACACATTTATACACATTTAAAACTGTAAAGGTGAGATTTGGTCCCATTTTCTTCATTAATATAGACCTCTTTATACTTGTACAATAATTATTGGAAAGTTCTTTGATTCCTGATTCATCCTTAAAATTTTATTACTGCAAAAACTTGACCGTTTCTAATAAATTCTGCGATAATACCTCGCAAAGCTCCGAAAATAGTCGTATTTTAAAGATTTAGGGGATAGCTTTAGCTTGTCGCTAAATTCAATATTATTCCAGGGACATATTTCTTAAAATTGGCATTTCAATATTCGTGCGGGCCAGCGTTATATGCAAGCAAGCGCAAAATGTAATCCACATCTAAGTGGATGGCATTTGTAAATCTATATCCCAAACGACTGAAAATAAATTGGTTCGGAAAGGCTGGACCAACTACTAGATAGTTTCAAGTGATAAATCTTTCAGAGTCTTTCTATAAAACGGCAATCGTCAATCAAGAGATTTTCCGATGAACTCACTTTAGAATAAAAAAAAGTTAAACAGGGCTGTTTCAGTACTAACACTTCTACGGTATAATATATAGTAAAAATGTTCGATGTAACAAAAATGAACGAACATAATCACAATCATAATGGATAAAATATAAAGTAATTGATATTTACGTGTGAACGGACTTTACCAATTCAATAACTACTCAAATGAATGAGCAAAAATAACTCTAATAAAAGAACTCCATCAGTGATGATGTCATTGACAGCAATTGCTCCTTAAAATGTAGTAACGAAGATTCCATCGAGTTTTCCCAAGTTCTAAACAAAAATGTTCATTAGGTCTTGAGTAACATCATCAGTGATGATGTCATTAGCAGGAATTGCTCCTTAAAATGTATTATCGAAGATTCCTTTGAGTTTTCCCAATTTCTAAACAAAAATGTTCAGTAGGTCTTGATTAATATCATCAGTGATGATTTCATTGGCAGGAATTGCTCCTGAAAATGTAGTACCGAAGATTCCACTGAGGTTTTCCAATTTTAATACAAAAATGTTCAGTAGGTCCTAAATAACATCATCAGTGATGGTGTCATTGACAGTAATTGCTCCTTAAAATGTAGTATAGAAGATTCCATTGAGTTTTCCCAATTTCTAAACAAAAATGTTCAGTAAGTCTTGAGTAACATCATCAGTGATGATGTCATTGGCAGGAATTGCTTCTTAAAATGTAATACCGAAGATTCCACTGTGGTTTTCCAATTTTAATACAAAAATGTTTAGTAGGTCCTAAATAACATCATCATTGATGATGTCATTGGCAGGAATTGCTTCTTAAAATGTAGTATAGAAGATTCCATTGAGTTTTCCCAATTTCTAAACAAAAATCTTCAGTAAGTCTTGAGTAACATCATCCGTGATGATGTCATTGACAGAAATTGCTCCTTAAAATGTAGTAACGAAGATTCCACTGAGGTTTTCCAATTTTAATACAAAAATGTTCAGTATATCTTGAGTAACATCATCAGTGATGATTTCATTGGCAGGGGAATTGCTTCTTAAAATGTAGTATCGATTCCATTGAGTTTTCCCAATTTCTAAACAAAAATGTTCAGTAAGTCTTGAGTAACATCATCCGTGATGATGTCATTGGCAGGAATTCCTCCTTAAAATGTAGTACCGAAGATTCCACTGAGGTTTTCCAATTTTAATACAAAAATGTTCAGTAGATCTTGAGTAACATCATCAGTAATGATTTCATTGGCAGGAATTGCTTCTTAAAATGTAGTATAGAAAATTCCATTGAGTTTTCCCAATTTCTAAACCAGAATGTTCAATAGATCTTGAGTAACATCATCAGTGATGATGTCATTGGCAGGAATTGCTTCTTAAAATGTAATACCGAAGATTCCACTAAGGTTTTCCAATTTTAATACAAAAATGTTCAGTAGGTCCTAAATAACATCATCAGTGATGATGTCATTGATAGCAATTGTTCCTTAAAATGTAGTATAGAAGATTCCATTGAGTTTTCCCAATTTCTAAACAAAAATTTTACTATAAACTAACTTTAGAATATTTTATAGGTTATATCTTTCGTTCATAAATACGAAAAAGAGACGCATATTTATTGATATTTTATTTTTAACCGTAATATAATGTTTCTTAATATTTATTCCATACCAAATAATACGCAAAACCATACAAACGTATAACTGAAAACATCACCAAATAGAAAGACATAAATTCCATTCACGCTATTTGCAATATTAAATTGAATTCAGGAAATATTGCCGTTCCACTTTAATCATCTTTGAAATTCAAATGAACCTAAAGCATATTACAATAACGCCTTCTATAAAAGAAAAAAATTAAATATATATCCACTTCTATTCTCTCTTTAAATGAAAATTCGCTACCTACATCTTTTCTGTGCCATGGGGTTTTTGTATTGGAATTGCAAAAGAGAATTTACAAAATTTAAAAAAAAAACAAGGCAAACTTATAAAGTGAAATTTAGTAAACGAATGCTTTTTCAGTAACTATATAAATATAAAATATACAGAATTATTCAAAGACTTCTCAATAAGTGTATATACTTAATATTTTTGGTTTACTACAAAAAATATTATAGTCTATTATCAAAAAAATATATCAATTTGGTTTTAGACCTCAATAGGTTAGGACCAGAGAATCATTATTAGAAGAACAATTATTTCCTGCTTCGTACTTAAAACACTAGATGAAGTTGAAAGAAACCCTCTGTAATCTGGCTACGATATGATAAATAGAACAGGTAGTTAAAAAGCTAAAAAAGTTAAGTTCTATTACATTCAGTGCCAGAATAATCTAGATGATAAAAAAGCAAGTCTAGAAACAGTTTAAAATTTCTAATATAAAGTGAATAAAACTTATACTTAGCTAAGTAGGCGAGAAACTTAAGGTGTACCTTAAATTCAATTCGGTTTGCAAAAGCCATTCTTTGAAAAAACTTACCTAAGCCTAACTATGAGTTGACAACACCGCTAAAAACTAGTAATTTGTATTTAATAGTGACAGTTACGTGACAGTTTGTTTGATTTAGTCTGAAATGGGTAATAAGCTGCATTCAATTCTAATTGTATTGTTATTTCTGCTAAAGAAACCTTAAGCTGAGAAATTCTACAGCTTAGCTTAGTTGCTAAGCCGAGCTCATGTGTCAATGTGTCAACTATGATTGCGCATTTGTGATTGCTAGAAATTAAAACGAGGGAAATAGTCATACAAATAAATTTCTAATATAAAGTGAATAAAACTTATACTTAGCTAAGTAGGCGAGAAACTTAAGGTGTACCTTAAATTCAATTCGGTTTGCAAAAGCCATTCTTTGAAAAAACTTACCTAAGCCTAACTATGAGTTGACAACACCGCTAAAAACTAGTAATTTGTATTTAATAGTGACAGTTACGTGACAGTTTGTTTGATTTAGTCTGAAATGGATAATAAGCTGCATTCAATTCTAATTGTATTGTTATTTCTGCTAAAGAAACCTTAAGCTGAGAAATTCTACAGCTTAGCTTAGTTGCGATTTAAGCCGAGCTCATGTGTCAATGTGTCAACTATGATTGCGCATTTGTGATTGCTAGAAATTAAAACGAGGGAAATAGTCATACAAATAAATTTCTAATATAAAGTGAATAAAACTTATACTTAGCTAAGTAGGCGAGAAACTTAAGGTGTACCTTAAATTCAATTCGGTTTGCAAAAGCCATTCTTTGAAAAAACTTAGCTAAGCCTAACTATGAGTTGACAACACCGCTAAAAACTAGTAATTTGTATTTAATAGTGACAGTTACGTGACAGTTTGTTTGATTTAGTCTGAAATGGGTAATAAGCTGCATTCAATTCTAATTGTATTGTTATTTCTGCTAAAGAAACCTTAACCTGAGAAATTCTACAGCTTAGCTTAGTTGCGATTTAAGCCGAGCTCATGTGTCAATGTGTCAACTATGATTGCGCATTTGTGATTGCTAGAAATTAAAACGAGGGAAATAGTCATACAAATAAATTTCTAATATAAAGTTTATAAAACTTATACTTAGCTAAGTAGGCGAGAAACTTAAGGTGTACCTTAAATTCAATTCGGTTTGCAAAAGCCATTCTTTGAAAAAACTTACCTAAGCCTAACTATGAGTTGACAACACCGCTAAAAACTAGTAATTTGTATTTAATAGTGACAGTTACGTGACAGTTTGTTTGATTTAGTCTGAAATGGGTAATAAGCTGCATTCAATTCTAATTGTATTGTTATTTCTGCTAAAGAAACCTTAACCTGAGAAATTCTACAGCTTAGCTTAGTTGCGATTTAAGCCGAGCTCATGTGTCAATGTGTCAACTATGATTGCGCATTTGTGATTGCTAGAAATTAAAACGAGGGAAATAGTCATACAAATAAACTTTATAAAAAAATGAATAATAGAAATAAAAAAACTTTATAACCCATTACAACTTGGTATTGTTATACTTAATTCCTATATAATGAGATTAAAAATACAACTGCTATAAAACCGAGTACAAAACTGCCATATCTATACTATGGGTAAGTAAATCTTCGCAGTAATTAGACAATAGCCGAGCAGTCATAATTTAATTTGGGCCTGCATTATCGCATACATACGTTGAAACGGCATCATGGTGGATATTAATGACCATAACGATTTACGCCGTTAATTTTAGCGGACGGGATCTAGTCCAGTCCGCATACAAATTCAGTTTAATTTTTGGAGAAATTAAAACAAAATTAAAGCTTACATTTATCAATTACGAATTAATTGATTCTACTACACCTTTCTACTACGTTCTTTCTATTAGATATATTTTGATCTGGTATGTATGAAGAAAGTAATATCGAAGAAAGAAGAAAAGACAATACACATATGGATGAAACAGGCATACCAACTGAATGCACAATAAAATTTAGTCCAAGAAAGGAAGTCAATTTTTTTGTAATATCGATCAGAAACTAGTAACATAGTGGCAAATATGAAATCTTAGGAAATAAAGTGCGAAATTCATTTTTGAGCAAATCAAGCATTTCTAGAAAATGTTCTACTTATCCCCTAAACGAGAGAAATGAACGAGAAAATATTAAAAAAAAACATCAATCATTTACAATTCAACATATTTCTCTGACAAATTCAAATTAAAACAGTGTGGCTTTGATTGTTCAACTGACTACGTCTCCGTTAATGTAACGTAAAAATATTTCATCTCACAATGTTGTAAAAACAGCTTTTAGTAATTAATTTGTATTTATTTGAATGAAGAGCTTTGAAGGTTTGTGGTAAGCGGTTGTATAATTCAAAAATTTGATAAGTACTTGAATATTTCAGCTATAAAAGCTGAGATTGTGAGCCTACCTTTATGTCTTGTAATAGAGATAAGGTGATGTTTTTGCTAATAAGTATTTTATGAAAGAAACAATGCAATTTACCCTCCTATTTTCCATATTTAAAACAAAATGACTTTGTTTGATCTGGCCTAATAATGAACGGAGAATATTTGGACATAACGATGACATAATTGAATGCATAGTTTATACTCGACAAGTTTGTTTTTTGTGCTAAATTTGTGCCAAGTTTCGGCATGCTGTCGATACAGCTGACCAATAGCCGTCGTAATTACTTTTTGGTGAGTTGAATCAAAAATAAATTAAATTCTCATGACTATAGTAGAATATATGCGTCACATAATTGTTCCAAGTGTACCGAATAAAATTTTTTCTCGCCAAGTAGGAAAGTTTAAGGTACGAGCCGAAGGCGTGTGTATTGTAATTATTTCAAGTGAAAACAAAATATTTATTTAACATCATTGACCTAAAAAATAAATATAATAAATAAAGACAATAAGAAAACAGTACATTAAATTATTTACGTGATTTTCAAATCTTAAGCTTTGATCTAAGAATACTCTTACTTTTTGCATATTCTTCAATTTGAATAATTTGGCCATTGATACCTTAAAAATTTCAGAAACCTCGTTTTTTCTTAGTTTAGGAACAAAAATGAGAACATTAGATATAAAAGAATTAATTGATCAATCACAAACATTTTATTAAATATTTTTATTTAATTTGTGTATTTAAATAAATCAATATTCTATGTAGATATAGAAGCAGAAATGATTTCCTTTCAGATACATCTCATCGCAACAAAAACGAGGCAATCAAAACAAAAACAAGAAAAATTTAGCGGGGTATTAAAGTTCTGAGAAGACGTTGAAACGAGAACTCACGTATCTAAGTCTTTTATTAAAAGGCGCTATATATAGGATTTCGGATTAATAAACTTTTCTAAGTTTTTTTTATTTAGAAAAGAATTGGAGAGTCCGGATGCTGGCGCTTTCTTCGCTCACGCTAAATACGATCAGTTGTGGTTCTTATATTACGGTTTTGTGGATATGAGTTTTTAAAGTTTTAAAATTTGTGGAATTCAAAGTTAGTAAAAGGAGCGAATGGAAAAATATTTTTGTACGTACTGAAAGTTTGTATACAGGTAATGGTTTATATTACAATATTCGACTTTAAGCTTTTAGAACTCGCAAATCTCTTTTCAGACTTTCATACTCATATAATTAGTATTAGCCCAGTTTTCAGAAACTTTGACCTCTCATATAATCTAATATCACTGAAACTAGGCTCTTATATACTTTAAACGGTGTAGAAAACGATAAAAAGTTGACAATTTCTCAAACAAAATAGAAAATTTGGTTTTTGCGTTATATCTCGAAAAATAACAAAAAATTCCAGATTCTGTCAAGGAGCTGGATAGCCTCGACATTGACATGAAGATGAAGTCTTTCTTCATGACTCTTAGCTAATTTCTTGATGGTCTCGTCAAAACTGTCCATTTCCAGATCCATATGGAGGTTGCGAATGTACCAAGGGGCATGTACTATGTTCCGCAGTGCTTTGTTGTGAAATCTTTGGATGATTGCTAAGTTGCTTGCTTTGGTGCATCACCATAGGTCCATACATGCTTAAGTATCTGCTTATAAAGCATAAGACATAGTGGAGTTTTTTTCCAATTAACCAGTACATTTTTCTATATTTCAGTCCAAGTTCTTCTCTTTTCTTTTTAAAACATGCACTTTCCATCGGAGTTTGGCATCTAAGGTAATACCTAAGTATTTTGAATATGGAATCAGGTTATTGTTTATTCTGACTGGAATACGATCTATACTTTTGTTTGTAAAGTTAATGTGAAGTGATTTAGTTTCTTAAGTTTAATTTTCCATCTCTTCGTCCAATCATAGATAAGATGGACAGCTGTTTGCAGCTTGTGGGTTACTTCTTCATTGCTCTTTCCTACTGATAGATGGCAGTGTCGTCGGCGAAGGTTGCTATGGTACTGTTTTCTAACTCTGGAATATCATATGTGTACAGTAAGTATAGGACAGGTCCTAGGACACTTCCTTGTGGTACTCCAGCCTTAATTTCTTTAAGATCGGAATAGGCTTCTTCTGTATATTGTTTTGGAAGGAAAAGCTTGAACTAATGTATTAAGCCTTGATGCCAAACCTTATCAAACGCTTGTGCTACATCAAGAAAAATAATAGCACAAATGTTTTTCTCTTCTAATGATTTCTCTATAATGTTGGTTATTCTATGAACTTGCTTATTTCTAAATCCAAATTGGTGATCAGGGATCAGGGATATATTCATGACTTATTTTTGGAAAATAATTAATTTGTGATCGTTCTCGACGTTTATTTATTCAAACTGTAGTCGTGTAACTTTCCAGACTAGCACGGTTTAATTAAATTTCGTCTTTTTTTCCGGACCAGTGCCCCTAACAGCCACGTTTACACCGAAAAACAATGAATCTCATCATTTATTAAGGAGCACTTAGATGGCGCTTTTCTAGCGAGTTTAAAAAACCGATTTACAATTTAAAACAGCGCCCGCTATAGGTCGCCAGGTTTAAATTATAGTCGGCGTGAGTTGGAGAATATAAATTAGAATTGACGGGGTTAATGGCGGGAACACTTCGGGAAAGATTTGAATTGAAGGCGGATAAGGAGTGTCCATTAGTTTTCACTTCTACTGTAGACGTGGTCTGGATTTGCATGCGGATTACAAATATATACTCATTGAAAAATTTAAATATATGTCTGCATGTCAACAGGAATCATATTTCCTTGCCAGCTACCATTGATTGCACATAATATATGACTTGATAACGCTAACCAGTTCAAAGAAGGTTTCATCGAAAACAATCTCATTGTTGATAATCACAGTACAGTTTTTATTTGAGATTATGCATAAATAAAAAACATTTCAGTTATAATACTTATACCCTGATCAAATGGTGTTTAAAAGTGCCTGTCTCTTAGCCTGTCAGGAGCCGGGAGTTTCAGGGTGGTAAGTGGGATCTAAAATGTGCCGAGCCACTGCTACACTTGTAAATATACACGCAAGCTATGCTGGTGGGAGGGATGGATGCAATGTTGCTGGAAAACTTGAGGGTAGATGTCATGTACTGCTTGTGTCACAGAGCATTCGAGCTATTTGTTAGATGGTTAGCCTCGCACCGATGCTGCAGCTTACCAGAGCATTTCATCAGACTACTAAATTTATTTTTGCTTAAGTGTGACGTGTTTCAACAAACGGCGATTCTTTAGAAGTACTGCGCAAATAAGAGAAGAAGCCTCGTTTATTTAAAGTTTTCTCTCTCTCCCTCAGCAACTTTTATTAATTTATATACGTATAAATTCATTTGTGAAATACGTTTAACAAAGACTAATTTAATAAAATACAACGATTCTTGTTGTCACAGTACCAACAAAGCGCGTTTGGTAATTTCCTCGTTGCAGCGACTTTTTTTAATTTACATTTACTCTCTTCCAAAAAGGAGCAATTACCATGAAAAGCTTCTCTCCGTAGAATCGGTAACAAAGAGAAAGGGAACCGCAACACCGAAGGTCTCACAGACACAACGTGGCTCATCATTTATTAAGAAGCACTTACAGTCTTGGATCAATTTCTCAAAACTTTATTGTAGAGACATTTTCTGAAAGGTGAAGAGGATCAGCTTCCGTCTATTTCTTTCGTTTGTTGAGTTACGGTAAAACTGGTAAAAAACGGAGTTTCGTCAATGTTGCGGTTAATAAGAGATATAAAAAAAATATAAGTATTATTTTGGATACACCCTGTACATTAAAAATGTTAGTCAAAAGATTAAACAAAAATTTTTTCGAAAGTCAGTACCACATAAATTTATTAACGATGAAAAAATATAGGAGGTTAAGGCAACTAGTTTCGGCTTAAGCAGCCATCTTCAGGGCCAGAAAAAAGGGTTCCCATGGGTAACGAAAAACATTGAAAAGATGTAATTTTTTGAAACAGGCGTTTCTAACACAAGTACTTTAGGAAAAAATAAAATATACTAACTTTTAAAAGAAATTGCCTAACGATACTGCATTGCATAAGATAAGATACAATCTTGATTGTTCCACAAAGTTCTTCAAGTTATTTTTTATTCATTGTAAAGAGTTTTTTAAAAGGAAACTTTCCTGATTAATTGAGTTAGCTCCTAACTTTTGCTTTGCATGATTTCAGTAGCTATAGCAGTAGGTAGGTATATTTAATGTCTTCGGGCTACAACTTGCGAACTTCTGTAAGTTTAGAAAGTTTAGCAGACCTGACACAGTTGAAACTCAAAATTGGACACATTTATGCTAAAATTAAATTGACTGTCTTCACAATGAGACGAACTAATTTATTTTAATTCAGAAGATGTGTACTTTTAGTGAAATTTTTATTTACGGTAGGTATTTAGATATTTTCATTTATTTCTTGATGAACTGGTTTTGTACACAAATTTTTATCCACTACCATTAAAATGGCTGCTGGTTTCTCCATAGATCGATATCCATATCCGTTATAACATACATGGCAGATTTAGAAGTGAAAATTATTAAAATTTTGCTAAATCAGAAAAGAAAAACATAGAGTAAGTTTAATTTTTTTTATTTTACTCATCATGTTCTAATTTTCCTACTGAAAATCCGTTACAAAAAATGAGGGGATCTAATATTTTCCAATTTTCCTCAGAAATATATATTTTTAATACATACTTTAATTAATATTCTCATGAAGGTTTGCAATGAAAGAAAAAATCATTGACAACATACATGTATATAATTTTTATTTTCTATACCCCCTCAAATACTGACCAAATATATTAATTTACATTTTTTGTTACAGGTAAGTTATTCGCAATTCATCAAATAAGTAAGTAAATCAATTTGGGTCAAAAGTTTTTTTGTATTATTTGAATATTTTATGGGATTATTATTAAATTATTAATGCAATAAGTATTCTAACTCTAGCAACACAGACTTGCTTTTCTTCTTCTTTTTCTTCTTCTTCTTCTTCTTCTTCTTCTTCTTTTTCTTCTTCTTTTTCTTCTTCTATTTCAATTTATTTTAATCCAGAATACGACAATAACCTGTCAAGTAAAAAACTGACACTTTATTGAGATAGAAGAAGAAAATACTCCTAAAAGTTCTTCTTAGTTGGGAATTAGTATTTTTTTGGAGTTTGTTAATGAAAATACTGGACAAGAAACTATTTTTTTAAGTTTGACCAACGATTCTCCCCTAAGTGGGCATCATTAGTAGCCGATGGATATTCTAAAATGGCATAGACTAAAAAATCAAAACGATTACGAGTTACTTAATGCACGTTAGTCGATAATTTAATATAATATTTAATTTAATATTCAACATTTTATCTGTGCTGACTCTTTATTACAATATACGGTACATTAACGTTTCAAGAAGTTTTTTGTTACTTATTGAATCTTTTATTACCTCAGCAAATGTATAAATGTAAACAAAAATTATTAATACAGTTATTATCCTGTATTTTACGGTTTATTGCAGGAAATAAATGAAAATTTCGGTTGAATCTTTTATACTGCAACTTTTATACTAGCTTTTATGTACTCTAAAAAGTAGCAAGCAAGAGCTATATCAGTAATCGTTATGTTTTATAACACAACTTTATAAATTTTTATAAAACGTGTTCTTCCTTCATTTCCGCCATTCTTGGTGTTGTACAGAATATTTTGTTATTTATAACAATTATTTCAGTAAAATGAAATTACATGTTTTCTCTGTATAATATTTGGCTAAAATGGGGAACAACATATACAGGGTGATTCATAACTATTGGGACATAGGCTAAGTGCATAACATATACAGGGTGATTCATAACTATTGGAATATAGGCTAAGTGCAGGTTATTTGGACCAAAATATGGCGATACGACCAAAAAATATTGCTGAGAAATTTTTATTTCGTTTTTTTCTGATGATATCAATGTATATTTATCAATTATTATCAAAATCAGCACAGAGGCATAGATTTGGACAAGGAATATTATTTTATGTATTATTTCACATTTTGTTATAGGGGGCGCCACGTGAATGTTTCCTGATGATGAAATTAAGTGGTAGCTTTTTTTGACAAAACTTTCTAGTGATTTTGATTAGAAAATATGACGTAATTTTGGTACTTTTATTTAAGCGCTATAATTTCACCCGTTTTCGAGAAAAAAGCAATTGAGCTGTTCAGAGCCTCCACTCTGTATATAATTCATTTCTGTAGTTCATAGTGGTTTATTTTTGTTCTTCTTGGATATTAAAACCACTTTTTTAGATTAAAAATGTTTTTAATTTTTCTCCACTTTTTCTAGGCTTTTTCAATGTTTTTCGACATTTTGAAATTTTTTGACTTCTTGCGACATTTTCAGGTTCTTTCGACTTTTACAGCTTTTCAACTTTTATCTATTTTTTTTTATTTTCTCGACATTTTCGGCATTTCCACCACTATTCCCCACCAGCCCAAAACTCATCAATTAACTCACACATAATCGTGTCCATTCTTTCACAACATAGAGGAGACTTTGTTGCCTTTGCGGGAAACTTGCAAGGTCTAAAATTAACAAATAAAGCACTCGTAGATTAAATAATTTCCACAAATCTTACAATTTTGCAACTATTGTAATAAATTTAGTTTCTTGCTATTTCTCATTCACACAATTTTCACAGAAAGTATTGTTTGAACTTCAATAATATTTTGAATTTATTTTTAGTTCCTTGTTGATTACTCCTGGGTCAGCTTGCTGAGGCTGTTATTGTTTAATGTTTTCCCCAGTATCTAGTCATACTGCACACTTGCAATGAATTTTATCGCCATTTTAAATAAGGTCTTTTTAGATATTTTTGAAGCCATAAATGAAACCTGTGTTATCTATCTATCTATCTGTGATGGGGGTGTCGATACACTGCGACCTATAAGATCTATTGTGCCCCCTACTGCTGCCCAATCGTTAAGGATGTCTCAACGATTAGAGCAGTTCCTCCAGTCCTATTGCTTTCAAAAAGTTCAGGATGTCGGTAGGCTTCAGGTTAGGTAAATCTTCCTCTTCTATTTGATATTCTCCGAGGTATCGTACCCTTGGATTTTGCAGGGTAAAGCATTCTGAGAGAATGTGGATGGAGGTTTCCTCCTCTTCCTCGCAGAATCTGCATTCTTCTTTGTCTACTAATCCGAGTTTCTTTAGGTGGCCTCTCAGCCGGCAGTGCCCTGTTAGGATACCCGTTAGTATTCTGAGCTTATTTTTACTTTTACTGACGCAGTCGTCAGATCTCTTCTGGTTGTAGTTTCCCAGTAGTGTCTTGGCCTGCCTCATTCCTTGTAGTCCTATCCAGTATTGGCATCTTTTGTTATTTACTTCTTTTCCAAGTTCATCAAGTATTGTACTGGTGCTTATTCCGCAGAAGGGTTCAGGTCCCAGAAATGGTGTTTCAGCCCCTTTTTTTGCGAGTATGTCTGCTATTTCATTACCCTCCACTCCAGTGTGTCCCGGAACCCATAGGAGGGTAACAGTGTTATTCTTGCCCAGTTCGTTTAGATTCTCTAGGCACTCCCAAACCATCTGGGAGTTGATTTCGTGGGAGTTCAAAGCATTAATGGCCGCTTGGCTGTCTGACATGATGATGATCTCTTGTCTGCGAAAATTTCTTTCTATGTTGAACTGGACACATTTTCCGATGGCGTATATTTCAGCTTGGAAAATGCTCGGAGATTTGCCTAAACTTTCAGAATATTTGGTTCCAGGCCCATATACTCCTATTCCTGTTCCTTCTGTTGTTCTAGAACCATCTGTGTACCATTTAATGGCACTTCTCTTGAGTTTTGAGATGGTATCTTTGTCCCATTCGCTTTTGTTACTTAGCTTTGTGTTGAATTCTTTCACAAAGCTAAACTTCTTTGTCATCTCATCTTGGGGCATGTCCCAGGTTTGATGATTTCCAGGAAGGAGTCGAAACTTGCGTTTAGTTGATCCTTCTCTGGTCATTCTGTAGGTTGTTCTTATCGCTATACTCTCCACTACTATATGGAGGGGTGTAAGGCTTAGAATTACCTCCATGGCGGCCGTTGGGCACGTTCTCATTGCACCTGTTATGCATACGCAGGCTAGTCTTTGGATTTTCGCTAGATTTGCCTTTGTACTGGCCAGCTTGGTTCTGCTGCCCCAGACCACTGCTCCATAAGTGATGGCCGGTCTCACTATTGACGTGTACATCCACTGCAGGATCTTTGGGTTACATCCCCAGTTTTTTCCCGCAAAATTTCTGCACACCATTAGAGCTTTCGTGGCTTTGCTGGTTACTTCTTTTTCGTGCTTATTCCAGATGAGTTTATTATCTAGTATTAGTCCCAGATATTTAACATCTGGCTTCCATTCAATAACTTTCCCGTCCAATTCGATGGTTTTGAGGTTAATGTTTCTTTTCCGTGTAAAGGCAACTAAGGTAGTCTTGGTGGGGTTCACGCTAAGTCCCATCGATTGACACCATTCTTTGGTATAGTCCAGCCCTCTTTGAACTATATCGCAGAGGGTATTCTCGAATTTTCCTCTTGCGATTATGACTATGTCATCTGCATAGCCTTGACACGATATACCAATCTCGGTCAAATCGCAGAGGAGTCGATCCACTGTTAGGCTCCACATAAGAGGGGAGGCAACTCCTCCTTGTGGACATCCTCTGGTTGTGCAGATGGAAACAGTGTCTTGTCCCATTTTAGTCTCTGCTATTCTGGTAGACAAAAGTCGCGACATCCATCTGGTTGTCGTGTTGTCTACCCCTCTTTCTTCTAGTGCTCTTTTAACGGCTTCGTGTGGTGTGTTGTCAAAAGCCCCTTCTATGTCTAGAAAGGCACACACTACAGATTCTTTGTTCTCTAGTGCATCCTGGATTTCATCTGTCAATTGCACCAGTGCGGTCTCCGTGGATTTGCCCGTTTGGTACGCATGCTGATGAGGGTGCAGAGGCACCCGTTCCAGGATTTCTGTTCTGATATAGTTATCAGTTGCTTTCTCCACCGTTTTCAGAACGAACGATGTGAGACTAATTGGTCGAAGGGATTTAGGATTGGTTGTATCCCTTTTCCCTGTTTTAGGAATGAAGGTGACTCTGGCCCTTCTCCATACTTCCGGTATATGTCCCAGTTCTAGACTGCTACGACACATACTCACTAGGTGTGGTAGAATTTCTTCTTGCCCGCGCTGGAGTAAGGCGGGGAATATTCCATCAGCTCCTGCTGATTTAAACGGTTGGAAGGTGTTCAAGGCCCATCTTATGCGTCTATTGCTGCAGATATGTCTGGCCATTGCCGTATCTTCTCTGGTAGGTCTACTATACCGTTCTGGAGTGTGCCCTATAGAGATAGGTTCATTCCCAGGGAAAACCTGTGTTATCATCAAGAACCAAGAAAAAATACAACAGGAATAGCCCTTGCATCAATTTTTTAGATTGCATCCAAAGCAAATATATTACAAAATTTAAAAGATACGTTAACCTTTACGTGTTAATTTACTTCTAAACTAACTTGAAAACCATCTATGATTAGAAGAGAGTATTGACAATAATTATAATTTGCATTGTGTGTTGCAAAGCTTTTATTTGACTGACTCTCTTCTTTCGTATCCCTTTCAGAGATTAATACAAAGTTAGAAAACGACTAAGGAATTTAATTTATCAGATTCGACATCCTAAGACCGGTTTCTGCCTTTCGGCTTCGTCAGTTAGGCTTTTCGAATCCAATAAATAAAATTCCAAACTCGTACAAGTCCGCTATAAGATAAAATTTTTAGATGTGCTGCCATCTATGATTAGAAGAGAGTATTGACAATTATTAAAAGCAAAAAATTCCCGGTGTATTGGGGTTGCATACACAATTTGCATTGTGTGTTGCAAAGCTTTTATTTGACTGATTCTAGTCAAAATGTCACTCTCTTCTTTCGTATCCCTTTCAGAGATTAATACAAAGTTATAAAACGAGTAAGGAATTTAATTTATCAGATTCGACATCCTAAGACCGGTTTCTGCCTTTCGGCTTCGTCAGTTAGGCTTTTCGAATCCAATAAATAAAATTCCAAACTCGTACAAGTCAGTAGCTATATCCGCTATAAGATAAAATCTTTAGATGTGCTGCCATCTATGATTAGAAGAGAGTATTGACAATTATTAAAAGCAAAAAATTCCCGGTGTATTGGGGTTGCATACACAATTTGCATTGTGTGTTGCAAAGCTTTTATTTGACTGATTCTAGTCAAAATGTCACTCTCTTCTTTCGTATCCCTTTCAGAGATTAATACAAAGTTATAAAACGACTAAGGAATTTAATTTATCAGATTCGACATCCTAAGACCGGTTTCTGCCTTTCGGCTTCGTCAGTTAGGCTTTTCGAATCCAATAAATAAAATTCCAAACTCGTACAAGTCAGTAGCTATATCCGCTATAAGATAAAATCTTTAGATGTGCTGCCATCTATGATTAGAAGAGAGTATTGACAATTATTAAAAGCAAAAAATTCCCGGTGTATTGGGGTTGCATACACAATTTGCATTGTGTGTTGCAAAGCTTTTATTTAACTGATTCTAGTCAAAATGTCACTCTCTTCTTTCGTATCCCTTTCAGACATTAATACAAAGTTAGAAAACGACTAAGGAATTTAATTTATCAGATTCGACATCCTAAGACCGGTTTCTGCCTTTCGGCTTCGTCAGTTAGGCTTTTCGAATCCAATAAATAAAATTCCAAACTCGTACAAGTCAGTAGCTATATCCGCTATAAGATAAAATTTTTAGATGTGCTGCCATCTATGATTAGAAGAGAGTATTGACAATTATTAAAAGCAAAAAATTCCCGGTGTATTGGGGTTGCATACACAATTTGCATTGTGTGTTGCAAAGCTTTTATTTGACTGATTCTAGTCAAAATGTCACTCTCTTATTTCGTATCCCTTTCGGAGATTAATACAAAGTTAGAAAACGACTAAGGAATTTAATTTATCAGATTCGACATCCTAAGACCGGTTTCTGCCTTTCGGCTTCGTCAGTTAGGCTTTTCGAATCCAATAAATAAAATTCCAAACTCGTACAAGTCAGTATCTATATCCGCTATAAGATAAAATCTTTAGATGTGCTGCCATCTATGATTAGAAGAGAGTATTGACAATGCAAATTGTGTATGCAACCCCAATACACCGGGAATTTTTTGCTTTTAATAATTGTCAATACTCTCTTCTAATCATAGATGGCAGCACATCTAAAAATTTTATCTTATAGCGGATATAGCTACTGACTTGTACGAGTTTGGAATTTTATTTATTGGATTCGAAAAGCCTAACTGACGAAGCCGAAAGGCAGAAACCGGTCTTAGGATGTCGAATCTGATAAATTAAATTCCTTAGTCGTTTTCTAACTTGAAAACATTTCTCATAAAATTTGTCGGTAGTTTGGCACCCTTGTGGACGATGAGACACACGCGCTGTTGCAAATGAGATTCTCTACTCCTTTTTAAACCAACTGGCTCATATTATGCACTTTTGTTTGTATAATTAACTTAATTATAAAATATTTCTATTGTGAAGAGTGGAAATTTGCTCATTTTGTGTATTAAATGGCCAGACTTTTGCGGAATAAACGCAAAATTTTTAATAAAATATTATGATTTGAATTGATTTAATTTTCTTTAAAATCCAATTTTACTGCGAAAATGCCCTGCTGAAAACTATTTCATTTATATGCGATTTTATAATACTTTTGTTTTAAATCCACAATCGTTATTATTTTTTCCTTCCTTTATCCGTATTTAATTCCATTTTTATGCTTTCTATTTCCGTTGGTAACCATGTACGTAGAGAGAAATTTTATTATTCTGATAGAGGGGAAAGATTAAAAATTGCTTTGTTGACTTCAATTTCTTTTAACTCTTTTATGGTCGCCTCACTAAATGAACTTTATAGTTTAGTCAATACTGCTGATTACACATTATTGATTTTTATGGCTTCGAATACAATCAGTGCACCCGTATTCGGAATTTCATGACAAATAACAAGGTTAGTGAACTTTTATTGGTAGTTTCATAGACGTTAAATATGAAAAATTGTACCTATAATAGATTAAGTCATAGATTATTTGTAAATCTATTTTTTATATATATTGTAACGGGTAACATCCCTGAAGATGTTAACAATCAATTTAAGTCGATAAAGCAGATCCCTGTTTTCCTGCCAAGTGGATTTTTATGCTGACAGCTGTGACGTTTGTCAAATTCTTCATTTTTTTCCAACTGCGAGAATTTGAATTATTGTCTTTATTTTATGGAATGATAAACCGAATTGAAGCAGAATCGTGAGACATCCTGCAAACAGAATTAAAATAATAAAGGTACCCAACATTTTATATTGAGCTCAATAAATAAATAAATAAATCGATAAATATTTCTATAGTCAAAAAAATTCGATTAATAGTAAATTTTCATACTGAAATTAATATCTAAATCAATAGATTGACTTTCTTCCGATTAGCCAGTATATATCTTTGTATTTTAGCTTTAGCTGTTTTCTTTTTTTGATTATGGGCTGCTTCCAGTTTAATTTATGGTCCAAGTATTTTACGGATGTAGTCTGCGGTATTTGTGTGTTATTTAAGTAAATAGAAGGACACGGGTCTTTTTGAGCCACAGTTCAAGAGAGTGTAGATATTCTTGTAAGAGTGAGTGTGTAAAATTTCATTATGGATGGCAAGTACCACTGTGTCGTCAGCGAATGTTCCCATTAGAATGTTTGGGTTGGAAGATCTGCTAGGTATAGTAAAGGACCCAAAACACTGCCCTGGGGTACACCAGAGTTAATTGGTAGCATGTTTCGTCTTTTACTGAGGTTCTAAATTGTCGATTACTTAGATATGATTTCAACAAGCCAATTTGAGAGCTAAAGAATTAATTTAGGGCTCAGAAAATATCCCTGATTTGTTAAAATAAAATTTTCGTATAAACCACAGTATTTTAAGCTAATAATTTATCAATATCACCTCGTATGTAGCACGAAGTAAAATGAAATAATTTGATTTCTCATTATATTGAGCGTACAATAATCAACGTACTAGGACCACTGATAAAATTTATGGATTCACAAATAAATTTGATTATTAAACGAACTGGTGAAATTTAACGAAATGGAAGAGATTACTGTCATTTTCCGCTTGTTATTAGGGTACTGTCGCGCCTGCAGAGGTGTAGATAGAATCAGGGTGTAAATTTAGTATTTACCCGTCCGTTGCTTCTTCAGATATCGAATTCGAGTATTTCCCCACCATTTTGTTTTTGGTTTCGATCATATCGGAAATTACGAGGTGTGAAATATTCCGCAACTTATTGAAAGTTGAATTAATATTATTTTATTTCACAGCTTAGAGAAGTATACAGTTTTAAATATCGTAATTACCCATTCAAAGTATTTAAATGATCGCCGTTTACGTCACAGGATAAAATGGAGAAATTAATCACTCGAACAAACCATCTATCGATTCCTATTTCTATTCATATATACACGTTCGGTGGGAACAAGAGAAATTCCAGGAATTTCTATCTGGTTTGACCACAGAGGATTGCCAGGTGATTTTCAGCGGTTATTCCAAACATGAGAATCCCTTCATTCAAGTATTTAGCGTAGCTTCATCGATATCGTTGGATAACAAGAATGCATTTTCTAAGATGATAATTCGAGAAATTGTTCCGAAGATCTTTCTTGATTATCGAAAAACCCATCTCATAACATTGCTTGAAAACTATTTCATCCCTTTTACCACAAGTTTTGTTTCCCGATATTTCGATATATAAATGGACACTCTGTATATTTTGCCATATTTGGAGTCGAAGTACATGGCGTTCAACTGTTAAGTGTCAATTCGGCTTTTATGTTTAGCTTATATTTTAGTCTATCACCAGTTACAAAATATTGAGGGTAATACAAATTTATTTTTGATTAAGTTTATTGAAATTAGTTTTTGAAAAATACGATCTTTTTCGGAAGTATTAAGTAGGCTTTTAAAATTACAAACAAAATGATTGCTTATACCTCGTTAAAATATGGGATGTTGAATGTTCTCGATGTTTTTCAACAGATGGCGTTACCAGAACTGCTTGAGTGATGGAAATCTTATTGGTCGAAATAATCAAGGATTTTCTGTTGTCTGTTGTTATTTCGGTTAAACATTCCGTTATTGGTAGCGTAATTTTGAAAAATTTTATAACTTGTGTCTAGCTACCAATTGGAATGGTCTTTCTGAAGATATTAACTCTAAATTCTTGGACTTCCTAAATAAAATAATTAAGTGTTTCAATACAGCATTTCCCCGTCATAAACCTTGGACAACTAAAGGAATAAGAATTTCTTCAAAAAATATGAGGTCACTTATGTATATTAAAAAATTCTCAGATAACCCCCTAATATTAAATTATATCAACAACTGTATCGGAAAATTATCAAATCTACTAAGAAAAACTATTATAAAAATCGCATCTCAAGAGCTAAAAACTCTTCCAAAGAAACCTGGTCTATTATAAATGACTTAAGAAATAAAACCCATTCTTCAAACACTGTTAATCCTAGTCCTGATGAACTAAACAATTATTTTGTTAATGTAAGTAAGAATATCAGCTCTAACATAGCTCCGGGCCAGGATGCTCTCTTCTTCCTCCTACCTACTAAAAGGGTCACTAATAGTTTCTTCCTAGGGCCAGTAGTAGGACCAGCACGAACTAGTGCAAACCATAAACAGCATTCAAAATAAATCTTCCTGTGGAAATGATGGCTTGTCCACTAAAATATTTTCAAATATACCTGATGTAGTAATTAACATTTTAACTTCGCTGATTAATGAATCTTTCGAATCTGGTATCTTTCCGAGCTGTCTAAAAACAGCTATAATAATCCCACTTCATAAGGGCGGCGACAAAACCGAAACTTGTAACTATAGACCTATTGCTCTATTACCTACCTTATCGAAGATAATAGAAAGGCTAATGAAAAATCGCCTACTGCCCTTTCTTTTCAAACAAAACATCATAACACCTCATCAATATGGTTTCCTTCCTAAAAAATGCACTAGTGACGCAATGTTTTTCGTTTTTAATGAAATATATACATCACTTAATGATAAACTTTTCACAACTTCAGTATTTTGTGACTTTGCAAAGGCCTTTGATTGTGTTAATCATAAAATCTTAATTAAGAAACTACAAATTTATGGCGTACGGGGTTCTCCTTTGCAATGGTTTAAAACTTACTTAGAAAATAGAAATCAGCAGGTACGTGCTAATGGTGCTGATTCTTCAAATCTGCCAATTAGCAGTGGCGTACCTCAAGGTTCAGTGTTAGGTCCAATTTTATTTTTATTATTCATCAATGATATCACAGACTTAAAAATAAGTGGAAGAATTACTTTATTTGCCGATGACACGAGCGCAACCTGGAGTAGTTCTGATATACAGACATCACAATCTAGCATAAATAAAGATCTAGTTACTATCAAGTCTTGGTCTGACTCGAATGGGCTTTGTTTCAACACCAGTAAAACCGTAGCAATGTCTTACAGAGGTACTTTACAGCCTATAACTCTAAGCAATAATCCGATTCTAACGGTGAGTTCAATTAAGTTTATAGACAAATTCCTGAAATGGTCCACTCATATTGAGACCTTGGTAAAAAAATTATCTTCTGCATGTTTTGCCAATAAAACTGTTTCTAAAGAGCCGATTTATTGATATTTTGTTTGTGTTTTGTTTTGTCTAGTAATTTATTTTTATTTTTATTGTTATTAGTTTCGCTTTGTCTATAAAATTTTTGTAATTTTTCTATGACAATAAAGCATATTCTCTCTCTCAGAAAAAAAATAATTTTAATTGAAAATTAATTATTTGTGCGCGCTGGTCAAAAAACCAATTACAATTATTAACCCTACGTTCATAATTGTTTTCATAAATTGTATTTGTACGAAAGATATTTTTGTTTTTTAGAATTCCTTTAGCGCTTTCTTTACTTACATTTAATTCCCTTTCAAATGAAAGAGTCCGAATAATTTCGAGATAATTGTCATTATTTTCTTTGGATTCTTTTCCAAATCTTGCATCCAATTCGTAAACATTACTTTGTAAAGGGTGTTTTCTTTCGGGATATATTTAAAAATCGATCAATAAATTCTTTTCTCCACGGCTATATAATAATGCACAAATTATTTTTACATATTTAGCTGAATAATGACATAAATTCTTCACACCAGTGACGAATGAAAAAGAATTCACTCTCGTTAACCAATCACATGCTACGATTATCAGAAATCACGCTAAAATGAATAAATCAAATTGTCTCTTTTAAAACGTCAAATACCTAACTATGGAAATCGCTTCTGACAGCGCGTCGTTTGAAACGTCAAAATAATCATATAATCATAATTTTACGTATATATAGAGAACAAAATGGACAACAGTAGCGATAGTGAAGAGTTAATATGTACGCCTCCCGAAATTAAACAAATTCCTCAATCATCCACAATGAATTTGCTACCGGAGAGATCAAAGCAAGACTATAATAAGATTTATGAAACATTTGTGGTATGGAAAAATTCCAATAAAGTAAGTTCATTTTCGGAAAACGTTCTCCTAACATATTTCACAAAACTTTCCGAAAAATATAAACCTTCAACTTTATGGAAAATATACTCTATACTAAGAAGTACGTTAAATGTTAATAATGAAATGAAAAGGAGAAGGATTTCAAGCAAAGAAATCGAAAACGTTTACCTCAGAATTTATAAATAAATTTATCACAGAATCTCCAGTACTAGCACTGCTAGTTTTAATCATAATTCAATACCAACCACGTTAAATATAAGCAATTGTAATAACTTTACCATAAATTTTGCAAAAGAATGAGTCTAAATTAAGTACCTATATTTATGTTATTTCTATTATTATTCCTAATAATGTTATAATTTCATTTAAAAATGTAAAGGTTTCTATTAAAAATTGAGTTACCTATATCTATGTTCTTTAAATTTTCATAAATAGATGTGGTCGAAAGCTGGTAGAGATACTTGACTCTTTCGTGGGCGATCGAGGTTCGATTCCCAATGAAAGATTTTTTTTATACATAGTCGTGGAGAAAGTATAGTCTTTTACTTGTGTAGAATGGCTATTATTCTACACTCGTTGAAGAATATACTATTATCTACTAATATCAAATAATAAACCAAAAAATAAACCGGAATTTGAGCTTCGTTATTCAATAGTGTGTTTGTAAATCTGCCAATCTCCTCCAGATTCCTCGATCTTCTTCAACCTATTATATCCTCTACTCCTGTTCTTCTACGTATTTCCTCATATTTCATTTTTCTTGTAGTCTAATTCCTAACATAGATATTTCCATTTTCCTTTGGGTGACTCGTAGTTTTCCGTTGATGTTTCATGTCCGGGCATTGATTCTTCTGATACTGATTATTTCGGAGAGTGCAGCACGTTATGGCAGGCCACCAGTTCACTTCTCTCGCAGAAATCGAAAGTTTGCTTCAAACTTGAATAGCCTCGAGATGGAATCGAAAATTGTCTGAAGGATGAGAGAAAGTATTAGATGGAAAATACCTTAATAGATTTGTTCGTTTTGTTTCGAAATAAATACACTTTTGAACGCAAAAAGGTTTGTTTTATTTTCAGGCGAACAGATTTTTACCATAAGAATAAAATTTTAATATTTCTAGATATACTATGGAGATAGTTGCAAGCAACGGAAAAATTTTCCGGTTGATTTGGCTTTCCGAAGGAGAAAAGCATCACCTGAATTGAAATTTTCCGCTAACTGAATATGATTGAAGTCGATTCGAAAGCATCTTTGATATACGAAACGACGCTGTTATCTGAAAAATATGCAATTCGATCACTCTAGTTTCCAATTACTTACGTCAATGTAAGCAAATTGAGATTTTATTGAAAGATTAAAATTGTTTCCAACTTTTCCACAGGTTTCATATTCGACAAATGAAAAGAGCAATTAGTTATGCAATAGAGCGGTTTTCTAAAAGGCATTTTTATTTAACTTTATAAAGAAACATTCCACATATGAATTGTTTCTTTCGCTAGGCGTACAAAGTTCAATTGTGCCTCTAACGAAGGTTTATATGAAAGTTTAGCTATTTTAATAACCTCTTATTTTCATTTCTTTAAATGCCATACTGCATTTATCTAGATAGTGATGAAATATTTGCAATTTTCAAGGCGGAACATTTTTCAATATACTTAGAGGTTTTTGATCTTATTTGCCTAAGCCAGGCATATTCTTTCGAAGTAACATTACATTTTCTACTTTATTCCCTGAAGTATTACATTATAATTTCAGATTTTAACCAAAAAAATACTACATATAATTGAATAGAGGATTTTCTTGAATCCAAGAGGCGAATGTGGAACTTTTTGAATAATTTATTTCGCAATAGAGCATTTGTCGAGTGAGTTCTTTCGTAGTGTGTTATAGATGACTTTTATCATTATTATAAATGTATAAACGAACAATATAATTGTTTCCCTGTTACCCATTACGTTGCTAATTGCTTACTTTTAAAATAACCTGTAAATCTACATTACCCTTCTGAAGTTTTATGGTTGATGGCGTACAGGGTGTCCCAAATTGGTGAGTTTTGCAGGGTATCTCATAAACTAGAAGAGATAGAAGAAAAGCAGTTAAGATGTTATGACTTTTTTTTTGTTAAAGTAACGATAGCCTAATTAAATCTTTAGTAACTCCCTGCAATGGAAGATACAGGGCGATTATTGAAAACTGTCGAAAACTACAAGGTACTATAACTTCTTAATTAAGAAAAATATAAAAAAACGTTATAAAAACTTTTGATAGATATAATATTAAAGAGTTCAGTGGCGCACAGATTACTTTTTTTAGGGGGCTCACTAAGGAAATATAATGCAAACTTGTTTTTTTAAATGGGACACCCTGTATATTTTGACGTTTTTCGTTTCCTTTTTTAATTCTCATTCACCTGATATGACATATTATATATCTATTTTCAATGGTTGGAGCTACAGTGCAAATAAACCATTTATGGATGTTATCAGGTGAAACACCCTTAAAAAATTGAACACTCAGTAACGAAATTTAACATTTTATTATAAGGATACTGATGTGTGACAATTTTATTTATCAAAATTATACACCTTTTTCTTACTGATCTTACACAATTGAGTATGTGCACTGGCTTTATTTTTCTAAATATTTTGTAATAAATCTTCCCTACTCTCGAAGTTAGTCTTGTAAATATTATTTTATGATTTTATTTTTGGTAATGCTGAATTGGTTGGAGATTATTTAAACGAAAAACTTTTTAATCGATAAAAACGGAGAGCATTTTGAACATTTAATGTAATTTTTACATTCTAATAAAATTAGTTATAGGTAGATTAGTTGTTACAATGTTTCTTGTTGTTTCATAAGTTTATTGTTTTTATTTTTTTAATCTGGTTTTATTTTTTATTAATTATAATTTTGATAAATAAAATTGTCACACATCAGTATCCTTATAATAAAATGTTAAATTTCGTTACTGCGTGTTCAATTTTTTTAGGGTGTTTCACCTGATAACATCCATAAATGGTTTATTTGCACTGTAGCTCCAACCACTGAAAATAGATATATAGTATGTCATATCAGGTGAATGAGAATTAAAAAAGAAAACGAAAAACGTCAAAATATACAGGGTGTCCCATTTAAAAAAACATAAGTTTGCATTATATTTCCTTAGTGAGCCCCCTAAAAAAAATAATCTGTACGCCACTGAACTCTTTAATATTATATCTATCAAAACTTTTTATAACGTTTTTTTATATTTTTCTTAATTAAGAAGTACCTTGTAGTTTTCGACAGTTTTCAATAATCGCCTGTATCTTCCAACTGCAGGGAGTTACTAAAGATTTAATTAGGCTATCGTTACTTTAACAAAAAAAGAAGTCATAACATTTTAACTGCTTTTCTTCTATCTCTTCTAGTTTACGAGATACCCTGCAAAACGCACCAATTTGGGACACCCTGTACAAATTCTTCACCTATCATTTTTGCTACTTTTAAACTAGATTCCTCAAACATTACTTAAAGAAAAAATTACTTCTGTGACCACTTGACATTTTTAAAAAGATCCATGCGAGTAAGAGAAAAGTCTGAGGTATGGGAATAGATACCGAAGGCTTTATCATTTACCCATTTGTAATTAATATGTTTAAAGGTGGAAAAAATTATCGATGATGGTGTTAAAAAGGATTAAAAATTATTACTCAACCACTCTATCAGCATTCAAACTTTGAGTACGAACTTCTGAGACACCCTGTATATTTTCTATAGTTCCTAATTAATCGGTACACAGTTAATTGTCAACATCATTTCTGAACAATATAAAATCATAAAACTAATTTCCAGTTAGCCTTAAAATGAAAATATTCTTTCAGTTTGCGGACTTAATAAAAATTTAACCTTAGGGCAATATCGAGAATGTAAATTTTACTCTTGAGAAGAAACTTTGTTCTATTTATATAGCGTAAAACAAAAGAACCCCTTGAGTTACGTGAATATTTACAACGGCTTGATAAAAGATTAAAGGATGAAATTAGAGCAAATTTATACAATCTTTTAATAAAATATTTTATACCTTTTTCTTTTAGTATTTTAGCGTTATAACTTTTACAGTGAATACCGAATCATTTTCAACGTAAAGTTTTATATACTTAGTGCTAATAGCGACTCGTTATCTTTTTTAACAACTCAATAACTCAAATACAGGGTGCGTCATTAGCTGCGCCGTAACTAGCCCAGGACCCAGATCGAAGATAAATAAATTACAGTGCATTGACCGAACAAATAAAGCCTTACACGGAAAAAAAGGAAGAAAAATACAATTTAAAAGATTTATGATAATGTAGTTTATTGACTGTTATACCAAACTTTAAAACAATGAAAGAACAAGAGCTTCAGAACTATCGTATACGCGTGATAAGTTTTTTTTATTAAAGGGCCTAATTTGAATGTCTTTCCCAGGGCTCACAAAAAGCTAATTACGGCCCTGGTCACTAGTGTAAGTAATTATAGTAAGGGAGCAAAAAGTCTTATTAAGATAAAAGTTAAAGCTTATTTATTGACAGGATCAATCAAACTTACTTTTAAAAACAGAAGTGCCCAAAAAAAATGAAGTAGATTGCTGCGACCCTCTTGATAGATAGGCAAAATTCACGCAAACAGAATCTGATACTTAAACAAAATATAAATTAAAATAAATAGCCAAAGTAGTAGTAGCAGTAAAGTGATCTCTGTCGCTATAGCACGTCTGCCTTCTCCATTCGCCAGAGTACGTAATCCCGAAAAAATTTCAAGAAATGTTTTAAAAGTTTGTTAGTTAACAATTAAATTAAAGTTTATCATAAAGTACCTAAGTAGGCCGTAAGGTATAACGAATATAAGTAAATAAAAGTTTTCTCATGTCCCTACTTCCCTGTATTTTAATAAAAAGCTATAATAGTTATTTACTATACAAGTCGGATAAAGGCATCATTAATATATAAGTGTGTAAGCACACGAATATATTAATTATGTTTCGTATTTGATGTGCTCGATCAAAATGAATGATTCAGACTGCCTTCCATCCTATACAGAAGAAGCTGGCGAGCAGTGCCGTTTATTGCCTCTTGCATGAAAGATCTAAATTGAAATAGGAACAAACAGATCGTTTTGCCAAATGGGTCCTCCAGTTTTTGGGCTTATTACTCAATGTTGTTAAAACATATTCCCATTACCTTCCATAGGTTTCAATGACATTTTTTTTAGGTTACACTTTGCAATTTGCTTTTAGAAAATGTTAACGATGAAGAGCAAGCTTTCCATTTACAGATTCTTGATACAAAAACCAAAATATCATTTTTTGTAACTTCTGGAGGCATTGAGGGACTAAATATGGTCCAAATTGTTCGACAATATTTGCAGCCTCCTCATACCGACCGTGTACGATTTTTCGTTGGATATAGGAAGGGGACATGCATAAGACAGCCTGTTGGCATAAATACTTTCGCAATGGTACCAATAAACGTTGCTTTGTTTCTAAAATCATCATCAGCTTCATGGATTGAAGATTCAGGAGCAGATCTTTTGACTATGGAGGCTGGAAAAGTAATACTGTTGCTGTGGGATACATAGATTCTTCCATTGAAAATAAAGAGAAAGTTGAACATTTTAGGAGAACTCGAACTTGAACTTGAACTTGAACCTTCAATAAGTCTGAGTAATAGTTGCAATAGACAGCTGAGATTTTCAAACTAAAAAAAATGGTGCTGGATAGACCTGATGCCCGGGTTGGCACCTTCGTTTATTGGACTACCACTGGTATGGGTGCAATTTATATATTTCCACAGCTTTATATATCGTTTTTAAATATTATTTGATGTTTAACTATTCGTGATGGTTTTTCCCGAAAAGACGTGGTTGGCCTCCGGCCTTGGCTAAGTATCAACCACTTAGCTAACCTCGTAAATAACCTCACAACCACAAGTCTCAAACTTAACGAGTTCTCTTTGACATCCGACCCCATTACCAGCTCACACATCATGGTGGCTAGTTGACGAATGTGTTCGACCGGAGTTTAATATAAACGACCACATTAGCTCTGTGGGAACAACTCAAACGGGCGATGAATCACCGACACAGACCGGAAGTTGCTAACTCCCTAACTCCGTGAAGGAAATGAAGCGCAAGATGTGGAGACGGCAGTCGTCATGTGGAAAATCAGTTCGAGCAAATAAAACTTTAATATATCTTTCTGACGATACTTATTTGAACGGGCTGGGTTCCGTCTCGCGCTTATTGATAGGAAATTTGAATATATGTTATGGCGCAGTCAGTAGGATACACGAATATATGAGAAAGGTAAAGTTTATTTCACACATAGGAACGGGCTTTTAGTATTATTAAATTGTATAGATTTCATTAGCGTATAGACTCGCTTCCCTTCAGCCAGCTCTATTTTCTTACCGATATTAGTGTTGCTCATAAAATAGAAATAGTGTTTTGATAATATACTTGAATGGTCTGTTGTCCTACTTTTATGAGTTGTGAGATTTGCATACTCATAGCAGAGATAGTTCTAGAATTCTCTAAGGTTCTTTCGCAATATTTTGGAAGCGTTGGACCCTTTTACAAGATGTTAAATATGGGATGGACAGCGACTGGAATACGCTTTGACAGATGCCTGTGTCATTTTGGACGCTCATTTATTGTTTGATATTTTTTTGTGTCAGTCGGTCTCAGTGTTTTTGTAAAAATGAGAAAACTCAAAGACAAGACACCTGCGCAAACTAAAACAGAGTTGACTGAAGCTGCGCTTGCTCAAGTGAGTTATAAATGTCAAACACAAATGCCTTTGGTCTCATTTTCTTCATTAGTACACCCGTGCCCACACACACAATAACCTTCCTAGAATGTGGTAAAGGCCAGGGTCTTATCAAGTGCTAATTAAGTGGGAATTGCTAAAATCATAATATTAATTTAAAATAAACAATAATAATAGAGTTTAACAGAATTATAACTTCAATAATAACGAAAACAGAAAAACCTTACTGTATTCTTAATATTAGTCAAAATAACATATAATTTACACCAAAATCATTCTTTTAACCTAAGGAATGATTTGGTAATGGTTAAAAGACGTATAGAAGGAATTTTTTTTTATATAATAATAATTTATTTAAAAATTTTATGTCAAATTCCAATCTAGAATGCTATGACATGCAAAAACATTAAAACCAAATTCGCGTTGAAGCGAGGCTCTTTCGAAAAAAACCACCGAAGTGTCCACATAGATCCTCATAAAGTAAACAAAAGAAAATCCATGTCAAAACCATTCTAGATCAATGAAATAATTGTAGAAATTTACCTGTCAATTTCTAAAGTGAGGTTAGAATTAATTTTATTTGGAGATTTTGAAATTTAAACAAAATAAACGTTCCAACATTTCACCATCCGTTCCTGAGGTAATTCCTGTTCCTGAAACTTTTTCCTGAATTTGTATCCAGTTAATGTATCCTGTAGAACATAATCCCGTATTCCTGTAATGAAACCTGGTAGAATCATTTGGACTTCAGCTTCGACTGCAATCAAGCAATTGCTTTTTTTTCAATAAACCAGGGTTCTTAGTATATATCTTACACTAAGAGCCCTGATATAAACTAATAGGTAAACCTAACACCTAACCACAATACTGACGGGAGTGACGGGTGACGTGACAGCGATGTTGCCGTATAGTATTTTTGATAAGTTGATTTTTGGTTTTAACTTTTAATTAAATGTTTATTGCAACTCTTGTCAGTGAAAATTTTAGTATAGGAGTATATAAATAAAAATATGAATTAATTTGTGCATGTTAGATTTATATTACAAGACGGCAATGCTGTATTGAGCTTGCGCATTTGATTTACATTACGACAAAATTTTTCATAGATTTTTCCTAAGGTTTCAAATTAACGCAATTATTTTTTACACTTATTTATTGTTGAAAATATGAAAATGAGCATCATAAAAAAATCCACCAATATTATTTTTAATAAAAGATAATTAGTTTGTACATAGAATGTATTTAGAATATTCTATATTAATGTACTAGGAATATAATATATAAATATTCATAGAATATTTTAATATATCCAATACATTCTATGATCGTTCTCAGAATATTTGCTTAGGAATATTCTGCAAAAAGAACATTGGTATCTTGTGAGGATATTCTGGAAACATCCTGTGTTGTGTGGGTGTGTATCGTACCAAATAATATTTCTACTTACTAATAAATAATTAAATATTTTTGAAATGATTATAAGATGTAGAAAAAGTAGATTTTTTAACAAAGCTCCTTCATTTTTTCTTTCTTTAGAAGTTATTGACCTGCCAATAGTATCTTCGATTATCTAGGTGATATCGAAACCGTTCAAGTGGATACCATATAAAATACAAATATTTTATGAAATAACGTAATTGCCTAATTCGAAAGCTTTTTCCAATATGTACTCAGTAACAGAAATATTTGCTTACATATTATTTTACCACATTATTTTGATTAGCAAATGAATATGTTATAATCAAAAACGATTTTACCACATTGGTTAATTAATAATATTATTGTATTTAAGTTACACTAAAAATATTATTAATACAGAGCAAAATTTTAAAGTGAAACTTAAAAATTTAACGAAAAGGTGCTTTATAGAGCGAACGCTTAATTTTCCCAGGCAAATTTTTCATAATAACGGACGCCATGCAGAATCTGAAGTTATTACTAAAAAGTTTAATATTAATAAAAAAATAAAATATTAATTTACTTGAAAGAGAAAAAATATATGGAAACTGAAGTAAAGGCAAAAACTCTTTATATATCTAAAACGAATTAGTTATAATTTATGTAACTATATCTAAACAGTTATTATGAAATTTATACAGGGTGTATAATTTTAAGTAAAACTTTATTAACGTCCTTTCTGATCTTTGTATATTATTATTAACAATTCCTTTTGATAAACATTTCACCGATCTCGGTCACTCGTCTCGGTATCTGGTTAAAAAATTTCTAACCTCTAATTTCTGTTTTGGCCCGCCCCGAAATAGTTATTTTCCATTCTCTCCACGTATTCTATGAAATTGGAGTTCTTAAGTGAACTTCTATTAGGGTTATTCGACACTTTCTAGTGCTAGCGCGAGGGCCATTTGAAGACAGACGTTCTAAAGGCAAAAACTCGACACTCAGAAAAAGGATACTTTGATTGCCCTTCATTTATGACGAAAGTGAGAAAATAGATAAAAACGATTCAATTACGCCCGAGGAATTCTATTTCTTATACCCGATTTTGATTTACTTCGTTACAGTGCCTGATTAATTTTTTATCAGCATCGATATTTGTTTAGTATCAAAGATTTTAACCGATGGCCAATCTCCGTGCGGGGTCATTTAAGTCGGTATTTTATTCACATTTACCACCTGCTACCTGCCAAAGCCACCATGGACCAAAGTTCTTAGTTAGCCCATTCTTCCTACCTCCATTTTTTTATTTCTAAAAAGTCTATCTCCGCTTTCTGTTTTAGGTCTCCCCAATTATCTGTCCTATAGAATATAGCAGTATCATCTGCGAAGCCAATGGCGTTTCTACTGGTTTTCAAATAAAACAAGCCATTAATGTATATGTTGAATAAAAAAGGACCAAGTACGGATCCTTGCGGTAGGCCATATTCAACAACTCTTGCACTGCTAAGTACATCATCTATTCTCACAGTCTGTTGTCTATTGGCGAGGTAACTTTTAAAAAGATTTAAATAATTATTTCTTATACCAATATCTTCCAAACACTGCAGGAGTAGGTGATGACTAATAGTGTCAAATGCTTTTGAAAGATCCAGAAATTTACACAAACAGGGCTTGCTTTCATTAAATGATTCACTTACTTGTTGGAATTGTTAAAAATTTTTCAAAATATGTTTTCTTATTTTATTTGTTTAGTTATTTATTTATTTATCTATTTGTTTGCCTTTTTTTATACATTTTTTCTGCATTCTTCATTACTTCTTATCTTTTGTTTCTTCTTATGTTTCTTCCTCATTACCTTCATCATAAATTTTTCTCCTTAACTTGTTTTTTTCTTTTATCCCGTCTATTCTCTCATACTATTCTGATTTCCATTTTGGACCATTTCCTACTTTTTTTGTACCTGCTCTTTTTGGGGACGTACTTAGGTACATTTTTTCAGATAGAAGATTAACTAAGGGAGTAATTTTCTACTTCTTCCTCAATTTCTTCTTGCAGTATTTATTTTAATCTTCTTTTCGTGCAGCTTCATTTTTTTCATGTTTCAATTATATTCCATGTGTCAGTATTTTTATGTTAATATTCTTAAACTTTGTATCTGCCAAAGACATTACTTCATGTTTGTACCATCGGTACATAGCCCATCAATTAGAAAGGAATACGGGAGTTGGGCACGAAATAATATACAAAAAGCAACCAGATTCGCAGAACACTTAGAAAAGACTTTCCAGACCAACGATGGTTAAGAGACCCAAGATTGGAATGAATCAGAACAGGAAGATTCAGTCGTTAGACCAAAAGAAGTTTATGTGGAAATCGAAACAAATATAAATCCTAAAAAAGTCCCTGGATTTGATCTCATTACCAGGGAAATCTGGAAACAACTCCCACGTAAAGCTGTTATTAAACTGACCAACCTTATCAATGCATCATTTAGGATAAGATACGTACCTCAGCTATGTTATAATGATACCTAAGCCAGGTAAACCTCCCAAAGAAGTAACGTCATACCGACCAATCTCTTTGTTGCCTGTTATTTCGAAACTCTACGAAAAATTGCTTCTTAAGAGATTAAAACCTACAATAGAAGAAAAGGACCTGATTCGCTCCCATCAATTTGGTTTTAGAGAAAAACACTCAACGATCATAGAGCACAGACATAATTGAAAATTCTTTAGAGGAAAAGAAAGTCTGCACCATCGTCTTCCTAGACGTGGCCCAGGCTTTTGATAAAGTCTAGCATGAGGGCCTTAACCACAAGTTAAATTTGTTACTACCACGTCAGTATTCAGAACTCTTAAAATCCTATTTATCAACAGATATTTCAGAATAAAACAGGAAGATGTATATTCTGATCTATGAGAAATTAAGGCAGGAGTACCCCAAGGTAGTGTACTAGGTCCAGTACTGGTCCAATACTGCCATTCTGTATTGGTTATTAGGAAGAAACTCCAAGTTGTCCAAACATAACAAACTGCTCCTCTACAAGCAGATATTGAAACCCGTTTGGACGTATGGTAGCCAGCTTTGGGGCTGCGCCAGTAAAAGTAACATTCAAGTTATCCAACGTTTTCAAAATAAAGTATTAAGGAACATCGTCGATACACCCTGGTACTGTCGCAACAGTGATCTTCATAGGGACCTGGATGTAGAAACTGTTGACAAGACTATAACTAAATCTGCCAGCAACGTTAAGGTCATCCAGCTCCTCGATAATACCAATTTAGTAAGAAGACTCAAGAGGACCAAACCTTTTGAACTAGTTCAGTGTCAGTGCTAGTTACCAGAGTATTGTGCGGATTTGTATTACACGTTACCGGTAGTGTTACTAAAATTATCAGACCCTAAGGTAGACTAGTGAGTAGGACCTTAGTATTTAAGAATTCTAGTTAAGTTAGGTTGGAACAAAATTGCTTATTGATCTTCATGATCAGATTGTAATTATAGAAAACATTCCACAGAATGTTTTGCTACGAAAAAAAAAAATATTCTTAAACTTTGTATCTGCCAAAGACATTACTTTATGTTTGTACCATCGGTAAAATTTCATATATATCCTGCATATATACAAAATTTGGACAATATACATTTTTTCTGGTGTAAAGAAAGTAACAATATATCAGGGAGTGCCAAAAAAGCAGATTTAATAAAAAAAAATAAGACAGAATTCTGGGGTTTATTGCAGATATTTTATTGTGGAAGTTTCCTTGTGGTCTCTAAGTTTTTTATGCATGAAGCGACGTTGGAAATCTGACGTGATCTATTTTTTCATGGTACGCGTGGAGTGAAGTCAAAGAATTAAGGGAAGTGGATGGCTTTTTCGTATTCCCGACTGTTGTTTTGTTATTTTAAGAAATGTTTTATTTCATGGAATGTTATTTTAAAGAAAACTTTGTGCTAAGTTACGCTTATTTATAAATCATTTGTTTGTTGTTTGTTGTAGATTAGATTCGTTAATTTTTTTTAATACTACCTCGGTAATTCGCAAAATTTGTCCTTAAAGCATGGTTTAAAAGTATATTGTGAAGTTAATAATATCTAGATAAAATTAAATTAAAAATTAATGAAACCAAATACCCAGACTATGCCCAATCCAATATCTCTTCTTAAAAAAATATCTTGTCAGGTTAAATATTAAATGAAACAGCACCTAAAAACAAAGAAATAGTATTATTAAAATAAAATTTAAAAGAATAAAAGAAATGTTATTTTAGTAATAAAGTTAAAAGTTAACTTACCAAAGGGAATGATTTAATGTGAGATCAATATTACAGTTAAAATCCTTTTGAAGAGCTCTGATATTAACCTAAAAATTAAAATCAAAATTAAATAATATTCAAAATTCAAAATTTTACCAACAATTTAATTTCGGGACAATCTATATGACAAAATAAAATATCGGGACAATCTGTATAACAAAACGAAATAAAAAGTTGTGACAACTGTTTAAAATGAAATTCCAGAGTAACCAACATTGGTAACTAAATTATTAATTAATGAAATGTATAAAAATAGACAATCTAATTTCGGGACAATCTATATGACAAAATAAAATATCGGGACAATCTGTATAACAAAACGAAATAAAAAGTTGTGACAACTGTTTAAAATGAAATTCCAGAGTAACCAACATTGGTAACTAAATTATTAATTAATGAAATGTATAAAAATAGACACCAGAATATAAAGGAAAAGCATGTTAATCGTTATAATTAAAATTATATAAAATTGATAATAAAATATCATAGAATCAAAAATTTGAAATAATTAGAATAAATTCAGGAATAATTTGAGAGTTTTTTGTTTTACTTTAGAAGGTAACATAGCAACAGAAAAAAAGGAAGGTAGTAAGTTGAAATATGGTAGAAAGAGACTGGTCTAGAAAATTTTAAGAAGATTATTTATTTAAAAATTACAAAAATTAAGAAAATTTTAAAGGTAGTAAGTTTTGAAAATGGGAGAGAGAGTCTAGTATAGAAATTTGGGAAATTATTTATCGAAATTTTACAAGAAAAAGTTAATAAAATAAAAAGCATTTATATTCTGGAAGTCTAATTATAACTGCGACTTTGTTTAATAATTAGTAAGTGGATAATATCAAATAATATTCAAACAAAAAACTTGCCTGGAAGGTATTGGGCTTATTTTGTGTATCCTGAGGATTGTGTTCTGAACAATTTGCTCAACCGAGCATATATCACCTGAAGAATCAACAAAAATTGGAAACATCACATCACTAGAAGTCTAGTTACAACATATCACTGGTTGTACGAGTTAGAAGAAGAAGAAACACTAATAGTTGAAGGTATAAACTCATTATATCACTTACAACGTGCTTCATACTAAAAATAACGTGTGGGACACGTGCTTTTGTGGTTAAGGCAGACAGATTAGTCACTTTCTTAGTAAATCGGTGTGCCAACCTTAGTTTTAAAAAAATGTATTGCGCCAAATTTCAAATCATTTTAGAAATAAGATATCATTGAATGAATGTGTGTGAGTGCAAGTAATTCATATTAGTAAATTTAGTCTGATCTTTGTTCATGTTTTTCTATATTCTCTATTAAAATAAACTCATCTAATTGTTGAACCAACATTTTATTTTCTTAAAAAGTACAGGGAACATCAGTAGTATAGATTAAAAGGGAGCTCTAAGAACTTGAACTCACAATAAAAAAATCCCTGAGATAAAAAAAAGATTTAAGGATATATAACATCAATTTGAGCATAGTCGTGACGATATTCACAAATTATTTAAAAATTATATAACAAATTAACAAAACAAAAAATAAAAGTTAAAATTCTAAAGTAATAATAATTGAAATATTATTACAATATATTTCAAATTTATCCTTTCATTATGAATATTATATAGAATTCTTAGGCTCAATTATTATAATTTTAATTAAATTTTATTATTATACTTATTATATTCTATTGAGCGCCAATTACACACTCTGTATATTAGCACAACTTGCTAGGAATCCCTTATTGAATTAAATTTTCGCCACTCGATGTTGGTAACTAAACAAAAACGGCATCGTTTGTCATCCAATTCCCATTTTCACCTATCAGCAAGTATATCCTCTTCTCCGTTGGTAATTTGTAGTTGAAAATGAACTCAAACAATGACTATCCGGGATTTATTCACCTTTATGACGGTTATGGTTTCCAGATAGCATCCAGAAACGCGTATTTCAAATCTGAGGAACCCTAGGGGCTCTTACCCTTTTGGCTAATGATCTGGAAAGTCAAAACATCGCTTTGGGATTATAGTGAAAAGATGAAGTAAATTGTTATCGAAGGTATTATACACAGATACGACAAATTTTATCGTCATTTTCATCACCTTTTCCGCCATTGTTGTTATTTCTCTATTGCTGCCTACATGTATGCATATTTTATTTCATTTATCAAAAAGTACTATGATGGATATTAAAATGATTAGTCGAACAATTGTCCTTAACCCATTTTTTTTGATTAATAAAAGTCCAAGAGGATCCTTAATCAAACGATAATTCAGAAATGTTCATACTTTCATTTGTTTAGAACGTTTGGAAACTGATAACATTAAAGATAAAGTAATAAATTCAATGATTGGGGAGGCAGGTAAAACTATTTATTTTACGAACCAAAATTGTATTATTTCGTTTTATAGCGACTGAAGACGACATTTCCGAATTAATAAAAGTCAAATAACTACAGAGAAGTTGGTTGTAAAAATTTTACGATAAATAAACATACAAAAACAATTGCAAATTTCAGTGTTGCTGGAAGTAATAGCTTTTCCTGTTTTATGATTACGAGTATTGGTAGCGCAAGGCTACGTTGTTTGATTACATTTTATTCGATATTACTTTTTACTTTGTTTATGTCAGTCTTTTGGTTTTTATGTGGTAGCCACTATCTGCATGAACTCAAAATATTTAGTACAATTGCGATTAACCAACATTATGCATTTAATCTAATCTAGTACTAGCTAGGTATTCCCATTGGTCCACCTTCGCAATTAACGTTATTGCACACTTCACTGTCGTGACTGTGCGTTCCAGGTCTTCGGAACCTTCTATGTGGAGAGTTGAGTTGTTGGACTTGTCGAAATTACTCTAAATCACTATCTGATTTTCGGGTTAAAATAAGAACTCCATTTGATGACGATTAAACGCTATAGAGGACTACTTACCAATGGTATTGTCCACACACTATCCAGAGGGCCCTCAGCTGTATCCAATTCTTAACCACTGGAGAAAACTGGAGAGAACTTGAGAAAAAACATGAACAAAAAAAACACCTTTACAAAACGGTCTTCTGCAAACGCACGTTGTCTCTTAAGAAGAGTTAAAATCGTTCTGTCTCACGCGCATGGTCGCGCAGAGAAACCAAAACCAAAACCAAATCAAAAAGTAGTTCTCTATGAATGACGCGAATATACGTCTGCTATACAGGCCGTTATCCTCGTAGGAAAATAAACAAAAATAAATTAAATGGAGATTCAACAGTGACTAACATTCATTGCACTGAGCTTTAACTGACACTTTTCCCAGTTCAAAAGGTTTGGCGCGTTTGAGCCAACGGACTAGGTATTGATTGTCAATACGAAAGATTCGAAAGATGTAGAAGTGAATTGAAGAGAAGTTTGGGTACGGCCATCACTCCAGAAAACTATCTGGAAGTGGTAACAGTATGCGAGAGAAACTTTAAGGTAGTGTCAGTAGTGTCAGAGACAACTTATAGTTGTCTCTGGTAGTGTTTGTAATATGATGAATGAGAAAGAGGAGGAGGAAAGACTTGCAAAGATTCTGTGCTGGCAGTGAATGATGACGTGTGTTGAAGCAAGAGAATGACTCTGCGTCCCTTCTGTGTCTAAAAGCTCTAACTATATGATTATGGATTTATTGTTAGTGACCCTTAGCAATCTTCTTTAACTGTTTCAATCTGGAATTCCCGATGTAGATCTTTATTGGGAACATACCACGCGACGTTGATTATATTCCTTAGTATTCGGTTTTGAATTCTTTAAAGGCAAGTATAATTACTCTCACTAGTTCAGCCCCATAGTTGTAGACCATAGGTTCATAATGGTTTGAGGATTTATTTGTTTAGTAGCACCTTATTTTTGATTGTAAGTTGTGAGCTTTTCCCTTTTTGATGTGTTTCAGCCACTTTAATTTGCTGGATGCAGTCCTAAGTATTTAACTGTTTAAAATTGATATGGGCGGATTTCCCGTTCATTAATTTTAAATGTCTCTCCAGCAGTATCGTCTGCAAAAATTGCTAATTTAAGTATACAATAAATGCTTTGAGTATTCTCTTTCTTCGTTGACCCTGTAGGTTCTCTTTTTCAGGTATGAGTAGGTAAGTATCTATTAATTTCTATTAACAAGCCTTTGTGCGTCTCAGCTGATTATATTTTATTTTCTTCAAGAGATCTCTCTCGGTATGGGAGCCTGAATGATGTATTTATGAGGTTTGCAAGTTTCACGTTGGCCTTTGTAGGCAACATCCTCAAATTTTTGAGAATTTTTCATGCTGTTGTAATTACGAAATATCGATAAACTTTTTTGTTTTTCGATTTTTAGTTGCATCAGTTTTATGGCCGTTATCCTCCACTATATTTATTATTAACAAAAAGTGAAAAAGTTTTTGAAACAACTAAATAAAAAATTTACAAAGTAACTTTGTTTTCAATAATTAAAACCTTTTTGCGATAAGTTCAAAACTATCTTCATTACCTTACGAGTTGTTAGATAATGAGCTAATACGTTAATACACCGTAACAAATTCCAGTTGTTCTATTATCTGTTATACTGTTATCTCAAGACAAAGGGTTCTTTAATAGCGTTACCAAACACAATATGCACCGTATATGCCGGTAGGGGTTACAAACCATTCATACCATTTAAAAAGGACGATCCATTTAAAGAAATTGATGAAACGACCAACCGACTTTGGAGTTACTACCAAGAAAATCCCCGATTCAATATGAAATTATTTCAATTATTGGTTAAGATATTAGATATTAGATACTGTCACGAGGTCCGGTTATTGGCCTTCGTGTTGCTGCTACGTATCCAGGGCGAAACGCCTTTTCGACCTTTACGAAGTTATGGAGATCTCTCCCTGAATGCTTAGCAGTTATTACGCTTTAGTACCACCACTCACTCTGAGAAATAAAACAAGATAAGTACAAAACAAATACAAATTTATTGGGTCACCCTTCAGATAAATATAAATTAATAAATGACGAATGTGAAGAATCATTATTTTGGTTAAATCGCCCTACATTTTCTGTCTAGCTTAGGCTAGTGCTTGAGCCACCCAACCTTGACTTTCGTGATTTTGCACATCAGCGAAATTTAGCGGCGCGACCTGGTTTGGTTAAATGTTTGGGTTTTCGATTGGTTATATAAATAAACTTGTATTAAAATAGTTTTGATAAATAAACTGTTTTAAGAAGATTTTGACTTTTCGTAAATATTTTAACTATATTTGGGATACGTGACAATACCAAAACCAAGGTTCCACGAAATTTCACTATCGTTAAAGAAATTTATTTGGATTTTTACAAGAGATACATGGCTCTTCGTCCAGCAAATGTGGAACGTCGGAATAAATACGTTTGGAAAAATTCCTGCTGCTATTGCTAAATTCCTGCAACTTCCAAATTCAAACCTCTATACTGGACATTGTTTTTGGCGTTCGTCGGCAAGCTTACCATCGAGTCTATAGTACTCCAAACAAAGACTCTACTAATAGCCACATCAAACACAATTAAGTCTAATTTTTAGGTAAAGGGGATATTAAATGTTCATTTAAGTAAGGGTAACTTCAATTTAACAAAATTACCTACGTCTTATCTTTTAACACGCCACCTTCTTTCGTGTAATCGCTAAGACAAGCCTGAAAGAAAAAATAGGATTTTCAAATATTTATATTAAATAATTTAAATATTTTTTGTCATTTAAATTGGTGCATTAAATAGAAAATTTAATGTTTAAAAACGCATTTCTTCGTTTTTTTAATTAATTTATACTAATAAATTAATATATATTTTTTATTTCAGGTAAGGTTTGACAATTTGAGGAAGACTACTTTACGGTGAGCTTAATTCTACTTAAATTGTATATCATTATTATTTCTTCCTCACCCTGTATAAAAAGCGTATCTTAAAATCCATAAATATTAAATTTTTTCTAGATTTCGCGTAAACAATTCGACGTTTCCATACATTTAGTGGCGTAGCCAAGGGGGGGGGGGAGTTTCACAACGATGAAAAGACTGAAATTATATTTTCGGAATAATTCATCTACCAATTGATTAACAGGCCTAGCTTTGATGTCAGAGAAACTCACAGAATTGCCTTTGAATAATGCTCATTCAAAGTTCAATCTTATATTAATAATTAGTTGTCTTTTAATCTTATCTTAACAATTAACAAATTGTTGTTAAATAAAATAATGTATTTAAATAACCTACTTTGTATAAAGGGTGACCCAGAGTTAAACGTTCAGGATCGGGTTTTCAGGAAAAAAATAAGATTTTAATTTTTTTCTCAAAAACTAAGCGAGATACGAATAAAATTGAAGAAGCAAAAAATTTGTGTGTTCAACTGTTTAATCCAAGAAAAGTAACGAACATACAAAAAAACAGTGGCGTACAATGATTTGTCCCAATATCAATTAAATTACCTTGTGGAACGTCACTGGAATTAATAATTTAATTCTAATAATATTTAAATTATTGCCGCAAATAAGCGTGCCAAGTTTTATCAAAATCAACCAAATTGTTTTTTGAGCATTTCATAAAAAACTCTTTTGTTCTAAAATCAAAACAAGTTAGGACCTAGGATTATGGGAATAAAAAATCTTATTTTTTCATGAATAACCGATCCTGAACGGTTTAACCCTGGGTCACCCTGTATATTTACTCCATCCCTGCTGAAAAAAGTATTTATAGTAAGTATTATCTACGAGAAATAGTGGGCCCCCTCCGAAAAAAATTCCTGGCTACGCCACTGATTTGCCGTACTCTGTACAATATATCTTAATCCAATGTACTGAAAACTTTTAAAATTGTGATTTGCGGTGATGCAGTAAACATTTTCCGAATCCACATTGATTATGTAAAAAGTATTTGAAACAAATCACTTTTTTTACTTTTTTCGTCTAATCCAATTAAGTCGTAAACACAATTTTAATTAACTCTTGGAAACTTTTTTGCCGCGAAAACAACGGACTTAATCCATCTCAACCAATTAGTTCTTGACGAAAAAAACCAATCTGAAGAGTCGATCAATCAAAAGTTTTAGTCTACCGCTGTTTACATCATCGACCAATAGGTCCGTTCTAGGGGAAAATAATAATTAGAACGTAAATTGAAAGAAAAACATTAACTCACATTTAGAGGTTTCTTTTCGTATTTTGAGGCCAAACATTCATCAAGCCAAATTGTCACTTGTCGTAGGACTGTAAGTTGTTATTTGGCCTGAAAAAGTTTTCAGTCCACGTCTGAAAAAGTTCTTTTTATAAATGGTCGTAGAAAAAATAGTGTATGAAAACTGTTATGTAAGATGGGCAATGTTGAGGGATCACTGCCTTTTTAAATTATATCGTAGCTTCTAAATGGACTGTAATTTTTGTGTCTTCCCAACTCTAATAAGAAAAACAAACACCTTGTATTTAACGGTTTATTAAAATGATGAAGAAATAACTCACAAATTAACAATAAAAGTACTTGGGTATTTTACTAACCCATATTAGTAAATAACGAACGAACAGCGCACAAATTATCAATAAAAGTATGTGTTAACAATTACTAAACCATAATAGTAAAAAATTAAAGTAATCACATCATTCAAAAAATATGTAATTTATAATGCGCGTTTGAGATGTTTTGTCTATGAGTGGCGGTGCAACACTAATTTTTGCTGCACCAAGGAGCACTGATTTCAAGTTTAAAATAACAATAAAGTGGACCGCCTGATTCGCAGCTAAGTACCACTGTGAAAACGAAATTTGCTGCACTAAGGAGCACTGATTTTAGGTTTAAAATAACAATAAAGTGGACCGCCTGATTCGCAGCTAAGTACCACTGTGAAAACGAAATTTGCTGCACTAAGGAGCACTGATTTTAAGTTTAAAGCAACAATAAAGTGGACCGCCTGATTCGCAGCTAAGTACCACTGTGAAATAATTTTACGTTGCGCTGGTTTGCAGTTAGAAGCACACTAATTAAGAAATTCGCGAAGTCTGGACTCTTCGACTTTTTCCCACCCGTCCGAGTATTCTAGAAGCTAGTTGTTATCGCGTGGGCGAATCGATTTCGGCTAAACGGGTGGATTTTTTATGTCTGTCTCTTTCTCTCACGCTGGAGAAAACAAAAATTAATTTGGTTGTGAAGTTATGAGATTATTGCGGACGTGACAAACAGCGCATAATACCAAACTGTTAAGACTTCTGCGTGTCAAGCGCTGTTGTCGGATTGTTGTATTGAGGTTCGAATATGTTTACAATATTTTTGGTACAAAGTTGTCGGTTTGAGTTTATGTTTAATTTGTTTTTGAAAATTAAACAGGCAATAATTCAACACCCACGTTGAATGTTAAGAGTGTTCTATACCCGTGAGATCGAAATCAACGTCCCTTACGTCTTCGCCAAATAACCCCCCTCTGAAGAAATTGTTAGGCAGGCTGAACTACATCTGTGCATTTGCGGTTGCATATTGGTAAGCCTCATTTTACCCATGTTGAATTACGGATAAGACAGGATGTTTTGACAAAAGTCAAGCATGTTAATATTCATCAGAGACTTCAAAATTGTTTATCATCGGTTCAAAAATAATTTCTTCTACTTTGCTCAAGTGATTCCATTTTTTTTCTATTCTATTCTAGAAAAATAAAGATTTTTAAGACGATATTAATTTGTAGATTTGATTATTTGTTACACGAAAGGTTTCTCCTTAAATAATACAATTACTTAAAAAGATGTTAACATCTAAAATTTCAACAAAACTATTTATCATAAAATTCATTTAGTTAAGTGCAAAACGTCAGTCGGATTTCTCGCTTTTCTCGGTTTAGACGAAAGTATTTCAATGTGCTGAAATCCTAGACGAAAGTTAAAAACTTCTTGTATTTTCCACTTTGCTACTCAAAAGTTTCCAAGAGTTTTTAATTTACAGAAAAACAATGCGACGGTCACTAAATGCTTGGAATGCGCCAAAGTGGAAATTCTAGACAGTTGAAACAAATTCCATGCAAGTTTGTTGGTTTAACCATTCTAGATTTCAATGTACACCAGTGACGTACCCATTCTGAAAATGTCTCCCAACTAAATCGTATTCAAAAAGTTTAGACACTATTAAAATTTATTCATCCTCGCACTTCGTGATACAAGTAATAAAACGTCGGCATAATAGAACGTGTTACAAAAGGGTAAGGTGAAAACCCCAATAGTTGACAGTCTAAGGAAAGACTTTTTAGTTATTTCCTATAATAAAATTCAACTGCACAAAGGATGTGCTATATGCCCCACCAGGTATTGAATTACGAAAGTCCAGACGTGGTTTGGTGCCCGACCAAGTCCGGGCTTTAACTCAAAAACTTCGATTTTGTTATTAAAGGAGCTTGCCATTGTGCCTCATCAGTAAGAAGCAGGCTAGCTCGACATCCTGTCACTAAAGGATGTCTGAAAATGAATTCGACTCCCCTCGTTTTTGATAAAAGTGGTTGCTTGAAAACAATCGTCGCCAAATTTATCTTAAGAAAGACCATTTTCGCCAACAGTATCAACTATTGGAGGTGTGTCAAAATTTGGGGTTTTTAAATTAAATAGCTTTAGCTTTAGTGACGTGGTTGTGCTTTCATATTTCGCTAGTATTGAAACTGCAATGTTATTGTACATTTTTGTGACATCTGTGACATGTGCCATGTACTGATGTACAATTATAATTTGGGGATTAACCCCTAATAATGGATACAAGACTTATCATAGGTATGAACCAATCTTAGGTTATATCTAATCTATATCTACAGTATATCTAATTATATCTAAACTAACGCCTACAATAATTTGGTATATATATATATATATATATATATATATATATATATATATATATATATATATATTGTAATGGTATTGAATATAAAGCCTCTTTTTAACGTATAACTTAGACAGGAAGAAAATATTACTTATAAAAGTTAACCTTAAAATTCAATCTCATAAGAATTCAACATAATTAGTAAATTAAACGAAAAAGAGTTTAGGACTTATAAAATTAAAGAAATATAGCAAAAAAGTACAACAATAATGAAGTCTAATGATATTTAGAAAATCAATGATGACGAACAAAAAGTGTCTTTGTACAAAGTTAATATAATTCGAAATGATATAAAAAGTATATCAAAAATTTTCTTTTAATCTATAGAATAAGATGTTATTAGTCAAAATTTGCAATAAAATCAATAATTTTTTTAATTTTGTAAAAATTTAGGTTAAAAAGTGTCAAATTTTTATCTAGTGAGCTATGACATTGTACTTTATAAAAAGCATTTCGTGTGTCAAAGTGAGGCTTTTGACCAAAATCTTTTGAAGAGTTCACATCGCTCCGTATCATAAAAACAAAAGAAAAACCCAAAGCAACGCGATTTAAAAGAAAAATTCGTTACCTGTCAGAAAAAGTGAGGTTAAGAAATGTTGATAATTCAAGAAGAACAACAATCTTAAAAGGTGGCTTTATCCAAAATTATCCTACCTATCCTGTGTTCCTGTTTGGACATCTCCAATCCCAGCTGTATTCCTGTATAAAAGTATCCAGATCCAACTATATTCGGCATAAAAATATCCATTCTGTTTCCTGATTTTGGTGTTATTTGGAAAAACGATTTTATAAAATCCCATATATTTTGAACAACTAAAATAAGAACGAAAAGCATAAATTGAATAAAAGGTACCATTTTAATTACTAAATATCGATATTTAAAAAGTTTAAACTATAAAAGGCCATAATAATAAAGTTAGATTGAAAACAATCTAAACTTATAAAAGTTTAATTATGTTAGGTTAGAAGTTTAAGAAAATTTCATATCACACTTAACAAATATTATTTTATAAAAACTACACTTACCGTATTACACCAAACAATTGTTCCTGTACAGATAAAGTTGATCGTTAATTTTTTTTTCTTTAATAAATGTTTATAATTTTTCATTACGTTCGTTGTCAATGATTTTATAAAAATCTAACCTCTTAGAGAACCCTAGAACCTGAGATAGATATTGGCTATAATTTCCTATGTAATTAGACAGATGGCGCCCAACTACAATAACAATATTTACAAAACACGTTCTGTCTAAATTTACGGAAGAAGGTAAATTAAATAAAAAAATTTAATAATAAATATAAAAAGAAAAATCACATACCATTATAATATATATATATATATATATATATATATATATATATATATATATATATATATATATATATATATACATGCATTGACCTCTAGTCAAGAGCATCTACCGGTCGTTCACATACGATCAAGGATCCACCTTGTCCACCTTGTCGATGTCTTGATAACAAATACAATAGCAATAACCTAACATTAACATAACAATAATAATTATACACTATACGGGGTGCTCGATATACCTGTGGTATATCACATTTTCATAAAAAACAATTCCCCACAAAACAATTGAGAGAAATAGCAGCAACTCATATTCCCTTTCGAATAGAAATCGGTAGTTTTTTTTACCAACATAGATACGAAGGTAACTAAAGAACTCATTCCTGAACTTTCGATACCAATCGGACGTTTTTGATTTTCTTTCAAAATTAAAACCAGATGAATTGGTGCTATCGTTTCGACAAAACATACATACAAACTTTTCTGAATAGGAATTCGACTACCGACAAATTCACAGCGATATTGAAAGCGCTGCTGGTATTTAAAATTATCAACAGCAGTGATTCCAATAGCAGGCTCATAGACCAGGCTGTTGTGTCAAAAAAATCACGAAAAGTATATTTATCCTACTAAAGAAATTTTCCTCATTTTCACAGTATAAGGTGGGAAACTAAAAACGTAGAGCTCCATTTTTATTAAAAAGGTTTCTACTCAATATACAAAATAGTTTCCGCTTTTAACTTGCTCAGAGTATAGAGTAATTAAAAAAGTTTATAACAAAAATCCAATTACTAAGTTCAAAGGATATCATACATTTGCTTTTTCTCCACCTGGCTATTTGCAACTCTTCTAGCGCACTAACACCTTGTTAATATCTGTTATATCTGCTGGTTTTTTATGCCATTTTTACGTTATTATATAGGGATTTTGAGACCTCCTAAGACAGCAATGATTGGTGGCTTCAAATTCAAAATCTCCAACTAAACTTCTTCTAAATTAGTCTCTCCGAATTTAATTATTAAAACGTTTCCTGGAGCAATTTCGAATTCTCTTACTATGCTGCTTTTCCAGAACAGTCTGCATAAAATTGTTTGTATCTGAATTTCTTTTTTTTTAATTCCTGAACTATTTTAAAACTGAGTAAACCATCCAGATTAGAATACCGCACATTAATGATGATTCCATGCGAAACGCCAGTATGCATCTAATGAATTTTAACAAATGGGGGAATGTCAATCTATTGAATCGAGCAAAATACATGAACATTTGTCGTTGTCGTTCCCACAGGGGTTCAGACATATTCCCGTTTGGCTGGTGGATTTCTGGTTAGTCTTTTAAAAACGTTCTCGTACCTTTAAATTATTTAAATAATTTGAAAATAATCAAAATCTTTAAATTTTAAATGTGCCAAAGTTAGTTTGAAAGTTATTATAAAGAAAGTGCATAATATAAGCCAGTTGGTATACAAATGTTACAGTTCTCGTAATATAAAATGAATTAAATTTATTAAGTATTTATTTCCTGGTTTACCGAGCTCTAATTTTGAATGTATAGTTGATAGAATGTCCTGATTGGTTCCAGGAATTGTCTTTAGTCTAGTACTCCACTTAATGTATACAATTGACAAACCTCAAATAGAAAGATCAGAGTAGCAACTTCAGATGATAACAAAGCAATATTAGTAATTGGGAAAACCATAGAAAGATTTAACAAGCACCAAACAAAATTTTTGACTGGTCAAATTGGACTATTATATGCAAGTAGAATTAAACAATAATCTTTTTTTTTATATTAAAATGCCCCTCACGTGTAAAGTATCTTTCTGATATATATTGTTGAGGGTTCTGGAATAAACCCTATGTTGTGCCAGTTTCCCAGGACGGCCAACAATGTGTTACCGCCTTTTTAAACTGCATCGTAGTTCGAATTTCTAGTGGACTGTAATTTTAGATTGAAGATATGTGTACTGTAGTATGTTTGTCTTCTCAACTTCATCCAACAAAAACAATGAACACTTTTATTTAACCATTTATTAAACTTGTTAAATAAATAAATGAACAAAAACAACAACGTAACAAAGATTACATTAAACTAGTAATCATGAACAAAGTATTATAATTATTTAAAAGAAATGATCACATCATTCAGAAAATATTATTTTGCGTGCATTCTGCGTGAGTGATGAAAAGACACTGGAGGGTCCTAGCCTGATTCGCGGCTAGCAACACACTGATATGAACTGATTTGAGAAACGATATGTATTTACGTTGTGTTGGACAACGGAGGGTTCTAGCCTGATTCGCAGCTAGATACACACTGAGTTTAAAATCGGCGAAGTTTATCGGTTTCAAATGTATCCCTTCCCGATTGCGCAATTGTTCTAGAAAGTTCGTTAGCGTGAACCGCGTAAACAAGCATGTAAAATTTTTTTCTATTGTCTAGACGAGACGGTTAGATTTATGGCTTGATATAGAGTAAAAAAATTATCTTTTGACGATACCGCTTCCTGGTTTGAATGCCGTTTGCAAATGTATTTTGGTGCGGCGTTGCCGGTTGAACGAATATGAGTTTACATGTTTAATTATCTGAAAATTAAACATATATGATGCTAATAATTCTGAATCCTGTTTTGGCAATGATAGATTTATTTTTTGTTTGAGCCCTTCATGCGCTACATCAAGGAAGACAGTAGAGCTAACTTTTTGTCTTCTAAGGTTTTTTCGATGATATTAGTTATTCTATGGACTTGGTCTAAAGTTGAATGGTTTTCTCTAAATCCAAACTGGTGTAATGGAATTAGTTTCTTTTCGTCTATAATAGGTTTTAGTCTTTTTAGTAATATTTTTTCATACAGTTTTGAGATTACAGGAAGTAGGGATATAGACCTGTAAGACGTAATTTCATGTGGTAAACAATAATCTAATACTATTTTTTAATATAGCAAAGTATTTACAGATGAACCTCGAGTGTTGTGTGTTCCTTACCTAACTAAATGTACTTTTTAATATCACATTTTCATTTCAATCGTATAACAGTTTGATGTTTATTTAATTTATGTAAGAAATTACATACTAAGTATCTCTCAAAATACGTTTATCGCAGGAAATAATGGAAACTTTGGGAAACGTTGTCTCTGCTATCAGCAGAAGGAAAACACGGCATGACGAGACATAAATCCTTGCGAAACAGAATAGATATGGGGGATTTATTAGCGTTTTCGTGCAAAATATCACTCATAAACTTCAATATTTATTACTGCGTTGTTTGCTTTCGAGATTTATCGTTTTGGCAGAAAGTGTATAAAATGTAAGAATCATTTGTCTTTGATTCGATTGCTCAATCTGTTTTCAATATATTTTATTCGTAATTGCATGAATAAAAAGCTTACAACTGCTGTTATTATTTTATACATAACTGATCTTATATAATTCTTCCAAACTCTTATTTTTCTTACCGAAGTAAGGGGGAGATGTAACGAACCTATTTTTCGCAGTCAACAAAAAATTAAATATTAAATTTCCATAGCTATATCACCCTGTATTGTAAGCAATTAATAAATATTCCAAGTCGAAATCACGCATAGGTAAAGTCTGGTGAAAAAATTTGGGAGAAGGAACACTTGAGAGACCTTTGATGGTTTCTGATTTTTGGAAAAAGATTAATTCAGTTGTTACGACCGAAGCCAAAAGTCCCAAGTGCCTAGCTTAGCCATTCAGTTGTTCCGAATTAATTTTCACAAGCGCGAAATATTTTAAAATAAGAAATTTAAATTCATTCATTCTGGAACAATTTCAACGTATCTATGCTAGCTTATTAAGTTAGTTCTACTACTATTTCATTAATTAAAATTAGTAGACGTTACATATAACAATTGATTAAGGTTGGTTATGTAGTTGTATCGTCTATAGGACGAAATTATTTAATATATAGGTATAATAAAAGGGTAATGTCAATATTAACCACAGGAATTGATTGATGTCCAAATAAACGGTGCTTTTATGTTTAATTCTGACTTTAACTGGCTAATTCTGATATTAACTACACTTGCGTGACTAAAAGTCGATATATAGTTTGGAAATGGCATAGTAGAATAAAAGTTTTTTAATTAAAAGTAATTTTAAAGTTCGTGTTTATGGCACACATTACACGTTATCGTTGTAATGTAATCAACATTAATTAATTAATGTTAAATCCGTTTAAAAACTCTTAGGAAAAACTAGAAAACGAACATCACAAGTATGTCTTTTAATATTTTATTTACAAATTATGTCATAAAACTAAACAATAAACTACACAATTGCGTCTCCACCTATCTGCAGTTTTAACAATAAAGCTTAGTTTATGTTAGTTTTTAGTTTGTAATAATTTAGAAATTAAATTTTTTAGCAATTTTTTTTATATAATGTTTACTACATATATACTTACCATTATTTTCTTTGGTCTGTTCATTCTATTTGGTGGTTGCTGTAGAGGTCTAAGTTTGAAAAACTAGTTGTTACATTCCTTCCTGTTGACCCAGTATTTCCTAATTCTCTTACTATAACTCTACTATACATTTTTCGATAGTGCTATTTATTGCAATTATGAGGGTCTAGAAATTGGTATTATGGATCCCTATTATGCATAACGTTCTTGTCAATACTCAGTTATATGCAATTTCTGTCATTTGATTTATGCAGTTGAATCCAGATGCCTTACCACTAATTGTCTTCCGAAAGACTTTTTTGTTCAGCCTCTGTGAGTCAATCCTGTGGAGGTGTATAAGGCAAGTCGTCCCCTTCTCATGATATCTGTGAAATTCTCTTCGTGCTTCTATGACGTGGTATATGGACTTTGAGGTCTGCAGTTCTCCTCAGGAAGCTTCTTTAAAAGGTACCTTCTGATGATGCTTCTAGATGGGTAAAGCTTCCTGTTAACTTTGATATTCCGCTGTCCCATAGCTACCGTCTGGGTAGTGTTTTTTGAAATCTATGTCAGTGGGGAACTCGGTCTAACGCAATGAAGAACTGTTAGCATTATCTACTATCTCACGTAACAACCGAGGTACCGAACTCTAATTAAGAATTTTTAGAGATTTCAGAGATTTACTAGCTCGAATAAGTAGAAATATGCAGCAATTGTAATATTTAAATAACAGATTTGGAACGCATGGTGTCATCAGATAGCCAGCTAGGTCTCCGGACTTATGTCAATTGATTTATTTGTATGTGGTCTTTTTTACCAGGTAGTGATTTTATCTTGTCGTTTGTTACATATTTTCCTTTAATTTACCAAAGACATTTTGTATAAGGTACAGTAAATTATTTGTTCACGAACTTCTGAGTAATTACATTAATAGGATAACAATTCAAGCCGGAAGTAACACGAAGCAAATTGAATTTTGTTGTTTTTCCTTTTAAGAAATACGAACCGCGAACCGAAGGTAAAATTACTGCTCAAAACGAAATGGGCTCTCTACCAAAGAATTAACCGTAAAGTATTGACATTGATCCTATTCCATTTCGGTTTATATTAAAAACAGCCTTGTTGTAGAAAACTAATACTTCATTTTCTAGTGTTACTTTCGTATTTATTTAGAAAAGAAGGGCGGCAACTAGAATCGAAGAAATATCCATCTTCAGGCCTAAAAAATACCTATATGTGTCAGAATATTATGTCTAATTCATTATTATTATTATTCATAAAATAGTGTAACTTTGATTGTCCAACTGACTACATCTCCGTTAATGTAACGTAAAAATATTTCTTTTCACAAAATGTTATAAAAGTTTTATTTGGGGTTTTTCTGGAAAACGAATGTTATTACAGTCTACTTCATCATCTTCAGAAAATGTATTTTTCATTGAAAATACGACAATACATATTGTATTCTTGATACAAATAAATTATTATTATTATATATATGAATGTAGTATTTTTTAGGCCTGAAGATGGCCATTTAGCCGAAACTAGTTGCCGCCGTCCTTTTTATACATAAAAACTGTGGTACAAGACTTTATGTTTTATTTTTGAAATCTTTGCCCACATTTGAGGCATTTTGGATTTAAATATTAATTATTTTGCTCGAATGAAATACTCTGTGACGTCGTTTACATTGAATTTTAAACAAAACCCGTTCATGTAAACACCAACATATTAAAGGATGTTATCTTAGTTTACCAATAAAACTCCCTTCTACTACGTTTTGGGCCAATATTCTCGATTAAGCAGATATTTGCCGTTCGTGCTTCGAAGAGTAAAATTCAGCTATGGCAAGAATCGACAATTTGAAAACAAACTAGCAATAGCGGGAATAGAATCCGGTATATTCACCACTTTGTTTATTCTAAAGCTTATGCTTGATTCGGGTTTTATCAAATTAGTTAATTAATATCAGTTTTCATAAAGCTATTTTGCTTCCAATATTATCCAAAATATGTTACTGTCAACGAGTTATTACCAATTAACCAGTCAAGCATTTGCTAAAAACGTAGTAAGCAATAAAGAGCGACAGTATTTGTTCTACTTGATTACCAAAGCTTTCGACACTATTTACTTAATTTTTTAACAACCTTATCACCTTCAAATGACACTCCATTATACTTAAAATAACAGCAAAAAGTTATTCTTCGGAAACAAGAACATATTAAACTAATGTGTTACATCAAAGGCTTGTTATTTGTAACTGAAGATGGGTATCTAGACGCCGAAACATATTTTACTGTTAAATTTTTCGTTTGGATATTTATTATATGGGGAGATGACTTTGAAAGGATGAACTTTTATGTAATGTGTTATTGATTGCAATAAAAAATTAAAAGACGTTAACTTTAAAGAGCTCCTAACAACAAACTGTTTGAATTATTGATATGGAAGTTTCAGACTTGTCAAACAAAGCATGAAATTTTTAAAATATTAATAAATTATTGGCACATCTATACGAAATATGACTCATTAATAAATCATTAACCTACACTGCAAATCAATCCCACTCAATTTTATATACTTTGACTTTAACAGTACAAAATCACAGTAAATGTCGAATTTGCTGGGATCTTGTAAGGGAATGTGCTGATATTTCAAAGAAAAATAAAAAATATATTTACAAGAAGTGACAAAACATCACAAAGTCAAGTGAATTAAAAACCACGAATAATATTTAAATGTGGGCTTGTAGAATAATTTATAATTTTTAATGTAACATAAACATTTTGTATTGTATACAGGGTGCGCCAATTATTTGAAAATTGAACACCCTATATACGATTATGTCTTCTGATTCTACTTAATATTAGATTTACGGTAGTTTTTTGTATTTGTAAATCCGACGCGGCGTTGACAAGTTATTCCTATTTTAAGCAGATTTAATGAAAAAACAGCACTTCAGAAATATTAGCACAAAAACCACATTTTTTAAGACATTCCTCAAAAAAGCTACTATGATGTAAATGAAACATGCACCTATCACAATAATCACACAACATCTCCACCTGTTGCACAGGGTGTTTGCCGATGGCGTGCCAATAGTCTAATTTTCAAATGGCAATAACTTAATTTTTTCAAATGGGACACCCTGTATATTTTTCTTCAGTTAGAAAGTTAAAATTTATAGTAGGTGTTCAAAATGTCTTCCATTTTCATTTATACATTTTCTTGCCCTTTTTTTCATTGATTTACGCACATCTCTTAGCATTGCAGGGGTCACCTGTCTAAATGCTGCAGTAATTCTTTCTTTCATTTTTGGTAACCTCTTCTTTGTAAACAATATTTTTAATAAAACCCCACAAGAAAAAATCGCAAGGTGTAAGGCAAGGCGATCTAGTAGGCCAATTTATAGGTCCTCCCCTTCCTATCCAACGATCCTGAAATTCCCTATTTAACCAATTGCGAATATCTAATCGGTAATGTGGTGTGGCACCATCTAATTGAAACCACATTCCGTTGCGATAATTTTGAGGCACATTTTGCAATAAGTTGCGAAAATCATGTTCTAGAAAATCTAAAAATATAGCTCCATTTACAGTCCCATCAAAGAAATAGGGACCAATTACATAATCACCTATTATTCCCGCCCACACATTCAAAGACCATCGATACTGTGACGTGGTTCTAAATAAATGTTCATTGTGGTCCGAATAATAATGGAAGTTGTGTCTATTTTCACAACCATTCTTATGAAACGTGGCTTCGTCGGAGAATAAAACTTTGTTTAAAAAGTTACGCTCTGTATTTATCTTTTTTATTATGCGTCTAATTGTGGTATTGGAAATATCTAACTGACTGTTTAATTGCCTTGTGCTTATATTGGGATCTTCAACTATACTGATCATTACCTTACATTCGTTGTCAATAGTAACAGCTGTAGTTTCACGTGAATGTTTTTCATACTTTACGGTTCCTGTTCTATCAAATCTATTCTTTAAATTTTCAAAAGTGTCCTTTTGTGGATGACGTCTTTCTGGGTATCTTTGACGATAGACCCTACTAGCAAGAAACGCATTTTTTTGACATTCACCCAGTATTCATATCATATCAATATTTTCTTGAAAACTAATTCTTATTAAAATCCATTTTTTATACACAATACCGATTAAATATAGTAGACGTGATACAATTTTTTGACAATTAATGCCATAACAAAATATACCTACTGTCATTTTCATAGGTAACTTGATTTCTTATTAAAAATTGTGTAAAATACGTTGTTTGTCACTTAAAGTCAATTATTAAAGTAAATAGTAAAGTTAGATGTGCAAAACCTATATTTTTTTAATGCGTATTAGGGAGAGCTTCTAACTGAAGAAAAATATACAGGGTGTCCCATTTGAAAAAATTAAGTTTGAAAACTAGACTATTGGCACGCCATCGGCAAACACCCTGTGCAACAGGTGAAGATGTTGTGTGATTATTGTGATAGGTGCATGTTTCATTTACATCATAGTAGCTTTTTTGAGGAATTTTTTAAAAAAATGTGGTTTTTGTGCTAATATTTCTGAAGTGCTGTTTTTTCATTAAATCTGCTTAAAATAGGAATAACTTGTCAACGCCGCGTCGGATTTACAAATACAAAAAACTACCGTAAATCTAATATTAAGTAGAATCAGAAGACATAATCGTATACAGGGTGTTCAATCACAAAAATTAGCCACCCTGTATACATCAAAATATTTTAAAATTGTAGTCCGAGTGACACTGTCTAACCCTACAAAAAATCTTGTTGATATCTCTTTTCGTTTCGGTGCTAGAGATCTAGTGGAAATAATTGGCGCACCCTGTATATTTTGCAATGTACCGTTCTTTCACACTGGATCTCAAGACATTGGATATGATTTACTCGTAAGGGTGTAGAAATTTAAATTAAATGATGTATCAATCAAGCGTCAAATTACATCATACGGTCTTCATCCAAATAAGGACCGCCAGACCTGGTATAAGATTTTCAGGTGTTTTCTCATATGCAAGAGACAAATGATGGATCAATAATACCTACCATCATTCCTTCCTACCCTATATCCTTAGCTCCAGATCCCACAACCGCGGCTGATGAGACGCAAGAACCCCTCCGAAAGACCTATTGACAGAAGAGAGGACGATGACAGAAGCCTAGCAAGAAGAAAGCTTGGACAAAGGGCAACAATATCCTGCGAGTTAAACTAAGGGAAGGCTAAGGGAGAACTCGCGTCTCCGAAGTAATGCCTGTGTGCGGTTCAGGAGAAGCCTTCCAAAGTGGTTTTTAGTGGATAAAAATCCGACAGTGGCTGGTTATGGAGCGACCAGGGGGCTTATGCAAGATTTTTCCACTCAACACAGAAAAATCCTTCCGTAGAGAACAAAAGTATGTACCGAAATTAACAGAAATAAACTGGATACTCTGAAACTAAACAATAACGTTCACACTTGAGCAAAAATCCCAATTAGTCCTCTGAAATCGAGGATTCCAGATTAATTTAGAAAAAATCCGGCAACATCCGACCGAAAACAAGCAAAACGCGAAAGTCCGTTTCTAGGAAATTCACGAATTTCCCCCGGCTGATTTAAGAGAGTCTATTTATTTGAACAGCGCTCTGGGTGCTTCTAGGGGGGGGTGCGTCATTGTTGATTCAAAGGGGTGGCAAATGGCATGCAACGGAATACTTGCACGTACATTGGAAAACAAACAATTTTAAAATGCGATTGATTCTGGAATCGCGTCAGTATCTGAGTATCGACGTGATGCTTTTTAATTTTCTTTATTGGATTTGTTCCGGAACGCCGACATAGAACGTGAGAACATCGAAGTTTGGCTTTGCAAAAAGGATTTCGATTGCGTTTGATTGTTCGTTTGTTCATCATTTTAGTTACAGTCGCTTTTTTTATGAATTAATAAAAATTTTTATTTCTTCGAGTGGTCCAAAACTGTTTTTTGTTGTACTTTGCTTATTTTAAACGCGATCGTTTCTATCTATCTATCTGTTGATGGGGGTGTCGATACACTGCGACTATAAGATCTATTGTGCCCCCTACTGCTGCCCCGCCAACACTATCCTAATTCCAAAACCAGGCAAAGACCCATCTCTCTCTCATATCAGTCCTCGGAAAACTCCTTGAACTTCTGCTCAAGGAGATAATATGGACCTATTGTGAAGAGAGAAACATCATCCCTCAATCCCAACATGGATTCAGAAACCACCACTCCACTCAGAACGTAATCTCCTCACTCCACACAATTGCCGTCACGGCAGTTAACTCAAATCAAATCTCCTCAGCCGTTCTTCTGGATGTTCAAAAAGCCTTTGACCAAGTCTGGCATGCCGAATTAATCAAAAAGCTCATGAACATAGGTCTCACCCTTAACATCTTCAAACTCATCCACTCTTATCTCTCGGACCGAACCATCAAAGTCAAAGTAGGTGTTGAGGGTTCTGGAATAAACCCTATGTTGTGCCAGTTTCCCAGGACGACCAACACTGTGTTATCGCCTTTTTAAACTGCATCGTTGTATTCGTAAAATGGACTGTATAGGATTGCTTCTCAACTTCCTTCAGCAAAAAAAACTATGAACACTTTTATTCAACCATTTATTAACTTGTTAAATAAAATAAAACAACAACGTAACAACGGATTACCTTACTAGTAATCAATGAACAAGTATTACAATTAATATGTACTTAAGAAGCACTAGCACATATTAATGAAAATGAATTAAAATAAATGATCACATCATTCAGAAAATATTGGTTTGCGTGTGTTCTACTTGAGTGATAATTAGACACTGGTTTTAAGGAAGCATCGAGGAGCTTTTCATCGTATTTCTATCCCTACTCCCCCGCCTTATTGTTCTAGAAGTTTTTTAAGCTTTTTATGCTGTCTCTCTCTCCCGCTTGAGATGACAAGGACCAACTCAAATCACGCCATCATAAGTTTAGGGCGGACTTGACAATCGTCACGTAATCCTAAGAAGTTCGTTATAGTTTTGCGCGGTAAATATATTGGTCTACGTGTTAATAGTAGCGTAATAAAAAACTGTTTATCGATGTCTCGCGTCTGAAGGTTGTTTTTCAAATGCATCCCGGTGCGGCGTTGCCGGTTTTACGGTTTTACGAGTAAACGAATATGAGTTTACATGTTTAATTATTTGAAAATTAAACAGTAGGCAACGCCTTGTCCGAACCTTTCACTCCTCTTGCTCCTCCCGCCCCCAAACAACCCATCGTCAACCCGCCTTCTATAGGCCGACGACACTGCTCTGATTTCGGTAGTCCAATACTCTAACCAACTTAGCAGCCGAACCCAAAACCAGCTGGAGTAATAGGTGGAGGGTCTCACTGAATCCTCAAAAAACACAATTCATCATCTTTAAACATCCGAATTCAAAAAGACCCACCCAGCTCCCCCAAGACGTCATTGTAAACCTCCAGGGAGTCAGGCTCGCTCAACAAATGGAAGTAGATTATTTGGGTGTTCCATTCTCTCTAAAAAATTCTCGATTCTCTCTTTAAAAAAACGTCCTTTATATTTTATACAGGGTGTTTCGTATTCGTTGCAAGTGGGGTTCTTGAGATCGAGATTGATATGTGAACATTGAACAATAATGTAGGTATTAAGGGACTGTTGATTTTGTTACTTTATACACAGGAACATTATCTGAACCTAAAATTTTACATTTCTCCTTTAAACATGTTTCGATTTAATTTTATTTAAGCCATCCATGATATTTTTTGTAATTATGTGCCTGCCCTTTTCGAAGGGGGCAATGTATTTAAAATTTTCTAAACAACCACCTGCCGGAATAATTAGAAGAGGTACATTGAATATTCATTAGAAAATATGGATTTTGCTCCATAATTTCTCAATAAATGAACATTTTATTAATAGTTCCCCGGGGAAAATTGATTAGAAGGGGAACATCGAGTAGGTCGCTAATAAAATACCATTCAGTTTCTAATCACGCAAATCATGAAACATAAATGAATTCACTACAGTTTATACTAGTCCTTACCTGTTCTTACAACCACTATATCGCTAACAGAAAACTTTTTATTTAACCTTATTGATTACTCCAGCCAGGCATGATATAAAGTTGGTATACTGTATTTGAAAATCAAGAGAGAGTAAATTCCCAGAAATGTTTTGCAGTTATCAGTGTTAAAGGCAGTAAACCATAGACGTGCGTTTTCAAAATTAAATTAATATGGAAATAGAAATATTTAATTTGTTTTAGTTATTTATACCTAGATTACCAATTTTAGATAGATAAACATAATTCGTAAGTAGTAATTTAATTTGGGTAAAATGAAGAAAAAGTCAATATTATTTTAGGCATTTTGTTTTAGGCATATGTTTATTTACAAAATATGTATATAATATGTACAGATAATTACAATTATTTATAAATTAATATGAGGAGCTAAAAAAACAATTAAGTAGGTATATGAGAAAAAAAAACCAACCGCAAGGATAAAATTTGACGAGCAACATGCAAAAAATACGACAATATTAAATCTTAAAAAATAAAAATCTAAAAATAAAATTAAAGTACATAAATTAATAATTTTAAAGTTATGGTTCCTCGCACTCTGTGTCAGAAGATTCACCATCTGATTCTAGAGAAATTACAATGGGCTCTATAGTAATATCAATTATGTTATCTAGCTCCCACATTTTTTTTTCTATTTCTGTAACGTGTCTAATACATTTTTGCCAATTTTCACTTGTTACTTCAGATATTGCCTTATTGAAGAGATTTTTAACATCTGATAATTTAAAAGTAGTGTTATTTCTGGCAACATAACCTTTAACTTGAGCCCATATTAATTCTATCGGATTCAGCTCACAATGGTAGGGTGGTAAACGAAGGATTTCAATTTCTCGTTTTTTGGCTATCTCCTCAATATTATATTTTTTATAATTTTGCTTATGTTTTTTAGCAATAGTTAACAATTCTGCCCTCAGCATTGTATTGTCAAAGGCTAAATTTTTAGAAGATAACCATTTTGCAATTTCACCCTTTTTCCATTTAGTGGTTGGTAAAGGTTCAAGTAATCTGGAGTGGTAACTTGCATTGTCCATTACAATAACCGATCCTTTTGGTATGAATTGAATCATCTGTTCAAAATATTCCTCAAACACGTCTCCATTCATTTCTTCGTGATAATCAACGGTTTTTTTTGATTCAAATAAGAGTAAACCATTCTCAAAAAAACCGTTTGTACTGCCTATATGACAAATAATTAATCTTTTACCTTTTCCTATAGGTTCCTTAAAACCAGTAGTATATCCTTCTAGAAAAGCTTGATGGGATGATTTTATATTTTTGTCTTTCCAAACTCTTCCTACACAATGTCCTTCATTAACCCATGTTTCATCTAAATAATAAATGTTTTTATTTTGAGCTTTAACTTGTTGTATTCTTCTGAGGTACTGTCTTCTCCAACATACAATTTCTTCAGAATCAATTAGCATTGAGTGTCTGCCCATTTTTTCAAATTTAAAGTTTAACTCATGTAACACTTTCCATAGTTTATCCCGGCTTATTGTGGGTAAATCAACATCATTCGTAATGGCTTGCAAAACTTTATCTAAAGTTGGTATTTGCTTGTTTATAAAAAATGAGTGAACAAGCTTACGAATAGCATTTTTAAAAAACTCGTCCACGTTGACTTTTAATAGTTTTGGTCTACCTGGTTTCGGCTTTGGTGAGGTTACTCCACCTGATTTTTACTCCTTTAGAACTCTATATATTGTAGATTTTCCATATCCCATTGCCTTAGATGTTGTTTCAACTACACTGTCAATAGTGTTTGAGGGATTTTGATGTTTAAAATAGTGGTACACATTCACTACAGCACTCTTTTCATTGAGCGATAAATGGTCTAGTTTTAATTTTTTCACTGGCGTATACTCACAAACTGCTTCCATTTTTAGTCACTACTATTTGTCACGTTTATCGAAAATCAAATAACTGCATTTCTAGAAACTATTTAAGTCAAAATATCTGTCATTAGAAGCTGTTGCCATTCGGAGGCCGTTAAATAACAATTATCCCTTTCTATTCTGGTTACGCCTATGACGCACGTTAATCCTCTTAGGCCTACTGTAGTAACAATGAAAGATCATCAAATAATGTGATAGTCCAAGAAATTTAATAAATTTTGTATTGAAATTAACAAAAACAATTTAGAATGCATTACAAATATTGAAGTTTTACCGCACGTACTGTACTATAGTTTTGCATACCGAATTACTTTTTATTCTGGGAATTTACACTCTCTTGATTTTCAAATACAGTATAGTTCGAGTAAGGTAGACTTTTATTAACTTGTTGCAAATCAATATTGGCAGATTTTAGAAGTAAAGTTGTAAATTTTATGGACGAAATATTAAAGCCTGTTGGTTCAAGGAGAATAAAGCGTTCTGTATCAGTTGCACTAATTAATCGCAAAATTGAAACTTTGGTATACACTGTGAGATGATAATATTTTAGCTTAATAATCACGATGAAAATAAAACGACCACTTACACCCCAGATTGGTCAATAACTTCCCTACCCTGACTAACTTGAAAAAAAAAATTGATAATCCCCTTATTTGCTGAATCAAAACATGAGCTGGGTCCTCTTAAAATCAGAGTACGAATATTTACTAATAATCGAATGCATTCTGTTTTTTATAAGGCCTGATCTTTATTTCTATATTACTATACAGGGTGGGCCACGCTCAACGGGACGGAGCTTACTGGGAAAACGAAAAATGTTATGAAAAAGTTATTTGGCAGGAGTACGTAGGTTAGTGACGACTACATTTCTAAATTAGTTAGACATATACAGGGTGTTCCAAAAAAGCGTGATATATCAAAGTTATGTTTTTTTTAATGGAACACCCTGTATTTTATTTTATTTTTGAAGTATATTGAACAAAATAATGTCACTTTATTAAGGGCTCCCTATACCCATTCTTGATAGTTTTCGATTTAAATGACTTTTTTTGCGAAATTAATATGGTTTAAATACATTCATTACACTTCGTCCCATAAAAATTAACTAACGCATTTTTGTTTATTAATTGCCAATTAGGAAGGCCATCGATACGAATTATTGTAATGTAAAGTTTATTTACAGGGTGTTATTAATTGAGAGTTTCATGACAATACAATATTTTATACGATTACTGCGTTATTCTAAATGGGACACCCTGTATTTTGTTATTGTAATAAAAGGGTAAAACAATTCCCTTTTAAATTACTATACTGTATTTGAAAATCAAGAGAGAGTAAATTCCCAGAATAAAAAGTAATTCGGTATGCAAAACTATAGTACAGTACGTGCGGTAAAACTTCAATATTTGTAATGCATTCTAAATTGTTTTTGTTAATTTCAATACAAAATTTATTAAATTTCTTGGACTATCACATTATTTTATGATCTTTCATTGTTACTACAGTAGGCCTAAGAGGATTAACGTGCGTCATAGGCGTAACCAGAATAGAAAGGGATAATTGTTATTTAACGACCTCCGAATGGCAACAGCTTCTAATGACAGATATTTTGACTTAAATAGTTTCTAGAAATGCAGTTATTTGATTTTCGATAAACGTGACAAATAGTAGTGACTAAAAATGGAAGCAGTTTGTGAGTATACGCCAGTGAAAAAATTAAAACTAGACCATTTATCGCTCAATGAAAAGAGTGCTGTAGTGAATGTGTACCACTATTTTAAACATCAAAATCCCTCAAACACTATTGACAGTGTAGTTGAAACAACATCTAAGGCAATGGGATATGGAAAATCTACAATATATAGAGTTCTAAAGGAGGAAAAATCAGGTGGAGTAACCTCACCAAAGCCGAAACCAGGTAGACCAAAACTATTAAAAGTCAACGTGGACGAGTTTTTTAAAAATGCTATTCGTAAGCTTGTTCACTCATTTTTTATAAACAAGCAAATACCAACTTTAGATACAGTTTTGCAAGCCATTACGAATGATGTTGATTTACCCACAATAAGCCGGGATAAACTATGGAAAGTGTTACATGAGTTAAACTTTAAATTTGAAAAAATGGGCAGACACTCAATGCTAATTGATTCTGAAGAAATTATATGTTGGAGAAGACAGTACCTCAGAAGAATACAACAAGTTAAAGCTCAAAATAAAAACATTTATTATTTAGATGAAACATGGGTTAATGAAGGACATTGTGTAGGAAGAGTTTGGAAAGACAAAAATATAAAATCATCCCATCAAGCTTTTCTAGAAGGATATACTACTGGTTTTAAGGAACCTATAGGAAAAGGTAAAAGATTAATTATTTGTCATATAGGCAGTACAAACGGTTTTTTTGAGAATGGTTTACTCTTATTTGAATCAAAAAAAACCGTTGATTATCACGAAGAAATGAATGGAGACGTGTTTGAGGAATATTTTGAACTGATGATTCAATTCATACCAAAAGGATCGGTTATTGTAATGGACAATGCAAGTTACCACTCCAGATTACTTGAACCTTTACCAACCACTAAATGGAAAAAGGGTGAAATTGCAAAATGGTTATCTTCTAAAAATTTAGCCTTTGACAATACAATGCTGAGGGCAGAATTGTTAACTATTGCTAAAAAACATAAGCAAAATTATAAAAAATATAATATTGAGGAGATGGCCAAAAAACGAGAAATTGAAATCCTTCGTTTACCACCCTACCATTGTGAGCTGAATCCGATAGAATTAATATGGGCTCAAGTTAAAGGTTATGTTGCCAGAAATAACACTACTTTTAAATTATCAGATGTTAAAAATCTCTTCAATAAGGCAATATCTGAAGTAACAAGTGAAAATTGGCAAAAATGTATTAGACACGTTACAGAAATAGAAAAAAAAATGTGGGAGCTAGATAACATAATTGATATTACTATAGAGCCCATTGTAATTTCTCTAGAATCAGATGGTGAATCTTCTGACACAGAGTGCGAGGAACCATAACTTTAAAATTATTAATTTATGTACTTTAATTTTATTTTTATTTTTTAAGATTTAATATTGTCGTATTTTTTGCATGTTGCTCGTCAAATTTTATCCTTGCGGTTGGTTTTTTTTTTCTCATATACCTACTTAATTGTTTTTTTAGCTCCTCATATTCATTTATAAATAATTGTAATTATCTGTACATATTATATACATATTTTGTAAATAAACATATGCCTAAAACAAAATGCCTAAAATAATATTGACTTTTTCTTCATTTTACCCAAATTAAATTACTACTTACGAATTATGTTTATCTATCTAAAATTGGTAATCTAGGTATAAATAACTAAAACAAATTAAATATTTCTATTTCCATATTAATTTAATTTTGAAAACGCACGTCTATGGTTTACTGCCTTTAACACTGATAACTGCAAAACATTTCTGGGAATTTACTCTCTCTTGATTTTCAAATATAGTATAGCAAGGTTTCGTGAAACCGGCAGTGTTTCTTACAAAAAACGAGATATTAGAAAGCTCGTAACTCGCAACGAAAATACAGAGTTGGAAGTTCTCCAATATTGTATTGTCATGAAACTCTCAATTAACAACACCCTGTAAATAAACTTTACATTACAATAATTCGTATCGATGGCCTTCCTAATTGGCAATTAATAAACAAAAATGCGTTAGTTAATTTTTATGGGACGAAGTGTAATGAATGTATTTAAACCATATTAATTTCGCAAAAATAGTCATTTAAATCGAAAACTATCAAGAATGGGTATAGGGAGCCCTTAATAAAGTGACATTATTTTGTTCAATATACTTCAAAAATAAAATAAAATACAGGGTGTTCCATTAAAAAAAACATAACTTTGATATATCACGCTTTTTTGGAACACCCTGTATATGTCTAACTAATTTAGAAATGTAGTCGTCACTAACCTACGTACTCCTGCCAAATAACTTTTTCATAACATTTTTCGTTTTCCCAGTAAGTTCCGTCCCGTTGAGAAAAAATTCAATAAAAATGCATTTACATTTACAACATAGTGACTGTCTGAAACATAGGAGCTGAAAACTGTTAAAAAACACCTCTTGAGTTGATTTATACTTTGATTATATAAGCAACTGTTATTGACATTGCATTATTTGTGATGTTAAAGGTTACTACTTCAGCAAGGGTGCATAATAAAGAGAGAAGATACGAATAAAATCAAAATTAAAATTGCAAAATACATGTAAATGAAACTCCTTTAACTTTTGGAATAATGTTGCAAATACATAGCTCCCGACTAATGTTAAATTAAAATTAAGAAGGGAATATTTATTTATATATTAAATTGTACCTCGTAATTTCTACAATCTTTAGTCCAAACTGTATCACAGTATCTTAGCTAGATAAATATTATTATTCGTTTATAATTTGAAAGCTGACACAAAATTTTCCGCTAGAAAATTAAATTTCACTGTAAAACTCTTTATGGTGGTTCTAGACATCTTGTTCTCAAGAAAGATAAAGAGTTATAGTTAATTTTAGCCTGTGCAATTGAGTCGTTGATTTCAAGAAGGCACGAGTATAATTAGAAATGTTGAAGAATGCGATCTTTTACCAGGTGAACTGGCAATAGTAATTACGAAGATGGAAGTTCAAAATTACGTTTTCACCCTAATCCGTTTGTTTCCGAGAAAATATATTTTCCTTAGCGGAAAATTACTTTCTAATTACCACTTTACTAAATTCTACAAAGTGTTTAGATCGACTTTTGACATTCAAAATTTGTTTGTTTCATTTTCACTTTGTTTAAAAGATATCAAGAAGGCGTTTGATGACTCGATGACAGCTGTAAGTCGTTTCCGAAAAATATAAAATTATTTGTGTTTATTTTAATGTCAAATTGTTCCAAAAATCTACTTACAACTCGAAGATGAAGATGGAAACTTAAGCCGCATGCGCTCTACAGGTGATTTGATTGGATACGAACCAATTAATAGCTATTTTACAAGTACATAAACAAGGGCTTTATTGAACGAATAATTTTATAGCCGAGCGAGCTTGCGAGAGAGGCTATAAAATGATGAGTCCATAAATCCTGTTTATGTACGCGTTATATACATGATTTTATGTATAATAATAAATTGAAAAAATTAAAATTTGATACGATTTTGGCTGACAGCAGTTGCGATGACAAGTAGATGTTTATTTTTTAAACATGTCAAATGAGTTGTCTTGCAACTTGTCAGTGACGTTGGCAATTACTTTATTGACGCGAAACTGTTCTATAATCAGCGTTTTATTGGTCAATCGTACATAAAATGATTTAAACGGCCCTTCAAACAACAAACTGTCACTACCTGTAACGTAACATCATTGGTTCATCCTCACAAAGATGTAAGTAGGTTCACTCTCTTCTAATTTATTGTAACCAAGACTTACCACACATTGTAGATTCCCTGATGATAAAAATAAGTAATAACATTTCCGAAAGCTTGGATCATCTTCAAAGAGTTTTCTTTAAAACCTTTTGCTGCATTCCCCAATAAGTCTAGCTCTAAGTTTATATACATAAGGCGACATATGGTAGGTGAATTTTATTTAAACCAGTATAACTATCCACTTTGATCTTAGCGCTATGATACAGGTATGGTCAATATCATTCATAATCACAAGAATCCACGTGTTTCGCTCGGCACAATAGAGATTCATTTGTTAATAAGTTAATTAAAGTAAATAAGATAGAATCTCACCTATTACATTTGACTAGTTTAAACTTTTTCTTTCTGATCTAATCTGGCCAATACTGGAGGACATAATCTGGATGCTTATTGTCGACAACCCTACTGTCTATCTATATTGTAGCAAAATATAGGAAACAACGTGTAGAAACGAATAGGTATTTTGAAGGTTTAGAAAATATTTTTACAATTTCACGTAATCAATTCTGAATTAACAAACCAAAAAATATATAATTTTATCCATACATATTTGAATTAAAATGAAATATATGTCAACATTTAAAATTGTCCATTAGAGAATTTAATGTAATTAATACAATTTTAATTAAACAACATTGTTATTCCTGACTCGATATACTGGGTGATTTAAAATTTAAATGTAGATGTGAGTTTTAATAAGTAAGACCGCGCTTTGATATATCTAAATACAGATCAAAAAAGTTTTGAGCAAAATGTTTAGTTTCTTGAATAAGATTATTAATATCTGGTCACCGAGCTTCGCTCTTAATATTCAAATCTACATTTTTAAGCAGCCCAATGAGTATATAATTTAAGTATATTTATAACATGACAAATTATTAATTAATTAACTCGCGAAAATCACGGAGTGGGCGACATCTACTTGAACTACTGATAGGGAGATAAATAAAAAGTTGATTGGCGATTGGCTTGAAAGTAGGCGGGAAAATTAAAAAAGCTGTCAGTGTTAATTTTCAATTGGCTGCAGCTGTTGTTGACGTTTATCAACTGCTTGTCACAGAGGTTAGTTAAATGCATTAAAGTTGCCTAGTTTCTGGGGATTTCACCCTTTTAGGGCAACTTCTACTGACGCTTGATCTTCGCGAATTGTCACGGTGGACAGGCCCCGTTTCCGGGACGTGCAACAGCAGCGTGTAGGGCACACGTCCCGTCAACAGAAGATCGCTCAGCTCACTCTATTTATCACTATATAAGAAAAACTCTATGTTCAATTGATTTTATTATTTTTTGATCTGCAGTGAAGGAAAATTATAGGTCTGATATTCATACTTGGGTAAAAACCTCCACAAATACCTGTGACCAGACTCTCGAGGTGTGGCAGATATTGATATCATATTTTTTCAAAAATTCTTTCTCTCTCTCTCTCTCTCTGATCATGAAAACTTAAATATTAAAACTGTCCGCATAATAAAATAGTAGCCGTAAGGGGTAGTCTCACATTATCGGGGAAGGGAAGACAGGTGTCCATTTTAACAGTGTTACTCAATGTTCCTATAAATATTTACCTAAACCCATGATTTCTGAAATTGAATTGGCAACGTTGTATTTTCAACTTTGAATTAATAAGATGGCTGTCATTTGACAAGCAAATTATTTATGTCCGTCAAATGAACCTTTCCTTTTTTATATAAAGCGACAAATTTAAAATTGAATTCTTTCTGATTAAAACGCCAGAAATTAAATAAAGTCAAACCTTTTTACTACTATACTATACAGAAGAAAGGAGTGCAGTATTTAATTTGCAGAACGTAGTACAGGTTCAAGAGGTAGAAATTTTATTTTTACCTCATCCTTCAATGCTTATTTGTAGTTAAAATTTAAATTTTAATACATCTGATCGGCCTAATATAGTTTTTGTCTAGATTCTTGTTTCCATGGTTTTTACTGTAATAAATTTGTTCTTTTGACAGATAAGTCAGACTTTATTTATTCATAGCCGTATCGTATGTATTTTAATTGATTCAGAATTTTGTATTAATATATATTTCAAAATGGCTTCATTCTAAAAATATTATCAGTCCTCCTAAATCCTTGAAGGCAGAATTATTAGTAATAGCAAGGCAACATAAAAACAAATTCAAAAAATATATTATGGATGAGATGGCCAGAGAAAAAGGAATTAAAATTCTCAGATTTCCTCCGAACCACGCAGAGTTAAATTCCATTGAACTGATCTGGTCTCAATTATTAAAAGGTTATGTTTCTCAAAACAATAAAACATTTAAATTTCCTGATGTGCGAAATTTGTTTTTGAAGGCAGTTTCAGATGTAAATAGAGAACATTGGGGAAAATGCATTGATCATGTTAAAAATGTGGAAAATTCATTTAGGAAAGTGGATATATCAATGGATAATTTAATAGAACCGATAATAATAAACCTCAGAAAAGACAATTATAGTGATACCAGTAGTTTTAGTGAAGACAGTGACTTTTAAAGATAGTTCTTGAACTAACTTTTTTTTTAATCTTTGAGTTTAGGTAAGTACTGAAGCGTTACTTTTAATGCCAAGAGATTTAACTTAATCCCAACATATAATCCTCCTTGTTATTTATTGGTTAAATTTAATTCGTTCAATGTTAAAGTGTCGGATGCATAAAGTTTATTTTTATTTTTTGTAAATAATATAACAAAATTTAATCTACGAAGTGCGTATATATATTTTATATGCTGTGACCTTATTTATATTATAGAAACTTATTTTGCAAAGTACGCCTATGGAATGTGACGTTATATCCCCACTTTGACTGTACTCATCTATCCTTTATAGTATCTATTACTATAGAAACAAGTTATTATTATGTGCCGTTGCTAGGAAATAAAACTAAAAGCTTAACTTTTCTTGTAAATATCTCGGAAGATCGAATTTTCACAGACATGAGACCTACATTTTTCGCCGATTTAGATAGGAATTAGTCTACCCTGAAAGTTTCATTGAATTCTGACGAGTGGATTTCGAGATCCTCTGGACACACACACATACAAACCTTGCTCGTTTAGTAGTATTTGATAGCAACAAGCCTAGTGGCCCAAGGTTCCATTACCTCTGATCGTTTGCATAGGCAACGCTTTTACAACATACTGGTATAGAAATAATCAACTGGTATAAACATATTCTATTAGAGACAGTACACAAAAGCCGGAAAAATAAATTGTTTTAGTAGTTACAGAAATAAATCATTTATTTCATATTTAGCGCACATACTAAACAATTTATTTAAATAAATAACTTAATCAACTTTATTTATGCATTTAGATACAAAAAAATGCAAATAATTCATTAGCGACCCGCGTACACAACAAATCACAATTACAAATTTTTTCCACCGCTTTAATTATTCACCCTGTTTACAAATTTAAATTGAATATTTTAAGCGTCAGTTAACATTTCCATAATAAATACATTTTTCCATTTATCCCTTATCAACACAACGAATATGGTCATCGATAGATTCTGACAATATTCCAGTTCGTGTTTCAATCCATTTGGAAAATTAATAAAATGTACACCGCAATAAATTGACAGATTTATATGTCAATTTTAGCAATTTATGTTCCATATCGTCAGGCAGGCCACGAATTGGGGAAATCGACGTTATTAATGAAAAAGTCGACATAGAGGGTGATGTTTTATTTAAAGATAAAATTAATTATAAAAGGTCAATTTTACATCAATAGTTCATCAACCGCAGGCTTTACCCTTTCATTGTTGGTAAATCTTTCACCACCCAGCCATTTTTTCAAGTTAGAAAAAGTAATACGAGGGAGTAAATGTGGCGAAAACGAAGTAATTCGATCTTTTGGTAATTTATTGACATTAACATATGTGTGAACTGGCGTACCCCGAATTTTCTTTTTCGCCAGGTATGCCTGGAAGGCCCCATGCCCACTTTCTATTTACCCATAGAGTGATATCTGGAATTAGCTTCTTTCTACTATTTCCTGTCACATTTCTAAAAGTTCAACCCTCTTTCTTCTGCTGCGTATAGCATATTACCAGAACGTAAGAGGCCTTCGAACAAAACTATCTCAACTATATCTTAATGTTACAAATTGTTCTTACGATGTCATTATTCTTTCTGAAACATGGCTCACAGCTGAAATCAACGATGCCGAACTTGGTCTCAATGGTTACAACATTTACAGACAGGATCGTACACCCCAGTCCAGCATTTTCAGTAGAGGTGGTGGCGTTTTAATAGCCGTTAGGAAATCGTTGTTCTCGAGTATTATCAACTCTAACCCTTTAATTGAGCAACTGTTCATTCAATTTGACCACGGAAATTGCAAACTTATTTTAGGAGCCGTATACATTCCTCCTAAATCTCATCCTAATCTATACCAACTTCACCATGATCAACTCTCAATATTAAACGAGCATCATCCAGACAGACAATTTTACATATTTGGTGATTATAATCTACCTACAGCAATATGGGATATTGAAGACTTCTGTTCTTCAGCTTCAGCTCAACCTAGCTCGTCATTATTGGAAGAAGGTGCTATCGAAATCGTCTCTAATATATGTGCGTTTCACAATCTTTTCCAGTCCAACAAAGTGTTCAATCAAAGGGGAGTTATCCTTGACCTTGTTTTGTCCCCAGTGGAACTTACAGTGATGACAGCCATAGACATTTTGATCCCGCCAGATGGTCATCATCCTCCTCTTGAAACTACATTACAATGTAAGACGAACTCAAGTGCTGCTCCATGGGATGAGTATTATTATGATTTTCGCCATGCCAATTTTAAGGGTATACTCCAATGTTTGGAAGCAATGGATTGGGATGGGCTTCTTCAAGGGAAGGACCTTTCAGAAATGATTTTTACTTTTTATTCGGTAATTGAGTTATTTGTTCCCTTAAAGAAATCTGTTATAAAAAGATTCCCGCATTGGTATTCTTTTCAACTTAGACGCTTGGTCAACGATAAAAAGGTTGCAGACAGAATTTATAAACAAAACAGGACTCTCCAAAATTATGAAATATTTAGTCAGTTAAGATCACAATGCAAAATTACATCTAAAGAATGCTATTTAGATTACATACATTCTGTTGAAACATCTGTTAAAAGCAACGTAAAAACCTTTTGGAATTTTGTAAGTACTAAGAGATCCTATAATACCATGCCTGACAATATGATTCTTGATAACTCTTCTGCTTCTTCCGGCGGTGAAGTATCAAATCTATTTGCCAAGCATTTTTCATCAGTTTACACTTCTCAAAATCTAAATTTAAACTTAAACAATATTGAAATCGAGTCAAAACTTAATGTCTCCTCTTACCACATTCCTATTTCAAAGATTTATGAGAAATTATCTAATCTTGATGTTAAGAAAGGTCCAGGTCCAGACATTATCCCTCCCATCCTACTTAGAAATTGCAGCTTTGTATTGTCTCGCCCTCTCTTCTACATTTTTAATAAATCTATCGACACAGGAGAGTTCCCTGATTATTGGAAACTTTCTTATGTCACCCCAATATACAAATCGGGTAGCAAGTCAGACATCAAAAATTACCGACCCATATCTATTCTCAGTACTATACCTAAGGTATTTGAGAACATTATAACAGATTTCCTTACCTATGACTGCTCTGGCATTATAACTGAACAACAATACGGTTTTTGTGCTGGGAAATCGACTGAATTAAATTTAGTTACCTATGTCGACTTCCTGTCAGAAGCTTTGGAGAAGGGTTGCCAGATTGATTCTGTGTATACTGATTTTTCTAAGGCTTTTGACAGAGTCAACCATAATGTCTTACTTCAAAAGCTTGATAAATATGGTGTAAGTGGGGTTTTACTGCAATGGGTTAGTAGCTATTTAACGAACAGGACTCAAATGGTTAGAGTAAATCATCACTATTCTAATTTAATTCAGGTAACATCAGGTGTTCCTCAAGGGTCACACCTCGGTCCCTTACTTTTTAACTTATTTATTAATGACATCATTCATTGTTTCCGGCATGGCAAAGCACTATTATTTGCTGATGATCTAAAAGTTTTCCAAACTGTTAAAACCATTTACGATGCCCTCAGCCTTCAGTCTGACCTTGACAACCTGTCCAACTGGTGTTCCCTAAATGGCATGGACTTGAATGCTGTAAAGTGCCACATCATGCGTTTTTATCGATCACAAGTACCTACTACTTTTCATTATAACTTAAATAGTCAGATCTTGGAGTCTGTTAATCGAATCAAAGACCTTGGAGTTATTCTAGATCCCACTTTAAGCTTTAACCAACACATACCTACGGCTATCCATAAATCAATGAAAATGTTAGGTTTTATCAAAAGGCTAACCCACGATTTCACTGACACTACTGCAATTAAAGTCCTATATTGTTCACTAGTCAGACCCCACCTAGATTATTGTTCCTCTGTCTGGTCTCCACATTATATCACCTATAGCAGGAACATTGAGAAAATACAACATAATTTTCTGAGATACATAGCTTATAAACTGGGTGCCCCCAGTGATTATGAATCGATAGAGCTTTTTCTTAGCATCCCCTCCTTAGAAACTAGGAGAAAACAGAGAGACCTCACATTACTTTTTAATATTATCAATGGCAGATGCAGCTGTAGTGAACTTCTATCAAAAATAAATATTCTTGTTCCAACCCGCACAACTCGACAGCAACAAACTTTTCATGTACCTTTGTATCGTTTAAACCAAGCGTTTAATAGCTGCATCCCAAGAATGTTAAGACTAGCCAATACTCACAGTAATCTTGAGATGTTTAACTCCTCCCTTCATCATTTTAAAACTCAATTACTGAATACAGAGCTTTAACGTTTAATGTTTTAATGAACCTTTTTTGTCGTGTCCTTTATATTACCTGCTTATTTTTATTTTTACTATGTATGACAAGTGATTATGCCACTTTTATATGTTCTTTGTTCGTATACTTTTTAAATTGTAATCTTTATCTTAAATGGGCTTGCCCGTAAATAAATAAATAAATAAATAATTGACTGCACTACAGAACATACTATGCGCCTGCCCATGTTTGACGGTATTCTGCTAATACTAGCCAGTGCCTTAGTAGTTTTCTAAGCTGTCTTGCTTATATGTTGTTCCATACTCGTATTTCTGTCAAAATATACACCGAGCTATTTAGATGCATCTTGGCTATTTATCTGCGTCTCTCTCACATTGATAGTGACGCTTTTCCTTCCTTCCACTTGCTGAACCACCTCCATTTTTATGTGATCAGTTTTTTCTTGTGTGTTAATGTCTTTCAGGACTTCATTTGCTATCGTCTCTAGGTCCTTGACGTATCTTGCATTCACTAGGATTGCCAGATCATCAGCGTATCCATCAGTTTTAGGCCCTGTCACTGACCCTTGTGGAACGCCGCAATTGATAATCATCCCTTCTTTTTCACTATTAGAAGTTTATCCTTTATATAACTCGCCATATACACATAAGGGTGCCCTGTATAATTATTAACATGAAAATTACTACTTCAAAGATCTTAAAAATATTGGTTTCTCGTTTACGTTATGAAATTCAGAACACACACTCTTACGCCCTATATCGGAAATTTATATAATCATTTAATTTCCTATTGTCGGTTGATTTACTGTCATTACACAAGAAATGTACCCCATTTTGAAAGGATCCCGCTGGATTGCTAACTTAATAAGGTCGCAGTTATCGAACGATACAAATCTACAATGTAATATATTCTTGAACGAAAATTGGTTTCAGATAAAAAAAATGGAATGTTTTCGTTAGGTATTGGTCGTGGAAAAGTATATCAAAAGGAATAGAACTTTATACCGGATGGCACAAATTAGTTTCGGATTTTTTTTTGTTTTATTTTGAATTAGCTTGTCTCAGTTATGTTTATTTTGTGATTATTATATATTTATTTGATTTGATGTCAAATCTGCGACGTAATTACTCACAATTATTTTATAAGTTTTAGATAACTGAGCATGGGATTTACTTTTCATGATCGTGGGTCAGTTTTTCAAGAATCAAATATTTTTAGGTTATATTAGTGGATAAGGGCGCCAGTAAATTCTCTTTGAGTAAATTGAATGTTAAACTGAAAAATAAATTTACAGTCAGGAGAATTTACAGAAACTGACTGTAGGAAATGACATAACCAAAGAGAATTTATTTTAACCAGTTGTAGTTAGTAAAAATAAGAATCTTTAGTTAAAAAACTAGAGCATATTATTTAAATTTAAATCTCACAAATTGGAAGGTCACAATCAAAAACAGTTTATTATAACCTTGTTATTACTTTACTATCTACACTTATCTGGGATTTCGGTGAATCTCCATTCGCGATGTATTTCACTTATTTCGTTAGAGAACTCTATAAATGATAAATCTGAAGTTCATCCTTTTGAACACAGAGGGCGTTAACGTAGTTAATAATTTAAATATAATTAATATTATAATTTATTATAAAAATAGGCAAAAAACATGTAGACATGTTACAAATCATGCAGACAAAAAGTTGTCAAAATATTTAACCTCGATTGATCATTAGTCAAACGCAAATATGACGGGCTACGGGCTTCCGTAAAGGCAGGTCCACTACAGATGCAATATTTATCATGAAGCAAATTAAGGAAAAGGCAATAGAGTACAACACACCCGCTTATATGTGCTTTATAGACTTAACTAAAGCATTTGATAAAGTCAGACTTGAAGACATACTACGGATTCTCATGGAGAAAGGCACACCGGCCAACATGCTAAAGGTTATTAAAAACTTAAACTCAAATTGCACAACAAAAATCAAAACAGGCGGAGACACCACCGGAAATATTCCCACGCCAGGAGGAATAAGACAGGGTGACAGCCTTAGTCCCTTGCTGTTTAATATATTAATGGACAGAATGATAGAAGAAGTAGAAACACTAAGGTTAGGATACAGAATCGGCAATAGCAGAGTGGGCATAGTGTGCTATGCAGATGATGCTGCCCTAATCACGGAAAATGAGGATGACCTGCAAAGAGAGCTTTTTAGGTTCTACCAAGTTAGTCGACAGCTTAACATGAATATATCTATTGAAAAGACCAAAACCATCACAATTTCTAAAGACCCAATTAGATGCAAACTCGTAGTAGAAAATAAACCAATAGAACAATTATCACAGTTTAGATACCTTGGTGTAGATCTTTCAAGTTGCCATGACCCAGTTAAGGACCTCAGAAGCCTAATTAACAAGGCAGCAATTACCTCAGGATGTTTGAGAGATGTGATATGGGATAACCGATACATGGGACTGGACAGTAAGATCAAGATCTATAAAACTTGCGTTAGACCTATAATGACCTATGGTATAGAAGCTCGAGAAGACACCAGTAAAACGAAGAAAATGCTGCGGGTCGCCGAAATGAAAACATTAAGAGCTATAGTGGGCATCACAAGGAGGGACCGAATACGAAACACCGATACCAGAGAGCATTGCGGTATCCAGGATATAGTAAGGTGGGGAAGGCAACGAAGAAGACAATGGTACAATCACGTTAGAAGAATGGAGGAACACCGACTACCGAAGATCGTGTTAGAAGGAAACCCTATAGGCAGGCGTCCACTGGGAAGACCACCAAAAAGATGGAGAGATAGCTGGCAGTCTACCTCTCAAGAAATTTTACGGCAGGCTCGAAATTAACAGATCAACAGATCTATAAAAAGAAAAAGAAGAAGAAGAAGAAATATGAAACAACGCAATTTGTTCCCAATGATTCTGCAGGCTCCTCTTGCATTTGACTCTATTATATTTCGAATTATGCCTCTAATAGATATTTTTTTAATAAATATAAGAGACTGTAAAATGGTTGCACATAAAACAAAATAAATCAACAAAAAGATCAAACTAATAACATTTTTGGACACCAACAGACTGTTTATAACGAGTTCATAAACATTTGAAACGTCAGTTTCAAATATTGTGTAGGTAAACATGCGCCTTTTATTAAAGGTCCATTTTAAAAAATGCCAGTGAAATTTATTGAATAAAACGTTGCTAGGTGTAATTAAAATTTGCAAACTAGAAATTTACAAAAGTCGGAAATAAAATTTCTACTTTTCCAATGACTATGTTAATACAACAACCTGATATGGTGTAATTACTACAAAATGTATACTCTGGATCAAAGAGCAGTAGAGTAAAAGTATGGACATAACGTCACATTTCATAGGCGTACTTCGCAAAATAAAAATAAAGCAATAAATAACACTTAGGATTATATGATGTTAATGGGATTAAACTTTTTTAATCTCTTGGCATTGTTGATTTGGGTGTCACTTTTGACTCCAAACTTTCGTTCGTTCCTCATATTGAGGCTGCTTATTCGTCTGCTAACAAAATGTATGGTTTCTTAGCTCGAAACTCGCGTGACTTCACTGATCAGGATACTTTAAAGGTGCTGTACTATGCCTATGTTAGATCTAAAATTGAGTACGCGGATGTTATCTGGAGTCCATTTTATGACGTACACATTCAGAAACTTGAATCAGTTCAACGGAGATTTCTGAAGCTTCTTTCTTTCAAAATGGACGCTATTTATCCTCCTACTGGAGTTCTTAATAGTACGCTTCAAATGAGACATTGTGTGGATAGCTTAAGTTCTCGTCGTGACTGTCACCTATTGATATTCTTGTTTAAACTCGTAAATAATAAAATCAGCGACCCCAATTTTCTTCAAAAACTGAGGTTTAATATCCCGAGATTAGCTTCTAGAGTTGACAATACATTTTACCTTCCTACCCCTCGAACAAATATTTTAAAATTTTCGCCACTTTACAGGATGTGTTCAATTTGTAATACTGTAAATTACCAGCTTGATATTTTCCACTGTCGTATATCTGCGATTAATGCATTTTTCTTTGAAAAATGATATTCTTGTTAAATAATATACGTGTATTCCTGTTCTGTAGTTGGGTTTGTCCTGTTTGAACAGTGTAACAATAAATAAATAAATAAATAAATAAATAAAACATAATAAAAAGTTCAAGAACTATCTTTAAAAGTCACTGTCTTCACTAAAACTACTGGTATCATTATCATTGTCTTTTCTGAGGTTTATTATTATTATATTGTCTATTAAGTTTTCCATTGCTATATCTACTTTCCAAAATGGTTTTTCTGACTCAACTTCATATTTACTGGGCTGCTTTTGGGATAGTCTTTCTTGTGGAGGATTCTTCGGTAAAGGTGGTACTCTTGGTAATTGAACATTATCAGAGGAACTAGATAAGTCATCTGAACTTAATTTTCTAGACCACTGACTAGATCTTTTTCCTCTGCCCTCTTCACCAGATGTGGCACATGAGAAGTTTGATTTAACTTCTAGTTTTTTCAACTCAGATACTGTTTTCTGATAATCATATAAAAAATATTGTAAATTAAATATTGGTCACTGTATACATTTCCATATAAAAAGTAAAACATGAACTAAACTTACTCGTTTTGTATTTTACAGATATCAGAATCTCCTAAGGATATGTCCTTTATTATTTTACAGCTGTGGAATGTAATTTCCACAAAATTGTCTACACCGGACTAACACCCTTAAGTGTTTTTATCTGGAGCAGAGAAAAACAATGATCGACTCCCAAACGTATAGACGTTTATTTTAAAAAAATTTTAATTCTAAAAAATTCAGTGAATTACAAAACTCATCCATCTACATTCACCAATTATGTATTTTCGAATTATAACTACTCTAATGCATAAATAAACAGGCTGAATGATATAAACGATGTTACCACATTATTAAAATTGAGGTAAAAGTAGATTTAGATTCGTTAACACATGGATAGTTATGTGGGAAAGGCTATATATAGATTAAAATGAGCTATGATTTCATTAAAATTATAGGAGAATGGTGTGTAACAAATACTTTTTTTTTAAATAGACTCTTTGAAATGTAATTTAACGTTTAGGAAAGAGCAGCTTCAATGGACAGTATTCATTGACCATTAAACAGTATACAATAAAAGTACAAAACAGTCACTATTAGCCAAAAGCGCAACATCGTATGTCAAATGGCACTTATAAATGGCGTAATACGTAGTTTTGATTATTTTAATTGTAAGACAATGTCTAATTGGCCTAAGAACAAGGAGGATAGTTTCAAGTACAATATTTTCACAAGCACGGAATTTTCAGTGATTTTTGTTAAAGTTAAAAGTTCAAGTTTATTAGAAGCAAACAATTTTCTACAGTTTTAATACAAGTAACTTTATTAATTCGTTGTGGCAAATCATTGATGTAAATTAGTAATACTGAAGAGCCCAATACTGAGCCCTGTGGTGAACGCTTTAGAGTTTTAGAGTTTAGTAAATAAAAAAAAATAAATTAACACATTCATATATTCGGACGTTGAGGTGACATCCGGTATGTAACAATGAAAAGGTTATATATTTTCTAGAGATGATTTTATTTAAATGGGATTTCTTTATCTGTCTACCTACCCACTTCCCTTTTGGATAGGCAGTAAAATCTTTTTATCCACGGATAGAGAGAAAAAAGAGGGAATCGATTGATAGATATTGACGTCATTTGTGGTTTAATTTCATTGAAATTTTTATTATTCCCCACTTTCTCGAGAACATTTTTGAGCAATTTAATGTTTTTAGAGAGAAAAACATTGATTTTAAATATTTTAATATTTCTTGTAATTTTTAGATGTGCTGCCATCTATGATTAGAAGAGAGTATTGACAATTATTAAAAGCAAAAAATTCCCGGTGTATTGGGGTTGCATACACAATTTGCATTGTGTGTTGCAAAGCTTTTATTTGACTGATTCCAGTCAAAATGTCACTCTCTTCTTTCGTATCCCTTTCAGAGATTAATACAAAGTTAGAAAACGAGTAAGGAATTTAATTTATCAGATTCGACATCCTAAGACCGGTTTCTGCCTTTCGGCTTCGTCAGTTAGGCTTTTCGAATCCAATAAATAAAATTCCAAACTCGTACAAGTCAGTAGCTATATCCGCTATAAGATAAAATTTTTAGATGTGCTGCCATCTATGATTAGAAGAGAGTATTGACAATTATTAAAAGCAAAAAATTCCCGGTGTATTGGGGTTGCATACACAATTTGCATTGTGTGTTGCAAAGCTTTTATTTGACTGATTCTAGTCAAAATGTCACTCTGTTCTTTCGTATCCCTTTCAGAGATTAATACAGTGACATTTTGACTAGAATCAGTCAAATAAAAGCTTTGCAACACACAATGCAAATTGTGTATGCAACCCCAATACACCGGGAATTTTTTGCTTTTAATAATTGTCAATACTCTCTTCTAATCATAGATGGCAGCACATCTAAAAATTTTATCTTATAGCGGACTTGTACGAGTTTGGAATTTTATTTATTGGATTCGAAAAGCCTAACTGACGAAGCCGAAAGGCAGAAACCGGTCTTAGGATGTCGAATCTGATAAATTAAATTCCTTACTCGTTTTCTTTCTTGTAATTGTTTCGACTTTACTGCAAGTTTAAATCAGAGAAAGAAATAAATTACACAAAAATATTGAAAATAGTTTGAATTCAATTGTTTTTTTCGATCTAGGTCTAAGTTTCGTGTCTGACTCTTTAGTGTTTTGACTGGTTTGTCCCCTATCGCTCTCTATATTTTCTGATTTTCTGATTGTGTTCTCAGATATTTTTACTTGTCCAAGTATATCAGCTAATGCCATTATTTTAGTTATTTTTAATTTTTTTATTCTGTTTTCGACACTTCATTACTTTCGTTCCATTATAGGTTTGTTCCAACATAACACAAAACCAGTTTACGTACGGTCGTGATTTTGCGCAGTCTAGTTTTGGTGACACCGATTCTAGTCTGCGCAGAATCACGACCGTACGAAAACTGGTTTTGTGTTATGTTGGAACAAACTTATAGTTTCATTAGTCACGTCAATGTTTTCTAAAATCTAATGTTGAAATTCATTTTATACTAATTTATATTTAAAGGACCTTAAAACCTTCAACATTACCCCACGTTATTAAAAATTACTCAGACCTTGTTAGTTAATTACTAAATTAAAAATTGCTCCAGATTCTTTCCCAGTTTCTTTAGACGTTTCCAATTATATTTCCTGATGATTTGTTAGTTCTTACAAAATCTCGAAGATTTTAAAACATAATATTAACACTGCCTTAAAGACTGTAACACAACTCCATTAACCGATATACTTTTTAAAGTGTGATAATAATTGCTCTGTCGAAGAAAAAATTCATATCTTGCACAGAAAACATCCGAATTATACGAATTTCAGTGTGTTTTGGGTTGCTTAACCTGGATATGATGGCCAAATGAGCCCCAGGAACGTCATCACCTTGAGTTCCCTGTTAACGCATCAAAAATCTATCAAATTTCTTTACCCAAGCGTTTTTCGGGTCTCTCGTCCCAAATGACGTTAGACAGTTTGATAAGAAACTTTCAGTAAAACTCCAGGAGATGACGTTTTAGCCCCAGGTCCTCCGGAGGTCAATGTTTTTCTAATTTGTACGTTCGGTTAACATCAAATTCTCATAATCTATGTGAGAAACGCCCATAGATCTCTCTTTAATTAATATATTTATAGGTTCACGAACGTTTAAAACGATAAATCAAAGGGGTGCCTTGAAAGCCGATGGCGACATTCGATTGAATTGTCCCATAAAGCGGCCTGCTTGTCATAACAATGTACATACGTTCACAAAACCAACCTGCTAATTACTGATGTTTAGAGCTATCAATACAAGAACGTACATCATCATACGTTAGTTGTCGATGACACACATTCGGTGTTATGGACCGAATTCAAATCGGAGTTCATTCAAAGATAAACATAATCCATAATCATAGTGGTTCTAAAGGGAATTTACACGGAACTGTTTAAAGGGGCAATTTAATTTATTTTTTCTACGCCCACGTCTGTAAACGTTAAAAATCGTACTGTCAACATTCCTTGTAAATGACATTTAACAATAACATGAACGTAATGAGATCTTTATTTGGACTATTTACATAAATTTAGTCAATTGAAAAAAAAAACTTTTAGCATTAGCGAGATATATTTTGAATTAAAAGAGTGATGTCCCTAAATGTCGGCAACACATTATACAATTTTTCTATAGAAATAAACGTCATGTTATTTTTTATATTGTCACAAAATATTGTATCCGAAGATTTTCTTAACTTTACCTACGAATATGTCTGAAAGTGAAAGTGATGAAATTATGAGCACTCCACCGGAGATTTTAGAAAAAGCTCAAGTTGCCACACATAATTTGTTACCGCTAAAATCTAAAGAAAGGTACGAAATTACCTATCGAAAATTTATGGATTGGCGACACAAGAATAAGGTTAAATCCTTTTCGGAGAATGTTAACATAGCAGATTATCCAAAACTAATGGCCCTACTGAAGCGGAAATCGGATGGATTTAGAAGTAAAAAAAGCGAAAATCCTTTCTCCAGAACAAATTAATAAGTTTCTGAAAGATGCCCCAGACGATAATCATTTATTGTCAAAGGTAACGAATTAAAATATTGTGTAATTATCATCACACAAAAATAAGTTTTTCTTTTCAGGTTATCCTCATTATGAGTGGGCGTAGAAAAAGTATAGTACGTTACTCGAGTTGTAAATCCATTACACACTCGTAAAATGTACGCACTCGCCGCTGCGCGGCTTCGATTGTAAACTTTTTCACTTCGTGCGTAATGGGTTACTTACCACTCTTGTTACTTAATATACTATTACGTTAAATTTAATAGTTAAGTAAAAATGATTTATTGAAAGAGTAACACACATTTTGGCCATTGGAGAATTTTTACCCAATATTTATTTATTTACTACACTATTCTACAGAGAAGATGTTGAATAATAACGGACCCAGATTGGATCCTTGGGGAACGCCGGACGTAGCTAGATATTCGACAGACTTTACACCACATGGAGATATTGTTTTTTACATCAAGAAGCTCTTGCGTCAAAAGCTTTACCTCCTGAAATGGACTCTGTTATCATTAAAGTTGTAAATTCCATTAAAGGAAAAGCTTTGCAGACCCGTATTGTTCGAAATCGAACATCTACGCCCATGATGAAAAGGGGAATCAAAATATTCAAGTAAAATAAAATAAAAAATAACAAAGCACGTTCATGTGTTTGTTAGCCTTGAAACAAATTCAGCAGCTATCCAATATCTCACATAGAAACAGTATGACGTAATAAAACCGTTACACCACTTGTTAATTAGGCACGCGGCTTTGCCGAAAGCAATCAGAAAAACCGCCCACAGATAACAATATCGGATTACGAGCCATTGCTGCCGGTAAAAAAACAAATATCAAAAAGACCGCGAGCGACGCGTTGCGATTGACTAGAACAACCGTTAGAAATTAAATAAGAAAGATAGCAACACATAAACAGAGATGGACTTATCCAAAGCTTGGTATCGAAAACTTCCAGTTTCAAATTCAGTAGAACCTTTTTTCTCCGAGTGAATAGGTCGGTGGACCTTTTACTCGTAATTAAATTCAGTAGAACATTTTCTCTCCTAGTGAATAGGTCGGTGGACCGTTTACTAGTTCAAGAATTCAGTAGCGTATTGTCTCTCCTGAAGAGTCGTTTAGGCGGCCTTCAGTATTTAAGCGGCACATTCGTGTCCACCATAAAAAACTTGCACAATTCACAAATGCATACATACTAATAACCAAATTTCACTGAGCAGTTATTAATTTTTGTCATTGTTAAAAATTGTTACCTGTAGAGACATTGGAGAGTTCACACGTCTCGCCGGCCTCTTGTGCTCGCATCTAGAAATTAATCAATGGTTCGTACTCGGGCTGCCAGATCGTATAATTGGATACAAAACGTGTATAATTTGGTAATCTTATGTATCCTATTTGTATAATGGATAGTCTTGTATAATTGGATACAAAACTGATAACTCAGATATAAATTTTTTCTTCCACATTTAATTTTTTGTACTTCCAAGAATAAGGGTCACTTTCACTTGCGTTGAAGTTTCTTGTTGCAAGTTTTATTTAACGTTTTTTTAACCTAAATTCTTTCTAATACTTATAGTACAAGTTATGGTGTAAAGTCAGATCTGAACCTTCGTTTATTTAGGTAAGAACTAAAGAGGTCAAGGAGAGCATCTGAAAGACCAAACAGAGAGAGTTTGTGAAGTAAAATCCCATGGTCAAGTCTGTCGAAGGCTTTAGAGAAATCTGTATAAATTACGTGTGTTTGGGATCGCCTCTCGATACTTTCAGCAATGTACTGCGTTACTGTGACTAAGTTAGTGACTACCTTTCATGAAACCGTGTTGACTAGGAGATATTGCTTTATTAACGCTAGAAGGTTTTTTCTAAAAGCATTTCAAATACCTTGCAGAAGATGCATATGATGATTATTGGGCGATAGTTTTTGTTCGAAATCTAACATTTTTAACTACGCCCATGGCAGCAAGAGAAATAAAATAACCGAACCTCGCGCATAGCAACAGTGTAAGCACACATAGTAAATCAAGGCCAGAGCACAGCTAAGAACCCGGAAGTAATTAATAGTCCATATAAACATCAATAGTTAAAAACCGCCTTATCGGCTACCTCTTTATCGGCTGCCGCCTTTAGATGCTCCACGGCCAGGGGCAAGATTGGCAGTTGCATAAAAAAAAGGATATCAATAGCGCCGAAAACACGTACCCGTGATTGGCCAAGGAAGAATATCGGCGGACCACACGCGACTAGAATAAATTAAATCAAATCAGTAGAACTTCTATCTCCGGGGAAACAGGTCGCACTCAGACTGTTTCTTACGTAATAAATCCCTCAATCTCAACTTATATAAATTACATACTACTACATACGCACTTACGTTTCACAGTTCATAAATTTTTGAGCAATTGCAAACCTAGTTTTGAGTTTGTTATATTCTTTGTTTTTTCTTTGTAAAGTGTTTTTGTTTTACGTTATCGTTAATACACAAAATCCAAGTACTCAGAGTATAACTTCACTACAACCTAAATACGTATACAGTCCACATCAAAACTCTCTGCCAACTTAATCTACAATAAGTTGGGACAGGCACATCTACAGGGTGTGGCCTAATAAGTTTGGGTCTCCAAATTTGACATTATTTGGAACTTCCCAAAACAGTTTTTAATTGAACACTCTGTATAGAAAGTATTCATTCATATAACACTAGAGCTGCATATTCAATAAATTTTTATTTACATTATTATTAACTATAGAAGATCTTTTTTTATATTTTATATAAATAAAAAAAAAATTTCTTTGTCCCTTTTCAAAAACTCATGTTCTCTAATCCGGTTAAAACAACCCATTTGTCATTTCTCACTGTCCATTTAGAAATCCCCACTGTGTCTAAACGGCTACTAATATGTTATCTCAAACATGCGGATGCTTCTCACCTCACTGGGCAAGATAAATTTCCTCCGCGAGGTTGTTCCCCTAGGACCTAGAGAAAGGTAGTGCATCAATCATGCTCACTGTTTTTCGACCATTTCTTTTCTTATATAACATTTTTCTCGGAATATCTTAACTCGCCGTCAGGTCTCTTGAATTTCCAAGTTTATTTGCTTAAACGCTACGAGGGTATACATTTTTTTTATGTAGCTTTATATATTTGTTTTCTCGACGGAAAAGAGATACGTTATTCGGACTCAGAATAAAAAAACCAAGTTATTTACGGCTGCTTATTTATTATAAATAGCTGTAATCCGTGAGAATTCAAAAGCCTTAAATTAATTCTCTTCTTTATTTTAGTCCTGGTGCATCCTTTTTCATTTATACCTACTGTACTGCGCCTGTCAATATTCAAATTATTTTACCGTCTCATATTTGTACTCTTCTCTCTGTATTTGTAGAGTCGGGAAGGTGAGTTAGTCCCACAACACTTAGGCCACATTTGATCCATTGTACATCCTCCCGAGGAAGGTGAACAAGTCACTAGAAGACATCTCCTTTATATCGCACCCTCACATTGACGATAAGTCCGGGCAATCTCATAGGACATGATTGCATAGAGGTGTGTCCACTAACACCATTGTATGGAGATGTTTTGTTAGTTGACAGCGGCCAGTCAGAAATCCTGCTGCTAGAGGTAGGTTTTTCCTGGTCCCAGCTTCCCAGGATCGCCCAGTGTGACCCTGTCAAAACGGCATCCCTTGATTTCATCCCATCTCTTAATTCGCTTTGTTTGGATTATTAATTATGTTTACTGCATGTCTTCCATCATGTCATTTTCTGTTAGTTTAGTTTTCAGACAAAATTCTATAGCTTGTCGTGTTATCCTTTTTCGAATCAGTCAATCAGATAATGTCTACCGCAGCTGTAGACGAAACGTCAGGAAGAAATTCCATTGGACCACGGCTTCAAAGCCCGGAAAACACTTTAGATATTATCCTAGGTTACATACACGCCCATTTCTATAAAATTATATAAATTGTTAGGTTTAGGAAATCGATTAACTAAATTATAAAACATATTATTCTACCCTGGTATTTCGTTTGAGTAAGTGAAACCGTAATAAAAACTTTGTTAACCTTCGCGAGTGTCGACAACAGAGATGAATGTACCCAGAAATTGGGGTGGACCTTTTTCGAGGCGTAGTAGGTGTTGGGAGAAATGGAAGTGTAATGGAAATTTCGAAGCTTTTATAAGATAATTTGTCGCGAATTTGAAAGAACAGACGCGTGTTTTTAAGGCATAATTTACAAGTCTGACTCGGCGAAATGGTTTGTGAGGTGAATTAAGAAGACAGTGGAAGAACATTGAATTATCGGATACAAAGGAATTTGTACGAGAATGTTAGAACTAAATAAAGACATTATTTGTGTATTCTATTGCTTTCCTACGCATTTATAAAATTCAAGAAGGAATGTTACTTACGATAAACAGTTGTGACGGCTATGTAATATTGAAGCACTCCACTCTCATAAAATTCTACCTCATTAACCAACATAATCTCCTTCAAGAGTGATACATTTATTCCAACGCTTCTGTAACACTTCAATTTACCATCTTCCTTTCTTCAACTAGGGGCTGTATTGGTGGTATTCTTGCAATTATACCAGCAGCACCTCTATCGATATGTGTCATGATATCGACAACCCACCATGCCTCCGAGAGCATGTAAAACCCTCGGTCCTGGCTATATAACTGTAGTCATTAAGCAATGTAGAAAGGGGTAGTCATCATAACAACATTTCCTAAAAGTTCGTTGAAACTTTTCTTGTACTGTATATGAATAAGAAAAGTTCAGCGAATTTTACTAATCTTATTACGTCATTTCCGCTCAAAAATAATCTAAAAATGCCCCTTTCAAATTTACAAACTCCATATAATTTTCTTCAACGACATTCCACCATACAGCAGCTCTTCCTTTTAATGTTTTACGTATTAATTTCTTCCAATTTCTCTCTCTACTTTCATTTAATATTTTTTCTATGTCTTTGATGAATCTTACTGGGTGTATTTTTAAATATCCGTAATATGTTAATTCTACCTCAATTCCTTCTCTACCATATATGTGTGATTATCCTTTCTCCACTTGTATTTTCTTTTACATTCTGTTTGATTCTTTCTTCAGCCTGTTATTGTCTTGGTTGTTTCATTATTGGCTCTTCCAATTTCTTAATCATTTCTGCTGATTTCTTAGATACTCCTTTGATTTCATCACTTATTTTGAATCCTTGTTCCGTTTCTTCTTCTATTTTCTTGATTGTTTCACTGTTTCTTTTCATTTATTCTCATTACTTCCTGTCTTACTTCTTTTCTATCTTCCTTGATCTCATTTTTTATATCATACATTCTTTTTGGTATTTGTTCTCTCTCCTTTGTTACTATCTCTATTTTCTGATTGAATTTTTGTCCTTTTGTCATGTCTTCACTCGTAATGTATATTTTAATTTCTAATTGTTCAATACATTGTTTGATTTCTTCTTGTCATTCATTCCCTTTTCTTGTTTTTGTGTCTCTTTATTTTTTTCCTCTTCTTTATCATGTTCATCCTCTGATTCTTCTTCTGCACTAACTGTAGCTTCAACTTTTTCTTCCATGATTATTTCTTGTACGTTCTGTCGATCTGTTCTTTTTGTATATCTCCTTGGCATTGTTCTTCATCTTCTTCGTGTCGTACCACTTCCCTTTGTTTGACGTGTTTATCTCCTCTTATCTCCATTGTCTCTATTTTCGTTATTGCCCCACTTTATTTAAATTAAATTTTACTTTTTAAGTATTATTTATCTTAATTTCTCTCAGTTTGACATTTTAACATCACTAAACACCTGTCACATTTTTTTGAAGTCCCCTAAACATTTTTACGAATCAATTCCCTACTTTCTCATAATCTAGAGTGCATCTATGCCTTACCACAACTTGCACATCACATCTTAATATTCCGTGAATATTCTGAGCAGTTTCTTTGATGCCATTAAAGTGAACTAAAGCCCGAAAAGTACATTTCAGACACGAACATATGAAAACGAAATAAAGCAAATAAAAATAAAGTTTAAAGACAAGACAGATATACATTTTATCATATTTTGCTGTGTTCGGTAGAAGTTTTGCCCGCATGCTTGTTAAAATTATTGGCAAACAGGTATAACTGTTTTGTATTTCGTTGGGTAATTGTAAGAGCAAATATGCTGGCAGTATAGTCTGAGAAGTATGAGAATGCTTGTCGAATTTGTGCTGAACGGTTCGGTGGAAAAGCAAATAATATGTGAATTTTGCTTATTATTTTCGGTTGAACGTATTTTACACTGGAAAGTTTTTTGCTTGAAATACGTTTTGAAGTAAACAATCGGTTATTTCGTTCTTCCTCTTCATTAGCACAATTTATAAAACTAAATAATTAACAAATAAAATGACAAGTAACACATATTTGACTACAAGCAAATAATGCTTGGTTTTAGCATATTTTGAAAATTTTAGATTTATTTTGAGCATGCTTTTGAGGCTCTTACTGCTAATTACCACAGCCAACTAGCATTAACTTCTAACAGGCCATAAAATGTTGCTGTCCCCTGGATATACATTTTTCTTCTTCTTTTAGAGTTCGCCAAACAGCAAAATGATCCTATTTCAGAAACAAGTCTTCTACAACTTGCTCCAGGTGATGGTAGTTCAATGCCTTTATTAAAAAATCATTGGTACATTTTTATATTTACTTTGTTTTTTGATACTTACCTAGTAGAAATTCACATGTAAGATTAATTTTGTCACACTGAACGTATGTCATTTTGCTGGAATTTCGGGATGGCCTTTAATATTTTTTTGTTTGAAAATTGATAAGTTTCAAGTTTAGAATTCATTGCTATGTTGGAAATTATTGAATTTGTCACAATCAGAACTAGAAAACTCATGATTTAGAATCAACTATTATATGAATACTCCAATTGGAAATAAGAATTTTGAAGGTTAGATATTGGAAATATTTACTTCACGTTTCACTAATTTTTACCAACAATTGAAATAGTCTGCTCTGGTGAGTTCATATAAAGCTAGCAGAACATGCGTTTTTTCTTATAAAAAAGCTGCATTAAATTTTTCATTAGGTCAATTAGCATTTAATTAGATTATTAATCTAGTCATGTTTTTTCTGCTGACTTTGCTCTACCAGACCATACCATTATGGTGTCGAGCTGTCCAAAATACATGAGAAATCACTTGTTTGGTGCCAGAGGCACTTTTTTGTATGCCAGTGTTATTTGTGAAAAATTTTTATTTTGAATTTTAACACCCTGTATCTGAAAAATTAATTCGTAAAGATTCATGTTCCTACATCAATTTGTATTCAGTTAAGAGAGCTTTTAGGTGTTGGTCAAGTATCGTAACATAAATTTTCATCCATTCTGAATATTCTCTACTGTTTTAGGAGAGGTTTTTCTCTCTTCAATGTCTTCTGGAATACTTGAACAACGTCTAAAATGAACATATTTTGAAAGTGCTTAAAAACGATACTTATAACAGTGTATAGCAATTTTAATTCTAAACTATTTTTGTAGATAATTTCATGCTTCTCATTAGGGGTGTATAAAGTTGGATTTTGTTATGGGTAGGCGAGTTCAATTATTACGGCATCCACTAATTAACTATCGAATTTATAATTCCACGTTTATGTACATAATTTAGATCATAGGGGATATTAGTACAGCGTAATTAGATCTTTTAGATCCTAGGGGAGAGGGGATTTTAATAATGTGCCCTTTTAATAATCTAGAAATTAGATTTCTCCCTGCAATAGTTTAAAAAACAATTGCATAAACAGTTCGGATGAATCAAAACTGACAGTAATTAGTACATCTAGTGCTATAGCCTCTAAATTAGTTTCCGACTCCGTTATTCCGTTTCTATTAATTATACAGCGTGTACTAAACCTACCCGGACTTAATTGTTGTATTTTATATCAGAAATATATATTAATTCTTAGTTCGTCTTAGCGAGATTAAATTTTCCGCCTCCCTTGATTCCTCAACGTGTTCACATACCTTATTTTATTTTCCATACTTTCCAATGCGGTGATGCTGTCAAAACTACGCGTCACAGCCACCGTGATATATTTCAAATGTACTTTTTTTCAGTTTTTTTTTCGTCTATCGGAAAATGCCGAGAGCAGCCGGTTTCCCGGCAAATTGCATTTCCTGGCGAATAAATTGTTTTTTTTTTTCAGGTAACGGAAAAAGAGTCTGTCTATAAAGTACTTAGATGGAATATGTAGCTCTAAGGGATGAAACAAATCGAATTTGGTCAATGTTAGTATATGTTCGGAATAGCTAATTTGATAACAGAAATTTGATTTAAATGTTACGAAGCATATTTTTAAATACTATGAAATATTTTCCATGAAAATTAATTTTAAATGGAAATGGGATGAGGGGGACGGAGAAGCTATTGGCATAATTGAGGGCCTGGAAAGAGGTGAACATACTGCGATGTGATCTTTTAAAGACCTTCGACTGCGTCTCTCACGACATTTTGCTAAATTATTATGGAAGAGGTGTACCCCTATCACTCATTGCATCTTATCTGAAAAATAGATAACATGCTGTATATTTTAATAATACTTCATCTGAGTTTAAAAAGATTACCCAAGAAGTGCCACAAGGTTCTGTTCTTGGGCCTCTCTTTTACTAAATTGCCACAATAACTTTATTATTTGGTTCATGTGACCTTGCATGCCACTGGCAATTTTTAAATACGTTTTAGTTTAGATATTGTTTAGATATTGCAGACCCAAACTTATTAGAACTAGCAAAGTTGCTGTGGACTGTATTTGATGAATGAAAGTAAAAGAATGCGTTTTAATTCATAAACTTCTATTAACACTACTTTTTATAACAAAGTTAAGAATAAAAACTTAACAACTGGTTTTAGAATGTTGTGAAATTTCTCAGTGAAAAAGATGGTTATTGATCTGAATAAATTTGCTTGTTACTTTTAATTTAAATCGGGCATTAAGAAACCCTGAACCAAAGTGCAGTAGGCTTGGTACATCCTACTGCTTGTGTAAGTTAAAAAAACTTTTAATTTAACCACTAGACCCCTATACGAGATCATAGCGGGAGATTTTAACGAGCTACTGAATTTAATTACTAGTAAAAGGTCCACCGACCTATTCACTAGGAGAGAAAAGGTTCTACTGAATTTTAAACTGGAAATATTTCGTTACGAAGATACGAAGCTTTGGATAATTCTTCGGCTAGATATGAGCACCTCTGCCGAAAGAAACGCGGCGCGACAAAGGGATATGTTCCGAAAGCTTCGGCGCGACAAAGAGATATGTAACCTGGTATCGCTGTTGACGGCAAAATAAAGACAAGTGCGTAGGTGTTGGACTTCCAACAGTCAGTATGTTAAATAAATAAATAAATAAAATATAGTAACTTTACAAATTTATGGCTGTTGCGTTCAAATTTTTGTTATAGGGTCTTTGTCATTTTTTAAAACTTTATCTGTTTACAAGAAAAGCTCCCGAAAAAAGAGGCGCAGCACGAAGCAGTTAGAATCGAGTTGTCTTTTCTAGTTTACAAATGACTTATAAGTTGTAAACTTTGTGTCGCCTTTTATGGTTCTTACGGCATTTTGATAAATGACTTTTACTGGGAAAACTTTAATAGTGCAAGAGGTGTAACAGTTGCGCGGAGAATAAAAATGGTCCGGGCTCCCGATAAAAATTAATAACTTCACCGAATTTGACGACAACACGTGCAGGGGGTTGTTGCTTTACCGTGACTTGAATTTTCCAATAATGGTGGTTCGCATTTTAGATGATCGCCTGCATGTTCCTCCTAAATTATTGACTAGACGCTATGCTCGTGTCGATTTGGGTTTCTAGGGTATTGTGAAAATGAGAAAATGCATTGTAAACCAAAAGCGGAGTACGATTAGGTTAACTTTTAGTTACTTAACTTTTTTTACGTAAAAATACGTCAGCAGAAAACTTTACTTTGTTCTATCATCTGCTTACTTTGGCGCTGCTTGTAGTGGACTCGATCTGATTTTAGAAAACTTGAAATATAGTAAGTTAAAGACAAAAATTAAACTAAATTAGCGCATGTTTGTTTGCGGCTTCATAAATGATGAATAATTTATGTGAAATAAATCCACTTTTGAAACTTTTCCCACTATGCCGTACATCAAAATGTTCTGCAGTTTCTGCTAATTCAAAAAAAAACTGTTTACCCACTTAAAATGAAATTAAAATTAATAACACTTCGAACTTGGATGACGCTGTACACTTCGGTTGTGGATTACGTGCCGTGACTAGAATTTTTCAATACTCGATTGGTATATTATCTTTTTAAATTATGGAGTACACGATTTTATCCTGTGAACATTCAATGATGAGCTGAGAAATATAAAATTACTATTTCACTAAGGGTTTTTGAACCTGCACGAATAATTTCGTTTTTTATTTCGAGAAATAAATCTTAAAAAACATCATTTCTTTTAGGTTTGATGGACGTTGATCGATTGACGTAAAGTGCATTATGATAAAGTTAATTTCAACTGTTTAATAATTTGTATATAATACATAAATCAGTTCTTCTTCTTAGTCGCCTCGTTTATGACTTGCATACAAGTGCATTCAGCCATAAACCCGTTTAAAATTGACAAGTAATCAATTGGGCCCTGTACTTATATATTTGCCGGTTAAATTTAAGAAATGGAGACGAATACATCTGTGTGAAATTGATAAATAAAATATTGAACACTTTTGTGCAAAGTGTCTTTTGTATAAATGACTATATTCTTTGTTTTTAATACAAGATGATTCAAAAAATAATCTTTCAAAATACCACTCGTACTCTCAAATTTTATAGATTAAATTTGGAGGACCTTTGATTATTCCAGAAAGTAGTTTCCATTCATACATTAATATGTGACCCTGTAACCACCGAGAAATAAAACAGGCGAGTCGGTCTCTCAGTAGGCAATGGCAAGATTAATTTATCTAGTAATATCCTCAATTTTGCGGTTCGCATTCGGCGGTAAACTGTAGATGTCTACATACACTTAGAAATACACACCTGAGAAGTCGCCATCTTTAGAGTCAAACACATAACATTTGATTTAAGTAAAAACTACGTCTCCCTCCCGTTTTAGAGGATGCTGAACACGATGGCGAGACCTCTCAATAGACGAATTCCTCGCCTTCCATCGGCAAAACTAATGTAACTCCCTATTTTCTAGGATGCTGAACACGATGGCGATGGTTACAATTCTTTTAGAGACGACCCCACCCCTCAAACAGCCAAAAACCACCCCCCGAAGGATTGAAAAATTTGTTTTTTCGCTATAAACGAGAAAATACGCGTCATCTCCCGTTTTGGGGGAGAAGGGAGAAGTTCCAACATCACCGTCGTGATTGGCATCCTCGAAATCTGGGGGTTATGTTAGTTTTGCCGATGAAAGACGCGATTCACTCTTTTGGGGGTGGTTTTTGGCCGTTTGGGGGATGAAGCCAACTCGAAAAGAATTTTAACCCCCGCCTTCGTGTTCAGTATCCTCGAAAATGTTCGTCCGACTCACAGAATGTACTAATTGGCCATACACGTATTATTAAAAGGTTCAAAACTGATTTACCTAAAGACAAGAAGTTATAGAAGAAAAACAAATTATGATCGGGACATTTTAATAGATGGATACACAAAAGTAGGTCTCTGTAAGAGGGCAAATAAACAAATGAAAACGATACAGGCGAAACGAGATTAAGTTTGGGCGGTTTGGACAAAAAATAGTTTTCTCGATTGGAATTTTTGGGGCGAAACATTTAAAATAACCAATTTTTTTTAAATACCCAAATTTAACTGTTTTCTCTATAATCTTTTTCTTCAAATGTCTTACAGGGCTTACCACCATCGATTTTTTTAGCTAGAATGTTATTTTTTTCAGTATAATATTGTTCAGTCCTATTGTAGATGAATTTTTTTTAATAAGAGAAACATGACCTTCATTTTTCTAGTAAACAATATGTATTTTTGAAATTTCGGTTAATTTTTTTAACATTAAGGAAAATCAAATAACCAAACAGTTTTCCTTTTGTGAATAGTTTTCTCAAAGGCGCAGGAGGAAGGAATATTCTTCATTATAATTAGAGTAACTTTGATGTACGAAATAAAGGGCTGTGTTCCTATTGTTTCCTTCCTGAAATTCTAACAGTTGGGTAATAATCAGTTCTACTATTAGAACGTTAGACGTGCTTTTATTTTGGTAAAAGCAAATGTGAGACAAGTTATGCCTCATTTTAAAGAAATATTTAGTGTAGAAGTTCAATCTCGAGGGATTATGGCTAGCTCAGAAAGAGCTGTATTGACTCCTATTGACGAGGTGGATTTATCTGTCATGGCTTCTTTTCTTATGGTTTTCCATTTTCTTCTGTCTCTTCATTTTGTTTTCCAGACTCTTGATTTTCAATGCCATCTACTTCGTGACCTTCCTCTTGCTTTCGTCTTTAAAGGAACCCATGTCGTCATTCTATTTGTTTTTCCAGTTCTTCTTTAGTTCTTTTTCTATTTCTATGTTTCTTTTTAATCTTCTTTCTCCATTTTTTTTTGTTATATTTGGTCCAAGTATTTTCCTTTCTAGTACTTTTAGATCTTCTTCTTTTTCGTTTATAGTTCTTGTTCTGATCAAAGTCTTATAAATTTGTATCTTTGTTTTTTTGCTGATCGATTTAGATTTTATTAACTTCCTATTTATGTCAAAAGTTTGGTTTCCTTTTAATATCTTTCTTTTCTTTTATCTTGTCTTTCCTAGTTTGTCCTATCCATGTTCTTAAATAGTTGAACTTGTAATGTTTTATTATAATTGTTGTCATCTGTCACTTGTCATCTGTCAAAAAATTAACCACGCCCGAGTGAGCTTAGCAATCCTTTAAAGATATGTACAGTCACGCCAAAAAAAACGGATCAAACGAATTTGAACTCCTAATATTACAAAATATTTTTTCGCGTTTTAAATTTAACATTGGACTCTACTTACCTTTCTAGTACGTAACTTTGTTAAGTACACAGTCTTTAAATGAAATGGTTAACATTTTATAGAAACCGTCTCTTATTATGTCTGTCCTCTAAAGACTCCTGACAAATCTATTTGAGTTCGTTACAGTGGAGGGTTTTTTGTACACGAGTGTAGTTAATAAAAGTCAATTTGTGGAAAAAATCGGTAGCGTAAACGTCTTGGTGAAATATCTGAAAACATTTACTATACCTAATTGGATTCTGGTTAATTCGATAATTGGATGTGAAGTATTTTGTTTTATTTGGAAAAGAAAAAATGACCTTTACTGAGATATGGTTTGGAGTCGACAAGATGATTTAATCTTACTGTTATGATAATACCGAGCGAATCCAAAAGTGGAACAATCAAGAAAGGAATAAGATTCGTGTTAATAATACCCTAGCCCTTTTCTTCCAATCTAACCTTAGGTTTTTAAATCGTGGGTTCTGTAGTTAATACACAGAATTATTTTCAAGCTTAAGTTCAAACTCAACTCGAAAAAATTATATGGCAAATGGAGTTGAACACTTGAGAGATTCGTTTGCCAACTGAGGGAATTCATGCAGATCTTTGGTCAAGCTTAAATTCAGCCGTTACATCTATTAGCCAAAAACTACCACCAACTTGCATTTTCCATAGTATAGGGGATGAGATGAGTTGGTTTTTAGGAAATGTTGCTGGAAAATCTGTTCTTCTATCGTGGGTCAATAGGGGAAGGGGATTGGACGTGCGAAAGGGGTAGCCAAAGTGGTGGGAACTACCCCCTTGGAGTAAAAATCGCTGTAGACCAATTTGCTTCGTTTTTTCGAGAAAATTCGACTGGTAGTCACTCACGTGAGCATGCTTGGAGGTTTAAAAGTTGCATAATCTAAATTTTTCTATTTTCCACATTGTTATGTTATTGCTAGTCACTTTTGAATTTACTAAGCACTAACAGTTCCCATAAACATTTAAAACACTACAACAAAAAAATAATTAAATTTCGAGTTTTTGAAATAAATCGTTTTTAGTCCACTGAACTGTTTGATTTTTATTTCCTTCCATGGCACAATTTTATTGATTTTGTTTATCACGTTACAGAGATGGACTGATTTTTTTTTTAAACTTAAAAAATATTATACAGAACATGTTTAATTAAATACAATTTCAAATCAATCTTGAAGTAGCAATTTATTCATAAAATGTTAGATTTCTGAAGGTTAATATTAACGCAGTAACCCCATAAGCAGCTTTCATCGACTATTTTAAGACAATTACAAATATTTTGGCAAATAATACAATAGTAAAAATCAAAACTGAATAGTCTCAGACAAGTCTACAATCGTTACATCTAAGTAAAACACTATGTGAAAAAGAAATTTTCCACATAACCTCAAAATGAAATATTCAAATTTAAACAAATCATTAATCTAAATTTAGGGGAAAGTCAATGAAAATTAGAAAACAAAGCGTGGGAATTGCTAAAATCATAATATTATTGTAAAATAAACAATAATAATAGAGTTTAACAGAATTATAACTTCAATAATAACGAAAACAGAAAAACCTTAATGTATTTTTAATACTAGTCAAAATAGCAAATAATTTACACCAAAATCATTCTTTTAATATAAGGAATGATTTGGTAATGGTTAAAAGATGTATAAAAATAATTTTTTTTATATTATAATAATTTATTTAAGAATTTTATGTCAAATTCCGATCTAGGAAGCTGTGAGATATAAGTTCATAAAAACCAAATTTCGCGATCAAGCGGGGCTTTTGCTTAAAAACCTCCGAAGTGTCCACATTAATGCTTGTAACGTAATCAAATGAAAATCTACGTCAAAGCCATTATAGATCGATGAAATAATTGTAAAAATTTACCTGTCAATTTCTAAAGTGAGGTTAGAATTAATTTTTCCTCTGAAGATTTTGGAAGTTAAATAAAATAGACTTTCCAATTAACATTTCATCATCCTTTCCTGAAGTAAATCCAGTTCCTGAATGTGTATCCAGTTTAAAATGTATCCTGTAGAACATAATCCCGTATTCTTGATTGAAACCTGGTAGAATCATTTGGACCACAGCGTCGATTTGCAAGCAAGCAACTAAAGTTTGCTAAAAGAATTCAGAAAGTATTAAAGGTACCTTTTCATTTTCTTAAATATCGATATTTAAAACTTTAAAAATAAACAATAAGGCCAGAGTACTTAACTTAACTTAACCTATATTTTTTATTTAAAATAACAAAGACAGAATAACGTAAGAAATAATTTTACATAATAAATAATTATCAAATTTGAAAGATAATAATAATAATAAACATTACACTTACTTTCTTCTGTTTAAATGTTTCACACTGCAACTGCAAATTTTGATTTCTGTTTTTGATTGTAAATAAATGCACACATATTTTTCTGAGTCGTTATTATTGAATGCTATAACTTTAAAGTCAATTTATAGAAGCACGACTAAGGTTCAAGGTTTTTATGCTTCCGGCTGAATTGAAAGAGGCCGCCCCACAAAAATAAACACGTTCTGGCTAAGATTACGTCAGAAGGTAAAATTAATCTTTTAAGAAAGTTACTTACTTACAAAATAAATTAAAACTTAGGTGTTTCACATTTCGTTTGTCTAATTAGCGGTAAGTAACAATATATTTATAATTATATAATCAATACAGCAGATTTTGGACAGAAATACTTATTACAAACTTTTGGAGTACGACTTTCCACTATATTTAGTAGAGATGAATTTGAATGGCAGTGATTTTTGTGTTAAAGTCAATATTACCGCAACAGAGCCATTTAATATATAGGCTGGAGTTCCGCAGGGCTCAACTATACTCTCTAATGTCGCATGACATAATTTGTAATGGGGGAGTGTACTTGGCGCTATTTTCTAATGGCACCTGTTTTTGAAAAAGCTCTGATATAGCAGAGATCCTGAACAGAAAAGTTGATACTACATAAACAGAACGATAATACTTTATCTAGAAGAAAATAAAATAAGGCTCAATAATAAAAAGACGAAACAAAGAAACTAATAAACATCTAACACGAGTGACAGATGGCGTGACAAAGACAGCACTGTTTTTTCACGAGTTTTTCAGTGTTTGATTAATGAAGAACTATATGGCTGAACCGTATTAAAAGACATGTAAATACCAGGCAAGGAAAACACCACAATCATTTTAAGTTTCCTACAAAAAAATGCCTTTTTTTATAAAGTCTCAATTTACTGGATTCCGGCACTGGCACAGAAAATTTTATAGCTTTTATTTCACTATGCAGTACATTTAAAATTGACTGTATCAATTTGGCCTTTGAAAATGTACCACAATTAATTTCCACATGAAAATTTTCCACATACCGATTAATTTATGTTATTTTACCTTCAACATTTTTGCCTGGTAGATGTAGAAAAAAAATTGACAAATGTTTCAGTGTGACAGTCTAACTTTTCCGAAAAAAATCGAAAAAACACGTTGCTAAGTAATATTTTTTTAATAAAAAGCAGAACTCATTGATAACGTTGGGTGTAGGTAAATCATTAATGTTATTGATGGGTCCAGATGTAGAGTGAGAAGCTCGAGGAGTGGCTGCAGGATCTTCTGTTTTCTTCTAAGGGTGTTTATGATCTTGGAATAATGCTCATTATCCATTTTAATTTTTGGTGACAACAGCTGTCAAGTTTTGCCGTGGGTAAACTCGAAAAAACTACTGACAGGAGCTGTCATACAGTTTTTTCATCTAGAAACGATTTGTAATTCAAAATTGCGCGTTTGTGATTGGTGGAAATCAAGACGTGGGAAATAGTGGGTGTTACTTCCCCACTCGACCATTTACTGTTATGTTCTTAAAGTGGAAACCACTATCACTTGTTTTTCAATCAATAAAAAGCACCGGATACCAAAAGATTCACCTTATTTTAGTGCACAACGTGGGGAGAAAGTGACAAAATATAAGAAAATTTTTTTATAATTTTGAAAATAAAACACGTCTTCTTAGAGAGTTGCGCCTTTTTCGCCATGCCCTAGTTACGGCACTGCCTAGTAATATAAGTTTTATTAATTAAAATTACCCGGTATAAATACGTCGTGTTATAAATAGAAAATCTAGTGTAAAAGTATTTTAAAATGTAGTTTAAAAATTCCGCATTTGTTATATTTATAACGCGAATAAATCCGGATATATATATAAATGCAATTTCACGTTCCACTAAAAGCCTCGTCATTGAAAATTCTAAACCTATGCTTCCAAAAGACGTGATTACACGAAAAAGATTTCTTACACATCTACTATACTCTTTCGTGCTCTTATGGCCTTTTAGGGCTTCCTAAGATTCCCGCTTTGTCCCTTTCACCCTTTTAAGCTGCTTCCGAGGAGAATATTCCTTTTCAAAAAACCCTTTCGCTTGTTATTTTCAATATAAGCAGGTTCCTTCTGCGATATTCTACCTGAGCGGATATCTGAAGGCGGCGGTGAATCGAATTCGAAATAGTTACAACTTTTTTTTAAGTATTTCGAACCTTTTTCCGCGTAAATGGCGATTCTTAAATTTCTTAATGTCATTTTACGAAAAGACGAATACTACAAAATATTTAGTTTGTTTATAGAGAAATTATGTACGTACATAAATTTAACGTAATAGAAACAAAGCTAACAACTGGAACATACCCGTGAAAATTCAATAATTGCCTACATTTTAATTGAAATTCTGTTAAAACTGGAAAAACTGGAAAAACTGGACAAACCAACCGCTTGTGCCATAGCTGAGCAGTTAATTTTAATTTAACAGAGCTATAAAACCTCCGAACAAAAATACAGTTATGTTGTGCCATTTTCGTTTCGGTGTGAAAAGAGTGCAAAGTGGCGTAATATACAAAAGTAAACGAAAAAATATGGGATAACGTCGGGAAGCGTCGGTAAATTATTGGATAAATCTAATCCACACATTGATCAAGAGTTAAATTTTATTTTCTTAACTTAGATTTACCTCAATGCGTGGATTAATCAGAAATTAATATAAGTAATGCCTAACTTGGACCATTTCTTATCAAACATTAATAAAATATAAATTTATCATCAATTACTCTTCAGAATATTGTCCAACAAATCAATGGAGAGTATATAAATACTGCAACATCTACTAAACTGTATAAACGCAGAAGGACTCAAACATAAATATCAACAATACAAAATTTATGGTCTTTAGATGACAACCACATCCTGATGCTGCACTGCCCATTGATACGAAAAATATAGACAGAGTAACCCAGTTGAAGTACCTTGGATGTTATATCATCGAACATCTAAATCCTGATAGAGAAATAGGGTGTAGAATGGAACAACATTCCAAAAAATGAAATCTCTATTCTGCAATGATAATCTGAACCTAAAATTACGGCAGAGAATGGTAAAATCCTACATATGGTCAGTCTTGCTGTACGAGGCAGAGATCTGGACAATTAAACCAACCAACTTCAGTAGATTTGCTTTGTGGGTCCGCCACTGTCAGCAGAAAAGTTGGTCAATATCCAAACTAAACTAAAGTAATTGCCCTAATGTTTTTCTCAGTGTAGATGTCACAAGTTGTGCATTATTCGATTGCAACATCTAATCCAGCTAGAACAAAACGTGCACAAAGTTCGTTCCCATCGCGTCGAGACCGGTCGCACTAATCCAAATAATAAAGATGAATAATGGAAACGTTTTATTGTTTACATAGCACAAGGATATTTGTCTACATGAAAGTTATGTATCCAAAAACGTGCCCTGAGTTGTAAAACTGTCAAGTCTAATAGACAAAAGCACCGTATATATGTATGGTGAAAAACTTTCTCCAATAACCATTGTAATGGATGGTTCATTTTTGGGGCTTTTGTAAACATCAAGTTTATCAAGCTCAGTCGTTTTTACACTTTAATGAGAATGCCGATTTCCTAAATTATTCATTCTTAAGCTTGCATAGCAAAATGTATTCTCTTTGTCCTGTTATTTATAGATGAAATAAAACAAAATGTAGGCCGTCCCTAATACAAGAATTTTCCGTATTTTGACGAGAAAATTCTTCTCTTAAATATAATAAGTAAAAAAGCTTCAAGATCTTTTGCTTAAGAATTTCTCAATTTTATTCATAGTAGGTTCATTATGAAATTTTCTTTCATTCATCCTTCACTATTCTTGCTTCCCCTTGCACTGCTAACCTAGCAGACCTAGCAATAATGGAACCCAAAAGATCATCAAAAAAACAGAATTGCCTTTAATTTGTATTCTATAGTAGTGTAATAGTTTATACAGTTCAAGTACAAGTGCGAAGTTTCTCAAATATTTGAATTTGGAAAGAGTACCTCTCAACTTTCTAACCGTATTTTTCGTCTGCAAATTCCAGCGTAAATGCCGTGATTCCTAAACATTTCAGGAATACAGGATGTATCGCCAATCTTCAGAGGTCCCATATTTGGTAATCTATTGGATTATGAAGCAAAGGTATTTGGTTTTATCAAAGGTAATACCACGAGTCCTCCAAATTTTATCGATTAAATTTTTGGTTTTCACGAAAACGGCTTTATTTGGAAAAACCACGAAAACAAACTGATTTTATCTCAAATCAGTTTGTTTGAGTGGTTTTGCCTGAAATAAAGGCGTTTGAGTATGGAAACCGAAAATTTGATCTATAAAATTTGACAGGACGAGTGGTATTTTGAAAGATTATTTTTTGAATCATTTTGTGTTAAAAACAGAGAAAGACACTTTACACTCAAAAGTTCGATATTTTCTTTTACATTTAAACGCCAAATATTACAAACGTAATATAAGTTGCCTATCTAGTAGTAGGCATTTAAGATTATTTATTAAGTGTAACGTTTAGACGTTTTGACATTATATGTCAGTTTTATACGAATTTATGGATGGAGCTGTGTTGTATTGACAATAAACGAATAAAAACAGGTTAGTTTACAAATATATTTTGAAATTTGGGTATTAACATAGATTTGCAATACATTTTAGTATAATAATTGATAAATGTTTACATTTGACATTTAAAAAAAGGTAAACACAGTTTAATCAAAAAACAAAAACGACGAAGCGGTTTTATCAGTATAAAACACAATGATTGGTTAGGACCCTGAGCTGTTATTGGCTGAAACCACAAAATCTGACTGTTTTGACAGATGAAAAAAATAATCAAAATTAAGTTTGCAGTGTGAGAACCTTCAGCTGTTACCTTCAATAGCTGCTAGTTTGAGCCTTTATATAGAATGGCAGTATCATCAGCAAAGTCCAATACTTTTCCCTTTACACTTTAATTTATTTATAGAAACGCTCTCCTCATACCTGGCTTCAAAAGCCCTCTATACATGACGAGTTTTTTGTGTAATTTTCACAATTTTTTGTATGTTTCTCATATTTTATTTTGTATTGATTTGACAAGTCCAATAAATGACTATTCTTATTATTCTTGGTAAAATGAAAGTTTATAATACTGGCCATATTTTAACTGTAGAATAACAAAATTTTCAGAAGACGTAATTACAAAAATAAAGAACCGCATAAGTACTGGAGTCTAAGAGTAACGCTCTATAAAACTCATTGTAATTAAAGGCAACATTGGTATTTTAAAGCTTTCGGAACTAATCCGAAGTCGTTGAACTATCCGTTTTTATGTAAATTTAAATCGGAACTTTATTACTACTTTGTGTGCCCTTTTTTCGTCTATAATTAAAACCAGGAAATTGCTTTTTGAGAGCACTTTTTGTCATGGGAACGTTTAACTTTTCTGTAGTTTGTATTACAATGTGATACACAGTTTAATTGGCATTTTATTGATTTAAATTTTCTTTTTTTTTTTATTAAAATTAGATCAAAGTTCATTGTAAATTGGATTGCTTGTATCAAAAGCAACAGTATTTGTTACAACCAGTAATCAGATTTAGAGAGAATATATTTTTTTCCGCGCCTAGATTTACCGTAGTCTCGCGTTATGTAAAGCAAAATACAGAGCTCAAAATAATGAACAGATGTTCCATAACAATGATAAACAGAAAAAAATTGAAGTTAAGAGTGAAAACATTTTATAACAAAAACATTGTCACGTTCTAATCAGTTTGTGCAACTTTTTAACTGGAAGTGCGTATCAACATTTGTTATTTATGATGGTTTTTAAGTCTTGAAAATGATAATATGTCTGAATCGGTGACTTTAAGAGTGTTGGGTGAATTCAAAGGAAGATGAACTTATTAAACTGTAAAATCAGCAACTTCTCGACTTTGGAATCGCTTTGTGAAAGCACGACATACGAGTCAAAAATAGCGTCTGGTGCTGGTTTATCTGGTTCCTCAATAGATTCGAAGGATGACATATAGATAATTCCACTATGAACAAATCCGTACAATTTTTAGAATGTACTAACCATCAAATGATACGGTATGGTTTAGTTCACAAGCTATAGTAGTTTTAGTGACGCTAGTTTTCGAAACAATGGCAAAATCTTTTTAGTGGGAAAAAATACAGTCCAAGCAAAGCAATGGCTTGTTATTGGGACTCTGCTCCGTCGAGACAAATGGTGTTTGCGTCCATTATGCAGGACGCTCTGGTCGCCCAAATTACAGTCCACAAAATAGTTTTGACCGATCATAACTTGAAATTGCATGAGATAGAAGGAATTTGCTTCAATCAAGAAATGTTAGAGTAGCGTTGGAAGAACAGCGTCTTGAGAAATACTGATGTGCGCCTTAATGTGCATTGAGTCAACATATCTAGAGGTATTTTCAATAGAGTAGGGGGAGAACCGAAACCCTATTACATTTACAGAAATAGAGAAAAGATAGAAGACTCTATTTCTCTATTGGTCATCAGGAAATTTGCTATCCACACAATTGCTCGCCAGGAAAGTTGCTCGTCAATTCCTTGACAGGATGGTTTAGTTATTTTTTACATGGATATAGATAATATAGATTAACAAACACGTTATTGCAAAGGTAACAAAACCTCCACGCCTTTCCAAACTGTTTTTAAAATCGGTCATAACTGCAGTTACCAAACAGCCAAAAAATACATGACTATGAACAGACAGAACCTGCGCACAGCCACAGGTATCCTGACTGGCCACTGTCATCTACGAAAACACCTCTACAGGATGGGGTTATCTGACACTCCACTGTGTAGAGGATGTGAACAGGAAGACGAGACTGTCGAACACATTCTTTGCGAATGCCCGACACTCTCACAAATGAGACATTTTCTTTTCGGCGAGCGGTGGCTAACACATGCCAACATGAGGGAGCCACCTTCAGGCGACGTGATCACCTACTTTAGTACTAAGTAGGCTGGCTGACGAGCTAGAAGGAAGGCTCAACCTCAGAAGGACGCACAATGGGCCAAATGTGGCCTACGTGCTGTGGGGTGACCCACCCTTCTAGATTTACAGATACAGATACAGAACTGCAGTTTCCGCAATAATGATTCCGTAAATGTCCCTGTAGAACCGCATTATTTCAACAAAGCAATTTTAAACTACAATGTCAAAATAATTAAACGCCACACATTTAAATTATTTTACCAAATTCGACGTCAGTTATAGCTTGTGCATTCTGATTTGATTTATGTAACGATTTATCAGTTATCATGTAATTGGAATAAACCGAGGCATAAAATTTCTCGTCGCAGAGAATTAGGTGTAGACGGAGATTGAATACGTTCGTTCGTTAAATTACGTCTAGAATAACAAATAGACGATGTGTTACTTGAATATATATGCATGCGAGAGTTCAAATCAGTTATGAAATTGGATTTGCAACAAGTTTTAATGGCGCGCAATCAGATTCTAAGAAAATTTTAACTCAAAAAATAAACGTCTATTTGATTTAAATTTTAGTTCTCAGATTCCTCCAAATGCGAAAGTAAATTCGCGAGGCACCTTGAAGCTTTTTTTTAAGAGGGGAAAATGCATATACGCCCCCCCCCCACGGAGTTCTGGGGAGGTAGTGGGGGACTCTAGTGCGTCTTCTTCCACTTGTAACGTTTAAATTCGGTATTAAGACCTTACTACATTAATTAGTTTTCCATACCTTGTAGGTAGGAACCATATATCACATAAGATAGCCTCAAGTTTTTTTTGACTCACTTTATATTCATTTGAACGAGTTATTTAGTTTCGTATAAAGTATATCTATCAAAATAGTTTGTTGTTTATGTCTAATTTCTCGATGTCATGTTCCCATCTGTTGTTCCGGACATTTCTTCTGTTAAATTTGAGGTACTGTACGGCTGTGTTAGCCAGTCACCTGTTATATGATTGGTCAAGTCGCAGTCGTTTTTAGTGACCCGTGGCGATTAATAGGTGAATCTCTTTCTGGACTTGCGTGGTGGATTTCGAAGGAAATTTCGGACGGGTTCTTTTTCTTTGCTTGTTGGGTGACATAGTGTAACGTGGTTTAGACAAAATTTTGAGGAATCGCCCGGTGTTTATGAAGATTATTTCGTACCATTGATTGGGATAGACGAGCGATTCCCGTATTGTTAGACTTGCAGGGTGCCTATGTGATTTGGTGTGTTTACCCTGGTCTGAATCTCTTGAAGAGGAATTGATATTTTGTGCCAAACCAAGCCACGTTCGTAACGACGCCATTTTTGTCAGTGAAGGCGTTTTTCATGACAGTCGAGTTTTATGTTATTTGGCAAGTGTGTAAGGCCTATTAATATTATAGGGATAGTACCTTCCTCCGAGGATTCACCTTATACGGAAGCATCTGTCAGGAAAGTTCCTGATTCGCCGAGAATTCCCGTTCACTGTATAAAAGGGTATGTTGAGATATTTAAATGTTTTTATTGTATAAACTGTTAGAGTTTGTAAATTTCTTTCTGGGCCGAGGGGGTATTCGATTAGGGGTTTAATGTATATTATTTTAGGGTTCTCGTATTGGGCGATTGTTAACCACCTTCTCGTGTTGGGCAGATTGTGGACCGCATTCTACTGTTGACCACATTCTCGTGTTGGGCAGAGTGTTAACCAGATTTTCGTATTGAGCTGACCTGACCTGACGAGTTAGTAGCTGCAAGTTGCCGAAATTTAATTTAGGAACAACCGCAAGTTTTTCATTTTTTTTTATATTTGTTCATATACATTATTTGTTAATTAGTAATTTTTAAAGGTCTCTAAATTAATATTTTCTCTAAATTTTTGGAATTTTGTAAGCGACTTATAGGGGCGAGTGGTATTTTTTTTACGCCCAATTCCAACGACCTTGAGAGCTCTCGCGGACGGTGTAACACCCCTATTGTTCGTCATTTAATTAGTTAATTAATTAATTTAATCATTTTTTTTAACTAGCGCAATTTTAGTGGGATCCCTTGGATTCCTTTTTCTTTTTATTTTTTTGACCTGTGCAATTTTGTGTAAGTGGAAATATTAAACAGTTATTGAGTAATTAGTTACTTTTCTTTCATTTACTAATAGTCACAAATAGTTTTGAACCGAACTAAGGTAAGCAAATTTTTGTGCGACGTAGTTTATTTTTTTTTAGTGGGCTCAATTTAGATCTATTCTGGAGGTTGAGTGACTAAATTGAGTAGTTTGGATGAGGGTAAAACAATCTCCTGGCGCCCATTTTTCTTTTTAATTAACAACATATATCAATCCACACCCCACTTCACTGTGGTTAGCCGGCATCCAAAGCGGATTATATAATCCCACGAAGGAATATCTTTAACCGAGAATAACTCGTGGCATTATTTTTGGCGCCAAACTCAATACTGGGATCGCCTACTTTGGCCTGCGTCAGTGTTGAAGGCTGGAGCGTGAGTCTACAGCCTGCTGCCTGGCTCTTTCCTTCTCTGACATAATCCTCTTTATGCATTCGTGGATTGTCCACTTTGCTCTGTCGCTAATCATCAGGTTGATCACGTTTTCTACTTGTAGAGTTTCCCCAATTCCCACCTCGGCACTGATTCTTCAGGCACCTGGAAGCTAGCCCAGCCATTTCAGCCCAGCCCAAAAGTAACTATTACAAGAAAAAATTTTATTAACCTTTCAAAAGTTATAAATTAATAAACCAGCATAAATTTGAACCTGTACCTTACCTGACATCCAAATGTTTTGATTCTGAGAATATTCTTTACCACCGTTTCGAAACTCCAGAATATCGACACTGTAAAATCTTATACGCCACAATCTGTATAAACAAACGATGCTTTTCCCATCATTCCAACAGTATTAAATTCAAATAACAGTTTTGATTCTCTCATTTTTCCCAACGACCCAAAGAGAATAGAAGAAAAAAAAATCAAATCAGACCTTTATTATCGGTGACCGTCCGTACTTTGATTTTCTTTTTCCTTTTTATATTACCGTTCTTCCGCTGCTTTGACCTCATATTTACATCCTGCACTGAAAACCAACACCTTGTTAAAGGGACCGTGTACATACATTGAAGCCAGTTGACGACTGACAGAAAGGGATAAGGGTATTTTCATACCGAATGGCCGAACCTTATCTCGTGACGCGAGATACACTCGGCTGAATTCACTCAACCCTTATAATGTCATCATGAGTAGTACGTAGGTGTGTTGAATGTTTAATGGACCTCCTGCTAATTAAATATTTGGGGTGTTTTCCTGCTAATTAATTTCGTGTTTTTTTCTGTAAATGGTTCAATTTTTTTTATTCTTTTGTCCTCGTAGACTTAGACTTTTTCCATTCACGTTATTCTCAAGAAAATGAAGCTTATGTATATTAAAAAATTCTCAGATAACCCTCTAATATTAAATTATATCAACAACTACAGAATACTGTATCGGAAAATTATCAAATCTACTAAGAGCTAAAAACTCTTCCAAAGAGACCTGGTCTATTATAAATGACTTAAGAAATAAAACCCGTTCTTCAAACACTGTTAATCCTAGTCCTGATGAACTAAACAATTATTTTGTTAATGTAAGTAAGAGTATCAGCTCTAACATAGCTCCGGGCAAGGATGCTCTCTCCTTCCTCCTACCTACTAAAAGGGTCACTAATAGTTTCTTCCTAGGGCCAGTAGATAAGCACGAACTAGTGCAAACCATAAACAGCATTTAAAATAAATATCCCTATGGAAATGATGGCTTGTCCACTAAAATATTTTCAAATATACCTGATGTAGTAATTAACTTCGCTGATTAATGAATCCTTCGAATCTGGTATCTTTCCGAGCTGTCTAAAAACAGCTATAATAATCCCACTTCATAAGGGCGGCGACAAAACGGAAACCTGTAACTATAGACCTACTGCTTTATTACCTAGCTTATCAAAGATAATAGAAAGGCTAATGAAAAATCGCCTACTGCCCTTTCTTTCCAAACAAAACATCATAACACCTCATCAATATGGTGTCCTTCCTAAAAAATGCACTAGTGACGCAATGTTTTCCGTTCTTAATGAAATATATACATTACTTAATGATAAACTTTTCACAGCTTCAGTATTTTGTGACTTCGCAAAGGCGTTTGATTGTGTTAATCATGAAATCTTAATTAAGAAACTACAAATTTATGGCGTACGGGGTTCTCCTTTGCAATGATTTAAAATAGAAATCAGCAGGTACGTGCTAATGGTTCTGATTCTTCAAATCTACCAATTAGCAGTTGTGTACCTCAAGGTTCAGTGTTAGGTCCAATTTTATTTTTATTATTCATCAACGATATCACCGACTTAAAAATAAGTGGAAGAATTACTTTATTTGCCGATGACACGAGTGTAACCTGGAGTAGTTCTGATATACAGACATTACAATCTAGCATAAACAAAGATCTAGTAACTATCAAGTCTTGGTCTGACTCGAATGGGCTTTGTTTCAACACCAGTAAAACCTTAGCAATATCTTACACAGGTACTTTACAGCCTATAACTCTAAGCAATAATCCGATTCTAACGGTGAACTCAAATTAAGTTTTTAGGTCTTTATATAGACAAATTCCTGAAATGGTCCAAAAAATTATCTTCTGCATGTTTTGAAATTAAAACTGTTTCTAAAGAGCTGACCCCTACTACTGCATTAATGACCTACTTTTCCTTATTCGAATCTCACCTTCGCTATTTTCAAATTACAAAAAAGAGCAATTCGTTATGTAGTTGGTCTTTCGTTTCTCTAGATTGCTTGTTCTTCGCTCATTTGTAACATCGTCTTCGTCTGTCTTAATCTTTCAACTTGCTTCAACCATCTTAATGTTTGCGCTGTAATGATTTGTTGGTTTCTTAAACACATCTGTTATATCTCCTACAAATACTTGCTTCCTTATGCATCTTCTATATCTGCTTCTGTTGGTTTTTCGGTATGTGGTCTACTCCACATTTTAGTATTTACTTTTCCTCATCCTGTGCTTCCATTGCCAGCAGTCTTTCGAAGTATTTTTCCATATTTTCAATTTGTCTCCTATATTATTTACTAACCCTCCATCTTTCTTTATATTTTTTCTAACCTTTCTCTCTTCCTCCCTCTGCATCGTATTGTCTAAGTGTTGTCATTTGTCTCCTTATTGCTGCTAGCCTCTTTTTCATACTATTTTTCCTCCGTCCTATTTCTAATTAGTGCTACCTAAGCATTACTTCTTTCTTCTGGTGTTAATTTACTATCTTTTTCGTACTAATTCTTCATTCCGTTTCATTCTTTTTTCTTTAGCACATTCACAGCAAGTTTCTTTATTACTTACTCATCCAAAAATACCACACATAGGAATCCATCCAGATCAAAAACACACCTAAAGACCTATAAAGAAATATTGAGAACAGTATTGTAAAAGCAATATCCAAGAATCCTAAAATAAAATAAAATTCCATTTCAAGAACATATTTACTAAGTTTATATTTTTAGATGTGCTACCATCTATGATTAGAAGAGAGTATTGACAATTTTTAAAGCAAATAATTCCCGATGTATTGGGGTTGCATACACAATTTGCATTGTGTGTTGCAAAGCTTTTATTTGACTGATTCTAGTCTGTTTTTCATAGATTAAAATCGAATAAAAGTGGCTAAAACTTATATTTTACGATGTTTCTTTCATGCTGGATAAAAAATGGCGGCTTAGAATTGTACTTTGGTGTTGGTTGTCAATTTGTCGACCAATCACAAGAGAGTTGTGGACAGGGATTCAAGCATTTTTCAAATATAGTATTGATATAAATAACCAAAATTAAATTCCAAAAAGTTCGAAAACAAAAATTTTAAATTGGAGATGTCCGAAAATAAATATTTAGTGAAAAAATATCACTTTAAATATTGTGTACTTCCTATTTCTAAAAATCAATAAATTCTGTTTTTAATCCATTATTATTTTCTCATCTACTTTTACTTCTTATTTTCTGTTTATTACTTATCGATATTTGATTTATTTGTTATATTGTTTGCTTCCTTTTTCTTTTTTATCATTTCTATTCGAAATTATTTATTTTTTATTTCTTATATATATTATTTTGTTAGGTATATAATTTATTTTAAAATTCACCATATTTTAAAACTATTTCATCTACACTTAAATCTGCTGGGATATGTAAACAATATATTTCATATACTAGTTATAATTAATCAAATTACAAAAAAAATTTACCTGTGATTTATGCATTGATTAATAAAAAAAGAACACTGGAATGAAACTCGTTATCAAATTTTCAACATTATTAAATGAATAATTTTTCATTTTAAATGTATATATGTACATAAATTAATCAAGTCTGTTAATTAAAATGGCTTGTCAAAATGGTCAGCAGGGATCACGCGAATTATAAATATTGCTAGCGTTATGTACGGTTGGATGTTATTTAATTAGCTTTATATGAAGGTACAGTATGATATTTTGAGTAATATTACGTACGCCTGCTGGAAGCGATTTAATCATAAAGAATAGAAAATATAAATAATGATTATGGTCTTTTATATAACAAAATCTATTCTAATATTTAAGCTTGCCTTCTTGTTTCTAATAGTAGTCTGTCTTGTTTACAGTTGCATGGGCAGCCCAAGTTGACGTTCAACCTAAAGAACTTCTAGTACTACCAGGCCAAAACGCAACTTTCCTATGTAGGGTAGGAGTACCTTTGCAGTATTGCCGAGCTGAACTTCCTGATCACAGAACCTACAATTTAAATAAACAGTTACCAGGGACAGAAGAGGTGAGTTAAACATAGTATTATTACCAACAAAGTTGACCTAAAAACATTGACGACTCTTTTGCACATAACCATAGAGTGTAGACAACCATATGGATCCTACAGTTTAACGCGTGATCCGAACGGAAAAGTAGATGAACTTAATAGGCATTGTCTACCAAAAAAACCGACTTGGCTTTTTCAATTTTTGGTGGTCAGTAGGGAATTTAACCCGAACCAAGAAGTTAGCTAGGGGGCTAAATTACCTAATTTTTTTTAACGAAACCAAAGGATCTGGGTAACCTAATCGTCCTAGCTTTCTGCCCATAATAAAGTTGCTTGCTTTGGCTTCGTTGGCTCTGCTGCCTATTTTGAGTGCAACCTTTGCAGATCTATTGTGGTTCCATTGATAGTTAGAAGAATTGCGCGAGATTCGTCCCTTCAAGTATGTTTAGGATCCCTGACAATGGTTCTTCAACGTAGCTTTGTCTTCTTGTGGATGTTTCTTCTTCTGTCTGGCAAAACCTGCATGTGGTTTCTTCCGCCAGACCAATGTTTGTTGAGTTTACAGTGTCCCGTAAGCATGCCTACTATTGCTTTTACGGACCTTTTATCCGTGCTCTATCCACACATTTGCTGATTGCTTTCTTAACTGTTGCTTTTGCTATGCCGCTGATTCCGAACCATAGAATGCCATTGACGAGCCTTGTCTGGCCTGTCCCTTGGTGTCCCATGCCAGGGTGACTTTCTTGCAGTCTGCTAGTTCATTCAGGGCCAACTTCCTCAATTATTCCTTGCATTTCTCCTTATCCATCTTCTTATTAGTATTTGTCTTTGGTTCTTTGCTAGATTAATTTCTAATTTGCAGCATCTGTTGAGGGCTCTGGATTAAGCCCTATGTTGTGCCAGTTTCCCAGGACGGCCAACAAATGTGTTACCGCCTTTTTAAACCGCATCTGAGTTCGAATTTCGTGGACTGTATTTTTTAGGTGAAGAAATATGCTGTAGTAGGTTTACTTCCTCAACTTCATCCAATAAAAACAATGGACACTTTTATTTAACCATTTATTAAAGCTCGTTAAATAAATAAATGAACAAAAAAAAACAACAACGTAACAAAGATTACATTAAATTAGTAATCGTGAACAAAGTATTAAAGTTGATTTAAAGAAATGACCACATCATTCAGAAAATATTAATTTGCGTGTGTTCTGCATGAGTGATAGTTAGACACTGAGAGGTCCTAGCCTGATAGCAGCTAGAGACGCACTGAATTCGCCGTACTAGGAGGCATTATGAATAACAAGCCCTTATGTGAAGGAACTTGCGATACGTCGCACTTGACGGAGTAGTGAATCGTTTGACGATCAAAGACATACTAAAAAAGGTTCTGAATACATTGTTTTAGACAATGGAGCGGCTAGTCTGGTACGCGACTGAAAACACACTAATTTTAATTCGACGACCTCCGTCGCTTCAAATCTTTCTTTTCGGATTGCGCAACACCTTCCCGAAAGGTCCTTTTAACTTGAGCCGCGTAACACGTGTAAGCTTTTTTTTTCTATTGTCTAGACTCGACGGTTAAATTTACGACCCAAAAAATTAACTTTGATGAGACCGCTTCCGGGTTGTTCGATGCCGCTCGCAAACGTATTTGGTGCGCCGTTGCCGGTTTTACGGTTTTACGAGTAAACGAATATGAGTTTACATGTTTAATTATCTGAAATTAAACAGCATCTATTAGTTGTTTTGTAATAATTTCTAGTTTCTTCTTTTCTCTCCCAACCAAGGAGGGTGGGGGTAGTTGAATATACGTTTTGAGGGTTGAATATTGGTTTTTTACGATTTGTGGCTGAAATATGCATCCTATCGAAAAAAGTTGTAGATAATTAAAAAATCTAAAACTTTTGTATCAATTATTTTTCAACACAACCTCAAAATTATCGAGATAACCGCTAAAAACCGTCCAGACAGCTAGTTTTTTGATAAAATTTAATATTTTCCCTTGACACACTTTCTATGCTCATAACTTCGCTTCATCTTAATTTTAGTTCTAATGGCGAATGTAATATAACACGACTATTAAATGCTAAGATATTGATGATGAAATTTCCAGCTCCGACGAATAAATGTCAGCAATTTTTATTCCTAACACGATTTATAATTTAATAAAAGAATATTTATGATTACTTAAACCATTGCAGGACTCTGGAAAATTATTATCGCCTTGTTTAAATATGCTCCACAGATGTGAAACATACTTTTTGTACAATCGCAAAAATTTATAGAAAGTTCTGTTAGAGCAATTAAGTTCAATCAAAAAAATATATATTAAATTAGTATCTAGGAAACTATCCATTATAGAGGTTTGGGGCAAAAAAAGTTATGACTAAAACGGCCAAGAGAAAAACCTGGAAAATATTTTCAAGTTTCTGAAATGGCCGACAGGGGGCGTAACTGTAATCTTGAATCTAAAAAATTGATGTTTCTTTGAATTCCGCTATATTAACCTACCAAAAAAATACCTGATCTTTAAAGTAGAGGATAATCTGAACCTTTTTTGTTTAACAATTTTTGCTACTTCTCTAAAGATAAAGTGGTGGGGGGTATTCAAAGGTTTCAGTAAAAAACACCCTGTATATTCGAAACGGCTGAGCAGATTTTAACAAACTTGGGCTAGTTGAAAAGAGCTATTCTTGGGCTACAGATGTTAGAATATTTGAAGTCGTTAGTTTCACATGTCGTCGCTAGAGGGCTTTTTATTCGACATTCCGACAGAAATGGTTAATTTTCACAAAAAATTAAACGCATTGGTATGATTTTTTTTTCATGAAAAAGTAGCTAAATGATGCCTAAACTAGCTCGCGAAAACCGCATCTCGATATCGTGTTCCTAACCTAAAATTTGGGCCAAAGAAAATTTTATACGAAAATCCGGATTTCCGACTGGCGCCATAGTACCATCACGTATTCACACATACACAAACACACTTCCGGATTGAATTTATGTTTAATTGGAAATTATAATAGCGGTGGCCTAAGAGGTGACGATGTTTATAGTCCATGCGCTGATACCTTTTACCGTGTATTCCTAACGTTGTTCGTTTTATTATAAAGTAAGCAACATCTTCATCTCCTCTCCGTTTGTGTTTCTTATATAAAATATTATGGAAATTTTCATTTGCAATATAATGCCACTAATAAATGTTTTATTTTATCGTTTCTTTTTTAATTATTTTAGCTGTCATACTTTGGAAGTGGTCTGGAGGCCGGTCAGTGCGGCGTTAATATTCACAGAGCAGAAGAGAAACACAATGGCGTTTTCAAGTGTACTCTAGGTATACCAAGCGAGACTGCCGAATCTGTTGGTCTCATGCAGCTTATTGTAGCGAGTAAGTATAATGTACCCCTTTGACTTAGACTTAGACTTTTGGTTTTTTCCATTATCTTACATTGTCCTTTATTTGCTCCCTCTTAAGCATTGTATATGTTTGTTTGTAGAAGCTCCAAAGATGCCTGAGCTAGACTTAAGTAGGGGGACGGATTCGTTAAGAGTGTATAAAATTAACGATGTCTTGGACGCATCCTGCTTGGTTAGAGATGGAAGACCAGTTGCCAATATCAGCTGGTTCTTAGGTAAGTCAAATTATTTAATAGTTAAAATTGTCTATTGATAGTTTTTCATGGATATACATAAAAGAAAACAGTTACAGTCTGTCCACGTAATAAGTCAGAAAGAAAGCAACACACCGTCAAAGGTACTGTTGAGACCAAAGCGCTCGGCTTTCCTTTGAAGAAAGGAGCCATGGGATTTCTGACTGTATTTCTCTTTAAGGTCGCCGGCCCTGCGGCGTCCCACTCAAATAGGGCGGCATCTCATTTTTTGTTGTCTTAAAGTTCGAATAGACTGTAATCAGATCTTATTTCAAAACATACTTTTTGAATTATTATGGTTTACTTTTGGTTGAACGTACTATGGCAAAAAAAATCATTAACTAAAACAAAATAAAATAAAATGCGCTTACCAACTACAAAGATAGAAAATATGCAAAAAATAACATGACCTTTTATCTACAATGTTCCTACAATTGTTTTATTAAAGTGACCAGCTATTTTCGACATCTAAAATGTCTAAAATGAAGAAACATAATGTTTTGGGAAGTTCCAAATCAAATTTGGAGACCCAAACTTATTAGGCCACATCCTTTAGATGTGCCTGTCCCAACTTATTGTAGATTTAAGTTGGCTGAGAAATTTTATGTGGACTGTATATATATATAAAGGTTATAGCGAAATTATACTCTGAGTACTTGGATTTTATATATTAACGATAACTTCGTAAAACAAAACACTTTACAACAAACATAGAATATAACAAAATTCAAAACTGTGTTTGCAATTGCTCAAAAAATAACTGACTGTGAATACGAGTGCGTATGTAATAGTATGCAATTCATATAAGTTAAAAATGGATGAATTTATTACGTAAGAAACAGTCTAATGATGCGACCTGTTTCTACGGAGATAGAAGTTCTACTAGTTTAAATTTATTACGTGTGGACAGTCCAAAGATTACGACCTGATCCACACGGAGTCTGATGTTCTACTAGTTTGATTTGATTTGAGACGCGTGTCGACAGACGAGATCCTTCAGTGGCCAATCACGGGTACGTGTTTTCGGCTTTATTGTTGTGCTTTTTTTTATCTCTTGTGTCGCGGAGCATGTAAAGGCGGCTTCCGATTGATGTTTATCTCGTCGGTGAGTTACTTCCGCGTTGATTATCTGCGCGATGGCCTTGATTCACGATGTGTGCTGTACTGTTGCTATGCGTGAGGTTTGGTTATTTTATTTCCCTTGTTGCCATGGGCGTAGGTAAAAATGTTCGATTTCGAACACATAACAAACTTAAGATAAGTAATATCATTTTTCTTCATTGTGTACTAAATGTTGTTACGGTTTCAGATGACGAACCGATCAACGATGGTGGTATTAAAATGGCGACTGTAATAGAAATAGCAAAAGAAAATTTACAATCCAAAGTTCAGAATCTTTCTAGGGTATTACAGCCATCAGATAATGGCAGATATTTGAAATGCGTTGCTTTCCATCCCGCCTATTCGGGAGGTTATGCTGAGACCAAAAGACAATTAGATGTCAAATGTGAGTATTAAAATGTTATTCAAAAGTACTAAAATCAAATTTACCGTTATTATAACAGCTTTTTTTACTTAGCGTTACCCTATACTCATTAATCTTTGTTTTTAGTTGCTCCTCTGCCGATCTACGACCCTATTGATAGGTTCGGCTATCAAATTGGAAAAGTAGGAAATGTTAACGTCACGGTTGAAGCAAATCCAAAACCTAGAATCGAGTGGACTGTTGGGGGCCAACAAATCAGAGAAGGATCCACTGACAATACTGGTAGAATAGAAGCAGAAGCTATTAAAGATTTGGTAAGTTTCATTCACATCCCCAACAACATAATTTATAAGTTAAAACAATCCTTTAGGCATTATTAAAGAGTTTATACAGTCGATAAAATACTAATTCTACGCCGCTGAAGCTTTGTTTACAATCTTACATGTAACTTACCGATGAAATAATAAATCGGGATTTAAATAATCCAGTTTGATGCACACAACACACTGTTGAACCATATTTGTCTAATGAATCAACTTAAACCAATAAATCTATGTGAAAAAGACAATTTTAACCTATAAAACACAATAGTAAATAAACAGAGTAATTAGAAGATGGCTGCTACAAATCACTAGTAACTTTCTAATTACCTCGTTTCATTGATAAATGTCGAACTCTTGATAGCGCTTAGTTGCCGCTTCTAACAAATTTCCGTAGAAATGATTTAAACTTAAATCGTGGTAAAGTATCTTTGTCAATATTTATCTATCAATATGATTTGTTGTGTTATTAGTTTCGAAAATTAGTGTAGATGTACAATTAATTTTTCAAGATAAATTTTACATAGATTTAGGATTTTGTTAATGACGGAAAAATTAGAATAACTTTGACAACATTGAGATTAGATATGTAAATGTAATAACATAACGCTTAGACTGTTCCTTGTTCTTGGCGAGCGCCGAATTGTATCTTATTTTACTATATCTATGATTTCATCTTATGAGAAGATATAAATGATTTTGCGTTGATTCGTTTTTTCAAAATTATTATATTTTAGGGACGAGGAAGATATGAAGCCAACTTGAGACTGGCAGCAATCACAAAACAAGATACTGAAATTGACTACGTATTGACAGCTTACAATGATCAAGGATCTCAAGAATACAAGGTTAAAATATCCACTAGCCCTGAGCCTGAAGGTAAATTGAAAATTTTTCATTTATTTTTTTTTTAAATTTACGTTAAATTGAAACAACAACATTTAAAATGTTGTTTATAGTTTTTCATCGTTTTATTGTACATTTTTATGTTAATTTGAATTTTGTGATACAGAATTGGCAAAAGTATTTAAAAATATAGAATAACAACGTACGAAACAAATAATTGTTTTATGCGGCAAAATTGTACAGGGTGGCTAAATAAGAATGCGAGGTATTGTATCTTGGAAACCATCCATCGTAGAGGCTTGCGAAAAAAAAACTCATCACTAAAACGACCAAGAGGAAATCCTGGAAAATATTTTAAAGTTTCTAAAATGGCCGCTAGGGGGCGTAACTGCGATCTTGAAGCTAAGAAAGTGATGTTTCTGCGAATTCCGCTATATTAACCTACCAAAAATATACCTGATCTTTAAAGTAGAGGATAATCTGAACCTTTTTTGTTTAACAATTTTTGCTATATCTCTAAAAATAAAGTGGTGGGGGGTATTCAAAGGTTTCAGTAAAAAACACCCTGTATATTCGAAACGGCTGAGCCGATTTTAACAAACTTGGGCTAGTTGAAAAGAGCTATTCTTGGGCTACAAATGCTATAATATTTGAAGTTTTGTTAGTTTCAGATGTCGCCGCTTTTTTCGACATCTCGTCAGAAATGGTTAATTTTCTCAAAAAAATTAAACGCATTGGTATGATTTCTTTTTCATGAAAAAGTAGCTAAATGATGCCTAAACAAGCTCCCGAAAACCGCTTCTCGATTTCTTGTTCCTAACCTAAAATTTAGCCCAAAGAAAATTTTATACGGAAATCCCTTGAATTTTTATTTTTTAAACTAATTAATTCCTTTTATTATGTAAGTTGTGGCCCTAAAAAGGACCGATTTAAAAAAGAAAAGTTTTTAGTGTCCCCTTACACTTACATAATAAAAGGAATTAATTAGTTTAAAAAATAAAAATTTAAGGGATATCCGTATAAAATTTTCTTTGGGTTAAATTTTAGGTTAGGAACAAGATATGGAGATGCGGTTTTCGGGAGCTTGTTTAGGCATCATTTAGCTACTTTTTCATGAAAAAGAAATCATACCAATGCATTTAATTTTTTTGAGAAAATTAACCATTTCCGTCGAAATGTCGAAAAAAGACCTCTAGCGGCGACATCTGAAACTAACAAAACTTCAAATATTATAGCATTTGTGGCCCAAGAATAGCTCTTTTCAACTACCCCAAGTTTGTTAAAATCGGCTCAGCCGTTTCGAATATACAGGGTGTTTTTTACTGAAACCTTTGAATACCCCCCACCACTTTATTTTTAGAGATGCAGCAAAAATTGTCAAACAAAAAAGATTCAGATTATCCTCTACTTTAAAGATCATATATTTTTTTGTTAGGTTAATATAGCGGAATTCACAGAAACATCACTTTCTTAGCTTCAAGATCGCAGTTACGCCCCTAGCGGCCATTTTAGAAACTTGAAAATATTTTCCAGGTTTTTCTCTTGGCCGTTTAAGTTATAACTTTTTTTTTCGCAAGCCTCTACGATGGATAGTTTCCCAGATACAGTACCTCGCATTCTTATTTGGCCACCCTGTACAGTTTTTTTTACTATTAATAATGCAAAGTAAACAAAAATCACGGTGTTTTCCAATAAAGCAATCGAGGCACACCACTAACAAAATACTAAAGAAAATTACTAAAAATGTTTTAACGTATTTTTCTTATTTTCAAATATTGAACATAATACAGGGTGTCCCATTAAGAATGGGACATAGAACAACCGCAGATTCTCCAATTCAAAATAAAACGATTAAGCGAAATATGCTTAGATAAAATGTTACTCGTTTCCGAAATACGGGGTGTTGAAGTTGAAAACTGAAAAATTATTAATGGCCATAATTTTTTTAATACACCGTATAATTTTACTCAAATCGGCACACTTGTTAAATATCATAAAATGCACCTAACAGTAAAAAAACCAATTCAGTACGCTCTACCAGTGGCGTACGGCAGGAGTAAGTAATGCTTGTACCCCTTCTAAATGTTACGCCGCTGTCTAAATTTTAATTTTGACTATAATTTTAATTTTTGATATTTTGATATTTTCTAAGTCAATAATGTACACTTGTTAGTTTGTTGTAAAATCATTGTTTTTCGAGATATTCGCAGTTAAAGATAGATAGACATGTACTTTTTATTTGTATTATTAATTAATAATATTCATTTTTACAATTTTGTCTTAAAACCAAAGAAAGTAAAAACCATGTCCCTCATTTCTAAATTGGAAAATTCGTTATGACGTGGCATTTTACAATAATATTACAGTTATTAATAACAATAATCACTTATCGGCAACAGATAGTTACTACGAAAATGTTTAACTGACAGTGACAGAACTTCATTATAAATCAAAGCCTGCTGTCAAAATTTTCAATTATAAATTAATAAATATTCTCACAATGGCAACGTGCCTATTAGGAACTTAACATTACAAATCAGAACAAAAAAATAAAAAAAAATAGAATAAAGCTGTTTGGTCGCGAATCACATTGATTGTAAAAATGAATATTATTAATAATAATACAAATAAAAAGTACATGTCTATCTTTCTTTAACTGCGAATATCTCGAAAAACAATGACTTTACAACAAACTAACAAGTGTACATTATTGACTTAGAAAATATCAAAAAAATTAAAATTATAGTCAAAATTAAAATTTAGACAGCGGCGTAACATTTAGAAGGGGTACAAGCATTACTTACTCCTGCCGTACGCCACTGGTAGAGCGTACTGAACTGTTTTTTTTACTGTTAGGTGCATTTTATGATATTTAACAAGTGTGCCGATTTGAGTAAAATTATACGGTGTATTAAAAAAATTATGGCCATTAATAATTTTTCAGTTTTCAACTTCAACACCCCGTATTTCGGAAACGAGTAACATTTTATCTAAGCATATTTCGCTTAATCGTTTTATTTTGAATTGGAGAATCTGCGGTTGTTCTATGTCCCATTCTTAATGGGACACCCTGTATATTCTTCTTAAGAACTGTACAAACTATTTAAAATTTTTTAGTACAACCACTTGATGTACATAATTAAAAATGCTTTTGCTTATTCTGTGTTCTATTTAAATGTAGGTGCCAACTTGAACTATAATTCAATAATTTTTAAAAGTTTTTACCCAATTTTCATGCTGCGCCACAGGTATTGAGAAATTTTTTAGAAAGAGAATTTATGGTAAGTAAATAAAATACAAACAAATTTCAATTAAGTGTATTTTTTTTACTTTTTTGTCAACTGTATCGATTACCATTAGCCTCGTGTTCTGTGTAGGTTAAAGATAAAATAAAAAATTTTGGCACGTATCATCTGAAAGTTAGTACTTGAGTTTGTCAAAAATGGCACCATCTATATGTCAAGGTCTGGCACCAAGGGCCTTCTCTATAAACTAAAGAAAGCACTACCACACACAATATACCTTGTTCTGGAACCATACCTGCAAGAAAGGTACTTTATGGTACAACATGAACAAGAAACAACACAAATATTTCCAAATATATATCCTAACTGATGAAGTCGAAAGACAGAAACCGGTCTTAGGATGTCGAATCTAATAAATTAAAATTCCTTACTGGTTTACTCACTTTGTATTAATCTCTGAAAGGGATAAAAAAGAAGAGAGTGACATCTTGACTAGATTCAGTCAAAATTTAATGTCAATACTCTCTTTTTACCATAGATGGTAGCACATCTACAAACAAATATTTCCAGTTAAAGCAGTGTATTGGGATCCACACTGTATCTTCTCTACGCAGCAGACTTGCCAACTAGCGAAAACATTACGACGACCAACTTTGCCGACGATAAAGGTATACTGGGTAAACATCGAAAATAGCAGGAGAAGACTCCTTCAGGACCAGTTAAATACAATCCAGGACTGGGCAAGAAAATGGAGAATAAAAATCAATGAACAAAAAATGCAGAGATACCGCTCCAACAACAACCTTAAACGTAAAATATTTAGGACTGCATCTGGACAAAGGAAACTCATATCCTCATGAAGAGAAAACTGGCTCGCAAATTCAGCAAGTACCACTGGCTTCTAGGCAGACGCTCAAAACTGTCGCTAGAGAACAAGCTACTAGTATATAAAGCAGCCATCAAACCAGTACGGACCAAATCTCACCTGCACATAATAGAAATAAGGTTTCAATCAATTAATCAAACGCACCCTGGTTTATTCCAAACAGAGAATTCAGACTCTATCTAAAAGTGAATAGTGACCAAGAAGAAATTAAACGAGACGTTAGAAAACTCGAATTTCATCCAAATTCTTTAGCTGTGAATTTGTTAGATAATAGGGAACAAACACGAAGACTAAAAAGACACAAATCGGTGGTAAACTTAGACAGTTCACTCGCCGTTCATGGGCGCCCGACCTTGCCGTACAATAACAATAACATTAATAGGATATACTGAGTGATGGGTTCTCTGTATCTGTAAATCTAGAAGGGTGGGTCACCCCACAGCACGTAGGCCACATTTGGCCCATTGTGCGTCCTTCTGAGGTTGAGCCTTCCTTCTAGCTCGTCAGCCAGCCTACTTGCCCTCATGTTGGCATGTGTTAGCCACCGCTCGCCGAAAAGAAAATGTCTCATTTGTGAGAGTGTCGGGCATTCGCAAAGAATGTTTTCGACAGTCTCGTCTTCCTGTTCGCATCCTCTACACAGTGGAGTGTCAGATAACCCCATCCTGTAGAGGTGTTTTCGTAGATGACAGTGGCCAGTCAGGATACCTGTGGCTGTGCGCAGGTTCTGTCTGTTCATAGTCATGTATTTTTTGGCTGTTTCGCTGTTCGGATACTGTAATAGTTCCTTGGCTAGCTTGCAACCTGTTTCGTCGTCCCATCTACCCTTAAACTTGTCAAGGGAGTGTTTCTTCAGTAGGTCAGCCACAGCTGATGCCGATAAGCTTATGAAAGTGCCAGGTCCCAAAAGTTTTTGGGAGGCTGCTTTCTTAGCTAGAGAGTCAGCTGCACGGTTGCCTTTTGCTGCTGTCCGTGAGGATGTAAATATTATTACCAGTAATGTTTCTACTGGTAGTCTCTTTTGCGGCGATTGAGATAGCAGTGAGCTCTGTTTGAGCTACACTGGCATTAGAACCCATTGCCCATTTTATATTGAGATTCAGGGATCCTGACCTGACCCCTCATTTGTTTTAGACCCATCGGTGTAGATGCACAAGGCACCTGCTGCCAATGTAGCCTCTTGTACGTTTTTTGTTATTACCCTGTAGGGTCTGTAAAAGGCATATCTTGGTGCAATCGAATCTGTGTTGGCTTGTAGCAGTGGAACCTCTCCAAGGACCTCGTGCCACAAGTTACACCTCGACTGACCAGATCCTACGTCAGGTTGTATACCTGTAGAGCGTAGCCGTGTCATGGTCATCACCACAGCTTTCTTAATAAATATATCAAGGGGGGTGAGACCAAGGATCACCTCTTTGCTCTAGTTGGTGTGGTTCTCATGCCCCCCGTTATGTTGAGGCATGCTATTCTTTGGATTTGATCCAATTTGCGTACGACTGTCCGCTGGCTAGTTTTGACTCCCCAGGCAATCGCACCGTACGTTAGCATAGGTCTTATGATTGCAGTGTAGATCCAGGCCGTAACCTTAGGTGAGATTCCCCAGGTGCGGCCAATGGTTCTACGGCACTGTCTTTGCACCACTGTTCTATGATATTGAGGGCCTCTTGCATTCTAGCACAGAGTATTCCTTCAAATCTTCCTGTTTGCAGAATCACTAGGTCGTCTGCATAAGCTATAGTGTAGAAACTGTCATCGTTGAGGCGATTGACTAAGGTGTCTAGGACCATGTTCCACAGTAGTGATGAGAGCACCCCTCCCTGTGGACAACCTTTTACAACCATGCCTCTTATGGTAACATCATCTACACTGAATTTTATTGCTCTCTTTGAGATCATGTTATATATCCATCCATTTATTGTGTTGGGGATATTTTTATTAGCTAAGGCATTTGCTATTTTGGGAAAAGTGGTTTTGTCGAACGCACCTTCAATGTCTATGAATACACCCAAGGTGGATTTTAGAATAATTTATAAATTAGAAACTAAGTTCATACATAAGTGGGAATCGGTGGTAAACTTAGACAGTTCACTCGCCGTTCATGGACGCCCGACCTTGCCGTACAATAACAATAACATTAATAGGATATACTGAGTGATGGGTTATACCTGGTATATCACAGGTGTGTCGATACACTGCGACAACTTGCTTATAGTACCCTGTTAGTACTGATGGCAAGTAGATATAAACCAGACGAACTCATTGAACGTATACGTTGACCTTAGCATATATTAATTTAATTCGTTATTTATTTTAGGTGTTGAACTAGGAGTGGGAGCCATAATTGGAGTTGTAGTCGTTGTACTGTTCGTTGTTTTACTTGCGTCCATTTTAATCTTCGCCAAAGTCACTGGGAGATGGTGTTTTAGCGGTAAGTACAAATTTGGTTATTTTTGAATGTTAAAATACAAGAATGAAGACATGTAGTAGGTTATTATTTATGCCGATCTTTTCCATGCTAGATATATGTGTATGTTTTTTATGTCAGAATTTTCAATCAATATCTTTACCAAATGCGAATTTTTAGTGACATCAATACTTTAGACAGCCGCTGGGATAGAAACTTATTGTACAAATGATGTGAAATAAGTAAAATCACAGCTCCCAAGAAATACGACATTAGACAACGTCACACACTGCACCAACGTCTGGACCTCAAACAACTACTCCATGGGCTACATGCCCCAACAGTTATTGAATTACAGAAGTCCAGAGCTGTGATTTTACTTATTTCACATCATTTGTACAGTTTTATTACTCCCAGCAAAATATTTTGGCAAGGCAATAAAAATTCGCACTTATTTCAAATCCTGTATGCTATGATTAAGGAAATTGTTTGTAAGATTGAGCTGTTTTCTGTTAGTAACTATTATGTAGATAAAATATTGATTGTCCCAAGTTTTGTCCCTTTTTCTTGGCCAAAATTTTAGTGAATCTGAAAAAAATACAAAAAAAAAGGCCCAAAATTTCATTCATAAAGCTAGTGACTAAGAAATACTTGGGATACACCCTGTATTCATTAAAAAAACTGAGATATTGGCTAAGGAAAAGCACTACGGCATTGTAACTCTGTACTTTAACTTTTTACTTCACCGCAAAAAGGGCCAATCATTTTTGAAACAAAAAAATGCTTAGCAGTACCCAGCAAACTTTTTTCAACATCTCAATGCCTTTTTAATATTGTTCCTGTTAATCAACTGATGATGAACATTTGTATGTTCGGAAACATGTTCTTGATTGAATTGAATTTTGTTTTAGACTCTTTTGCAAAAACTTGTTTTTAACATCCCTACTTTGGGGTTTAAAATTATAAATATATGCTGTGGAGATGACTATAAACATTGTATATAGATTATATAGTAGTATCGCCTTACGGACTTTTATCAGTAGGATTATGTGAACGCAATGGAGATGGCAGCACTCCAAGTGGACACAAGTCATGTCTTTAGGTCATGTCGTTGCTTGAGTGAAATTATAATTTGAAATCTTCTTTTTCATTTCTGCTTGTCTTTTGTTAATGTGTTATTTAGTTACAACGAAAGGGAATTGGGAGACGTATGAAATTGAAGGCCCAAAATATTTAATTAGCTCCCGAGAAACCGGGGTTGCCAATTTGTGAGTATTTTACTAGTCTGTAAGTAATTTTGTGAGCAAAGGTCAATTGTAATCAAAAGGTCTATAATATCGATAATGGTAATTATGAAAAATTCTAATCTGTTAATTTATTAAACCCGTTTAACTTTTACACTAAAATTTGGAATAAAAAGGACTAAGACTAGAGAGTCAATGTTAAATCGAAATATTTTTTCTTAAAGTATATTTTTTGCAATATTTTGTTTATAATATGGATATTATATGATTGTTTTAGTTAATTTTAAAAGTATAAAATAATTAATTTTGTATTTATTAGTATTTTATTTTCTGGTAAAATGAATAAATTATTATATGTTGTTGTTTGATACTAAACAACTTTAATCTTTTTTATCTGATGCTGGTTAGACAGATATTAGTTTATTATATTAAAAAAAACTGTCTTGCTATTGATATTTTAAAGTTGTGAGTAATCCACCAAAGTTTGGCAACGTTGTCATCAAGAACTCTAGACGCACCAAGACAACCTGAGTTTCAGTGGAATTTTCCAGTTTATAGGGGTTAATAAATAGTTTTGAATAGATTTGCATTGTTAATTGAAGGTCACCAGAATCTGATGCCCTACCAATAATAAAAACTAATCAAAGTTTTCGTTGGTTTTGAATGATGTTTGTAGACCAAGTCCAAACCGATTTTAAATACCCGAATTCATACAAAAATTCTTAGTAGTATATGGATGGTCGGAAAATGTAGGGAAAATTATAAGTAAATTAAAAAAAATAAATTGGACAAATTAAAAGTTCTGGAAGGGAGTGGGGGTAGCTAAATATACAACTTGAGGGTTGGATATTGGTTTTTACGATTTGTGGCTGAAACATGCATCCTATCGAAAAAAGTTTAATGTAACATTTGTAGATAATTAAAAAATGTAAAACTTTTGTATTAATCATTTTTCAACATAACTTCAAAATTATTGAGAAAATCGTTAAAAACTGCTTTTTTAGTTTTTAATTTTTATCTCCCCCAAAAATAATATACAATATTACAAACAACTTTAATAGCTGAAGGAACTACTTGGTAAAGGCCATGTGAAAGAAGATGCAGAGGGAGTATCTGTACAGCATTAGAAATTGATAACTTCATATAGAACGTCAATAGATGCCGCTCGAGACTGCATCAGACACTTTTAACTAGAGCTCGATACTACTATATAATCTATATACAATGCTATAAATATACGATTCTAACCTAACTTTACTAATTTCGACAAAATTTAAATTTGCACCGAAGTAAGGAATGATAATATTACAAAAAATATATATAGTCAATATAGTAATATGTAAAATGTACTTACGAATATACAAACATTAAAATAGCTTCTATAAACACTTTTAAATGACACAATCGCAATACACCGCATACAATTTATGCTTGGCTTGGGTTTGGAGACGGAAACAAAGATGGCCGCGTAACGTCACACTTCGGGCCTTCATTGGCCCATTGCTGGCTGGACTATAGGTATCATTTTGCTGATGTAGCGTTGCTGTTGCCAGAATATTGCCAGCAATGGGCCAGAAGACAGCCAGAGATTCATTGTTTGCTGGGTATGTGGATGATCGGAAAATTTGGGGTGAATTATTAGTAAACAGAGTAAAAGGTCCGGAGTTTAAGGGTTGTTTTTTTTTCGATTTGTGGCTGAAATATGCATCCTATGAAAAAAAGTTTAATGTAAAAGTTAAATTATATTTTTTTTGTTATACTTGACTCCTATTTATGATAAATAAAAGCTAATATCGAAGAAACAAGTCCATTGGTAAGTCTTATTGTAAATGTTTGTAGTAAAAAGCATGTGATGAAAATATATTTCTATTGCATGAATATGTTTATCGTTGGCGTGATTTCTTAGTGATAAAATATTCAAAAATATGTCTAATTAACTTTTATTATTAAATTTGCTTATTTAAGATATATTATCAATTTTTCTGAGCTACTCAATCTGCTGAACGTTGAATAATTGGGTAACGAAAATAATTGTCAGTATCGAAACATTTGTACATTAAAACTACCAGTACGAATCAAGATGTGAGATATGAAGTTTGTAAAAACCACTTTAGTTCATTTACGTAGCATATTTTGCGTCGGTGGTGGTTTTTCTCCATCTGTAAAGCAAATGCTCCATTAACCTCAAATAGAAGTATTAGTTCCCACTTGCGGTCGTGCCATTTGCGGTCAATACAATTTTAGTCCAACTGGCGGTCAATCGATATGATAAAATGCAAATAATGTAAGGGGTAATCTCACTTGCGGTCATTTTAGGTTAGGTAAGGTGAGCTAACATTATTTTCTTTTGATTGACCGCAAGTGGGACGATAATTGTTCTGACCGCAAATGGTACGACCGCAAGTGGCACTATTCCTCAATGCACAACCTTTGATCCTGGGGTGTAAGCTAAGGAAATAGAAAATAGGTTTTAAATTATTTAAACTTCCCAAATACTCTTTGCAAAAACTTTGCAGGAAGACGAAGTTGAAAAGTTTTAAATCTTAACCCTCAAAAACATAACGGTGCCACGCGTTAATCTCGTTTAACGATTTTCCTCCGTGGGATTATGTAATCCGCTTTGGATGCCGGCTAACCACAGTGAAGTGGGGTGTGGATTGATATAAGGTGTTAACTAAAAAGAAAATGGGCGCCAGGAGATTGTTTTACCCTCATCCAAAATTCAGCCAATTTAGTCACTCAACCTCCAGAATGGATCTAAATTGAGCCGACTAATAAAAAAAATAAACTACGTCGCAACCAAAAATTTACTTACCTTCGTTCGGGTCAAGACTATTTGTGACTATTAGTGATAGAAAGAAAAGTAATTAATTTCTCAATATCGGTTTAATAATTTTACTTATATAAACTGTCAAGGTCACACAAAAAGAATAAAAAGACAAAGGAATTACATAATCCCACGGAGGAAAATCGTTAAACGAGATTAACTCGTGGCATTATTTTTGGCAAACTTCCCTGACAGATGCTTCCGTATAAGGTGAATCCTCGGAGAATCCGATCGTCTAACGTGGATGATACTACCCCTGACAAAATGGCGACGTTACTATCGTGGCGTGGTTCGGCACAAAATATCAATTCCTCTTCACGAGATTCAGACCAGGGTAAACACACCAAATCAAATAGGCACCCTGCACGTCCAACAATACGGGAATCGCTCGTCTATCCCAATCAATGGTACGAAATAATCTTCATAAACACCGGGCGACTCCTCAAAATTTTGTCTAAACCACGTTATACTTATCACCCACAAGAAAGAAAGACAAGCCCGTCCCAAAATTTCCTTCGAAATCCTTCTCGAACGAATCTCACCACGCAAGACCAGAAAGAGATTCACCTAATAATCGCCACGGGTCACTTAATACGACTTGTGATTTGACCAATGAAATAACTGGTGACTGGCTAACACAGCCGTACAACACCTTAAAGTTAACAGAAGAAATGAACGAACCGACAGTTCGAAACATGACATCGATAGGAATAAAGTAAACAATCAATTTTACAATCTATTTTAATGTTCGACATACTTTATCTGAAACTAACTAGCTCGTTCAAATGGATATAAGTTGAGTCAAAAAAATTGAGGCTATCTTATGTGATATATTGTTCCTAAATAATATAATTCGATCCCTACAGTGGCTCACATCTACAAGGTATGAAAAACTAATTAATGTAGTAAGGTCTTAATGCCGAATTTAAACGTTACAACGGTGAATGTTTATATTTTTGAACAACAATTAGCAACAAAAACGTTCAGTAGATTTAAAACAATAAAAAACAGTAAAATCAAAATTCAGAAATTCAAATCGATCTAAAAATGTTAAGGCCATCTTCATATTAGCTTTTAATTGTTATAGGGGGAGCGACAGTGATCGACTACACCACTGGCGAAAACGGCCAACCCCCCCACCACGACGGAATATCTGGGGACGGAGTTGACAACCCCCACCATCAAGTTTCGAACGAATACGTCAATGGCAACGATCTGCCAATCAAAAAGGACGAAAAAATCAACACGGCCGTATAATAATGTTATTTTTAAGGTTAGGTCATAACAATCGCAGATTGTTTCTTTTTTATTGATAAAAAACTGGGGATCTCGAAAATACGATATATAAGTTTAGAATCAAATTATTGTAGACTGTGCATTTGAGAACATCAGATCATCTTTATTCTATTTTGACAGACTTTGACGTTTGACAACCGCAGCCTAATTGTTGTTGGTCCTTTAAAATTACAATAAAAAAGTAACAAACCTAAATATCTACTATTTCGGTGTTATTATCCGTGTTATAAAAAAAATATTTTGACATTAAATTCGTGAATTATTATAGATATTTTACTGTGTTAAAATTATTTTGAGGTTAGAATTAGGGTGATTAGGAGTAAATGTGCGTTTGCCTTTAAATGAAAAAGCGAGTTTACAGGGTGGTTCAATCCGCTGGTCTCGAAAGATGGCCTTTGATTAAAAAACACGTAGGTATATTGCAAAATTAATCTGAAAGCCGTGTATGCTTAAATTAAAATAGACAATTTTTAATTGATTTTAATTATTTTTAAAACATTCATGATAAATAAATACGTATTACCCTGTATAATTTGGGAAACTGGTTAGTCGTCTACTGTTTTTTTTCACCGCTCTTTGTACTGATAGATGGCGGCACAGTGACAGTCATATTTATGTTTTTAAATTAATAATTTTTAAACCAAGCAATCTTTTTAAATCGTACGTTTGGAACATCCTGTATATTTGTAAATTTATATCATTTGCAATTATGCTTTCAATTTTTAAATGGTAAAACTAACTGAAAGAGATTTTTGAGTTGTAAAAAATCAAAAATATATTTTTTTCGGTAACATTTTTATGAACAAATTAATATTTAAATTTTAGACCAATCTGTAACTTTTTGTTTTTTAAATAATTCAAAATTGGATTCGATAACACAAAAATAATTGCGTCTCAAATGAACTTACTTAAAATCAAAATATGTTGTCAAAAATTCTTGTAATATTTTTTAAACTTTTACATAAAAAATCCAAAATTTAATACTACAGTGTGTCCAATTAAATCGGCAGTATATGGAAAACTTTTTTTATTATTTGTTTTAGGAAAAAAAGTTATTCTTAATAAAAAGTCGTGCGTGGTCTAAAACCTTAAATGCAACCATCAGATATCAAATTTTTTTAGTCGTATACGAGGTTTGTCAAAAAATATGAATTTTGCTCAAGAGAAAAGTACCTTTATTTTTGAAGTATGAAAAAAAAGTTAGTAAAAAAACTTGTTTATAATGACATTTTACGTCAACATACCAATTTTTAACAAGATATTCCGAGTTTAGCAAAATTTTCATTTTTAATATTTTTTGATACACCCCCGTAAGTGACAATGTTCACCGGGACCTTACAAACCCATACTAGACTTCCGTTTATAAGCAAAAAATTGGTAAATTATTCTTGTCTTTTCGTTCCTTTTAAGCTTTTTCAATGAATTCAAAATTGTTAATTACGGGGGTGTATCAAAAAATGTTAAAAATTAACATTTTCTTAAAATTGGAATATCTTCTTCAAAATCGGTATGCTGACGTAAAATGTCATTACAAACAAGTTTTTTTAATAACTTTTTTTTCATATTTCAAAAATAAAGGTACTTTACTCTTGAGCAAAATTCATATTTTTTGACAAACCTCGTATACGACTGTAAAAATTTGATATCTAATAGTTGCATTTTAGGTTTTAGACCATGCACTACTTTTTATCAAGAATAACTTTTTTCATAAAACAAATAATAAAAAAGTTTTTTCAATATGGTGCCGACTTAATTAGATACACTGTATATTCTAGGGTCCTAAATATTCTCCAAATAAAAATTAGTATGAACTCTCTTAATGTAAATATATCTCTGAAGAAATGTATCAAAATTAATTAAGATTGTATACAATATATCTACATTGGAAATATTTATGCACGTAGCTAGATATTGCATGAACAACAAAATTCGCACATTGACAACTTGTTTTTATTTTTTTCAGATTTACGAAAAATTGATATGTTTATACGTTAGAAGAAACACAATTTTTTTGGGGACATATTTTGGATCCAAATCTATAATATAGTTAATTGCGAAAATATACCTAAATTTTTTGTTTATTAACTAAAAAAAAATGACTGGATATTTATAGGTTAGATATTTTTCAAAAAGTGTTGTCTATTTCTCTTAGAAAGTATATGTAAATAAATGATAACAACTAAATATGTTTAAATATTATGATTGCTTCTATACCTTGAAAGTTTAATGATAGAAATATATTGCTTGTTTACCATTTTATTCAAATTGGCGTAATTTAACTACAGAGAGTGGTCCAATGATTTCTTTTTCTCAGTGTACATTTCCACTGTATGTTTAAGGAGTTAAAACTTTAGTTTTTAAACCTTTTTACTAGAAGTTTAGTATAGTTTGTTCATTTTCAATTGTCGGTATTAATTTTATGGTATACAAGTATCACACTCAAAAACGTGCAGTGGAAATGTATCATCAATCTTTGTATAGTATTTATTAGTTCGATGACAATTAATTAAGGCTAAAATACTCAATATTTTTTAAATAATTAACTATTTTGTATAGATTTATATTATTTATATTGTATAATCTCTCTACAGGGTGAAGTAAAAGTGTGGAAACATCTAAATTGTCTCGAAATCTACTAAACAAAACTACAAAAGTTACGCGTGCACTGTTGTCAAGTTTTCGGTTTTTCAGATGAAGAAAATTAATACAGGGTGGCTCCTTTAAGACTATTGGTATCTCGTAAACGGTAAGAGATGGAAAACGGGTTTCCATAACTAAGGTATTGATATTTCTAATAAAAAATATCGTAGAGGTGCTTTCTGAGAAATGTGTCTAAAATATGTCCTAAAAAAGTTTATCATATTTTTTTGTATTTTAAATAATAAATTCGCAATTATTAAAACCAAAATTTCATAGAAACCACACCTGATATTTTTGATTTAAAATTGTCAATTAATTATTTGTGGAAATATGCAAATTTTTCCCCCATTTAATCGTTTTTTTTATCTCTTATCGTTTACAAGTTCCCAATATTAAAGAACCACCCTGTATTTCATCACGTTTTAAGTTTTTCAGGAAATTTTAAAAATTTGTTTAGATTTCCTATAAAAATTACCAGATTTTTCTCAAAAACTTAAACATACTTTTTGTAGAATTTCTCTAGACACTTTTCCAGATAATTTGATGTTTTTACAATTTTGCCTGACTCTGCATAAATTTATTAAAGATATACTGCCATAAGAATCATTTGATCATCAAAAATAGTAATAGTTTTTTAAGTAAATAAAAATTATATGTTTTGTGCCACTTGTTAGTAAATTAAAGAAGACATACATATAGTCCAGTAACTGAAGGGTCAAACCTGGGAATAAATCTGGCATGAGTTCCCACATAGCGCAATTTGTAGGTCATCGCAGGTGTTTTAACATGAGAAAATCCTTAACGCGTTGTGGTCAAGGGAAAACCTGGGAAATGGGTTTCCCGCTAATATCTGGCTAAATATGCCAATTAGAGAATTTTTGTTCAGACAAAAAATGGAGACCAGCTCATTGTCTACAAAAATGGTCCTTATCATTTTCTTCGAAAATTCAATAGTTTTCGAGATAATGGCACTCAAAAGTCCCCTCTTTTTAGCTGCTGCTCTACCTTCAGGAATTCCTCTTTCTATGAATTAACGCGTAACCGGGCGGACGAATTGTTCAATATCTCGGGAAAAAATTAATATTTTTCGATGATTCAAAGTTCATCGGAATGGGAAAACCCGTAGCTACAATTCCATGTGACTTGAAGTCAGTTCGTATTTACCAAAAATATTTAAAAAAGCGGTCAAAGTTTTTTTCAACAATATTTAGAGGCTGCTTCATTAATTTATTCACATTTTCTTTAAAAATAGTCATTTATTCTAATTTTGCCTTGATAATGGAACCTTAGGGGTCTTGAATGACCTCAGAAATTTACTTTCATCTAATTATTAATCCTCAAGAAATAAAGAGCGGGGAACAAGAAATGGATAAACAAAAAAAGGCCGGTTTTGACTCGTGTGACCAATTTTCCTCATTTCTCGAAAATTATTAGACTCTATTAAAAATACAAAAAATATATTCGAAAAGTAGACCATCTAAGCTTTGAAATGATGTGCATTGGAAATCAATATAACGGATCATAAGATTATAACTCGCGCTTGTTCCGAAGATTCTCTGGAACTCCGAAATCTGCTAAAATATGCAAATAAACAAATCAATTGTATATTAGAACGCCAGAAAAGTATTGCAAAAAAAGTTCTGAGGTCATTCAAGACCCCCTAAGGTCCTATTATCAAGGCAAAATTAGAATAAATGATTTTTTTAAAAGAAAATATGAATAAATTAATGAAGCAGTCTCTAAATATTGTTGAAAAAAACTTTGACCGCTTTTTTAAATATTTTTAGTAAATACGAACTGACTTCAAGTCACATGGAATTGTAGCTATGGGTTTTCCCATTCCGATGAACTTTGAATCATCGAAAAATATTAATTTTTTCCCGAGATATTGAACAATTCGTCCGCCCGGTTACGCGTTAATTCATAGAAAGCGGAATTCCTGAAGGTAGAGCAGCAGCTGAAATGAGTGCCATTATCTCGAAAACTATTGAATTTTCGAAGAAAATGATAAGGGCCATTTTTGTAGAGAATGAGCTGATCTCCATTTTTTGTCTGAACAAAAATTCTCTAATTGGCATATTTAGCTAGATATTAGCGGGAAACCCATTTTCCAGGTTTTGGGGCCCATTTTCAGCCCCTTCCCTTGACCACAACGCGTTAATGATTTTCTCATGTTAAAACACCTGCGATGACCTACAAATTGCGCTATGTGGGAACTCATGCCCGACTTATTCCCAGCTTTCGATCTTTTCAGTCCTTCATTTACTGGACTAATATTAAGAACATTCAATCAAAAACAACTATAGATAATAACACTTAACCACGAGTTTATTTTTTACACATCACCACTGCCAAATATTTTCTACTACATAACTTTGTTAACTTCAATTTACAATTGTTTAATTTATTACAATCTTAAATACAGGGGGGTATTTAAAATCTAACAAATTTTTAATGATAATTTAACCAAAAACACTTTTTTACCACTTATTTTGAATCATTTACATCACGAAGTTAATGTTTAAAATTCTTTAAAAGACTGATATTTTCTAATATATAAAACAAAGACAAACCGCCTACTTAGAACAAATAATCTGAAACGAAAAATACAAATTGCTACAACTAATTTTTGAAAGTAAAATAGAAGGAACAAGATGAATTGGCAGACGACAGCTGTCCTGGAAAAAACAATGAATTAGGCAAATCCACCGACATAACCTTAAACTAGACGGCTAATAACATATGATAGAAATTGATCAATTACGAGGATGACTGGTACCCGTAAGGCATGCGCATTGTGTTTGTCATATTCACAGACATAACCTTAAAGTCTATGTTCCGACATTGGCGTACCTTAGGGAAAATGATTGGGTCTAGAACGAAAATAAGTGGAATGATGAAAACAATTTAGGATTTAGGTTGGAGTTTTCATTTACTGATTGGAAACATTATTATTTGTGAGAACAGGATGTTTTTTATAAAATATAAAATAGCTGTATCGTTCGAGTAAGACATATAGTATCCTCAATTTATATCATTGAAATAACTTTCTGAAGCAAAATGCTCTGAACATATTCTTGTTGACGAGTGCGGAAGCGGTTCTAAAGGTCTTCCGATTGCTTTCAACCATTCATTACGTTGTTCCTCAGGTATTCTAAAATATCATTGTGAAGCAAATATACATTCGTTCGCGTAAAATAATTACTTTTTGGTATAATAAATGTGTGCGAATCGAAGTTGTTGAATAGATGCATGGTATATAACAATTTTATTGTGTTTCTTATATTGACTTACCTATGAAACATAACACCTTTGGGATGGTTTGTTAAACGGTTCTTACACCAAAGTACAAAACACTTCATTTTTACAATAAATTCACTATTTCTCTATCGAATATCGGTCAAATACCAAACAGAACAGTGGACTAGGGATGTGTAACTGGAACAGGTTTTTACAAATATTTCTTGGAACAGGTATTATTAGAGACATGGAACAGCTACGTTGCAACAGTCTCTGACGTCACTGTAACAGCGAGTACCCTGTTCCAGTGTCACATGTCACATCCCTACTCGTAGAAGAGGCCATTTCTTAAAAATAGCTACTTTGATAATATCGGCGAAAATAGAAGAAAATGTTAGGTTATTAAAAAGTCAGGAGTTAAGGGTATACAACTTGCAATACGTTGAAACTGGAACAGGTATATTTTAGAACTGGAACAGGTTGTACCTGTTATTCAATTACGGCTGTTCCACCCATCCCTACAGTGGACGCCTATGAACAAAAAACAATACATCTCGTCTCCTCGAATCGGCAAAGCTCGAGAACCGAAACCCAGATGTAAGACGTACTGGTGTCCATTGCGCATTGCGCAGAGACGTTTTCGGAATGTTCAATTGGATGAGTTTCTTGTGTGGTGGGAATATGGATATTAGCCGTCTAGTTTAAGGTTATGTCGGTGGGCAAAAGTCTCTATCATTATTACTGTCGTTTTTAGTGACATTTTCTCGAATTTTTTTTTCTTCAATTGTCATGTATAAGAGCTCTGTGGTATCATCTAGTAGAGCTTCCTAAAAAACTAACAACGATGGACTAAAATTTTTATGGCACATAGTTTAGCGGGTATTTTTCAATTGCACCAACTTTTTTGTATTTTCCGCCAATTTTGAAATCCTCCTGTCCAATGTTTGCGTAAATAAAAATTATTTGCCACTCTTTACAAAATCTTACACTTGGTTTATGCTTTTATTTTTTTTTGCTTTAGATATACAGGGTGTTAGATCACTTATTAATTAATCACACAAATCTAATAAAACAAATCACTACGGTGTTCTAACGACGGTACCGATTTCTGAACTGAGTAATTCCACATTCCAGCGTGAAAAAAAAAACATCCCTTTTTTTTATTTACCCAACACCCTGTATATAGAAGAATTTTTTTTTTTACATTCTTAAAATATAGGATTTATAATTTATATATAAAATCACAGCTATTACGTAATATTTTATTTTTTCTTGGTAGGCAATCTTTTATTTCTAATTTACTAACTTATGGCTAATTTTTCGGATTTGATTGTGAGGAACTGATACACATTCCAATTGTTTGTTAATTTTATAATTGTGTAATTATTTAGGATTGACGAAAGTGTGATTCAGAACTTTATAACTGCTAATGTATGTTTTTGTAATAAGGACAATAAATATGGGTTATATTAGTTTAATTTTTACTTATTATTTTAAGGATCCAATATGTAAGAGACTAATAGAGGGTGTTTGTGACTAAATGCAACTAAGAATTTGATTTATTTGGGTAAAAAATATTTTGTGTTATAAAAAAAAGTAGCAACGAATAAATGTTTCTAAGAATTGTATATAAGTATCTAAAAAATAGTGAAATGATAGTTTAAACGAGATAGAGTCAATTTGTTTTATAAAATTTAAAGCCAAAACGAAATTTTAACAATAAGAATTGTAATTTTTTCTTTTTTTTAATATTTAAATATTTTTTTCAAAAAATGAAAATCTAGATGAAATAATTAATTTAGTTGCATTTAATATAAAACACGCACTTGTCCCTGCAACCTTTAAATACAGGGGATTTAATTTCCAGATACTTTTTATTTTTTACATAATATTAAGAATTATAAATCATTATATCTTCTAAGTATTTTTTTTTTGTGAAAATATTCTAATATATTTATAAATGTCTTCATATATAATTTAGTATAACTCAAATTTTTAAAAAACTGAATTCTTCCTGATGTTAATATAATATTTTATAAATAATTTCCAAGTAGAGATTTGAGTATTTTCCATTTATTTTAAAGTACTTAAAATAGGTCTGATATAAATCAATGTAAAAATTTTGTATGTTACATATTCTTAAAAATATTTAGAATAAGTTGGACAAATCAATTAAAATTGTTTTATAAATAAAGATATTGATTGAAAACTTTTACTTTATTGAATTATTTAGCGTTAAATAAGTCTTATGTTTAAAGAAACTTTTGTTCTTTATCTCTTGGCTATCTAAATCCAAAAAACATAATTTTCATATTTTGCAAGAAATTAAAGTTCAAACTTTGTAGTAACCCTGCAGGTAAGTCATCGGCGAGGGTCATTTAATCCAAAATTGGGATCATTGAACCCTGTATTTCAAATCATTAAGGGTCACCACATACTTAAGAGGATACAGGACGCATACGCCTTCACCAAAAATTTTGATTACTTCTCATGTCGTTAATAGTATTTGCATGGATACAATATTTCACCAGTAGGTGTAAAAATTAATACTTGAAACTGCTACAGAGAGAAAAAATAAATATTCCTCAAAATGTGGGTTTATAAGACGTTCGAAATCGAACATTTTGATCTACGCCCATGGCGATAAAAGAAAATAAAAATAACCAAAACGCACGCTTAGGTGCCTAGCATGGCATCAGTATAACACGTGTCGTGAGTCAAGGCCATCGCGCAGATACAAATTAACGCGGAAGTAAGTCACCGACGAACAAGGATATAAAACTTCAATTCGAAAGCCGCCCTTGTCGGCAAGCACCTTTTACATATACCTCGACACACTGGCGCGACTACAGGCTGCCAGAGAGATAAAAAAAGACACATCTATAAAGCCGCAAACGCGTATCGATGGTTGGCCGAAAGGATTTCGCCCAACGGCAAGCGTTTCAAATAGATCAAAATTAAACCAGTAGAACTTCTAACTCCGTGTGAACAGGTAGTAATCGTTGGGCAGTGCATACGTAATAAATTCAGCAATTTACATTATACAAATTGCATGATTACATACATACCCTTATTTAAACTCACCTATTTCTTGAGCAATTGCAAACCCAGTTTTGAATCATTGTTAAATTCTACGTTTGTTAAAAAGTGTTTTGTTTTTTACGAAAGTTATCGTTAAATATAAAAATTCAAGTAACCACAAATACAGTCCACAATTTACTCAGCCAACTTAATCTACAATAAGTTGGGACAGACTCATCTGCAGGGTGTAGTTTGGGTTTCCAAATTTGGTAACATTTGGAACAATAAGATGTTTTTTGATGAAATATTTTTTTCTCTCTGTAGCAGTCAGATATACACAAATACCTAAATAATTGTTAAGCAAAGTTTGTTAAAATTAATCAACTAATTTTAAATGAGAAGGTATCCCCCCCAAAATTATATATGCCGCTGGAAAAAGCGCCGCTCAATAGTTACAGTGTAAATTGGCAACATTGTATTATTGCACACGCTTGATGATCTGTCGGGCGCTGTGTAATTCCAAAGAGAAGGTTGGAAAGTTTACAATTTTTTTGCAAGCTTCTCTTTATGTATAAATTCGAAAAACTTTTGGGAAAAGTACAATATATTGTTTAAATTTGACTTCTATGAGTACTATTCTGAACTGCTTGATGTATAAAGGTTCAATCGGTCTCTTTATGAATCGCGTTGTCGAGGACTGCTAGGAACCTCGTGACATCATGCAACTTTTTTTTAATTATTTCGCTTAATCTTAACGATAAAATTATGATTTAAGCAGCATTATCATGACTAAAGATGTACCAAGAAAACATCAAGAATATTTTTTTTTGAATTGATACTTCGTTTGTATGATATTGGCGTGTATAACTTAAAAATCGGTAAGACAAACGTATTTTTTAAGCTCACAGCCAGAAAATAGAACGTTGCCACAATGTATCTTGTGAATTGAAATCAAAATATTCATGATGAAGTGGTAGGAGGAAATCAAACTTGATGACGTCACAGCGTACTGTATCCACTTAAGTCATTGATCGATTTCTTCTTTCCTGCTTACCAATTAAATTAAGGGTGAGAAAAGGGTGAAGCTTTGCCTGATAAAATCGGATGTACTGAACCTGAAGAATTTGGTAGCTGATAAATGGCAATACGATCAAATGAGAAAGAAATGTTTGGAGAAGAGTCATATAATACTCAAATAATTTTATAATTATTTTGTTTGCAGGAGGAATTGAAACGCGCCATTTTGGAGAATCGTAAGTATTGCTATATGTTGGTCTTGTTCTAGTTAAGTAGAATTTAGCTGCAAGTTTGACAAGTTATAAAATTTGATCTAAACTTGAAAGTATATTCAGTAGTAATATCACAAGAGCTTCGAAAATAATCGATTATACTTCCGAGTCACGAGACGTATTTCGCGAAACACCACGAGAGCGGAGCTCGAGTGGTGTTTTATAAGAAATACGTCGAGCGAGGAGGAAGTATAATCGATTATTTTCGAATGCTCGCGTGATATTCGATACGATTATATAACGAATTATATAATTATTTTTGGTGACGTTTCCTCATTATAAACGTCAAACGTATTGTTACTATGACAAAGTTTTCAAGATGCGAAAATCAAAAACGGTTATACAACGTCGTCAAGGGTATATTCGCTTATCAATACATGGTAACTAAGTAAAAATTGCAACTGCTATTGGCTAAATTTATGATGAGTTGTATAATCGCACTTTATTAGTAAAAACACTTAAATTAATTTGGTACTTTACTTGAAAGGGGCCTTTACATTTCCCCCACTTTTTTGGCATAGTATTAGCGTCAGTATTTTAATGATCCTACCTTTTATCGGAAATATTTTCATTTTTTTCCTCAGCTAGGAAGGTGGTTATACCCGATAAATTTACGTTTTTTGGAATCGCCTAATTGTCCTCTATCTCTGCTATTAACATATCTACACTTTACTGAATAGAAAACACCCTATATAATGTATGATCTTAGATATGGTAACAGCCGTTCTCTCGTTAGCTTCACCATATAGATTTACAGCTATTATATTGCGAATGACTTTTATTTCTTCATTAAAGTTTTCAATATTTTCAGTAGTGACACCGAAAGCGCCGACGTCCGTCCAAAGGAATCGAAAAAACCCATTAAGCTGACTTCCCTGTTTAAAAAGAACAAAGACCAAGTCGCTTCCGAACCAGAACTGGAACCGAAAACTTTGGAACTGTCAGAGGAAGCTGACATTCAGAACAAATCTCTATTTCCCGAAGGAGACGAAAGAGCATTAGTATATGCCGAATTGGACCTCGTTAGGGCTGATATGGTTCCTGTTGTTAAAAACGACGATGAAAAAACGGAGTATGCAGAAATCGTATACACACAAAACGAAGAAAAAGAACCTCCTAAGAAATGAACAAAGATATGTTAATATAATTAGTTTTTGCGTTGTCTTCTTTTTTACGACTGTCCCATTTTTGTTTGATGTGTCCAATTAAGTGGAAAACTTTTTTATTATTTGTTTTAGGAAAAAAAGTTATTCTTGATAAAAAGTCGTGCATGGTCCAAAACCTAACATGCAACTATCAGATATCAAATTTTTACAGTCGTATACGAGGTTTGTCAAAAAATATGAATTTTGCTCAAGGGTAAAGTACCTTTATTTTTGAAATATGAAAAAAAAGTTATTAAAAAAACTTGTTTCTAATGGCATTTTACGTCAACATACCGATTTTGAAGAAGATATTCCAAGTTTAAGAAAATTTTTATTTTTAACATTTTTTGATACACCCCCGTAACTGACAATTTTGAATTGAATAATAATCGAATTTTTCATTTGTTGTCAACTTTTTCAGACATACTAACCACACCATCGATCAATATTAATATTATTATATTATTAATATTAACAAAATGATGATGAATTAAAAATTATCAGTTACGAGGGTGTATCAAAAAATGTTAAAAATGAAAATTTTCTTAAAGTTGGAATATCTTCTTCAAAATCGGTATGTTGACGTAAAATGCCATTAGAAACAAATTTTTTTAATAACTTTTTTTTCATATTTCAAAAATCAAGGTACTTTACTCTTGAGCAAAATTCATATTTTTTGGCAAACCTCGTATAGGACTGTAAAAATTTGTTATCTGATGGTTGCATTTTAGGTTTTAGACCATGCATGATTTTTTATAAAGAATAACTTTTTTTCCTAAAATTAATAATAAAAAAGTTTCCCATATTGTTTCCAACTTAATGAAACATACTGTATAGTAATCATTTTGTTTGGTCGAAAACATGTATTTTTATATATTTCTAAATGGGGCTTTTGTAATTTTTGTGTATATTTTAGAGTGAGCAAGATTACATTAAAATATTATTAATTTAAGGATATACAGGAAACTTTCCTGTCATCGTACAATTTATATTAATTATAAATATTTTTATTATTTTTAATGTTACATTTATAGATACGACTAATTATTTAGATCTGATAATGTATTGAGTGAGCATCAAAAATATTAACATTTTCGGGCACAAAAAGGCATAAAAGCCACAAAGAACCCCGCACAAATCTTATGGAAATTGGCTCCGGTCACATTGGCTGAAATTTGGATATGTTGTTCATTTCAGCATCCTGGGCCAAAGTCTCAATGGGCAGAAAGCTCAATTTTGCGTATTTCGGCTCTTATGGAGCTCGAAAGCTTCACGGATTTAACGTTAATTACTTAGTTAAAAAGGTAATCTTTTCAAAAGTTTAGTATTTGCTGCGTTAAAAAACCCTCTTATGTTTTCGAGGTCGCTGCATTCAAATCTAATGCCAATGTAATAATATTGACAGTTGACAGCTGTCAAACTAACTGTCAAACAGCATGTAACAATCAAAATTGATAAAATTAATATGTAAACATATGTTTTTAAGGTTGCTCAATTCAAATGTGTTGTCAAAAAAACGATATTGACAGTTGACAGCTGTCAAACAACAAGCAATAATTAAAATTTCACCCAATTTGACCAGGAGCCAATTCCCATAAGATTTGTGCGTGGTTCTTTATACAAATGTAGATTAATAACCGTCAATCGCTCACGCAGGCGGCATTTCTACCAGCGCTCGCAAGCCAGCAAATTGTCACTTTTTGTCCATTTTTATTAGTTTTTGTTTAATTTCATTTTACGGATAACTGTAAAGAAATTTTACAGTAAAAAACTTTTTTATACATTTAGCCTATTTAATTCATAAATATTGATGATGTGATTATATTTTTCGTCCAAAATACCAAATATATATTTGGGTTTAGTATAAATAATCTTGTTTTCAATTAAATATGACAAGCTTCATTTTATTTATAACAATTGTAAATTGATGGATTGTATTAACCAACAAGGAATCTGTATTTCATAATTAACAATACGAATGAGTATAGATACCAAAATAACCCATTCGAAATAATACTTTTACGGAGAATTTTCTATTTTCTACTTTCTAGTTTTTTTAAAAAGTATCCCTCGTCTTCGACTCGGGATACTTTTAAAAAATTCATGCTTTCGGAACTATTTCAGATAGTAATTCAAGCTCTAGGGAGATTACAATTGAAAGTATTTGACAAATCTCAAAAATGTTTTGCTTTGGTTGGTAAGACTGATAAATGAACACTACTTGGGATTTTTCCGAACGCAGTTTTCACGTATAAATCTCTATGTACTTTGCCTTAATATTTCAACAATTCGTCCATTTTGTGGTAAACAATAAGTATTAAATAAGTACTTAATTTTAAAAAGCTTGTAATTTTTACCAATTTAATAAATAAAAATTAAAACCACTTGTTTCGTATTCTTCAAGGTACGTCTATTTTTCAACCGTAAAATTCTAATCGTGGCAACGTTGCGTTCTCCTTTGAGTAAGACTTTAGTACTCTCATACGGAGAGTTTAATTTAATTAAATTAAAAAACTAGTGTTTAAATTTCGGATCGTGATACTTTTTGTTTTAAGACGTTGTTTTTAAGAAGGGCATTTTTCCTTGTCCCCCTTCATCCGCTCCTTGCCAGCATCACTTGTCTTTCTAAATGTTTGGTTAAGGTATTTAACAATTTCAGGCACATTCCCCACAACGGACGTGTGGGAATAAAAAAAATATATTTTTTTACAGAGGGATCGTGTAACTGTAGAACTTTTGGCCGTGTCTAGTTTATCATCCTTGGTTCGGCTTTACCAATGTTCAGTTCTCTACCACCCAATAGGTAGACAATATACCATACACATCCAAAAAAAATATTTTTATTCGGTTACAGTACAAAGACGTTTTTCATTTTAAGTGTTTTTAACAACTGGTTTTGCCACCCGCCGCCCCCATTGGTTTCATGTCACTGATTACCGTTTCATAAATAAAGAATTCTCCACCTCTTAAAGTTAACGTCAACACGTGAAGCAATCTGTTCATAGTCGTCATACGAAGGATATAAGCCAAATCGGTATGTTCCAGAAACATAGGATTTCCTCGGCAATCACAGTCGAAAACGAAGTATTCTGAATCTTTAATTTTTCCAAAAGCCATCTGTCTCTTCATAGCTGTTTTTGTTAGCATTATTATTCCACAACGGCTCTCAACGTTTGCGAAAAAAGACCTTAAAAAAAGAAAAAGTTAAATAAAGTAAAAAAAGAGTAACTGATAAGCAACAGCTTTTTTTTATTGTATCACTATTTATTAATCTAATTTGAATATACTTTAAATTGCAGCCCTTAGAATGAGCTGACAGACAATCTACGTAGTACTTAGTTTTAAAAAGAAGAAGATTATTCTGTCATAAGTGTCATCAATCAAAAAACATAACCCGACTTCCAGCTGTCGTTCAAACGAGATACGAGATTCTCTAGTACGCCTGACAAACCTAGATAACAACTAACACTGATTATCAGTCTGTTTTGGAGTCTTGGTTAGTTTCACTTTTACCTTTTACAAATATGGGATCTCAAGAAATAAAAATTGAACCCGAATGGGAGAGTGAGATAAACATTAAGCAAAATTAGAGGGACAATATCATAAAATAGAGGATTCTTATAGGGATATTGAGACAAAATTATTCAGTGATAACAGTTTTAAGATTGAAACAGAAGAAATACATATCAAGGATGAAACTGAACTACCTTTAGAAGAAGTTGATAAGAACAGCAAGAATTTTGAAGAGGGTGGTTGCCAACAATGTTTTACTAATGATGAAGAAAAATATAAGCCCAATGTTTGTAAACATACACGTTGTCAAGAAGGCAATCTTGATTCGCGTTTATTAGTTCACACAAGTGAAAAAAAATTATACATGTGTCGTTTGCGAAAAATCATTTACTCAAAAGGGGTCTCTGAAATTACATTCACTAATTCATCAAAAATTTAAATGCAATGTTTGTGACAAATCATTTACTTATAAGTCAAATCTGAAAGTACATTTACACGGAAGTCTCATCTAAAAGGACATTTACTAATTCATTAAAGAATTTTTGTTTTATTTTATGAAATAAAATTAAATTTATTCATTTATTAAAATTGTTTTATTTTAAAAATATTGTTAGCAGTAAAAATGGCGGGTAATTTTGAAGTTCTTCAAGCGGTATGTTAGCAACACTGGATTAGTGTTCCTTAAACATCGATAAAATTATAAAAAATATCGATACTATCGGGTTTCGAATAATAAAATTTCATGAAATTTGAACACCTCAATATTTTGATTTTTATTGATCTTGCTCTGTGGTACGTCGAAACAAAAAGTATAAACTTAAAACTATGTAAAATTCTTTTAGCTATTATAGCTTGATTTAGACGTATCCAGTAGCTGTCGACAGTCTCACTGTCCGACAGCGCTGTCGAGTAGTTGGCTCCATGTAAACACTTTTTTGTGACAGTACAGCGCTGTCTCGAATAGAAAGTCCGTCTATTTTTGACGACAGTAGTCCTCACCCGCGTCCCCCCAAACACCCGAATCAGTCCATGGCGCATCTTTATAGAGTGAACAGTGGCGGCGTTTAAAAAATGACCCGAATCTGCGTTGTAATGCGTATAAAAACAAACAGCAAATTTTCTGATGTACGTGGTAACGCCAACCTGTACTCAGAGGGAACTTCTAGTTTTAGTTGTTGCTGCAAAGCAATACCTCCCGTTATATTTCTATCGTTGATCCATTTTCTGACCCTTAACCTTTTTTATTTAATATTTCTTCCTCAAACATATCTGTAAGCTCTTGTAATAGGAGCGCGGACATTATCTTAATAGATTTCGTTTTAAAGAACCCCGCATTCATTTTCGTACGCACCTGATCAAAAGCACACATTCGCGACAAACTGGTCTCATGTAAACGACCCGGTCCTAGCAAGAGTGACAGTGAGGCTGTCGACAGCTACTGGATACGTCTAAATCAGCTTTAATTTAGTGAAAAAGTGAACTAACATCGAGTTAACGAAATACAATTAATAAATCACAATAAATTATCGATATACAAGTATGAATAGAAATCCAGGAAGAAGCGATGTCCCAGAGGCAGACGCATGAAAGTGCAGCTTTTTCCTATTTAAGTTAAATAATATAGGAATTGTACTGGGTAAATAGTCGAGAGACTGAGCCCATATAAACAAAATAAGAAGAAGATAAAACATAACCCTATATGATTTGAATTTGAGTTTAATAACGGATTCTTTGTTGACATAAACGTTTTATAATTTATTATCGTGATTTAAATAATTAAGAGTTATGTCGGAAATAGACAACAGTGCTTCGGAAGATCCTTATCTTTTGATGAGTTTAAAAGGACACAAGCAAGCCGTTACGGACATATCATTCAATCCAGAATCCACCCAATTTGCTAGCAGTAGTGAAGACCAAACGTTAATGTTATGGAACACAAATAACAACATTAGAAGTTACAATTTTTCCGGACATACTGACATCGTAACAAGTGTCGATTTCTCAGGTGACGGTAAAATTATAGCATCAGGTTCGAAAGATCACACTACAAGATTTTGGATTCCTACAGTTAAAGGAGGCACTACCGCGTTTAAGGCTCACACGTCCAGTGTAAATTCCGTAAACTTTTCCCCGGATAATTTAAAAATTATCACCGCTTCAAATGATAAGTCGATAAAAAGTTGGGATGTATCGAAAAGACTATTCGTGTCTAGTTTTTTAGGCCACACGAATTGGGTGCATTGTGCAAAATATTCACCCAATGGCAACTACATCGCTTCAGCCGCTGACGACCATACAGTGAGAATTTGGGATACAAAAACGGGTCAGTGTGAACAAAAATTCTCTTCTCCCAGTAGCAATCCGACTCGTGTAATGATTCATTCGAATAATAACACAGTGGCTGTCGCAATGGACTCTGGTTCGATTAGAGTGTACGACATTAGAAATAAAAAATTACAACAACATTATAAGTTACATAGTGGCCCCGTTACGTGCGTTTGCTGGCATCCGACCGCAAACTATTTACTGAGTTGCGGACACGATGGTAAAGTTCGAATCGTTGATGTTATGGAAGGAAGACCTTTGTATACCCTCAACGGGCATAATGGACCTGTGAATACTTGTAAATTTAGTTTGGACGGAGAAGTTTTTGTGTCGGGTGGTGTCGATCAGTTTATTATGGTTTGGAAAACTAATTTTATTCGGTGAAATAGAAAGTGAGGTGATTTTTTTATGACTGTAATATTTTGTTTGAAGTTAATTGTTGTGCTACATCATTTCATGTTTTTTGGTGCCGACAGTTACATATTTAATAAAAATAATACTCATGAAAATGCAAATAAAACATACTAAGTTGCTTTTCCTGAAAAGTTGTAATTTTTTTTTGAAAGGTACACTTTCTTCAAGAACAATATTAGTTAAAAGTGTTCGGTTTTTTTTTTGTCATGTTGATAACTTTGTTTTCTTTACTTTTAAATGTGCTGTTGTTTACAACGGCGGCTCCAAGGGGGGGCAGTAGGGGCAATTGCCCCAAAAAAGTCCAGCAATGAGAGGATATTTCTCATATTTTTTTTTATTATAACAATTTTTTTTATAGATTCTAAGACAATTTATATCCCCAAAAACTCAATTTTTCCCTCAAAAATGGCCCAACCATGTGTTTTCGATAATTTTGATATTGCCAATCATTTCTTAATTAAAATTATTGTGCGAAAACAAAATTTTAATTTTTTTGATTTTTTTTTTATAGATTCTAGGGCCATTTATATCCTAAAAAACTCACTTTTTCCCTCAAAAATGGCCCAAACATTTTTTTTCGGAAATTTTGACATTGCCAATCATTTCTTAATTAAAATTATTCTGCGAAAACCAAATTTTAATTTTTTGAATTTTTTTTATAGATTCTAGGACCATTTATATAAAAAAAATTACTTTTTCCCTCAAAAATGGCCCAACCATTTTTTTTTTCGATAATTTTGACATTGCCAATCATTTCTTCACTAAAATTATTGTGCGAAAACAAAATTTTAATTTTTTTTTATAGATTCTAGGACCATTTATATCCTAAAAAACTCACTTTTCCCCTCAAAAATGACCCAAACATTTTTTTTCGGAAATTTTGACATTGCCAATCATTTCTTAATTAAAATTATTCTGCGAAATCCAAATTTTAATTTTTTTGATTTTTTTTTTATAGATTCTAGGACCATTTATATCCCAAAAAACTCACTTTTTCCCTCAAAAATGGCCCAAACATTTCCAATCACTTCTTATAGAAAATTTATTCTGCGAAAACCAAATTTTAATTTTTTTGAATTTTTTCTATAGATTCTAGGACCAGTTATATCCCAAAAAACTCACTTTTTCCCTCAGAATTGGCCCAAACATTTTGTTTCGATAATTTTGACCTTAACATGGGAAAGGGTGTGTTGACAACACCCTTAAATTAAACTTAAAATTTTTAGATGTGCTACCATTTATCGTTAGAAGAGAGTATTCACAATAAATTTTGACTGAATCTAGTCAAGATGTCACTCTCTTCTTTTTATCCCTTTAAGAGATTAGTACAAACCAGTCAAAATTTATTGTCAATACTCTCTTCTAACGATAGATGGCAGCACATCTAAAAATGTTATCTTATAGCAGATATAGCTATTGACTTGTACGAGTTTGGAATTTTATTTATTGGATTCGAAAAGCCTAACTGATGAAGCCGAAAGGCAGAAACCGGTCTTAGGATGTCGAATTTAATAAATTAAAATTCCTTACTGGTTTACTAAACTTAAAATATTTCATTCAATTCCTTAGTTCATAGTTGTTTGTTATTTTAAATGTTCTTTTTTTGAATATTAATGCCACTTTTTTTGATTAAAGATGTCTTATAATTTAACGTCAATTTAAAAAAAATATTGTAAAAAAGTGCGGTTTTAATATCCGAAAAGGAGAACATTTAAAATATTTATTTATCTTTTGTATTTTGATAATGAATAAAATTTTTTAAATAACAAGAATGTACATTTTTTAACATCTTTTCGAAATTTTGAAATAGAACAGTTGTTTCGTATTCTTCGAGATATACGTCTATTTTTCAACCGCAAAATTCTAAACGTGGCAACGTTGCTTTTTCCTCAAGTAAGACTTTTAATACTTGTACATTGAACGGAACAAAATTTAATTTGATTAAATTAGAAAACGAGTGTTTAAATTTCGGATCGTGATAGTTTTTGTTTTAAGAAAGACATTTTTCCTTATCTCTCTTCATCCTCTCCTACCCTGCCTAGTCAGCAAATTACATCAGCGATACATTGAGTAAGTTGAGAATTCTTTCACCTTTTTTGGGTAATATTTTCAACAAACTCTCCTCATGACTGAGTTACAGGGTGTTTTATCAATTTTGCTCATTTCTTTTATCCCCCGTATTTTTGGAACCACCCTGTATATTTATTTGATATTTGGTAAGCTTGTTCTACTTCACTAAAACAATCAAGAGACATAGTGACCAAAATTAAAATCCAGGTCCGGCTTCAAAAAAAATTATATAAATGATTTTACTCTTAAGTAACACCATGTATATCAAAATTTTAAAAATATTGGGTTGCATATTCGAAAAGAACGGAAAAAGGTTAATGGGAGTACAAAGTTTTTAAAACTGCACATTTTATTCTAGTAGTAAAATTATAAAAGCAAACTTAAGAATTGCGAATTTTTGTGGAATTCGATTATTGTTTAAACACTGTTTTCGGTAATTTCAAAACCATTAAAAATTAATGTTTTTCATCAATTTCAATGCTTATTTGCAATAAGAAATGAAAAAATTGTCTAGATTAACCGAGAAACACCAGTTGAGATGGCTAGCCCTTATTTTTAAGGAGCATTATTTTTATTATCCATTTTTGGGATACTTCAAGCTTTGACAAATATATGCTGATGAGTTCATCTAAAAAAATGCCCGTGTACTTAACACATACATACTTTGAAACTTACCTGAGAGCTTTGTACAAATTAAATTGACAAGCCCTAACCAAAAACATAATGCCTTCAATATCAGGAGACCATTTTACTTTAAATGAAAAAGGAAAAATTTTTGCGTCCGGTTTTAAATCTTCCAAAGCCAATTCATAGTTAGCATCTTTTTTGTCTTTCGTGCATTCAGTGAAGTAAATGTCTCCATTGACTAGCACCGAATCCACAACAGCCGAATTCCATTCTTCTAGTTCATATATTTTTGTCATAGCGATAGCAATAATCAAATTAGCTAGTGTCTGGTTTCCACGATTAGTTTCTGCAAATCTGAAAAAATAATCCAGTAACTTGAGTTAGCGACAATACAAAAAGTAACAACATAACTAACAAATTCCCAAGTAGCATTTTGGCGACGATAACCACATAATACACAAAAATTTAACGTTGTACTTTGTGAAGAAATTAGTCATTTATGAAACGACGCTTTCCAAACCATGGAACAACGTCGTCTTTATGTTAACCATTACTTTAGTTAAACTACTACGTTGTAACAACGTTTACCCAACCGACTACAAGTAGTAACTATTTTGGGACTGGGAATAACGTTCTAAAAACGTTTAAGTGACAACTTTAGTTATGATAAACGTTTTCCCGACGGAGAGCCTACCTTTTAAAATTCAACTAATCGGTGGGAATTTTTTAGTTACATTAAAAACGTTTTCGCGGAGTCATCTTTGCAACTAACCTCTTTTCAATTATTTACTATACAGGATATGCCGGCGATATTTAGATAATTATATACTTAATTTGTATTTTTTTTATTTTTGCGAGGACATACTGTTGGCTAAATTGCTTCATATATCTAATAAAATAAGAAGAACTGAAAAACTAAAATGATCCTAATCTAACCTCAACATTTTATTTATTTTGATTGTTGCTGTCAGACTTTTGTAGGCGGCCACTATACCGTACCAATCTCTTCCAATCGCTGAGGTATCGGTTCTACCTCTAGTGTACTTTTTATATAAACCACTTTAAAATAGTTAGCCATTTTTGGAAAAAAATATCCGATAATTCGATGATAAATAAAAAAATACCATAAAATGATACAATTGACACTACTGACAGCCTAACAGCTGAATGATACGGAGAGGCGCGTTCCAAAATGTGGAGCGGGATGTGTTCGTTAGTTGGACTGCGTTTAGTTTTTGGTCGGATAAGAGCAACTCCAGTCGCGCTTCGGTTATAAAAATAGTTGTGTGGAAGACTAACGTTGAAAGTTAGTAGAGAGTTATTGCACATCATTTGGGGTATACGGTATGCCTTACAGTGACAGTTACGCGTGCGCAACAGTAAACAACCATTTTTAAGGTATAACGTCGTACGCTATATCTAAGGCATAAGGAGAGCCTTAAACCTTATACCTTATGCATATTTGATGTTCTAAAACCAAAAAGTGGCTTTTTCGCGATCGATTTTAGAATTAAATAACAGAAGAAGAGCAATGTTAAACCGTATTCAATGGTTAACGTAAATAAAGTTAAAAAATTGAAAATTTGTAAACAAAATTTTTCGACTGAACATTAGACTTTAATAAAAACGATTATTCTCGATAATTTTGAGTTTATGTTGAAAAGTAATACAAATTAATACAAAAGTTTTAATTATCTACATTTATATTAAACTTTTTATGATATATTTCAGCTACAAATTCTAAAAATCCAATATCCAACCCTCAAAACATAGCGCTTCGGTACCATAAAAGGGTTTGTTAGATGAATTAGTTTAAGAGTTTTTTGAAAAATAAATGATTGCATTATTTCAAGGAACTTAGTCTGTTTGGATTACAACAGATTGGGAAAAACCTATAATCCAATCGTTATAATGTAAATTTAACTGCAGGCTGGGGATTAAAGAAATCATTTTCCAAAATTCTGTGCTTAATTGTAATGTTTTCTCTATATGTATTTAAATATATATTAATGAAAAGATGTTAATTATTTAAAATACAATAATGAAATTTTCCATTAGTTTTGATATCTGATATTTGCATTTTAGGTTTTAAATAAAACTAAAAAACTATCAGTCTTAATTTATTGCTTAATAAAGGTAAGAAAGTTAAAAATATTTTATTTCAAAGTAATTTAAACTTAATTCTACAACATATTTCTATTTCTTGGTTTGTTTTTTGCTCCGATGGATCTTAAGAGTCTTTTCTTGTATGAACTTCCTGGTTCCCGGTTTTGATTGTTAAAATTTCATCAAAACCCTTCAACCTATTCGTATAATCTAATCTTCTAAGTAAAATGCACAATCCTTCAAGTCCTGTAACACAAAATGGGGTAATAGGTTTTTACTTTCATTAGGAGAAAGTCAAAAGTTTATACCTGATATAACATTACTTCTTCTTGTTCTAATTACAGCTGGTAACATAAGACGTTCTGCTAAGAATACAATGTGTTCTCTTTCAAATCGGAAATTTGATTTTATGTAATGGGTTAACATTAACTCTAAATTGAGGCGATCATTGATATTTCTTCCTCGACCTTCCCTATTATTGATAAGGTGAAATAATATGGCTTCATCTATGTGTTCATCTTCATGTTCTTCCTCAACAAAAATATTCTTCCATAATTTCGTTAATACTTTTCTACCATCAACTCAAGCACAATATCTAATATTTATATTTCGACACCATTGACACCCCACTATTAGCATGTCAAACGTCACTACCTTGAGAAAAGCAACTGCAATAACTCACTATTTTACGCATACCTTACATCGTCATAGCGCTAAGGTATAACGTATACGGTATACATTCTGCCAGTTTGCAATAACTCTCTAGTATATTTTTTAGTTATCTGCATAGACAAATAAAGGTAGACACCCGGATGAATACACCAAAATGGCAACCAAGCCCATAGTTCTTGCCCTCCTAATAGTTAGCGCAACGGTCGATCAGATGATTCAGATGTTGCCAGTGTTCATCTAAATTCTAAGCCAAAGCGACAATTAACCCAATAATGCAATGTTTTTCATATGAGTCAGATAATTTTGTTACACAATGTGGCAATGCGGAAAAAATTAAACTTCAATAACTGCTATGGAGGGAAATATGATACTAGGCCAATTTAATTTTAGGTTATGTTAGGAGATTCTAGGTAAGTAATGTAAGTATATTTTTAAATTAATGTAGATTTAGTAAATTTGTTTATCTCATCATTAATATAACACGGGCACTTTATTTATTTGCATTATTTTAAGAAACATTTTATAGATACAGTATTTTTGAAGATTACCTGATCCTTAAACCGAAATTGAAAATATGTGAAATTCGCAACGGATTAAAGGCCCGCTTGTTTTTTGGCATAAAGTAATAGTATATCTGACAGTAAAATGGAATGCGTTGTTAATTTCTTTTTCGAAATCGTTATATTTCGGCAATATAAATAGGCTATCTTGAGCATAAGGATAAAACATTTTGATATAACATGGCGATAGTGGTTGTCAGAAAGTTTTCTCTAAGTGTCCATTTTGGCCATCAGTAATTATGTGGTTAAAAAATTTACTATTTTCTAAACAATATGGAAAGTAAACTGTCATTGCCGCGCGAGAGGGCGCAGGTGTATAGTTGTTGTTAAGTCATTTCAACAACGTTTAGGAGACGACCAACTGCTAACTACAGTTAAAACTGAAACGTTTTAAAAACCCAAAAATGATTGACCAAATTGGTGCAAATCGGGGTTGTAACATCGTTGTGTTAAGGTTGGACACGCAACTTATGTTTAGTTGCGAAATTTTTTTAAACACGTCGCCGCAACGTTCAATTGCTACTTGGGTTGGAAAGCATACAGAACAATAATAACTAATATATTAATATCCCACTGTGCGTACATTGTGTTGTTCCTAGTAACACGAATTACTCACCTTTCATTGCGTTGATTGATATTTCCCAATAGGGACCACAAGTCGTTTTCATATTCTATATCCCAATTGTGCCACATATTTTCAATTGTTCCACGTATATTACCATTGGCTGCTCTTTGATGCTTTCTCGACCACATAATGGGATCCATCTTTAACCAATCAGAGTCTTCATGCAACGGTTTACCCAGTTTCTCTTTCTTTGGTGGTTTTGGTTTCATTGTAAACATCTGTTAACAACGATTATTATCAAAATGTGCTTGATTTCCTTGATCTGAATAAGAGAATACCAGCCAAATAGGTTTCCGAACCGATAATTCCTTCCGCAGTAGAAGAAACACCTTATTTATATAAAATTTATGATCCATTAATGCTTTGTAATCTGAATCCTTATTTTAAAGTGTTCGAGTTATTTATAACCTAATGTCAAACCCATAGTGCATTTGAAACAGAGTTACTGGAAGCATACTTCTGTCTCTTTTACTATTACGCGGCATTGCCAAATATAAATACTACAATAGTCAAATAACATATTAGTTTTGTTCTAAATTGAATTACCTCTAACTCAGTACTAAGTCTAATACTTTTAGGAGCCTTATGTATGTGTATTATGTCTAAGGTATAGAATCGATATGATCCACAAGGACATTCTATTTTCTGACTCAAATATTTCTTCATTTCCTTCATGTCCTTACATCTTAACCAGCCTGCGGGAGATTTATCTAGAGCTCCGTATGGATCGAATATGTGTAACAGACCATCAGAACTTTTGTGAATTGTTAAACAGATATTCGGGAAATGAACCAGAAAATAGGTGAATTTCCTGGCGAAGACAGTCGCCAATCCTAAAACATTAAACAACTGTGTTGCCAAACTATTAAAGTGAGAAGGAAAAGCTCTAAGGTATGCCCAATGCTCTTATTTATACTTAAATTGGAATCTTTCTAGGATATCAATATTAGACTAGGTTATTGTATGTACCACGTAACTATAAACATACTGCGAAAATGCGCCATATTTTAATTTTACCTCTGTACAAATCTTTATTGGCGCCCTTGCTTGTTATTTCTAAGTGTTTAACTACGGCATCAAAGAAATGTTTTCTAATTAAAATATTCCTGATGGTGCTTTTATCGGTAACATATAGTTCAGTAGCCTTGCTATAAACATATCGTCCATAAGTGTAAACCAAATCCACCTGTAAAAGAAGAACTATTTAAGATATAAGGCTTTCACTCATGTGAATTGCACATTTCTTAGATTTTGTACTGATCGACTACGTGAGCTCTTGTCTAAAATACATTGAAAATCCTATGTTCCGTTAAAATTTTGCCAGATCTGTATAGTAAGTTTTGGATGCTTACCGTTCTTGTGGACCATCTTTCTACTGGAATTGTCAGTAGCATAAAAATAGCACAAATGCACATGAAATGATCTTCTTTTAAATTTTCACAGGTGACATTTCGATCAGGTAATTTTTTAGTGCCTACGATCATCCAATCACACTCTATACAACGATATCTGTAACAAAGTTTTTCTTAAAGTTTGCATAACTTTTAATGTATTAAACATGTCAATGTACTATAACATAGTCGCATATTACAATATCCAATAGTTATTTAATGCTATAGAAGGGGTCAGCTCTTTGGAAACCGATTTGACCATTTTTTTGCCAATGTATATCTATATGATCATATAGATCAAGTAAAAGTTGTAATTCATGAAATGAAATGAAAAAGCTTATATAGATAGTTTTGTAGCAATTCCTGTTCTGCATAGAATAATTTGGATTTAGATTTAATTTTTTTGTTTTGTATATCCGTCTGAAATATATATATGCTTACCTTCCATATTAATTGGTTTTATTTAGGTGAATAATTGGTTAAAACAAAATTATTAAAAACGTGAAATTAACGTCATTTTATGCCGTAAAATGGACGACATTTTATGCCGTGAAATTAACGTCATATTACGCTGTGAAACTCACGTCACTTTATGTCGTCCCAAATATGACGTCATCGGTATGTGACATTAGGAAGTCATTTTCACGTTATATTGTCGTCATATACTGACGTCATGTCTAGTTAAATATGACCAGTTTATAACGTCGTTTTGACGTGGTTCTGCGTACTGGGGAGTAGACACTTTTAGGAATTTGTCTATATAAAGATCTAAAAACTTGAATTGAATTCACCGTTAGAATCGCATTATTAGAGTTATAGGTTCTAACGTACCTCTGTAAGACATTACAACAAGTTTACTGGTGTTGAAACAAAGCCCATTCGAATCAAACCAGGAATTGATAGTTACTAGATCTTTGCTTATGCTAGCTTGTAACGTCTGCATATCAAAACTACTCTAGGTTACACTGGTGTCATCAACAAATAAAGTAATTATACCTCTTATTGGACCTAATACTGAACCTTGAGGCACTCCAGTGCTTATTGCTGGTTCGTTTATTAAGATCTCTATCTTCCACGTTGATTTAAAGATTTAAATATTTTCCTAATGACAAAATATCCTTACCCAACTTTATTTTCAGGTTTTTCTGGTTCTTTTTTCTCTTTCTTTTCTTCCTTCTTTGCGACAGGCTTTGCTGTGGATTTACAAACGTCTCTTTCTTTCTTCTTCGCTTCGGCAGCAGCAGCGCTATAATCGTATACTCCTCTCACTTTAACCGAACTCAAAACAAATCTACTGTATACAACTTCTTCGATGGTTTCTCTTTTTCGTTTATTAAACATTATTCTTGCGGCCAAGGAATGAACATCTTTAAATCTAGCAAAAAATGCTACACCTTTTTTTCCGACCCCTAAAACAAATATTTTTAATTATTTTTTGTTTTGTTGGTCATAATTAACCGATGACAAGTTTCTAACCCCAATGTACTAACGGTTTACATCAACACTTGGAATCAAACGTATAAACTAAATTTTTAACCAGATAAAAATGGAATCAGAGTGAAGAAAAACGTGGTCTTGAGTTTTAGATTTACTAATGAAGCAACTGCGATACATGTACACGTGTCTGTGCCAAATTAAGGATGAGAAATATCAAGTTTTTGACGTCTTTAGTTAGATTGGACTACTATCCAAATCAACAATTCGGTGAAGCCCCCGTCAGCGTCACTTCTCGAATATTTTTCTGCGGTATTATCCTATTCTGGACAATAAATGCATGATCAACATTATAAATAGAATTATACCCAAAGACCAGACATCTGTATGAACCTTGACCGATCTTCTTTCCAATTAAGTATTCCCTTTTTGTCCAGAGCATTTACTTCAGAATTTCGAGGACTCAAAAGGGTCGCCATGTGTTAATTAAGCAGTTTTTTTCTTTACCTTTGATTTTCCAAAAATATCCATTCAGGCAAGACGTTCCCGCATATACACCTACTTGAATTCTCGTTCCAGTCTTTTGGTATCGCTCAACATAGATTTAACTTACAAAAATTTGGGGAAAATGACATGTCATACTTTTGTTAAGATCTGTCATAAAACTGAATCAACTTACCTTCACTGAGTCCAAGTTCGTTGTTTCCAAAAGGATCGTAGAGGTAGTAAAGATGATTTCTAAACATCACCGCGCATGCGTAAGTCGGTGTGACGATCACACCGGTATCCGATCTAACGAAGAGAAATTTATCCAATGCTAGTTCTAAAATATTCTGTCTGGTATAGCTGTCGAAAATATACTCGACCAGAACTTTAAAAACGTCAGATCCTAAAGTTATTCTTGGAATTTCTAGTTTAGCAACCTATGGAATAATAAAAATTATACATATTTTGGTTTTTGGTAGATACACTATTTGTTTGAGCATATCTAATAATCACTACAAAGTTCTCTATAAACCAGGAAAGGCTATAATGAGTCAGAGAGTGACGTAAAGGGTTTTTTAGGAAGGCAGAGTGGGCTTCACCGCCTCCGCGATCGATCATTTCATACAGGAATGATGAGGGGATCTGACTTCAAGTTTGGGGAAAACCTTGACATCCTGAAAAGTGGCTAAAGAAAGAAACCGTGAAAGATTTGAATTAGGAAGGACATCCCTAATGTATCTCCTCTTAACCAGCTAGATCATTACCGGATTACATGCATCGGTGGTCTAGCGGATAGGGCATCAGTACAGAATACTGGAGACGCGGGTATAGCTTTTTTCACTTGTATACAAGCAATGTTTAAAAATATTTTCCTTACTTGATCAAATCTAAATTTTGAAGCTTGACGCAACTCAGTGCCACATTTTAAAACGTAATCGACAACTTCTTGCGACCACGTCAAAATTCTATACTTGTTAGCTACAACGCCGGCCATGATACAAACGAAAGGCGCTAAGTACTCGACGTCATCATCTCCTTGCGATATATTTTTGGAACCCAAAATTATTTGAGTATCATCTGGTAAATCGGCGAAATTAGTTTCGACACAAAGTTCTTGAGATTTGGTAACGGTCGGAGGACATGGAGGCAAATAGTTTTCCCAATCGTCGCCCTTTAATCTCGCTCTTTCCAGACGATTCTTCATCTCCCGTTTGTTTGATAAATCAGTTGGGTAGAGGATGTCGCGTTTTATAGGGAAGTACGTTATATCCGTATTGATCTAAAAATTTAATAATAATGGTATTTATTTCAGTAAATGCAGTATGTAAATTGTTGTGCCTTCCAGGCTACTCTAGTAAAAATAATATGTCGGGTAAATACGTTATAAATTGAAATAACTCGTGATGAATTCGAAATTTTAATTTTGTTTTAATCTAAAGAAGGATTGAAAATAAATATTGCAATGAAATAATCACCTGGTATATTAAAAGGAAGGTAACCAGGCAACAGAAAAATAGTGACAAGTGATTTTTGGGGAGATTGATAAAAAGAAAAAGGGGAATGTCAAAGGTTTAATTTTTAGAAGATAAAAGGTTTGAGGAAGAAAAAAAGAATAAATTGTAGAAGAAAATGTTATAGTATGGAGTATTGAAAATTGTTGTTGAGTGAAGAGTTTGTTAAGACATGAAGATAAGAAGTAAATTTATTAAGAAGAGTATTTTTGTCGGATTCTTTTATTGTTTAATAGTTTTAATATTAGTTTTAATGAGTGTTGATTAGTCATTATAATTTACAATTTTCGACAATTCATGTTTGGTAGACAATAAAATTTAGAAAAACTTTGACATTTCGTAACAATATATTGTTTGTAAATTTGCGTTATTATTCACCAAATTGTAATTTTGTACCTACACCACTGGATTTTTTTATTTTCTTGAAGTTAAATTGATTTATAGCCCAATTGTCAGAGACTCATAAAATATGATATCGCTGAAACTAGGCTCTTAGGTACCTTTTTGGATGTAGAACACGATACAACATTCTTTGGTGCTCTAAAGTGCTCAAAAACAAAATCAAAAATTTGGTTTTTACTTTATATCTAGAAAAATAAAAAAAAATGTCGAAAAACTAATAGCACCACGTGATTATAAAATTGCAGATATATATTAATAGAGGCATAACAAAAAAATCCTTGTAGATTTATCAAAGGTAATACCACGAGTCCTCCAAATTTTATCGATTAAATTTTTGGTTTTCACGAAAACGGCTTTATTTGGAAAAACCACGAAAACAAACTACTAAGGAAGCCTTATCTCCAGCTTGCAATCTTTCTTTTCGTTTTAATAAATAAATTCATTCCTTGCTTAGCCACATTTGTAGTTAGTTATCATATTTTGTATTTGTATACGTTCTTAAAAATATTAAAGTTTTTAAAAACAGTTTTTCTGATTTAAGATTTAAATCTTTCGAGGCTTTTTTTATTGCCAAAATAGTGTTTATTTATTTATACAGGGTGGTCCTTAAGTAATTTATTTATTTATTCAATAAATACCATGAATACTGCACTTGTTTTGCATGAAAGGCATCATAAAACATCATCATCAACATTATAAATAGAATTATATCCAAAGACCAGACATCTGTATGAACCTTGACCCATCTTCTTTCCAATTAAGAATTTCCTTTTTTTCAGAGCATTTATTTCAGAATTTCGAGGACTCATGTGTTAATTAAGCAGGTTTTTTCTTTGCCTTTGATTTTCCAAAAATATCCATTTAGGCAAGTCGTTCCCGCATATACAACTAGGTACTTGAATTCTCGTTCCAGTCTTTTGGTATTGCTCAACATAGATTTAAATTACAAAAATTTGGGGAAAATGACATGTCATAATTTTATTAGTTTAACAGTTTTTAATTGTACATAGAATTATGGTAGATTCCTCACTTTAAAATATTACGATTTAAACCAACTTGTTCTAATAAAATGTTGCTAACAAAGAATATACAGGGTGTTTAAAGTTAAATTTTAAGATTTATTTTTTTCAATAACTTGGAACTTGGGGTTTTGCGGAACGAGAAATCATAATCTGGTACCTTCTTCGATGTAATTTGTAGAGGGCGCCAGTTAGGCCACATTTGTGGCATAAATGTGCGATAAACTTTTTTGCTCTTTAAGTTAGAGCTTTTTTTGTAAAAGAATATTAGATCCACCTTATTTTAGTAGAAAAAAAGCATACTTGTTATTAACTTTAAAACTTTACGGTTTACGAGATGTTTAATTTTCAGATAATTAAACATGTAAACTCATATTCGTTTATTCGTTCAACCGGCAACGCCGCACCAAAATACGTTGGCGAGCGGCGTCAAACCAGGAAGCGGTTTCATCAAAGATAATTTTTTGCTCTGTTTTAATGATGGTATCAGGCCGTAAATTTAACCGTCGCGTCTAGACAATAGAAAAAATCTTACACTTGTTTACGCGGCTCACGTTAAAGAATCTTTCGAGAAGGTGTTGCGCAATCCGGAAAGAAAGATTTTGAAGCGACGGAGGTTCGTCGAATTTAAACTCAGTGTGTGTTTGATCGTCAACCGATTCACTACTCCGTCAAGTGTGACGTATTGCAAGTTCCTTCGCATAAGGGCTTGTTAGGGATATTATATATCCAAAATTCTCTGACAAATTATTCATAATGCCTCCTAGTACGGCGAATCAGTGTGTATCTAGCTGCGAATCAGGCTAGACCCTCCGTTGACACCAGCTCAACGTAAATTAATATTTTCTGAATGATGTGGTCATTTCTTTAAATTAACTATAATACTTTGTTCACGATTACTAGTTTAATGTAATCTTTGTTACGTTGTTGTTTTTGTTCATTTATTTATTTAACAAGTCTAATAAATGGTTAAATAAAAGTGTCCATTGTTTTTGTTGGATGAAGTTGAGAAGGCAAACCTACTACAGCACATTTTCTTCAATCTAAAAGTACAGTCCACGAAATTCGAACTACGATGCAGTTTAAAAAGGCGGTAACACATTGTTGGCCGTCCTGGGAAACTGGCACAACATAGGGCTTATTCCAGAGCCCTCAACACGAGATAATCGCATTTTAGGGATCAGCTGCATGATTGAATCCGAATATGACCTCCGTTTTTCCTCAGGAGGAACCTACCATACTTCTATGTACAATAATTTAAGGACCACCCTGTATAAATCAATTTATGAATAATTATTACACATCATAAAGTGTATTTTTAACTTAATTTCTGATTTATATTAAAATACCTGTTCCGTAATTTTCAATCCCGCCATATCAAACTGGGAGTACCCTGTTTTTCCATAGTACCATCCTTCTTCTCCTTCCCCTTCCCCTTCCATATCGTCCATACTAGAAATAATTATACAAATGTTACAATTTGAGTTAAAAATGAGGACCGTTAATTATATAGGGTCACTGTACAGGGTGTAATTAAAATGTATACAAATGCCAGCGTTACGCCATCTGTTGTAGTTTATATTTAATACGCAACCAGCATTCATGTCACATTCAAATCTTCACACTAATTGACGCCATCTTGGATAGGCCGCGCCCCCAATGTCAGATCCCAATTCTTAATAATATACTGAGTTTATGAATTTTGTTTAAAAAATGTTGTGGCATTGATTAAAATGATTATTTCCCTTGCCTGTCAAATATCAATTTTTAACCAATCACGTGCTTGGAAACTGATTTGACGCAGCCAATCAAAACAAAATAAAATGACTATTTACCTTATTAAATATAACGCGACTGTTTAATTTTCAAAACAAATTAAACATAAACTCAACAATCCGACAACACCGCGAGAGAAACAGAAGTCTTAACGGTTTTGAATTACGCGGAGTTTGTCATGTAGGCCAATTTCATACCATTTCTATACAGCGCTGAGGCGCAGAATTTCTAACGGATGTTTTCTAGGTACATGCAAATAGTCACGTCCGAAATAAACTCATAACGTCACAACTAAATTCTAGAATACTCGGTCGGGTGGGGAAAAAACTTCGAAAATGTCCAGACTTCGAGAACTTTTAAGTTAGTGTAACATCATCACTCATATACGCAACACCTAAAACGCGCATTATAAATATTTTCTGAATGATGTGATTATTTTACTTCTTTACTAACATGTTTTAGTGATTGTTAAAACATACGTTTACTAATAATTTGTGCGTTGTTCGTTCATTACTTACTAAAGTAATTTTATTGTTAAGTTGTTAATTTGTGATTTATTTATTTAACATTTTTTAATAAACCGTTAAATAAAAGGTGTTTGTTGTTTTTGTTAATGGAATTGGGAAGGCAAACAACACAAATTATACAGTCCACTTAGAAGCTACGATACAGTTTAAAAAGGCTATGAGCATATCTCGGTAGTCCTGGTAAACTGGTACACCATAGGGATAGTTCCAGAACCCTCAACAGCGACCTTCACAAATTTTGGCATTAATAATCAGATTATTAATGCCAAAATTAAGTCTCGACGAATTGATCTTAAAATAAAATTTAGACGCAATAAAAATAGTCGGCTATTTGTCAAGGTCTTGGGATATTACTGTCGATAATCGTCTAGTGGTAAAAAATTATGGCAATTATCTAAGTTTAAATCAGAATATAAAAACCTACAGTATTCCTTCTACATCAGCTTCGTATTCTCCATATTCTTCCCCTTCTCCATCACCTCCCATTTCTAATTCGTCCATAGTAGGTCCGAATGAATCCAAATCCATAAATTCGATGGCTTCATCGATCTGTTGTGGAAGAGGTGGTTCTATCTGAAATTAAAATTTGTTTACATTTCATCGTTCTGCTGATTAGTAGTAACATTTTACCTGTGTATCTTCCAAACTAGGCGAATCTAAATCCGCTATATCCGGAATCGGTATTGGATGGAAAGCAACACACGGTTTGGAAGGGCATTTTTTCATTAACGCATTAAGCTGATCCATAGCTAAACTCTCAACATGGGACCCGATTTCTACGATAGAAGCGTGTGGACTTTCGCCTGCCAAAAGCCTTCTCATAGCGATTGCACTATAATCGACAGTGACGGGTTTCTCGGTGGCGTTTTTCTTTGATTTTTTCATCTTGTAAGTTTTAAAACAATCAAGCGGAAATTCATCCATAGATATATGTTTCGGAAACGCCGTAGTTTGTACGGGATCTCGATGTATCTTGCACACTTTTAAAGCGTGAACGTAAAAGATGGCGTCTTTGTCGAAATTATGCGAAATTATTTCTATTAAAGATTCTAATGTTGAATGCATTGATACACAAGCGCACCCATCTCTAGTCGTGTAACCTTCGTTGTTTCTGGAATAAGGATCGAAGCAATATAACATGTTTCTTTGTTTCCACACGGCTAAGTGGCATTTACCTGCAAGAACATGTAATTATTTAGCATTTATATTACTTACTACATCTAAAAATCAAGCAAATGTATCAGCTGCATTTTATGATCCTCAAAACAAATACAGAAGTGAAGATTGACATTAAAATGTCGTTATATACAGCTGAACTAATTGCAATATTGTAATCTCTCTGGGCCCCGATGTTTGAAATGTGTGAGTACAACTCGTCTGCGAGAATGTACCACGTGACTATCTCGAAATCGGTCAACGTTGCCAAATTTAAATTTAGACAGTTCAACAAAAAGTAGAGCAAAACATATATTTTAGTTCACTTGAAACCTTCGTACAAGAAGAAATAGAAGAAGTGATTAGGACAGACAGCCAAATTACTGGATTCAGACCAATTATAAGCTCTTTAGATCCGTTATGGAAATATTAATTCAAAATATAAAACATTTTTCAGAAAAATTATCAAAAATTAAAATAACAATTTTTCAAATGAAAACATTTATTTTTCAGTTATACGAATTTAAATTAAGAAAAAGCTTAATTTTCAATCGAAAAAATTAGTTTATACATTTTCAATTTATAATTTTATCCAGAGCTCATTTGTTAATGGTATATGTCTACGTAACTGCCTATCCTTAAAAATCAAATAACTCACTTATTTTTCATCTAAACTTCAACATTATACATTTTCGTAAAGGGAAAGAGTTCACCTTTCAGATAGTATAAAAATATATAGGGCGTGTCGTTAAAAAAATCGACGTTATTTGCATTTTAAAAAGACCGCTTTTTTAAAACACCCTATATAAGATTTTACTAAATAAACATTTATACTGAAAAAAACTTTATATAAAAAAAGAAACTGTTCAGTGAAAACCGCACCTTCCTATCGTTTCTGAGTTCCGAGATATTTGCAGTTAAAATGGGTCAGAAACTTCTGGGACACCCGGTATTTCAAAAATAAAGGTACTTTATTCCTGAGTAAATTTCATATTTTTTGGCAAATCTCGTATACGACTGAAAAAATTTGATATGAGATAGTTGCATTTTAGGTTTTTAAATAAAAAACTGTTTCTTTTTAATATAATAATAATATAAGAGTATTTTTTTGTATGAACTTTCGGTTACCTGTTTTGATATCTGAAATTTCATCAGAATTGATCATAAAAGTATATTACAGGAAATCTTTGAATATGTTGGCAATAAAGTACATTCAAATCTGTTTAGGATTATAATAAATAGGACCTTTTGAAATTTGTTTTAGGGTAAATCGGCATTAGTCTAGGCTTAATATGGCTTATCTGTATACACGGAAATTAGTATAATAGTAAAATAGTCCTGGTTTCCCCTACTTTAAGGGAAAGAAATCTGTAAATTCTCTTTTCCAATAAATATTTTATTTATTCCTAAAACAAATAGTGTTTATTGAAGTTCGCAGCCAATATAAATATATTTTTTTGTGTTTACCAATATTTTTCCAGTTTTGTAGATTCAGTCTGGTAAGTTTTAATATATTTTTTATTTGGTGTTTGTTTTTCAAATAGAACTTTTTCATTTTATAGATTTTATTAATTTTAAATATTAATTAATATTTTCAAACAACAATAAGCAAATCAGCAAAATAAACAGCTAATGATTGAAACGAGTCCTAACGAAATATACACAAACACTCCAAACAGAAAACTATAAATCACATACCAAACTATTAATATCAAAGATATAGGTTATAATTAAATTAAATTTGACTTGACAGTCTCGACACTTAACCAGCGTTGCCAAACTGCGGGGAATCTCAAGATGATTGGGGATTTATTGGGGATTGGCATTATGCGGGGATTTTGAAATCTCATCGTTAAACAATATAATAAATAATCAGCAGGAATTAAAATAAAAAAACAGTTCAGATTGGGCATAGAACTCAAGACCATTTGCACAGCAGCAAATCATTTGTCCATTGTACCTACTTTTGTTATAATAAATCATATTATAATCGGGTAAGTTCGTTTATCTCCGCGCGGTGCGAACGCGAACACATAGAGAAAACCTTTCTGTGATTCCCTTAGTTTTAGACGCTTCTAATTTGCTAGCTTTGCTTTAGATAAGTTAATTTTTTATTCTGTCGCGAAATAACGATACGATTTTGTGCAAATATGGATAAATGGTTAATAAAAGGTCAAAACAAAGAAGATAATCATCCTAAGGTAAGGTACTTAACCTATTGAGGGGAATTTTTGGGGAATCAGCAGATTTTTGTCCCCAAATTTTGGGAATTTGACTTGGGATATTGGGGAATATGATAAATTGGCATCGGCAACACTGCACTTAACGCCTTCACGGCACTATTGCGCATGTTTCCTCTCTTACTAAACTCAACTCTACTGGTACAACCCAGTAGAGCACTTCTATGCGAACTTGTAGATAATTTCTCTTGGTTTCAAACATACCGATTTTGTGACGCTGAGAGAGTGAGGAGTGATCACGTGGTACATTCTGGCACACGAATTGAAAATTTATAAACTAACTTTTTCGATTGGAAATTAGGCTTGTTCTTAATTTAAATTCGTATAAATTTGAAAATTAAATATTTTGCTTTGAAAAAATTACTACTTTAATACACAAAAAAGAACCAGAGGTTTCATAAAAAAATTATTTTTGCAAGAGATAAAAATTAAAAACGAAAAACATGGTTTTATCGTATTTGTATTTTATCTTCTAAAGGCTGATGTTTTAAAACAAATTGTTATTGATGTTTATTAGTACATCAAGAAACGGTAATTTTTTTATATTTTCAATTTCAATTATAATTTTAATGTTATAACTTGTCTACTTTTTTCTCATAAGATTAAGAGACTTATTTATCGACAGCAACATTTGGAAATTTCTTTTTTGTGTTTTAAATAACCTGTAATTTTGCCAAGACAAAACATTGCATTTTCGATTTTATATTAAAAAAAAATATAATTATTATACTTTTTTTAAACAATATATATTGTTAATTATTAATTATTATTTAATTAAATTATTAATTATTATAAACTAACTTTTTTTTCGATTGAAAATTAGGCTTTTTCTTCGTATAACTGAAAAATAGATATTTAGCTTTGAAAAATTGTCAATAGTAATACCCCTAGGGCCTTGATAATACCGAGATAATTTTGTCATAGAGAATGCTGTAAGCGTGTTGCTTGATAATAGCCCGAGGCCGAAGGCCGAGGGCTATTATCCTTAAGCAACACGCTTGAAGGATTCTCTATGACAAAATTTTGAGGATTTATCAAGGCCCGAGGGGTATTCGATAAGATAATTTTTTACTTTGTAGATTTAAACATTTTTAAACTAGTTGTCAGTTTGACGTTTAATTAATTTTTAATCAAAAACTTGACTTGTTGAAAACACCAAACTGAAAACACCACATGTAGGGTGTTATCGCTGTAATCCATAGCTGATTGGATGAAATTTGACACATGACTCTAAATTAAGTAATTTGATTGGTTACTATAGTTAGTAAAAAATTATCATTTTAATTTTTGATAATTTTTCTAAAAAATGTTTTGTATTTTTAATAAAAGAATTAATATTTTCATAACGGATCTAAAGAGCTTATAATTGGTCTGAATCTAATAATTTGGCTGTCTGTCCTAATCACTTCTTCTATTTCTTCTTGTACGAAGGTTTCAAGTGAACTAAAATATATGTTTTGCTCTACTTTTTGTTGAACTGTCTAAATTTAAATTTGGCAACGTTGACCGATTTCGAGATGGTCACGTGGTACATTCTCGCAGACGAGTTGTACTCACATATTTCAAACATCGGGGCCCTGTTAATGGACTCTCTGTTAATGGAAAAATATGTGACTTTCTCAGATAGCAAAAGTGCACTAGAACAAATAGAAAATGTACCAAAAAAGTTAAATATAAATTATAACGATGAAGTCAAAAGGTATCACAGTTATATTTCCTTGGACGGGATTGTGGGATAAAGAATAATGAAATAGTAGATAAATTAGCAAAAAAAACAGTGAACCATATACAGAAAATGTTAATTATAAATGTCTCCATGAAGATCTATATTCACATATTAAGAAAGAAATGAGTGGCAATTGAACAAGATATTCCAACGAAACTTTGGATTAATTACTCAAATTTTAACAAAAAAAAACAATTTCCACTATTTCCAGGATAAGATTTTAATCATTCTCTAACTCCTGCATACAAATATAAACTCAAATTGTCAGAGAGTCCACTATCTCTCTGGCCAAGAGGGTATACTAGAACATATGGTTTTAAAATGTATGGATTCATTGAATTCCTTGTCAAAAATGCCAGGAAAATTAGTATTAAGACCTATTGCCCTTCGACAATGGACCTTTCCATGAATTCCTTGTCAAAAATGCCAGGAAAATTAGTATTAAGACCTATTGCCCTTCGACAATGGACCTTTCCATGAACCATGAGGGAACACTGTAATTAGAAAGTATATGTGCTAATATCACTGAGAATTTTGTTTTTTCAATTCTCTGATAGCTAATTTTTCCATAATCTGGAAAAAACATGTGCACGTTCATCGAAATTAGATTTGGCATCGGTGTGCCAGTTGTGCACAATAGAACCTCGAATTGCAGTTACATCTGAATTTTAGGTTTGTTCGTTTGCTGCACGGAGCAAAATATTGTAAATCTTTTTTCTCTCTTCAGATCTCTTTCCTTAGACGAGATAATAATAGGTTTGTTCCAACATAACACAAAACCAGTTTGCGTACTGTCGGGATTCTGCGCAGTCTAGATTTGGTGTTCCAACAAACTTCGGACTCAAACCTGTACAAAAATGTAGTGTTCCAACACAACCAAAACTAATCACAAACCAGTTTATGTACTGTCAAATCTGTTCCTGGGTTTGAGTAGGTACAAATTGTCAAGACTTGCGCAAAACGAGTTTGTAAAACGTCAGTAAACGTCGTCCTAACCTGAAAATTTTATGATTGTATTTTTATTATGTAAACATTCATATTATTTAATAGGTACACTTGTGTAAACACATAATTATTATTTAGGATTGTAGACATCCAAATTTATAAATATTTTCATTAGTTTTTGTTATTTCCCAAATTCAAAATTTGACATTGGTTGTGACGTTATTGGCAGTATAAATTTGACAAAAAATTTGTTGGAACACTTCTGAATTGAGTGCCCGATCCTCGACAGGTCATCGACTAACAGTCGTTGACATGTCGTCGACAATAAGTTGTGGACAAGTTTACGTACAGTCACAAAATTGTTGTTGGAACAAACCTAATATGGACAAGAAATTGTATGTAATGTGTAATGTTATTAGGGAGGTTTTAAGCCACAACTTGAGCGTCATACATTATATCCCTTTATCCGCTATTAAAGTAAACACAGAACGTTAATAACGTATTTCGAAAATGAGTTTTTAAGCCATCCCACTCTTCCGTTATTTACGTGACAGATGCCAGAAACATTTATAACCTTATAAATGATAACCCTCACTTTGTGATAGTTTAAAATAATCATTTACGATTGTTTTTTATTTTAACTGCCTTAAATCGTTTTTTAAATGAAACAACTACAAAAGATAGGTTAGGTAAAAGACTTGTTGTGACATCTCTTCAATGTCCATATCCTATGTTGCCATAACATTTAATTTTATGAAATGTTTTCATTTCATATTTAAGAAAAAAAGTGGTAAGAATGGTGAAAACTATAGACTTACTCAAATCTTCTAAATTTCACATGTATTTATCATAAACTTTGGTGTTCACGATAAAACTTAAATATAAATGTTCTACAGGCGGCACCATGGCGAAATCAATATCCGTTATTAAGGGAACCTTACTTCACCTCTAATAACGTAAAACAATATCAGTTAATAAAGTTTCCCTTATTTTAGCGCTATTGCGCATGCGATGTATAACGTTTAAAGTATATTGGTGCTCAAATAGGTGGCTCAAAACCTCCCTATTAAAAACAAAAGTTAACCTCAAATCTCATGCAACATACAACTTTTATTACTCTGAGCCACCGACATAACCTTAAACTAGACGGCTAATAACATATGATAGAAATTGATCAATTACGAGGATGACTGGTACCCGTCAGGCATGCGCATTGTGTTTGTCATATTCACAGACATAACCTCAAAGTCTATGTTCCGACATTGGCGTACTTTAGGGAAAATGATTGGGTCTAGAACGAAAATAAGTGGAATGATGAAAACAATTTAGGATTTAGGTTGGAGTTTTCATTTACTGATTGGAAATAGTATTATTTGTGAGAACAGAATGTTTTTTATTGCAAAATAGTATAGTATAGGTATAAATAGCTGTATAGTTCGAGTAAGACATATAGTATCCTCAATTTATAAGATTTAAAAGGCGGCTCCTTTGATACCACCAAAAAAACATGACCCTTTAAGCGTAAGTAAAAATTGCATCTAAATAATTGTATTTTTGAGTTTCCTTTTTGTGAAAAAGTAGATTGGAATTTCAATTTTCCTACATAGAAATCATGCATAGCCTGTCCTTGTTTGAGAGGAATAATTGAAATACAAGTAAACAGAATATATATTTCAAAAATATTTCAGGATGAAGGAAGTTTGTATATATATATATATATATATATATATATATATATATATATATATATATATATATATAGGTATACCGGGTGACAATGAGACTAGGGCCATGCCTATATCTCGGTCATTTTTCAACCGATTTGAATAAAATTTGGAAAATAGATATAAGACACAATTTTGGATTGACAGTCGTATAAAAACAAAATGGCGGACTTCCGGTTTCGCCAGAAATGTCACCAACTTCGATTTTTTAAATAGAACACCCTGTATATTTGATGTTTTTTAGATTCTATGGCTCAAATTACATACGACAGCGTTGCCAACTTTTTTATTTTTCAGTAAAAAAATTCAAATTTTCAAAAATTTTTTTTAGCACAGGAGGCCTTTATCTGGTCAAAATCTATTCTAATTGACATCAGTAATTCATAGTAATAAACTTTTCATCGATATGATCAATAACAAATCCTACAGCGGGAATTTAAATTTTATAAATTCATTTTTAACGAATAAATCGTTTTTTTCAAATGGTACCTACCTAGGGCCATCTTGTCATTCAATAGAGAATTTAATTACCAATTCAACGATATACATTATGTACTATTTTCTTTTTGTTAACAACTAAACATAATCATTTCTTGAAAAAAAAATCTGAGAATTTGAATTTTTTTATTGAAAAATAAAAAATTTGGCAACACTGTCGTATGTAATTTGAGCCATAGAATCCAAAAAATATAAAATATATAGGGTGTTCCATTTAAAAAATCGAAGTTGATGACATTTCTGGCGAAACCGGAAGTCGGCCATTTTGTTTTTATACGTCTGTCAATCCAAAATGTTGTCTTATATCTATGTACCAAATTTTATTCAAATCGGTTGAAAAGTGAAGGAGATATAGGCATGGCCCTAGTCTTATTGTCACCCGGTATATATATATATTTTTTATATATATATATATATATATATATATATATATCAGCACTACAGGCCATTTAGGCCTTCTATATTTTTTATTATCTCTTTCCATTCTTTTCTGTTCTCTGTCTTTTGTTTCCATCTTTCTACTCCTACTTTTCTTAAATCTGATGTTACTGCTTCTATCCATTTTCTTTTGGGTCGTCCTTTCTTTTTCTTTCCCCCTCTACTTTCTAATAACTGTTTTGCGATTCTACAAGGGTTCATGCGCACTACATGCCCTAACCAACCTGCTCTATTCTTTCCTAATTTTTTGTGTAATTGTTGGTTTATTATAAATATCCCTAATTTCTTTATTTGTTCGTCTTCTCCATATTCCATCTTTTTTCTTAATTCCTCCATAGATTCCTCTCAATATCTTTGGTTCCCAGATTTCCAATTTATTTGCTTCTTGTTGGTTTAATATCCATAACTCAGAGCAGTACATTACTGACGGACATATTACTGTGTTATAAAGTCGTATCTTCGATTTTAGTATCTCCTTCATAGCTCCTGTTGCTTTACACCCATTTCCTATTCTTTTATCTATTTCTTGTTGTTCATCATTGCAGTTTGTAATTATTACCTCCAGATATTCAAATTGATCCACTTGTTGAAAAAAGTAACATTTTTCGTCTACTTTTATTCTTAGATTGCTTGTTTCTTTTGAAATTCCCATTGCCATGTATTTTGTTTTCGACTCATTTATCCCTAATTCGTATTCTTTTGCTTGCCTCTCGAAATTTTTGAATATTTAGCGTAATTCTTCTTCTGACCTGGTTAATAACGCCACATCGTCCGCATATGCTATACATTGATGTTTCCTGTTATATATAGTTCCCTTTCTTTGCATGCCACATTTCCTCATTATAACTTCCAGGACAATATTAAATAGCGTGGTTGAGAGCGGATCTCCTTGTTTCAAACCCCCGTTGACTTCGAATTTTCTTCATAACCTTCCATCCACTGCTACTTTACTTCTAGTACTTTCGAGTGTTGTATGTACTAGTCTTATTAGTTTAGCAGGCATCCCAATTTCCCTCATTGCTTCATATACTTTTACTCTGTCAATTCTGTCATAAGCTTGTTGAAAATCTATGAACAACATATGAAGGGGCAAACCTTGTTCGTAAGTAGAGCTTTGGATTTGTTTTAGGACGAAAACCTGATCTGTTGTTGATCTACCTTTTCTGAAACCTCCTTGATATTCTCCTATTTCTTCTTTACTAAATATCTCTAATCTATTTCTTATAATTGTAGCAAGAATTTTATAGGTTACATCTAGTAAGGAAATACCCCTGTAATTACTGCAGAGTGTACTATCACCTTTCTTTAATAGTTTGTATATTATTTACAAAATAAAAAAAGAAAATGCTCAAGTCATAAAATTAAAAAATAGCAATAGCTGTCAGTCACTAACCTAATCTAATACATGTCACATTAATATCAATACGAATATATGTTCAAATACTTTTTTGGCTGGGTATGGTGTCTTAAATTTTATTGGTTTTGAAACAATTTCAATTTGATAGAGAGACGTGGTAGGCATATGGATATTAGCCGTGTAGTTTAAGGTTATGTCTCTGAGCATACACCTGACAACTGTTGTTCCGTGAGAACTGTGTTTAGGATTTGCGGTGTTGCCAATGATCGTTCTTCATGAAAAGGTAGGTAGGTTCAGAAACTTCGAATGTTTTAGGTAAAGAAAACAGTAGCTAAAATGTGGAATTTTATAGATGAATCGATCAATTGACAGAGTTCAATTATATATCAAGCAGTGAGCTTTATTTTTGGGAAGAACAGTGATGCGTGTTTTCTGAACGTACACTTTCAAAAGCGATATTTTTTTTAAATGAAAAATATATGGAGGCACTCTAAGTGAATTGGACGTTTCATATGAAATACCATCGACTTATATAAGTTTTGGAATTTATTTTTCGTAAATTATTAAAATTTAACAATCTACAAATTTCCGATTTGTTATTTTATTATAAATTATGGTAATAGCTTACTAAATTGCAAAATTGCATTGGTGCACTTTGTAAAGAATAATTCCAAACAGCTTTGTAACTGACAAACGCAGGACCTGTAGATCACGTCTGCATAAACGTTTGCGAATATGTATATTTCTACGATGTACGGACCGATGGTAAATATAGCAGGTATATTCTCCAATTTCACTTCTTCTGATGTGGTACAACATATGCATTCCCGATACAAAAGGTTACCAATAATGAGTATTTTATCAACGGTTTTTCTATGCCAAGCGCTCGGCGGTGTTAGACGTGAATATACCTAAAAAAAATTGAGCCAATTATTAACAGTTTTATTGAGAATAACTGAACAACATAAATTTATTGGTTCCTCTAAATTTTAGAGTATGTATTGTTATGATTTTTCGAAATCGTAACTTTTAATGAAATAATATTTTGTAGATGTGCTACCATCTATGGTAAGAAGAGAGTATTGACATTAAATTTTGACTGAATCTAGTCAAGATGTCACTCTCTTCTTTTTTATCCCTTTCAGAGATTAATACAAAGTGAGTAAACCAGTAAGGAATTTTAATTTATTAGATTCGACATCCTAAGACCGGTTTCTGTCTTTCGACTTCATCAGTTAGGCTTTTCGAATCCAATAAATAAAATTCCAAACTCGTACAAGTCAATAGATGGTAGCACATCTACAAATGTTATCTTATAGCGGATATAGCTATTGACTTGTACGAGTTTGGAATTTTATTTATTGGATTCGAAAAGCCTAACTGATGAAGTCGAAAGACAGAAACCGGTCTTAGGATGTCGAATCTAATAAATTAAAATTCCTTACTGGTTTACTCACTTTGTATTAATCTCTGAAAGGGATAAAAAAGAAGAGAGTGACATCTTGACTAGATTCAGTCAAAATTTAATGTCAATACTCTCTTCTTACCATAGATGGTAGCACATCTACAAATGTTATCTTATAGCGGATATAGCTATTGACTTGTACGAGTTTGGAATTTTATTTATTGGATTCGAAAAGCCTAACTGATGAAGTCGAAAGACAGAAACCGGTCTTAGGATGTCGAATCTAATAAATTAAAATTCCTTACTGGTTTACTCACTTTGTATTAATCTCTGAAAGGGATAAAAAAGAAGAGAGTGACATCTTGACTAGATTCAGTCAAAATTTAATGTCAATACTCTCTTCTTACCATAGATGGTAGCACATCTACAAATGTTATCTTATAGCGGATATAGCTATTGACTTGTACGAGTTTGGAATTTTATTTATTGGATTCGAAAAGCCTAACTGATGAAGTCGAAAGACAGAAACCGGTCTTAGGATGTCGAATCTAATAAATTAAAATTCCTTACTGGTTTACTCACTTTGTATTAATCTCTGAAAGGGATAAAAAAGAAGAGAGTGACATCTTGACTAGATTCAGTCAAAATTTAATGTCAATACTCTCTTCTTATCATAGATGGTAGCACATCTACAAATGTTATCTTATAGCGGATATAGCTATTGACTTGTACGAGTTTACTCACTTTGTATTAATCTCTGAAAGGGATAAAAAAGAAGAGAGTGACATCTTGACTAGATTCAGTCAAAATTTAATGTCAATACTCTCTTCTTACCATAGATGGTAGCACATCTACAAATGTTATCTTATAGCGGATATAGCTATTGACTTGTACGAGTTTGGAATTTTATTTATTGGATTCGAAAAGCCTAACTGATAAAGTCGAAAGACAGAAACCGGTCTTAGGATGTCGAATCTAATAAATTAAAATTCCTTACTGGTTTACTCACTTTGTATTAATCTCTGAAAGGGATAAAAAAGAAGAGAGTGACATCTTGACTAGATTCAGTCAAAATTTAATGTCAATACTCTCTTCTTACCATAGATGGTAGCACATCTACAAATGTTATCTTATAGCGGATATAGCTATTGACTTGTACGAGTTTGGAATTTTATTTATTGGATTCGAAAAGCCTAACTGATGAAGTCGAAAGACAGAAACCGGTCTTAGGATGTCGAATCTAATAAATTAAAATTCCTTACTGGTTTACTAAATAATATTTTATTAATAAATTTATTTGGTTATTGTTCCAATTTAGAATTTTAAATAATATTGTTATGATATTTCAAAAAATGTAAAATTTTAACTTTAGTTTTATTTATTTAAAAAAATTTCTATAATTTTAATTTGTTCTTCCAATTTAATAATAATTTTTTTTTATACCACCACGACTATGCTCAATTTTATATCTGTCAATCTTCCAATCTCGGGGATTCTTTAATTGTGAGTTCAAGTTCAAGTTTCAAAATTTAGAATGATTTTATTTTAATATAGATTCAAAGAAAAATTTATTTACACAAATCAGACTATTTACTATTATGAATTACATTCACGCCCACACACACTCAATGATGTCTTATATCTAGAAAATTCAAATTTTGCGCAATAAAATTTAACTCGGTTAAGGTTGGCACACCCGAAATACTTTACAGTGATGAGACTGTCAGTCTTAACCTCACAAATGCAAAACCACACTATTTGTTTCTGGTCTGCAGTATGTTGTAATGGTTTTGACGGTATCAAATAGGCTGCGAACTATGATAAGAAACTCGCAAGTTGCAGGGTTCAATTCGTTTGCTGTGATTTAACTAGAAATTAGTCTACCCTGAAAGTTTCATTGAATTCTGACGAGCGGATTTCGAGATCCTCTGGAAACACACACACACATACATACATACAAACCTTGCTCGTTTAATAGTATTTGATACAGATTTAAATTTTTGCACAATCATACAGGGTGATGGGTCACATTTTTTAAATCTGAACTTTAAACTCTGCCTTCTACGAATTGACAAATAGTGCCGATTCTCGATATTTTGCTTCGCGTCAGAGATATCCAAAAAATTTATTAGAAAAAGCGGTTCAGAATATTATTTTGACCCCATATTTTCATAAAATTCGCATTTTTAATTTTTTCATTATTCAAGCGTGTGATTTTTCTGCTCTAGTCAGTGGCGATGGCAGAAATATTGTCTAGTCCACACAGTGCCGGTTCTAGACATTTTTCTAGTGGATGCGAACAATGAAGAATATCACCAACTGTTGATTTTTACCCTACAATAGACTATTAAAAATACAAAAATACCGTAAAAAAATTTTTATGATACGTCTGATAGTTTCCGAGATATTTAATTTTTTAGCTATGCGTGCGACGACGCGGTGTCATCGGCTGCTGTGACGTCACTTTACAACGGTCGGTCTGCTCCCGACCTGTGAAAATGGACCAAAATTTACCCGGATCGATCCCCTCCCTTTTTTTGAGGATACTGAACACGATAGCGGTATCAGAATTTCTCTTTTTGCCAGCCGAACCCCTAAAACTGCCAAAAACTACCCCCTAATGTGGTTAAACGGGCAGCACATCATTTCACTGTAAAAACACGTCTTTCCCCCCGTATTCGAGAATGCTGAGCACGGTAGTGGTGTTGAAGATTTCTTCCGACCCTCACGAACTCCTCTACCGGCCAAAACTCACCCCCGACAGGGATGTTTTTTTTTCTTTAACAGCGTATGCCTTAAACCGGCACTGGGAACTAAAAACTTTGGCTAAGCGTGCTTTGTAAGTATTTTACGCCCGAACCACTTCATATGCAATTTCTTTAAAAAAAATTGTTGAATTTATTAGCAATTGTACTTGGATTTGTAATGAGATTGTCATCTTTATTTAAAGCGATGCCTACGGGGGCATTAGCCCCGAGAGTAGTTGTTTTCACTTCATATTTTCAAGTTTAATTTCTTTGAGAATACTTAAGGAATGTAAGATTAAACTTACCAAAGCAACCACGGACATGGGTAAAGATTGTTTATATCTAGAAAAGTCGAAACACTTATCTCCCAAATCGAATGATCCGAGAACGACCGCTTTGTTTTCGTTTAAAATATTATATTCGCTTCTTATGTCCAATCCTGTTTCGGAATCTACTTCTAGTTCATCTGCCGGTATGACTCTACACACTGTTAGTGGATGAATGGCAAACGGCCAATTCCCAAAGTTAGATCTGGTAAGAAGAACCGTGGCTAGGGATTGTACGTCGTAAAATACGGCCATAATAGCCGCTCCAGTTGGGCTAAAAATATTTGTATTTGTGTTAAACGAATATCGAGAAAATCGAGGCTCATGTATAACCCGTTTCACTTAAACTAAAATATCTGGTCACCGAGCTTGGCTCTTAATATTCAAATCTACATTTTTAAGCAGCCCAATGAGCATATAATTTAAGTATATTTATAACATGACCAATTATTAATTAATTCGCGAAAATCACAGAGTGGGCGACATCTACTTGAACTACTGATAGGGAAATAAATAAAAAGTTGATTGGCGATTGGCTTGAAAGTAGGCGGGAAAATTAAAAAAGCTGTCAGTGTTAATTTTCAATTTGCTGCAGGTGTTGTTGACGTTTATCAACTGCTTGTCACAGAGGTTAGATAAATGCATTAAAAGTTGCCTAGTTTCTGGAGATTTCACCCTTTTAGGGCAACATCTACAGACGCTTGATTTTCGCGAATAGTCACGGCAGACAGGCCCCGTTTCCGGGACGGGCAACAGCAGCGTGTAGGGCATAGTGGTTTCAGTGGGGTGGTTTTAGTGAGTAACCATAAGGGGTAGTCTCACACTATCGGGGAAGGGAAGAACCTTTACCCGATGTGCATAAAGCATTTCCACCCGCCAAAAAAAAAAGATTAGCTTTAGGTTAGGTTAGATCTTTGTAATAAATAAAGAAAAGTACGATACGTGTGACATTTTGACATTTATTACATTCTGACAGGTGTCATATTTTGACATTTGTTCATTTTTACAGTTGTAACATTCTGACACGTATCACATTTTAACAGTTGTCACGTTTTGTCAGGTGTCACATTTTGACAAGTGTCCATTTTAACAGTGTTACTCAACGTTCCTATAAATATTTACCTAAACCCATGATTTCTGAAATTGAATTGGCAACGTTGTATTTTCAACTTAGAATTTATGAGATGGCTGTCATTTGACAAGCAAATTATTTATGTCCGTCAAATGAACCTTTTCTTTTTTATACTTTTCAGGTTTATTCTGGTTATAAATTACTACTTATGCATTTGTAGAATAAAAAAATGTGAAAAATATTTTTCCGCGCAAAAATTTCTATTGCTAAGCATATTGATTTTATCATGTTTTATAGCATCTGCGAAAATTTCATGAAAATCCCAGCCGGTCCCATTTTCTTAACGTTTAACCAGAGATGTGCGTGTCAGTAGTTGTCAAAATTTGTAGGTCATTATGGATAAAAAGCGGCAAATTTAAAATTGAATTCTTTCAGATTTAAACGCCAGAAATTAAATAAAGTCAAACCTTTTTACTACTATACTATACAGAAGAAAGGAGTGCAGTATTTAATTTGCAGAACGTAGTACAGGTTCAAGAGGTAGAAATTTTATTTTTACCTCATCCTTCAATGCATATTTGTTGTAGCTTTTGTCTAGATTTAATCTTGTTTCCATGGTTTTTACTGTAATAAACCTGTTATTTTGACAGATAAGTCAGACTTTATTTATTCATAGCCGTATCGTATGTATTGTTTTGAACTGCGCTGAATAAATGATACTCTTTATGGTTTTTAAAACTTTACTAAATGAATGTTGAACATAATAACTAACTGTCAGAATTGACTTACAAAAAACTCTATTAACAAAGTGCGCTAGGTGCGTCGTTGCCGTTTTAGAAATAAAATCTGGGACAACAAGACTTAACATGTATTTTAATTGATTCGGAATTTTGTAATAATATATATTTCAAAATGGCTTCTTCATTCTAAAAATATTATCAGTCCTCCTAAATCCTTGAAGGCAGAATTATTAGTAATTCAAATTCAATATATTATAGATGAGATGGCCAGAGAAAAACTAATTAAAATTCTCAGATTGCCTCCGTACCACGCAGAGTTAAATCCCATTGAACTGCTCTGGTCACAATTATTAAAAGGTTATGTTTCTCAAAACAAAACATTTAAATTTCCTGATGTGCGAAATTTGTTTTTGAAGGCAGTTTCAGATGTAAATAGAGAACATTGGGGAAAATGCATTGATCATGTTAAATAGGTGGAAAATTCATTTAGGAAAGTGGATATATCAATGGATAATTTAATAGAACCTATAATAATAAACCTCAGAAAAGACAATTATAGTGATACCAGTAGTTTTAGTGAAGACAGTGACTTTTAAAGATAGTTCTTGAACTAACTTTTTTTTTAATCTTTGAGTTTAGGTAAGTACTGAAGCGTTACTTTTAATGCCAAGAGATTAAAAACAGTTTAATCCCAACATATAATCCTCCTTGTTATTTATTGGTTAAATTTAATTCGTTCGATGTTAAAGTGTCAGATGCATAAAGTTTATTCTTATTTTTTGTAAATAATATAACTTCAAAATTTAATCGACGAAGTGCGTATATATATTTTATATGCTGTGACCTTATTTATATTATAGAAACTTAATTTGCAAAGTACGCCTATGGAATGTGACGTTATATCCCCACTTTTACTGTACTCATCTCTCCTTTATAGTATATATTGCTATAGAAACGAGTTATTATTATGTGCCGTTGCTAGGAAATAAAACTAAAAGCTTAACTTTTCTTGTAAATATCTCGGAAGATCGAATTTTCACAGACATGAGACCTGTATTTTTTGCCGATTTAGATAGGAATTAGTCTACCCTGAAAGTTTCATTGAATTCTGACGAGTGGATTTCGAGATCCTCTGGACACACACACACACGCACACACACACACACACACACACACACACATACACATACATACAAACCTTGCTCATTTAATAATATTTGATAGCTATGAATTGAAAGTTTTTTTTACCAGCAATATAAATCCTTAGTTCGAGCTTTGGCATCAAATAAATACAAATACTTCTGCTTCCAAATACCAATTGAGAGATGTTTTGTTTTAAGAATTCCTGAATTATGTCTAGCAAAAAAGATGCTCAAAGCTTTGGTAATATTATAGACGATCTTGTCATCAGATCGTATATATCCAGCTATATAAGGGTCGCCTATGTGGAATCGAAATTTTTTATCTCCTAAAATGTAAAGCACATTTTTGACAATATAATAAAAAACATTCAGTAAGGAACGATAAGAAAGGGATCTTTTATATCTTACCTATTGTAATATATTTCCTTAATACATTCATCGGCACAATGGTTTTTAAGTTGTGAATATGCGCCTCATCAAGTGACTCAATCAGAAGATTATTGCCGTATATCAAAATATCATCTACAATTTCTCTAGTCCACTTATTAGGATGTGTTATAATAGAGTAACAGAAAGCTGCGACAGGCATGCAGACTCCTTGTTTGTTTTTTATTCTTTCGGGAAAACTCTCATCACCTAAAAAAAAAATTTACATTATCAAACATGTTGCTACGATTTACTACATCACTAAATACAGGGTGCGCCAATTATTTCCACTCGATCTCTAGCATCGAAACTAAAAGAGATATTGACAAAATTTTTTGTAGGAGTAGACAGTGTCACTTGGACTACAATTTTAAAATATTTTGATGTATACAGGGTGGATAATTTTTGTGGAATGAAAATTAATTGTTTTTTTAAATTGAACACCCTGTATACGATTATGTCTTCTGATTCTACTTAATATTAGATTTACGGTAGTTTTTTGTATTTGTAAATCCGACGCGGCGTTGACAAGTTATTCCTATTTTAAGCAGATTTAATGAAAAAACAGCACTTCAGAAATATTAGCAAAAAAATCACATTTTTTAAAAAATTCATCAAAAAAGCTACTATGATGTAAATGAAACATGCACCTATCATCACAATAGTCGCACAACATCTTCACCTGTTGCACAGGGTGTTTGCCGATGGCGTGCCAATAGTCTAGTTTTCAAATGACAATAACTTAATTTTTTCAAATGGGACACCCTATATATTTTTCTTCAGTTAGAAGTTCTCCCTAATACGCATTAAAAAAATATAGGGTTTTGCACATCTCACTTTACTATTTACTTTAATAATTGACGTTAAGTGACAAACAACATATTTTACACAATTTTTAATAAGAAATCAAGTTACCTATGAAAATGACAGTAGGTATATTTTGTTATGGCATTAATTGTCAACATAAAATTTTGTATTATATCACGTCTACTATATTTAATCGGTATTGGGTATAAAAAATGGATTTTAATAAGAATTATAGTGTTCAAGAAAATATTGATATTTTACAAAGTTTAATCGTAAGAAAACTACAATAGTGAAAGTTATAGTAGGTGTTCAAAATGTCTTCCATTTTCATTTATACATTTTCTTGCCCTTTTTTCCCCACAAGAAAAAATCGCAAGGTGTAAGGCAAGGCGATCGAGTAGGCCAATTTATAGGTCCTCCCCTTCCTATCCAACGATCCTGAAATTCCCTATTTAACCAACTGCGAACATCTAATAGGTAATGTGGTGTGGCACCATCTAATTGAAACCACATTCCGTTGCGATAATTTTGAGGCACATTTTGCAATAAGTTGCGAAAATCATGTTCTAAAAAATCTAAAAATATAGCTCCATTTACAGTCCCATCAAAGAAATAGGGACCAATTACATAATCACCTATTATTCCCGCCCACACATTCAAAGACCATCGATACTGTGATGTGGTTCTAAATAAATGTTCATTGTGGTCCGAATAATAATGGAAGTTGTGTCTATTTACACAACCGTTCTTATGAAACGTGGCTTCGTCGGAGAATAAAACTTTGTTTAAAAAGTTACGTTCTGTATTTATCTTGTTTATTAACCATCTATAGTATTCCACTCTACGCGCGAAATGACGTGGTAACAATTCTTGGTGAAGCTGGATATGATAGGGGTGATATTTATTCTTTTTTATTATGCGTCTAATTGTGGTATTGGAAATATCTAACTGATTGCTTAATTGCCTTGTGCTTATATTGGGATCTTCAACTATACTGATCAGTACCTTATATTCGTTGTCAATAGTAACAGCTGTAGTTTCACGTGAATGTTTTTCATACTTGACGGTTCCTGTTCTATCAAATCTATTCTTTAAATTCTCAAAAGTATCCTTTTGTGGATGACGTCTTTCTGGGTATCTTTGACGATAGACCCTACTAGCAAGAAACGCATTTTTTTGACATTCACCCAATATCCATATCATATCAATATTTTCTTGAACACTATAATTCTTCTTTTATACACAATACCGATTTAATATAGTAGACGTGATACAATACAAAATTTTATGTTGACAATTAATGTCATAACAAAATATACCTACTGTCATTTTCATAGGTAACTTGATTTTTTATTAAAAATTGTGTAAAATATGTTGTTTGTCACTTAACGTCAATTTTTAAAGTAAATAGTAAAGTTAGATATGCAAAACCCTATATTTTTTTAATGCGTATTAGGGAGAGCTTCTAACTGAAGAAAAATATACAGGATGTCCCATTTGAAAAAATTAAGTTATTGCCATTTGAAAACTAGACTATTGACACGCCATCGGCAAACACCCTGTGCAAGAGGTGAAGATGTTGTGTGATTATTGTGATAGGTGCATGTTTCATTTACATCATAGTAGCTTTTTCGAGGAATTTTTTAAAAAATGTGGTTTTAGTGCTAATATTTCTGAAGTGCTGTTTTTTCATTAAATCTGCTTAAAATAGGAATAACTTGTCAACGCCGCGTCGGATTTACAAATACAAAAAACTACCGTAAATCTAATATTAAGTAGAATCAGAAGACATAATCGTATACAGGGTGTTCAATTTAAAAAAACCAAATTAATTATCATTCCACAAAAATTAGCCACCCTGTATACATAAAAATATTTTAAAATTGTAGTCCGAGTGACACTGTCTACCCCTACAAAAAATCTTGTTGATATCTCTTTTAGTTTCGGTGCTAGAGATCGAGTGGAAATAATTGGCGCACCCTGTATAATTTGCTGACAGTAGTGCCAGTTGTTTAGTGGCACTTAAAACCAAGCAAGCAGGAGTGTCAATGGAACAACAGCAAAAATCTATGACGGTGTAGGAGCATATATATGGACAGCAGGACGCAGAAGGCATTAAGCCAATAAAAAGACTAATTAATTAACCTGAGAGGGGACCTTAAATACTAACAGCAAATTGTAGACTAATTAAACAAACGAATATCATGGAAAGTGTCTCTTATTTCTTATACGAGGAAGAGGATTCAATACTATGATATTACGAAGGTGTATTAAAAGTAGAATTCCAACTACTTCCTAATGAGAAGCAATTATTTACTTGTAGGAGTTATATTCAATATTGCTGTTGAGGGTTCTGGAATAAACCCTATGTTGTGCCAGTTTCCCAGGACGGCCAACAATGTGTTACCGCCTTTTTAAACTGCATCGTAGTTCGAATTTAGAGTGGACTGTAATTTTTAGATTGAAGAAATGTGCTGTAGTAGGTTGCCTTCTCAACTTCATCCAACAAAAACAATGGACACTTTTATTTAACCATTTATTAGACTTGTTAAATAAATAAATGAACAAAAACAACAACGTAACAAAGATTACATTAAACTAGTAATTGTGAACAAAGTATTATAGTTAATTTAAAGAAATGACCACATCATTCAGAAAATATTAATTTGCGTGTGTTCTGCATGAGTGATAATTAGACACTGGAGGGTCCTAGCCTGATTCGCGGCTAGCAACACACTGAGTTTAAATTCGACGAACCTCAGTCGCTTCAAATCTCCCCTTCCGGATTGCGCAACACCTTCTCGAAAGATTCTTTAGCGTGAGCCGCGTAAACAAGCATGTAAAATTTTTTCTATTGTCTAGACGCGACGGTTAAATTTACGGCTTGATACCATCATTATGAAATAGAGCAAAAAATTATCTTTGTCGACACCGCTTCCTGGTTTGACGCCGCTCGCCAACGTATTTTGGTGCGGCGTTGCCGGTTGAACGAATAAACGAATATGAGTTTACATGTTTAATTATCTGAAAATTAAACAATTGCAAAAGCTCATAGCAAAGACTAAGTTGAACACGGTAGTCTAAATGAGGTAAGAGAAGGTACCACAATATATCTTAAAAGCTCGATGTGGAACAGAATTTGAGCACATAGTCCCATTTCATTTGATTCATTCATTTATTTGATCATTTAAATGGACCCAACTTTCAGGAAATGGTTAGTTAAAGCAGTGTTTGTTCGAGTGGAGTTAGTTGATTAGACCTGTAACGAACTAAAAGGAACGCAGTCAGTCAAGTGACACTTGACATTCACGTTTATGCACTATTTGTATATCACATGCTACTTGTAAAAGTTAATAAAGTTATATCTAAAATAAACAAAGTTATTTTAATTAATCGACATTAAAATAGTGTTACATTATTCGGGGGATGACCTGCAGCGCCTGTTAATAAAATTGTAGGTATTTTATCCCGATTTAAAATACAACTTACCTTGATGCATGGTACCTTCCTTCGATCCGAAAAAGAAATCCTTCAACGTTGGCTGACAAACATCTGTGAAAGAGTGACTTTGCAAGGTTCCACGTTTAAATTTTCTTCTGTGCGGTCCAAAACGTTTGATATCTGATTCTCTTCTAAACTTTTGTAAAATTTTCGCGATACGTGGTGGATAATCTTCTGGTTCGTCCGACGGTGCAAGATCTTTATCATTGTAAGAAGTGGCCATAGACATCTAAAATAAAAATAATTTTCGAGTGCTAAGAAGTGTAACCAATTTGTACAAAAATATAAAACATCAACATATAGTCGAGGCAATGAACTAGTAAAAAGGCCAAAAGATAGAAAACTAGTTGGAGTGGACGGATCGCGATGCGGTTTTCGGCATTATTTTCTAAAAAATAATTGTAAAAAATGTGGCAAGTCAGATTTCGGAGCAAATGAAAAATTGCATTGCTGCAGCCAAAAATGCATTCAAAAAATGGCCGTTTGGAACTTGGTAAATAAGTGTCAGAACTGGCCCAGATCGGGTACTCGGGGGGTTTTGGAGGTCGCTGATCACGAATATGATGTTCAAATTGACCCCCCCGAACACCTGGAGCTCAGGAACACGCCGAAGAACGTCGTCTCCGTGGGACTCTCCCACAAATCACGCCCTTCACGCCCCAAACTACCTTCCAAACTCCTGGTGCACTGGAACTTTTATCTTGCCATCCTGTGGAATTGTTGGTTATACTTAAGCTAGATGAGGAGGAGGGGAATAAAAGAAATAGAAAGTCAATATTTATATAATTGGCGTTTAAAAACTGTTTATTGAACTCAACTCAAATTCGATCCAACTTTAACTTTCCCTTCCCTCATTTTCGGTGGTGTATGGAAACCCCTTGAAGAAGGTGTTCAGCCTGAGGATCCGGTGCACCAGGGGCTCGGGGGTCGTTATCGACGTGAAATTCCGATTCAGCGCCCTAAAAAACCCCCCATGACGAATTTCAGTTCGCCTTTTTTGATTATGTCAGGAACCGCCCCGGAGATGACGTTTAGGGTCAGGTTCTGGTGCACTAGGTGTTCGGGGGGTCGTTTCCGACGTGAAATTCGGATTCAACGGCCGGCAAAAGGCCCCTATTACGATTTTCGGGTGGGTTTTGTCAGTCTTCTCAGAAAAATTCCCGGAGATGACGTCCGCGTCCAGGTTTCGGGGCACCAGGTGCCCGCGAGGTCTTCGCCAATGTCATATTTGGATTCAGCGACCCAAGAAACCCCCCATAACGATTTTCGGTTCGTCTTTTTCGATCGTGCTTGGAAACCCCTCGGAGAAGATGTTCAGCGTGAGGTTCCGGTGCACCAGGGGTCCGGGGGTCATGATCGACGTGAAATTCCGATTCAGCGCCCCAAAAAACCCCCATGACGAATTTCAGTTCGCCTTTTTTGATTATGTCAGGAACCGCCCCGGAGATGACGTTTAGGGTCAGGTTCTGGTGCACTAGGTGTTCGGGGGGTCGTTTCCGACGTGAAATTCGGATTCAACGGCCGGCAAAAGGCCCCTATTACGATTTTCGGGTGGGTTTTGTCAGTCTTCTCAGAAAAATTCCCGGAGATGACGTCCGCGTCCAGGTTTCGGGGCACCAGGTGCCCGCGAGGTCTTCGCCAATGTCATATTTGGATTCAGCGACCCAAGAAACCCCCCATAACGATTTTCGGTTCGTCTTTTTCGATCGTGCTTGGAAACCCCTCGGAGAAGATGTTCAGCGTGAGGTTCCGGTGCACCAGGGGTCCGGGGGTCATTATCGACGTGAAATTCCGATTCAGCGCCCTAAAAAACCCCCCATGACGAATTTCAGTTCGCCTTTTTTGATTATGTCAGGAACCGCCCCGGAGATGACGTTTAGGGTCAGGTTCTGGTGCACTAGGTGTTCGGGGGGTCGTTTCCGACGTGAAATTCGGATTCAACGGCCGGCAAAAGGCCCCTATTACGATTTTCGGGTGGGTTTTGTCAGTCTTCTCAGAAAAATTCCCGGAGATGACGTCCGCGTCCAGGTTTCGGGGCACCAGGTGCCCGCGAGGTCTTCGCCAATGTCATATTTGGATTCAGCGACCCAAGAAACCCCCCATAACGATTTTCGGTTCGTCTTTTTCGATCGTGCTTGGAAACCCCTCGGAGAAGATGTTCAGCGTGAGGTTCCGGTGCACCAGGGGTCCGGGGGTCATTATCGACGTGAAATTCCGATTCAGCGCCCTAAAAAACCCCCCATGACGAATTTCAGTTCGCCTTTTTTGATTATGTCAGGAACCGCCCCGGAGATGACGTTTAGGGTCAGGTTCTGGTGCACTAGGTGTTCGGGGGGTCGTTTCCGACGTGAAATTCGGATTCAACGGCCGGCAAAAGGCCCCTATTACGATTTTCGGGTGGGTTTTGTCAGTCTTCTCAGAAAAATTCCCGGAGATGACGTCCGCGTCCAGGTTTCGGGGCACCAGGTGCCCGCGAGGTCTTCGCCAATGTCATATTTGGATTCAGCGACCCAAGAAACCCCCCATAACGATTTTCGGTTCGTCTTTTTCGATCGTGCTTGGAAACCCCTCGGAGAAGATGTTCAGCGTGAGGTTCCGGTGCACCAGGGGTCCGGGGGTCATTATCGACGTGAAATTCCGATTCAGCGCCCTAAAAAACCCCCCATGACGAATTTCAGTTCGCCTTTTTTGATTATGTCAGGAACCGCCCCGGAGATGACGTTTAGGGTCAGGTTCTGGTGCACTAGGTGTTCGGGGGGTCGTTTCCGACGTGAAATTCGGATTCAACGGCCGGCAAAAGGCCCCTATTACGATTTTCGGGTGGGTTTTGTCAGTCTTCTCAGAAAAATTCCCGGAGATGACGTCCGCGTCCAGGTTTCGGGGCACCAGGTGCCCGCGAGGTCTTCGCCAATGTCATATTTGGATTCAGCGACCCAAGAAACCCCCCATAACGATTTTCGGTTCGTCTTTTTCGATCGTGCTTGGAAACCCCTCGGAGAAGATGTTCAGCGTGAGGTTCCGGTGCACCAGGGGTCCGGGGGTCATGATCGACGTGAAATTCCGATTCAGCGCCCCAAAAAACCCCCATGACGAATTTCAGTTCGCCTTTTTTGATTATGTCAGGAACCGCCCCGGAGATGACGTTTAGGGTCAGGTTCTGGTGCACTAGGTGTTCGGGGGGTCGTTTCCGACGTGAAATTCGGATTCAACGGCCGGCAAAAGGCCCCTATTACGATTTTCGGGTGGGTTTTGTCAGTCTTCTCAGAAAAATTCCCGGAGATGACGTCCGCGTCCAGGTTTCGGGGCACCAGGTGCCCGCGAGGTCTTCGCCAATGTCATATTTGGATTCAGCGACCCAAGAAACCCCCCATAACGATTTTCGGTTCGTCTTTTTCGATCGTGCTTGGAAACCCCTCGGAGAAGATGTTCATCGTGAGGTTCCGGTGCACCAGGGGTCCGGGGGTCATTATCGACGTGAAATTCCGATTCAGCGCCCTAAAAAACCCCCCATGACGAATTTCAGTTCGCCTTTTTTGATTATGTCAGGAACCGCCCCGGAGATGACGTTTAGGGTCAGGTTCTGGTGCACTAGGTGTTCGGGGGGTCGTTTCCGACGTGAAATTCGGATTCAACGGCCGGCAAAAGGCCCCTATTACGATTTTCGGGTGGGTTTTGTCAGTCTTCTCAGAAAAATTCCCGGAGATGACGTCCGCGTCCAGGTTTCGGGGCACCAGGTGCCCGCGAGGTCTTCGCCAATGTCATATTTGGATTCAGCGACCCAAGAAACCCCCCATAACGATTTTCGGTTCGTCTTTTTCGATCGTGCTTGGAAACCCCTCGGAGAAGATGTTCAGCGTGAGGTTCCGGTGCACCAGGGGTCCGGGGGTCATTATCGACGTGAAATTCCGATTCAGCGCCCTAAAAAACCCCCCATGACGAATTTCAGTTCGCCTTTTTTGATTATGTCAGGAACCGCCCCGGAGATGACGTTTAGGGTCAGGTTCTGGTGCACTAGGTGTTCGGGGGGTCGTTTCCGACGTGAAATTCGGATTCAACGGCCGGCAAAAGGCCCCTATTACGATTTTCGGGTGGGTTTTGTCAGTCTTCTCAGAAAAATTCCCGGAGATGACGTCCGCGTCCAGGTTTCGGGGCACCAGGTGCCCGCGAGGTCTTCGCCAATGTCATATTTGGATTCAGCGACCCAAGAAACCCCCCATAACGATTTTCGGTTCGTCTTTTTCGATCGTGCTTGGAAACCCCTCGGAGAAGATGTTCAGCGTGAGGTTCCGGTGCACCAGGGGTCCGGGGGTCATTATCGACGTGAAATTCCGATTCAGCGCCCTAAAAAACCCCCCATGACGAATTTCAGTTCGCCTTTTTTGATTATGTCAGGAACCGCCCCGGAGATGACGTTTAGGGTCAGGTTCTGGTGCACTAGGTGTTCGGGGGGTCGTTTCCGACGTGAAATTCGGATTCAACGGCCGGCAAAAGGCCCCTATTACGATTTTCGGGTGGGTTTTGTCAGTCTTCTCAGAAAAATTCCCGGGGATGACGTCCGCGTCCAGGTTTCGGGGCACCAGGTGCCCGCGAGGTCTTCGCCAATGTCATATTTGGATTCAACGACCCAAGAAACCCCCCATAACGATTTTCGGTTCGTCTTTTTCGATCGTGCATGGAAACCCCTCGGAGAAGATGTTCAGCGTGAGGTTCCGGTGCACCAGGGGTCCGGGGGTCATTATCGACGTGAAATTCCGATTCAGCGCCCTAAAAAACCCCCCATGACGAATTTCAGTTCGCCTTTTTTGATTATGTCAGGAACCGCCCCGGAGATGACGTTTAGGGTCAGGTTCTGGTGCACTAGGTGTTCGGGGGGTCGTTTCCGACGTGAAATTCGGATTCAACGGCCGGCAAAAGGCCCCTATTACGATTTTCGGGTGGGTTTTGTCAGTCTTCTCAGAAAAATTCCCGGGGATGACGTCCGCGTCCAGGTTTCGGGGCACCAGGTGCCCGCGAGGTCTTCGCCAATGTCATATTTGGATTCAACGACCCAAGAAACCCCCCATAACGTTTTTCGGTTCGTCTTTTTCGATCGTGCATGGAAACCCCTCGGAGAAGATGTTCAGCGTGAGGTTCCGGTGCACCAGGGGTCCGGGGGTCATTATCGACGTGAAATTCCGATTCAGCGCCCTAAAAAACCCCCCATGACGAATTTCAGTTCGCCTTTTTTGATTATGTCAGGAACCGCCCCGGAGATGACGTTTAGGGTCAGGTTCTGGTGCACTAGGTGTTCGGGGGGTCGTTTCCGACGTGAAATTCGGATTCAACGGCCGGCAAAAGGCCCCTATTACGATTTTCGGGTGGGTTTTGTCAGTCTTCTCAGAAAAATTCCCGGAGATGACGTCCGCGTCCAGGTTTCGGGGCACCAGGTGCCCGCGAGGTCTTCGCCAATGTCATATTTGGATTCAGCGACCCAAGAAACCCCCCATAACGATTTTCGGTTCGTCTTTTTCGATCGTGCTTGGAAACCCCTCGGAGAAGATGTTCAGCGTGAGGTTCCGGTGCACCAGGGGTCCGGGGGTCATTATCGACGTGAAATTCCGATTCAGCGCCCTAAAAAACCCCCCATGACGAATTTCAGTTCGCCTTTTTTGATTATGTCAGGAACCGCCCCGGAGATGACGTTTAGGGTCAGGTTCTGGTGCACTAGGTGTTCGGGGGGTCGTTTCCGACGTGAAATTCGGATTCAACGGCCGGCAAAAGGCCCCTATTACGATTTTCGGGTGGGTTTTGTCAGTCTTCTCAGAAAAATTCCCGGAGATGACGTCCGCGTCCAGGTTTCGGGGCACCAGGTGCCCGCGAGGTCTTCGCCAATGTCATATTTGGATTCAGCGACCCAAGAAACCCCCCATAACGATTTTCGGTTCGTCTTTTTCGATCGTGCTTGGAAACCCCTCGGAGAAGATGTTCAGCGTGAGGTTCCGGTGCACCAGGGGTCCGGGGGTCATTATCGACGTGAAATTCCGATTCAGCGCCCTAAAAAACCCCCCATGACGAATTTCAGTTCGCCTTTTTTGATTATGTCAGGAACCGCCCCGGAGATGACGTTTAGGGTCAGGTTCTGGTGCACTAGGTGTTCGGGGGGTCGTTTCCGACGTGAAATTCGGATTCAACGGCCGGCAAAAGGCCCCTATTACGATTTTCGGGTGGGTTTTGTCAGTCTTCTCAGAAAAATTCCCGGAGATGACGTCCGCGTCCAGGTTTCGGGGCACCAGGTGCCCGCGAGGTCTTCGCCAATGTCATATTTGGATTCAGCGACCCAAGAAACCCCCCATAACGATTTTCGGTTCGTCTTTTTCGATCGTGCTTGGAAACCCCTCGGAGAAGATGTTCAGCGTGAGGTTCCGGTGCACCAGGGGTCCGGGGGTCATTATCGACGTGAAATTCCGATTCAGCGCCCTAAAAAACCCCCCATGACGAATTTCAGTTCGCCTTTTTTGATTATGTCAGGAACCGCCCCGGAGATGACGTTTAGGGTCAGGTTCTGGTGCACTAGGTGTTCGGGGGGTCGTTTCCGACGTGAAATTCGGATTCAACGGCCGGCAAAAGGCCCCTATTACGATTTTCGGGTGGGTTTTGTCAGTCTTCTCAGAAAAATTCCCGGGGATGACGTCCGCGTCCAGGTTTCGGGGCACCAGGTGCCCGCGAGGTCTTCGCCAATGTCATATTTGGATTCAACGACCCAAGAAACCCCCCATAACGATTTTCGGTTCGTCTTTTTCGATCGTGCATGGAAACCCCTCGGAGAAGATGTTCAGCGTGAGGTTCCGGTGCACCAGGGGTCCGGGGGTCATTATCGACGTGAAATTCCGATTCAGCGCCCTAAAAAACCCCCCATGACGAATTTCAGTTCGCCTTTTTTGATTATGTCAGGAACCGCCCCGGAGATGACGTTTAGGGTCAGGTTCTGGTGCACTAGGTGTTCGGGGGGTCGTTTCCGACGTGAAATTCGGATTCAACGGCCGGCAAAAGGCCCCTATTACGATTTTCGGGTGGGTTTTGTCAGTCTTCTCAGAAAAATTCCCGGGGATGACGTCCGCGTCCAGGTTTCGGGGCACCAGGTGCCCGCGAGGTCTTCGCCAATGTCATATTTGGATTCAACGACCCAAGAAACCCCCCATAACGTTTTTCGGTTCGTCTTTTTCGATCGTGCATGGAAACCCCTCGGAGAAGATGTTCAGCGTGAGGTTCCGGTGCACCAGGGGTCCGGGGGTCATTATCGACGTGAAATTCCGATTCAGCGCCCTAAAAAACCCCCCATGACGAATTTCAGTTCGCCTTTTTTGATTATGTCAGGAACCGCCCCGGAGATGACGTTTAGGGTCAGGTTCTGGTGCACTAGGTGTTCGGGGGGTCGTTTCCGACGTGAAATTCGGATTCAACGGCCGGCAAAAGGCCCCTATTACGATTTTCGGGTGGGTTTTGTCAGTCTTCTCAGAAAAATTCCCGGAGATGACGTCCGCGTCCAGGTTTCGGGGCACCAGGTGCCCGCGAGGTCTTCGCCAATGTCATATTTGGATTCAGCGACCCAAGAAACCCCCCATAACGATTTTCGGTTCGTCTTTTTCGATCGTGCTTGGAAACCCCTCGGAGAAGATGTTCAGCGTGAGGTTCCGGTGCACCAGGGGTCCGGGGGTCATTATCGACGTGAAATTCCGATTCAGCGCCCTAAAAAACCCCCCATGACGAATTTCAGTTCGCCTTTTTTGATTATGTCAGGAACCGCCCCGGAGATGACGTTTAGGGTCAGGTTCTGGTGCACTAGGTGTTCGGGGGGTCGTTTCCGACGTGAAATTCGGATTCAACGGCCGGCAAAAGGCCCCTATTACGATTTTCGGGTGGGTTTTGTCAGTCTTCTCAGAAAAATTCCCGGAGATGACGTCCGCGTCCAGGTTTCGGGGCACCAGGTGCCCGCGAGGTCTTCGCCAATGTCATATTTGGATTCAGCGACCCAAGAAACCCCCCATAACGATTTTCGGTTCGTCTTTTTCGATCGTGCATGGAAACCCCTCGGAGAAGATGTTCAGCCTGAGGATCCGGTGCACCAGGGGCTCGGGGGTCATTATCGACGTGAAATTCCGATTCAGCGCCCCAAAAAACCCCCATGACGAATTTCAGTTCGCCTTTTTTGATTATGTCAGGAACCGCCCCGGAGATGACGTTTAGGGTCAGGTTCTGGTGCACTAGGTGTTCGGGGGGTCGTTTCCGACGTGAAATTCGGATTCAACGGCCGGCAAAAGGCCCCTATTACGATTTTCGGGTGGGTTTTGTCAGTCTTCTCAGAAAAATTCCCGGAGATGACGTCCGCGTCCAGGTTTCGGGGCACCAGGTGCCCGCGAGGTCTTCGCCAATGTCATATTTGGATTCAGCGACCCAAGAAACCCCCCATAACGATTTTCGGTTCGTCTTTTTCGATCGTGCTTGGAAACCCCTCGGAGAAGATGTTCAGCGTGAGGTTCCGGTGCACCAGGGGTCCGGGGGTCATTATCGACGTGAAATTCCGATTCAGCGCCCTAAAAAACCCCCCATGACGAATTTCAGTTCGCCTTTTTTGATTATGTCAGGAACCGCCCCGGAGATGACGTTTAGGGTCAGGTTCTGGTGCACTAGGTGTTCGGGGGGTCGTTTCCGACGTGAAATTCGGATTCAACGGCCGGCAAAAGGCCCCTATTACGATTTTCGGGTGGGTTTTGTCAGTCTTCTCAGAAAAATTCCCGGAGATGACGTCCGCGTCCAGGTTTCGGGGCACCAGGTGCCCGCGAGGTCTTCGCCAATGTCATATTTGGATTCAGCGACCCAAGAAACCCCCCATAACGATTTTCGGTTCGTCTTTTTCGATCGTGCATGGAAACCCCTCGGAGAAGATGTTCAGCCTGAGGATCCGGTGCACCAGGGGCTCGGGGGTCATTATCGACGTGAAATTCCGATTCAGCGCCCCAAAAAACCCCCATGACGAATTTCAGTTCGCCTTTTTTGATTATGTCAGGAACCGCCCCGGAGATGACGTTTAGGGTCAGGTTCTGGTGCACTAGGTGTTCGGGGGGTCGTTTCCGACGTGAAATTCGGATTCAACGGCCGGCAAAAGGCCCCTATTACGATTTTCGGGTGGGTTTTGTCAGTCTTCTCAGAAAAATTCCCGGAGATGACGTCCGCGTCCAGGTTTCGGGGCACCAGGTGCCCGCGAGGTCTTCGCTAATGTCATATTTGGATTCAGCGACCCAAGAAACCCCCCATAACGATTTTCGGTTCGTCTTTTTCGATCGTGCTTGGAAACCCCTCGGAGAAGATGTTCAGCGTGAGGTTCCGGTGCACCAGGGGTCCGGGGGTCATTATCGACGTGAAATTCCGATTCAGCGCCCCAAAAAACCCCCATGACGAATTTCAGTTCGCCTTTTTTGATTATGTCAGGAACCGCCCCGGAGATGACGTTTAGGGTCAGGTTCTGGTGCACTAGGTATTCGGGGGGTCGTTTCCGACGTGAAATTCGGATTCAACGGCCCACAAAACGCCCCTATTATGATTTTCCCGTGGTTTTTGGCACTCCTCTCAGCAAAATTCTCGGAGATGACGTCCGCGCCCAGGGTCCGGCGCACCAGGTGCCCGTGGGGTGTTCGCCGATGCCAGATTTGGATTCAGCGACTCAAAAAACCTCCGGGCGTTGAGTTTCTCCTCTTTCTAGCGTGATTTGTGGGAGAGCCCCACGGAGACGACGTTCTTCGCGTGTTCCTGAGCTCCGGGTGTTCGGGGGGTCAATTTGAACATCATATTCGTGATCAGCGACCTCCAAAACCCCCGAGTACCCGATCTGGGCCAGTTCTGACACTTATTTACCAAGTTCCAAACGGCCTCCCAAATAATGCATTTTTTGAATGCATTTTTGGCTGCAGCAATGCAATTTTTCATTTGCTCCGAAATCTGACCTGCCACATTTTTTACAATCTCCAACTCCAACTAGTTTTCTATCTTTTTTAGTTCATTGCCTCGACTAATAACATATTTCTATCTCAAAATCTTATTCTATGTATACTATATTGATGTCATATTTTTGCAAGATTATCAAGTGTTCTGTTTCTAGTAAATTTATTTATTTTATGTCATTCTGATAACGGCTTTCGATATAGAAAGCCGAAACGTCAATAAAAAAACTTTTTTAACAACTAAGTGGTTTTAATCCAGTGGAAAGAGAGAGAGAGAGAGAAATGTATATGTTTTGATACAACTGTAATATTTTACTTATCTTACCAATGATACTTTTTTTCTGAAGAATTTTGTCAATTCTTCCTCTTCTTCTTCTTCAGCAGGTTTTGTTACATCTTCGTCGGTTTCTTCTTTGTTCTTTTTCTTCTTCTTTGTTTTACTTTTGCACGCACTACAGGGATTGTTTACATCACATGTGCAGTCCTCTTGTCGATTTGATCCTTTCCCCTTCTTACCTTTTCCTTTCCCGCCTGCGGTAGGCCATGGACTAAAATGAAAAATTATAAGCAACTAGCAAATTTATGAAATTTGAATTATTCAAAAAGCGGAAAATGGCGTCCTAATTTCGACCAATCGCAAACGCGCAATTTTGAATTACAAATGGTTTCTAGGTGAAAAAACTGTATGACATCTCCTGTCAGTAGTTTTTTCGAGTTACAATACCTTTGATATAAAATTTTGTAATATTGTTTTTAAACGGTGCTAGTCAGCTTATGTAGTGAAAATGAGTCGCTTTGGAAGTGATTATATGACTAATATTGATCTGGCGATTGAGAAAAGTGTACCGTACAATACCGTTAAAACCCATACGTTAATATGGAAACAGTTTACGGAATTCTGCAAGGCAAAGAAATATTACAAGTTTAGAATAACTAAACTTAATCCTGAAAGATTGGGAGTGGAATATGAAGAAAGAAAACGGTGAAAATTACAAAGAACTAGTTGTGAAGACAATGTGGAACACCGTTGCCAAAAAAAAATGTCTAGTAGGGAATCTCGTAATGCGAAACGAAGGAATTTGCAGATGTGTGCCAATAAAAGGAAATCGAGCTCTGCTTCATTAAAATTGGTAGAATACTACGCAGTGGTTTTATTATGGGACGAAGACACTCCGGCGGGACTCCAGCGCTTCAGTAGAACTTGTCTGGAGAGGTGGAGAAGCAGTCAATTGCAGAGTTCACTATTTTAAAGAGGAAGTGGATAATTCTGGGATTAAAACAGGTAGATAACAGTAGAAGTGACGCCTCAGAACCTCCAGCTAAAAAACAGACAACAGAAGATCCTGCAGCCACTCCTCGATCTTCTCACTCTACAGCTGGACCCATCAACAACATTAATGATTTACCCACAATTTGCAGTGATGAAAAACGAGATCATTATCGTTGATATATAGATTAAAAAGAAGAGGACTAATTTTTATAATGATCTATTTTACATTTTTATTATTTTTAATGTTACAGAATATCTCAACAGTGGTTTTCCTTCAAGCCTTTATCCTGTTATATCAAAAAACCTTCTCCTTTAAATTTTATCGATACATTTTTAGTTTTTACGAAATTTTTTATGCATTGTCTTCGTTAAGGTTTGTTACTTACGGCCTAGTTTTCTTCTGATAAAGCAAATCGAAACTGTCATAGTCTTCAAAAGCGTTTTCTTTGTCTGGAGGGTTAAGAAAAATCCCACTCTTAGGTTGTTGTTCCTTTAAAGCTGCGTCAGTTTGGGGATCGGGATACAATAAACTCGGTCTGGGACAAGTTTTTTTAAGAGCCACTTTTGCTTTGCTGGGTCCAGGAGAAGGTACATCGAGCTTAAAAAAATAATCGATAAGGTATCTTACAAGAACAATACCAGTAGTACAGTAGAGAGTGAATTTGTTTCCTACTTATTTTAGCAGTCCCTTTATATGAAAATTATATGTTCTCTTAGTAACAAAAAATGTTTAAATATTTTTGTTGTTATTCTACAACGAGTTCTACAAGCTGTTAATGCAAATAAATGTAAGAGTAAAAGTAAAAGTAAGAGTAAAAGTTTATCAAATTTGGTATGAGAAGATCAGTGATTGGATTATCATACTTTTTAATTTCTATCAACATTTTAAAATTGCATTTTGTTCTGTATTTAAATCTATAATCACTTTAATCTTCAGCATAAATCAATATTTTTGATTTTGCTGTATACTACTAAATATTTTACAAATTTTAGACTCGAGTATTGATTTATATGTAATGCAAAACTTTTACAAAAAGGAATCTCATTTGTTGGCCAATAGTTTAGCGATTTTTCCAATTTCTTTAAAATAAACTTTTGTTATTACCCCAGTTTCTATTTTTCTCTTCGCCATTGGTTTATCTAAATTCATACTTCGCCATTCGCAAAAAAATTTCAATGCAGTGTCTTTTTTATTTTGTTTCTGAATCCTTAAGAATTTTGCCGTAGGTCGATACTCATATTCTGGTTTTGGACCCTCTTCTTTCGTCTCATCGCACACGCTTTGTTCGGGAAATTTGTAAGTCATTCGACAGCTAAAATATAATTTAGATAAGTAAAAAATAACCAACAGTTCACGATGAACCATTGCGATATTCACGATTATTTCCCTTGCCTGTCAAATATCAATTTTTAACCAATCACGTGCTTGGAAACTGATTTGACGCAGTCAATCAAAACAAAATAAAGCGACTATTCACCTTGGTGGTAAATATTCGGCTATTTGATCATCGTCCTCAATATTCACCTGAAGGACGGTATCCAACAATAACGAAGCCGCCCGTAAATTTCAAATTTTTCAAATAAAACCTATACTAATGGTATTATAAAATTGCTTATAGTTAATAAATTATCGATCTTTAGTAGCAAATACACAAATCCAACTGATTTCGCACTTTTTCTGAAACTATAAATATATTCATTCATTCCTTTCTATGTAATACCGTCCATTTTACGACAAACATAGTAGGCGCGCGTCATCTGAATTTTGACAGTTTGCCATTAAAGTTTATTACAGAATTAAATTTGACACATTTTGTTAAAAAGTATTAACAATGAGTAGATTCGGGAGTAAAAATCTTCAAGAAATTGATAATATAATTAAATTAAACGTACCTGCCAAGACAGTAAAGAGCAAAACTAGTATAATTTATAGAATTTTTTGTGACTCGGGAAATAATCTTATTAAATATAACGCGACCTTGACAAATTAGCTACTATTTTTATTGCTACTAAATTTCTCGTATATTTTACAATTTGTCTCGACAATTTTGGCATTAATAATCAAAGAATAACTCCCTCGAGCTAAAGCTCTCGGGAGTTATTCAGATTATTAATGCCAAAATTAAGTCTCGACGAATTGATCCTAAAATAAACTCGAAATTTAGATACAATAAAAATAGTCGACTATTTGTCAAGGTCTTGGGATATTACTGTCGAAAGACCACTTATCCCAATCAATCTGTCATAATTCAATGTGATATTTACATAAATTGCTACCCGAAGATGATAACAAAAAAAATTCGTAAATTTGAAAAAAACGGTTTTTTGTAAATAAAAAAGAAACTTCTTGTTGTATCGAAATATAGTAAATAAGGAAGTTGTAGATAATAAAAAGATCTTTCGATTGACCATCTTGAAAGTATCGATTGTCGAATTAATTTTCGCGATATATCGAAAAAAACCGTTCAAAATCTTCAGTTTTTGATTTTGCTATACCTAACTTTTTCAAATTTTCATATAATTTCTTGATATTTACAGTAAATATAGCTGTTGACAACTCAAAGACATACATTCTTGAAAAATTGCAAAATATTTTTTGTTTTTTTGAGTTATATCGATTTTTTTAGGGGCAAAAATCTTGGTTGTCATCTCTCTAACTATGACATCTCAAAGCGAGCTGATAAAATTTAAAATTTTAAGAAATTACTTCGCCCCGGTTCTGTAGCATAAAAAAATTTACCTAATTGTTGGTTCTATTTGAATACTTTCTTTACAAGCACAAATTAAGGGTACATATTGCTTTTCCAATTCTTTCTTTCTCCGAACTTCCTCTATAGGATCCACATTTTCTTCTTTCGCATTTTTTCGAATTTTAGGTGGCAACAAAGGCGCCTCTTCGGTATTAATCTCCCTTAAAATAAATAATATAAAACATTACAATATTCATTTTTTATAACAGGTGTGGCCAATTATTCCAATTATTAAAAGCCAGGGGTACCTAAAAATTACCAGTTTTTTTGTATTGTTTATTTAAATGTTTTTTAGTTCTATTTTGTACATTTTCCAGTTTGTAGTCATTTGTGTTGTACTAGAGTTAACTTCCAACTAAAGCCACTAAACACTATTAAAGGAGCTTCTTTCGGTAGTTGGAAATATATACTTAAACTTTAGACATGAAGTGTAGTATCATTATACCAGTGCCAAAACTAAACCATCCAGTGAAACCTGACGATCTAGATGTAGATAAAATTATTGAGATAATAGTCTATAAACCTGGATTTAGGCGAAACTGCGGATTTAGGAGAAATTTAGGAGAGACTGTAAATCAATGGAAAAAAGATATTGATGATTTTTAAAAGAGTCTTTGAAAATATAGATCGTGATAAGTTGATATCAAAGTGCGAAAAATATGGTATGACGAAAACAGTGTTCGAATTTTCTTGCAATTTTAGTGGGATCCCTTGGGTTCCTTTTTCTTTTTTTGACCTGTGTTACTTTGATTAAGTGGAAATATTAAATAGTTATTTAGTAATTAGTTACTTTTCTTTCATTTACTAATAGTCACAAATAGTCTTGACCCGAACTAAGGTAAGCAAATTTTTGTTGCGACGTAGTTTATTTTTTTTTAGTGGGCTCAATGTAGATCCATTCTGGAGGTTGAGTGACTAAATTGACTGTATTTTGGATGAGTGTAAAACAATCTCCTGGCGCCCATTTTTCTTTTTAATTAACAACATTTATCAATCCACACCCCACTTCACTGTGGTTAGCCGGCATCCAAAGCGGATTACATAATCCCACGAAGGAATATCTTTAACCGAGAATAACTCGTGGCAATCCATTTAAAGATATTATCTTCAAGTCTAGTAGGGAAGCTCATAATGCGAAACGAAGGAATTTGCAGATGTGCGCCAATGAAAGGAAATCGAGCTCTCCTTCATTAAAATTGGAAGAATACTACGCAATGGTTTTATTATGGGACGAAGACAGCCCGGCGGAACTCCAGAGAAAATTATCGAATTATCTAAGCGACAGATAACCGGTTACGGAGTTCCTCAAGGCCGGGTTCTGGGACCTTTGTTATTTATTTTATACATGAACGATTTAAATAATTATTAACAACGGATCATGGTCAGAAGTCATAGTCAAAACGAATTTAAAGTTTCATACACTGTCATATGTCACCTGTCATTTGTCAGCTATCAGATGTCATTTGTCCTCTGCCATATGTCGTCTGTCAACACACGTGACAAGAGGGTTGTCAACATGTATAGGGGTCCCTTCCGAGATATGTATACCGCCTTATTGGGACTTCGTGGAAACCTAACCTAACTTTTCTGGGCTCCGCACATAAACCTTCGATTTCAAAGTTTCCTATATAATCCTCTATGGTCGTTCTATCCCCTAGACCTCATTTAATTAACGCGTGTGACTTTATGATAAAATAGAGTGGTATCTTAGAGACTTCATCTGAAAATCTTCTTAGACTTCAATTTAAAAGGTTCCTCCTATATCAAATGCATATAACCTGTTGAGGGTTCTGGAATAAACCCTATGTTGTGCCAGTTTCCCAGGACGGCCAACAATGTGTTACCGCCTTTTTAAACTGCATCGTAGTTCGAATTTCTAATGGACTGTATTTTGTAGATTGAGTATATGTGTACTGTAGTAGGTTTGTCTTCTCTTTCTTCTTCTCTTTATTTAACCATTTATTAAACTTGTTAAATAAATAAAACAACAACGTAACAAAGGATTACCTTAAACTAGTAATCATGAACAAAGTATTATAATTAATATGTGCTTAACAAATGATCACATCATTCAGAAAATATTATTTTTGCGTGTGTTCTGCGTGAGTGATAATTAGACACTGGTTTAAGAAAGCATCGAGGAGCATTGCATCGTATTTCTATCCCTTCTCCCCCGCCTAATTGTTCTAGAAGGTTTTTAAGCTTTTTATGCTGTCTCTCTCTCCCGCTTGAGTTGACAAGGACCAACTCAAATCACGTCCTCATGAGTTTAGGGCGGACTTGACAATCGTCACGTAATCCTAAGAAATCCGTTATAGATTCTGCGCGGTAAATATTGGCCTACGTGTTAATCGTAGCGTATTGGGAAAAAAAACTGTTTGTCGATGTCTCGCGTCTGAAGGTTGTTTTTCAAATGCATCCCGGTGCGGCGTTGCCGGTTGAACGAATATGAGTTTACATGTTTAATTATCTGAAAATTAAACATAACCTTTGATTATTTAGGATGTAGGTATATTTTACGTATGTAGAATTTGTGTTGTTTATTATGTTTAGGTAAACTTCTTCGTCCTCTGTGAAAATGGTCATTGAATTAGTCCTAGTACGTCCTAGTACGTAAAAATTAGCGCATTTATGATAAACTGTAATTACAAATTTTGACCTTACATTTACAATAAGTTTAACTACATCATCCAATAAGATCCCTGTAATTTGGTACTAAAAAATAAATCCTATACTTTCAGATTAAACATTTAAAAAACGAAACTGTCCAGTAATCATCCGGTAGGTAAAGAACCATCAACTCAGTTATGTAATGGTGCATTATACTTACTCCTTTGAACCCTTATTGGGTTCCGAGATTTTCGTGACTTTTTCCTCACACATTTTGTACAAAAAATTTTGGTATTATATATTTCAGCAATAAAAATGTCTATCACAAACTACAAATATCAAATTTCGTAATAAATGTCATTATGACTGGAAAATCAATAAAACAAATTATTGTTTGTCAGATAAATCAATTATCTGAAATTCATTCTAAATTTAAGTGAATTTTATAAAAGTTTTCAAAATTATGGGGTAAGTAAATAAAGAAAAAACATCTAATATTTCGTACACAAATGAGACTGAGATTTTTTCCATCTATAAAAGTAAATGGATACTACATAATGAAGCAAGATATTTGTAGATAACGTATCGTAAAATTATTAAGAGAAAATGAGAGATTATTAACTGGATTTATTAAAAATAAACACATTAATCGTTTCCTTATATTTACATCACCGAGTACACCATCTAATAAGAGGCACTGAGAAAAGAAACATGTATTGATTCAAATTCCTACTCTTTTAGTTGAGGAAATATAGATTGAGATGGGGTTTTCTGCATTAGCTTCGTTAGCTCGTCTAGAAATTTTGTACCATATTTTGAAATTGCATCGCTGCATCAAACAGTGCATTCTTCTTTACGGCGGTGTTTTGGATCGCTTAATCTTAAGTAGCCAGGAACGTCATCAACTGGAGTTCCCTGTTAACTCATCAAAAATCGATCGGAACACCTCACGTTCTGCAGTCACTATTACGAGAGGTGATTCTATCTTTAAGCAATCTACTTGTTTGACCAATGTATACTTCATCCATAGCCGGATCCAGCCGATTTTCAAGGGGGGGGGCTCTCTTCCACTCGGGAGAATGATCGGGAGGTTATGGAATATCCACTGCTCAGCGGAGGGACAGCTACAAGTCTATCCTCTCTCATAGTTGTTCTCATCCAGTCATTCAATCTTAGAAGGGTTGAAAAGGACCTCGCGGCTTCTTCTAATCTTTCTTTAAATTAAAAACCATGACCATAAAGGGGGGGGGGCTGCAGCCCTCACAGCTCCGACAGCTGTTTTTTTAAGTATTTGGTAAACATTTATTACTTATGGGTTATTATTCATGTCGTACTACTTCACTACTTGTTATTTGCATGACACAATCTATGTTAGAGGTAAATTAGAACAATTTTTTTATATGCATTAACTTAGGATATGAAAACTAATACTAATATTAAGAACAAAGTTATTTGTGCGAAATACAGCGGACAACTATAACGAAGATTATATAGCGACTTGTGTTTGTGGGAGAGACTTCCTCTCCAGATTTTATCTCAGATGGACACCAATAGTCCTATAATCAGTTAAATCTTATCAAGATTTGTTTTAAAGCGTATTGTATTAATTTTTAGAGTGGAGAAAGTCACACGTAGATCGCGGAGATTTAATCCTAAACCTAAAATCAATTATCCCCCTGTACCGACCAAAAAATGGATTCAGCCAGATTTGAGGCCCAAGAAAGTGATACGTCCTCCGCAACTAAAGTACAAAAAACCGCGGGGGATGGATCAAAGAGTGAGACCATCGGCGTTAAGGAAAATATGGCGTCACTATCTTTTTTATGAAGATACCGCTATTTTGACAGGATCTTTTTCCCAAACGCATAAGAGGTTTACGTTCAAGTCAAACGGATTACAATGTAAGTAATCCCTCGTAATAATACAAAAAAACACTGGGAACTATTAAACAAAACACAAAATATTGGTTTAATCGTCTATATTTATGCCAATGCATAATCCAGTCGTTGAAATATTTCCCGGTGTGGCCTTTTGCGAATTTTATTGTGTAGCTTCAATAAACTCAAAAGTACTTTCACAAAGTGGTAATTTGAGTTTGAGGAACCTAAAAAAGTCACACGGGGCCATATCTTGCTAGTACTGTACTAGGTCGATGAGATTCTTTGAGTTCTTCCAAAATCTGACCTTCTCCAGCAACTGTTACGTGTTTTTCTCGTTATCAAAGTCTGTTGGCTAGTTTGAATGTCGAACTCATAAATCCACATATCGTCACTCGTTATTATGCATTTCATGAATGTAGAGTCCGAACTGGCATGGCCAAGCATGTCTTCGGCAACCTGTTTGCACTGCTCTTTTTAAAGAAAATTCAGTTCCTTTAGAGCAGCAAGGAAAATAGTGCAAAAATATTTGCAGAACGAGGCAAGGTTTCAACTACTTGTCGATCTTCTTTGAATGCTTTGCACCACTCGTTTATACGTGTTTTCGACAAAGCTGACTCGTCGCAGGGATTCTTCAATATTTTTAACGTGTGACGTTACTTTCGTCTCACTATACTCTATTGGCCCCTTCGTGCAGGCTTCGGGTTGCCTCGGGCGCCACCTTCAGATTTTAAGTGCTGTACTCGGGCAGCTTCAGTGGAGAAATAAATACTCCAGGGGTCTTTATGGAATTGACCAATGTATCTGGCGGCCAGCAGAGTAGGCTTTAATTACCCAACTGGGGTCGAATACCTGGAGGATTGCTGCGGGAAATGTTAACACTACTAAAACCAATTAATAAAAATAAAACCAAGCATTATATTAAAAGTATTATTTATTAAGCAAAAACCCAAGCCACCCTAAACATATATACAATTGCTTCTTACGGAAAAGGGTTATGTAACGAGTTATACTATGGATATTTAACGTGTGGAACTTTACATGTGGTGCGGTATGGAAGCGGAGTATTTTAAAAAGCCTTTTGTACGTGCAAAAACGGGATGAGCAGGTATTCTACTAATTTAAGCGTGCGGAATATATTAAAATTCTACGATTACGTTCCAAGCTCTACTCTCCAAATTGTCCGACTATCAATAAAAATAACAGGGTCGGATTATAACGGAAACTTGCGGTAATCTAGTCGGATAACGTGCGGATACCCACGAGATGCTCAGTCCGACCACCTCACGTTATTCGACGTAGATTCTTGTAAATCCAATCAAACAACGCACAGGAACCCACGAGATGCTCAGTCCGATTGCTGCACGATATCCAATAAAAACTATTAGACGGTAATATTACATCCAGAACTCTAAACTATCCAATCAAATAACGCACAGGAACCCACGAGATTCTCTGTCCGATTACTGCATGTTATTCAATACGGACGCTGACGGTCGAATCGCAACTAAAATTCCCATCTATTCTAATAATTCATCTAACTATCTATTTCCCTCTCCCAATCTAAGTCATGCGCGGTTCTACGGATTTGGACAAATTTCGCGAATTTAAATATACGGACTTAGAATATTTTTAACCAACCTACTAATAATACTTAATACAATATTTTCTTACCGGTTCTACCGTTGTAGTAAGCGTGACTTGCTGTTCAACGATCGTCGATGAAATGAGCGGCTGTACGAAGACTAGGAAGCGTCTAAGATGTGAATAGTTAATCCTGCGCGGAACGGACGCGTTCATGATCGGAGCTCGCGCATTGAATCTGAATCTAGACACCTAAGGCTGCTTTCACATTTGGCGACACGACAACGACACGACGACGACACGACAGCGACACGACATGAGCGTTTTTACACTTGACGATACGACATCCGACACGACACCAACAATGATTTTTATTTCACTTTGTTGATCATAGTGCATGGCGGATTATAATAAATTAGGTATGTTTACTACATATTCGACGACGTAGAAGGCAAAAACTTAGGCAGTTGTGGGTGCCCCCAATTATAAAAGTCAGATATTTTGAGGTAGTTATTTGAAAAATTGTGTAGCGACGAAATTAAATTTTTTAATTACTTTCGGATGATCAAAAATACATTTATTATATATTGAGCAGCTTACACGATAGTATAAAGAAAAATGATACTACAAGTCGAATGTCGATTAATTTAAATTTAACAAACTAACATTAAACAAACTAAAATTAAAAAAGAATTTTAAACAAAAACATTCTAAAATTTAGGCAACAACATAAATTATAAGTTTTTGATATGTTCTTTAAGTAACATTTTAAAATTATTAAGAATGGTACATTTTTTTATAGATTCAGGTAATTGGTTAAACTTTTGGTCTAAAGGACCCCGAGGTCCTTTGGCTCTCGCAACTGGGCAAATTACAAATAATAACCTCTTTTTTCTTTTCTGCAACTGACAGTTGATCAAATTCATTATCCAAATATTCATGGATTTCTTGCCAACACTTTTCTCTTAATATTTTATTTTTATTGTTTTCATTACTTTTATTCCAAATACATGTATTTTTTTTCAACTAGGTCAATTAATGTAACAATATCGAACTCAAAAGCCATCTTAGAACAAGAAGGAACTGAATTAAACTAATCAGATTTCGCTGTAGGAGATTTGCGCCTACCTGTACTAATCATCCAGACTGAAGGGGGTAATGATTAAAACGAGGGTGAGATATATTACCTAAATATAAACATTTTTCTAAATATTCGATTAGCACGTAATTCAAAATAGCAGAATAGACCCCAATAAAAGTTATTAAGAATCTATTATAAGGTTTATTGGTCCGAAATTGCTTTACGACGTTGTTAAGTACCTACTAAGTACCTACCAATAAAAACTGTCGTCCCGGCAGACGGCAGCCCGGCAAGGAGCATTCTGGCCACTGGTGTCGTCCCGATTTTTGAAACAAAATAATTAGTAAAAACAATAACTAAATACTGATTAGTTCAATTCAGTTCCTTCATGTGTTTTAAAATTGCGTTTAAGTTTGATGTTGTTACCTTAATTGACCTGGTTTAAAAAATCCCTCTGTTGAAAAATTATATGAAAATAATAAAAAAAATATTAACAGAAAAATGTTGGCAAGAAATCTATCAATACGTAGGTATATACGTCTGCACTAAATATTTAGAACTCTCTTCCTGATATACAGGGTGAGTTATGAGGAACTGTATTGAAGCCCCTATGGGGAATATCAAATTACCATTAAAAAGTGTCTGCTCCCATTATTTAATAATATATATGAGGGTTGTGAATTTTGACTGAAATATTTTTTGGTCATTACCTTTGAACGATTAGTTTGATTTGTCTCATATTTTGGCAAAACTACTACCATCTAATTAACCTGCTAGAAAAAATCAGGTCTGGTATTAAAAAATTAGTTCGTTTTGTTCATATAAAACATTTCACCCTGTATATGGTTTTTGAAAACTCTAATAAGGATTTTACAAAGTACAGAAATAGACAATTTTTTCCCCCACGATTACTCAATTTCTTAATTTTTTGTACAAAAATTTAATTTTTAATTACTAGTTCCACCACAGCTCGTGCTATGTTTTTAATAATACAACCGTTTTAGTCAATTTCGAGAATCGGCTTCCAAAAGGAACAAGCTGTTTTGAATAATACTAAAACATCGCCCTGTATAATATTTCTTTAGTGATTCATCGCTATTGTGATTTTTTAGAATTCTCAGAATTTCATTTCGAAAGAAAAAAATATAGTTTGATCTTTTTAAATTTAAAGAAAAGAAAATAGAACATTAAAAATTAACGAATTTATTTATATTTTTAAGAAAATTTAGAAAAACACAAGAATAGACAACTACACAAAAAAAACTAAAACAAAATTAGATTAAGGAAATGGGGGCGGGCCTATTAGTTGATGTTCTATTATTATTATTTTCAAATTATTTTTCAATACAGCAATTTTTTTCAAGCAGTTCAATTAAGGTAACTATCAAACTTAAAAGCCATGTTAAAACACTTTAAGGAACTGAATTGAACTAATCAGTTTTATTTATTTATTGTTTTACTTAAACATCTTGTTTCAAAAATCGGGACGACACGAGTGGGAAGACGGCTGCCGGGGACGATACCAGCACGGCATGTCGTCTAATGTGAAAGCACTTCATTTATTTCAATGTAAATTCAACCCCACCGGCATCGTTGCCGTTGTCGTGTCGTTGTCGTGCTGCCTAATGTGAAAGCGCCCTAACGTCGCGAGGAACTGTGACTGATGTTAAATTTGTATTTGAGTTTTGGAATTAGACGTAATTAAATTGGGAACTAATAAATAGATTAACTAAAAATAGTACTTTTTGTTACAAATTAGTGAAAAATAAATCGGAAATTAGTAACTTCGTTACAAACGATTCACCACAAGATATTTCATTCAAAATTTAAGGTAACTATTTTAAAAATCGCAGAGCATACTTGATATCGACTAATAACAATAACAGCTACAAACAAACTGATAACACATTGGTGCCAACTTACAGCAAATAATTCTTTTTGATACCTTTTACGCGGGCTTTTGATATATTTTTAATGAATATACAATGTTGAAAGGTGCAAAGAGGATAAAAGGAAATCAAAATTGATACTTTTATTGTGGTTTGCACCATTTTTTATATTGTTAAACCTGCGAAAGTGAATTAACAGTTTGTTTTTTAATTAGCGGCGTGCAACTGTGCTTTGGCTTGTGTGTTCGCTCATATTCGTCCAATGGAGGCATGGGATCAATACCTCATGGATTATATTCTAATTCTCGGCGATCTGTTATTTCGAAAAAGTTTGGAACAAGATCCTGATAGATGTTGGACCGAAATTCCTACTGATAGAGTATATACGTCAGTATATATAGGAACGACAAAGGTTTCTTTCGAAGTCGATATTAAAAATAGAATTGACGAAACGTAAGTAGTATAATTGTAGACAAATAAAATGTTATTTAGATACATTTATCTATCCATCTATCCTTACTCTTACTTCTTCCAAATGATCCTCTTTACTTTTCTTTTCTTCCAGTTACTTATTTTGCACGTCAGGTTTAACTCTACAGGAAGAACTGTGCAGGTGTAAGAGAAACTCGGTGTTGTCAGGTCTACCTACGCAGTTCTGCTTGTAAAAGTAAACCTGTCAGGTCTACCATAATACGTAAGGCCGCATTTAGGGTCAAAATTTTCTCTAATTTCTATGAAGTTCGGAGAAACTTCAGGTCAATCTTTACATAGTACACTCTGAAACACCCTGTATGAAGTTATCGTCTAAATGAAATGCGTTTGTATAATTTCATCAAAAAAGGAGCTGAGAAGCCTCAAATACCATAAATAAATATTTTATTTTCTAGAATAAGAGCAGTAAATGAAGACAAAATTAAGAAACAGTTTCAAGATGTGGTAGAAAAAGTTTTTTCCCTATATTTTTGTGCACTTTTCTCGATGGATGGCTGTAAAAAAGTTTTGGCTATTTGGTATAAAAATGGAATTTATTACCTTTTTGATCCGACTGCACACACTTCATGTGGTTTAACTTGGGCAAATTGGCCAGGTAATTTTTTATTTAAATGTACTCTGGTTTTTAAAAACATTGCACGGACTCCCAAAAAAATTCGTCATACTTCTCGGGGATCTGAATACGAATCTAAAGTCGAAGATTCAAAGAGCTTCCTTAGCTTATTAAGCTACATGTACATCATCGGCATTCGCAATTGGTCGCGATGGTCTGGGATCAGTTTGGCACTTCGTTAACATGAGAGAACAGTGTTAGTAGATAGTTTATCATTTGCCTTCTAGAGGTCATAGTTTTTATAGATTCCTAGTCGTAATATTTCGCGTTTAAATCGCCTGCAGCCACAGATCTATACCAAATGTTTGCTTGGATGAACAATAAAACTAAATATGTCTTTCAGGTGGTGGATTGTCTATAACATACCGTTGCAAAACTATGGAAGACTTTATTAATAGGTTATACGAGAACATCACTTGCCACGGCGATATTATATTGGAGAATCTCGCCCATTGCCACTGTTTGGGAGCGTTAGATTCAAAGCTGACTTCCAAATTGTGCAGAGGCCGATTTAGGGTAGAACCGTGCGTCGTTTTAAGAGTAATCGAAATAGATACAACACCACCAGATAAATATGAAGACGTTCGACCGATTCCTCCTGAGCACGAGATTTGTTTCCGTACATGCTCGTGTCCGGGATTGAAAGGTATATTGGATAAACGTACCTGTAAGGATCAGATTCCACCCACAGATGCAGAACTGGCAGGTCTAAGTAAATATAAATTTTTATTCTTTCTTATTATCATTTTAAGAAACTGAAAAGCTCGATGAACCAAAATCACTCTGAAATTCTTGCCAAGACACAGCTTGGGAATGGTGTAATCACTGGACGCGGGCAACATCTTCCCCACCTCCGAGCTGAGAATATTGCTGTGTCCATAGGGTTTAGCTGGCCAGTGCCCATTTTATCTGAGCCTGACCGCGCTATAGGTCGTTATGTATTTAATATGAAGGTCAGTCGGGAGAAGAAAGAGAAAAACATCCAGAGCATCCCGTGGCGTTGATCTCACCCCCCCCCCCCCCCCCCCATTATACATACGCATGCACCCCTCTGGACCCTACCAAGCTTGGTGTGGATATATTCCCTCCCAAGGGCAGGCGACCATACGATTGAACCGTATGTAAGAAAGGGGCGAACCACATAAAGCCATGCGTGATTTTAGTCCCCATTTCTTACCTTTGTAAAAACCGGGTATACTCCAGAGATTTGAATTAATAATGTGTTATAATTTTAGTGGAATTTCCAGTCGACATTTGGGAAAGAAGATTAAAAAAGTTTCTCGAAGACGAGGAACAAGACAACGACCCGAAACGATTAGAAATTCAAGAACTAGCTCCTGAGGTTACTAATAAGTTGTCACTATCAAAACGTCCTTCTTGGTTACAAGAAGAGTTCGATAAAAGTGATTATTGCAAGTTCCCAATCCCTTATAGTAAACGTCCCGAAGTTATGAGTTTTTATTTAGGTAAGAATAAAGTTTAAAAGTCACTAATCTGAGTTCAGGTACCACCAACTGGTGGTTCTCTGCGAGCTATCGTGGGAGGTGTTCAGTCTTCTTTCGTCAAGTTGTTGACAGGCAAATCCTAGTGAATTATAGTAAAATGTTGTTAACAAGGTCAGCATTACCAGCAGTCATTTTCTGATGATTCTAACCTTGTACATTTTCAAATAATAATAGTAAAGCAAAATTGAATCCCTTAGAGGCAAATGAATTTCAAAATAATTGAAACTGCTAATTCAATTTTAGATATAGAACCAGGATTGATCTCAATTATGCGGGCCAATACTCACATTAGGGATCCAGATTTTACCAAATATATGGGACGTCAAAGTATGGGAGATGCGATATCTTCTTTAACAATGTTAAAGTTTTGGAAAGCTAAGCATTGGGTACCTGTCGTATTAAATAGAATATTAAAGTTTGGAGACTTATTATACAGAGATGCGATGATTTCAATTCCAAGAACTCAGAGTTTAAAATTGTCGAATTTTCAAAAAAAGACCGAATATTTGGGAAAATATTTTCTACCGATGGTCGAAGACTATGTGGTCGTTGGAAGACTATCTTGCAAAGTAGGTTTTAGAATAAATATTGAAACGACTATGAATTTGTAGTATTTATTTATAAATTTAAATATGGAAACAAATTTTTATTTATACGAGCGTTTAAGAGTCCTTAATTGGTGATTTTATTCGTACAGATTTTTTGAGGCGTTAACTATTAGAAAATATAACGGATTACTACAGGACGGTCCGTAATACTCGGTATCAGGAACAATGCTATGTTTTTTTACTACATTTTAAACTAATTTTTTTTGTTTCGGGTTTTGAGGGTTGGGCTTTGAAATATTATATTTTGAATTTCTAGATATTAGTTTTCGTAAGCAATATATGTGTCAACGTTATTTTTTTGGTTTATAATCACAGACCTTAGCTCGTTCCAGAGTTTTAAAATATATATAAAAAATGTTGTTTCTTAAATCAACAAGACCCCTGGATATTCCGTATCTCCATCCGAAGCTACCTGTGAAGCCCTAAGAAGCCGTTTCTAAGGGTTGTGGAGCAAACGACATTAAATAATCTGGCGCCCGAGCAATCTCCGTTACAAGGCGTCACCGACGTAAGCCATATTTTTCTTTATGGCAAGAAAAAGCCTTAGAGTATAGGCAGCAAAAAAGTTTTTGTTTCCTTACCTAGTAGCTCAAGAAATTTGTAATAAATCACTTTTGATAAAACTTAAATCTGTTGATAATAATTTTTTTATACAATTGTCATTTATTGTAGGAATTCGACGTCACAGATCTTTTTGTAGCTTTAGAAAGCTTTTTAATGGAAAATCAGTGTTGCGTTATCATTGGACCAATAACTTTGTCTGTTTGGGTAGAAGATGGACTGTTTTATATGTTCGATCCCAACGAAAGGTTAGTAGAAATAATTTTATTGGATTTCCCGCAACTAATCTGTAGAAATACAAACATGGTGTCCTGAAATGCTGAGCTTTCGATACATGTCTCTGAGTTCCTCGTATGTTCTTCTTTCCCAAAATTCATTGACTCGTTTCCCTCCAGAAATTCTCCTTAGAGCCTTTCTATCCCAAATCTCCAAGGCATTAATGTTTGTGTGACATCTGTGACATGTGACATGTACTGATGTCGTAGGGAAGTAAAATTCTTGGTAAACAATAACAATTATAATTTGGGGATTAACCCCTAATAATGGATACAATGCTTATGATAGGTATGGACCAATCTTAAGTTATATCTAATCTATATCTACATTATATCTAATCTAACGCCTACAATAATTTGATATATATATATATATATACATGTGACCTCTAGTCAAGAGCATCTACCGGTCATTCACGTACGATCAAGGATGTCTTGATAACAAATACAATAGCAATAACCTAACATTAACATAACAATAATAATTATACACTATACGGGGTGCTCGATATACCTGTGGTATATCACATTTGTTTCACAGGTTCTGTAGAGAGTCTAAACTTTATCTTTCTTGAAATTAGTTTAAAAATTATAACGCAAAAATAAAAAATTAAACGTATGTTAAAAAAAATTGAATCACTTTAATATTTTAGGGATAATAAAGGTAATGCAATGCATAATTATGAAGAACCGATGAGAGAACTGGATTGCGTTTGTCCGTCTGGTAAAGCGTGTCTGATGAGGTTCAAAAAAATTGAAGACCTTGTTAGTTTGTATATGAGCAATGTAGAAAAGCCGTATAGAACAGCTCCATTTTATCTTAGTAAAGTACAAATTATGGATTGGGTTGATATTCCAGATGCTTGGCATAGCTTCAAAGGTATAATTATTAGAATTTAAGTAAATGAACTTAAATCATCCTTGGGATTCTATTTAATCTTTTTAAAACAATTTTATCATGTTTACTATACGAGAAACGACAGTGATAGATTTTTTTTAAGGCGTTGCACCTGGAAAATGGATACTGCGAGGAACAATCAGTCAAAATGAGAGACAATTTGACCCTAAAACTAGAAACTTTCAAAGTCCCGCTACTTCTATGGTAATGATGGCTATGAAGAAATTAAAACCGATAAAAGAATGGGTCAATACCGATATTAATGAACTCTTGGAGCTGGGTGACAGGTTGTAAAATATTTCCTCAATATTTAAATACTGATAAAAATAAAAAAATTGTTACAGCTTGACCAAAAGTTCGCACAAAATGTGATATCGATGAAACTTGCCAAACCCTTTCAAATACTTAAATGCCAAGTTTCAACGATATCACATTTTGTGACAACTGGGCTAAAATGAATATATTAGAATAATATAAAGGTTTTTACAGGTTATATGTGGAAAGCATTGACGCCCTTGCCGCAAAAGGTCTTTACAACAATAAAATGTTAATGTTGTCCGACATCAATAAGGAATTTAGGTTCTGGGAAAAACTAGTCGAATTTAATTTGGACGAATGCGTTAGTAACGGAATATTCACGGCTAAAAATGAGAATGACGTCTTGAATCTTTATAAAGCGTTATGCTATTATTTCGTTGCTTACGATCTTGGAATTGTGACGTGCCGAAATATGTCCGTTGCAGTCTGGAGGTTTGATGATATGTTCTTCTACTGTGACAGTCACTCTAGAGACGAAAATGGTCTAACTACGCGTAAGTAGATAAATTTATTTGTGGCACTATTTAAATGTTAATTTTTGGCCCGTAAGTAAGTATAAAAAGCAGTACAAAAAAATAGGTGGGGACAAAAAATGCTGAGGAAATGGATAAAATTAAATGGTTAACAAAAAATGATGACAACCATGAATTATTTAAAGAAAAAATTGCTGGTTGTCACAGAAGTGTAAAATTTGAAGAGCCTGTGAAAAAAGGTTGTAGAAATGATATTTTAAAAACAGGATGTTGATGTCTTGACCAGTCTTTAAGAAGTGGGGTGTCAAAGTTGAAATTTGAGTTTTTGGGTGTTTGACTTGTAGGTTTTGTAATCCTATAAATCTACAATTCCTTATCATAGAAGTTTAAAATTTGGAGAGCCTGTAAAGAAAGGATGTAGAAATGATATTTTGGAAACGGAATGTCGATATCTTAGCTGGTTTTCGAGAAGTGAGGTGTCAAAGTTGAAATTTGAGTTGTTGGGGGTTTGACATGATAGTTTTTGTAATCCTATAAATCTACAATTCCTTATCATAGAAGTTTAAAATTTGGAGAGCCTGTAAAGAAAGGATGTAGAAATGATATTTTGGAAACGACATGTTGATATCTTGGCTGATTTTTGAGAAGTGAGGTGTCAAAGTTGAATTTTGAGTTTTTGGGGGTTTGACATGATAGTTTTTGTAATCCTATAAATCTACAATTCCTTATCATAGAAGTTTAAAATTTGGAGAGCCTGTAAAGAAAGGATGTAGAAATGATATTTTGGAAACGACATGTTGATATCTTGGCTGATTTTTGAGAAGTGAGGTGTCAAAGTTGAAATTTGAGTTTTTGGGGGTTTGACATGATAGTTTTTGTAATCCTATAAATCTACAATTCCTTATCATAGAAGTTTAAAATTTGGAGAGCCTGTAAAGAAAGGATGTAGAAATGATATTTTGAAAACGGAATGTCGATATCTTAGCTGGTTTTCGAGAAGTGAGGTGTCAAAGTTGAAATTTGAGTTTTTGGGAGTTTGACATGATAGTTTTTGTAATCCTATAAATCTACAATTATTTATCATAGAAGTTTAAAATTTGGAGAGCCTGTAAAGAAAGGATGTAGAAATAATATTTTGGAAACGGAATGTTGATATCTTAGCTGGTTTTCGAGAATTGAGGTGTCAAAGTTGAAATTTGAGTTTTTGGGGGGTTGACATGGTAGTTTTTGTAATCCTATAAGTCTACAATTCTTTATCATAGAAGTTTAAAATTTGGAGAGCCTATAAAGAAAGGATGTAGAAATGATATTTTGGAAACGGAATGTCGATATCTTAGCTGGTTTTCGAGAAGTGAGGTGTCAAAGTTGAAATTTGAGTTTTTGAGAGTTTGACATGGTAGTTTTTGTAATCCTATAAATCTACAATTATTTATCATAGAAGTTTAAAATTTGGAGAGCCTATACAGAAAGGATGTAGAAATGATATTTTGGAAACGGAATGTCGATATCTTAGCTGGTTTTCGAGAAGTGAGGTGTCAAAGTTGAAATTTGAGTTTTTGAGAGTTTGACATGGTAGTTTTTGTAATCCCATAAATCAAAAACTGCTTGTCATAAATAGGTAAAATCTAGAGAGTCTGTAAAGAAAGGATGTAGAAATGATATTTTGGAAACGACATGTTGATATCTTAGCTGATTTTTGAGAAGTGAGGTGTCAAAGTTGAATTTTGAGTTTTTGGGGGTTTGACATGATAGTTTTTGTAATCCTATAAATCTACAATTCCTTATCATAGAAGTTTAAAATTTGGAGAGCCTGTAAAGAAAGGATGTAGAAATGATATTTTGGAAACAGAATGTTGATATCTTAGCTGGTTTTTGAGAATTGAGGTATCAAATTTGAAGTTTGAGTTTTTGGGGGTTTGACATCATAGTTTTTGTAATCCTGTAAATCTACAATTCCTTATCATAAAAGTTTAAAATTTGGAGAGCCTGTAAAGAAAGGATGTAGGAATGATATTTTGGAAACGACATGTTGATATCTTGACTGATTTTTGAGAAGTGAGGTGTCAAAGTTGAAGTTTGAGTTTTTGTGGGTTGGATATGGTAGGCTATAAATTTAAATCTAAAACTAAAAAATTTAGCTGAATATATTTGACATTTTAAATATTTTCTATACAATTTTAGTTAACCTTAAAACTATTTTAATAAAATCTCTTACCAGTATATTTTTCCAATAAAACTTTCAAAAGATTTACCGATTGCTAGCACTCGAAGTCAACTTGAACAAACCTCTGTCTGCTTTTAAAGGTGATGCGATTGCGAAAGCAATTGATTTGGTTTTGTAGTAATTCCCTTTAAAAATCTCCAAGTTTCTCCACTGCATCTTTCTTCAAATCTTTTCCCCAGTCTGTCCTGTCCACTTTATGTCAGGAGTCTAATATGAGAACAACAATTACTTCTGTATAGTTTGAGAATTTTGTCTTTCGCCGCTTGAAGGCTTAGTATTTATTATTTTTTCTTTTGAATCCAACTCAAGCGACCATTGCTCCAAAAGCAAACAATAACTCTCCCCTCCAACTGCAATGGAGAGAGTTTTAAATATCTTCAAATACTGATAGATTCTCAGTAGTAATATCCCAAGACTCACGAGACACACCACAGTATTATAATCATTTAAGGATGTGCTGCAATGATTTACAGACCCTGACAAACATTTTCTTAAAGGCTAAAGCTGCATTATAATTTAATTATTTTAAAATAATATGAATTTGTTTCAAACCACATTGTGATTCCACATTTCTTGTAGCAAAATCGTACTTTATAAATATATAAATTTGTAATTTTAGCTTTCGGTACAGCATGCATGGTAAGAACATGCACTCTTGAAGATATAGCGAATATGATAATGTGCAACTTTGCCCCTAACCCCGAAGATTATTTTAATATAACCAACGTTGTCATGACTTTCTACGACTTGGACGCAGAAGGTTTTATTAAACCAGTTATTTTGTATTATAGAAAAGTTAACGAGCATAAATTTATCCTGAGATCACTCTTTAGCCAGTGTAGTAACAAATATGAGTTAAATGCTTGCAAACAGTTGATTCCTATGTGTTTTCTGGCTATAAGTTATAACAAATTAAAACCATCGGTCGAATGGAATCAAGCGGTGAGTTTTTTATGTTTATCTTTAGTTTCTATATTATTTTTGTATGTATTTTTATGGGGAACTTTACAAGCATCAAGATATTGTTTATTGGTTTGAAAAGACTTGACATCTGTGGATAATCGTTTATAGGATTACCTGTTTGTATAACAGCAAGTATACTGAACTTGCCAATCTTAGGGTAAACATATGTCTTGGTTTGCAAGTGTTGCTATGTTCATGGAAATCTAATTCCTTATTCAGGTGAAAGCAAAGATCTTTCAGGTATTCTACTCTGGTATTTATTGCTTGCTAATCTTGATTTGATCCTTGTGTTCAAGCTCTTATATAAACCCCGAGAAATTCATGCCTCAATAACACTACGGTGGTGATTTGTGTGAAAGGTCAGAGAAAGTACTTTGTGGACGAGGAAGAAATTTCGGACCAAATTAAAAGGTTTTTGATTAGTTTCTAAATCTCAACAACAGATGTTGAGTTATCATCATCATATCCTTATAATTTCGAGCTATTTAGCTATTTACTCCTCTTGTAGAGTGTTTTTATAATAGTTTATCAGTGTCAGCCTTTCTTATGATTGTTCGTTTCCTTTGCATTAAATCTTGGACCCTTAAAGTCACTACCTACTTGATTCAACCATCTTCTTTATTTAGGGCGACATTCTTTTTACAATGTCCGTTGGTCTTTTTCGCACGATATGTCCTAGCCAATCTAACCTCCTATCTGACTATAGTTTCCCAATCTAGTTCATCTTCTATCTCATTATTTTTATTATCGATGGCAAATAAGAAAATCAACCAAATTGTATATTTTTAATGTTTCGTTATTACTAGGACTTAGATGAAATCTTAAACAAGGGTAATACTCTGTATGTACAATCTATGCTGGACATACTTAAAAAAGAAGAAACGGAATTTATATCAGACACGATGGAGCACGAAGTAAGTCCTTCGGGTGTCAAAAAAGCAAGAGAGAGCAGAAGTTCGGCCGGAAGTTCCGAGACTGGGACTGCGAAATCATCTGAGGGCACTAAATCATCAGAAACAGGTAAGGATGAAGTTTAAAATGGTATACTAGCGAAGATATTTTTATTGAATTATTTTCAATGGTTTTTCAACCTCTAATTTATGATTCAGAGTTTAAAGCTTTATCCAACCTTGATCTTGATTCTAGTTTTGATCTTAATCTTAATCTGAACATATTTTATTTCAACCAGATGAACACGGAGACTCAAATTTGGAGGATTTAGCTGCAAGTACTGCAGAAATCAAAATTCATTTAGACAACGTGAAGAAAGAGTTCAAAATTGGATTAAATAAGTTTACTGTGATAGTGGAGGATGCAGGATCAGGTAAAATTTTATAATACTAATTTTTTCTTAAGTACATATCTTGAAAACTAGGTCTATACTTTTTGATGGAACTCAAACATAAAAAATAAGTCATTGAAAATTCAGTCAGTGCTACAAACTCAGCAAGACTTTCTATAGCCATGTTGTTAGTAGTTTTTTATTTTAGGGTTTATTGAACCAGACCTAAAAACCGCATTAAAGGATTATTTCGAAAAAGCTTCTGAAGAAGCAAAACCACAAAGTACTGAACCGTCGGATATGAGTAGTAGTGGGAAAGAAGAAGCCTCAACAAGTGGAGAGACAAAATCATCATCCACCCCAAAGGGAACAACCGCTCCTGCCTTTGTTGATGAGTCTAATATGGAACTTTTATTCCTAACTGAAACATATTCTGTCATCTTCTGGACAGATTCCAAGCTTTTTTACCTCTTCGATCCCAACCCTAGGGATAAAAATGGTAATATCTTCGGTGCGGATGAATGGAGTTCAATGGGGTTAATTTGTGGCAAAAGACCACCGAAACAAGAAGTTTGTACCGAAGGTACAATTGCATCAGAAGTAAGTTTTCGTGGTTTTTATTACCTTTGATTATTTAAAAGTTCCTACTTCTATTTTTCAGTTTGAAGAGCCACGACCGTCATCACAGGCGCCACGACAGTCAGCACCGGCGCCACAATCTACACGACCATCAGAAGCTCCATCGCAGGCGCCACAATCAACGCGGCCATCAGAAGCTGCATCACAGGCGGCACGACCGTCATCGCGGCCATCAGAAGTTCCATCGCAGAAATCAGCACGGCCTTCGGCGAGACCTTCAGAACAACCTCCAGGCGAATCAGGGGGAGGAGGTGAAGGAGCAGGAGACGGTGATGGTGGAGAAGGTGGAGAAAAAGCAGCTGCTGCTGATAAACCTGCGGATTACGATGCGTTTCAAGAAGGAGAAGGAGGAATGGAGGTAGCTCAAGAAGAAGAAGGTTTTTATGATGATTATGGTGAATAGTAAGTCAACATTATTTATTATTAGACATGCTAAATAAGGTTGTACACAAAAATGTTTACTGAGATTTAGACAAAGCAAAACTATACATAGTGATTAATTTCTTAGAATCCTCACTTCTGTTTCCTTTGAGCAATATTGCTTTGGTCCAATATGGCAACCATTTGGCTCCTCCAGTTGGAAGAGAGCTTAGCAGCATCATATACTGCTCTGGTGTTGATCAGCATTTTCCTAATTCTAATATACTCTTCCTCCGTTGCTAAATCATCCAGATTTTTCATTTCACTTCAGTGATCAAGGTCTAATATTTTTTAACTCCCTTCTAAGCAATAGAAGGCGACAAATTTACCACAGGTAACTTTACTTTTGGTCGGTTTTGATGCTATTCTTCATTTGACGTTTATTTATCACGATATCAGTGCCCTCTCTTTAACTTTGCGGTTACTAGTTTCTTTTAATAATCTAGTTGACGAATTCCATTGTATTTTATGGCCAAAATCCCAAGCACGTTTTTGATTGTTCCAATTGTTTATTTTTTTAGCGAAGCAATAGTAGAAGCACAAATTCCATATCCTAAAGATTTGAAAAGCGCATCGTATTGGGCAGAATTGGCAAAAGGTGGGAGAGCATGTACGTTAGCATTCCCCAAAGTAGAAGCTCTTTTAGATCACGTTACCAAATGTTTTCGTCCAAAATTAAGGGCTAAAGAATCATTCCAGTTAAAAACCATTAGAGTTACGAATATTCCCGAACGCGTAGACATATTGAGACCAGAAGATATAAGAAATGACGTGTATGAGGGAAAATGGTACGACTTCACGGAAGTCGATCGCGGAATATGGATTTTAAGAGGTGAAGTCATATTTAATATTTTTCTATGAATTTTAAAATTTCGTTTTTGCCGAAATTAATATTTTAATTATATACGGGATTTGTGACATGCCCCCCGTCTGTTAAAGCCTGCCCCAGGCTTTCAACTTAACCTAATTATAAAATTATTTGGTAGCTTTTCAAAAGAAAGAACAAAACATTATTAAATTTCCTAAATTTGCCTTCCCCACAACATGAAGACGACTTGGGATATTTAAAAGGAAAATAACAAAATCTACCAAAAATGGTAAACTAATAAATATAATAATGAATTGGAAATTAAATGTTTTTCGCGTAAAAAAGACTGGTTCACACACACACACACGATTTGCCGCATGCAGTTCGACACTTTGAAAGTTATTTAAATATTTATTTTGGCCGAGTCCGCCCCTGTGTCACTGTATGATGCTTGGGTACTATCGTGCTGCACGTTTGTTCGTGGAACGTTGTGTAACTGGGTTGGTAGTGGTAATGATAATTGGGAGAACCCACCAATCATCAGAGTAATACCACAATAAGAAATATCATAGTGAGTAAACCAGTAAGGAATTTTAATTTATTAGATTCGACATCCTAAGACCAATAAATAAAATTCCAAACTCGTACAAGTCAATAGCTATATCCGCTATAAGATAACATTTTTAGATGTGCTACCATCTATGGTAAGAAGAGAGTATTGACATTAAATTTTGACTGAATCTAGTCAAGATGTCACTCTCTTCTTTTTTATCCCTTTCAGAGATTAATACAAAGTGAGTAAACCAGTAAGGAATTTTAATTTATTAGATTCGACATCCTAAGACCGGTTTCTGTCTTTCGACTTCATCAGTTAGGCTTTTCGAATCCAATAAATAAAATTCCAAACTCGTACAAGTCAATAGCTATATCCGCTATAAGATAACATTTTTAGATGTGCTACCATCTATGGTAAGAAGAGAGTATTGACATTAAATTTTGACTGAATCTAGTCAAGATGTCACTCTCTTCTTTTTTATCCCTTTCAGAGATTAATACAAAGTGAGTAAACCAGTAAGGAATTTTAATTTATTAGATTCGACATCCTAAGACCGGTTTCTGTCTTTCGACTTCATCAGTTAGGCTTTTCGAATCCAATAAATAAAATTCCAAACTCGTACAAGTCAATAGCTATATCCGCTATAAGATAACATTTTTAGATGTGCTACCATCTATGGTAAGAAGAGAGTATTGACATTAAATTTTGACTGAATCTAGTCACTCTCTTCTTTTTTATCCCTTTCAGAGATTAATACAAAGTGAGTAAACCAGTAAGGAATTTTAATTTATTAGATTCGACATCCTAAGACAAGTCAATAGATGGTAGCACATCTACAAATGTTATCTTATAGCGGATATAGCTATTGACTTGTACGAGTTTGGAATTTTATTTATTGGATTCGAAAAGCCTAACTGATGAAGTCCAAAGACAGAAACCGGTCTTAGGATGTCGAATCTAATAAATTAAAATTCCTTACTGGTTTACTCACTTTGTATTAATCTCTGAAAGGGATAAAAAAGAAGAGAGTGACACTAGATTCAGTCAAAATTTAATGTCAATACTCTCTTCTTATCATAGATGGTAGCACATCTAAAAATGTTATCTTATAGCGGATATAGCTATTGACTTGTACGAGTTTGGAATTTTATTTATTGGTCGTAGGATGTCGAATCTAATAAATTAAAATTCCTTACTGATTTACTCACTTTGTATTAATCTCTGAAAGGGATAAAAAAGAAGAGAGTGACATCTTGACTAGATTCAGTCAAAATTTAATGTCAATACTCTCTTCTTACTATAGATGGTAGCACATCTAAAAATGTTATCTTATAGCGGATATAGCTATTGACTTGTACGAGTTTGGAATTTTATTTATTGGATTCGAAAAGCCTAACTGATGAAGTCGAAAGACAGAAACCGGTCTTAGGATGTCGAATCTAATAAATTAAAATTCCTTACTGGTTTATTCACTTTGTATTAATCTCTGAAAGGGATAAAAAAGAAGAGAGTGACATCTTGACTAGATTCAGTCAAAATTTAATGTCAATACACTCTTCTTACCATAGATGGTAGCACATCTAAAGAAGTATGATTATTGTAAACTGTTTTTATACATTTTCAGAACTAATTATGAAACAAATTACTATCTTTGATATCGGATAATAATAATAATAATTTTAGAATTTGTCTTTTATATAATCAAATTAATTATTTAACAGGAACATTGAGTTTATTACACGAACTCTTCCCTATTTACAATCGAGGAAAGCAACAACTAATGACTGCAATTTGTTACTTGGGTGTAGTATATACATTCGGCGTGATTTGTTTCAACCAATTTACCGTTGATACTATTTTAAAGTATGGTGAGTAAAGTTTTATATATTTAATTGTTTTGTTTAAAGTAACACACCACATACAATAATTATAAAAAAAATATAAAAACCCAAATTAAAAAAGCAAAAATTAACTATTATAGAAACATTATTGATAAAAAGAAGAATGACTCCAAGCAACTCCAACAAAATGCCGCGTCACTTCTTCCATCATATAATAGAATAAAGTATACAAAAAAAAAATTAAAAACATCAAATTCATACATGTTGAAAAGGTAATTATTTAAAATTAAAAATAAATGGGTAGTATGTTTTTGGATCACTCTTTCTTTCGCTACAATTAAAAAAAAAAAAATAAAAAAAAAAAAAATTATTATTATTTTTTTTTTTTTTTTTTTTTTACTTCTGTGTCTACGGCATCGACTACTCTGGTCATTAGCCTCGTGTTCTGTGTAGGCTTTGTTACTGTTTCCCAGCGCACTTTAGGAACAGCACTGTTAATTAGAAACAGTGAATGGTCGAGTGGGGAATCACACCTGGTATATGAAAATCAATTTCTAAATTTTTTTTTTAATTAATTAAAAATCAGAAAAAGATTTCTGCCGACGGTATATTATTATTATTATTATGTATATTATTAGTTTATGTATATAGTCATGTATTCTACGTTTATGTTTTTCTATGTATGTCACGCACAATCTGTCATTGTACATAGTACAGTGAACAGATTCAGTGATATTCCCTGTTTATTTACATTGTGTAATATTTAATAAAAGTGTATAATTTTGTATTTAGTAAATAAACATTATTATTGTTATTGTTTTCCCCTTTTTTAAAGATCAAGAACAGTTTTTTTTTACTTAAATATTTTTTTTTATTCAGGTGACAGATTACTAACGTTCGCAAAAAAAGTAAGAAAGAAGCAAATGAAAGAATACGATCCAGATAAGCTTTGTGACGATGAGATCGATTGGTTGCTTCAACATGAAGAGTTTGGTATCAAGGATGTTCCGAAAAAAATATGCATATGGAAATTCATGATCCATGTTGAATGTCATCCTGAGATAGTTATTGGTGACGTAAAAGCAGAGCCGTTTGAACAACTCGCTGATGTAAAGAGAGGTGTGGATAAGTTTTTCGAAGAAAATAGATTTGGAATATTACAGTCTAAAGGTACGTCTACTCATTTAAACTAAATGATTGTGCTCAAAAACCAGCTTTCTGGTGATTTTTTCCATTTTAAATGACAAACAAGAGACAAGTGATTTGCATCAACCCAGAGGGTTATTAGCAAGAGGCAAAAATATTACAGTTTTTTTTTTTCTAGATATTTACAATTCGAATAGCTTTCAGGTAATTTATAATGTTTTTAAAAATACAATTAGGTCCTAGAGCCTGCTGGATATTTTGTGGTATCTGGTGGTTTCTCTCTTCGTTGTATTTTGGGCATTCCACCATAAAGTGAGAAACTGTAAGCCGCACATCACATAAATCACATTTGGGTTCTGGGTCTTTGGTTAAAAAATGTTCGTGGGTGATTTGTGTATGGCAAAGCCTTAATCGCGTGATGATAACTTCACTTTTCCTATCTGAAGGTAACTCCGGCCACGGTTTCACTGACTTTTTAACGTTTTGAAGTTTAGATGTCGTTGTTTGCCACTTTGATTGCCACTCACCATAAATTTTGGTTTTTACTAAATTTTTACTGTCATTTAATAACACCACTGCTGATTGTGTAGCGTCTATTGCGTTAATTGCCTCACGAGCGTATTTGTCAGCCTCTTCGTTTCCTTGAACTCCAACGTGTGATGGTACCCAAATGAAAATTATATTTTTGTCTGAGTTTTGAGCCTTAGAGAGTTCGTGTTTTATTTTAGCAGCAATTGGGTTTTCCGGAAATATATTTTTAATGGACTGCAAGGAGCTTAAGGAGTCACTTAGTACGACAAAGTTTCTATTATTAGATTTATTTTGCTTGAAAGATCGCATACATTTCTGCCGTGTAGATGCTGGACTCTGGTGGTAGTCGATATTTTCTAACGTTTTAGATGCATCGGTGTAAATTTGTGTGTGATCTTCAAATCTGTCCAGGATGTCTCTCAGTTTTGCCTTAATTAAATCCTTATTAGTTGAGTTCTTATCAAACATTGTCAAAGTTGTGATAACTGATGGTTCTTTAATTTCCCATGGGGAAGGGGGTTCAAAGATTATAGGAGTGCATTGTGGTAGGAATAGATTTAGGGTGGATAGGTCGTTTCGGATTCTGGAATAAAAGGGTTTACTTAAACGTGGTTTGCTCATAAATAAATTTACTTTCTGGTTTTTTCTTAAACGCGTTTTCAGTCTTTGGGAATACAATACTTGATACGATCGATTCAAATTCACTGTGACCCATCTGCTCTTTAAATTTATCTACTGCATCTTTCTTCAAATCCTTTCCACAGTTGGACCTGTCAAAAGTTTCCACTTTATGTCAGGGGTCTAAAACAATACAACCAATTACTTTTTATGTAATGTTTGAGAATTTTGTCTCTTTCTCTTTCTTCTTTTAAATCCACTTTTCGACCATTGTTTAATTTTCAGATAATTAAACATGTAAACTCATATTCGTCCAACCGGCAACTCCGCACCAAAATACATTTGCGAACGGCGTTCAAACCAGGAAGCGGTTTCATCAAAAGATAATTTTTTTACTCTATTTCACAATAAAATATCACGCCATAGTCTGCGGCGCGGTTCTAACCGTTTCGTCTAGACTATATTGGCGCATCCCACGCTAACGAATCTCTCTAGAACAATCGCGCGGAGCCGGGGAAGGGATAAATTTGAAAACGATAAACTTCGCCGATTTTAAACTCAGTTTGCATCGAGCCCTCATTATGAGCGCATACTCCGGGGTTACAGAAAACCTCGTCAATAAATTCATTTTTCATAATGCCTCTTAGTACGGCAAGTGAGTGCGTCTCTAACTGCGAATCAGGTTAGACCCTCCGTTGACACCAGCTCAACGTAAAAATATTTTGTTTATCACAGTGTGTTTCGAGCCCTCATTATGAGCGCATACTCCGGGGTTACAGAAAACCTCGTAAATAAATTCATTTTTCATAATGCCTCTTAGTACGGCAAGTTAGTGTGTCTCTAGCTGCGAATCAAGAAACATATTTATTCTAACTATTACTGTAGGAAGTGTACAATAACTCTCTCCTTTCAATGCGACGGAAAAATTCCTCCTCGCTCATTTAGAAATTGTTCCTTATTCATTATTTTATTTTTCGTTACGTATTGTAATTTGCAGATCTCGCCGTTGCAATTTGGAAAGGAGGAAGACTGTTTTTCATGGGCGACGGTCTAAATAGAGGCCCAAATGGATTAACAGCGGCATGTGGTACTGGTTGCGTTACCAGATACGTAAAAACTGAAGATTTGGTAAAAACGTTTCTATCAAATTTGACAAGATTAGGAAACAATAACTTTTATATTCACGGCGTCACATTTGGCAGAGATATTTGTCCAAGAGTTAGAACACCAAAAGTATATATTCCTCCCGATCTAAAATGTGTCGCGAATGTTTGCAAGGAAATTTTTCCAGGTTAGCTCAAAACTTTATAATATAACATAGAATGTACAGAAAGTGTAATTCTTGCGGACCTTTAGTTGACATGTGGAAGCCTTTCTTAAATGGTGTCTTTGTCTGAAATCACAAGCTTTACCGATAGTAGCAGAGCTGTTATTTCTTTGAAGTATTAGTTGCAAAATAACTGTTGCCTAGCAGAATCAAAGGGAGATTGCCATTTTTGAGAACGCTGGACGCGATGATAATGTTGGATCTTCTCCCCGAGTCTACTGCACCCCCCAAACGGCCAAAAACCACTCCCGTTAGTTTTGCTGGTGCAAGAAGCCATTCACCCATTTGCGAGTGGTTTTTAGTCGTTTGGAGGGTGGGGGCCAACTCGAGTCACAGAAAGAAGCTGAATTGACTGCAAATATGCGACTCTATACGTAATTTCGTGTAGCTGCGTGCGGTAGAAAATGTCAGTTCAATATTTGAATTAATATTTATGATATTCTTTATAATTTAAAAAAAAATTCCCGTATTGGTTCTTACGATGTTCTCTGAACATTACAGGGAACCAGAACATATCGCGTAAATTAAAAATGAGGTCGTACAGCCACGTGTATACCTACTCAGGACTCCAGGCACTTAGAAATGGAAAACTGCCGTTTTTTAAACCTAACCTAACCTTATAAATTAATTTACTTAACGCCTTTTTAGGAAAAACTATCGTAAGAGGTTCAATAACCCAAGACGATCCGAAATTCGGTAAACAGCCCAAGGCTTTAAGTTTGCCCATAGCTTTTATAGCGCTCACAATGACTCTCCTTCACAAAACTCAAATTTGGTCTAAACCCATCGTTGATGATATCATAGAAATCGGTAATGAATTGTATGATATATCTGTAGACAGTCTTGGTTACGATTTCAATCCTTGGGAAGATAAATTGAATGTGTGTCAAGTAAAACATGATTTCTTCGTTGGGGTACTGAAGGCCAATTTAGAAGTTAGAACGGGCGATCAAAAAGGAATCATAGAACCGCCAGATCCTTGTACTTTCAATTTAAGAATGGGTAAGATTGTTCAATTAAATATAATAGCTTAGCTCCTAATTACAGGGCCGTCGCGTGGTTTGTAGGCGCCCGAGGCAAAGCTTCAATCAGCGCCCAAGGCAAGACTTTAATCGGCGTCCCCCCTTCGTCATTTTGATCGTTCTAGTCTTGGTTTAGGGGGGTGATATCCTAGCTCTTTAGAGCCACTCTATTATCCACCACCTATGCATCCATTGAATAACACAGAGACCAATACAGTCCTCTAAGTGCTCATAAAACTCATTAACTCATAAATTTTTTTATTATACACGACGGCGCCCCCAGGTCTCGGCGCCCAAAGCGATAGCCCTGCCTAATTATAGAGTTTGAAATGCTTGCAGCCAACAAGCTTTGGAATGATACTTCCATAATGGGCCTAAAACGAAAAAATCTCGTAAAAATCGCTAAAAAAAATGTTTTCTTTGACTATCGCGGTGTCGTCTACTCAGTATTCCTTCCTGGGAGGCAAACAGTCAACAAACAATATTATTTGGATGACAGCAGACATAAATGTCAAACTAATAAAAGTATGTCATGTCATTTTCTCCAAATTTTTGTAATTTAAATCTCTGTCGAGTAATACCAATAAACTGGTAAGAAAATTCAAGTGGGTGTATGCTCGGGAACGACTTGCCTGAATGGATATTTTTGGAAAAAACTTGCTCAATTGCTTTTGAGTCCACGAAATTCTGAAGTAAACGACCTAGAAAAAAGGAAATACTTAATTGGAAAGAAGATCGGTCAAGGTTCATACAGACGTCTGGTCTTTGGGTATAATTCTATTTATAATGTTGATGCTGATTTACGATCGCAACAGAAATAATTATAATTATAGGTAATCACAGAAACATAGTTTGTAAGTGGTACATAAAAAATTTAGTCCTTGATTATTGTTTTTTAACATTTTCAAACAATTTTAGGTATTAAAAAGTTTTTCGATGAAAATACACATGGAATAGTAATTACTACAACTTTAACAATCGCAATTTGGGAAGAAGAAATAGAAGGAGGTGATCCTTTAATCTATATATTCGATCCCAATGCAAGAGGTCCTACTGGACTTCCAGCCTACAACGGTGTCGCATGTTTAATCAGTTGTAGTGATCCTAGAATGGCCGCTGCTCATATTTGCAGTTGTATTTTGGATCAGGATCAGAAAGCAGGTAAAACCCATTCCAATGTTTTTTTATACTTTTATCTGAATAGATCTGGTAAAGACGCCCTTTCCAAATCCATTTTTAACCATTCGGGATACAATGTGTACTACTTTAAACAACTTATCGCTTATTGAAAATCATTTTAGGTCCATTCAAAATATTACCTGTTGAAATTGTAATTGGTAAAATGAGAACTCAGAAAAAGACGAAGAGAATTGACACTAGAAGTAGTCTAAATGTTTTGCCTAGATGCACGCAAGATGCCAAGCTCAAGGAGAACAGATTATTGAGAAAATTCGTAAGTTATATTGCTTCCTAGCCCCGATCTCCTACAAATATTTGGCTACTGACTAGCCAAAACAGAATGTCTCTCCCTGCTAAGATCATATTTATTTTGTCAGGAAATAAATTCACCGGAAACTTACAATTATTTCGCGAAATCTTGGCTAAGTAACCTTACAGGTTCTCATCTCTAGATATCTCTTTTGCCTGGGTTAAAAGTCTTTGTCAGTCGTCAATTCCAGAACCCTATACATTTTGTTATTTTTCCTGCAATCAATTCTCTTTCAAGATTTTTTCGCCCTGGAGTTATAACTGCATTATGACCTGCAGGCGCGCGTGAAATATTTATAAAGCGAGTGCGCTAGCTCAGGAGCCGTGAAATTAGATGCCGGGAGACGAGCCTAGCTCCCTCTCATCTCTCTTCTCTTTCTCTGTCAGGAAATAAATTCACCGGAAACTTACAATTATTTCAGGAAATCTTGGCTAAGTAACCTTACAGGTTCTCATCTCTAGATATCTCTTTTGCCTGGGTTAAAAGTCCTTGTCAGCCGTCAATTCCAGAACCCTATAATTAATACATTTCGTTGTTTTTCCTGCAATCAATTCTCTTTCAAGATTTTTTCGCTCTGAAGTTATAACTGCATTATGACCTGCAGGCGCGCGTGAAAAATTTATAAAGCGAGTGCGCTAGCTCAGGAGCCGGGAAATTAGATGCCAGGAGAAGAGCCTAGCTCCCTCTAATCTTGGCTAAGTAACCTTACAGGTTCTCATCTCTAGATATCTCTTTTGCCTGGGTTAAAAGTCCTTGTCAGCCGTCAATTCCAGAACCCTATAATTAATACATTTCGTTGTTTTTCCTGCAATCAATTCTCTTTCAAGATTTTTTCGCCCTGAAGTTATAACTGCATTATGACCTGCAGGCGCGCGTGAAAAATTTATAAAACGAGTGCGCTAGCTCAGGAGCCGTGAAATTAGATGCCGGGAGACGAGCCTAGCTCCCTCTCATCTCTCTTCTCTTTCTCTGTCAGGAAATAAATTCACCGGAAACTTACAATTATTTCAGGAAATCTTGGCTAAGTAACCTTACAGGTTCTCATCTCTAGATATCTCTTTTGCCTGGGTTAAAAGTCCTTGTCAGCCGTCAATTCCAGAACCCTATAATTAATACATTTCGTTGTTTTTCCTGCAATCAATTCTCTTTCAAGATTTTTTCGCTCTGAAGTTATAACTGCATTATGACCTGCAGGCGCGCGTGAAAAATTTATAAAGCGAGTGCGCTAGCTCAGGAGCCGGGAAATTAGATGCCAGGAGAAGAGCCTAGCTCCCTCTAATCTTGGCTAAGTAACCTTACAGGTTCTCATCTCTAGATATCTCTTTTGCCTGGGTTAAAAGTCCTTGTCAGCCGTCAATTCCAGAACCCTATAATTAATACATTTCGTTGTTTTTCCTGCAATCAATTCTCTTTCAAGATTTTTTCGCCCTGAAGTTATAACTGCATTATGACCTGCAGGCGCGCGTGAAAAATTTATAAAACGAGTGCGCTAGCTCAGGAGCCGTGAAATTAGATGCCGGGAGAAGAGCCTAGCTCCCTCTCATCTCTCTTCTCTTTCTCTGTCAGGAAATAAATTCACCGGAAACTTACAATTATTTCAGGAAATCTTGGCTAAGTAACCTTACAGGTTCTCATCTCTAGATATCTCTTTTGCCTGGGTTAAAAGTCCTTGTCAGCCGTCAATTCCAGAACCCTATAATTAATACATTTCGTTGTTTTTCCTGCAATCAATTCTCTTTCAAGATTTTTTCGCCCTGAAGTTATAACTGCATTATGACCTGCAGGCGCGCGTGAAAAATTTATAAAACGAGTGCGCTAGCTCAGGAGCCGTGAAATTAGATGCTGGGAGAAGAGCCTAGCTCCCTCTTATCTCTCTTCTCTTTCACATCATCTCTCTTCTCTCTCACAAATACTGTTAATTATATTATTTCAGGCTGAATTCGATAGAAGGAAAAGGCAATACAGAAAGCTCCAATTGGTCGGTCGTAAAGCGTTTTATGTAATGAAAAACGGCGATTCCATTATCAGAGGCTGTAGAAGTACAAATTCGGAATGTTATCCTTGTAGCGCCAGAAATAATCAAGACTTGCCTATGTGCATAGCAGCACTGGTATTGCACAGCCTGTTTGCGGTAGAAAATTGGACCTACAAAAATGTAGATTTAGTTATGGATACTGGAAATCAGCTCTACCTGGACTCTTACATAGCATACAACCCGGTGGACGTTAAACTTGGTCCAGAGAACATTATAAGGAAATTTTTCCTGAAACATTTGATTGTTAAGGTTACAATTTATAAACCAATCATTACTGACACGTTTTGCAGTGAGACTTTATATAGAATATTAAACATATACTTCTCGCAAGAGCCATTTTGTATGTTAAGTCGTTATAACGAATGGGTATCATTAATAGCCAAAAGTGGACATTTTTATATGTTTGATCCTCATCCAAGGGATATCGAAGGAAACGTGTTGGACGAAGATCATGTTGATTCATGTGTACCTGGAACTGCCGTGGTTATTAAGTTTGACAGTATGCAAAATTTAGTCGATAGACTAATTTCGAATTTACCTGCCGAACCGCCCGATAAAGAACCATCGAGTCAAGAGAAAATTGCATCTTCAAAGCCTTCAAACGAGGACGATGAGGAAAAGGATAATTTGTTTACGTTATGGCTTATTTCCGTACAGATTCGGTAGTTTATTAAAATGCATTTTTTTTTTGTAGTTTTTGTAACGTACTTGTAAAATGTAAATTTTGTTTAAGTTGTGGCTATTTCTGTACATATCTGGTGTTTTATTTGTAATTGTAACAAAATATATGCATTTTGGTTGTCTAAAGTGATAAAATTATTACACAAATTGTTGAGAGATCAGATGAAGAGACCCTGCTTTTTAAACTATGTCGTAGCTTCTAAATGGACTGTATATTTAGGATTTTTTTGTCTTTCCAACTCCAAGAACAAAAACAAAAACACCTTGTACTTAACGATTTATTAAAATAACGAAAAAACAACGCACAAATTAACAATAAAAGTACATGTTTAATTTACTAAACCATATTAGTAAATAACAAAAATAATTCACATCATTCAGAAAATATGCATTCATGATGCGCGTATGAGATGTTTTGTCTTTGAGTGGTGATGAAGAAACCTAATTAAAAAGTTGATGAAGTCAAGCCGCTCAAGCTTATCCCCGTCCGTCCGATTGTTCTGGAAAGAGTTGTTGCCGTGGGCGAGTCGATTTTGGTTAGACGGGTAGATTTTTTGTGTCCGTCTTTGTCTCTCGCGTTGGAGAAACAAAGTTGAATTTTATTTTAAAATTATTAAATCGTGGTCTACGTGTCAAGATACATGTAATCATAAGATTCGTTGATAGCTCTACGTGTCTTACGGCGTTGCCAGTTTGTTGTCGAAAAATTCCGTTTTATATTTGTCGGTTTGAGTAATACGTTTAATTTTTTCGTTGAAAATTAAACACAAATATTTCAATTTTTAACTTCGATCTGTATGTGTGTGTAGCTTTTTTGTGTTTATGAATTTCAAAATTCTGACTTCCGATTTGTACTTTATCCACGGCCAAAGAAAGTAGGAATTGCAGCTTCTTTGTTCAGGCACATTCAAACTGTAACAAGATGAGAGATATTGTACGAGAGCCGGCAACGCCGTCAACACTGTCCCGTCAAGACAATAACCTATATCTCGCACCCCGCGCTAATTAGTTCCTCTTAGACAGTACTCAAGATATAGTTTGTTTTAAGTACTCACGCTTCACGTTTTCATGTTTTTATAATTCAATACTTTCCCTATTTAGTGGAGTAGATATGGATTTGAAAAAGGGCCCGCGAAAACGCATAAACTGAATTTTAACCCGTCCAAATCGGACCAGCGGTTCTCGAGATATTGACATTTGAAAGTACAGGGATTTTCGCCGCCGCGAGAACACGCCTAGAGCCGTGTTCGCGTTTTTCGCGGGGAAGAAAGTGACTTCAAGACTTGATTTTTTTTCTTCCGATAGAATTATGTCCAAATTTCAAGTCGCTAGTTTAATTTGGGGGGGGGGGGGGGGCAAACACTGATTAATCTTTGGCTCGAGATAACTTATTTAATTTTTGACCAATCCGGATTAGCAAAATGGCAAATTCTTTCTTGAGGACACTACTACATGATGCATTAAGGACCGAATTGTATTTTTCGCTTTTCGCAACGAAAGAGTAAAGTAGGGGGAATTTTTTATTCTCCATCGGATGAGGAATTTTTTTCTATTTGATTTAAGCCCTACAAGAACTCGATCAGATAATCAGGAAGGGCGGGAGGGGGGTGAAAACGTTTTGCTCTGTAGAAGGGCAAGGGATAGAGTTAGTGACTTCATGCCTAAGGTTGCCTCATGCTTAAGGTTGTGAAATAAATCACACTTGTTCCCAAGAACAAAGACATTAAATGTCCTACACTGCACCAGCGTCTGGACTTGGACTTCAACAACTACTCCTTGGGCTATATGCCAAGGACCATGGGCGTACCAAAACTGCCTAAGGTTGTGAAATTTGTGAAATTTTTAAGGGCAATCAGTTCTCTTTCAAGATTTTTTTACCTCCAAAGCTCTATCTATATTAACGACTGCAGGAGTTCGTGATATATTTATAAAAGCAAGTGCGCTCGCTCAGCCGCCGTAAAATTAGACATTTGGTGTATTTTTTTTTGTGTTTCATACACATTAGTGTTTTTGATTGTGAAATCCAAAGTCGAGGATTTTGACTGCATAGCTGTTTTTTTTTTCATGGTTTGATGTTAAACAAGAACTATTGGATTCAAGTAAGTTCGTTCTATTTTTATTTCGATAGACTTTCAACGTGTACAAGGTGGACAATTATAATTTTTATGAACTTTGTTAATTAACATTTTTTTCTCAAATTTAAGTCGATTGAAATTTTATAAATATGCCGCCAAAGAACGACAATAAACTTCTTGTTGAAAATGTAGGATGCAGGTTCCTCAAACTTATAAAAAATTTATTTTTTCAAATTTTAATTTTTTTGAATTTTTTTTTGTAGGTTCTAGGTCCATTTATATCCTAAAAAAACTCACTTTTCCCTCAAAAATGGCCCAAACATTTTTTTTCGGTAATTTTGACATTGCCAATCATTTGTTATATAAAATTTATTCTGCGAAAACCAAATTTTAATTTTTTTGAATTTTTTTATAGATTCTAGGACCATTTATATCCCAAAAAACTCACTTTTTCCCTCAAGAAAGGCCCAAACATTTTTTTCGGTAATTTTGATATTGCCAATCATTTCTTATAGAAAATTTATTCTGCGAAAACGAAATTTTAATTTTTTTTATAGATTCTAGGACCATTTATATCCCAAAAAACTTACTTTTTCCCTCAAAAATGGCCCAAACATTTTTTTTCGGTAATTTTGACATTGCCAATCATTTGTTATATAAAATTTATTCTGTAAAAACCAAATTTTAATTTTTTTGAATTTTTTTATAGATTCTAGGACCATTTATATCCCAAAAAACTTACTTTTTCCCTCAAAAATGGCCCAAACATTTTTTTTCGGTAATTTTGACATTGCCAATCATTTGTTATATAAAATTTATTCTGCAAAAACCAAATTTTAATTTTTTTGAATTTTTTTTATAGATTCTAGGACCATTTATATCCCAAAAAACTCACTTTTTCCCTCAAGAAAGGCCCAAACATTTTTTTCGGTAATTTTGACATTGCCAATCATTTCTTATAGAAAATTTATTCTGCGAAAACGAAATTTTAATTTTTTTGAATTTTTTTTATAGATTCTAGGACCATTTATATCCCAAAAAACTTACTTTTTCCCTCAAAAATGGCCCAAACATTTTTTTTCGGTAATTTTGACATTGCCAATCGTTTCTTAGATAAAATTAATTCTGCTTCAACCAAATTTTAATTTTTTTGATTTTTTTTGTAAATTATAGGTCCATTTATATCCCCAAAAACTCACTTTTTCTCTCAAAAATGGCCCAAACATTTTTTTTCGGTAATTTTGACATTGCCAATCGTTTCTTAGACAAAATTAATTCTGCTTCAACCAAATTTTAATTTTTTTGATTTTTTTTGTAAATTATAGGTCCATTTATATCTCCAAAAACTCACTTTTTCTCTCAAAAATGGCCCAAATATTTTTTTTAGGTAATTTTGACATTGCCAATCGTTTCTTATACAAAATGTATTCTGCGTAAACTAAAATTTAATTTTTTTGAATTTTTTTTATAGATTCTAGGTCCATTTATATCCTAAAAAACTCACTTTTTCCATCAGAAATTTTCATATTAATGGTGAATCTTTATCCGAAATAAAATAAAGAACGAAATAATTAAAATGAAATACAATTTTGTTTATTTAAAAATTTTTTTTTACATATATAATATATAACATAGTACTTATATGTACAAATATTTACAATACATTCTTGAGATAAACAACTATGGTTAACATTTTTTATCTTCTTGTCTATCGATTATTGAAGAGTTTAATGTCTATAGTGTCTATATCTTGTAAATTTACAGTTTTTTTTAACCTGAAGTACGGGGTACCACAATAGGAATCTCAGTAAAGCTACGGTTTGTTAGGACAGGCCGCTAGCGCCATCTATTACATAACTTTTACACTTTTTAACTTGTTCATACAAGTAAGAAGAGAATTTAGACACAACCGTATTGAGCAAAATATTAATACGTTTATTTCCTATCGATTTGAAATAATAATGGTATGAGTTGAAGCCTGAAAAATTCTTTAGAGGCTTGAGGATTTATTTTTTGATTTAAAAATTCTAAACTTTGGTCATTATTAAACCGATTTAGCCGGGAAAGTGGCATTAAACATATTTAAAACTTAACACTGAGTAACTGCAGAGTTGGTAGTATGATCAAAACCTTTGTTAAAGATTCCATCCAAATCTTTCTGATGATTAAAATTATTCGTAATCACAGTTTCTTTATCACTAATTATAGGCCAATTTGAATCTCGATTGAGGTCCTTTAATACGTCTAAATACACTTTGCGAGATTGTTTTATATTTCTAAACTTCGGAACTACGATTCTTCCTAGAAAATATTCGATAAAAACATCTTCAAAGACTATACAACAAGCAAAATTTATAGCTGCTATCATAATTATCGCATATTTGGCGTCCTTGGGGGTCATTTTAAGTTCCAGTAGTGAGATTATCCAAGTAGGCGGACTCAAAGCCACCCATATGCATACTGCTGTGGTCAGTATCAGGGATAGAGTGAAACATATGTTTGTAAATAAGGGTTTTCTATAAGGTTTTCCTTTTGAAAATACTATACTCATAGTTATATACTGAAACATGCTAACAGCGAATATAGCAAAATTCTCGTAAGACACATAATTCGCGTCAATTTCTCCATTGTATACGTAGGGCGTAAACCAGTCATACGTTTGAATCCAATAGTAACCAAGAAGTTGAAAAAACACGCTTGTTATTATAAAACAACTGATGGACGATATAGGCACGAAACCCATCAACGTGTTTCTAGGAGGCGTTTTATCCAACGTTTCGTGAGCCTTAGTTATTCCAAAAAATGAGGCGAAATTTAATACTAAACAGAGATCGATAAAAAGAAATTGAAAAGACGTTAAATTCGCATCTATACTGTAAAGTATTAACACCGAAGTAAATTGAATTAGGCTGGAACACACTATGACTTTGAAGATGCCGAATGATGTTATCAGAGCGGCTCGGCCTTCTTTGACTACTTTCGGTACGCACGATATATTTTGAACTTTGGAGGTAAACGGAGATGCCACGCTTGATTCAGCTTCGGAAAGAGATATGCCGACATGGGCTGCTTTTAGTGCTCCGCAATCATTTGCTCCGTCGCCACACATTGCTAAAAATTAGAAAAAAAAAAACGTATTTATTTCAACCCAAAATTTAGACATAAGCATATTTCCCATTGCAATATATGTTAACTTTCTACAAAAATATACACAATTACAAATGGTTCCTAGATGAAAAAACTGTATGACAGCTCCTGTCAGTAGTTTTTCCGAGTTTACCCCACCGACATAACCTTAAACTAGACGGCTAATATCCATATTCCCACCACACAAGAAACTCATCCAATTGAACATTCCGAAAACGTCTCTGCGCAATGCGCAATGGACACCAGTACGTCTTACATCTGGGTTTCGGTTCTCGAGCTTTGCCGATTCGAGGAGACTAGACATATTATTTTTTGTTCATAGGCGTCCACTGTTCTGTTTGGTGTTTAATAGAGAAAATATCTGGTCACCGAGCTTCGCTCTTAATATTCAAATCTACATTTTTAAGCAGTCCAATGAGTATATAATTTAAGTATATTTATAACCTGACAAATTATTAATTAATTCGTGAAAATCACGGAGTGGGCGACATCTACTTGAACTACAGAAAGGTAGATAAATAGAAAGTAGGCGGGAAAATTAAAAAAGCTGTCAGTGTTAATTTTCAATTTGCTGCAGGTGTTGTTGACGTTTATCAACTGCTTGTCCCAGAGGTTAGTTAAATGCATTAAAAGTTGCCTAGTTTCTGGGGATTTCACCCTTTTAGGGCAACATCTACTGACGCTTGATCTTCGCGAATAGTCACGGCGGACAGGCCCCGTTTCCGGGACGGGCAACAGCAGCGAGTAGGGCATAGTGGTTTCAGTGGGGTGGTTTTAGTGAGTAACCGTAAGGGGTAGTCTCACACTATCGGGGAATGGAAGAACCTTTACCCGATGTGCATAAAGAATTTCCACTCGCCAAAAAAAAAAAGATTAGCTTTAGGTTAGGTTAGATCTGTGTAATAAATAAAGAAAAGTACGATACGTGTGACATTTTGACATTTGTTACATTCTGACAGGTGTCATATTTTGACAGTTGTAACATTCTGACACGTATCACATTTTAACAGTTGTCACGTTTTGACAAGTGTCCATTTTAACAGTGTTACTCAACGTTCCTATAAATATTTACCTAAATCCATGATTTCTGAAATTGAATTGGCAACGTTGTATTTTCAACTTAGAATTTATGAGATGGCTGTCATTTGACAAGCAAATTATTTATGTCCGTCAAATGAACCTTTTCTTTTTTATACTTTTCAGGTTTATTCTGGTTATAAATTGCTACTTGGGCATTTGCAGAATAAAAAAATGTGAAAAATATTTTTCCGCGCAAAAATTTCTATTGCTAAGTAGGTATATTGATTTTATCATGTTTTATAGCATCTGCGAAAATTTCATGAAAATCCCAGCCGGTCCCATTTTCTTAACGTTTAACCAGAGATGTGCGTGTCAGTAGTTGTCAAAATTTGTAGGTCATTATGGATAAAAAGCGGCAAATTTAAAATTGAATTCTTTCAGATTTAAACGCCAGAAATTAAATAAAGTCAAACCTTTTTAGTACTATACTATACAGAAGAAAGGAGTGCAGTATTTAATTTGCAGAACGTAGTACAGGTTCAAGAGGTAGAAATTTTATTTTCACCTCATCCTTCAATGCTTATTTGTAGTTAAAATTTAAATTTTAATACATCTGATCGGCCTAATATAGTTTTTGTCTAGATTTAATCTTGTTTCCATGGTTTTTACTGTAATAAACCTGTTATTTTGACAGATAAGTCAGACTTTATTTATTCATAGCCGTATCGTATGTATTTTAATTGATTCGGAATTTTGTAATAAAATATATATTTCAAAATGGCTTCATTCTAAAAATATTATCAGTCCTCCTAAATCCTTGAAGGCAGAATTATTAGTAATTCAAATTCAAAATTCAAAAAATATATTATAGATGAGATGGCCAGAGAAAAACTAATTAAAATTCTCAGATTGCCTCCGTACCACGCAGAGTTAAATCCCATTGAACTGATCTGGTCACAATTATTAAAAGGTTATGTTTCTCAAACCAATAAAACATTTAAATTTCCTGATGTGCGAAATTTGTTTTTGAAGGCATTTTCAGATGTAAATAGAGAACATTGGGGAAAATGCATTAATCATGTAAAAAAGGTGGAAAATTCATTTAGGAAAGTATATCCACTATCAATGGATAATTTAATAGAACCTATAATAATAAACCTCAGAAAAGACAATTATAGTGATACCAGTAGTTTTAGTGAAGACAGTGACTTTTAAAGATAGTTCTTGAACTAACTTTTTTTTTAATCTTTGAGTTTAGGTAAGTACTGAAGCGTTACTTTTAATGCCAAGAGATTAAAAACAGTTTAATCCCAACATATAATCCTCCTTGTTATTTATTGGTTAAATTTAATTCGTTCAATGTTAAAGTGTCAGATGCATAAGGTTTATTTTTATTTTTTGTAAATAATATAACTTCAAAATTTAATCTACGAAGTGGGTATATATATTTTATATGCTGTGACCTTATTTATATTATAGAAACTTATTTTGCAAAGTACGCCTATGGAATGTGACGTTATATCCTCTCTCCTTTATAGTATATTACTATAGAAACAAGTTGCCGTTGCTAGGAAATAAAACTAAAAGCTTAACTTTTCTTGTAAATATCTCGGAAGATCGAATTTTCACAGACATGAGACCTATATTTTCTGTCGATTTAGATAGGAATTAGTCTACCCTGAAAGTTTCATTGAATTCTGACGAGTGGATTTCGAGATCTTCTGGACACACATACACACACACATACAAACCTTGCTCGTTTAATAGTATTTGATAGTGAATTTATTGTAAAAATGAACTGTTTTGTACTTTGGTGTAAGAACCGTTCAACAAACCATCCCAACGGTGTTATGTTTCATAGGTAAGTCACAACTTAGATTCACACTCATTTATTATACCAAAAAGTAATTATTTTACGCAAACAAATGTATATTTGCTTCACAATGATATTTTAGAATACCTGAGGACCAACGTAATGAATGGTTGAAAGCAATCGGAAGACCTTTAGAACCGCTTCCGCACTCGTCAACAAGAATATGTTCAGAGCATTTTGCTTCAGAAAGTTATTTCAATGATATAAAAAAATATAAAAACATCCTCTTCTCACAAATAATAATATTTCCAATCAGTAAATGAAAACTCCAACCTAAATCCTAAATTGTTTTCATCATTCCACTTATTTTCGTTCTAGACCCAATCATTTTACCTAAGGTACGCCAATGTCGGAACATAGACTTTAAGGTTATGTCGGTGAATATGATAAACACAATGCGCATGCATTATGGACACCAGTCAACCTTGTAATTGATCAATTATTATCAGATGGCATTAGCCGTCTAGTTTAAGGTTATGTCGGTGGTTTACCCGCGGCAAAACTTGACAGCTGTTGTCACCAAAAATTACAATACCTTTGATGACAAGTAATTATGGTCTCCTAGGACAATGAGTCGCTTCGGAAGTGATTCTATGACTAATATTGATCTGGCGATTGAGAAAAGTGTACCGTACAATACCGTTAGGTCACAGTTTACGGAATTCTGCAAGGCAACTACAAGTTTAGAGCAATTAAACCTAATCCTGAAAGATTGGGCGTGGAATATGAAGAAAGAGAACACTGAAAATTACAAATAACTAGTTGTGAAGACAATGTGGAACACCGTTGCAAAAAAAATGCAAGAGATGTATTTTATGAAGTGGTAAATAATTTTTGATCCATTTAAAGATATTATCTAGTAGGGAAGCTCGTAATGCGAAATGAAGGAATTTGCAGATGTGCGCCAATAAAAGAAAATCGAACTCTGCTTCATTAAAATTGGAAGAATACTACTCCAGCGAAAATTTTACCATATCGCTTCAGTAGAACTTGCCTGGAGAGGCGGAGAAGCAGTCAATTGCACAGTTCATGATTTTAAAGAGGAAGTGGATAATTCTGGAATTAAAACAGGTAGAAAACATAGTTACATATTTTTTAAAATAACTTATTTTCAAAAATCCTACTTTTTAGGAAGAATAGAATATAATCCTCTCTTCAATAAAACGGCCCAGGGTGGAGAAAAAAAAATGGCCGATAGTAAATGGCTGGTCACCAACACGAAGAACCCTATGTTCAATGTTGAACACGTTGAGGTCTTTTGACTAAAGGCAACCAACTTTACCTTTGTTGGTATGTTCGGTTGCCTACCTATTAGTGCCTCCCTCTCTCGCTCTATAGCTAAAAATTCGACGCCATTGCTCATAAGCATTGCTCTCCAGGCTTACCTGATGAGTGCATCGGTTGTATCTTTGTATTTTGTTTGTATTGCCATATTGGTATCATGTTTTAAGATCGAAGCGACAGTGCGGACAAAAATCGAACTATAAAAAGTCAGTAGTCGTCTTTATTTACATAAGAGAACGTGCTCATGAATTTGGTAATTGGTTTTTCAATTTTTAACCTCAAAATCCAAGCTTTCTGATGTCTAGGAAACAAATGGAACGCAAGTTCAGTATTTTTTTTCTCCCAGGAATTACAAAAAGACACTGAACAATACCGACTCATACTTGAAACTTCAAAATAAATCAATAATATCATAATAAATGATAAAATCAAAGCACGTTCTCTTATGTAAATAAAGACGACTACTGACTTTTTATAGTTCCGGTTCAGTCCATCAGGTGTCGTATCGCTTATCTTGCATTGCCAATTGTATGGTTTGTCTAGAAGACTGTAATAAAGTATGTTTTAAATTGTTAATAAACTATGTTGTGTTGAAGTTAAGCGATAGTGAGTTATTTAACCCCTTTCTACAGTCCAGTGATAGAAAAAAAACAGCCGCTTCACACAGCGACCATAAATAAACTAGATTCCCTAAAGTACATAATCTTTAGGGCCCCTTTAAGGATAGTGATACTAATCCACCCTACCTTTTGTCCAGTCCGTCTTTTTAAAATTCTAATGATTAAACGTTCATCTAGAATAACAACTGATAGATTATTCTTAACAGTAAACACATCATGGAACAAGTGACATTCAAGTGGATGGTACAAAAACACTCCAGTGAGCAGCAGAGAGAGAGCAGGATTAAATACAAAAGAAATAAAAATAACAAACCACTCTATGCGGTCGACAGCAGTCAGTAACCTGGCTAAAGGAGGGGTTGGTGATCAACAATTAATCAAAATTACTGGCTACAGTTCAGCTAACTCAATAACTCCATCTGCAAATGGATAATGAGCATTATTCCAACATCATAAACACCCTTAGAAGTGACGCCTCAGAACCTCCAACTAAAAAACAGAAAACAGAAGATCCTGCAGCGACTCCTCGAGCTTCTAATTTTTCCTGTGAAAAAAATCGAGAAAAGACAATGCAAAGTAATATTTTTTTAACAACTTTTAACCTTTATTCTAATGTACTTTTTTGGAACAACAATTTATTGCTTTTTTCTGTGGTGCTATGTTTGTTCAAATTTGTTAAGGGTTCGCGACAAAACGAAGCTCCAATTGGGACAAATACTTCTTATGTTTTAGGATTTAAAGCTTTAAAACATTCTATAAAAAAAATGCAACAAAAACTGAAAAACCAAGATATCTACATACTGATTTAAGTGTGTTATACTATTGATAAGTTAAAGTTTAAAGAATTGGTCATAATTACACCTAATGGAGATTATTAATTTCTTACCAACATAATAACCTAAATTCTTCAATTCTTCGACTAACTGTTGTTTTTGCATGCCAGACATTCTTGCAAAAACGACCCCTTTTATGACGATCCTTGGTATTAGTTCTGGAAAGTACTTCACGATATTTCCCCATGATTTTCCAGTTATTGCAAAATAATACCTGTGCATTGGATTGCTTTCAATATCTACAGATTTGTCATATTTAACCTGCAAAATAAACATTTGAAGGGTGTTTAATTTTCAATCGTAAAATTAAACATTTGAAGATAGATAGAAAAAACAATAAATTTACAGTCCACTGAACAATTACAGATATTTTTTTAAAAAGCGGTGTTGCTAGTCATCGGCCGACTTGGTAAATAAATGCAACAGCAGATCTCAACCCCATAAGATGTGAACAAAGGGTGAAAACACCACTCAATATTTTACCTGGATCACTTTTGTATTTTTAGTTATTTGTCTGTCTTTCCAGATCTTGATTAAATTGGGATTTTAGCAATACAATAACATAAACGACAATAATGGTAAAGAAAACTGAAAGATATCTGATAGTTTATAATGGAATACTATTAACGGTTTTAGAATTAATTATTTAGAATAATTTAAAAGTACTTACCAGTACAATTGGTGTACTGATTATTTTGTAACCAATTGATGCAGCTTGATATTGCGAGGGTTCCTCAGCCGTAACTTCAATTATGCTCAGAGATGGCTCAACCATTCCACATTCTTTGGCTACGTGTACACCAGTTTGCAAATTATCACCTAAACGATAAACATTTATTAACATTTGTACGAGACAGAATAATAACAGTTTATAGTAGAACCCACTTGTTTAGGAGAATGAAAAAACGTTATAAAAACACAAAGAATACCGCTAATAGAAGGAATGCTGATGAATCTGGACATTTTTGAGCAGTTTAATGTCGAAAACACCATACACTGTCCATATACATAAAAATAAAATAATATTTTGGCTATTAGGACCACTGTGTAAAGATTCAATAACCAACTTAGCTGGATATAGTTATAGGGGAGAATGTCGTATAATTATTTAATATGAATTTACATTTTAATTTCTATAACGCATATTAGATTTGAATAGAGGTTGATATCTTCATTTTTTGATCTCTTGTGAGATTAACAAACGTTACTAAGTGGGGTAAATGTGATCTACTTTTTGATTAGTTCAACTTTCATTCAATATAAAGCTGCAAAGAAACGTTTCAAAAATTTAAGAAAAAAACCATATACTTTTTGAGCGGTTTTGTATTCATTGTGTACAAGAAAGTTAAATAATGTTTAATGTTGTTAATGCTGCGTGATATTTTTTAAAATCATATTAATATATCACATTTGCCCCATCCCCTGGGGTCGAATGTTAACATTTTTGTAGTAAATAGTATATTTCGTAGCCTGGGGCTATTGCATAAAAATTCAATTCAAGGTCTGTGTTTTTGTTATAATTTATTGTAAAAAAATACAAATAAAATGTGAACTTTTAGAAAACAACGTCAGAACAAAGAAAACAAAAAGCTAATAATATTAAAATAAAACACTTAGAATTAATTAATTAATTAACTGTCTTAGAGTTAATGTTGAATGTTAAAGTTTTTAAAGATAACTGGAAATTCGTACATTCCACGTCTATCAACGATAGGATCAGGAAGTACTTTTATAATATCCTGTTCAGTTACAGTATCAATGTCGGCATTTATTGGCCATACAAATTTGTTTCCTTTAGGTCGTGTTAATTTAACTATCCAGCAATCATCAATTGGTTCTGATACAAGCCCCACATAATGTTTGATTATCTTTTTTGGGCAATATTTTACCAATACCCATTATCCGACAGATACATTCACAATTCCTGTTGAATCCATATTCTCTTTGTCTTCTTCATTTGCATCTACTTCCACTTCTGACTCTGTTTCCAGAGACTCGTCGGAGTTATCCGAATCCATTAATATTGGGGACATCGAAACTTTGTCTTCGCTGCTACTAAAAGATATTGACTCTCGTTTGTTTCGTTTAAAATCTGTAAAATTATACAAACGGGGTAAATGTGATATATTACACATTTGACCCAACATGTAATGATACATTTACCCCAACAACAAAATTTTTAGGGGCAAATGTGTTATAGCAACATTTTGAGGGTAATATTAAGTTTTTATTTAAATAACCTCTACCATATGTTTTCACAAACTACTATGAACTACTAAATAAATAAAAATTAAATTAACATTCCTACTTACCGGAAAAATAATAAATTACTTCACGAACGGGGAAAATGTATAATAAAATCTGTGAAAAAGTGAAACGCACCTTTCGCTTATCTGTACTTAACTGAACTCCAAGTTTGAATTTCAACGGTTTCTAGTGGTGGCTCAGTAGACTAGCATATTTCGGGCTCCGTCTAATAGATGACATAAGCATATTTATCTAAATAGCGATTTTGAAAACTACTATCACAATTGCCCCATTATCACATATACCCCACTTCACCTTAATTAAAATTTTGTCTCAAATTTTAATTCTAAAATTATTGATAATAAATTGGGTCGGACTCGTTATATAAGAATTTTCTTCTTTGATGACATGTTTGATTTTTTTCTGCCAATCATCAGCTGAAATTTTGTTAATTTCTTCTTTTACCAAATCTGCAACCAACCCGTCAAATTTCGGAAACACGTTATGACGCCTTATTCTTTTTTTAAGTTGTCCCCAAATTAATTCTATGGGGTTAAATACACAAAAATAGGGCGGAAGGCGCAATACCTCGTGGCCCCTTTTTGATGCCATTTCGTCAACAAAGAATTTTTTTTCAAATGATTGTGTGCCTAATACTTGAAGCAATTGTTTTTTTTGTATAATTTTCTTCGAAATAAAGTTCATGATTTCTTAAAAATTCCTGAATCTCAGACTTATTTGAGTTGGTATTGGGAACTTTTTCTATTAAGCGGGAATGATATGAAGCATTATCCATCACTATGATGATATTCTCTTCAATATTGTTTAACAGCTAATTTTCAAACCAATCTTCAAAACTTTCTCCAGACATATTTGGTGGTAATCTAAATTACAATCTTCCAAATTTTTTCCAGAGAGTTTGAGGCAATTTTGTACCCACGCTGAGTCCGATCCACAGTGAAGAATTGTAAGTCGAGTTCCCTTGTTACAAGGAACATTTACTGAAGATCTTCTTGTTACGTCAGACCATCCTTTCTTTGGCGTATCATCTAAATAGTATATTTTTCTGTTACTATTTCGAGATGCCTTAATTTTTTCCAAATATTGTATCCTCCATTTTATGATCCTCTGGCTTTCCATTATTACAGTCCTCTTGTTAATAATTTGGTATTTAAATCCAATTTTCGATATCCAACGCTGTGTTGTGCTTTTAGAAATTCTTAAATCTGGCCTTTTACTTTTTAGTAAAGAAAATATACTATCCACTGTTGGGAACTCATTTCTTTGGTAAGATTCATAAATAATACTACCAATTAATTTTGATACTGAAGGATCTAAAGTTTTAACACATCCTTTATCACACCTCTCTTTACGATTTTTTGGACCATTCTTTATAATTCTATAAAGAGTGCTAATGGGAACATTTGTTAAAAAAGATGTTTTTTCAATGGCACTCCTTTCACCTTCGGAAGTTACAATATTCTTATAAACATTTATACATATGGTTTGGGCATCTTTACAAAGATATTGTTTTTTCGAGGTGGATATTTCTTGATACTCTGAAGTTCTTTCACCAAAAATGTTCTCTTCCTCATCGGAGCTACAGGAATCTTTGGGACTACAACCTGATACCACATAATCCATTGGAATATCATTTAATGATTGTTCCGATTCTTTAGATCCACTTAAAGAAACTGTATTTTCCCAAGCACGAAACATATTGAAATTGACACCGAATAAATAAATAAATAAGAAGTACACTGTAACAATGTTTCAAAATAAAAAAAGTATGTAGGTATATACACGGAAGCCAAGAATAATATTAATTGAAATAAACTAACGCCACGAATCACCTACCACCTACTATTCACTAAATCAAAAATCAAGTGCTAACACAAGCACAGTGTATCACTGTATGAATATTTTCCTAGCCCCCACTACTGAAGACAATATTTGTCTAACTTCTACTTCCTACTTTAATTGCAGAACAAAATGATCCCGCTTTATACAAGTCGCTAATACCGACAAATCCACTTGTCGGCACATCTACATGCCGCTAGTACCGACAAAGCCACTTGTCGGCACATCTACATGCCGCTAATACCGACAAAGCCACTTGTCGGCACATCTACATGCCGCTAATACCGACAAAGCCACTTGTCGGCACATCTACATACCGCTAATACCGACAAAGCCACTTGTCGGCACATCTACATGCCGCTAATACCGACAAAGCCACTTGTCGGCACATCTACATGCCGCTAATACCGACAAAGCCACTTGTCGGCACATCTACATACCGCTAATACCGACAAAGCCACTTGTCGGCACATCTACATGCCGCTAATACCGACAAAGCCACTTGTCGGCACATCTACATGCCGCTAATACCGACAAAGCCACTTGTCGGCACATCTACATGCCGCTAATACCGACAAAGCCACTTGTCGGCACATCTACATGCCGCTAATACCGACAAAGCCACTTGTCGGCACATCTACATGCCGCTAATACCGACAAATCCACTTGTCGGCACATCTACATGCCGCTAATACCGACAAATCCACTTGTCGGCACATCTACATGCCGCTAATACCGACAAAGCCACTTGTCGGCACATCTACATGCCGCTAATACCGACAAAGCCACTTGTCGGCATATCTACAAGCCGCCAATGCAACTTGTCTGCACATCTGAGAATTTTGTTTCTGCAATTGAAAATGTAAAAACTATAACCACACTTCCATTGTCGCCTCTTATGAGTGTAACCTCACATCCCACAGTTTAGTTAAATTAATTTAAGACAAAATATTAATTAGTAACGTTTGTTAATCTCACAAGAGATCAAAAAATGAAGATATCAACCTCTATTCAAATCTAATATGCGTTATAGAAATTAAAATAATATCCAGCTAAGTTGGTTATTGAATCTTTACACAGTGGTCCTAATAGCCAAAATATTATTTTTATGTATATGGTGTTTTCGACATTAGACTGCTCAAAAATGTCCAGATTCATCAGCATTCCTTCTATTAGCGGTATCCTTTGTGTTTTTATAACGTTTTTTCATTCTCCTAAACAAGTGGGTTCTACTATACCTACCAGTAATCATAACTACTTTCATATTTGCATTCTTCAGCACATTTATAATTCCAGCAGTTTGCAGTTTCAACTTATTTTCTAAAATAATTAATCCGCAAAATTCCAAATCACTTTCCACATCCTCCCTTAATTTCTTATTGACTTCTTCAATGGTAATTCCTTCCAGATGTTTTCTACCAAGCGATATTACCCTGTAACCTTGAACGGTGTATTCGTGAATTTTGTCCATTAAATTTTTTGGCAAAGAAGATGATTTAGATAACGTCATTATCATCTCTGGAGAACCTTTACAGAAAACTGTGTAGTTATCGGTATCCGAAGAATGGATTATTACGCTCATGCGCTGTAGGTGAGATGAAAATTGGTACTGTTTCACTATTCCAACTTCTGGCGGAATCTTTAATTATAAAAGAATGTTATTTTTGACTGTAGGATGAACTGGAGAATTTTATCTTCTTACCAGTGTGGGAGGAAAGCCTGTTACAGGCTTTACGCTAATATGATGATGTTTGCTGTCGTCTACTGAATCTTGTAATTTCCAACCTGTGGACTCGAACATCTGAAAGTATTAAAAATGATTGTTAGTGGAGCCAAGTGGATAGTCAAAAGAATTCCACAGATGAAAATATAAATATTAATCATTTTTATTTCTTTTTATAAGAAAATAATTATGAAACACAAAGGCTTTAACTAGATTATTTATTTTTACCTTAATATCCAGAGGATCTCCACCTAATTCGCCTTTGATGATAGATAGGGAGTGACAGCTAGCCATACCTCTCAATAGATCTGATGTATATGAAAGTGCACTTACATTTTTTAGGGGTTGTTTGATTTCTGTATTTTCTACTTGCACTATTCCCCACATATCTAACTCATCTTCTGTTAATGTTCCTGTCTAAAAAAATGAAGTATGAAAAAGTTATTCCAGAATAGCTTAATAATTTTACGGCCGAAGATCGCCGGCGCGTGAATTGGCAATTTAGGCGCGAGGATTGCCACTCCACGCGCCGTTGAATTCCACTTAGACGACCTTCGTTTGTCAAAATTTTGAGATATGCTATGTTATAGCTAAACCGATGATTTATTTTATACCTTATCGAAACATATGCAATCTGTTGAACCTGACACATTGATGACTCTGGAGTTAATGCAAAATATCTTTTGATTCTTCAGTCTAGTCAAAGCGTACAATTTTCCAAGTGTCATAGCTGCTGGAAGCGCAGGTGGGACAGCAATAGTAAAGATGTCCAATGCTTTTATTAAAATGTCTAAAGGTTTTATCTGCCTCGTACTCTGAAAAATACCAATTTTATTTTAACACATAAATTTTAGTGCTTTTCGAAATTTTTGTATCACTAGCATTTCTTTAAAGTTACTGCCCTTTAAAAAACATTTTATATGCGCGCCACTGGGAACGCTTGGCGATGGAATGTTTCTCGGCAGCTTTAAATTTCTGAAACGACGAGGCAGCACTATGCAAAGATATTTAAGAAAAACAAAGATAGAGGCAGTATAGGTTTTAGTATAATTTGGATAAATCCGGATAAGCACGTCAAAATAACTTAGTTTCTTACCTTAGATACGATGGTATATACTACACCTAGAATTGAAATGGCAAATAAAATTCCTATAAATTTGTAGCTGTCAGTTTCGAACTTGAAATCGGCAGGAGGAGGATATAAAATACTTCTTACGAGTTCACCTTTGGTTGTTAAATATCCAGTTCTTATTACGACAGCCGACACTTTATCATCACCTGCAATAAAATATTTTAAATTTATAATAAGAGTTATTTTGTATATTCGATGAATGAAAAAATGGTTTAGTGCGCTTGTATTCAAGCTTTCAGCTTATTGTACTCTTATCGATATTTTCTATCATATTTAGAAAACCAATAAAAAGGATCTTTTCTGAAGATGCAACTTTTACATCTGTATCTTCGGTCCTTCAGTGCTGTTGACAGGAGAAGAAGACGAAATATTGGCCCACCTTCCGTCAAGTTGCTATCGCCCATCTGACTGTCCAGGTCGCAAATAACACATGTGGAAGGGGGGGACAGATACAGATTAAGGCTTAACTTTCAGTTGACTTCTTGGACATTATGAGAATGTCTTTTGCTTCAGTCGTATTACATTTTGGAATTTATTAGGTTATTTTGCTTTGTTATCCCTCATGGGTTGGTAGGAAATGGGTTGCCTTCCTAAACTGGATACTGAATGAGGAGGAAAACTGTAGATAAGGGCATCACAGAAGTAGCTATTGAGACAGAAACCAGTGGAAGAAAGAGAACAATGATGACGATGCCAAGTGGGTTTTAGTGGGTATTAGAAGGCTGAGTCCCACACTACCCCTGAAGAACGTAGATCTAATGTCATGAGGTGTCTATCAGTGACAAAATATTTAATTGATTGATACGTACCTTTGCTTTTAGTTTGGATAATCTTAGTTCCACAAAAAAGTGTGTGGTTCATGTTTTCTTTTAAATTGAATACCAAAAAATCATCAGGTAAAGGTGTTTTAGTAATAGGTACAGATTCACCTGAAAAAAAAATGAGAAAATAAAAACTAAAATTGATAATTCACATTTATTTTTAACAATTTTTGTACCTGTTAACATACTCTCATTGACAACGCAGTTTCCTGTCAATAAAACCGCGTCACATTGCATTTCACAGCCTCCTGATGGAATAACTATTAAGTCACCAGGAACCAGTTCTGTAGTTGGCACTTCTTCGTAGATGCCATCACCTCTGCATACTACCGCATTATCGACAAAGTTTACGGTCCCTCTTAAATTTTTTTGGTTCTAAAATTGGTTTAAAACTGATATTTAAATTGTTTCTAAGTTGACTTCAGCGATATCGGAGATCTTAGATCTAATGCACTCGAGCTAAAATGTCAGGGATGAATGTATCAGAAAGCCTGAGCTCTAGCAATGATTTACGCTGAAACCAAATGTTTGAATATCTGAAAGCTTCGAAGAAAAATATTGTCATATAATCAAAGGACGATGTTTTGCATGGTAACTTGGTCTATAGAAAACAATTTGCTTGTCAAAGATTAGCTTTCAGGTGTTTCTTTGATATAACAAGGGATCTTGATCGTAAATATGACAACCACCTTTTATATTAATGCATTCATGCCATTGACCATTGAAAAAAAAACAAACAGTTAGGAAATTGCGAGTGTTAGACTCTATTAGGTATGTCCTTAATCTCAGATAAAATAGAGAAAAAGAAAAGATGTTTTGTTTGTATAAAAATAATCATGGAATCTTTAAAACAGATTTTTGTGAATTAATACTTTTAATAGCATACAATAGGTAGAGAAAGAGTCACTAGAATATCCTAAGCTTTGTGCCTCATTTATTTTTATATCCGCCTTTACTAGTTAGAGGTACCAGTGACGTAATGTTCTTATTATATATTTTTTGTATAATTTACTATAATTGTATTTTAAATGTAGCTAAAAACAAATTTTACTGCCTGATAATGGCAATTAACTAGCCTGAAAGCGCACGTGTACACCGATACTTTAATTTGATAAACGTTTTGATATATAATTAGAAATAAGTAGAGTAAAAAATATTAAATTTACCTTCCTAGTCTGCAAAATCGAAGTAGAGATACCAACCACTGACATAACTATTATAGCCACAGCGTAAAAATAATAATTTTCAGCCAACCACACTATTAAACTAAACAATTGAAACATATAAAATGGCGTTAGAGCTTCGAGGACTAAAAGGGTTAATACTGTCTGAACTGGTACTGATATTTCATTATCTCCATAAATTATCCTCCTAAAAATTAAATAATTCATTCATTTTTGTAATTTCAAATCGCGAACTAATTTGTTTAATGTTTTCCTAGAATAGGCCATAACTGAATTTACAGCGTTCTAAAGTTGGAAGTTTGACAAATTTTCGGAAAATGAGATTTTTTTATTTTTTTAAAAAGTGCATATCTCCGTAACTATCTGCGCTAGATACAAAATTTAAAACGTAAATTATAGGAAATTTAATTCTCTACAACATTGTGTAGAACTCTTTTCTAGAAAATGCTCCTAAACGAAGATATAAGCGAAAATCTCATGCAGGAATGATGGAGGGATCTGACTTCATCGATTGAGAAATAAGTTACTAGATTTAATCGAAAGCCAGATCTACTCCACTAGTAGTATAAAAATCATTACATCTTCATATTCTCATATAAAGAGTCTTCTAATTTATTTGGATTAAAAACATAATTTTAAACCGTCTTAAAATTTTTATTGCGAATTTCAATATTCAACTTACTTCACAATTTGTTTGTCGTTACTTTGCCCTCTACAAGAATGTAATTGTTTTCTTGTTACTCCTTTATCAAATCCCATTAGTTTTACAAAACTTTCTGTATCATCATCCCATACGTACAATAGTTTCTTACATTTAATTATGCGCGCTTGATAAAGCCCTAAAACAATCAAAATAATATAATAAAGCTCGATGGTAATTTTCTTAATTTTTCTTATGAGAGTTCTTTAAATTATTTAACTTTGCTGAGTTCATCTGAAGCTAGATGTTCCGTATTCTTCGAGATACGTCTATTGTTCAACCGCAAAATTCTAAACGTGGCAACGTTGCTTTTTCCTTAGAGTACATTGAACAGAACGAAATTTAATTTAATTAAATTAAAAAACGAGTGTTTAAATTTCGGATCGTGATAGTTTTTTGTTTTAAGACATTGTTTTTAGAAAGGCATTTTTCCTTATCCCCCTTCATCCTCTCCTAGCCAGCAAATTACATAATCGATACATTGAGATATTTTTTAAATATTATTATTTATTTATGTCATTTAGTGTCTAATTTTATTGAAATATTTATATTTTGTTTGCTTACTTTTTTGTCTACCATCAGATAAATTACACTCTAAAATATTTTCCTGCGGGTTTCCATGAGTACACCTACAATTGAAAATTTAGTGCTTATATTATATTATTAAAAAACTTAACTCACCCGCTAGTGTCTAATGTTTTAATTTCTTTTACGAAATAGGATTTAAACTTTCTATAAATATCCTGAAAGAAAGAATTACAATAAATCAGGTATGATCTTTTACGTTAGTAGATAATAAATGGGTACACTTAGCAGGTTTAGGCCCGTGGGTACAGTCAGATGGTTTAGGCCCATGGGTACAGTTAGATGGCTTATCCCCATGGGTACAGTTAGATGGTTTACCCTCATGGGCACAGTTAGATGCTTTCGTGATAAAGCCTTGGAGAAGGTCATATAAAAAATAGTTCGTCTTTTCAAACTGATAAAAAATTTTAGATTCCTGCTTTCCCCCAGCAAAGATATTCGAATTATATTAATAGATTAGAACTAGAGGAAATGAGCCAGGTTGCCTTCCTAAACTATAGAGAAGGGCATCTCTCATAGAAGTATTGAGACCGAAAGCTGTGGAAGAAAAGAACTATAAAATTGACGAAGATGGTGACTCCCACCTGAAGCTATGCTTCTAAGGCAGTTTCGGGAGAGGGGGGTACCGATCACAAGGTGGATTTTAGTTTTAAATTATATGATATAATTAAAACTTACTATCACTAATACTTTGTCTGCATTCTTAAGATCACATCTGTCGTGGGTGGCCTTTAAATGTATGTGAGGATACCAGTGGAAAAAAAGCCTCAAAATTCCTATAGTTAAAATATAAAAAAATATCATTATGTTTCCTTTCATGTAACTGTAGACGAATCCTTGAATTTCCTAAAAAAAGAAACTATTTTTATTTCTGCTTTGTTAGATTTAAATTCTAAAATAAATAAGTAAGAAGAAAAGAACCTTTTGAAGCCTGGAAATTTGATCATACAAATATAAAAAAAATCGCTAACCGTATACAAGTATTTACTTCAAAATCTGGCTTTTAAAAATTATGAAAATCATGTACCTAAAGCCTAAATTCTTTTCTGCAAATGTGATTTCACACCTGATAATGGCTTATAGCCGAAACTAGTTGTTGTGTAGTACAACAGCCAGTGTAGTAAAATAGTTACTTTACCATTTGGTCATCTTCCCCATAGTTAAGGTATTGTGTGACATCCTTCTTGAGACAATTTCCGTTTTTTTCAGATTTGGTTTCATTTATATTATGATTATCTGAAACAAAAATTAATAATCACAATCGTTCGAGAAATCCTTCATTTCTTTCATCATTCTCGTGCAAGTTACCATTTTTTTTAGAAGATTTTTACACAAATATACAATTTTGTAGTTTGTTATTAAAATTTAAACACCTACATACATAATTATTTAAAATTTCTCAAAGTCATACCAGTTTAAAATACAATATAAATTATATTACGATTGCTCCCCATCTGAACTGAAAACAACTACTCCTGGAGCTAATGCCCCCCCACAGGCATTGAATTACAACGGTGCAGACGCGTACCTGCGCCGTTGAAATGACATTTACTGTCAGCGGTCCAATTATATTCTCAAGATTAACTAAAAACATTATGTGCAGTAGGTTTCTCGATTATATATTGAATAGGCAACAGGTTGACAGTAGTAGAATGACATTTTCCACATACTAACAGTGGTTTTGACAGCTGTCAGTTATCAAAATATGTTTCCGAGATTAGGATCATCATTAACGTCCTCGAAAGCATATGTATTGATGGCTTGATCTTATTTCAAAGACACTTTTGATAAATTGACAGTGGTTTTGACAGCTGTTAGTGTCAAAATACATTTTTGACATTGGCATCGTCATTAGCAACATAGGAAACAGACGATGGAAGGTTTCATGTTTAAATCGGCCTTCTATTTAGAAAAATGTGCCCCTGAACAATCTATATTTACGACATAGATAATATTTTCTACTTATTTTCATTGCAAATAATAACAACTACTGACGTGCTAATTGGCGACCCTGTAATATTTGCAAACTAGTTTTAGCGACAAACAAAGTGTCTATTTTTAATGGGCTATATAAGTGCTAAATAACTGTTGAGGACAAATCTAATTTTCGAGGAAATAACTTTAGCAATTATTATGTTATAAAAATCGATTATAAATTTGTATAACAAACAGATATTGTATAATACATAATGGATTATTTCCTTTTTGTTTAGTACTTAACAATTTTATAAGATATATTTCTAATGTAAGTATAAAATTTTAATAATAATAATATTGTTTAATATTTTTTATGGACATCAATCTTATTCAAAAGCTCAACTGAAGAAGCCGAAAGGCAGATACATGTCTTGGGTCAGGTTTTTGTACCTAACCTAAAATATTTTGATGCAATGATTTTGTTAAAATATAAAAAAATATCAATATGTTTCTTTTCATGTAACTGTAGAAGAATCCTTGAATTTTCTAAAAAAAGAAACTCTTTTTATTTCTGCTTTGTTAAATTTAAATTCTAAAATAATTAATTAAGAAGAAAACAACCTTTTGAAGCCTGGAAATTTGATCGTACAAATATAAAAAAATCGCGAACTGTATACAAGTATTTACTTCAAACCTGGTTTTTAAAAATTATGAAAATCGTGTAAAGCCTAAAATTTCCTTTTTGTTTAGTACTTAACAAGTTTATAAGATATATTTCTAATGTAAGTATAAAATTTTAATAATAATAATATTGTTTAATATTTTTTATGGACATCAATCTTATTCAAAAGCTCAACTGAAGAAGCCGAAAGGCAGATACATGTCTTGGGTCAGGTTTTTGTACCTAACCTAAAATATTTTGATGCAATGATTTTGTTAAAATATAAAAAAATATCAATATGTTTCTTTTCATGTAACTGTAGAAGAATCCTTGAATTTTCTAAAAAAAGAAACTCTTTTTATTTCTGCTTTGTTAAATTTAAATTCTAAAATAATTAATTAAGAAGAAAACAACCTTTTGAAGCCTGGAAATTTGATCGTACAAATATAAAAAAATCGCGAACTGTATACAAGTATTTACTTCAAACCTGGTTTTTAAAAATTATGAAAATCGTGTAAAGCCTAAAATTTCCTTTTTGTTTAGTACTTAACAAGTTTATAAGATATATTTCTAATGTAAGTATAAAATTTTAATAATAATAATATTGTTTAATATTTTTTATGGACATCAATCTTATTCAAAAGCTCAACTGAAGAAGCCGAAAGGCAGATACATGTCTTGGGTCAGGTTTTTGTACCTAACCTAAATTATTTTGATGCAATGATTTTGTTAAAATATAAAAAAATATCAATATGTTTCTTTTCATGTAACTGTAGAAGAATCCTTGAATTTTCTAAAAAAAGAAACTCTTTTTATTTCTGCTTTGTTAAATTTAAATTCTAAAATAATTAATTAAGAAGAAAACAACCTTTTGAAGCCTGGAAATTTGATCGTACAAATATAAAAAAATCGCGAACTGTATACAAGTATTTACTTCAAACCTGGTTTTTAAAAATTATGAAAATCGTGTAAAGCCTAAAATTTCCTTTTTATTTAGTACTTAACAAGTTTATAAGATATATTTCTAATGTAAGTATAAAATTTTAATAATAATAATATTGTTTAATATTTTTTATGGACATCAATCTTATTCAAAAGCTCAACTGAAGAAGCCGAAAGGCAGATACATGTCTTGGGTCAGGTTTTTGTACCTAACCTAAAATATTTTGATGCAATGATTTTGTTAAAATATAAAAAAATATCAATATGTTTCTTTTCATGTAACTGTAGAAGAATCCTTGAATTTTCTAAAAAAAGAAACTATTTTTATTTCTGCTTTGTTAAATTTAAATTCTAAAATAATTAATTAAGAAGAAAACAACCTTTTGAAGCCTGGAAATTTGATCGTACAAATATAAAAAAATCGCGAACTGTATACAAGTATTTACTTCAAAATCTGGTTTTTAAAAATTATGAAAATCGTGTAAAGCCTAAAATTTCCTTTTTGTTTAGTACTTAACAAGTTTATAAGATATATTTCTAATGTAAGTATAAAATTTTAATAATAATAATATTGTTTAATATTTTTTATGGACATCAATCTTATTCAAAAGCTCAACTGAAGAAGCCGAAAGGCAGATACATGTCTTGGGTCAGGTTTTTGTACCTAACCTAAAATATTTTGATGCAATGATTTTGTTAAAATATAAAAAAATATCAATATGTTTCTTTTCATGTAACTGTAGAAGAATCCTTGAATTTTCTAAAAAAAGAAACTATTTTTATTTCTGCTTTGTTAGATTTAAATTTTAAAATAAATAATTAAGAAGAAAACAACCTTTTGAAGCCTGGAAATTTGATCGTACAAATATAAAAAAATCGCGAACTGTATACAAGTATTTACTTCAAACCTGGTTTTTAAAAATTATGAAAATCGTGTAAAGCCTAAAATTTCCTTTTTGTTTAGTACTTAACAAGTTTATAAGATATATTTCTAATGTAAGTATAAAATTTTAATAATAATAATATTGTTTAATATTTTTTATGGACATCAATCTTATTCAAAAGCTCAACTGAAGAAGCCGAAAGGCAGATACATGTCTTGGGTCAGGTTTTTGTACCTAACCTAAAATATTTTGATGCAATGATTTTGTTAAAATATAAAAAAATATCAATATGTTTCTTTTCATGTAACTGTAGAAGAATCCTTGAATTTTCTAAAAAAAGAAACTACTTTTATTTCTGCTTTGTTAAATTTAAATTCTAAAATAATTAATTAAGAAGAAAACAACCTTTTGAAGCCTGGAAATTTGATCGTACAAATATAAAAAAATTGCGAACTGTATACAAGTATTTACTTCAAAACCTGGTTTTTAAAAATTATGAAAATCGTGTAAAGCCTAAAATTTCCTTTTTGTTTAGTACTTAACAAGTTTATAAGATATATTTCTAATGTAAGTATAAAATTTTAATAATAATAATATTGTTTAATATTTTTTATGGACATCAATCTTATTCCAAAGCTCAACTGAAGAAGCCGAAAGGCAGATACATGTCTTGGGTCAGGTTTTTGTACCTAACCTAAAATATTTTGATGCAATGATTTTGTTAAAATATAAAAAAATATCAATATGTTTCTTTTCATGTAACTGTAGAAGAATCCTTGAATTTTCTAAAAAAAGAAACTATTTTTATTTCTGATTTGTTAAATTTAAATTCTAAAATAATTAATTAAGAAGAAAACAACCTTTTGAAGCCTGGAAATTTAATCGTACAAATATAAAAAAATCGCGAACTGTATACAAGTATTTACTTCAAAACCTGGTTTTTAAAAATTATGAAAATCGTGTAAAGCCTAAAATTTCCTTTTTGTTTAGTACTTAACAAGTTTATAAGATATATTTCTAATGTAAGTATAAAATTGTAATAATAATAATATTGTTTAATATTTTTTATGGACATCAATCTTATTCAAAAGCTCAACTGAAGAAGCCGAAAGGCAGATACATGTCTTGGGTCAGGTTTTTGTACCTAACCTAAAATATTTTGATGCAATGATTTTGTTAAAATATAAAAAAATATCAATATGTTTCTTTTCATGTAACTGTAGAAGAATCCTTGAATTTTCTAAAAAAAGAAACTATTTTTATTTCTGATTTGTTAAATTTAAATTCTAAAATAATTAATTAAGAAGAAAACAACCTTTTGAAGCCTGGAAATTTGATCGTACAAATATAAAAAAATCGCGAACTGTATACAAGTATTTACTTCAAAACCTGGTTTTTAAAAATTATGAAAATCGTGTAAAGCCTAAAATTTCCTTTTTGTTTAGTACTTAACAAGTTTATAAGATATATTTCTAATGTAAGTATAAAATTGTAATAATAATAATATTGTTTAATATTTTTTATGGACATCAATCTTATTCAAAAGCTCAACTGAAGAAGCCGAAAGGCAGATACATGTCTTGGGTCAGGTTTTTGTACCTAACCTAAAATATTTTGATGCAATGATTTTGTTAAAATATAAAAAAATATCAATATGTTTCTTTTCATGTAACTGTAGAAGAATCCTTGAATTTTCTAAAAAAAGAAACTACTTTTATTTCTGCTTTGTTAAATTTAAATTCTAAAATAATTAATTAAGAAGAAAACAACCTTTTGAAGCCTGGAAATTTGATCGTACAAATATAAAAAAATTGCGAACTGTATACAAGTATTTACTTCAAAACCTGGTTTTTAAAAATTATGAAAATCGTGTAAAGCCTAAAATTTCCTTTTTGTTTAGTACTTAACAAGTTTATAAGATATATTTCTAATGTAAGTATAAAATTTTAATAATAATAATATTGTTTAATATTTTTTATGGACATCAATCTTATTCCAAAGCTCAACTGAAGAAGCCGAAAGGCAGATACATGTCTTGGGTCAGGTTTTTGTACCTAACCTAAAATATTTTGATGCAATGATTTTGTTAAAATATAAAAAAATATCAATATGTTTCTTTTCATGTAACTGTAGAAGAATCCTTGAATTTTCTAAAAAAAGAAACTATTTTTATTTCTGATTTGTTAAATTTAAATTCTAAAATAATTAATTAAGAAGAAAACAACCTTTTGAAGCCTGGAAATTTAATCGTACAAATATAAAAAAATCGCGAACTGTATACAAGTATTTACTTCAAAACCTGGTTTTTAAAAATTATGAAAATCGTGTAAAGCCTAAAATTTCCTTTTTGTTTAGTACTTAACAAGTTTATAAGATATATTTCTAATGTAAGTATAAAATTTTAATAATAATAATATTGTTTAATATTTTTTATGGACATCAATCTTATTCAAAAGCTCAACTGAAGAAGCCGAAAGGCAGATACATGTCTTGGGTCAGGTTTTTGTACCTAACCTAAAATATTTTGATGCAATGATTTTGTTAAAATATAAAAAAATATCAATATGTTTCTTTTCATGTAACTGTAGAAGAATCCTTGAATTTTCTAAAAAAAGAAACTACTTTTATTTCTGCTTTGTTAAATTTAAATTCTAAAATAATTAATTAAGAAGAAAACAACCTTTTGAAGCCTGGAAATTTGATCGTACAAATATAAAAAAATTGCGAACTGTATACAAGTATTTACTTCAAAACCTGGTTTTTAAAAATTATGAAAATCGTGTAAAGCCTAAAATTTCCTTTTTGTTTAGTACTTAACAAGTTTATAAGATATATTTCTAATGTAAGTATAAAATTGTAATAATAATAATATTGTTTAATATTTTTTATGGACATCAATCTTATTCAAAAGCTCAACTGAAGAAGCCGAAAGGCAGATACATGTCTTGGGTCAGGTTTTTGTACCTAACCTAAAATATTTTGATGCAATGATTTTGTTAAAATATAAAAAAATATCAATATGTTTCTTTTCATGTAACTGTAGAAGAATCCTTGAATTTTCTAAAAAAAGAAACTATTTTTATTTCTGATTTGTTAAATTTAAATTCTAAAATAATTAATTAAGAAGAAAACAACCTTTTGAAGCCTGGAAATTTGATCGTACAAATATAAAAAAATCGCGAACTGTATACAAGTATTTACTTCAAAACCTGGTTTTTAAAAATTATGAAAATCGTGTAAAGCCTAAAATTTCCTTTTTGTTTAGTACTTAACAAGTTTATAAGATATATTTCTGATGTAAGTATAAAATTGTAATAATAATAATATTGTTTAATATTTTTTATGGACATCAATCTTATTCAAAAGCTCAACTGAAGAAGCCGAAAGGCAGATACATGTCTTGGGTTAGGTTTTTGTACCTAACCTAAAATATTTGTATACAATGATTTTGTTAAATTTACTATTGTGTGAAAAATTAACTGATATTATTTTGACCCCATTTAAACTATTGGCTTTGACTTTGAATAATGAGCCACGAAGCAAATCAAATAGAAATGGTTTTTAGTTTCAAATGATCAATTTAATTTGTAATAACTTTTTCATGCAGATAGCGGAACGGTATTATGTTGGCCAGTACCGTATTTTAATTCACTTTGTATATTGTCTGCTTCATTACCGAATCAGGAAGAGGAAGGTTATGATAAAACGTAATGGCTCATCAGGATTCGCCACACTTTGCGACATGTGAAGTCCAAGGACAGGCCCTAATTTCGTACTGACGTAAATGTTTACTCTCTTTAATGTTAATCGTATGCTAAATATGATGTTGAATTATTATAGTTCAATAAACGAAGGTGCTAACTCGGCACCATTCTTTTTTAATTTGCAGTTATTCATGGGTACATTCACCCCCGAAAACCTCAGGTGTCTGAAATTTGTGGAGGGGCGGGAAAATGGTCTCAAAAATGTTGTATTTTCGCCGATATTTGAGAAAATATGACACTTAGAGAATTTTTGTTTGGACGAAAATGAAGATCAGTTCATTACCTCATCATTTTTGTCAAAAATATGATACTTTTCGAGATAACCGGCTCCAAAACGCACCCCCATTTTTAGCTCCTGCCCTGCATTTAGAGAGCACGCTCTAAATGAATGACACTCCCAAGCGGATTACAAATTTCTCAATAAATCACGTAAAAATTAATATTTTTTCATGATTCAAAGTTAAGATGAAAAAAGGAACTTGTAGCTATAATATTTATGTTACTTTTTCCTTTTATCTATTTCTCTGAATTATTGAAAAACTGAATTATTGAAATTCGATATTTTAACGACGGTGGAATTTTTTGAACCATAAAAATACCAAAAAAAGGACCATGGGCCTACCAAAACTACCTAAGGTTGTGAAATAAATCAAACTTGTTCCCAAGAACAAAGACATTAAATATCCTACACTGCACCAGCGTCTGGACTTCAACAACTACTCCTTGGGCTATATGTCCCCCCAGGTATTGAATTACGAAAGTCCAGACGTGGTTTGGCGCACGACCAAGTCGGGGCTTTAAACCAAAAGCTTTCATGTTATTATTAAAGGAGCTTGCCATCCTTATACCGGTTTCGGCATTATTGTGCCTCGTCAGTAAGGAGTAGACTAGCTCGAATTTCTATTTCTAAAGAAATTCTGAAGATCGCTTTGAACCTATCAACTCTTAGTACAAACGGTTAAGTCGAGAACGAGGAGGTGAGTGCAACGCCATCTCTTCACTTTTATAATAAAATCAAAGCTTGCAAAACTATAGGAAACTCTAACGACCCTCCTATAAATTTAATCATATTTTTTTTGTTAAGACTAATTTCACTGAATCTTTTGGATAATGGGGCTTTGCATGCTGTTAAATATATTCAGAAAGATTCAATAAATTATTTTTGTGTATTTTCATAATCAACATGTTTTTTTTATGGCGGGTCTATCGGGAATTAATAGATAATCAAGGACCATATCGGTTTTCAACACACGTCATTAGAAAGCTTAGCTTGTCCCCTTGTCGATGGGATTTTTCTTTTTTTTTCATATTTTTTGGTTTTCCGGAAAATTGAGAAAATTCTCATCCCTATGAAAAATCGATATTTTTTTTGAGGATTATTTTCTTTTCGTGCTAAAATTTTTTGGGGTTAGGAATTGTGCTAAATAAAATATCACATTTTGACCTTTTCATCAATATATATATATATATATATATATATAACTAGAACTATAACTAGAAGCAAAGACCTGAAGATGGCACATGAGATTGTGCCGAAACGTCGTCAGTTGAACGATTCTATTGAGAATCAACCAGTGACAACACGGAGCAGATCCCGGAAGCCCAGCTATTCATATATATATATTTGAGAGATGAGTGTCTAAAAGAGCTTCAGAACATTCTTTTAGAAAACTCATATCCTAAATCTTTAGTGAATAAAATTCTATTTAGTACCTCTATTTCTGTTTCAAATTCAAACCATCCAACAACAACTGACCAAATTTCTATTTTTAAATCTTTACCACATATAGATGGTTTGACATCAAAACTCATACATTTGTTTAAAAATGAAGACAATATTAAAATAGCTAAAACCAATTTGAAAACTATTTCACAAATACATTCTAAATTGAAAACACCCATACCAGTCAAAAATAAATCAAATATAATCTATGAAATCCCATGCAGCAGCTGTGATGAAGTATACATTGGTCAAACAAGTAGAATGATTAAAGATAGAATAACTTCTCACAAAAGTGACTGCAGAAGGAATGTGAGATCTTGTCGCCTTGCTGAACATGTAATAGATAAAGATCATGTGATTGACTATAATAATGTCAAAATTCTCGATAATGAACGAAATCTCAATAAGCGTCTCTTTCTTGAAATGGTTCATATAAATAACAATCAAAATTCAATGAATAAAAGAACAGACATCAATGACCTGAATACAATATACACATTTCTATTAAAAAAACATAAAGAAAATTTCTCAACTCGTCCTCCTTGAATTGATATTTATTATTATTTTTTTTTTATATATATATTTACACATTCTTATACTTTTTATAATCACACTCTGTATGTTACAATTGTATTCTGAAGTTTTTGGAAACTGTCATTTTGTCATTTTAAAATATTTTAACACCGATGTTTCTTTTTGTATTTAATTTTTTCCGTATTTCATGTTATTAGTCTTGAAAAAGAAAATAAACGTTTTCGAAAGCTTGACCAAAACGAAGAAATCAAACTAATTTATTTTATATTGACTGATTCCCACGAATTTTTCTACTTAAAATATTATTGAACAGTCACGAAAATATCCACTTATATATATATATATATATATATATATATATATATATATATATATATCAAGTATTTTATTAAGTGCACGAGAAAAAACTCTGCCTTCAAACTTTCTCAAATTGGATTTTTTTACAATAAATTTATTAATTGTTGAGGGTTCTGGAATAAACCCTATGTTGTGCCAGTTTCCCAGGACGGCCAACAATGTGTTACCGCCTTTTTAAACTGCATCGTAGTTCTAATGGACTGTATTTTTTAGATTGAGTATGTGTGTACTGTAGTAGGTTTGTCTTCTCAACTCCATTCAACAAAAACAATGAACACTTTTATTTAACCATTTATTAAACTGTTAAAATAAATAAATGAATAAAACAACAATGTAACAAAAGATTACATTAAACTAGTAATCAATGAACAAGTATTATAATTAATATGTGTTTAACAAGCACTAACACATATTAATGAAAACGAAGTAAAAAGAAATGATCGCATCATTCAGAAAATATTATTTTTGCGTGTGTTCTGCGTGAGTGATGAAAAGACACTGGAGGGTCCTAGCCTGATTCGCAGCTAGAGACACACTCACTTGCCGTACTAAGAGGCATTATGAAAAATGAATTTATTGACGAGGTTTTCTGTAACCCCGGAGTATGCGCTCATAATGAGGGCTCGATGCAAACTGATTTTAAATTGAATTGGACTGCTTGATACGCAGCTAAGTCCCACTAACTTGCCGTACTAAGAGGCATTATGAAAAATGAATTTATTTACGAGGTTTTCTGTAACCCCGGAGTATGCGCTCATAATGAGGGCTCGAAACACACTGATTTTAAAATCGGCGAAGTTTATCGGTTTCAAATTTATCCCTTCCCCGGCTGGCTCGCACAATTGTTCTAGAAAGTTCGTTAGCGTGGGTTTTTTATATTGTCTAGACGAAACGGTTAGAACCGCGCCGCAGACTATGGCGTGATATTTTATTGTGAAATAGAGTAAAACAAATTATCTTTTGATGAAACCGCTTCCTGGTTTGAACGCCGTTCGCAAATGTATTTTGGTGCGGCGTTGCCGGTTGAACGAATATGAGTTTACATGTTTAATTATCTGAAAATTAAACATTAATCAAGTGAAAAAAGTGAAAAAAAGTTGGTTATTATTGCCTTATCTTTTGTCTTTACAATAATTCTCAAAATTGCGAATTTTTGAAACGCCGTTTTTGCAAAAAATATTAGTGTAGCGAAAAAAAATCATAGGGACAACTTTTGTAGGTAATGCTCTAAGTGTCATATTTCGGCAGATATCGTCAAAAACCGGATTTTCGGGAACTCTAGAGCCATTTTGCCACCCTTCCACAAATTCCACCTAGCTGAGAGGTAAATGTACCTATGAATTTGACGGACAGACTTGATGCCTAGGTTCTAATTTATGGGGTTTTTGTGGCGTCAATTTAGTGGACTATTAGTAAATATTCAAAATATAAGCTTAAAATTTTAGCTATTGATGCAATATTTAATACATACAGCATGGTGCAAATGAAAGGAATACATTCATTATTTCGTAAAGCCCGCGTTTCGTAAGAAGCTTTTTTTGATATGTGACATCATATTTATGTGACACCTCTTTTGAAAGGTCTTTTAGTTGTCTATCCAACCGTTAATATGGTTAAATAATGACATTATGTGTACTGACAAAAATTGTATTTTTTCAATAGGTGACTCCGCCTTTTATATATAAAAAGTTATCTAGGGGAGTTAAATCTGGATTCCTTGTGACCATTTTCACAATATCGCACCAACTTTCTGTTACACTCGTTTTTTTCTACTATTTTTTTAGGAAAATCTAAGATTTCTATTTTATTTATAATTTTTTTAATTCGCTTTTGAGGCAGGAAGAAATTTCAACCAAATAATTGTGACGTTTTGCAACGGCCTTATCAAACAACTCTGATTGTCTCTGATTAATAGGTTATGCGGTTACTAGGTCTTAACATTCGTCAGTAAATGCAACTGCATAAAAAACCCAACTACTAACACACATTTCGAAATGAGGGGGAAGGAACAAGGTCACTATATTTAGGAGGTCACCGCATATATGATATATAATTTTTTTTAGGTTATGCTACCAGACTTTTCGCATATTTACTCAGATGCTCAAATGCAAGTGCGATGATTGTAGTATATGCATTTAAAATAATTATGGAATATACTTAATTACTTTCATTGAGTAATAACGAAGCTGTTTATTCACTTTCTCTATCTCTTTTGAGAACGTAAAAAAACGTTAAAAAATTAATATTAATTAAATCTAAAAATATCTTATCTATTTATTTATATTTCGTTATTTATTATTAGAATCGAGAAACAAATATTTTAGCAATAATCGAAAGTTTACTCACAGTTTTCGCTTACAATTTACTGTTATGCAAGAGACCAGGTTTACATCGTCAATTTGTTTTTTCACTTTCTAATATGTGCATATGTTATAAATAACATTATTTGTAGGACAGTCTTCGGCAGCAAAGATTAACACGATAGATGCAAAATTCGGATTCTTAAACGTTAGAGCGGTAAATGTAATTGAAAAGAATTCAGAAATACTTTTACACGTATATAAAAACGTCACAATAGAGAATTGAAAACTACATCAAGCAATTTTTCGTTCGAGTAATTTTCTATCGAACAAATTTCCGTTCGTGCAAATGCATCTACCTACCTAAAACCAATTCTTATAGACCTAAAAAGTATGTAAAATGTAATTCGACCACTAAATTACAGACCTTGAAACTGACCCCTACGCGCGATTCAGTTTGTAAGTAAAATCAGTAAAGTATTTTTTGAACATTAATGCTATGATTCTGTGATTGGGAAAATAATTTCACGTCATAAAACAATTAACTAGTGCATTAAAACAATAACCGAAAAATCGTTAAGCAATAAACGCAAAACATCAAAAACTAATTAACTGTATCCTTAATATAATACAAATATTAATCAAATCAATGTTTTGCGATTATAAATCTAATATCTGGTCACCGAGCTTCGCTCTTAATATTCAAATCTACATTTTTAAGCAGCCCAATGAGTATATAATTTAAGTATATTTATAACATGACAAATTATTAATTAATTCGCGAAAATCACGGAGTGGGCGACATCTACTTGAACTACTGATAGGGAGATAAATAAAAAGTTGATTGGCGATTGGCTTGAAAATTAAAAAAGCTGTCAGTGTTAATTTTCAATTGGCTGCAGCTGTTGTTGACGTTTATCAACTGATTGTCACAGAGGTTAGTTAAATGCATTAAAGTTGCCTAGTTTCTGGGGATTTCACCCTTTTAGGGCAACTTCTACTGACGCTTGATCTTCGCGAATTGTCACGGTGGACAGGCCCCGTTTCGGGGACGGGCAACAGCAGCGTGTAGGGCACACGTCCCGTCAACAGAAGATAGCTCAGCTCACTCTATTTATCACTATATAAGAAAAACTCTATGTTCAATTGATTTTATTATTTTTTGATCTGCAGTGAAGGAAAATTATAGGTCTGATATTCATACTTGGGTAAAAACCTCCACAAAAACCTGTGACCAGACTCTCGACGTGTGGCAGATATTGATATCATATTTTTTCAAAAATTCTTTCTCTCTCTCTCTCTCTCTCTCTCTGATCATGAAAACTTAAATATTAAAACTGTCCGCATAATAAAATAGTAGCCGTAAGGGGTAGTCTCACACTATCGGGGAAGGGAAGACAAGTGTCCATTTTAACAGTGTTACTCAACGTTCCTATAAATATTTACCTAAACCCATGATTTCTGAAATTGAATTGGCAACGTTGTATTTTCAACTTTGAATTAATAAGATGGCTGTCATTTGACAAGCAAATTATTTATGTCCGTCAAATGAACCTTTCCTTTTTTATATAAAGCGACAAATTTAAAATTGAATTCTTTCTGATTAAAACGCCAGAAATTAAATAAAGTCAAACCTTTTTACTACTATACTATACAGAAGAAAGGAGTGCAGTATTTAATTTGCAGAACGTAGTACAGGTTCAAGAGGTAGAAATTTTATTTTTACCTCATCCTTCAATGCTTATTTGTAGTTAAAATTTAAATTTTAATACATCTGATCGGCCTAATATAGTTTTTGTCTAGATTCTTGTTTCCATGGTTTTTACTGTAATAAATTTGTTCTTTTGACAGATAAGTCAGACTTTATTTATTCATAGCCGTATCGTATGTATTTTAATTGATTCAGAATTTTGTATTAATATATATTTCAAAATGGCTTCATTCTAAAAATATTATCAGTCCTCCTAAATCCTTGAAGGCAGAATTATTAGTAATAGCAAGGCAACATAAAAACAAATTCAAAAAATATATTATGGATGAGATGGCCAGAGAAAAAGGAATTAAAATTCTCAGATTTCCTCCGAACCACGCAGAGTTAAATTCCATTGAACTGATCTGGTCTCAATTATTAAAAGGTTATGTTTCTCAAAACAATAAAACATTTAAATTTCCTGATGTGCGAAATTTGTTTTTGAAGGCAGTTTCAGATGTAAATAGAGAACATTGGGGAAAATGCATTGATCATGTTTAAAAATGTGGAAAATTCATTTAGGAAAGTGGATATATCAATGGATAATTTAATAGAACCGATAATAATAAACCTCAGAAAAGACAATTATAGTGATACCAGTAGTTTTAGTGAAGACAGTGACTTTTAAAGATAGTTCTTGAACTAACTTTTTTTTTAATCTTTGAGTTTAGGTAAGTACTGAAGCGTTACTTTTAATGCCAAGAGATTTAATTTAATCCCAACATATAATCCTCCTTGTTATTTATTGGTTAAATTTAATTCGTTCAATGTTAAAGTGTCGGATGCATAAAGTTTATTTTTATTTTTTGTAAATAATATAACTTCAAAATTTAATCTACGAAGTGCGTATATATATTTTATATGCTGTGACCTTATTTATATTATAGAAACTTATTTTGCAAAGTACGCCTATGGAATGTGACGTTATATCCCCACTTTGACTGTACTCATCTATCCTTTATACTATATATTACTATAGAAACAAGTTATTATTATGTGCCGTTGCTAGGAAATAAAACTAAAAGCTTAACTTTTCTTGTAAATATCTCGGAAGATCGAATTTTCACAGACATGAGACCTACATTTTTCGCCGATTTAGATAGGAATTAGTCTATCCTGAAAGTTTCATTGAATTCTGACGAGTGGATTTCGAGATCCTCTGGACACACACACATACACACACACACATACAAACCTTGCTCGTTTAATAGTATTTGATGTAATTTACCATTAAAACTTTTTATAAATCCAAGAACTACAAACTTTGATAATTAATTAACGGTTTTCATTGTTTTGATGAACACTAAACGTCTAAACGTTAAATCTATGAATTGACTGCTTAAAAACGCGCCAAAATAGTGCTACCTAATAGTAAATCAATCTCTACGAACATTAATATTACGAACAACTAGCGTAGATGTGTTAACTCTTCGCGCCGCGCCCATAGCCCATATAAGTGCAACCACATGCAGAGGTTAGGTGTTCCGATACAGTTTGTGTTTTGTGGACAGTAAAATAATAATTATTGTGCCAAATTAGTTAATTCTGGACTGGAGATCGACAAAGAAAGGAAGGCACATTCTGATAGTTACAAAAAACACCGCTTGGTAAATATTATTTTGGCACACATTATACCTATACTAAAATTATATGTCTAAGATGTTCAAATAAAAAATTGCTGTTTTTTTAAATTAAACATTTATTCTAGGTTGATATGGATTATAATGTCGCGTTCGAAAGTGGGGAAATCTTTTTAAAAAATTGGGAAAAATGTTTTCCGCAATTACTGGCATTTTTGCAGAAAGTATAAAGTTCAAATTATAATATGCCAAAAAGTAGCATATTAATTTTTTATTTTTTTAGATGGAAAATATGCTTCACTTTTATATTTGGTGCCATCGATCAAATTTTGTTCCAAAAATTCATTTGGAAAGACGACTCATATAAAATTTACGATAAAGGACTCCCAGAAATCATTTTTGTTTTGTGCTAAAACCCAACAAGAACTGGACATTGAGAAAATCAGCGATTTAAATTTTTTCATATACTTAAGGCAGTTTTGAAACTGACGCGCGATTCAGTTATACCAGATTTAATTGTTTATCGGACTGTACTTTCTTGAGCTTATAGACGCATTCCGCCAGATGGGGCAATTTGTTGCGAAGAAATTGTTTTTTTTAAATATTCCTAAATGCACATTTTCAAAGATTAAAAGAGGAAATTTGGCAGACATATTGATTATAGAGTTCTTGAGGGCTAATAGTATTGATTTTGAAAAATACCGTTCATCTAACATTATACAGACGTCATATAAAAAATAAAAGAGAAAGTAAATAAATTACAATTTTTTTTCTCAGTGTAAACGTTACCATCATTTTTTAACACTCATAATATTTATTTATGTTCAATAAAGTTTCCTCTACAACTTTTAATTTAGTGTTTATTTGTTTCTTTTTAGATTTGAAAATAACATGAAACAAATAAAATTTAGCTGACACTATAAAATAGTTTGTAGTAGATAATTATTTATTGTTTAGTTGAAGGTTGACATTTAAGAACGATTTATTACAATAATAATATGTAAAACCATTGCCAACTTTTTGTCACAGCTTTAAGACAGAGAAAAAAAAACTCATACTTTAGCCAAAAATTAACTTAAATTACAAACTTTCAAACTATTAAATGTTTGTATTGAAAGCAGTCTCATTAGTAAAACAAAAGCCTACGAATTTGTTAAAGATAATTAGGTATAAAAAAATATTTAGATAAAATATGACTTAAATTGTTTACTTTTAGCAAACTAGACAATGTATGGTATTTAACAAATATTTAAACTATTCTAATAATAAATAAAATATTAGCACATTCTTGTTGAACTATACCTTTTAATACATCTTTACAATCTTTTAACACATTTCAAAAAGGAGAGCCCAAGAAGTTCCAGCCCCAGACTTTTACAGGCAAGAATTCGAAAAACTACAATACAATTTTTGACTTTGAAAGGAAACAGATTTTTTTGTATAAGTGTTTGTTGCAGTTTTTTGTAGTGTCTCATTCAAAAAAGTTTAAGTGTAAGTGTAAGTGTAAGAACAAACTTACCCATTTTGAATAATACAGCACAGGTACACAATAAAATATCAATTAAAAATACCGATGTATTTATTTATATGTTTGATTTATATCACTGCGTTTGTTGATTTTTATTGTTTTATTGTTTTTATCTTACACAATATTTGGAGCTGATGAACTGTAAATACAGTTGATGGAATATCAATAAATCGTAAAAAATATTAATAATGTAGTTCTTCCAAGTTCCTGATGTGATTAAAGCAAATATGAAAAATTTTTAGTTAAAAATATACAGCGTAAAAATTAAGCCTTGCCCACTACCCTGCTAACTCAATTATGTAAAAGAATATCAGGTAAAATATTCAGTAGAGAGTCTCCTATAACTTTTGACAGGACATAGGATTTCTTTAAATTGGCGAGATAATGAAAAAAGCTTCCAATTTACAGACTTGCTGTTTGATCGGAAAAGCCTGACGTGTGACTCAAAATGTCAGTTTTCAACTTTTTCTCAGCACATTTACATCCCTGTACTATTACTATTACATTTATAAAACGTGCAGCACAACTAGCCACTCCCAAAATATCACGTACCTATCTATATCTTGTTAAAAAATAAATTAATTCTAATTTATAAATCTTCACGGATCCATAATTTGGATTCAATAAAACTGTTCGAACTTTGTTTTATATAATCCGTTTTTTTAAGAATTAATTAGTTAGATAATAACTGAAGGTCGTTTTTTGTTTGTTTATAAAACAATTTAAACTGCAGTGAATTGTGGGTCTAACAAAAGCATTAAAAATATTTATATTTTAAGAATATCCGTATAAAAACTAGTCAATGTAGAATTAACGCCAGAGGTATCTGAGTTTTCAAGTTATATTCGTTAATTTACATATTTTATTTTATTTATTTTAATTTTTATAAAATTCTGATTTAACGACTTTAAAAGCAAATACTACAATGGAAACCACCAGAAAGGCACCAAAGTAAAACGTGCAGCACAACTAGCCACTCCCAAAATATCACGTACCTATCTATATCTTGTTAAAAAATAAATTAATTCTAATTTATAAATCTTCACGGATCCATAATTTGGATTCAATAAAACTGTTCGAACTTTGTTTGATATAATCCGTTTTTTTTAAGAATTAATTAGTTAGATAATAACTGAAGGTCGTTTTTTGTTTGTTTATAAAACAACTTAAACTGCAGTGAATTGTGGGTCTAACAAAAGCATTAAAAATATTTATATTTTAAGAATATCCGTATAAAAACTAGTCAATGTAGAATTAACGCCAGAGGTATCTGAGTTTTCAAGTTATATTCGTTAATTTACATATTTTATTTTATTTATTTTAATTTTTATAAAATTCTGATTTAACGACTTTAAAAGCAAATACTACAATGGAAACCACCAGAAAGGCACCAAAGTATGAAGCAAAATTCAAATGTTCTACCAAACTATAAAAATGTTTCGTCATTACTTAATTATTATCAGTATTGTTTACTGCTAAGAATTTATTACTGTAAGATGAAATTTCTGATCATAAACAGTTTGTGAAATCCTACAGTGAAATAATTTATTTTATTTTTTTATAATCCAATTTAACAATTTCGATAATCCAATCGAGAAGTTAATTATAAAACTGAAGTACGTAGGTACGATGCGATTTTAGATTTTATGTTCATATTTATGGTTGTAGATAAATTTAGCTAAAAAAATTGAATGGGCAGATCTGGTTTCCACAATATTTTACACTACAGAAGTATAACAAATGTCAACGGTTCTATTGCTATTAAGGCTTCGCTCTGTATCCTTCAGAGTCTCTCCCGAAGGTCGATGCAGACATTTTATTACGCGTTCGAGACAGAACACACAGGGCAGGCTTAAGATATTTGTAAATGCTTCCGCTATTTGCTAACTTCTGTGACTGTTATTGAAAAGTGTTGCAAGACCTTAGTCCACACTTTTTAATGTATGTATGCTCTTTTTCCTAGCGTTTTTAAAGCTGCTAAAGTGACTCCTATTTTTAAAAAAGGAGATGAGATTCAAACCCGAGCTTGTGAAGTGTGGATATCAGGAACATTTCATTAAAATGTACCTAGATATATTTAAAAGGAAAGATACTCCATATAACGTGAAAGTATTTAGACAGCAAAACATTTGGGACAACCTATACAGGTAGTATGAAGATTGCAAGTATTCTAAATGCTATAATTAATAAATAATTACCACCCTATATTACAACTAACATGACAGCGAAAATAGGTGAAAATAATGGTACAAAACATTAAAGACAAATTAAAAATGACACCGAGAGAATAATTTAAATTATCATGTGGCCCAAAATATACTCCTTGCTACAGTTCTTAGATTGACATTGACAAGCAATCAGAAATAATTTGACCTCGACATAAACTGAGGGGTCTGGATTGGTGCCCATGGCTGAATACCGAATATATAATTATTTTTTTTTAAATTGTAGATGAGACGTATTTATGTAAATAAAGATATTTTTAAATTTAAAATGTAATTATGGATATTTATTTTAAATTACCAAGTCGTGCTAAAACAAAAAAAAATCGCGAATCGTGCTATTAAATTCATATTAGATAAAAGCCAGCAAGTATTTAGTTTTTCTTTTGTTATAGAGCTCTTTACCGAGTGTCAATTTTTTTTGTCACCTTGATTATGTTTTTTTAATGTTTGGTATAACTTCCATTATTCTAGTCTTGTAATCAATTGACCAACCTTCTTATAAATGGTTTAAATGAGTAATAATATTTTGCATATAATTTTTTTTTAATATCTTACTCAATCGAAGTAATAGGTAGATAATTACTAATAGTCCAGTAAATTAACCCTTTCGAAAATTCCGGAAATCCAAAAAAAAAACATGTTGTTTATGAAAATACACAAAAAATAATTTATTGAATCTTTCTGAATATATTTAACACCTTGCAAAGCCCCATTATCCAAAAGGATTCGATGAAATTAGTCTTGATGAAAAAAATATGAATAAGGTTCAAAATATCGAGCAAAAACAAACTTTGGCCCGGTTTTTCAATAATACAGAGAAATAGATAAAAGAAAAAAGTAACATGATATTATAGCTACAGGTTCCTTCTTTCATCTGAACTTTCAATCATGAAAATATATTAATTTTTACGTGATTTATTGAAAAATTTGTAATCCGCTTGGGAGTGTCATTCCTTTAGAGTGAGCTCTCTAAATGTAGGGCAAGAGCTAAAACAGGGGTGCGTTTTGGAGCCGGTTATGTCGAAAAGTATCAAATTTTTGACAAAAATGATGAGGATCATTTTAGTAGGTAATGAACTGATCTTCATTTTCGTCCAAACAAAAATTCTCTAAGTGTCAGAAAAAAAAAACACATTTTTGAGACCAATGGGCCACTTTCCCGCCCTTCTAGAGATTTTCGGGGGTGAATGTACCCATGAATACCTGCAAATTTGTTCTTTGGTTTCATAATTACATTCTTAATTTACAAAAAGTGAAAGAGGAAATAAAAAAAAATATTGAATACTAGAAACAGAAAATATAAAAACCTCTACCAGCATACCACTTCAAAGGCCAAGGCTGATATTGGGTCAAATAAGAACCATGGCATCTAAAGATCTCACAGACTTCATTGAGCCCATAGTCTGAGAATTCCTTCCCGAAAAATTAGACACTGGAGGAACTGGCAGCAGAAAGGGGTACAATAGATCTTACAGGTCGCAGTATATCGACACCCCCATCAACAGATAGAAAAATATCCCTCATGGGAAAGTTCTAGGGGTCTACTACCCTCTTTTCAAGTATAACATTGGGATTCTGTATAAAAAAAACGCGAAAGCTTTTAAATATTTTTTTCTGTAATTGACAAAACTAAATGATCCTGAAAACTCTGGACTCTAAGATATTTACTTGTTGCGCGCCCCTTTGTTCCTCGAAAACATAAATTTTGATCAATTAACTTACCATTGATTCGGAAGTCTTTCAACATACCTTCCGTGTGTAGCAGGTGTTAAGGATTTAGCAACACTCGTTAAACTTTGACGGATATAATTCCACACGCCGATATAATGAAGCAGTCACTGGTGTCGCACTGAATGCGGCCAGCAAATATCACTCGTATATTAACATAATCATTGAGGTACCTCGTTGTTAATTTATTTAGAGGTATGTTGGTTAATACGACGAAATGGTAGTTATCGAAAGGAGAAAGGTTTTTTATAAAATTAAATTCTCTCATTTACTTATTGTCTATTTAAAAATATCTGTGAACGATTTTCGAAAACGTATTTTTTTAGAAAAATCGATATAACTCAAGAACTAAAAAATATTTTGCAATTTTTCAAAATCGCATGTTTTTGGGTGTATTAGAGCTATATTTACTGTAAATATCAAGATATTATATGAAAAATTGAAAAAGTTATAGCAAAATCAAAAAATTAAGATTTTGGATTTTCGAAAAATCGATATAACTCAAAAACCAAAAAATATTTTGCAATTTTTCAAAAACGCATGTTTTTGGGTGTATTAGAGCTATATTTACTGTAAATATCAAGATATTATATGAAAAATTGAAAAAGTTATAGCAAAATCAAAAAATTACGATTTTGGATTTTCGAAAAATCGATATAACTCAAAAAACAAAAAATATTTTGTAATTTTTCAAAAATGTATGTTTTTGAGTGTATTTGAGCTATATTTACTGTAAAGATCAAGATATTATATGAAAAAGTTATAGCAAAATCAAAAAATTACGATTTTGGATTTTCGAAAAATCGATATAACTCAAAAAACAAAAAATATTTTGCAATTTTTTAAAAATGTATGTTTTTGCGTGTATTTGAGCTATATTTACTGTAAATATCAAGATATTATATGAAAAAGTTATAGCAAAATCAAAAAATTACGATTTTGGATTTTCGAAAAATCGATATAACTCAAAAAACATAAAATATTTTGCAATTTTTCAAAAATGTATGTTTTTGAGTGTATTTGAGCTATATTTACTGTAAAGATCAAGATATTATATGAAAAAGTTACAGCAAAATCAAAAAATTACGATTTTGGATTTTCGAAAAATCGATATAACTCAAAAAACAAAAAATATTTTGCAATTTTTTAAAAATGTATGGTTTTGCGTGTATTTGAGCTATATTTAGTGTAAAGATCAAGATATTATATAAAAAATTGAAAAAGTTATAGCAAAATCAAAAAATTACGATTTTGGATTTTCGAAAAATCGATGTAACTCAAAAAACAAAAAATATTTTGCAATTTTTCAAAAGTGTATGTTTTTGAGTGTATTTGAGCTATATTTACTGTAAATATCAAGATATTATATGAAAAATTGAAAAAGTTATAGCAAAATCAAAAAATTACGATTTTGGATTTTCGAAAAATCGATATATCTCAAAAAACAAAAAATATTTTGCAATTTTTCAAAAATGTATGTTTTTGAGTGTATTTGAGCTACATTTACTGTAAATATCAAGATATTATATGAAAAAGTTATAGCAAAATCAAAAAATTACGATTTTGGGTTTTCGAAAAATCGATATAACTCAAAAAACAAAAAATATTTTGCAATTTTTCAAAAATGTATGTTTTTGAGTGTATTTGAGCTACATTTACTGTAAATATCAAGATATTATATGAAAAAGTTATAGCAAAATCAAAAAATTACGATTTTGGATTTTCGAAAAATCGATATAACTCAAAAAACAAAAAATATTTTGCAATTTTTCAAAAATGTATGTTTTTGAGTGTATTTGAGCTACATTTACTGTAAATATCAAGATATTATATGAAAAAGTTATAGCAAAATCAAAAAATTACGATTTTGGGTTTTCGAAAAATCGATATAACTCAAAAAACAAAAAATATTTTGCAATTTTTCAAAAATGTATGTATTTGAGCTATATTTACTGTAAATATCAAGATATTATATGAAAAATTGAAAAAGTTATAGCAAAATCAAAAAATTACGATTTTGGATTTTCGAAAAATCGATATAACTCAAAAAACAAAAAATATTTTGCAATTTTTCAAAAACGCATGTTTTTGGGTGTATATTTACTGTAAATATCAAGATATTATATGAAAAATTGAAAAAGTTATAGCAAAATCAAAAAATTACGAATTTGGATTTTCGAAAAATCGATATAACTCAAAAAACAAAAAATATTTTGCAATTTTTCAAAAATGTATGTTTTTGAGTGTATTTGAGCTACATTTACTGTAAATATCAAGATATTATATGAAAAATTGAAAGAAGTTATAGCAAAATCAAAAAATTACGATTTTGGATTTTCGAAAAATCGATATAACTCAAAAAACAAAAAATATTTTGCAATTTTTCAAAAACGCATGTTTTTGGGTGTATATTTACTGTAAATATCAAGATATTATATGAAAAATTGAAAAAGTTATAGCAAAATCAAAAAATTACGATTTTGGATTTTCGAAAAATCGATATAACTCAAAAAACAAAAAATATTTTGAAATTTTTCAAAAATGTATGTTTTTGAGTGTATTTGAGCTACATTTACTGTAAATATCAAGATATTATATGAAAAAGTTATAGCAAAATCAAAAAATGACGATTTTGGATTTTCGAAAAATCGATATAACTCAAAAAACAAAAAATATTTTGCAATTTTTCAAAAACGCATGTTTTTGGGTGTATATTTACTGTAAATATCAAGATATTATATGAAAAATTGAAAAAGTTATAGCAAAATCAAAAAATTACGATTTTGGATTTTCGAAAAATCGATATAACTCAAAAAACAAAAAATATTTTGAAATTTTTCAAAAATGTATGTTTTTGAGTGTATTTGAGCTACATTTACTGTAAATATCAAGATATTATATGAAAAAGTTGTAGCAAAATCAAAAAATTACGATTTTGGATTTTCGAAAAATCGATATAACTCAAAAAACAAAAAATATTTTGTAATTTTTCAAAAATGTATGTTTTTGAGTGTATTTGAGCTATATTTACTGTAAAGATCAAGATATTATATGAAAAAGTTATAGCAAAATCAAAAAATTACGATTTTGGATTTTCGAAAAATCGATATAACTCAAAAAACAAAAAATATTTTGCAATTTTTTAAAAATGTATGTTTTTGCGTGTATTTGAGCTATATTTACTGTAAATATCAAGATATTATATGAAAAAGTTATAGCAAAATCAAAAAATTACGATTTTGGATTTTCGAAAAATCGATATAACTCAAAAAACATAAAATATTTTGCAATTTTTCAAAAATGTATGTTTTTGAGTGTATTTGAGCTACATTTACTGTAAATATCAAGATATTATATGAAAAAGTTATAGCAAAATCAAAAAATTACGATTTTGGGTTTTCGAAAAATCGATATAACTCAAAAAACAAAAAATATTTTGCAATTTTTCAAAAATGTATGTATTTGAGCTATATTTACTGTAAATATCAAGATATTATATGAAAAATTGAAAAAGTTATAGCAAAATCAAAAAATTACGATTTTGGATTTTCGAAAAATCGATATAACTCAAAAAACAAAAAATATTTTGCAATTTTTCAAAAACGCATGTTTTTGGGTGTATATTTACTGTAAATATCAAGATATTATATGAAAAATTGAAAAAGTTATAGCAAAATCAAAAAATTACGAATTTGGATTTTCGAAAAATCGATATAACTCAAAAAACAAAAAATATTTTGCAATTTTTCAAAAATGTATGTTTTTGAGTGTATTTGAGCTACATTTACTGTAAATATCAAGATATTATATGAAAAATTGAAAAAGTTATAGCAAAATCAAAAAATTACGATTTTGGATTTTCGAAAAATCGATATAACTCAAAAAACAAAAAATATTTTGCAATTTTTCAAAAACGCATGTTTTTGGGTGTATATTTACTGTAAATATCAAGATATTATATGAAAAATTGAAAAAGTTATAGCAAAATCAAAAAATTACGATTTTGGATTTTCGAAAAATCGATATAACTCAAAAAACAAAAAATATTTTGAAATTTTTCAAAAATGTATGTTTTTGAGTGTATTTGAGCTACATTTACTGTAAATATCAAGATATTATATGAAAAAGTTATAGCAAAATCAAAAAATGACGATTTTGGATTTTCGAAAAATCGATATAACTCAAAAAACAAAAAATATTTTGCAATTTTTCAAAAACGCATGTTTTTGGGTGTATATTTACTGTAAATATCAAGATATTATATGAAAAATTGAAAAAGTTATAGCAAAATCAAAAAATTACGATTTTGGATTTTCGAAAAATCGATATAACTCAAAAAACAAAAAATATTTTGAAATTTTTCAAAAATGTATGTTTTTGAGTGTATTTGAGCTACATTTACTGTAAATATCAAGATATTATATGAAAAAGTTGTAGCAAAATCAAAAAATTACGATTTTGGATTTTCGAAAAATCGATATAACTCAAAAAACAAAAAATATTTTGCAATTTTTCAAAAACGCATGTTTTTGGGTGTATATTTACTGTAAATATCAAGATATTATATGAAAAATTGAAAAAGTTATAGCAAAATCAAAAAATTACGAATTTGGATTTTCGAAAAATCGATATAACTCAAAAAACAAAAAATATTTTGCAATTTTTCAAAAATGTATGTTTTTGAGTGTATTTGAGCTATATTTACTGTAAATATCAAGATATTATATGAAAAATTGAAAAAGTTATAGCAAAATCAAAAAATTACGATTTTGGACGGCATTTTCGATATTGATTTAATATTGTCGTATCTTGTAAAGTTTCTTTATTGGCACAGGGTTTTATTGTTTGGTTGCTAGTGTTAATTGAACTACAAGATGGTGTTTCTGGTGAAGATAGCATCTGGGCCGTTTTAGTTTGAGCTTCCGAAATGAATTACATAATGGTGCTGGATTTCCGTTCGCCTAGCAAAACAACAGCTCCGTTGTCAGCCAATATCTTAGCAGCTGTGCTTCTGAAAAGCCTGGAATGGAGTGGTACGCCAAAGCTTGATTATGCAATTTTCCATATCTCCATTGCAAGAAAAAATTTTGAACTTCTTTTCGCAAATTCACATATTTTTTAACGAATTTTACCCAATTTTAATCCACTATCAAAAGAGATCGACTTTTGTAGGTCTCAGTAACAGTTATTTCAATTGAAATCTTTGTTTCGAGGATATTAACATGAGTTGTCTTCATTTTAAGAAGTTCATCGCTCCTAAATGTCCCGGACACTGCAATAATACGCGCCAGTTAAAACAATGAACAAAAAACATGTAAATTCTGACTTTTTTTATTAAGCTAATGACATTAATAGGCAAAAATTCTTCGGGAAAAAATCTTTAATGTTCTGCCTCGAAAAAACACTTGACCTTGCTGCAGTTTTATAAATGCCTGCAGCTTTGCGCGTTTGCAGATGTCAAGCTTTTTCTTTAGTTGTATCATTGATATTGAGTCGTTGATTTTTGTTTTGCCATTTCGCCAAAATACGATAGCAAAATTGTTTCCGATCTAAAATGTTTTACTTTATTTTCATTGAATCAGTTTTGGTATCCGTGATAAGCTTTTTCATAGCTCACTCTGCTTTTAGTTGACAATAAGCTTTCTTGGCACTAAACTAATTCAAAGGAGCTGTCAGGATGCTTTGTTGACTTTATTATTTTTTTGTTTCTAACATAACAACCGTTGATTATATTATTTATAATCTGGCAGGCATGCTACTCGTCTATCTCTCAGCCACTATTTGACAATCTTTTCAGAAGATCAAAAGATTTGGGACGCTACTCGATATCTCCTAATAACTTATACTTTTTGTAATAATGATACAGTTAAAAAAATATTTTTTACACAAACTCTTTGCAATTCATAACTGTAAAATAATCAAATAATTAAAAAGCAATTAAGAGCACAGGAAGTTATTTAACAACCCAAAAACTATGTTTATTTAAATACTTATTATACTGTATTTGAAAATCAAGAGAGAGTAAATTCCCAGAAATGTTTTGCAGTTATCAGTGTTAAAGGCAGTAAACCATAGACGTGCGTTTTCAAAATTAAATTAATATGGAAATAGAAATATTTAATTTGTTTTAGTTATTTATACCTAGATTACCAATTTTAGATAGATAAACATAATTCGTAAGTAGTAATTTAATTTGGGTAAAATGAAGAAAAAGTCAATATTATTTTAGGCATTTTGTTTTAGGCATATGTTTATTTACAAAATATGTATATAATATGTACAGATAATTACAATTATTTATAAATTAATATGAGGAGCTAAAAAAACAATTAAGTAGGTATATGAGAAAAAAAAAACCAACCGCAAGGATAAAATTTGACGAGCAACATGCAAAAAATACGACAATATTAAATCTTAAAAAATAAAATTAAAGTACATAAATTAATAATTTTAAAGTTATGGTTCCTCGCACTCTGTGTCAGAAGATTCACCATCTGATTCTAGAGAAATTACAATGGGCTCTATAGTAATATCAATTATGTTATCTAGCTCCCACATTTTTTTTTCTATTTCTGTAACGTGTCTAATACATTTTTGCCAATTTTCACTTGTTACTTCAGATATTGCCTTATTGAAGAGGTTTTTAACATCTGATAATTTAAAAGTAGTGTTATTTCTGGCAACATAACCTTTAACTTGAGCCCATATTAATTCTATCGGATTCAGCTCACAATGGTAGGGTGGTAAACGAAGGATTTCAATTTCTCGTTTTTCTCCTCAATATTATATTTTTTATAATTTTGCTTATGTTTTTTAGCAATAGTTAACAATTCTGCCCTCAGCATTGTATTGTCAAAGGCTAAATTTTAGAAGATAACCATTTTGCAATTTCACCCTTTTTCCATTTAGTGGTTGGTAAAGGTTCAAGTAATCTGGAGTGGTAACTTGCATTGTCCATTACAATAACCGATCCTTTTGGTATGAATTGAATCATCTGTTCAAAATATTTTTCTCAAACACGTCTCCATTCATTTCTTCGTGATAATCAACGGGTTTTTTTTTTATTCAAATAAGAGTAAACCATTCTCAAAAAAACCGTTTGTACTGCCTATATGACAAATAATTAATCTTTTACCTTTTCCTATAGGTTCCTTAAAACCAGTAGTATATCCTTCTAGAAAAGCTTGATGGGATGATTTTATATTTTTGTCTTTCCAAACTCTTCCTACACAATGTCCTTCATTAACCCATGTTTCATCTAAATAATAAATGTTTTTATTTTGAGCTTTAACTTGTTGTATTCTTCTGAGGTACTGTCTTCTCCAACATACAATTTCTTCAGAATCAATTAGCATTGAGTGTCTGCCCATTTTTTCAAATTTAAAGTTTAACTCATGTAACACTTTCCATAGTTTATCCCGGCTTATTGTGGGTAAATCAACATCATTCGTAATGGCTTGCAAAACTTTATCTAAAGTTGGTATTTGCTTGTTTATAAAAAATGAGTGAACAAGCTTACGAATAGCATTTTTAAAAAACTCGTCCACGTTGACTTTTAATAGTTTTGGTCTACCTGGTTTCGGCTTTGGTGAGGTTACTCCACCTGATTTTTCCTCCTTTAGAACTCTATATATTGTAGATTTTCCATATCCCATTGCCTTAGATGTTGTTTCAACTACACTGTCAATAGTGTTTGAGGGATTTTGATGTTTAAAATAGTGGTACACATTCACTACAGCACTCTTTTCATTGAGCGATAAATGGTCTAGTTTTAATTTTTTCACTGGCGTATACTCACAAACTGCTTCCATTTTTAGTCACTACTATTTGTCACGTTTATCGAAAATCAAATAACTGCATTTCTAGAAACTATTTAAGTCAAAATATCTGTCATTAGAAGCTGTTGCCATTCGGAGGTCGTTAAATAACAATTATCCCTTTCTATTCTGGTTACGCCTATGACGCACGTTAATTCTCTTAGGCCTACTGTAGTAACAATGAAAGATCATAAAATAATGTGATAGTCCAAGAAATTTAATAAATTTTGTATTGAAATTAACAAAAACAATTTAGAATGCATTACAAATATTGAAGTTTTACCGCACGTACTGTACTATAGTTTTGCATACCGAATTACTTTTTATTCTGGGAATTTACTCTCTTTTGATTTTCAAATACAGTATAGCTCTAGAAATAAATACGTTTTTGTAACAATAACTTGTAGTTTTTAACAAGGACATCAATGCTTAGTATTTAACGTTAAGTGTATGCATACGATATTGAAGGATTTTGTAGTATTTGCTAACTGTATATATTTTTCATTATTATCATAATTATTAAATAGTTGGCAATTACTTCTAAATGCACATTCTTTTTAATTAAAAAATACGGTATGCACATTATGGAATATTTAAGAAAATATTTTTTTTTTGAAAATACATATTCCACATAAGTCGAAAATATGATTTACAAGTTACGGCATTTTGGAAAAATAAGTATTAAACATATTTTTAGAAAATGAGAAGAAATTATCTAAAGTTTGCTTAATTTTTTTTAATTAAATTTGATATTAGCCCAGAAGAATATTGACCAAAAGCTCGCACAAAATGTGACATCGATGAAACTTGGCACTTAAGTACTTGAAATGGTGTAGAAAACGATAAAAAAATCTTTGCTGCTCTAAAGTGTATGCTAACTTCACAATTTCGAAAATAAAATCGAAAATTTGATTTTTCCATTATATCTCGAAAAAAAAAATTCGAAAAACTAATAGCACATGAAAGAGCGGAAAATAAGACTAAAAAATAATATTATAAGTTATTTTAACAAAGAATTTGTATTACTATAAAAAATTATTAAAAATAAGAAAGCAAATATTCAGGCGAGGCGTTCGGAAAAACTCAAATATCTTTGCCTAAAATGTACACAAAGAAAAATAAAAGAAAACACTTTAAAGCGGAGACTCTAATCTTTCTCAGGAAGCCATTAGTTTTTTTTTGTTTTCCCATAGAAAATTTGACCGGAAGTTATAATTTCTAACCGCGTGGGTCGAACGTTTCATGCAGGAATGATGGGGGGATCTGATTTCCTGAATTTCTTGATTTCATCATTCTGTTTTCGAGCCGTTTTTTTCGCCAGATCTACTCGATTAAAGAGAGACGCTATGGATAAATAAACCGATGTTTTTTAGGTCCTCTAAAAATTTCCAATAGGCGAAAACTCAAATCCTGAATTGGAAAATTTAGATTCTAATTGTTCACCTCCGTATCCGGACCTGGAGGAGACAGTACTTTATTTACGACATCACTTTTAATAATTGACAAATCCATTGAATTTAAAACAAATGATAAAATAATTTAATTTGTCGAGTAGGTAAGTAAAATTCACGTGTAGGAAAAATAAAACTTTTTCATTATAACGAGAAAAACAATGATCTAATATCGTACATTTTCTCATAATTAATTTACTAAAAGTCTCATAAAGATCGAAAATACTTATTATATATGATATATTACAGTAATTATACAGTATGTTCAAGATTACACGATTTATTTCTAGCAAATGACTAGTGGAGTTTTACTAAAAAATTGAAAACACAATTTTACACATAATACAAGCATTAATCTATAGTATACTGTAGCTAACTATTTAAGGCAGGACCGTGCGCAAGGGGGGAGGTGGGGTTGGAACCCCCCTCAAGGAAAATGTCTGTATCTTTACTTGAAATATTAGAAAAATCTTTTCTTTACGATGGAAAACTAGAGTACCCTCGATTTTTTTAAATGAAACCCCCCTTACCCCACCCTCGAGGAAATCCTGCGCACAGGCCTGATTTAAGATGGCCACCATTTTGATATATGCAAATTTATTGCGTTTGATTCTGATCTTCTTCAAGTAATGCCTCTAACTCATTGTCCTGTAATTTTTTCGACATTTTGATAAATTGCAGAGTTTAACTGTGCATGTATTTTAATACCATCCTGTATAGTTATCATTAAAAGTGAGACCACAATTTCGTCGTAATTACGTACGGTAAAATCCAATATTTTTTTTAATAATTACAATTTATTAACCATTGTTTCGAATAATAAGTAATTATATTACCAGAAACATTAAAATTATTATTGAACTAATTATAAAACATTTAATGTAAATTATTTCACATGAGACAATACTTAAATTATCTATAAAACATTGATTGTCACATGATGACAAATGATGAAGTCGAAAGACAGAAACCGGTCTTAGGATGTCGAATCTAATAAATTAAAATTCCTTACTGGTTTACTCACTTTGTATTAATCTCTGAAAGGGATAAAAAAGAAGAGAGTGACATCTTGACTAGATTCAGTCAAAATTTAATGTCAATACTCTCTTCTTACCATAGATGGTAGCACATCTAAAAATGTTATCTTATAGCGGATGTAGCTATTGACTTGTACGAGTTTGGAATTTTATTTATTGGATTCGAAAAGCCTAACTGATGAAGTCGAAAGACAGAAACCGGTCTTAGGATGTCGAATCTAATAAATTAAAATTCCTTACTGGTTTACTAAGAAATAGGTGGTTTAGCGTTTCGTAATTTCTTTATAGTCCAGTTGTTAGAGCCATTTCTCATAAAATGTGAAATCGCTGAAACTAGGCTTTTATAGAGCAGCAAAGATTTTTTTTCGTTTTCTATACCCTTTAAGAGGATTCACAGCAAAGTTCAAAAAGAGACAGACAAACCCTTATTGGTTACGATACAGAAGGTTCACATCGTGAAATCCTATGTAAAATGACCTGCCGGATTTGAATTTTTTGTTCGCCCTTTGATCCGAAATTGCGAAATGTGTCAAAATATGACATTTTTGAAAAAATAATACCTATAATAAATAAACTTTCTCAAAAATAAATAACCATCTTCAAATTTCAGAATAAAATTTCTCCCTCATATCCTTTTCTTCAACACTCTGTCAAAATTATTTGATTTGTCTAAAAAGGGTGGCCCTGCGGTCCATTTTAACTGCACCCTTTGCAGAACGATTGTGTTTCCCTTAACAATGCCTCTTCAATGTAGTATCTTTCTATCTCTGTGTCCTTCTTATTCCTTCGCATTCGCATAGGATAAGGATGGATGTCTTCTTCTGCCAGTCCTATGTTTTTCATGTATCTGTTGAGTTTACAGTGTCCTTTAAGCATGCATACCATACCTTATGTCCTGGGTCAATAGGTCTCCAGTGATTGTATAATTACGATTCATGATAGTTATCCATGAAAAAGTCTGAAGTTTATATTTTGTATATCTTTTATTAGGAATCATGATAAGATGCCTGAAATTGTACGGAGCAATATCTAAAACACCAAATAGGTAATATTTTTTGCAAACTAGTGCATAACTTTGTTAATTGATGTCCGATCGTTATGAATTTTGGATATGATATTTTTCAATACTTTTCTGACCTAATTTCATAACAATAAAAAATATAGGACGTCACATAAAAGCTATATAATTTTTTCTCTCGCTAGAATACACAAAATATTGTCAATGTGCAGCCTAAATTGGTGAGTTGAGAAAACTTTTTTATCTTTGGAGATAGATAACAAGTATAACCAAGAAAAATGTTGCCAATAGATCAAGGAAACTTTTTTTTATACGATGTTTGGGCTGTATAACCGAAGAAAATTGAATCGGCGCATCTCATCTCTTGGAATTGCCGCTGTTACTGTTAGTCAAATGGAAGCTCTATTTGAAAAGATTGCAAATTAATTATATTTTACCTTATTAACAATGAACAATACCTACACTTCCAAAAAAAAATAACGTCTTATACAGTATTTTTTCTCGACAAATTTAATTTAAAATGTTACATTCATTTATTTATACAATTTATGTGAGATTGTGCTGAAAGTCTTCTATAGGAATTTTTACCAAAGTAAGCATTTATTGTTGGGGTTCATTTTGCTTCCAATGGGACAGCTGAATGCTTCAGAAAACTCTTCCATATTAGAAACAACTCCGTTGACTCTGAATTTTGATCTAGCGTGTGCGTTTGTTTTCATTTGATTAAGGTAAGATACTGAAGGATTGTTGCACCATAACTACAAAAGAAATGAATGTAAAATCCAAATAGTAAATTATAAATAGATGTTGTAAACTCACTGTGCCATATCCAATAAAGAACAATTGATCCGGCGTGAATTCCGAAGTCCCTTTGACGATTTTCTTTTTTTTTATCATTCTTTTCATGGCTCGGTATGATTCTCTCGCCCCGCCATTGTCAGCTATATTTTCATTTAGCGTCAAAGTACCATTAACCTAAAATATGAAAGAAAAGTAATGTAAACACTTTTGGCAACTTTTGCAGATTTGAATCCACAAAGTTTTTGATTAATGTGTTAGAAAGAGACGCGTTAGAGAGGGGGGGGGGGGGGCGTCATCAAAAACTTTCATTTTCTGTCTCATTTCTTATAGTCCAGGAAAGTTAGACGAAAATAGGGCCGAACTGCGGAATTGGACAAAGAAGGCTCGATTTTGATGGGACAAAGTGCGTTCTCTTCGTAATTGAATGTACATCAAAGTCTATAACGACTTATGCTCCGCTAATTTGTTTATTTATCGAGAATCGATTATTATTAACAAAATATCGTTTTAGGTTAGGGGGGGCCGATTTTGACGCGGTAAAGCTCATTTTCCTGGTTATTTTTTGTACTTTAACTGTAAGAGACCTCTCCCAGCCCCCCCCCCCCTCCCCCCCACTCCCTCGAACCCCGCTGATCTTCATTGGTTTTTGTTCCGCCTGTTATAAACGACAAATCGTGATATCTGCTGTCTAGAGTAGATCTAGCAATTGTACTGGCCACCTGTGGCCGGAACTAGGAACTTTTGTTTTTTCACTTTGTAAACAGTAAACACGGCGAACGTAGTATAGAGATCATTGAAGTTTATTTAGAAATTTTGTGGTCAATTTTTAGTTAGTGGTCAATTTTCAAGATGAATTGTGTTGATTCTGGTCAACATTGTGTTATTTGTGGCAAGGACGTGCCTGTTCTCAGTGTAGTGCGCGAAAAAGGGAAGCAAAAATTAAGACTAACCTCAATCGAGCGAAACGACGGAAAAATTACGGTTATGAATAAATGTGCTCAAATATATGTTCACGCTGATTGCCGTCGAAATTACACGCATCCACTCAATATCAAATCCCGACCGAAAATGCAGCGCAACAACATATTAAACGTGTCTATTTCCAAGTGCAGTCATGGTTAGGCAATAACTTGCAACCTGAAGAGTGGGGTTGGATATCTAAGAAAAATATCCTGATCCCAGTGCCAATGACTCAAGATCCAGCCCCCCAGGATATTCTTAGGACTTTATTTTGCAATTGCCAGAAAGGTTGTGCCCCATCATCAGCATGTAGTTGTCGGAAGAGCGGGTTGTCCTGTACAGAAGTATGTACTGGATGTCATGGAGCAAGTTGTCTCAATGTCACGTCCAGGATTCACGATGATAAAACTCCAGCACAGGATTTTAATTCTCAAGAATCAGCTGAAGATTATACAGAACATGAATCATTATGAATAAATGTTACCAACTTTTCTTTGATTAAAAATTTAATTCAAAAATTCTAAGTCCCAGTTACAGATTGCACGTATATTTATGCCACAATGAATAATTAGGATAAATGAACGGATGGAGATCATTCGGGCCTTAACGGTTTTGAAATACCCCAAATGCCGATCAAAGTGACTCTTATTCCATTAAAATCAGACCTTTGTAGTACAGGTCACAGCCGCCAGCCTTTATTTGTATGTACTAGTTGATTAGGATGTACTAATTGATGACTGGACTAAGTGGTTTTAGATGACCTTGATATTCAAGCACCAGAAGAGCGGCAATTACCAAATCCCACCTTTCAGTGTGAATGCCCAATTTAGCCATATCGATCGAATAAAAGTCAACAAACAAGTGAAGATCGGGGGTAGTGTTCTAAAGGTAAAGTACAACTAATGGGAAGAAAAATGAGCCTTACCGCATCAAAATTGGCCTTTCCTACTCCTTGCAATAGCCGAAATACGCTAATTTGTTCATAACAATTGATTATCAATGAATAAACAAATTAGCGGTGCATGAGACGAGGGGCAGGGGGAGGGGGTCCCTTACAGTTAAAGTACAAAAAATAACAACGAAAATGAGCTTTACCGCATCAAAATCGGACCCTCCTAACCTAAAACGCTAATTTGTTAATAATAATCGATTATCAATAAATAAACAAATTAGCGGAGCATAAGTCGTTATAGACTTTGATGTACATTCAATTACGAAGAGAACGCACTTTGTCCCATCAAAATCGAGCCTTCTTTGTCCAATTCCGCAGTGAAATGCTAACTTTCCTGGACTATTATTATTTAATTTGACGTCTATAGAATATTAGTTTTGATATTATGGTTATTAATTACATTTGAGTTTATTTCCGGTTCATAAAAATCATTATATTCATCCACAAAACAAGCTGTTCTCTGGTTAAAGGCCGCCATGGTTGCGTTTGTCCACAATACTTCCAACGTTCCATCTGCGCCATATTTCATGCCTTCGCTATCAAATCCATGGGTCATTTCGTGTCCTATGATACTACCAATTCGTCCATAGTCTAAAATGCTATAACAAAAAAAGACATCAACGAATATTCTAGTTCAGCAAAAGGTAAACCATAAATTCTAATGCCCCAACATAAAAATTTCGGAGTGAACGGTTTGGAATGCGGTTTTTTGCATTGTCTTCCAAAATTCCATGACAAATCGGAAATTGCATTACTGCAGCCAAAAATGCATCCAAAAAATGCATTATTTGAGAAGCCTTTTGGCAAATTTAATAACTTTGTAAATAAGAGTCAGAATTGGCCCAAGTCGGGTACCCAGAGGTTTTTGAGGTCGCTGATCACGATTATGATGTTCAAATTGGAGATCAGGAACCACGATAAACCTCATCTTCGGGAGACTATCTCAAAATTCAAGCAGGGATCTCTATGGGGCGTTTTTTGGGGTGCTAGATCCAAATGTCACGTCGAAAACTACCCCCGAATACCTGGTGCACCAGAACCTGGCCCTAAACGTCGTCTCCGATGTTTTTCCAGACATAATCAAAAAAGATGAATCGAACATCGTGAGCACCTGGTGCACCTGAACCTGGCCCTGAACGTCATCTTCGCGGCTTTTCCTGAAAATATCGACAAAAACGAACTGAAAATCGTTGAGGGGGGTTTTTTGAGGCCCTGGATCCGAATTTTGTGTCGAAAACGACCCCCGAGCACCTGGTGCACCTGAAGCAGGCCTTGAAGGTCATCCGCCTATTTTTGGTGAGTTCTTTGCTGCCTTGTCTGTAAAGGCCATGGAGATGAGATTCAGGGTCAGGTTCCGGTGCACCAGGTAGTCGGGGGGTCGTTTTCGACACGAAATTCGGATTCAGCGCCTCAAAAAACCCCCCTTCACGATGTTCGATTCATCTTTTTCGATTATGTCTGGAAAAACCTCGAAGACGACGTTTAGGACCAGGTTCTTATGCACCAGGTGCTCGGGGGGTCGTTTTCTACACGAAATTCGGATTCAGCGCCTCAAAAAACCCCCCTTCACGATGTTCGATTCATCTTTTTCGATTATGTCTGGAAAAACCTCGAAGACGACTTTTAGGGCCAGGTTCTTATGCACCAGGTGCTCGGGAGGTCGTTTTCGACACGAAATTCGGATTCAGCGCCTCAAAAAACCCCCCTTCACGATGTTCGATTCATCTTTTTCGATTATGTCTGGAAAAACCTCGGAGACGACGTTTAGGACCAGGTTCTTATGCACCAGGTGCTCGGGGGGTCGTTTTCTACACGAAATTCGGATTCAGCGCCTCAAAAAACCCCTCTTCACGATGTTCGATTCATCTTTTTCGATTATGTCTGGAAAAACCTCGAAGACGACGTTTAGGGCCAGGTTCTTATGCACCAGGTGCTCGGGGGGTCGTTTTCGACACGAAATTCGGATTCAGCGCCTCAAAAAACCCCTCTTCACGATGTTCGATTCATCTTTTTCGATTATGTCTGGAAAAACCTCGAAGACGACGTTTAGGGCCAGGTTCTTATGCACCAGGTGCTCGGGGGGACGTTTTCGACACGAAATTCGGATTCAGCGCCTCAAAAAACCCCCTTCACGATGTTCGATTCATCTTTTTCGATTACATCTGGAAAAACCTCGGAGACGACGTTTAGGGCCAGGTTCTGGTGCACCAGGTGTTCGGGAGTCGTTTTTGACGTGACATTTGGATCTAGCACCCCAAAAAGCACCCCATAGAGATATTCGGTTTGCTTTTGTCAATATTTTCTGGAAAATTCTCGAGGATGACGTTCACGTCCAGGTTCAGGTGCACCAGGTGTTCGGGGGTGCGACCCAAAAAACCCCCGGACACCGAGTTTCTCTACTTCCCCGCTTGAATTTTGAGATAGTCCCCCGAATATGACGTTTATCGGGGTTCCTGAGCTCCAGGTGTTCGTGGGACCAATTTGAACATCATAATCGTGATCAGCGACCTCAAAAACCCCTGGGTACCCGACTTGGGCCAATTCTGACTATTATTTACAAAGTTATTAAATTTGCCAAAAGGCCTCTCAAATAATGCATTTTTTGGATGCATTTTTGGCTGCAGTAATGCAATTTCCGATTTATCATGGAATTTTGGAAGACAATGCAAAAAACCGCATTCCAAACCGTTCACTCCGAAATTTTTCCCCGGTTCGGACATTTTTAGTGCTTCATTGCCTCGACTACTATAAAATCATACCCTTCTCAAACAAAGCAGCAGATTGAGTTGGCCAAACAAGGCCAACTTAAACTTGAACGTTGCTTACCTGTTTTTGTTACCAAAGAAAACTGGATTCAACATTGATATTGGGAAAACTGTAAGAAGATGATACTGTTGTCAATAATTGATTAATTTATTAAACATTATATAACTACTCACTCATTTTATTATTGGGTCTGTTGTAGTATGCATTCACCTCAAAAGGAGACTTATCCCAGCTGAAAAAAATATTATTACAATACATAAATAAAATGATAAATGAAAAAAATATAACTCAAAAATAACACCTACAACTATTTGTATAAAATAGATTATTATGGCTAGAAAGTATTAAAGTGTGTTAAAAATAAAAAATTAAACATTTTTCAATTTTTTAAAACTAGAAAAACACTTTTTCCTTGTTCTGTATTGTCAATGAACTTACAAGGCTCTATCTCTTTTGGTAATCTGCGAAAGTTGATAAGCATTTTTAAATGCCTTAATTCTTATAGAGTTTCCATAATTATCCCATTTACAAATTCGTAAATTTTCGTAAAATGTATCCAAATCTGTTTTGTTGCAAGAGACGTCTGGATGACCTAATATCGTAATCATATTGGCGAATTTTTGTAATGCCATTGTTTTAGAATCAGCGTCCATCCAACTGGAATTTTGAATGATTTCTTTAAAAACGGATTGGAGATCTTCTATCATTTCTACAGCCTAGAAATGTAAAGATACAATTAACAAGTACAATTTCAGTAAAATTGACTAAACCTAATAAAGATTTAAGTAATTCAACCACGTACCTGATTGAAGTAATTGACATTAAAATGGCGCAACTGATATTCATATGTAGGGGCAAAACTTAGACCTGCTGTACCAACAGAATCGATTATTTTTCTTGTACAATATTTCCATCTAAAAGAATAAACATATTCGATATTCAATAACCCTACTTCTAGAAAAAAGGGTATTGAAAAATACAAATAATAATTTAATAAAATTAAACCCGTAAACCGCCGGCACTGCACCAATTTAAAGGTTTTTTGTGTGGGTGATATACCTAAATTTAATATTTAATAATATTCCCTATTCAAGATGATTCTGAAAATCCTCTGATTAAACGTTCATTAATAACAGATATACAGAGTGTTTTATCGTCTTTGTTGATTTCTTTCTAACAAACCACACAGTATATTTTTCAACATTTCAACACGTTATCTGCCACAGTTAATTATTAAAGTTGATAGTTGGCTTTAGATACACTTTAAAAGATGTATTAATCTTTAAATAAATAAATAAATAAATAAAAACGTTTATTAACCTGTTGATATGTACATTACATATATAGGAATCGTCGAGTTTACAAAGAAATCTAAGTAACAAAAAAAAATAGATGAAGATACAAATAAATAAAATATTTATCTAAAAGAACAAAGTTAGGTACTTGAATTAAAAAGAGATAATGAGAAACAAAGGGTATTACACTACATACAATTATAATATATAAATAAGACGTCTCTTTAGTTACCAAAAAATCCATCTAAACTCTATATAGATTGTCTCAGCAGAAAACGTTTTAATTTAGATTTGAAATTTACTAAATTTGGACAATGAATCACATCTTGAGGTAAGTGATTATAAATTTTAAGTGCTAAACAATTTGGTGCTTTTAGCGAGTTATTATATTTATAAAAAGGTACGTGGTATTTGTTATATTGATGTAGTTCTGAATTTAGGTGAAATTTATTTTTATTTAAATACATATAAACACCCAGTTCAAATATATATAATGCAGTTAAGGTTAGAATGTTAGTTTTTATAAAAACATTTCTGCACGAATTTATTTTGGAAATATTTTCTATTATTCTTAATATTCTTTTTTGTACGATAAAAACATCAGGTGATAGAGTAGACAAACCCCAGAACGCAATGCCATACCTAAGCCTCGACTCAACCTGAGCATAATATAAGCTAACTAACTGACTCTTTGTTAATATTTGGCTTAGATTTCTAAATAAATAACAGAGAGAATTTAATTTTGAAATTAATGAGTAGCAGTGCTCTTTCCAGTTTAAATTTCTATCAATAGTTATGCCTAAGAATTTAACACTATCTTCATCAGTAATGACATTAATGACTCTTTTACAGTTATGTCAATATTGTTGCACTTATTTTGCCAGTTATGGAATCTAATCATTTTTGTTTTGTCATTTGGGGATGAAAACAATACAGTAGAATCATCAGCGAAACGAACTTTTAATACTTTAGGTATTACTTCATCTAGATCATTTGTATATAGTATAAATAGAACTGGTCCCAGGACTGAGCCTTGAGGGACGCCCATGTTACATATTCTTGTATCTGAGGTTACTGAAGTTAAATTGTCTTTGTTATTATGGTTTATGTTAACATACTGGGACCTATCTTTTAGAAAGGATTCCACCCAATCCAAGGCAACTCCGCGAATGCCGTACGATAATAATTTCTGTAATAAGATGTCGTGCTGAACGCAGTCGAAAGCCCTGCTGAGATCACAGAATATCCCAACAGGGCACTCACCTGCTTCCATAAAGTTTACAATATTTTCATAGAAAGATGTAATAGCAGAATTGATGGATTTGCCAGCAACAAAGCCGTGTTGGTTTCTTGAAAAGATATTATGTTTCTTCACAAATGCTAGAAGTCTAGCTAAAAACGCATATTCGAATGGTTTAGAGAAGCAAGATGTAATAGTTATGGGTCTATAATTTTGAATCAATTCAGGATTTTGTTTTTTAAAAATGGGTATTACTTTGCCCTTTTTTAGAAGTGTAGGAAAATTCCCTGTCACCAATGAAAGATTTATTAAATATGTTAAGGGCTTAATTAATGTACGTAACGCTTTTTTTAATATAAAGAGTGGAACTTCATCTGCCCCCGCAGCAGGTTTATTTTTTATTTTTTCTACTAAGAGCGTCAATAATTCATTCTCACTAAAAGGATCTAAAAATATAGAAAACCTACTTTTTTATGTTACTAAAATGCTTATGTTTAGTTTGCAGTGTAATATTTTTTATTATATTCTCTGGTTCCTCAATGAAAAAATCATTAAATAATTTTGCAATATCATTAGGGTTTTCAATTAACTTATCATTTTGTAATAAGTTTAAATTTCCAGTTTTACCCTTGGCTTGAGACAGTTCAGAAACTACTTTCCAAGATTCTTTTGAAACGTTGTTTGAGTTAAATATGCGATTTTGATAATAAACTTTTTTTGAATTTTGAACTAATTTTGAATGTTGTTTTTTAGTCCACATATAATAATTATGTAGCTCTGGAAAACTTTTTTGTAAAATATATAAATCTTTTAAATTAGTACTAGACATTATAACTTCATTGGTTACCCATTTACCTAGGATGGATGGTGTAATTCAGGCTGACGAAGTAATCGTGAAGGTATTCTCTAGATTCCGCATCGCTCTCTGGTGCCAAATAAGTAAAGATTCTCATCATGACGTAACTTTTGACCACATGCTCGTCCGTTACTCTCACCAAATTTATGATTCTATATAAAAATTGTGAGAAACCTTGATAATTCATAACTTCTGTATCTTTAGTTATCTCAACGCCACTGTTTGCGAATAAATGCTGCATGAATTGTACCCAATCTAGCTAAAAGAATAATATCGTAAATCAGAATATTTACAAGAATTTTGAGGCTATAATTTAATTTTATAGGTATATAAGTTGCTCGTTCCATTGTATGTAGACTTCAGTTTTTCATGCGCATAGGACCAATAATAGCTGAGATATTGGCTAAGGCCCTTCTGGCAACGTTTTGTTCCTGGTGATAATTACAGATTCCTAAGTATATTACAGATTCCGACACCCATTAACAGGTGGCGCTGCAATATGGATAAAAAATGGCGGCCAGTGTGACGCGGGCGGCCATCTTGAAAGGGGCGTGGCCTATAATGCTATTGAGATAGGAAATTTTCCCACGCGCAAGGATCCCATACTCTACTGTGGCCGGGTCAGCTGAAACGCCGCGTGAAAAACTCTAGTGTGTCCGTAGCCTTAGTTTTACAACCTGTCCTAACAAAACGGAACAGTTTTTTTAAATGTAAACGTACCTCGACTGTGTCATTGAATTGTTCTTTGGTCCAGACGTTTAATTCTTCTAATGTAACGGAGCTGTTTTTAAAATCTTCTACGTTGTCTTGCTGTACCTAAAAACTTGCATACTTTTACTGTCTATTTGTAAGATACTGAAGTAGGGTAGCGTCAAATTATATTTTTTTGTTATAGTTTTTAACCAAATCGTTTGCTAATGATGAGAAGTTATAAACAAATTCACTATTAGAACAATTCCAGTGTTTTTGTAATTTATTTTTGAAACATTGGTACAGAAAGTTTTAAATTTATGAGTTACATATTATATTATTTTTGCGTTCGTATACTTACATCTTTGAAAACTCCTCTTGTGAATGCGACCATAGCATCAATATTGTCAAATACTTGTTCATCGCTAAGACTACTTTGTGTAGCATTGCGAAGTTTGAGAGCCATTTTTCTCAAAAAAATATCAAAAGGCATTAGGGTGCGTAAATTACGCTTAGATTTTGTGTAACTTTTTTCACCCAGTTCTAAAAATCCTTTATCTATAATTTCTTCGTAAGATTCCCCAAGATTTGGTCGTATGTTACTGGTCTCAGATGGCGTCAAATCAGCTAGTTTATATATCTGAAACCATAGTACAATTGTAGCAAATAAAATAGCATTGTTCGATTACAGTTAAATTCGTTTAATTGCTCACAACTTCAATAAGCATCAAAAAGTAAGCTCAGTACCTCTTCGGGAACACCTTCAAAATGGAGTCCAAAATATTAAAATCTGGATGCCATACTTGTAGAAAAAGGGTTTGCCTTCTGTAAATCTAGAAGGGTGGGTCACCCCACAGCACGTAGGCCACATTTGGCCCATTGTGCGTCCTTCTGAGGTTGAGCCTTCCTTCTAGCTCGTCAGCCAGCCTACTTGTTTAAAGTAGCCGATGACGTCGCCTGAAGGTAGCTCCCTCATGTTGGCATGTGTTAGCCACCGCTCGCCGAAAAGAAAATGTCTCATTTGTGAGAGTGTCGGGCATTCGCAAAGAATGTGTTCGACAGTCTCGTCTTCCTGTTCACATCCTCTACACAGTGGAGTGTCAGATAACCCCATCCTGTAGAGGTGTCAGGATACCTGTGGCTGTGCGCAGGTTCTGTCTGTTCATAGTCATGTATTTTTTGGCTGTTTCGCTGTTCGGATACTGTAATAGTTCCTTGGCTAGCTTGCAACCTGTTTCGTCGTCCCATCTACCCTTAAACTTGTCAAGGGAGTGTTTCTTCAGTAGGTCAGCCACAGCTGATGCCGATAAGCTTATGAAAGTGCCAGGTCCCAAAAGTTTTTGGGAGGCTGCTTTCTTAGCTAGAGAGTCAGCTGCACGGTTGCCTTTTGAGTTTCCATGACCTTTGATCCAAGCTAACGTGACCACGTTGTTGTTGCAAGCTTCGATCAGGGCCTGGTGACATTCTAGTACTAGACCTGATGTAATCCGTGGTCTATCCAGAGCTAGTAGTGCCTGTCTGCTGTCTGTGAGAATGTAAATATTATTACCAGTAATGTTTCTACTGGTAGTCTCTTTTGCGGCGATTGAGATAACAGTGAGCTCTGTTTGAGCTACACTGGCATTAGAACCCATTGCCCATTTTATATTGAGATTCAGGGATTTGGAATAAATTCCACAGCCTGACCCCTCATTTGTTTTAGACCCATCGGTGTAGATGCACAAGGCACCTGCTGCCAATGTAGCCTCTTGTACGTTTTTTGTTATTACCCTGTAGGGTTTGCCTTATGATATTATAAAAAAATGACTCCAAAAGACTTCTGCAGTTTTAAAATTTGATTTATTTGTTCCGAATTATAATTTTTTAATACTATAATTAGAAATACTCTTACATATAGCAAATTGGTCGATGAGTTTGCTAAATTTGTAAACGTTGCTATGTTGAATAGCATATGAATTCCATATTTGCTAACGGCATCTCCGATATCGTTAAAGCCGTATTTGGTATGTTCTCTATTCCACAATAATTCAACTAGAGGAAATCCATTTTCGTCATCAACTACTGTCTTTTCGGGATTTTTAACTAAGTCCAAATAATCTGTATCAACGCAAGCCTTGTATGCAGATTTTGATTTGTTTAAAGCCTGAGGATCATCGATGAAATCGGCTTCTGAGAGAATTTCTGAGAAAAAAAATAGTTAATCGGTATTAACATAAAAAACATGAACTTTTCAAAACTGTATGTGGTCCACAATATCGTATATAATTAATTTAATAATTAAAAGTACGAAATGCAATAAAATGTACCCAAAAAAAAATATAAATAAAGTTTAGGAACAATTTCTCAACCGTTTAGGTTGAGAAAAACAAAACGTTTCTATGTATTAAAATCTAAAGTGTTTTCCGGGCTTTGAAGCCGTGGTCCAATGGAATTTCTTCCTGACGTTTCGTCTACAGCTGCGGTAGACATTATCAAAGGCGATGAGGCAGTGGGCGAAGTGATCTCCCGTGCTTCCCGACGTTGACTGATTCGACAGTGGTTTTTTTTTTTTTTTTTTAGTTTATGATTTATTTTCATTTGGTATATTTACATTTTCTAGGACATTTCATTTTCCTAATTCCCTGCTATATTGGAGTTTTCCTCATTTTCAGGGTGAGTCCCTGATTACAATATTAGTAACCTAGGTAGCTAATTTTTCCTAAGGTTTCTGTGCGCGCTGGTGTGTTATGTTTTTTTTATCTAAGAATCGCTAATTTTGCTATTTCCACCCTTATGTTTGGGGAAAACGGTGCCCAATCTAAGGGGGGAAATATGATTTAGGAAAACCACGAAAACCTAAATCACGATTCTGTACAGGTGGTTCTTATGTTCTATATTGTTATGGTATTGTATCCTGGTGTTCGGGGGGGGAGGGAGAGGTCTTGGGCGTCAGCCAGAAGTCTGAGGTTGGGCTGTGGGAGTTTTGCTTTGGGTTTCCTGAAGAGGGGGAGACGACGAGGTCGCCAAGGGGTGAGGAGGGTGTTTTGGGCGTGGGTGTTTGAGCCATTCAGGGTGCGAGAGACGTATTTTTTCCGTAGGAGTTGGAAACGAGAGAGAATTGGGGCGCTGGAGACGTTGTTGTAGACTTCTCTAGAAGGAAACAGATAGGGGAGATATTGACATCGTCGTAGGATACGTCTCTCGAGTGAGGAAATTTTTCGGGCTAGATGGGGGGGTAGTACGCCATATGGGACTGCTCTGTATTCGGCAACGGGCCGGATGTAGGAGTTGTAGGTGTGTATGAGGGTTTTGGTGTTGCACCGTCCAAACCGGCCACACAAAGCGCCAAGGAGGCGAGCTCGTTTACGCATTCTGTTAAGCGTGTTGGCAAGGTCAGGAGACCATTTAAATGTTTGAGAGAATCGAACACCTAAATAATCTACTTCCCTTTGTTGAGCGAGCCTGACTCCCTGGAGGTTTACAATGACGTCTTGGGGGAGCTGGGTGGATCTTTTTGAATTCGGATGTTTAAAGATGATGAATTGTGTTTTTTGAGACCCTCCACCTATTGCTCCAGCTGGTGAACTGATTCAGTAGGTTTTGGGTTCTGATGCTAAGTTGGTTAGATTTTTGGGCTACCGAAATCAGAGCAGTGTCGTCGGCGTATAGAAGGCGGGTGGTTTGGGGGCGGGAGGTCGCAGGTGTAGATGAGATAGAGGAGGGGGGCCAGGACGGAGCCCTGGGGCACTCCAGCGAGGGGAGTGAAAGGTTCGGACTGGGCGTTGCCTACTTTGACTTTGATGGTACGGTCCGAGAGATAAGAGTGGATGAGTTTGGTGATGTTAAGTGGGAGACCTATGTTCATGAGCTTTTTGACTAATCCGGCATGCCAGACTTGGTCAAAGGCCTTTTGAACATCCAGAAGAACGGCTGAGGAGATTTGATTAGAGTTAACTGCCGTGACGGCAATTGTGTGGAGTGAGGAGATTGCGTCCTGAGTGGAGTGGTGGTTTCTGAATCCATGTTGGGATTGAGGGATGATGTTTCTCTCTTCACAATAGGTCCATATTCTCTCCTTGAGCAGAAGTTCAAGGAGTTTTCCAAGGACCGATATGAGAGAGATGGGACGGTAGGAGTGTACGGATTTGGGGTCTTTGCCTGGTTTTGGAATTAGGATGGTGTTGGCGGATTTCCAGGCAAGGGGAAAGTAGGATTGGGAGAGGCAGGCGTTAAGGAGAAGGGTTAAGATCGGAAACATGGATTCAGGTAGATGTTTTAGCGTTCTTCTGTTGATGGAGTCGGGCCCTGGGGCCGTATTTTTGCCTGATTGACAGGCGGCTTGGATGTCATGGGGGGTGAAGGGGGTTGTGAGGGGGTTTTCGGCATCCAAGGGGGGTGCTGGATTGGCAAGTGTCTGATGGACATAGTGAACAATTTTTGGGTATTGGATTGTTAGTGGGGGTCCCTAATCCAACTAGTGAGTGGCAGCCTCACCACCCAAGGGCTGTTAACCCCTGCAAATTAGGCTTGACACTAGAAGGATAACGTTTGTTAGTTTTTTGTTATGTTTCTTACTCTTATGGTCCTGTTTTTCTTTCTTGGCTGAAATAAAATTATTATTGTTTTGAAATTCTTTCAAATTCTTCCAATGGATACCTGAAAGAGAAGGTTAGAAATTCTTTTTCAAATTCTTCCACTGGAATACCTAAAAGAGAGAGTTTAGAAATTCTTCCACTAGTATCCCAAAAGAGAAATTGTTTTGTGGCTTGGGTTGGTCGCTCCGGCTCAGCGGCTTGTATGTATTAGTGTGCCGGGGCAGTGACTAATACTAAGCTACTGTTTAGCTCTTCCTGCGCGCGCACGCTGCTCCGACTACTAGCGTCTTACAGTCCGTCTGCTCGCTTGTTCGACACGTCCTTCCAACTACGCTGCTCGAACTGGAATGTTCGACAGTGGTTTTTTTTTTTTTTTAGACAGTGGTTCGCTCGGTCGTATTTATACCCCCGCCGTTGCGCTGCAGTAGGGGGGCTGGGGTGGGGATGGTGGTGGTGGTGGCGCGAGGTTTCGGCGTACTTGATGTATGTCGAAGAACTCGCTTCCAGTCTGGGTTTAGGAACGTAATTTCTTCCTTTCGGTTAAAATTGTTGTCGTGCTTAAATATCTCAATGGCTTCCCTGGTTAGACTCGGATAGTAAGTCGCCCCAGAGCGCCACGGCAAATAATAATAATAGCCGTCCCTCCCCCGCACAAGCTGCAGAGCTTCTGGGGTTCACTCGTAAGGGAGTGAATTGCAGGGCGTATTATTATTATTATTATTATTATTAGTAATGCTGCGTTTGATGTAAAATCTCTATGTATGTTCCTAAGCTTTCAAATTTGAACTCCAAATGTGTTTTTGAAATTTTCTTTTGTGTAAATTTCAAAAATAAAAAAATAGAGGGTAGATTTTTACCGCTCCTCAATCTTTCTGGTTAGTTTTATTAATCATTTTATTTATATATAGAAATAATTAATTTTTTCGTAAATAAATCTAGTAACTAAAGAAGAAAACTTTCTACAACTGTTCATATTTTCTACAATAGTAATTATTACTTACCGTTAACAATTTTAAGAAGCTTGTCTTCAAGCAAAGAAAAATGATCTATGGTTAAAGTAACATTGTCCAACGGATATACATTTTTAAAGTTTCCACAGGTATATTCATAAAAATCATCACAAGGATCAGCGCTGGTATTCATATACACTCTTTCGGGAAAGTCTGTGAAAAAATGTAACTTTATTCATTAGTTATTTATATTTTCGTCCTTGTGTATGTAAAGTTTAGTTATTCCCTAAAATACATCTTTACAATAATTGGCATATACAATTTACACATATACTGTTATTGCCAACATATTTTTCGTGACATTTCTGATGTCGATTCATAAAAGGACAGCGTATTTGCAGATTTTGGGAAATGAGTACTTCCTAATGACATTTACATAAAAATTGACCTCAATATCAAGAGTTTTTCTCTTGTTTCCTTCTGATAATATGATAATTCCAGCTATGAAAAAGTGTAAATTTCTCGTAATATGCAAATTATTGTTATTTTTGGATGTTAAAACCACTTTTTTCGATTAAAAAACATTTTTAATAGTAGATATATTGTATGCCGCGGGACTAAAGTAGTACTTTTGAGATAATGCCCGTCAAAACTGATTAATCCAAAGGTAGCAAGGGTCTGTTAAGCTCATGGCCCGATTGGCCACCAGCGAACCTGTTGGATGATAATAACAATTATATCGTTTAGAAGGTTTAAAAATCTGGCTATCGGTAATTAATGGAAAGGTAAGGTTCTAGTTAAAAAAATTTTTCGGACAAATCATACGCAGCTTTCGATGTAGAATTCGAATCTGCGATAAAGAATAGGCGTTCCTATTTAAAATTTCAAATTGGGAGTAAATTAGTACTAATGAATGCCCCCCCTAGGAGATGTTAAACTTTCGATTCAGAAATTTTTTCTATAACATGCGTATTTTTCGAGATATTACAAAATTCCAGGTATCTGCCAGTTGCTTAAAGTTATTTAATCCAAATAAAATTGTGGTTAATTTTGAAAAGACCAAATTATGAATACGGTCTTTCCCACAGCAAGAATAATTGGATGTAGATTCCACTTAGGACGATCCTGATAAGAATATTTATTTGAATAATAAATATGTTTTATTTTTAAAACGTTTTTATTTACTTAACTTCATATCTAACATATTGTTATACAGGGTGCGCCAATTATTTCCACTCGATCTCTAGCACCGAAACTAAAAGAGATATCAACAAGATTTTTTGTAGGGGTAGACAGTGTCACTCGGACTACAATTTTAAAATATTTTGATGTATACAGGGTGGCTAATTTTTGTGGAATGAAAATTAATTTGGTTTTTTTAAATTGAACACCCTGTATACGATTATGTCTTCTGATTCTACTTAATATTAGATGTACGGTAGTCTTTTGTATTTCTAAATCCGACGCGGCGTTGACAAGTTATTCCTATTTTAAGCAGATTTAATGAAAAAACGGCACTTCAGAAATATTAGCACAAAAACCACAATTTTTAAAAAATTCCTCAAAAGAGCTACTAAGATGTAAATGAAACATACACCTATCACAATAATCACACAACATCTTCACCTGTTGCACAGGGTGTTTGCCGATGGCGTGCCAATAGTCTAGTTTTCAAATGGCAATAACTTAATTTTTTCAAATGGGACACCCTGTATATTTTTCTTCAGTTAGAAGCTCTCCCTAATACGCATTAAAAAATATAGGGTTTTGCACATCTAACTTTACTATTTACTTTAATAATTAAGTAGAATCAGAAGACATAATCGTATACAGGGTGTTCAATTTAAAAAAACCAAATTAATTTTCATTCCACAAAAATTAGCCACCCTGTATACATCAAAATATTTTAAAATTGTAGTCCGAGTGACACTGTCTACCCCTACAAAAAATCTTGTTGATATCTCTTTTAGTTTCGGTGCTAGAGATCGAGTGGAAATAATTGGCGCACCCTGTATATGAAATATTTGATTATAGGTAGCGAAAAATAGGTACAGTCTTTAGGATTGACAAGTGAGTTTAGAAATTAAAATTTGTCGATAGGAAAGTGGCTAGGAAAATATTGTTTTTCGCCTACCATGTCTGAAAATGAATCATATCAACCCCCTTGGGCCGCAAAAATCAAAAAGAACACGATTTTCACTATCAACTCACCTTTGACTTTGACATTTCACATACATTTTCATTAAACGTCAGTGTAGAATCAAGAGAATTAAACTTTAAAATAAAAATACGTTCTGATTCTGAATAATTGTGATTATGTCAATTAGTTATTATGTGAATTAGTGAAAATGAATAGTAATTCAGGCAGTGATGTAGAATTTACGAATACTCCACCAGACTTGCAAGAAGAAGGTAGTAATGTTTCTCTAAATTTGTTACTTAACAAGACAACGCGCAATGGTACGAAAAGTCCTATGAATTGTTTAACAACTGGAAATAATATTAATTAATTAAGTTGCTCATTAAATTCTGTCTGTATTTATAAAATTAAATATTTTTGTTATATTTTCCTACTTTTTTGTTTTTTTTTGGTAGGCGAAAAACAGTTGTGTGTCACACATGCAGAAAACGCTTTAGCAGCCCGAGACTATTAGCTGCATGAGCGAGCGAAGCGAAGCGAGGGCAGCTAATAGCCTCGGGCTGCTAAAGCTCATTTTCTGCCCTTGTGACACAATATACTATTTAGGTTGAAATATTTATGGGAGATAATGAGTACTCAATTTTTTTTCGTATTTTGCATAAAAAACAATAAATTTTGAAAATAAACATTCGAGACCAATAGCATATTGCAGAAAATATAATTCTAAACAAATTTATTCCTATACATTTTCCGATTCAAGCCATATTTTCCGAGGTATTCGACGATGAATACAAGAAAAAGACTTTTTTCGGTAATTTTTCAGTTTTTTGTTAATAACAATACATAGAAAGCAGTTGGACCCTAATTTGACTGGACTACTATTGATGTTCTTATTCACAAATTTTGTTATACCGACCTTTTTGCTTACGACGACAATGTCAATATTGTAGTTTTTTTGTTTTTCTTTAGAATCAATTGGTTCCGTTGATATTTTTTATTTTACTTGAATTATACGTTGTGTAGGATCTACATATTATTTTATAAATTCTTTATAGTATTAATTTTCCCTTTTTTTAGGGGTATTTTTAAATAAACTAACACTTACCATCATTACATCGCAGTACTATAAGCAAATTAGAACATATCATCAACAACAATATTTTTACAATCATTTTTTAATGAAATTAACTGAAATAATATACACATGTATTCGTACAGAGATTTGTCGAAATTTACAACGAAATATAGGAATATTAGAGGTTGATCGTATTTTGATAAGATACAAAGATTAGTAATATTGAGAAAAATATTGTTCTTTCATCTCTCAAGTGTACTACACTTAATTTAAAAAGTAATTATCTGGAAATTAGATTGATTATCGATTACTTTATAAGTTTAATGTTGTCTACTGATAAAATACATTCCTTTTAACCAAGAATCTGTTATAGTCTATTTTTATGTATGAGAGAGTATTAAAATAATAAAGCGTTCGTAATCCATAGGCGTACCACTTCTTTTAGTAGACAGTTAAAATATTTTGTGAAGTTATACCTCGAGTATTTTCGTATGAAATAACCTTTGTATAAATATAATAAATATATCGGGTGTACACTTATATTTTCACCTAATTAACCTGCTTATAACTTCTAAGCAGCTGAAGGTAAAAAAGTGCAATTTTTTATAAAATATTTTATTTTTCCACAAGGTATGTTAAGAACATTGTGTCAAACGGGCTATGTAGGTATAAGGGTTTAAACTTTGACTTTTAAACAACGTTACGTTCATAAATAATAATTTGAATATAAAAACTACTTCTTACCTACAAATCCAAATCAGAATCGAAATCAGAAGATGAACTGTCGCAACCAATATTTACAATGAGTGGCTCGATCATTTCATCAGTAATATTGTCCAACTTCCACATTTTCTCTTCTTCTTTAATCGTATGATTTACTGCCTTTTCCCAGTTTTCAGGCTTCACATTATTTACAGCCTCCAAAAACAACTGTTTAACATCACTCATTTTAAAAGAATTATTTTTTCTTGAAACTTCTCCCTTTATCTGTGCCCATATCAGTTCAATCGGGTTTACTTCGCAATGATCTAACCACCGTCATCCCACGATTTTTTGCAATTTCATCAATTTCATATTTTTTTAATTTCTCTTTATGAAGGGAACACAAATGATACAGTTCTCTTCTCACAGAACCGGGATGGAACTTAATATTCTTTGAATTTAGCCAATTCTGTAAATCTTTTTTTAACCACTTGGTTGTGGGCATTTTTTCTGTAAGTCTCGAGTGATAACTTGCATTATCCATTACTATTATACAGTTCTGAGGAAAAAGATCTATCATTTGTTCGAACCACTCTTTAAAGACATCAGCATTCATGTCCTCATGGTAGTCACCGGTACGAGTAGATTCAAAAGTCAATAAACCACCTTTAACAAAACCGTTTGAACTACCGATGTGTACTATTATCAGTCTGCGCCCCTTTCCTGATGGTGGATTTAAACCAGTAGATAAATTATTTAAAAAAGCCTGTCTTCGACTTGTAACAGTTTCATCTTGCCAAAATTTATTTGATGTATGTCCCTCGTTGATCCATGTTTCATCTAAATAAAATATATTTCTTCTTTGGTTTCTCATTTCTTTTATAGTCCTTAGGTAATTTCTTCTCCATACTACAACATCGCTTCTTTCTATTAAAATAGACTTTCTGGAATGCTTTTTCCATAGAAAACCTATTTCTTTTAAAACTTTCCATAGTGTGCTTCGACTCATTTCAGGGTAATCCTTATCATCTCGAACCGTGGCAAGAACTTTGTCTACTGTCGGAAATTCTTTTCTAAAGAAGAACGCATGCACTTTCCTTCGAAGTCATCCTTTCAAATGATTTTCTATTTGAAATTTTGGTTTTCCTGGAGCTTTACGTGCTGTTTGAAACTCGCCACATTTCTCTTCTTTAACAACTCTGTAAATCGTAGATTTCCCAACACCAAGCGTACTACTAACTAATTCCACTGTGTCATCAACACTTTTACATAAATGTTTGTCTGTAAATGATTTAAAACAATTAAATATTAATGTTTTTTCATTAACTGTTAAAGGACCGATTTTTTGTCGTTTACGCGGTACTTCCAAATTTTCCATGATCACACTAGAATTCACAATAGACTGCACACTGCACCTTGCATGTTGCAACTAAACGACATTTAGTAAGCTGTCAAGAATACACAACTAGACCTCCTTACTAAGAGATTTATCTACTTATAATTCGATTACTGTAAGAAATTCTTGGAATTAAAATAAAACAAAATTGGCAAATAGGTACTTATTGAAAATAATCTTAAGATACGGCTATGTTATCTTTAATACACAGGGCTTTTGGCCTGTCAAAACCTTTTTCTATTGTTCTGTACAGCTTATGGTTATAAAAGACCAATAAAAGACGCAAAACTTGTATTAGCTCAGGTACATTTATGACAATTTTAGGAAATATTTAGATTATTCCGTAAAAATATTTAAAATGACCGTACTAAGTTTTGCATTAGAAATGCTGTTTTATTACTCTCTCATGCATAAAAATAGACCATAGTTTATCATTATTATTTCCTTTATCACCCATCTAGGCCCAAGCAAACTCAGAAACACTGACCTGAATCAGCTGACGGCCGTGACATTTGGATATAAATATAACCTTGTTTATTTCTAATGCTATTCCGGTTTATCTTTAAATTTAAACAAATATCACACAAATGGTCAAGAAATAAAAAAATTACCCAGCAAACAGCAATCCAAAATTTCACATTCGACAATAACAATAAGTAATCAACAGTTCAGTTCCTATGACAGACTTACGTCGAACTGGTGACTGGTGTGAGCACGTGCTAAGAGAATTTAACCCAGACATGACAACATCGACGAAATTAACCGCATGAGATTGACACAGGTATAATTATATCTTGAGATATTTTTACCTAGAAACACTAAATCACCTTCTTTATAGTTGCTGGATGAATGATTTTGAACGAACTTAAATAACAGGTAGGTTGGAACTCCTGGACTGTTGCTTTTGGTTATATTAAATAGTCTACATACAAAATTACGGTTTCGCGGCTCATTGCTAGTATTATTAACAAAGAAAGCTACTGCATCTTCAGTTAATTCAATATTAATGGATCAACATCATCTTCAGTAAATTCTTTATTAATATAAAATACTACAGCAAGCAAATTGCGATTTACTCACACTAATTAGTTTTTAAAATTGGTATTATTGCTTCCACTATTACCCTATATAAAAAACACAGAAAAAGCGGACAATATTTTATTCATAATCAGACATATATATAAGTGACATCTTTAAACATAGAAAAAAGAAATAATATAGCAAGACAGTATTGTTAGTAATCATTAATATTAATTTTTAAAGTTAGGCAGCACATTTGATTATGGATAAATTTTCAGACAGACACAGGTACATAAAATTTTTAATTTTTTTGTTTTAGTAATATGACAAGTAATCGTCGTCATCATCGTCGTAGCTATCTTCATTTCCTGGTTCACCCAAAGCATTCACGAATTCTAAAAAAATAAATAGTCATTATTTGACATTCACGGTATGTTAGATTTTAGAAAAAATTCCAACTCCAAATTTATGTAAATGACAAATGTGCTTAAAAGATAATTTTACAGATCTGGCCAAATTTTAACGGAACATAGGTTTTTCAATGTATTTCGGACAAGAGCTCACGTAGAAGTCGACCAGCGCAATATATAAGAAATCTGCGCGACGACGTCTAAATAAAATAGTTTTAAAAGGAACTTAAAATTTGTAGAATAAAATTAAGACCGGAAAATGGGTCCATTCGTATCAATAGTTGCTGTTACAGATGGCCTAAAGACTGAGTAATAAGGAAACTTTTTTGTGATTTTTTAGGCTACAAAACACCTGTAATTTCCAACTTCAAAACATTATTGCCAATGCGTCATTGACAATGTGGACCAGCCACAAAAAAGCAATACAGTTATTTCCTTTACATCTGTTTCTACAGAGAAAGTCTAATTTCTTCCACTAATACTACCAATTAATTGGATCTCCTTATTATATATTTTATCAATAGTAATACCACAAGTGATTGAATTTTCGCTTGAAGAAAACACCTCTCGTCCTGCGGACTCGTGGTGATTTTAAGCAACTCAGTTTCGTTATGAAATAAGAGACAGACTTATGAGATGAATTCAATCACGAGTGGAATTTTATTGACTATTTCACAAACAAAGTAAAAGGTCTCATTTTGACGTCTGTAGATATAATTATTTTTTTTCAAAATGTCAAATTTTGTTTTGCAATTCGTATCCATGGATACGCCGTGAAAATACCACGCTGATAGACCAATCAGGATTGAAAGATAGCTGGTATTATCGCGATGGTTGTGATTGGTCAGATTTTGTGAAAATTCGAAGATGAGTGAAATAGTCAAAGGTAATACCACTAGAGCTCAGATTTGGCCAAATATTTTCCATAAGTTTGATGTAGAGTATTTACTTTCATTGGAGTTATTTTGTCAATCAGATCGAGTTAAATTGCATATATGAAAGTAAATACGAGAAATCAAACTTACAATAAATATCCTGCCCAAAATCTGAGCTCGAGCTGATATTTGGTAAGACGATTCCATGAATTTAATGTATTTAAACTAACTCTAGAGCAAACAATTGCTTGAAGAATGGAGAATCCCGTTTAATTAAACAAATTTCTTACCGTAAAAATCTATTCGTCCGTCTCCATCTACGTCTACTTCTTTTATCATATCTTCAACTAAAACAAAATATATATATATATATATATATTGTACCAATAGAAATATTAATTCATTTCGGAAGCTCATAGTGGTTTGTATTTTAATTTCTCTCTCTCTTTCCACTGGATTAAAACCACTTAGTTGTTAAAAAAAGTTTTTTTTTTTTTTTTTATCAAAACGTTTTTTTGTACTAATTTTGGATATATAAGGGTCAATAAATAAGTACCCGTGAAGGAAGACAGATGGCGTTTCTTATAGCAGTTGACTTTACTGTACCAAGTGTCATTTGTCACCATAGTGAATTTGAGAGTGGTTCACAGGTTAGTTTGTATTTGGCAGCCAATCGTATCATAAGTGTAATTCGCTTTTTATGTTTCGATGGAAAAACTTTCGAAGAAATAAGTTGACCCTTCACCATCTGACAACCGTTTGATATTGATACAAAGAATTAAAATATGGTGGTACATCTGTTTTTGATGAGGAAAGGCCATGCCGCCGTGAAGATATCGTGAGAAAGGTTCAAGATATAATTCTCGTTAATAGCAAAACCAAAGTGTAAAACGATAGTAAACAATTTTACAGATCCTTTTTAGCAGCTCTACCTCGTTACCTAGACTTCCTGTGGAAGTTTCTATTTTAACCAATTTGACGCTGTAGATTTTAAGGTTTGAGTATAATAAATAATTATTCTTACTTTCTTCTTCTGATAGATCTTCGCCAAGACACTGTAGAACTGCTCTAAGATCAGAAGCAGAGATATATCCTCTATTGTGCTTATCGAAAACTCTGAAAGCATCTCTGAGCTCTTTTTCCTCCTCTTCTAAAGAGATCGTATGATTGGGATCGGCACCTGAACTTGCTGACCAAGCTATATCGACGAATTCTTCAAAACTCACATTACCATCACCTGGAATTAAAATGTTTGCGATGAAACGAAATAGGAGGATATTTATTGATGAAAAAGTGTTAAAGTTTAGAGAAGTTATTTGCAATCATTAAAAGATTACTAATTATTGACTAAGCTAAGTGGGGGTCAACAGGAGGGTAGTACAGCACAAAGAAATATTTAGTCCGAATGTGTAGACAAATACTATTGCAGACAAGAGATTACCAGACAAACGAGACCTTTATCCACATTCTTGAGGAATGTGTGGCCTTACAGAATCCAAGGCTGCTGTACCTGGAAGTACGACTTATAGAGGAGGGCAATTTGCGTAGTTTGGAGCCACTTCAAATCCAGAATTTCCGTAGGGAGTTAGGATTAGATGGGTTGTTATTGAAATGTATCCTCATCGCTTTATAGCGATAGAAAGAGGCACAATAATATTTTAGACTTTCTCCAATTCTCTTGCTTGTTATCCAAAATTATAATTTGTATTATTCATTACCATCAATATCAACTTCTTGAAGCATCTGTTGAAGTTCTTCTGTGCGAGCAAATTGTCCCAGTGATCTCATTACTCTACCAAGTTCTTCTTTGGTTATACTTCCATCACCGTCTTTATCGAATAGTCGAAAAGCTTCACGAAATTCTAAAAAACAAAGTTGTTTTAAATTAGTAAGACGAACAAAAATATTTAACAGAAAATCGAATGAACTAAAAAGAAATCAATCCCACAAAATTTATTGAAATGATAGTGCGATGCCTAGTTTCGGCTTACATGAGCTATCTTCAGTTCTAAGATGTCAAAATAAATTGACGAAATATTGTTTTCTTAATCCAAGACCTAAAACCCAAAAGCAACACCATAGTCTTTATTTTTATAATTGGATTCACTTTTTTAACTCCATTTTTTATATTTTGATTTGCTTTAGTTTTTAACAACTTTTTTCTCGTTCTATCCCGTTGTACTTTGTGACAATTTATAACTGCTTTTGTACTAGTTTTCTTTTTTCGTGTTTTACATTTAAAAATTATATTTTTTTATCTGAAAATTACTCACCTTTCATTTGGCTTCGAGAAACAGGCATATTTCTCACAGAAAAGCTCTGTCTAGGACGGTCTCCTGGCTTGGGATTTCCACTTTCATCGGAAGGGGAAATACCCTGTGGTTCTTCGATTTTAATATCATTTCGCCCACTTTCAGCTCCTGAGGAAACGTTTTGGCAAGACATTGTCGTTCTGATTTGGCCTTCTGTTTGTGTTGTTTGTCTTGTCTGCGTAAATATACAGGGTGTTTCATTGGAGAGGGTAATATTTTAACAGTGGATAGGAGTGACTGAGGTGATTCCAAATAACCCATATTTTATGGGTCTACGGTCCCTTATAGCTGAGATACAGAGTGTTTTGTTCATTTTGGTCATTTCTTCATTGCCTCCTGTGCTTTTAACCACTCTGTATAATTTTATAATATTTGGTACTGTGCTAGGAACTAGATATCACATTAAATTTAGCTATACATCACGCATTTTTTTTTTTACCTTCCTTAGAGAGTTAAAGAATCTAAAATCTAATTTTTGTAAATGATAAAAGTACTTGAAAACGCGTTCTTTATTTAATTAAGTGAGTTTGGTAATAAGCTATCTATGTATTTGTGAAATTTAATAGTAATAATATGAAAACATAAAAAATTACAAAATCTAGATGCCCATGGAATTGACAGTTTAGAGATCTTAGTGTCAATCTATTTTTATTTAAGTTTTCACAAGGTTTGCATTATTTTTATAGTTTGTGGTTTGGTTTCGATTATTTTAAAAATGCCACATCAATTTTCTAATAAAGAATATGCACATATGAACAATTATAATTTTTTAAACTTGTTGTTTTTTTCTAGTCTTTTAAGTGTTGTGTAATTTTTTAATTTTGTTTATAATTTAATTAGATATTATTTAACTAAAAATGATTTTTATTTATTCAACTCGTGAGTTGTTGACGTATCTATTTAATTTCTTATAATATGCAAATGCGCTATCCTTTCAAAAAATTCGTTCCCAGAAACGTCACAAAAATATGATTGAAACAGATTTTGACATCTTCAATCTCAAAATCTTATTCTATGTATACTATGTTGATGTCATATTTTTTGCAAGATTATCAAGTGTTCTGTTTCTAATAAATTTATTTATTTTATGTCATTTTGATAACGGCTTTCGATCTGGAAAGCCGAAACGTCAATAAAAAAACTTTTTTAACAACTAAGTGGTTTTAATCCAGTGGAAAGAGAGAGAAATTAAAATACAAACCACAATGAGCTTCCGAAATGAAATGGTATAGTGTATTCCCAATTTTAAATAATATCGCGTCACATTCACAATGCTTTTTATGTACTTTTATCATTTACAAACATTTGATTATAGTTTCTTTTACTCTTCTACTCCAAACTACACAATTTTTCATAAGGAAATAAATAAAATGAGTGTTGAATAGGTAAATCTAATGTGACGTTTAGTTCCTAGTACGGTCCTGTAAATCTGTATTCATAGGCCTAGATGACGATAAAAATTCTAACAATTTATGAGTAGTAAAATCATATGTGCAAAAATAAAAAGTATATCGCTAAATTCAATTTTTTGTCCTCTTTTTAGACAAAATATTTTTGAAAATTTAACATACAGGGTGTTGTTTATGAGTGGAACGAATTTGTCAATTTTTAGTGAAGCCGGGCCTGTATTTTCAATATTAATAATATCTCAATTAATTTGTTAAGACACATAGAGTATGTGTACCAAATATTATAAAATTATACAGAGTGGTTAAAAGCACAGGAGGCAATGAAGAAATGACCAAAATGAACAAAACACTCTGTATCTCAGCTATAAGGGACCGTAGACCCATAAAATTTGGGTTATTTGGAATCACCTCAGTCACTCCTATCCACTGTTAAAATATTACCCTCTCCCAATTAAACACCCTGTATAAAATTAGAAATACTGTTTAGAATATAACAATCTGAAGAATATAGCATGTATTAAGTGATTCTTTTTTATTAATTTCATATAAAGAAATTCGTCATCATCCAAGAATTTAGTAACTACAGTCTTTTTACTACAAAAATAATAATAATTAAAAAGTACTACCACCTACAGAATATTTAACAATAAAACTAATCATGCCAAATTGATTTTAAATGTCACAGATGCGCATGAATATTCATTAAATTTCAATTTTAAACGTATACAGGGTGATTCGTAACTAATGGGACAGAGGCTAAAGGCAGGTTAATTAGACCAAAATATGGCGATAATAAAATATTGTTGTAGAACAAGAAGAAATTGAAATTTTTTTCTGTGAGTGATTCTTGATGATGAAATTAAGTGGTAGCTTTATTTAGCGAAACATTTTTTTTTTCCCTAATTAATGGCACTGGCAATAAACCAACAGGCCAGACAAGTTGTTCCATCAACAAAAGTTAGTACTTTTTTGACTAGTTTAATTAACAAACTCAATATTTGTCTACATTAAATAATTAGAAATAAAGGGTTAGTATTATTGCCTATATATATATTGTATTTTTTTTTTGTCAATATTTTATGTTTTGTTCATAGAAGTTTTAATGATTATTTATTTTTTTTTTTTGTTTTTTTTTGTTTTTTTTTTAACTTAAGGCTTACAAGTATAATAGTTGGGGTAGCAACGCTACTCACATTTTTATATTAGTATTTTTACAAAATTTGTATAATTTGTTATAAATATTTAAATTATCCAGGGTCAACAGAATTTGTAGATTTATTGGTAATTGAACTTTTTCAAGAATCAAATGTTGGTAAAGCAAATTTATTTCATTGGAATTTAACGGACATTCTAAAAATATATGTTGTAAATCGGCTATTTCATCACAACTAGATTTATCATTATCTACTAGACCAATTTTAAATTTATGGGCGGGGTACAAGCCGTGATTGCTCCGTATTCGGCTAATTGTTCTAATAAAGGACCTATTGCATGAATGTTCGAACCAGGGTTTATTACGGATTTTCGGTTGAATGCTTTTAAAAAATTTTCCAGAAGAAGATTCATAGAATTTTTGTTGCCATTGTTTTAGCATTTGGAATTTTAAAGTCGACATAATGTCGGAAACTGGAATTTTTATGTTAAGATAATTATCGGACTTAACTGCCTCCTTGGCCAGGATATCTACTTTTTCGTTCCCTATTATCCCAATGTGGGCTTTTACCCATGATATGAAAATCATTTTTCCTTTATTTTGGGCTTCACTGTATAACTGTAGAATATCTAAAAGTATGTCATTAGAATTTGAGTCCAATTGGTTTCTTTTAAGCTTTTCAATTGCACTTTTGGAGTCACTAAATATGACAAACCAGTTTTCATCTTGATTTATACAAATTTCTATTGCTAATTTAATAGCTATTAACTCAGCATTAAAAATAGAAGTAAAGTTGGGAAGTTTGTAGGAAACACTTACGCCTTCTTTGGTTTTAGAGCCATCGGTAAAGATTTTTTCATGGTGATTCCATTTTAAAGTAGAGTTCATATGAAAAGCTTGTCTTAAAACTAAAGTGTTTATTTAGCGAAACATCAGTTCTAGGTAATATTAGTAAAAGATGAAAAAGGTCCTACTAAATGTATTTTAAATGTGGTGTTAATAAAATGATTTAAACTTACCATCAAATCCTTGATTTGGTTAACCAGTGGTGAACTGGAAAAAAAATTGTTAACGGCAGAAAAAAATTTTCCCTCGAACTTCGCCACTTTTTAGTTTTTATTTTTCAGCTCTCTTAAAACCTGAAATAAAAAAGACAGTAATGAAAAGTGAAATATATTTTGTAACAATATAGGCGATCTAGATATAGATCAACTAGGCCTAGGTACCTTTTAATATATGTATTTCGGTTAATAATATCGAATTTGCTAAGAGATGGCGTTACTAATACACTAGTGACGTTTATGGAAGGTAAATATGGTCCATAGAAAGCCATTTCGTTATTGTCATTGTGGGAAAAACATAGTTCTTCAAAGCTTTAGATATGTCGAATTGTTTAATTTTCAGACAATTAAACATATAAACTCATACTCATTCAACCGGCAACGTCGCACCAAATACGTTTGGAAACTGTGCTCAGACGGGATAGTTTTTTACTCTATTTCACAATAACAATATCACGCCATATCTCTAAGACGCAATTCTAACCGTTTCGTCTAGACAATATAAAAAACCCACGCTAACGAACTTTCTAGAAGTAATCGTGCGACCCGGGAAGGGATAAATTTGAAACCGACAAACTTCGCAGATCTTAAACTCAGTGCGTTTTTAACTGCGAATCAGGTTAGACCCTCCGTTGACACCAGCTCAACGTAAAAATATTTCGTTTATCACAGTGGTACTTAGCTGCAATCAGGCGGTACACTTTAGTGTTTATTATATTTCAAACTAAACTCAGTGTGCTTCGAGCCCTCATTATGAGCGCATACTCCGGGGTTACAGAAAACCTCGTAAATAAATTCATTTTTCATAATGCCTCTTAGTACGGCAAGTTAGTGTGTCTCTAGCTACGAATCAGGCTAGGACCCTCCAGTGTCTATTCATCACTCACGCAGAACACCTGCAAAAATAATATTTTCTGAATGATGTGATCATTTTCTTTTTAATTCGTGTGTTAGTGCTTGTTAAACACATATTAATACTTTGTTCTTAATTACTTATTAAAGTAATCCATTGTTAAGCTGTTATGATGTTTATATTTATTTAACATTTTAATAAATAGTTAAATAAAAGTGTTCATTGTTTTTGTTGAATGGAGTTGAGAAGATAAACATACTGTACACCCATAACCAATATAAGATACTACAGTCCACTTTACGAATACCACGATGCAGTTTAAAAAGGCGATAACACATTGTTGGTCGTCCTGGGAAACTGGCACAACATAGGGTTTATTCCAGAACCCTCAACACGAATTTTGTACCAGAAAGAGACGTTTTACAGGGAAGTTTGAAGAAAACGGATGCAGAAAGAATCTATTGTCGGTTTTAAAGCTTACGGTGAACATGTTCCAACTCAAAAACCTTGTGAACGATGGTTTAAGAGCGGTGATTTTGATATAGAAGGTAAGAAGCAGCATGGACAGTCAAGAAAGTTTGAAGATGGACATTTACAAATATTATTGAGTGAAAACTGAAACTGACACGTTAAAGTGCACTTTCAGGACTCTCGGAAAACAATTTTGAATCAACTGCATTATTGTTCCCATCCAAAATCGTAGGTCTAAAATATTTATTTATTTAAAACAAATTAATTGCACTCTTTTTATACGGATATTAAAATGCAATACAATTATTTCCTAGGGCATTATGAAATTATAAAAATAATTGAAAAATTACCTCGATATTCGCCAGAAAAACTGTAATACAACAAAATATTATTTAAAACTTTTAAGATCACATGCACGTCTGTAGTAGCACAAAAGAATGTGAGATGATATCATTATTTATGGTAAATATAATAACATATGGGGAACGACAATTATCACGGATAGGCAATTTTACAGTACGAATTTTCCCATAAAAAAAACTTTATGTTCGACATTCGATTCAGCTGAATTCAGCCCGCGAACGACAATAATACCAAATTTCCGCGTAATAGAAATTGATCGGGGCGATTTTCGAAAAGGTAATTGCGTCCGCATATGAATGCGGTAGCAAGAGGTCAGAATAAAAGAGAAAACTTTAGAGGTAAAAGCCTTTTACCTCTAAAGTTTCCTCTTCTTCTATAAGTTTATAAGAAAATGTGGTAACTATGTAAATCATAATTATTTTACGTTTTTGAGCCAGCGATTAAGTTATATTCAGATGATTTACAAACAATATACACAGTTATTCTACGCAGTGAATGGGATATGTGGACAGTGAAATGCCAAAAAGTAGATTCATGTCTTCCTCAAAGTGCAGTCGATACTTTGAATGTAACAGATCCTTGTTTGTTTCCGAACATTTTTACGCTGTTCCAAATTTTAGCCGTTTTACCCGTTACCACTGCCTCTGTAGAACGAACTGAACGAAGTTTCTCAACGATGAAAACACTGAAATCATATTTTCGGAATAATACATCTACCAATTGATTAACAGGCCTGCTTTGATGTCAGACAAACTCGCAGAATTGCCTTTGAATAATGCTCATTCAAAGTTCAATCTTATATTAATAATTAGTTGTCTTTTAATCTTATCTTAATAATTAACAAATTGTTGTTAAATAAAATAATGTATTTAAATAGCCTACATTGTATACAGGGTGACCCAAAGTTAGACGTTAAACGTTCAGGATCCGGTTTTCAGGAAAAAAAATTAGATTTTAATTTTTTTCTCAAAAACTAAGCGAGATACGAATAAAATTGAAGAAGCAAAAAATTTGTGTGTTCTATTTATTATTATCTATTTAATCCAAGAAACGTAACGAACATTCAAAAAAACAGTGGCGTACAATGATTTGTCCCAATATCAATTAAATTACCTTGTGGAACGTCACTGGAATTAATAATTTAATTCTAATAATATTTAAATTATTGCCGCAAATAAGCGTGCCAAGTTTTATCAAAATCAACCAAATTGTTTTTTGAGCAATTCATAAAAACTCTTGTTCTAAAATCAAAACAAGTTAGGACCCAGGATTATGGGAGTGAAAAATCTTATTTTTTCCTGAAAAACCGATCCTGAACGTTTGACGGTTTAACACTGGGTCACCCTGTATATTTACCCCATCCCTGCTGAAAAAAGTATTTATAGTAAGTATTATCTACAAAAAATAGTGGGCCCCCTCCGAAAAAAATTCCTGGCTACGCCACTGTGCTGAACTCATGAATGAAGATAATATGTATCATAATTTTATATATTCTCTATAAAGTTGTAGAACAAAACAAAAATGAAACAGCACTGTCGGAATTACGAGATCGAAAAAATTTGGAAGGGCACAGGCCTTTAATTTATAAAATTAATTTCTTAAATTACTTCACCATTTCTTTTCAAATATATCTAGTTTTTTCTTTGCGGTTTCTAGCTTTTATTGTCTTTAGATCTTCTGCTGTATTATTGATTTATCTCTTTCTTGGTTTACCAGTTCTTTTTCTGCCTATTGTTTTTCCTTTTAACACTAATTTTGACAGTCTTTCTCTATTTTACCTTCCTACATGTCCCAGCCACATTATTAGTGGAGCCTTGGCAACTGATGTGATATTAGAATTTCTACACAGTTCTTCCAATTCTTGGTTTGTTTTTCTTCTGGATCCCACTCCGTCAATGTTCAACAATGAGTGAAGTTCTATTTTATATTCATAGATACTAACTTGTAGGACAAATATTAGATCTGTTGCATCTAAATCCTGCTTGGTATTCCCCCAGAACTACTTGCCAAGTATACCCAGAATGCACATGGTAATTTAAAATTTATGTCATTTACAAGAGAAAAATGCATAATTATAAAATAAATAAAATCATATATATTCAAAAACACGTATAATTTTTTCCGTTCAAAATAGAACTTCATTTTTCAGGGGTAAAAAAATGGCGGAGCTGTAAGGGTTTATAGTCAACGTATGGGAGGCTTTAAGGGCGAATTTTGTTAAATAGCAACTTTTTTTTACGTCATAGGTGGGACTAAATTCCACTTTTGACTCGTGTGATGATTAAAAAATAATAATTTTGTTGAGATCATAAAATTATTTCAAATTAATGTTATTAGTAACCACGATAATAAAATAACTTAATTATAATATGCATATTTTTTAATGTTTTTGTATTTATTGAGTAGTAAATAAATTTCTTATGTTACTTTTGCGTAATCTATATAAAATTTAAAGGCTTGTCAAATAATTGACAAACCAGCATTTAAAATAAATCCCTGGTTTCAAAAATATAAAATTTTACATATAAATTTTTGTTTAAAAGATTAATAACACCTTCGATTTTTACAACCAATCAAAATATTTGTTTAAAAACCTTTATAATATACGGCTATTCAATTTTTTTTCTGATCTTTAATCCTGATAATGCAGAAACGTAGGCAACCAAACATGCATAGATGTAAGCAGTTGAAATGGAAGTGTATATGGTACAAACACTTTTGTGATTTCAAACTTATTGTTTAGCATTACAGACATACTTTCAGGTACACTAGAACGTGTTAAATTGGCGTGAAAGTATATAAAAAACGAAAAAAACCAGAAAAAATTTTTATCCGATCATAAATTGATGTTGCGTGAGATAACGAACACCTTAAATATATCAGAAGGCAGCGTATTTGTCCATGAGAAAAGAAATTTTGTTGTAGTAGCATTTTTAAACCTTTTTTACAGACTATGATGTTTTGGCCAAAACCAACAAATCGCTCTGTATCTCATTAACTACCACATCCTTTGTTTTATCGCGAGAGATACTTACTTCTTCTAAAAGAAAAAGTAATCTGCGATTCTTTGTAATATCCACTGAAAAACCCAATTTTTTCGTCTCCGTCCCCTGGATATAACCCCTTGTTCTTTTGGAGCTCTCCAAACAACAAAACGGCATTAAAAGAAGGAAGAGTCTCGGGGGATTTGCTAACAATGGGATCTGCACCTGTGGTTAGCTGGCGGCGGGAGACGGGCGAAACATAACCTACTTCAGGAAATCCAACATTTTTTGTTGAATATAGGGAAAACAGAAATATATTTTTTAATACATAGATGAGTGATAAGGATATTCAAATCCAAAATGCTCAATCTCAAGTAATAGAAGATGTTCTATCTTCTCTCAAAAAATGTAGATTTATCAATTATTAAGTTACCATTGAAATTTAAAATAAGGGGCAGGCCTAAAGGCATAGAAAAACCAGCTGTTAGTTTGAAGAAGAGAAAAAATAAAATCACTTCAAAAACACTTAAAAATTAACACAAACTTTGTACACATTTCAATTACACCCTGTATATATCTCATATCTCGTAATACAAAAAAATTGTGATGGTATTAAACACTATTCATTTTGAATGTAATGTTATAATATTAAGAAACTTTAATTTTTTAATCTTTCTTTACAACAAAAAAAACAATTAAATACATTGTTTAAAATGATAGAAGCAATTGGAAATTCTGGTCACAAAGATCAGCAAGAATAGCTCTAACAAATAATGTATATTTGATTAAAAATTTTTAAAAAAGAATATTTTTTAATTAACTAGAAAATTCATTATCTTTATAGCACTTTTTGAATTTTACCATACACTTACTTGAAAAATTGAGACTAAATTCTCCTTAGAAAAAGGTAATTACTAAATATATAAGGCACCTTGTTGAAAATTAACAGTTATATGAATAAATACCACTTAGAAATCCCTCTGGAAAAGGCTAATATTAAAAATATTAAGAAATCGTATTGGATCATTCAATCTGCGTCTTAATGTCTACTTCTTTTATCATATAACAAATAACATTTACTTACAGGTAGTTACATATGCAAAACAGCCCTGAAACTTCACACTGGTGACTTCATTCACAATTTTCTGGTAAACACTGCATAGAGGTGTGTCAGATTTTCACAGATTTTCCTCCCCACCACCGAATTTCAGACTTTCCATATTTTTGCGTAGGTTGATTTTTTTTTAAGTCGCCAAAATTGTTTTGACTGACAGGGAGGATAATGAATGTCCTTTGGGCTTTATTTTGTTTATTTTGATTGCCTTTTTATTAGGAGAATATTTTGTCACAGGGTCGGACTCTAATATATCTGTTGGGAAAAGAAACTGGTTGTCCCAGAAGTTTTCAATTTAATTTCAGTAAAATGGTGCGCCACTTGTGGCTAGAAATTCTTTAGCAGAAACATTTGGGAATAGGTGGATTGGGAGAGCCAATCGAGTGGCTTGCCCACTCACCAAACTTGACGATTCCAGACTTTTTTATATGTTAATTATCCTATTCCAGAGACTCTGGAACAATCTGCGATGCAACATTGTCCGAACATTTCAAGAAATTACTCGGTAGTACACATTTACTTTTTAGGGAACTTTTATTTACAAAATAATTGATTATGGTAAGCATTACGCTCTTGCACTATTGTACGCAAAACTAAATTAAATAGGACCGCGAACTAACATTACAAAGACTGTTTTTCTAAGGACTAATACACTTTTCTCGTTATTTTGTTTATTTGAATAGTATATTCTGCAACAAGGTTGGAATGAGAATTCGACACGAGCGGAGGATTCCGAACGCGAGCCAATGCGAGCGTGAGGAACCACGAGTGTCGACTTTTCATTCCAACAGAGTAACAGACTGTACTTTCTCCACGACCACAGAAAGTAGGAATTAAATATAGTAAAATGCAACTTCAATCTCCCAACATTGTGTAGTATTTTTATATTCAAGCTTGGATTTTTGCGGTAGAAAAGTTTGAGTTATGTTATCGGCATATTCTTTTATTTTTGGAGGAGTATTTTCAAATTCTACATCTGAATCGTTTGATTTTCTACTCCTTTTTGATAAATTAAAAGTTTTTACAATCCAATATTAAGACCACGTCAACTAATACTCACAGTTATTCTGTCTCTAGAGTAAGAATGAAATACGTATAAAATGCATAAAAGACAAGTATTTTCTTTCAATCTCAAGAGCGAGAATGTGGAGAAAATGTTTTAAAATATCGATTTTGTTCATTTAAAGATATACAATCTTCTCGGTTTGCCAAGATTAAATCCGGTCCTGCTGCATCTACGCTGATATTGACGCATCTGGACCAAACCTGCAGGATACGCGCTTGCGTTACGCCGTTCTACACTGATCTCGTTTATTTGTTGAATATATGAGCGTTGCCAGATTTTGACGTTTATCTGGATCCTTTTTCTTTTTTGTCCAATACAAGATTCCTAAGCAATCGTTTTAACGTAACATATAAAACTGTGTAAACCAAATGTTTGCAACTTTTTAAACATTTTTGTAAATATAGTTTCAATCTACGGGGTGTTGCCATTCTTGTATATTATAAGCAGCAGTGGTCCTAATATTGATCCTTGTTATACATGTATAGTACCTTGAAGCTACACCAGCCGTTCTAGCCCACCAAAAAAAACCTATGGGGTAATTTACTAACCATTAAAAGTTATAAACAAATAACCTAGCTTCAGGTTAAACCTATATCTACCACATATGAGTGTCTATTCAAATCGAAATAAAAAAATATCAAAGGAACCAGCGATAATAAAATAAAGGTAGATTGTGACACTAAAATTGAGAGACAGGCAAAGATTATATCTTGGAGATAAAAAAAAGCAAAATAAAAGATATTTCAACCCTTCAGAAGCATACAAAAGTTCCAGTGATTTAGCTGCAATTAAAATAGATAAAAAGAATATTGTTTTACATTATTTCAAGTAGGTACTCTTATGATTATAATATTATTGAACAAAAAGTGAGCAAATAGCTATTTTTATGCTATAATTTAACATTATTTAATGGTTTTCTGACTTTAATTTCGCTGGAAGTGGAGGTTTAAGTTTTCGCAAATATAGAATTTGAAGGAAAACTTGTAGATACAGAGAATAACTTCATTGGCGACTTATTTAAGCTAAAATCCCGAGGCAGCTCAATTTTTGTTGCTAGAGGGACACTTTTTGATATATCACATGACCTTTGTTGTCAGCAAATCAATCGCCGTTGCAAAAATAGATCGGAAAATGGACTTTGTGAAGGGAATTTGGGTCAACATTAATTTTTGTTCCAGGTTATATAGAAGTTATTGATATTTTCAGTAACTATCAATTTGAAGCAATCCAATTGGGAGATATTCTACAATATTTCGAGATCCCACAACTTGGGCTCGTTAATTATAGAGCCCACAGGATGAATTTTACTATGAACTTGAGAAAAGAAGAAACTTCTGGTTATTACACAGCCATATCCAAAAGATGCGACAACATTTGGTGGCTCTACGATGATTGCGGAGCTTCAAACAAACAATAAAGAATATGTAAATAATTTGACTACTCATTTTTCTTGTCTTTAATAGAAAAATTATACGTACCTTCGTTATTTCCTTGGAGCTACATTATTATTGAGTTGGAAGGATATTTTTCAATTAAAATCCATATTTGCGGATGCAGCGATAGAATTGGCAACGCCACGTTTATATTATCAAGATAATGAGATTTTTTTGTGAAGAGGCAAGTCAGAAATATGAGAAATATATAAAAGTTTAAGGAACGTAAAATGATGTCAAGATTAGGTTACTTATTAATGGTCATTAGACAATTCTATCAAAAAATGAAAGACGATAAAAATCACTTGCGATTATTTTCCATTAGTTTATAATTTTGAAAACAACAATATTAATTATTTATTACTGACAAAAAACAACACCCAAAGCAATATGCAAAAATCAAAATGTAACATTATACAGGGTGTTTCATAGGTAAAAGTGCTTCCGTTGAGGCAGTTAGTTGTCACTGAGGTGGTTTAAATGAAATGATTAGAAATGACATCAATGTAAATAGTGAAAGGGATAGCGATGGTAATGATGTCTGCTAGAAGATGAAAATTAGTTTTTGTATAGTGAAATATGTTTCATTGTGTGTCAACACTTTAGGAACAGTACGAGCTGAATGGTTCTTATCCATGGTCATTGTATTTGGGGGGATATTTTAAATGACAGTTTGGTATTTTTTCTGTGCTGTCCTGCTCTATTTTAGAATTAGAATCATATGATTCATCTCTATTAACGGGTGAATTTTTTTTAGCGAACAGTGTCCTTCTGGTATTTAACCTTAAGTATCAGGATTTGATAGGGATTTGTCAATAGTGGCACCATCTATATGTCATCCTACAAAATTATTGAGTGGCAAAGGATATGGCATTACAATACCGTTTTGATTATAAAATTATTGTGAAACGTTTTTTAAACTCTATTCTAGGTAATTACTTAAACCTGAAACTATTATTATAGTTACTTTATATTGTTAAATGGCCTATAATTATTCAATTCTTCCTTACAAAGTAGGTTTTTTTGTTTCTATTTTTAGAACTATTGAATTTGGACTCACGCTACGTTAAACAACGTGATTCATTCGGAATTGTTTATGTGGTAAATTATTTATTTACTTAGTTATTTTCGTTCTTTTTAAATATTAAATACGTATTATTAATATATATTAATTTCTAGAGGTTGTAGCCCCCCACCTTCAGGTCGAGTTTTTTCATTTAAACCCCCCCCGGGTCAAATACAACCCCCCTGGATCCGCCCATGCCAGAGACCACTTTACTTTTTTTTTGGGGGCTGAAACAGAATATGGAACAACTCCTAAAGTGCGTCAACTGTCCCGTACACTGTAACCTCGACGATTTATGGCAAAGCAAATCGAAGCATTGGACGTGGCCAAATATTGGGCCGAGAAATTATTGTAGAATATTCCGGGTACGAAAAAGTCAAGCCAGAGACCAAATTGAACTGTGATGAAAAATACAAAGAGTTAGATAACAATGCAACTGTAAAAATAGTGAAAGCAAGTGTCAGTGATATTTTTAGTAGCATTAAACAAACTGTTTTAAAAATTGACACTGAATGAGGACTTCCAGAAGAAGTCCTAGAAGCCGCAAACATGGCTAATTTACAATTGATGCCTATACGAGAAAGGTAAATGCGTTTCGCAATATATTGGAGTAAATAGTTTCGGAACAATTCCTTCTCTCATAGCTGCTTTTTTTAAACTGCCAAATCCGGAGCTCTAAACAGGACACAGTTTTAGAAGGTCATCAGCAACGTTACTGGTCAATTCCGGAAAAGTAATCACTGACAGAAAACGCTTGGGGGGTTGTAAATCTACTGCGGTAGCTGAGGGATACATCGATAATGCTACAACTTATAAAAAAGGACCAAGCAACAAGATTTTAAGCTGCAGCCCTAAAAAATCTGAAGCAGTTCCAAGTACTTCAAAGAATGGAACTATTTTTTCTCTCGTCGTTCGTCTGACAGCTTTCGCCATGCGGGAAAACGTAACTTTGCGCACTGATTAGAAAAAACTACTATTATATACAATATTTTTATATTTTACGATTGACCAACGTAATTTTTATCTCTGCTACAATTTTTTCGGTAAAGATTATTTTAGAATCATTGAACCGTTGAATCACTTACAACATTTGCGGATGCAGAATATTTTTTAATCAGAGACTCCCGTCCAAAGAGGGCGTAGTCTCGTAAATCGCCGACAATGATGGTCTGATTGAAATTGTCGGATGCTAGTGACCCCACCAGATATTTATTTTTTCATCTTACGATTTGCTTTAGTAATACAAAATTATCAGTCAACGACAAAGCTCTAATTTAGATCTGTAAATATGTAACCATTCATTGTTAATTGAACTTAATTTGATGTCTCATTATTCAATTAAGGCTCGTGTATGAAGTTGCATGAGAAATATTTCTTTGAGCGTAGATTCTATTTTTTTTCTACACTTCTGTTCTTATACAGCGTGAAATGTAAGTCTTATGAGCGCATAATTTGCTGCTAACAGACCTAGCAGAAAACAACTCTGTAGGCTAATAAAAAAAAACACTGATTTGACTCAATCAAAACTTCTCATATGAATATAATATTCTAGTTTCAAGATTTCAACGTTTTTTAAATTTGTATCTTTAGTTATATGTCAGCGGGATGCAAAATTTAAGTTTATTGATTTTTTCATCATCATTACTATTAAATTAGTCTGTAAAAACATTTTTAAATTAATTATACGAATAATTAATAATAATAACTTCATTTATATAATGAGAGTTTATAAAAAACCACAATTAATGTTGTTTTTAATAAAAATATCCTTTTTTTAATATAACAGTAAATATAAAAAACGAATGAATGAACAAAATAGAAAACAAGATAAAGAAGAGATCAAACAACGTATTGAACAATTAGAAATTAAACTAGACATTATGAGAGAAGATATGACAAAACAACAAGAGATATTTCAACAAGAATTCAATCAGAAAATAGAAAAAAGTAAAAAAGGGGACAGAACAAATACAAACAAGAATGTATGATATAACAAATGAGATCAAGGAAGATAGAAAAGAAGTAAAGCACGAAGTAATGAGAATAAATGAAAAATTAGAGAACCAGAGTCATTACATAGAAAGAAACAGTGAAACAACCAAGAAAATAGAAGAAGAAATGGAACAAGGATTCAAAATAAGTGATGAAATCAAAAAAGAAGAAATTGGAAGAGCAAATGAAACAACTAAGACAAGAACAGGCTGAAGAAAGAATCAAACAGAATGTAAAAGCAATACAAGTGAAGAAAGGATAATCATATATGGTAGAGAAGGAATTGAGGTAGAATTAGCATATTATGGAGAATTAAAAATACACCCAGTAAGATTCATCAAAGACAGAAGAAAAGATTAAATGAAAGTAGAGAGAGAAATTGGAAGAAATTAAGACGTAAAACATTAACAAGAAGAGCAGCTGTATGGTGGAATGTCGTTGAAGAAAATTATATGGAATTTGTAAATTTTAAAGGGGCATTTTTAGATTATTTTCGGGGGGAAATGGCGCTCCTATACGACTAATGATATTTTCTTACACCAACGCCGCGAACTTAGAGAATTTAAATCTTTAAAAAAAATTATAGTTATAGTGGCACAAATATTTATGAAAGTTAAAATTCTAATTTGGATTTAGATAAATAGATGAGTAAGTAGTTATTGTAAACAAAGTTTATAACTTTTATTGAACGCTCTATAAAATAATAAATTATTTATTTATAGTGTATAATAAAGATTAAAATAAAAGGGTTAACTATTAAACACAATCTTTGGTCAGGACTCGTGATGATATCGCAATATAAATAAGTTCTATTTATTGTCCAAGAGATAAAAAATTTCCTACAGTCGTGTAATCTTTGTGTAAACAATAATTTCTTAAAATCCCGATATTAGGACTTTCGGGCCCAAGAGGCGAAAACCATTCAAACAACAATAGTTGTAGTTCTGACATTAATAACAATGAGTTAGAAAAGGCCTATTTTCAAACCTCTGGGCTATAAAATGACATATTACTGACTGATTGTGAATTCTTGAGGTTCATATAAACAATAATGAAAAAACAATGATTAAAAGAACAGATATTAATGACCTCAGTACAATTGATTATTTATATATTTAGTAACCATAACACTGGTGTTTCTTTTTGAGTATAATTTTTTCTGAAGAAGAAAATAAACATTTTCGAAAGCTCGAGCTGAAAGAGCAAAGTCAGCAGAATTAAAAATCAATACATGGAAAATTAAAGGCTAATTAAATGCCCTAAATTAAAATTTTCGGCTCCGCGAATTTTCGCAATAATGACAGTTCTGCTAGGTTTAACTCAAGTGAGCAGAACATGAGCGAAAAAGTGGTTGAAACAATCAAAATTGCAATTTTCTTTGCACAGTTTTTAGAGGCGGTAGAAATACACTAATCGCGAGTTTCAGGCTCGATTTCTTTCTTTGGGAAATGGAAAATGTCACGACGTAATTTTCTAAATGTGAACTTAGCATAGATACATTTTAGAGCAGCAAAGATTTTTTTATCGTTTTCTACACTCAAAAAAGTACCTAAAAGCCTATAGTTTCAGCGATATCACATTTTATACGGGAGCTTTCGATCGGAATGTGTTATAAAGTTTTATTTTCAATCGTGACAAAACTCAAAAAAAATTTCAAGTAAACAACAACGTTAACTCCTGCCTGTCATAGACGCGGACTTACAGGCCCGTACGCAGGATTTGCGCTCGAGTGGGGGAACGGGGGGTCATTTAAAAAATCGTAAAGAAAAGTTTTTTTTAAATATGGTCTTATGCGCTGGTTTAAACCAACATAGAAAAATGAATTTCAAGAATAAAAAATGCTGGTATAAATCTTGAAGAGTATAAATAATCTACGCCTCTGATTACTGCTCCTACTCTCATCATCATCATCATCCACAAACAAAATCATTATAAATACAGGCCCTCTTCCTGTGCCCCCACGTTAATCCCTCATCGCGCATGGCCTTTCCCCAACTGACCTAACCTAAAACGTGGCGTGATACCGGCAATCGGGGTTTTGGCCTGTTATTAAAACGACATCTACACAGTCACCACGCGTTGGTTTTGTCTATTTTTTAAACATACTGGTAGTGACAGTGTTGAACGTAATATATATATACTTGGTATATCATTTGATACGATAACTTAGGTAAGTGAATATATGCATGTTTTGCGGTCATCTAATATAATCTCAAATCTCAAATAATCTCAAACCGCCGTTGCAGTTGTCAGGGGATACTGCCGATCAATAAGTTAATTTTTTAGGAAATATTTTAATAAATTATTTACATCAAAAACGTTTTTACATGAAATAACTACGATAATAGGGACCAAATATAATATTTAAAAAAAGTTGCGATAATATAAAACACGAAAATGGTAATAATAATAATTGGAATTGGAAATAAAATTATTTTATAAACTAATATGAACATAAATCATCATACATGTACAGAGTAATGTCTTTCTTCCATCCAAATACTTGACAGAATAATCCTTATAGTTTTCCTATAAAAATCTTCAGCTTCAGCAATATTTTAGATGCTCCAAATAAACTTTAACGCCCTATACCAGCGTTTCCCAAACTTTTTTTTCGCGATCCACCTTTACATTTACAAAAAAATATAAATAATTAAAAAATTAATGTCTTTCTTCCATCCAAATAATCTTGACAGAATAATCCTTATAGTTTTCCTATAAAAATCTTCAGCTTCAGCTTCAGCAATATTTTAGATGCTCCAAATAAACTTTAACGCCCTATACCAGCGTTTCCCAAACTTTTTTTTCGCGATCCACCTTTACATTTACAAAAAAATATAAATAATTAAAAAATTAATGTCTTTCTTCCATCCAAATAATCTTGACAGAATAATCCTTATAGTTTTCCTATAAAAATCTTCAGCTTCAGCTTCAGCAATATTTTAGATGCTCCAAATAAACTTTAACGCCCTATACCAGCGTTTCCCAAACTTTTTTTTCGCGATCCACCTTTACATTTACAAAAAAATATAAATAATTAAAAAATTAATGTCTTTCTTCCATCCAAATAATCTTGACAGAATAATCCTTATAGTTTTCCTATAAAAATCTTCAGCTTCAGCTTCAGCAATATTTTAGATGCTCCAAATAAACTTTAACGCCCTATACCAGCGTTTCCCAAACTTTTTTTTCGCGACCCACCTGTACATTTACAAAAAAATATAAGTAATTAAAAAATTAACAATTATCTTCATTTACTAGTTTATTAAATGAAGTAAACTTTGTTTTACATATTTCATCCTTTATGCGAATGATGTTGTGTCATCACAAAAAAATTTCAAATTAGGAGGTAATAATGTTAATTTTATTCTCAAATTACAATCCAATCTGTTAGTATACCCGGCAAAAACTTTCTGCGACCCTGACAGATATTTCTAGCGTTTAGAGGGCGTGACTAGAAAAAAAAATAAGTTTAAACAAATTATAATAATTGTTCGAAATGGACCCCCATTCTGTTGAATGCATGTTGTTGCTCGCTTTATAATTTAGTTTACAGATTTTCGAATGATGTTTTCGTTATTTTTAACCTCTTGGCAGGCGTTTACTATTCTTTCAATCAGTTCTTCCTGGGTATTTATTTGAGATGAGTAAACTTTGGACTTGAAATGTCCCCAAATATGGTAATCGACGGGATTAAAGTCCGGTGATCTTGAAGGCCAATGTATAGGACCACCTATTAGGAAAATTTGCATTTAAAAAATCCCGTACAATTAGCCTAAAACCATGTTCTCTCATGTACCGAAACGTTCTTGAAAACGTTTCATAATTTGGTACTGTTCGATTTAATATTCCCTGTTTGCCGCCACAAAAACCATATATGTATATTCTTCATTAGAAAATTAATGTGGCAATATCTGGTCACCGAGCTTCGCTCTTAATATTCAAATCTACATTTTTAAGAAGCCCAATGAGTATATAATTTAAGTATATCTATAACATGACAAATTATTAATTAATTCGCGAAAATCACGGAGTGGGCGACATCTACTTGAACTACTGATAGGGAGATAAATAAAAAGTTGATTGGCTTGAAAGTAGGCGGGAAAATTAAAAAAGCTGTCAGTGTTAATTTTCAATTGGCTGCAGATGTTGTTGACGTTTATCAACTGCTTGTCACAGAGGTTAGTTAAATGCATTAAAGTTGCCTAGTTTCTGGGGATTTCACCCTTTTAGGGCAACTTCTACTGACGCTTGATCTTCGCGAATTGTCACGGTGGACAGGCCCCGTTTCCGGGACGTGCAACAGCAGCGTGTAGGGCACACGTCCCGTCAACAGAAGATCGCTCAGCTCACTCTATTTATCACTCTATGTTCAATTGATTTTATTATTTTTTGATCTGCAGTGAAGGAAAATTATAGGTCTGATATTCATACTTGGGTAAAAACCTCCACAAATACCTGTGACCAGACTCTCGTGGTGTGGCAGATATTGATATCATATTTTTTCAAAAATTCTTTCTCTCTCTCTCTCTCTCTCTGATCATGAAAACTTAAATATTAAAACTGTCCGCATAATAAAATAGTAGCCGTAAGGGGTAGTCTCACATTATCGGGGAAGGGAAGACAGGTGTCCATTTTAACAGTGTTACTCAATGTTCCTATAAATATTTACCTAAACCCATGATTTCTGAAATTGAATTGGCAACGTTGTATTTTCAACTTTGAATTAATAAGATGGCTGTCATTTGACAAGCAAATTATTTATGTCCGTCAAATGAACCTTTCCTTTTTTATATAAAGCGACAAATTTAAAATTGAATTCTTTCTGATTAAAACGCCAGAAATTAAATAAAGTCAAACCTTTTTACTACTATACTATACAGAAGAAAGGAGTGCAGTATTTAATTTGCAGAACGTAGTACAGATTCAAGAGGTAGAAATTTTATTTTTACCTCATCCTTTAATGCTTATTTTTAGTTAAAATTTAAATTTTAATACATCTGATCGGCCTAATATAGTTTTTGTCTAGATTCTTGTTTCCATGGTTTTTACTGTAATAAATTTGTTCTTTTGACAGATAAGTCAGACTTTATTTATTCATAGCCGTATCGTATGTGTTTTAATTGATTCAGAATTTTGTATTAATATATATTTCAAAATGGCTTCATTCTAAAAATATTATCAGTCCTCCTAAATCCTTGAAGGCAGAATTATTAGTAATAGCAAGGCAACATAAAAACAAATTCAAAAAATATATTATGGATGAGATGGCCAGAGAAAAAGGAATTAAAATTCTCAGATTTCCTCCGAACCACGCAGAGTTAAATTCCATTGAACTGATCTGGTCTCAATTATTAAAAGGTTATGTTTCTCAAAACAATAAAACATTTAAATTTCCTGATGTGCGAAATTTGTTTTTGAAGGCAGTTTCAGATGTAAATAGAGAACATTGGGGAAAATGCATTGATCATGTTTAAAAATGTGGAAAATTCATTTAGGAAAGTGGATATATCAATGGATAATTTAATAGAACCGATAATAATAAACATCAGAAAAGACAATTATAGTGATGCCAGTAGTTTTAGTGAAGACAGTGACTTTTAAAGATAGTTCTTGAACTAACTTTTTTTTTAATCTTTGAGTTTAGGTAAGTACTGAAGCGTTACTTTTAATGCCAAGAGATTTAATTTAATCCCAACATATAATCCTCCTTGTTATTTATTGGTTAAATTTAATTCGTTCAATGTTAAAGTGTCGGATGCATAAAGTTTATTTTTATTTTTTGTAAATAATATAACTTCAAAATTTAATCTACGAAGTGCGTATATATATTTGATATGCTGTCACCTTATTTATATTATAGAAACTTATTTTGCAAAGTACGCCTATGGAATGTGACGTTATATCCCCACTTTGACTGTACTCATCTATCCTTTATAGTATATATTACTATAGAAACAAATTATTATTATGTGCCGTTGCTAGGAAATAAAACTAAAAGCTTAACTTTTCTTGTAAATATCTCGGAAGATCGAATTTTCACAGACATGGGACCTACATTTTTCGCCGATTTAGATAGGAATTAGTCTACCCTGAAAGTTTCATTGAATTCTGACGAGTGGATTTCGAGATCCTCTGGACACACATACACACACACACACACATACAAACCTTGCTCGTTTAATAGTATTTGATTTTTAAAATAATCGAAACCAAACCACAAACTACAAAAATAATGCAAACCTTGTGAAAACTTAAATAAAAATAGATTGACACAGAGAACTCTAAACTGTCAATTGCATGAGCATCTAGATTTTGTAATTTTTTATGTTTTCATATTATTACTATTAAATTTCACAAATAAAGAACGCGTTTTCAAGTACTTTTATCCTTTACAAAAATTAGATTTTAGATTCTTTAACTCTCTTACTCTAAAATACACAATTTTTCATAAGGAAGGTTAAAAAAAAATAAATAAAATGCGTGATGTGTCTAATCTAATGTGATATTTAGTTCCTAGTACGGTCCTGTAAATCTGTTTTCATAGGCCTAGATGACGATAAAAAATTTTGGTATAACGAATTTTGAAAGGATAGCGCATTTGCATATTATAAGAAATTAAATAGATACGTCAACAACTCACGAGTTGAATAAATAAAAATCATTTTTAGTTAAATAATATCTAATTAAATTATAAACAAAATTAAAAAATTACACAACACTTAAAAGACTAGAAAAAAACAACAAGTTTAAAAAATTATAATTGTTCATATGTGCATATTTTTCATTAGAAAATTGTTGTGGCATTTTTAAAATAATCGAAACCAAACCACAAACTATAAAAATAATGCAAACCTTGTGAAAACTTAAATAAAAATAGATTGACACTAAGATCTCTAAACTGTCAATTCCATGGGCATCTAGATTTTGTAATTTTTTATGTTTTCATATTATTACTATTAAATTTCACAAATACATAGATAGCTTATTACCAAACTCACTTAATTAAATAAAGAACGCGTTTTCAAGTACTTTTATCATTTACAAAAATTAGATTTTAGATTCTTTAACTCTCTAAGGAAGGTAAAAAAAAAAAAAATGCGTGATGTATAGCTAAATTTAATGTGATATTTAGTTCCTAGCACGGTCCTGTAAATCTGTTTTCACAGGCCTAGATGACGAAAAAATTTTTTGGTATAACTTACGTTTAAACAAAATAGTTAATTAGGCCAAATAATATTGATTGTTTATGAGTGGAACGAATTTCTCAATTTTTAGTGAAGACGGGCCTGTATTTTCAATATTAATAACATTTCAATTAATTTGTTAAGACACATAGAGTATGTGTACCAAATATTATAAAATTATACAGAGTGGATAAAAGCACAGGAGGCAATGAAGAAATGACCAAAATCAACAAAACACTCTGTATCTCAGCTATAAGGGACCGTAGACCTATATAATATGGGTTATTTGGAATCACTCGTATCCCCTGTTAAAATATTACCCTCTCTCAATGAAACACCCTGTATAAACACTATTTTGAAAATAAAAATTGCGTCGAATGAATATTCTAAGAAAAATTATAATTTTAAAACATAAGTTTTACTAAACAGAGATAATATGTTCATGATTTTAATTATATTTCAATCAAAAGTAAAAGTATAATGATGATAAATCTACAACGGTTTTTTTTGTTATGCCTCTATTAATAGATATCTTCAGTTTTATAAAAAACAGTGAGAATTTTAGAAATTATAACTTCCGGTCAAATTTTCTAAGGAAAAACAAAAAACAATTAAAAACTAATGGCTTCCTGAGAAAGCTTAGAAGTATCCTCTTTAAAATGCTTTGTTTTTTTTTCTTTGCGTCCATTTTAGACAAAGATACTTTTTAAATAACTTATAATATAATTTTTTAGTAAAATTTTCCGGTCTTTCACGTGGTGCTATTGGTTTTTCGAAATTTTTATTTTTTTTCGAGATATAATGGAAAAACCAAATTTTCGATTTTATTTTCGAAATTATGAAGTTAGCCACTTTAGAGCAGCAAAGATTTTTTATCGTTTTCTACACCCATTCAAGTACTTAAATGTCAAGTTTCATCGATATCACATTTTGTGCGAGGTCAAACTCTCTGACAACTGGGCTATAAAGAAATAATAATAAATAAATTTGTAAATCAAAAATATTTAAAAATATACATCGTTGGAAAGAGACCTCTCAACATACTGAATATATTGTTTTATTTTTACTTTTAATAGAAATATTAATTATTGATAATAAATTGGATTTTCCACCACTGATATTTTTGTTTTAAATTATAATGATTTAGCATTTTAATTAATTTATTTAAATATTTAAAATTGGTGGAGATTAAAAATTATATTTGGTTATTTTAGAGCTTCAATTGTACTATTTTCGAAAATTAGTAAAGAATAAAAACAGAAACTAAATATTTAACTATCACCAGCTGAATCTACTTTATTCATTTTGCTTCATATGGATCCTGATCAAAATTAACTAAAGGTGTAAATTTTTTGTTGCAATCTATTGGGTAATGTGCAGAAAAGATTAGTTTTAACTTTTAGATTTCATATACGTATTTCTGAACATCAATTATCAAAACTTCGAATTCATCAAAGTTTATAAATAAAACAAGTTATTCAATGTTATCAAGTTTATATATTTAGTCTGTGATTTCCGGAATCCCTTTGTTGAACGTTTCAGACGTTTTTGTTCCTAATTTTATTATACTACCGATTACATTTCAATGCGTTTTACATCAAATACTATTAAACGAGCAAGGTTTGTATGTGTGTCCAGAGGATCTCGAAATCCACTCGTCAGAATTCAATGAAACTTTCAGGGTAGACTAATTCCTATCTAAATCGGCGAAACATGTAGGTCCCATGTCTGTGAAAATTCGATCTTCCGAGATATTTACAAGAAAAGTTAAGCTTTTAGTTTTATTTCCTAGCAACGGCACATAATAATAATTTGTTTCTATAGTAATATATACTATAAAGGATAGATGAGTACAGTCAAAGTGGGGATATAACGTCACATTCCATAGGCGTACTTTGCAAAATAAGTTTCTATAATATAAATAAGGTGACAGCATATCAAATATATATACGCACTTCGTAGATTAAATTTTGAAGTTATGTTATTTACAAAAAATAAAAATAAACTTTATGCATCCGACACTTTAACATTGAACGAATTAAATTTAACCAATAAATAACAAGGAGGATTATATGTTGGGATTAAATTAAATCTCTTGGCATTAAAAGTAACGCTTCAGTACTTACCTAAACTCAAAGATTAAAAAAAAAGTTAGTTCAAGAACTATCTTTAAAAGTCACTGTCTTCACTAAAACTACTGGCATCACTATAATTGTCTTTTCTGATGTTTATTATTATCGGTTCTATTAAATTATCCATTGATATATCCACTTTCCTAAATGAATTTTCCACATTTTTAAACATGATCAATGCATTTTCCCCAATGTTCTCTATTTACATCTGAAACTGCCTTCAAAAACAAATTTCGCACATCAGGAAATTTAAATGTTTTATTGTTTTGAGAAACATAACCTTTTAATAATTGAGACCAGATCAGTTCAATGGAATTTAACTCTGCGTGGTTCGGAGGAAATCTGAGAATTTTAATTCCTTTTTCTCTGGCCATCTCATCCATAATATATTTTTTGAATTTGTTTTTATGTTGCCTTGCTATTACTAATAATTCTGCCTTCAAGGATTTAGGAGGACTGATAATATTTTTAGAATGAAGCCATTTTGAAATATATATTAATACAAAATTCTGAATCAATTAAAACACATACGATACGGCTATGAATAAATAAAGTCTGACTTATCTGTCAAAAGAACAAATTTATTACAGTAAAAACCATGGAAACAAGAATCTAGACTGCACTCCTTTCTTCTGTATAGTATAGTAGTAAAAAGGTTTGACTTTATTTAATTTCTGGCGTTTTAATCAGAAAGAATTCAATTTTAAATTTGTCACTTTATATAAAAAAGGAAAGGTTCATTTGACGGACATAAATAATTTGCTTGTCAAATGACAGCCATCTTATTAATTCAAAGTTGAAAATACAACGTTGCCAATTCAATTTCAGAAATCATGGGTTTAGGTAAATATTTATAGGAACATTGAGTAACACTGTTAAAATGGACACCTGTCTTCCCTTCCCCGATAATGTGAGACTACCCCTTACGGCTACTATTTTATTATGCGGACAGTTTTAATATTTAAGTTTTCATGATCAGAGAGAGAGAGAGAGAAAGAATTTTTGAAAAAATATGATATCAATATCTGCCACACCTCGAGAGTCTGGTCACAGGTATTTGTGGAGGTTTTTACCCAAGTATGAATATCAGACCTATAATTTTCCTTCACTGCAGATCAAAAAATAATAAAATCAATTGAACATAGAGTTTTTCTTATATAGTGATAAATAGAGTGAGCTGAGCGATCTTCTGTTGACGGGACGTGTGCCCTACACGCTGCTGTTGCACGTCCCGGAAACGGGGCCTGTCCACCGTGACAATTCGCGAAGATCAAGCGTCAGTAGAAGTTGCCCTAAAAGGGTGAAATCCCCAGAAACTAGGCAACTTTAATGCATTTAACTAACCTCTGTGACAAGCAGTTGATAAACGTCAACAACATCTGCAGCCAATTGAAAATTAACACTGACAGCTTTTTTAATTTTCCCGCCTACTTTCAAGCCAATCGCCAATCAACTTTTTATTTATCTCCCTATCAGTAGTTCAAGTAGATGTCGCCCACTCCGTGATTTTCGCGAATTAATTAATAATTTGTCATGTTATAAATATACTTAAATTATATACTCATTGGGCTGCTTAAAAATGTAGATTTGAATATTAAGAGCGAAGCTCGGTGACCAGATATTTGTGTAGAACAAACAAAGTGACCTGTCATTTCCATTATAACTATTTTATGCAAATAACGTAGAATGAATACAATGAATATTAGACACACCAATTTACCGGTTACCAGATTTATTTTCGTATGTATGTGTGGCACATAATTTAATGTTTGCACCCTCAGAAATTGATTAAAAATAGTTTTAAAACACGTTTCGGGTGTATAATAATAACTTCGGTAGGTGGTATTATTGCATATATTCATATATTTAAAGTAAAGATGGAAAAACGCCTTTTTTTCAAATACGAGCCGTTATTATGGGAAAATGGTTACATAATTATTCTTCAAAATATTGTCTACAACTTTTTCCAAACTTTTTGGCAGCCTTGTAGAATAATACGCGTTGTAGAATACCTAAAAATGTTTCTACTCCACTTTTTTGCCTTCCAAAGTGTTGGATGCCAATTTGGTCGAGTTTCATGGTTGATATGCGTATTGATTAGCTGATAGATTATCTTCTTCTCATTCATATTCATGCATCAGTTTTCCAGCCTCTTTAGGCCGATACAATTTTGGCATCATCATGTCGCATATTCTATACATTTAAAACACCTTTAGCCAGGCGTACATATGTACTAGTAAAAGTTGCCTTGGGTTTTTTAAATAGCTTGTTATCAAAGTAAAGAGACATCAAGTGTGATAAAGTGAAATACGCCAAAGCAACTATAAGATCATCCAAACTGTTTGCTTTTTTGAAAACTCGTTTAAATACAATGAAATTTTTTTATTATTTTAGATAACCAACTTCAAAATGGTTGACGCATTTTTGGGAAAAAAATATAAACTTAGTAGCAGTGAAAATTTTGATGAATTCATGAAGGAATTGGGTAAGTTCAATGCTGTGTTTTAGTATGATAAGGAAAAACTGCGATATTCTTCACGTTTAATTTTTATTATTTCTTATATTATTTTTATTATTCTTTATAATTTTTTATGTCAGCTAAATAATTTCTAACGGTAATTTCTACCAGGATTACAATTTTTTAACGTAAAATTTTTAAAATGTAAACAACTTTTGAAACACACCTCATATTCATGCTTATCTGAAATTTATTACTTTTAACAATTAGAATAGTTTATTTATTCAAGCTAAAATGTACCTTTACAAGGTCAAAATTCTGGCAATGTTTTTAATTTGTACAGCAGCAATAATTGTTAATAGTACAGCACCTTATTTGCGGTAAAATTTTGTAACCTAAAATACCACGTCCTTCTTTTTTTAAGGGATCATAAAATATCCAGTAGTTTTTTTCAATACATATGCCATATGCCAAACACTTTAACAGATTTAAAAGGTACATATAGAGATAATTTTTACTGTTGATAAATAAAAAATGAACACCTGCAACATTTATTTAATTGAATGTTTTTTTCATGACGCTGAGCCATTATTTCTTTTTTTATTTGTTCGTAAAATTACACCGGTACACCAACAAGGATCCTGCGCAGAGGACATTCAAGACCCCCTAAGGTCCCATTATCAAGGCAAAATTAGAATAAATGACTATTTTTAAAGAAAATATGAATAAATTAATGAAGTAGCATCTAAATATTGTTGAAAAAAACTTTGACCGCTTTTTTAAATATTTTTGGTAAATACGAACTGACTTCAAGTCACATGGAATTGTAGCTACGGGTTTTCCCATTCCGATGAACTTTGAATCATCGAAAAATATTAATTTTTTCCCGAGATATTGAACAATTCGTCCGCCCGGTTACGCGTTAATTCATAGAAAGCGGAATTCCTGAAGGTAGAGCAGCAGCTGAAATGAGGGGACTTTTGAGTGCCATTATTTCGAAAACTATTGAATTTTCGAAGAAAATGATAAGGGCCATTTTTGTAGAGAATGAGCTGGTCTCCATTTTTTGTCTGAACAAAAATTCTCTAATTGGCATATTTAGCCAGATATTAGCGGGAAACCCATTTTCCAGGTTTTGGGGCCCACTTTCAGCCCCTCCCCTTGACCACAACGCGTTAAGTTAAAACACCTGCGGTGACCTACAAGATGCACTATGTGGGAACTCATGCCAGACTTATTCCCAGGTTTGATCCTTCAGTTACTGGACTACAAATTAGGAAAATGAAATGTCCTGGAAAAATGTAACACACAACCAAAAGACACGCGCTTTCTGCTAGCTGAGAGTAGGGATACAATAATGTAGAGTGGTTCAATTGAATAGTTGATACGTTGTCGCGCAGATTTCTTATATATTGTGCGTGAGCTCAATACATTGAAAATCCTATGTTCCGTTAAAATTTTGCCAGGTCTGTATAAAAAAAAATTGATTTTCGACTCTAATCTTATTACGTAGCTCTCTTAATACAGAAATTTTGGACGCAGTCTAACTGAGGTACCGGTCAAAAGTCAAAGAAACACAAAAAAGCCGTAATTTTTTTATATCATGGTAAATAAATGGAAAGCAATTAGTTAAAATGCACTTATAATTTTTTTAACACAATATACATGTAATTAAAAGTAATCAGGAAAAAATAAGCAATTAGAAAATTGTGAATTCACTTCTATTACTCATTAAAACATCACAGTTTAGCAAAAAACTGGTTTGTTTATTTAAAAACAATTTTAATGACGCAAGAAACAGTATTAAATAAATACTTTTCAACTTTTTATTGTAATAAATCATTTGGGATTCAAAAAAAAAAGAAGTTTTACTGGGATGCTGTCTGATTTGGGAAAGACGCGAGATTTCCCATCACAGCTAAATCGATAACCTGATCCAGTGGGTCACCTATCCACAGTCAAACCGTTGCTAGAGTTGCTTAACTTTAAAGTCGAACTCGATCCCAAAAATATTTAGATAAAACATAATTTTTTTATAAAATATATACCTACTTACATTCTTTAATAATACAACTCCTCATTTTAATTAATTCTTAAAATTCATGTTTTATATTTTATTAATTTGAGACGTAGCTCGACTAGTACAAAAACGCGTAGTTGATTTATGTCTTTATTTTCTTATGGTGGGGTAATGATATTTTTTTCAATTTCCGGTACTCAAACTTGTTTCGAAAGAAATAAACAATTATGTCAGATTTATTTTCGGTATCGCACAAAATATCTTAAGCTCAACGAAATTTCTTTTTATACCATGTTTTGGTGAAATCTCACCTGACATATGGAATTATTGCCGTGGGTTGAAAATATCTGTAAAAAAAACCAAGAAGATATTCTTCTGAAGCTTTTACGTTTATAACATGTTTTATTTATTCTTCTTACTCTGATGTACAATTGTACATGTATACCGGGTGTATCAACGATGCGTGCGTGGAGGATAGCTGCTTCCCTTTTGAAGATAGGAAAAAATGTTTCAAATAAAAGTTGTAGACAGCAATGAAAGCTATGTTCCAAAAATAACTACCAACATACAGGGTGTCCCATAAAAGTGTGACTTATCAAAGTTATGTTTTTTTAAATGAAACACCCTATATATTTTTACTCGATTGAATTCCTTCGGAAGAGTGCTTCTCAAAAATATAGGGTTGTATGGGTTTATACCAGGTGGTTCTGAAGTTATGGTCACATTTATGTCCCAAAATGGGTTCATTCAACACCAAATATCTCAAAATCAATAACTAGGAATAACACAATTTTTTCACCAAATATCCTCGAAAATGGTGTATTTTGATTTCATATTCATAAATTTACCGAATGGCACTTTTCCCATACAGGGGCAACCAAAACTCGGGATCATTTTTTTCTCAGTTTTTTCAAATGGAACACCCTGTATATAGTGCCATACCAGAATAGTCAACACTATGAGCTTCCAGAAAATGTAGGGTTTGCCTACTTGATTTTCACCGGAAATGCATCTAATTCTTACATTAAGGAAAATACGTAAAATGTCATAAAAGCAATAATGATATTTTTTATTCAATGATGGACAAACATGGAACAAAATAAACTCAAAAAAATGTAAAAAAACCGTCATTTCACAGTAGATGTTCAAACAATCATCCGTTTTAAGCTATGCATAACCGGACACGGTGGCCTAGTTGGTAAGGCGTCTGCCGATTCAGCTTCCCCGTAAGTTCGAATCCTGCGTATTCAAGTGGAATTAAAGTCAGATAAGACTTTGGGCAAGTGTAAAAAGGTATTTGCGTCATACGCAGTTTCATTCACGCCGGTAAACAGGCCGGATGAGATCGGATATCTCGTGGAACTAATAGGGGTTGGTGACACAATTACACACTTGTTAGTCGGTAGATCACCTGCATGACAAAGGCATAGTCCTGGGTTTAAGGTGATTGAGGACCGTGGTTCGGAGCCCACGATAAACTGTAGGTCCCGTCCAGTTTAGGTCATTAGGTCAGAAAATAGACGTTAAAATTAACAAACAAACAAACAAGCTATGCATAAATTAAGTCTGTCTACGACTTCAGTTAAAGCTGATCTTGTAGTAGAGCGAAGAAATCCTCTAATTCTATTTTTCCTTCAGCGTCGTTGGTTTGCCGCTAATTTATTTTTGTGCTCACTTCTTGTGTTTTACTTTTTCTGTTTCCACAAACCTCTTCTTCGAAAACTCTCGAGTCGCATACATTCTACTGGCTAAATGCAGTTTCTGTAACATCTATCCGGAATGTCGATCATTTTATCAATTATATCAAATAACCCTTGGAACATTTGAATGTTACAGGAACTGTCAACAAACATGACATTTTATTATCGAAGTGAATTTATAGTTTAAATCTAATATTTTCTCGTTTCGAAATGAAATTATCCACCGAAGAAATGATAAACATGATCTACATCAAATATTATGGTTTAAATTATAAATTCACTTCGATAATAAAATGTCATCTTTGTTGACAGTTCCTGAAACATTAAAATGTTCCAAGGGTGATTTGATATAATTGATAAAGTGATCTACATTCCGGATAGATGTTACAGAAACTGCTTTTAGCCAGTAAAATGTATGCAGTTCGATATGCGACTCGAGAGTTTTCGAAGGAGAGGTTTGTGGAAACAGAAAATGTGAAACACAAGAAGTGAGCAAAAAAATAAATTAGCGGCAAACCAACGACGCTGAAGGAAAAATAGAATTAGAGGATTTCTTCGCTCTACTACAAGATCAACTTTAACTGAAGTTGTAGATAGACTTAATTTATGCATAGCTCAAAACGGGTGATTGTCTGAACATCTACTGTAAAATGACAGTTTTTTACATTTTTTTGAGATTATTTTGTTCCATGTTTGTCCATCATTGAATAAAAAAATATCATTATTGCTTTTATGACATTTTTCATACTTTGTTGTTGTTGACTATTCTGGTATGGCACTATATACAGGGTGTTCCATTTGAAAAAACTGAGAAAAAAATGATCCCGAGTTTTGGTTGCCCCTGTATGGGAAAAGTGCCATTCGGTAAATTTATGAATATGAAATCAAAATAGACCATTTTCGAGGATATTTGGTGAAAAATTTTTGTTATTCCTAGTTATTGATTTTGAGATATTTGGTGTTGAATGAACCCATTTTGGGACATAAATGTCACCATAACTTCAGAACCACCTGGTATAAGGCCATACAACCCTATATTTTTGAGAAGCACTCTTCCAAAGGAATTCAATCGAGTAAAAATATATAGGGTGTTTCATTTAAAAAAACATAACTTTGATAAGTCACACATTTATGGGACACCCTGTATGTTGATAGTTATTTTTAGAACATAGCTTTCATTGCTATCTACAACTTTTATTTGAAACATTTTTTCTTATCTTCAAAAGGAAAGCAGCTATCCTCCACGCACGCATCGTTGATACACCCGGTATGTGTATATCTTGGTATGTTTACATGTACACTGCGCGTCATATAAAACTGGTACAACTCTTATAATCGAAAATAGTGTTTTTCTAAGTGTGTAAATGTGTCAATACTAAACTGGTTTTTATGTTATAATTTCTATGGCAGTGATGCCATTTCTAGGGCAGTGATGCCAGGTCAACAAAAATTTTAGTACATGTAACGATAAAATTAAATTTTTTACAGCAATAAAACGAGATGGAGAAATTAAAAATTTCAATTCAATAATTAATAACTTGTCATAGCTCCATTACTATTAAATTTTCATCTTTTGCCAAGCTATTTTGGAAATTATTCGGATTTGATCAAACTTACTTAAATGGGCTGGTATTGTGAATATGCGCTTTGACAAGTTTGACCAATGTGACAGTTATTTTGATTGATTAATTAAGTTAGGTTTACATTGGGAAAAAAAAGTGTACCAGTTTTATATGACGCGCAGTATACAATATAACATTCCACAATTTTCACTATTTTATAACTATATTATACATTTTTATTTATACCATTTAGTTGAATGAACTAGATGGAGTGCATAGATGGAATAATCGGCCCACGCAGTTTTACTTTTGTGGGCGTTTTTAATTACTGTCCATATTTTGTAATTTCATGGTAAATAAATTATTATTATTATTACAAAAAAACTTCAATCTCTAAAAGTGTACAGAGTTCAACTGTACATCCCGCCAAGTTTCAAAAATAATTTACTTACCAAACTGTAAAACTATATGACATTTACCACATCCAAAACCTCTTAACTCACTATTAAATTGTTTCCTTTATAACAAATTTTTTCTTCGTATCATCACTATTTATGATTCTCTGTTGGTATCTACGTCATCTCCTGTTAGAACATAAATCAATAAATATAAATTACAAGAATATAATATCGGAAGACACAGTAAAAAAAAATAAATATTCATAAAGGACGGAATCTAATCGAGATTAGTGATAAAGATATTAGGCTTCATCTGCCAGAGCTGAATCGTTTGCTAAATCTAAAGTAGGCTACAAATCTGGGTCGGCAAAATGACAAACTCTTCCCCTAGGACCCTGCTACAGGATGTATTAAGGAGGTGATGATGAAAGAGTGAAGTGGTGCAATCGTAATATTTTTCTCTTCGATTTGATCCATACAAGAAACTCGATACGATAATTAGGAAGGGAGGGAGGTGGCGAAAGCGTTTTGTCCTGTAGAAGGACAAGGGAGAGGGTTAACGACTTGGGGCCGGAATTATTTTCAAGGGTAGTCAATTCTCTTTCAAGATTTTTTTACCCCGAATCAAAATAGTTTGAATCATGAGTCCCCGTTCAGTTGAGTGATCGAATCTATATCCGCCAGATCAAAGGTAACTCGGATTAAGATTGCAGCGCTCATGCGGTGAAATTGGAACTGTGCTAAGGAGTAGTAGTTTGTTTACTTCGTGCTTTCTTATGGGATATTTCATGTGTATTTAAGTTGTTTATTTGGTATCAGTTTTGTTTTTTTGAATTATTTCTAGGTGTAAATTGTGTATTGTTTTTGTTTAGTGTTTAGTGTGACATTCATTTTATTTTATAAACTATACATAAACATTTATTTTATATCTTTAAAAGTGTGATATTTCCAGTTGTATTTAGGTGAGTAGTAGTCAGGAGTTTTACTCAAATACATTTTAGTCTCAAATTATTGTTTCCATTATTTTTTAGAAATGAAGTTAAGCATTTTAGAGTACACGAACTATTTGGGCGGATCGGCTAATTCTGAATCTGTAGTTGAAGGTGAAAATGTCCTGAATGCAGGACATCTTATTTTAGCGGGAAAGACCATAGAAACTTATGAGTGGATAGAAATATATGGTTTGTGTTTACAAACGAGTGATTTGGAATCTAATCCACATGAAATTACTGGGAAATTATCTATTTCTAACACTGTAAAAGTGGAGAACCTCTTATGTTCTTGTAAAGTTATAGCATGAGGCTTTAATGTTCTCCGTTTTACTCTAACTGTAAATAATAAATCAAAGCAAAGTGGTAAATAATAATTAAATATTTTTACCGTACCTTTTTGAATAAAATCACTTTCAGCAAAATGTAGAGAACACACTCTCATGGTATTTGAAACTTTCTTGCCAATTTTTAATGTTGTGATCCTATCTACTAATTCTCTATTGCCAAGTTTGGTTTCAAAAAAAACTTTGGACGTTCCTGCTTTTGGAAACGAATGAAAACTTAGTTCAGGGTTTCTTTTTCCCCATGATGAACACTTAGGTACACAACAATAATGATTACTCATTATAAAAAAGATCAACAAATCAAAATTATTTGTAAAAACAAGACAAAAACACTATGAAAATTACTTAACAACGCTAAAGAAATAACCCAAAATGTCAAACCTAATCCTTAGCTCAGTTTTCGCAGTTTTCACCAGAGGGCGTATCAGTTAGGACGAGAAGCGAATATAACTTTAATTTGTTCCTTATTTTATACTTTCATATTCATCAAGTAACATAAAGCCATCTAGCGGTCGCACTACGATTCTATAAATAATTTCCAGGTTGTTAAAGGCGCCCACCTCAGTCATTAATTTTTTTTCCATCAAGCTGTACCTTTTTTATTGGGCCACCCGGTACATATTTTTGCTTGAGAACCGTTATCTGTAAAAGTGAAGTTCTCCATTTGAGATGTTATTAATTAAATACAGAAAACCATATTAACAATCAAACAATTTCCCATTTTATCAAAACACGAATTATTTTATAAATGTTTATCATGGAACCGCTGATACTAAAAATTTCATTTGCCGCCGTCCAGAGGTCACAGACGATTACAATACAAACAAGTATCTTAGTACGAAGTCAAACATAACAGAGGTTAAGTAATCGGCTATTCGATTTTCTCTTAGTTTAAGTGCGTTTTGAAAGCCGGGCAGGTATATTTTTTCAAGATGAGTTTAACCGAAATTTTAGGCAACAAATATAAGTTATTGAAAAGTGAAAACTTTGATACGTATATGAAAGAATTAGGTACGTTCATTTTAGATATATTAATGTTTTCGTATTTTTTTTTCATTTGCCGGTACATTGTTTTTTATTTCGATATCAATAGTGCATTCTGCGAGTCCGAAAAAATATACAAATATTTTAAGCAGCAACCAAACCACCTCTCCCCCGATTTCGAGGATGCTGAAGAAGTTGGCGGTTTTGTTAAAATTCTTTTGGAGGTGACCAATTTCATCCTGTAGGTAGACGGTGATTTTTGGCCGTTTGGGGGGGGGTGGGACTAAGTCGAAAATCGCGTTCAGCATCCTCGAAAACAAGGGGAAAGATAAATTTTGCCGATAGAAGACGCTGAATCCACGATTCCCCCATTTTGGGGGTGGTTTTTGGCCGTTTGAGTGGAGTAAAGTCAAAAATAATTTTGAATAGCGCCATCGTGTTCAGCATCCTAGAAAACGGGGGGGTAGGGAATATTTTACCGATGGAATATGCGGAATAAGCGATTCCCCCCGTTTTGGGGGTGGTTTTTGGCCATTTGGTGGGTTGGGTCAACTCCAAAAGAATTTTAACCACCATCAACAGAATTCACTATACAGCGGTTCTCAAACTGTGGTACAATTTTTACAGAAAAAAATTAAATGAATGTAAAATTGCGCACTTTTTAACATTTTGTTTTAATCTTTAGTAGGTACTCAGAAACACATATATTTTTCAAGTTTTTGACTTTAACGGCTCTAGCTTTTATGGTGGTTGTTTCATATTTATGTGGTACAAAATTTGACGTTCCATATTTATGTGGTACAAAATTTGACGTTTCATATTTACGTGGTACAAAATTTGGCGTTTCATATTTATGTAGTACAAAAATCGACGTTTCATATTTATGTGGTACAAAATTTGACGTTTCATATTTATGTGGTACAAAATTTGACGTTTCATATTTACGTGGTACAAAATTTGGCGCTTCATATTTATGTAGTACAAAAATCGACGTTTCATATTTATGTGGTACAAAATTTGACGTTTCATATTTATGTGGTACAAAATTTGACGTTTCATATTTACGTGGTACAAAATTTGGCGCTTCATATTTATGTAGTACAAAATTTGACGTTTCATATTTATGTGGTACAAAATTTGACGTTTCATATTTACGTGGTACAAAATTTGACGTTTCATATTTATATGGTAAAAAATTTGACGTTTCATATTTATGTGGTACAAAAATTGACGTCTCATATTATTTATGTGGTACAAAATTTGACGTTTCATATTTATGTGGTACAGAATTTGACGTCTCATATTATTTATGTGGTACAAAAATCGACGTTTCATATTTATGTGGTACAAAATTTGACGTTTCATATTTACATGGTACAAAATTTGACGTTTCATATTTATGTGGTACAGAATTTGACGTCTCATATTATTTATGTGGTACAAAAATCGACGTTTCATATTTACGTGGTACAAAATTTGACGTTTCATATTTACGTGGTACAAAATTTGGCGCTTCATATTTATGTAGTACAAAAATCGACGTTTCATATTTACGTGGTACAAAATTTGACGTTTCATATTTATGTGGTACAGAATTTGACGTCTCATATTATTTATGTGGTACAAAAATCGACGTTTCATATTTACGTGGTACAAAATTTGACGTTTCATATTTATGTGGTACAAAATTTGACGTTTCATATTTACGTGGTACAAAATTTGACGTTTCATATTTATGTGGTACAAAATTTGACGTTTCATATTTACGTGGTACAAAATTTGACGTTTCATATTTACGTGGTACAAAATTTGACGTTTCATATTTATGTGGTACAAAATTTGACGTTTCATATTTACGTGATGCAAAATTTGACGTTTCATATTTATGTGGTACAAAATTTGAAAAGTTTGAGAACCGCTGCACTAATATAGCATAATTTTGGTTGGTAACTGAATAATTCAAAAGATACACGATTATATTTGAAAACAAAAGATAGTATTATTATTTTCAATTTACCGACCACATGTAAGTTCGAAGTTCAGTTCGTTTTGATATGCTTCATTAATCTAGAAAAAACTTGACCTTCCACAAAATTATTTTATTTTTAACTGCATGGTCAACTCCGTGATATATATCGAATGCACAACAACCGGTTAAAATAATTAATCCATTTTTTTGATGCGGATCATTTTTATTTTTCTTACAATATTCACGGGTATTGCCCATAATAATTTATTAACCATCAAAATAAAATTAAATATCCTATTTTTCGGTACATTTTTGGTTTAGAAAATCTCGAAAAATGCTTGAATAAATTCAAACAAATTATTGCTATGAAATTAATACAGAAGTGCCTGTATCTTTTAAAATACCCTGTGGAATTCTATATTATAAAAAGGGAAGATTGAAAAATGTAAAAATAGAGGGCGTTCCATTTAAAATAAAGTAAATTTGTTTAAATTTTCACAGTAGGTGACTCTGTGTTTATTTTTTAGCTTTGTGCCATTATTTAATGAATTTTTGATCAAAATTGTTATTTTCACTTTTTTTTTAACGATATGATGCTATTTTTTAGGTGTGGGATTTGTCATCCGCAAAGCAGGAGCAGCTGTTTCTCCTGTCGTCGATCTTCAAAAAGAAGGTGACGAATATGTCCTTTCTTCAGTTTCGACATTTAAAAATGTCGTGTTGAAGTTTACTCCTGGAGTTGAGTTCGATCAGGATACACCAGATGGCCGTAAAGTCAAAGCTACCATTTCCGTTGACGGAAACACCCTCCGCGAGGTTCAAAAGGATGCAGAAGGAAGAGAGACCACCATAGACAGGACGTTTACTGCAGATGAAGTTAAAATGGTAAATCATTTTTGTACTATAAAAAAGTATAGTCGAACCTTTTATGAGAATGAAAAAAAGCTATAAAAACAGCAAAGGATACCGGCAATAGATTAATATTAATTGAAACGCAAAAGAACATGTAAAAGTAACACCACAAATCATCTACTATTCACTAAGCACGGTATATAAATATTTTCCTAGCCCCCACTACTGAAAGCAATATTTGTCTAACTCCTACTTCCTACTACTCAACCCAAGAATGTTTGACTCAACTAGTAAAGTAACCACACTCCCATTGTCGCCTCTTATAAGTGTAACCTCACACCTCACAGTTTAGTTAAATTAAAATTTAAGACAAAATTTTAATTGGTATCGTTTGTGAATCTCAAATCTAATATCTGTTATAGAAATTAAAATATAAAATCATATTAAAGAAATATAGAAATTTTACGCCATTTACCCCTATTAAGTTGGTTATTGAATCTTTGCACAGTGGTCCTAATAGTGTAATAATGTATTCTCAAAAATGTTGTGATTAACTGTTTCATACTGTGCGCTGTAAAATACTTAATTTAAATTTTTTTTCCAGGTAATGTCTGTCAATAACGTCACAGCTACTAGAATCTACAAAGTTCAAGCTTGATAAAATGTTTAAACGGTTATTAATTTTAAAATTTTTAAATATTTTGTACTGATTAGATCAATAGTTTAGAAGCTTTAAAATGAGTTAATTTTCATGGTACTGATGTTTTGGATGTATTGAAAATAAAAATTTAAATATCTGCTAAAATCAGTTTTATTTCAATTTAAGATATTGTATTGGCAATGCAAGATAAGCGATACGACACCTGATGGACTGAATTGGAACAATAAAGAGTCAGTAGTCGTCCTTATTTACATAAGAGAACGTGCTTTGATTTTATCATTTATTATGATATTATTGATTTATTTTGAAGTTTCAAGAATGAGTCGATATTGTTCAGTGCCTTTTTGTAATTCCTGGGAGAAAAAAAATACTGAACTTGCGTTCCATTTGTTTCCTAGACCCGGGCAACGAAAGGTTAGAATTGAAGACAAAATGGGCACACACTCTCTAGTTGACCATCAGAAAGCTTGGATTTTGAGGTTAAAAATTGGAAAACCAGTTACCAAATTCATGAGAGTGTGCTCTCTCCATTTCACACAAAGTGATTAGTTCAATAAAGGTGAGAAGGTCCTTCAAATTAATGTTGAACTTTTTTTCAGCTGAGAATGTTTCCAAAAACGGATGTTGAAAAAGACACCCTCATGAATTTGGTAACTGGTTTTCCAATTTTGAACCTCAAAATCCAAGCTTTCTAATGATCAACTAGAGACTGTGTGCCCATTTTGTCTTCAATTCTAACCTTTCGTTGCACGGGTCTAGGAAACAAATGGAACGCAAGTTCAGTTTTTTTTTCTCCCAGGAATTACAAAAAGGCACTGAACAATACCGACTCATACTTGAAATTTCAAAATAAATTAATAATATCGTAATAAATGATAAAATCAAAGCACGTTCTCTTATGTAAATAAAGACGACTACTGACTTTTTATAGTTTGATTTTTGTCCGCACTGTCGCTTCGATCTTAAAACATGATACCAATAGTGCACAATTAGAGTATCCAACAAACACTGACGATGTCGGCTGACCAATAAAACGCTCTTTATGGAACAGTTTTGCGTCAATAAATTAATTGTCAACGTCACTGACAAGTTGCAAGACAACTAATTTGACATGTTTAAAAAATAAACATCGCAACTGCTGTCAGCCAAAATATAACGCGTACATAAACAGGCTTTTATGGATTCATCATTTTATAGCCTCTCTCGCAAGCTCGCTCGGCTCTAAAATTATTCGTTCAATAAAGCCCTTGTTTATGTACTTGTAATATAAATAGCTATTAATTTAAATGGAACAATTAACGATCTTCTAGTATCAACAAGTAGCAATTCAGTTTTGGACGCAGTTAATTTACCGAATTCTACAAAGACAGGAATTAGAAACCATTATAAAAAATTGGTTGAGGACAGCCTGTGACAGAGGACAAGTACAATTTCTTCTACCTGTAGGTGTACATGTGTCGTATCCGCCTCAGAGACGGATTATACAATAACAGGTAAACGTGTTTGAGACTCGTTAACTTGGATTTTCTTGTAGTATAACATTCATTCTCATACAGATAACTAGAGGGCTCGGAAAACCTCCCTAAACCAAAGGCAGACATTAGAAGTACCAAAGCGTATATCAAGAGTGTCTTTAAAAAACTGGATTTGGGACAAACACAAAAATTACTGGGAAAACGTCCCAGTAAAAAAATACAGGAAAGAGTACATCAAGGGAACGTGTCACAAAAGATGGACCAGTCAGTGACGTCACAAAAGTACAAAATTTGAAATTAAGGCGACTTATTAGTTAGCAATTCACATCAAAATAATCACAATTTAAGAAGTGTGCAGAAAGCAATTTAAACCTTTTTTTAGTAATTTATTAAGGGTATGCAACTTGCAAAGCGTTGGAACCGGAACAGGTTGTAGCTGTTCTTAAAATACGGCTGTTCCACCCATCCCTACTCTGTAACCACATACACTACGTTCCACTAAGCACTCACGATCGTATTTTTCCCATTCCACTTGCTTGCGAGCGGTACAATCCGAAACTCAAGTGGAATGAATCTTTAACCCACCTATGGCAGATGGGTCGTTGTAAGGGAAAATAATGACGTCATCAGTGACGTATTCGCCGCGACCACAACGACCGTAATCTTCATGTGGAACGGTTGAAGGAGTATTTCGAGCGTTGTGAACGCTTAGTAGAACGTAGCGATTGAGGCAAGATAAAATGAGCCGTGATAGTATCGTCACTGGCTCTACACATAACAGTGTAACCATAACAACGCTGTCGTAGTTGTCTAAATTTAAATATGTAGTAACTATAGCAACGGCGTCATAGTTGTCAATCATGACAGATAAGTGACACGCTGCCATGGTAACTTTGTTTCGTATAGAACCATTTACATGTTACAAACTTCCTTGTGACGTCACGACTATCACGATCCAAGTTTTACGAGTCAGACGGAGACAACTAGGTGGTGATTTTGATTTTGTGCCTGGAAGGAGATTCTCACATCAAACTTTGAGATGTTAGGCTCATAACCATCCCATAAAGATTTCTTTATCTCCGCAAAAAAAAAAGATTTAATATTTCGCGCCTATTTTAGTCTCAAATCGTTTCTGGTACCACAAACTAGTCAAGCGACCTTAAATAAACAATGTACATGTGTCGTATCCGTTGCAGAGATGGATTATGCAATAACAGGTAAACGTTTTTGAGACTCGTTAACTTTGATTTTCTTGTTTTTTGTAGTATAACATTTATTCTCCTACAGATAACTAGAGGCTCGGAAAACCCCCCAAACCACAATTTTTTTTATTTAGTTGAAATCAACAAAATATTACAGCATCTGAAAGACCATCTGTCATAGAGAAATAAAACAACAAACAAATACATACTTTATTTACAATTATAACAATACAATAAAAAAATATGGAACAAAACTGTTCGAAATCGAACATCTACGTCCAAATAAAAATAAAAATAAAAGATCCCAAAGCAGTGTGTTTACCTTGAAACAAACTCAACAGTTATCCAAAATCGCGCATAGTAACAATACGACGTCAAAAAGCCGTTACAACACGTATCGTAAAAACAAAGTTACCGCTCAGAAAAAATTAACAAGTAAACAATTTGCCGACAAACAGGGATATCGGATTACACTACGTCGCCCCGCGCTTTGTCGGCACGCTTCTTTGACATACCGCACCACTTTCGGCAAGACGGCGGTCGCCAGGTCGACGGCAAAAACTCGCATCTATAAGACCGCGATTGGTTAGAAAATCAGGGTAGCAACGGAGATTAGAGTTACACATACAAAGTTTTCTTTCCCTAGTCGAATATCATTTTACTAAGCGTTTAAAACTTAATTTTAAACACGATTTCTTAAAGTATATCAGTTTTTAATTCCACTCGATATAAATTAAGGCTAAAAAGATTGAATATCCATTGAACGTATTGTTCTAGAGGTAAAGACAAACAATCGTATTTATATAAAGTTTTCGTTAATTCTAAACAGTAAATCGAAAAATCCGGAAAAGCCTCTAAACTCAAATGCGGATAGAATCGTTTAATGAGATGCAGTTTCAGGTTCGTCTCTCTAAGTTCGTAATCTAAACTATCTTCTAAACTACCCGAGATCAATAAATAAGTCTTCGATTTTCTTTTCCTTATGTCGAGTAACGATTTTAATTGTTTAAGAATTAAAAAAATATCCTTAGAACCTTCTTCGTATAAAAAAACTCTTTTGCTCGCTACTTTGTTAATTTTTCCTTTTAAATAAAGTTGATACTTGGAATGTTGTAGGAAAAAAGATTCTGGTATCGAATAGATGTGACTAGTGACTATGTGGTACTTGGTTCGGCTTGATACGACGTCCATTTGATGCGACAAATATTCCGTCGCCTGATATACGCCTCCTTGGTGTAGAAATCCATACAGCAAAGTTAGTATTACGTTAACTAGCAACCTAGAAGAGAAGATACAAATTAAAAACATAAATAAATCGAATCTCGTTGTAAAATGATACGTTTATTATGTTTATTTGTATTTTTTAGTTTATCAGCACACCAACAATTAATTTTTGAACTAACATTAATAATAAAAGCCAATCCTGCACACTAAATCAAGAACCAACCAGACACTGACCTAAATCTGAATCAGCTGAAGGCCGTGACATATAACCTCATTTATTTCTAACACAAATCGTTATATAAAATAATTTACTTACCAAATTTTGAGCAAGAGATTACTTGGATTTCTCTTAGGTCGTACCGCTGACTGTACTTTCGGAGCTTCTACCAACGTACGATCTTGTTCTGGCAAAATTGTCATTGCGTGAAGGTACACCAATGGCAAAATGAGGGGAATTAAAAATCTAGGTTCTTGATGTGGAATCAATGAGAGAAGCGTCAAAGGTACTACAAACGATAATGTCATCAGACATTTTATGCTCCTTACTGATGGAAGTAGGTTGAATTTTTTTAAACAGCACCTAAAGAGTTAAAAAATTTATCACTTTACTGGTGATTTTAGTAAAATAAAAAGTGAGATAACTGCATTAAGGGAGTACTCTCGATACCACGCTAGTCAAATGTGTGCTCTGCGTTATTTGACTAACGTAGTATTTATATTTGGCAACGCCGCGTAACAGGAAAAGAGACATTTCAGCTAATGGTGTGCAGAAATTTTGCAGGAAAAAACTGGGGATGTAACCCAAAGATCCTGTAGTGGATGTACACGTCAATAGTGAGACCGGCCATCACTTATGGAGCAGTAGTCAGGGGCAGGGGCACCAGTACAAAGGCAAATCTAGCGAAAATCCAAAGACTAGCCTGCGTATGCATAACAGGTGCAATGAGAACGTGTCCAACGGCCGCCATGGAGATAATCCTAAGCCTTACACCCCTCCATATAGTAGTGGAGAGTATATAGCGATAAGGACCAGAGAAGGATCAACCAAACGCAAGTTTCGATTCCTTCCTGGAAATCACCAAACCTGGAACATGCCCCAAGATGAGATGACAAAGAAGTTTAGCTTCGTGAAAGAATTCAACATAAAGCTAAGTAACAAAAGCGAATGGGACAAAGATACCATCCCAACACTCAAGAGAAGTGCCATTAAATGGTACACAGATGGTTCTAGAACCGAAGGAACAGGAATAGGAGTATATGGGCTGAAATATTCGCCATCGGAAAATGTGTCCAGTTCAACATAGAAAGAAATTTTCGCAGACAAGAGATCATCATCATGTCAGACAGCCAAGCAGCCATTAATGCCTTGAACACCCACGTAATCAACTCCAAGATAGTTTGGGAGTGCCTAGAGAATCTAAACGAACTAGGCAAGTACAACACTGTTACCCTACTATGGGTTCCGGGACATACTGGAGTGGAGGGTAATGAAATAGCAGACGTACTCGCAAAAAAAGGGGCTGAAACACCATTTCTGGGACCTGAACCCTTCTGAGGAATAAGCACCAGTACAATACTTGATGAACTTGGAAAAGAAGTAAATAAGAAAAGATCCCAATACTGGATAGGACTACAAGGAATGAGGCAGGCCAAGACACTACTGGGGAACTATAACCAGAAGAGATCTGACTACTGCATCAGTAAAAGTAAAAATAAGCTCAGAATACTAACGGGTATCCTAACAGGGCACTGCCTTCTGAGAGGCCACCTAAACCAACTCGGATTAGTAGACAAAGAAGAATGCAGATTCTGCGAGGAAGAGGAGGAAACCTCTATCCACATTCTCTCAGCAAAATCCAAGGGTACGATACCTTGGAGAATATCAAATAGAAGAGGAAGATCTACCTAACTTGAAGCCTACAGACATCCTGAACTTTTTGAAAGCAATAGGACTGGAGGAACTGCTCTAATCGTTGAGACATCCTTTTATTACAATATATTTGGCCTAATTTGCAGACGCATGGAAATGTGGTATACGTGAGAATTTTTGATGATACAATGGCGCGAGCCGGAAATCCGTTTCGATTCTGTCGTCTCAAGATTAACCGAAGTCTTTCTCTTACTCGTCGAAGTACAGCGTTGCCATTCAGTGACGCGGGATAGCGTAGTTGCCGATTTGTTGAAAAATTAATGAAATGAATTTTTATATTTAATTTGTAATTGAAAACAATAATCGAAAGAGGAAGAAAGGGAAAAGGAGAACAAGGGGAAAGAGGAAGAAAGGAAAAAGGAGAACAAGGGGAAAGAGAAAGAAAGGGAAAAGGGGAACAAGGGGAAAGAGGAAGAAAGGGGAAAGAGGAAGAAAGGGAAAAGGAGAACAAGGGGAAAGAGGAAGAAAGTTAGAATACAATAGACCAAAAAGTGAAGTGGAACGAAAAGAGAGTATTTAAACTCGGTTTGTCCCTGGTTCAATAGGGTTCGAGGTATTTAATATAGCAATTAACCGTAACACAATTTATGTCAAAAATATCAACGCACAAGAACTCAAACAGTTATCAGTTAGTGCAATACTTACAAGTACAAATATTTTCCAATGACACACACAGCATAAACCCCAATGACATTAAAAAGCAAAGGTACGTTAACCAATACATGCAGAAACCTTGGATGGAGCCCGTGTACCGCCAAATTATCTAATTGAGAATTGTACCTCACGAAATTCAAAGGAGTAAACACGAAATTATTTATCGAAATATCCAAAACTCCGACTTCTCCCCAGGTAAGGTAACCGTAATAAAAAGAATCTATCAAAATATTCGAGACGAACGATGGAATGGAAAATATAGCGAATACTAAAAGTCTGGAATAAAAAGTTACTGGAGATACTGATTTGCTACCTATCCCTCTGTACAACCAAAAAAATATTGGTATAACAGCAAAACCTAAAAACGTTGGTCGATTAAAAAATCCAAATACAGTTATTGTGCTAATAACGAAACAATTTCTATACGAATCAGACGCCAAGTACAGACGTAGTTTATGAAATTTAGCCTTATCCGAGGTAGTTTTACTTTGATCATATCGAAAGTTTATATATTCTTTCCTCTTTAATAAAATATTGTTAAAAGTTAAACTTTCACACACAAAATACAACAGCAACGAAAACAATATCAATTCCACACTATTAGAAAAAGTTCTAGTACCATATACGATCATCACATACGAGCTGCTCAATATTATCAGCCTGGATTTATATTTTTCGTTATTATTTAAGCAGAGTTTGTATAAGCAGTAATCAACGACAAACGAGAAAATACACATGAGTAATCTAGGCACAATAAGCAGCGTATAAGGCGTAAGCAAGATTTGATTTAAAAAATAACGACTGAAATTATTGATGTCTCTCAAAAGCACATAGCTTAACCCCACAGTCAAAGTTGGAATCGTCATACTTCGAATTGGACTGGTGACGTTAAACTCCCACGGCGGACTATATTGGACATCGAGAATTTTACCTGAAAAGTAAACCCAACATTACAAAACTGTTGGACAAATAAATATATTGTTATTGGGACAAAATTATGGGAAGTGTATTTTAAACGAAGTAAAAAAAATTATGTGAAAAGGTCTAAGAATTTTGATTATCATTACAAATGGCGCCCAACGTGGGGCTAAAATTGAGTTAGCCCAAAAAATGGAGGAAACAAATTGAGAAGATTGATTAATGGAATTTTTGATCAATATGAGGAATAGAAAATTAGATGAAAGTCGGGAAGAAAATCAGTGAATGAACAGGAAATTAGACAAGAGTCTAGAACAAATAGAAAAAATTAAAAAGGAACAAGAAGGGCAGAAGGAGCAAGAAGGATACGAGAAAAATTTAAGAGAAGAAATTCAAGAAAACGGTGTTAGAATCAGACAAGACATAGAGAATGATTTGGAAGAGAAGATATGTCAATTAGAAGATAAAAAAGATGAAAATTTAAAAGGAGAAGTAGATGAGAAATTGGTAGATTTTCAAAAAGGAATAGAAGAAGTGAAATTACAAACAAAAGCTAATGAGGAAGGTTTAGAAAGATTTAAGGTAAAGGTCGATGGAGAACTTAAGACGATTTGTGAAATTATGGAGAAAAATAGGACATGTTGAGGTTATAGACAGATATGTAAACAAGGAAATTACAGAAATAAACAATAAGGTGCAGGTGGCAATAGAGGAAAATTTATTTAAGGGGAATAGGCAAACCATTTTCACAGGGTTAAATAATTTACAGGACATGTGCATTAAATTTGATGGGAATTTAAATACAAATAAAATTCAAATATACTTTCATAAATGGAAAATAAAATAATTCATTTCGGAAGCTCATAGTGGTTTTTAACAATAATTAAAATATTTCAGGGGAAAACAGATTGAGAGATAATTCTTAGGATAAAAAAAAATATTTTTAAATTTTAAATAATTTTCACTAATATAATTGTTATGGTGTAAAAATTGGGACAAAATTATGGGAAATGTATTTTAAACGAATTAAAAAAATTATGTGAAAAGGACTTGTTTTGGGTGTTGATTAGATTTTTGAAATGTCATATTAATTATCTTTAAGTAGTATTTATATTTGTAGCTTTATATATATATATATATATATATATATATATTTTATAATAATTGTAATTTGTATGTAGCAGAAAGTTGCTAATAAAATTGATACTACTACTACTATACTAGTAATTGAAATAAAGAATATTTTTACATAGTCAATCAATAGTGATTGAAATGTGGAGCGCAAAATTCTTAAATGAATAAATAGCTGTAATAAATGGCTAATAAAGCAGTAAAACGAGTACAATACTTTAGGAAGCCTAAAGACGTTATAACCAATTGAGGTGATCCATAACATACAGTGGAGGTTATAGTACTAGGTAGGTAAGTTAGACTGTATGATTTCTTACCTACCTAGACGTTAAACATATATCGTTTTATGTGTATATCAATAAAACTTACCCGCTAAAACTTCTAAAGACTGAAAAATTTCATCTGGATGAATATAGCCAGTTTGAGGTAAAAACACCAATAATATCCGTATTAAAATTTGAAATATATAAATAATATTTCGAATATCACGTTTATGGTGGCGCTTCATTTCAAATAATATAGAATCAACAAACCATATTCTATAAACTGCTTATAAGTACTTCAAATTAATTTAAAATATACCGGGTTACAGACGCTATCACAGACGCCATGATAACTAATGACAAATAAACAGTGATGCCAACATAAAATTCTGCAAGGCAAGAATACCAACTCCAAATTCAATACTGGAATGGGTATCGAATAAAATCATCGATGGGGAGCTGTTCGATACATCAATGTTTTATCCAAAATATCGATTAATAAACAATGTTACATGTTTATTAACAATCCACTAATTTTCATAAGCGTTTTACGCAAAATTGTTATTAAACGAAATGGGGTAAATAAAAAAAAAACAAAAAAAAAACAATCTTTATGCTTATTTTACAGTTACAGAAATAATTCTAATATCATCATACGGCTTATCAGTTTTTGCATTTGTCTTGACATTACTAATATTCTGTACCACTTCCATTCCTTTAACAACCCTTCCAAATACAGTGTGTTTGTTATCCAACCATGGTGTAGGTGTTAACGTCACGAAAAACTGGCTACCGTTCGTATTCGGTCCGGCATTAGCCATGGATACTGTATAAGGTCTATCATGTTTTAAGTGCGGTCTAATCTCATCTTCAAATTCACCACCCCATATGCTCTCTCCTCCTGTACCGTTTCCCGTTGGGTCACCTTAAACATGGGCTTTTTTAGTGTTTAATACTTGCGAACAGTTTTTTCTTTGAGAATAATTAAGTAAAAGTTTTTTTTTTTATATATTTCTAGAGAAAAATTATGTCACGAGGGGTTCGGGTTCCACTCGCGTCTGGACCTATGTAATTCAATGCCTGTTGAAACGAATCAGTGGCCCCTCCTTCACCACTAAAAACCACGGGCCAGGCTAATACAGTCGAGGCCACTACGTAACGCGAAGTTTGGCTAGTCGCCGAACGTATTCAGTCAAAGACCTCGGGAGAACGTAGACCAATCTGACACTGACAGTTGATGAAGGACAACTACATAACGTATTTTATTTATAAGTAAAATAAAACCAAATATTTTATTTAAGAAATAGGGCCTTCAAAAGCAGATGGAAATTGCTTTTAAAAAAGAAAATAAACACATAATATGTAAAAAGAGATTCAGGTAAAAATAACTAGACCGTGTGGAGGTTTGTTTATAATTAATTTTGATTTCATTTTTTGACAATTGTAAGTAAATATTTGCTTAGCGTCAACACGAAATCGAGGTTTGCTGACAGATATTTTGGCCGGAATATTGTTTTATTTGCAACAAAAATGGAAATTTTGTCATTTTTTTAGTTTTTGGTCTAAATCTCGGTAACTATACATTTTTTCAAAAAAAATATTCTATACAAAATTAAAGGTGACAAAGTTTCGTAAACAACGATTTTTTCTACGACCAACAGTTACGCCGCTAGAGTGCGTTGAAAAATGTGCAGATTTTCCAAGAGCAATTTGCACTTTTTTTGCAAAAAAAAAACAATGTTCCGGCCAAAATGTCTGTCAGCAAACCTCAAATTCGTGTTCAGCGACCACGAAATCATAAAGAATAAAAAGAATTTGGACTGTACCTAAACTTCCCGCTAACTGCCCTCAGAAAATCTGCACATTTTTCAACGCCCTCTAGCGGCGTAACTATTGGTAGTAGAAAAAATTGTTGTTAATGAAACTTGTGGAAAATTTTGTCACCTTTAATTTTGTATAGAATATTTTTTTTTGAAAAAATGCGTACGTACCGAGATTTAGGCCAAAAACTAAAAAAAAGACAATTGCCCTTGGAAAATCTGCACATTTTTCAACGCCCTCTAGCGACGTAACTATTGGTCGTAGAAAAAATTGTTGTTTATCAAACTTGTGGGAAATTTTGTCTCCTTTAATTTTATATAGAATATTTTTTTTTGAAAAAACGCATACTTACCGAGATTTAGACCAAAAACTAAAAAAAAATGACAAAATTTACACTTTTTTGCAAAAAAACAATATGTTCCGGCCAAAATATCTGGATCTATTAATAGTAGAATATTCACCACAATTGTTATGTTAAGTTAAGAATTATGCATTTACCTGTTTGTATCATAAATCCCTTAATAACTCGATGAAAAATGTGTCCATTGAAGTATCCATTTTTACTGTGAACGCAGAAATTTTCTACCGTCTTTGGTGTGTCCTTTATAAACAATTTTATGTGAACGTCGCCAAACACCGTATGTAATATCGCATTTTCGTATAACCGTTGTACGATGGGGTTTTCAGCCGCAGCCAAAGAATCTTCTTTCGATGGTTTCTCATTAAAAACGTCTCTATCTTGATCTCCTTGTAAATCGTCCGGTTCTCTTCGACTGAACAGGTAAAATCGTGATTTTTTGTATGCCGTACATACTAGAGTCGGATCCGGTAAAATTGCTTCGAGCGTTGGATTAGTGGAAGCTTCAATTTCTAGAGTAACGGCAGCTTTCGATTTTTTTGCCGAACCTAAAACGCGAGAAATATATTTTTTGTTTGATTGTCGTTATCTATATAAATAAAAACAAACAAACGTTTTTCGTCTTTCTCTCTTTTCTATTTTGGGGGGTGGAATGTTCCAGAAATTAATTCGTTCTGACGAATCAAATGAGTGTTTTACGCGTGGCGTTTTTTGGGCTATTTTAAGGAATGTGGTATGCTGAAATGTTATTTAGAATCTAGATTTAGAAAATATTTATACCTTGATATAGAGAAATATTGAGCATCCTTAAATTTTCGTTCTTGCCTATAATTCGAACGCATCTGTTAGTATGAATATTGATTAACTTAATACCCAGTAAAGTGGCGTACATAATGAAATATCCACTTTCGTCAAAAACTATGTTAGCCAGCTCGAAACTTTCGGATTTTTCCAAATCCCTTTCGACCGCCATTCTCCTTCCAAATTCCATATTTGGAAGCTGCTGCGTTTTCTGTTGATGTTCCGTAAATCTCGGTAAAGTTTCATCCAGAACCAAAAGCTTAAATCAAAAAACTGTTACTAATTCAAAGTCTTCAGTATTAATAAATAACAAATGTTATTAACTTACCAATTTTCCTGTAATAAAATTGAAAACTCTAACTCGCCTATCAGTTGAAATTGCGGCAAACTTTTTTCCGTCATTGGAGAAACTAATGCCAGTCGGAACGGTTTTATTTTTAGCAAATTCAAACAGATCGGTATCCAATTTTGAATCAAAACTTACATTTCTTGGGAAAATGTAGTCTTGTTTGTTGCCACACCAATATTCTGTAAATATAAAAATGTTCCACCTGTTAATGGGCATTTTCGACCTCTATTTTTTCTTAAATTCGTTAAGCACATCCTCCGATCTTGCCTTCAATTGAATTCCTCGAATAATAACCAACAAACGAAGGTCAGTTCTTTAAGATATTGTTTAAGGGTTCAGCCGAAGCAACCAACAAAGACAAGATCTGATCCCAAAGCGTTAAAAACTACTACACGGTGACCTAACCTTGCAATGGGGAGATATTGTTTAGGGGTTCAGCCGAAGCAACCAACAAAGACAAAATCTGATACCAAAGCGTTGAAAATTACTATAACTCAGTCTAATTGATTAGAACGGTAACCAGTATTTAATTTTGGACGTGAAAAGAAATAAAAAGCTAAATTGAAATTTAATTAAAAGCAAACTAACTCAAGAAAACCACAAATAAATGAATCATCTTCGGTTAATTATTCGAAAAATAAAAAAAAATAAAGGTGAAATCTTCTAAAATTCGGCCGCGAAAAGAAATCAAAATTAAATGAATCACGTTCAGTTAATTCAAAAAAATTAAAATTTGGTTTACGCGGAATGAATTTTGTATAAGAAACGATTGGCAATGTCAAAATTACCGAAAAAAATGTTTGGGCCGTTTTTGAGGGAAAAAGTGAGTTTTACAAGATATAAATGGACCTAGAATCTACAAAAAAATTAAAATTTGGTTTACGCAGAATGAATTTTGTATAAGAAACGATTGGCAATAAGTCAAAATTACTGAAAAAATATGCGTGGACCATTTTTGAGGGAAAAAGTGAGTTATTTAGGATATAAATGGATATAAAGAACAATTTATTGGCTAGTCTGTAATTGTGAATAAAGTTTTTTATAATACCTAACATTCCTGTTTTATCCACTGAAACGACTACTTCGAACTTCTGGTTATACTTTATTAAAGTCACAGGATTCATGTGAATCTTTTCAAGTATTTTAATTGGTGTACCATCTTCTCGACCATCATAGACATACACTTTTGGGGAGTCTTTATCAGAAACTGCTAATGTGTGTATGGCTTCTCCTGAATTGTGTATCCATTCCACTGTTCCAGGAACATAAACTAACCTGAAAACAAAGTTAAAAACTAGGTAGAGTGGCTGCATTACTCGAAAGGTACACTTTAAGAGTCGTATCTTCAAGTGGTTGTAAAAAAATTATAATCTGTGAGGTAAAAGAAATGATTTTAAATTAAAAAGGACAAATTCTTACAAAAATTAAAATATTTCGTAAATAAGGCAGCATAAATACATAAAAAGACATCGAGACGATTTCAAATTGAAATAGAATTGTTTAATATACTAAAGACCATCAAAAACATTAACAACATTAAAAGCAAAAACTGACAGTTACTTTCTAAACACCAAAACTATTTATATTCAGTTGTTAGGCAACTTAATCTATGAATAACAATAACACTACAACAAATACAAATATCTATATACTAACCTTATCATATTTATCATATCAAAATTAACTACATCAAAAATTTTTAACGACTTGTCTATTGAAGCGGAGCAAAGCAATGTGCCCTCGCTATTGCAAGTTATTTTAACAATTGGACCTAAATGACTCCTAAAATGTTTTACAAATTCTATACCGGTTTCCATTTTTTTCCAAAATTTGATGTGACCATCACAACTTGCTGTTATAATAAAATCAGTAGGAGTCACTACACAATGTGTTATAACGTCCCTATGCATATAGCTTTTTTCATAAGATTCTGCTGAAGGTAAAGCTTCTAAGTAGAGTTTTTCGTATTGAAGAACTTTGCGTTTTTTGGGTTGGGCAGCTTCTAATAAAGAAGGCCCTACGAAGTTATCCGAATCTGAATCATCCTCGGTGCTTTTTGAACGTTTTTTCTTCTCTGGTTTATTTAAATCAGTCATAATAATAATAAAAATTTAAAAAATATCAATATATAACCTACAAAAGTTACAGCTCTTTTCGGCAACAACTTCATTAATCAAGGCTACCAATAAAATATAATAAAATTTGCAAGATCCACTTTAAGGCATTGATTTAGATTTTAGACATATATATATACTATGCTCGTTGAAGTAAGACATCGTACCCATAAATTAAAATAAATTTAATTTTATTAAAAACACAAAAGAAAATAAAATTACGATTAGTGGAACTAATTTTGAAAATACCCGCGCTTTTAAACAAGACCTGACGTTTTTAGTTGACAACACTGATGCACATGCGCGTGTCACCCTTTCATAAGTAACATCGTTAAAGGTGAGTGCGAAAGAAATTATTTTTTAAATATTTTTATTTATTTCATCCATCTTCCACGAAAATAAATTTTTGAGGGAACCATTAAACGATTTAAAGTATTGTTATTTAATTTCAAGTGATATATTGGGTCGAGATTGAATATTGTACTGTAATTTTAAATTTCTTCGGCGTGTTGTTACTATTTGACAATAAACAGAATAAAAGGTGTTTTATTATAATTGTATCTATATGTTATCTATTTTTTCGTTTATGAAAACTAGTAATAAAATTGATTTTAAAACATATTGGTTGAACATAAAATGTATCTAGATTTAAAAAAACATAACCTATAACTTAACATTTTTGACAACACGTTGCCAAAAATTAATTAATATATTTTTTCAGATGGTTGAGAAGAAGAAGGCTGAAAAAGCGCCCGTAGAGGCATCTAAAAAAGTGCACAAACCCGGAAAACCTAGAAACTATGACTTAGGAAATGGTGTTCTTAGGTTTTCAAGAACTAAGATGTTCCATAAAAAGGCTTTATACAAATTTATTGGTAAGAAAGTTAAAGCTACCAAGAAACCACAAAAGCCTAACGTAATCGAAAAACCAATTGGAGGAGACAAAAATGGAGGAAAGAGATTCGTATTGGTTAAGAAACGTAGGGCATATTACCCAACTCAAGACAAGTAAGTTTTTTTATTCATTATAATTAAGTGTTGAACTTTGATAAATGTCTTGATTTTTATATAAAAGAAAACGTAGTTTGAAATAATTATTAAACTCACATGGATATTTAAAATTTTAATGAATGTTTTATATTTTTGTTTAATTTTCTTCTGCTTATGGGGCAGTTTTTTTATTTTTTATTACTTCAACTCAAAATACACTTTTATATATTTTTTTATTTCTGGTACAAAATTTAACCAGTGTTTTCCTACCATATGTTCTTTTATTTTCATCCTTTATTTTTTTCTTAAAACTAATGTAATTGAAAATTAATAAGTTTTTTAAGTCATTTAACGTACACCTCCCATAATTTTGTCTTTTTAAACCATAACAATTTCCCCCATATTTGTATTCATTTAATTATTTTATTTTAATATTACGTCATTAACATTGTTATTATGATCAAATTTTTATTATTAATTTTACTTATGTAACTATTACTAGAATTATTCCGAAAATTATTTTTATTCTTTTGCAATTGTGGTAATTTGTTTGAATTTTATTTGTTATGATTTTTGTAAATATCTTTGTTCACATCTTCTTCAAATTTCATTGATGGTTCACTGTTACATATTATACCTGCTCTTGGTTCCCCACTTCTGCTTGCCTGATGTCTTTTTCTACATTATTTATTCTTACTCTTATTGAATTGTTTTCTATGTTGGTTATTTCTTCTCGTAGTCTGAATCCTTCCTTTATTTGATCTTCCAATATCTTAAAATTATTTTCATTCTTTTATGAATATCTTCTTCAACTTCTTTTATATTTTTCTTTAATTTCCTTATTCAGCTATTTTCATATTTTCTTTTAGTTTGTCTTCCATGTTTTTCTCCAATATTATTATTTGTTATTACACTTCTTTCTATTCTTTTAATTTCCTTTTCTGTGGGTTCTGACTGTGTTTCTTGTACTATTATCTTCTGTTCTAATATCTCCTGTCTTCTATTTATTTCTTCAAATTTGTTTTGTATTTTCTTAGCCATTTTTCCTAGACTATCTTCCATTTTCTTGAATATTTTCTTCCATACTTTTTATCATTTTTCCCAAATCTTTTTTGTCTTGTTGTCTTCCTTCCCCTAGTCTTCTTAATGCATTATTCCATAATTCTCTTCTTCTTTCTAAGTGCTACTGTTTCTAGAGTTTTTTCAATGTTATCATAAAGTACTTGCATTAAATGATCAGAATTCCCATTACTCCAGTTATAACTATTAAGGTAACAATCCAAATCAGATTCTCTAATTTTCTTTTTACTTCTACATCGTATTTGTTTGTCTTTATTTAATTTATTTATATTATATCTTGTAGTTATTTTTACAATATCATGATCTGAAAACTTCGGCACTCTCTTGACTTCTGTTTCGATATTATCTATTAAGAGTTTCTGAATCACTTGTTATTCTAGTGCATTCAGTAATTACCTGTTTAAGAGTTAGTCTCTTTAATTGTCTGATCGTCTTTAATTTATAGAAACTAATCTATATTAAAGTCGCCCATCAGATAAACCAGTAATACATTCAGAAATATGTCTTGGACATTATATTAATATCGTTGATTAGATAATTACATAAATCAAAAGAAAAATAGAACTTATATTAATTATTATGATGTTATTTTACCTTAGGACACCTCTGAAGTAAATATGTGGTTAACATTTTTTCTGATTCGGTACAAAGAAAATATATTTAAATATTTTTCTACGAAACAAAATGACAAATGTTATTTTTCGTTTCAGAATTAAGCCCAGGCCAGCTAGAAAATTCTTTAGCCAACATAAACACTCTATAAGAACTTCCATCACTCCTGGTACTGTTCTTATTTTGTTGGCGGGTAATCATAAAGGAAAGAGGGTCGTTTTCCTTAAACAATTATTCTCTGGTCTTCTTCTTGTAACTGGTAAGTCGTTTTTTGAAACACTACCATTCTTTTGAGCACATCTAAGTATGAACAAAGGGGTCGTAAATGAATGTAACACAATAAAAAATTATTTTAGGTCCATTTGGAATAAATGCCTGCCCATTGAGACGCATCAGTCAGCGATACGTTATTGCAACTTCTACTAAAATCGATGTTAGTGGAGTTGAACTTCCCGATACCTTAAACGATGACTATTTTACCAGGAAAAGGGAAAAAAGAGCAAAGAAAGAGGAAGGAGATATTTTCCAAACTAAAAAAGAAGTGAGTAAATTAAAAAAATTATGTTTTAAGCATCTGGGATTAGACGGGAAATCGCGCTTTTCAACAAATTTCTGTTTTTTTCTCGAACAATTCAATTTTGGCGTATTTAAAATCTTCATTTACTTAAAAATAAAATGGCAAGGTCAGGCCAATCGTTGCTTTTTTGGAATTAACTCTCAAAATTTCTTGGGTAACATTTAAATCATTATACAGGGTGTTTTATAAGGAAAGGTCAATATTTTAATCATAGATTCAGGACCTCCAAATATTTTACTAAATAACTCTGGGTCAAATGTTATCTACTACATACAGGGTGTTGATGATAAAATTTATTATTTTTCTCCTATCCTCTTCTTCCACCATCTTTTGGGTTAACTCAATTTGATTGCCCCATGTTAGGCGCCAATTGAAAAGATTTTTTTTACTTTTGATAATCTTTATTTAATTTCAAGTAAGTGAGAAAATAATTTGTTTTAGGGTTACAAAGTAAGCGAAGAAAGGAAAACTGACCAGAAAAAGGTGGATACGCAAGTTTTGGCCGGAATTAAGAAACACCCCGACCGCAAAGTACTTTTGGCTTATTTGTCGGCCATGTGGGGACTAAGATCGTCGCAATATCCTCACAGATTGAAGTTTTAGATAAGAATATATTCCATTTGTTTATTTATCTTTCGATTTGTACCTAATGATGAATAAATTGTGGCTTTATATCGACGTTTTTTTAAATTAATGTTAATACAATAATTTAATGTTTCACTTTGTTTTATTTTGTTTTATCGGGGATTAGACGGGAAATTGTGCTGTGACCAGCCCTAATCGCCTTAATAATTGGCTAATCACAAAAGTGGACCATATAAGTTGGTTATAATTGAACTATTTTGAGGCTTATTTTAGAGCCAACGATTCGTCCATAGTTGCTCGACGGCGTTTTTGTGCGTAGACAATATTCGACTTAAAATCTACTCTGGGACACCCTTTATAAATAAAGTAAAGCTAATGCGAAATTATGATACAAAATATAATGATCTCCGTCTGTATAAATTTATTCTTTGCCCCACACCCTCGTTCAGTTCATGTAGACTTGATTTGCGGGTGTCAGTATGAAGAATAACCAATTAGAAGAAATTTTCCGTCGTCGAGAGGCATTCGATTGGCTAAGAAATTTCGACTCGTCAATCATTTTTTATCTCTGCGGTTAAGCGCTCGCTTAGAACAATACATTGACTGGTTAAGTATTGGTTTTCATTGTTGCGATGGCTTTTTTAGCCAAAAAAGCATTTTTTGAGACGCATTTTGGAAGATTGCAAAACTTTGTAAATAGAAGTCAGAACTAGCCCAAATCGGATACTCGGGGGTTTTCGAGGTCCGTGGTCACGATTATGAAGTTCAAATTGACCCCCCCCCCCCCTCCCGAACACCTGGAGCTCAGGAACGCCGATGAACTTCATCTCCGTGGCACTCTCCAGAAAATCAAGCGGGGAACGAGAGAAACTCGGCCCCCCGCAGGTTTTTCGCGTCGCTGAATCCAAATATGCCATCGGCGAACACCCCATGGACACCTGGTGCACCCGAACCTGCACGTGGACGTCATCCCCGAGAATTTTTCCCAGACAATATCGACAAAACAACGCGAAAAATCATTGGAGGGACGTTTTTTCGGCCGCTAAATCAGAATTTCACGTCGAAAACGACCCTCCCACCACCTAGTGCAACGGGACCTGGCTCTGAACGTCATCTCCGAGGCACTCACCAGAAAATCAAGCGGGGAACGAGATAAACTCGGTCCTCGGGGGTTTTTCGGATCGCTGAATCCAAATATGCCATCGACGAACACCCCCCGGCCACCTGGTGCACTCGAAGCTGCACGTGGACGTCATCCCCGAGAATTTTTCATGACAATAACGACAAAACAACGCGACAATCATTGGAGGGGCGTTTTTTGAAAGTTAAATCAGAATTTCACGTCGAAAACGACCCTCCCACCACCTAGTGCAACAGGACCTGGCTCTGAACGTCATCTCCGTGGCACTCGCCAGAAAATCACGCGGGGAACGGGAGAAACTCGGCCCACGCGGGTTTTTCGGGTAGCTGAATCCAAATATCGCATCTGCGAACACCCCCCGGACACCTGGTGCACTCGAACCTGCACGTGGACGTCATCCCCGAGAATTTTCCTCACAAGATCGACAAAACAACGCTAAAATCATTGGAGGGACGTTTTTTCGGCCGCTAAATCAGAATTTCACGTCGAAAACGACCCTCCGACCACCTAGTGCAACGGGACCTGGCTCTGAACGTCATCTCCGTGGCATTCGCCAGAAAATCAAGCGGGGAACGGGAGAAACTCGGCCCCGGGGGTTTTTCGGGTCTCTGAATCCAAATATCGCATCTGCGAACACCCCCCGGACACCTGGTGCACCCGAACCTGCACGTGGACGTCATCTCCGAGAATTTTCCTCACAAGATCGACAAAAACAACGCGAAAATCATTGGAGGGGCGTTTTTTGACCGCTAAATCAGAATTTCACGTCGAAAACGAACCTCTGACCACCTGGTGCATTGGAACCTTTATCTTGACATCGATGCCATTGCCATGAATGTCAACCAAACATGATGTTTTAGAGACGGACATCAATATTGCAATATCTAGGTGGCCTTTTTTATTCCGCGCGTTTTTTATTATTAAAAATACGATGATTTAAAAAATTATGAATATATAAAGGGTGTCCCAGAGTAGATTTTAAACTTACCTTACGCCGACCCTGTTCGAAATTTCATGAAAATATTTCGTCGAGCGTTTTTTATTCCGACGTTTTTTGTTCAACGCGTTTTTTATTCCGCGCGTTTTTTACTCGCGCGTTTTTTATTCCGGCGTTTTTATTCAGCGCGTTTTATATTCCCCGCTTTTTTATTCCGCGCGTTTTTTATTCCGCGCTTTTTATATTCCCCGCTTTTTTATTCCGCGCGTTTTTTATTCCGGCGTTTTTTATTCAGCGCCTTTTTTATTCGGCGCGTTTTTTGTTATTAAAAAACCCCATAATAAATAAAATAAACCTCAGAAAAGACAATGTTTTACTGAAATGATAATCTTAAATGTTTTTTAAAGTATAGCAAGACATAATCATGAAAATAAATATTAGTTTAATAAATATATCAATTTTTAATTGGCCCGAATAACAAAAAGCTCCGGAATAAATTAAATTTTGATTGATATAATTGACACAAATTGGTTATTGAAAACTGATTGTTTAATATCTATTTTAACTGAAAGAGGAAAATAGGATAGGGAATTTATTTTTAATTAAAAAACTTTTATTTCCCGGTACATTTTATTGTCACAAATTTAAAAGGCATACAGGGTGACATTTACTAAAGACTTATACAGTATTGCTATTAAATCTAAAGATCTGCTTAAGTTTTTGTCAATTTTTTTTTTCAAATTATGTCTTGGTCAGTATTAACATATACAAAAAATTTAGAAAAACAGTTTTTTGGATCACCTTGTATAAGATCTAAAGAAATATTGTATCAGAAAAACTACCCTCAAACATTTGTTACCCAATAAAAACAAACTAAATCACTTCCTACACCGCACAATTTTTCACAAAGTAGGCGTTTCTAAGAGCATCTGTTTAAAGCATCGAAATTGACTAATTGCCCCAGCATGCGTTCATAAGCACACTTGTTGCTCATTCTTCATAGTAAGGTCGCTCAAGATTATATTGCCCTGGATCCCTTATTTTTTAAGTAATAACAGAGAACTGATAATTTTAAAAGCCATTTAAATGATTGTAATTATCAAATTAGCCCGGTAGTCAGAGACTTTGACCTCTCATGAAATGCGATATCGCTGAAACTTGGCACTTAGGTACTTTTTTGGGTGTAGAAAAAAATGCCGAAAAACTAATAGCACCATGTTATTAAAAAAAAAGTTTTTATTACTTAGTATTAAAAATATGAAAGCGAATTCGAAAATTACGCGCGTCAAGCCGCTGAATACAAATATTCAAGCGAGACGTTTGGGAAAAAACTAAAGTATCTTTGCCTAAAATGTAGAAAAAAAAGAAAGCATTTTAAAGAGGAGACTCTAAGCTTTCTCAGGAAGCCATTAGTTTTTAATTATTTTTTGGTTTTCTCGTAGAAAATTTGTCCGAAAGTTGTAAATTCTAAAATTATCACCGCTTTTTATAAAGTTGAAGATATATACAGGGTGTATCATAGGGAATGGTCAATATTTTAATCATAGGTTCAGGACCTCCAAATATTAATATTTTACTAAATAACTCTGGGTCAAATGTTATCTACTAATAAGATACAGGGTGTTGAAGATAAAATTTATTTTTTTGGAATAATTTCTTTATTATTTAATAAATTGACTTGAAATTTGGTATGGTTACATTTTTAAGTCAGTAAATCATAAAAATCTTATCAATTTTTAGATTAGATGAAGAGGGCGCCACCTACACTCTACTAGATGAAGAAAAGTATCAATTTTTTTTTATTCTTGGCCTGTTTTGAATTTTTTTCAAGTCTTTATGATACACCCTGTAAACTTGAACAAAAAAGGTATACTTGTTTTAATAGCATAAATTCAGCTCATTTCGAGATATTTGCATTTAAAAAATTCTAGCTACTGTATCTATTTAATTTACTTTAACATAGTAGCAGCTGTTAAATGATTAATTGTTAGATGTAATTTTGTTCACTAAATTCCATCTAAGTAGGTAATGAAAATGCCATTTCTCTAATTCAGAAATGAGAGATATTTGTGTTTGTGTACAAATAAATTTTTCTAGACTTGCTGCTGTCATCTAACAATTAATTATTTGACAGCTGTACATTCAAAGCCTACTATGTTGAAATATGTTATATATAGTAAATTCAATAGATACTGTGGCTAGAATATTTTAAATGCAAATATCTCGAAATGAGCTGAATGTATGCTATTAAAACAAGTATACCTTTTTTGTCCAAATTGACAGTGTGTATTTTATAGACTTGAAAAAAATTCAAAAAAGGCCAGGAATAAAAAAAAAATTATACTTTTCTTCATCCAGTAAAGTGTGGGTCTCAAAATTGATAAGATGTTTATGATTTACTAACTTAAAAATATAACCATACCAAATTTCAAGTCAATATATTATTTTAAAAAAACGAAAAATAAATTTTATCTTCAACACCCTGTATCTTAGTAGTAGATAACATTTGACCCAGAGTTATTTAGTAAAATATTAATATTTGGAGGTCCTGAACTTATTATGATTAAAATATTGACCATTCCTTATGATACACCCTGTATATTAAATTAAAAATCACTTTTTTAAGTATTAATTCTTTTTGTACGTAAATATTATCTTTGTGTAAATGTTTCTTTTTAAATTTAAAGTGGCTATAGAACATTCTTAGGATTACTTGAAATTTAACAAAAGTCTGTGTATGTAAAATTATTTTCGAGATCTTCTAATGCATTAATTAATAAATTAAAATCATTTCCTACCATTTCAAAACATCTACATTAAAAATTAGTTATAGATTATTGTACGAGAATGGACTTTTGGCAATGATATTATACTATTTGCTACAGGAAGCAAGATTACATATTCGATATTTTAATGAATTAGTCATAGAAATACCAAATTTCATTTTACATTGTTTGATAATTTAATCATTACTTTCCTTAAAATAATAATAACGCTTTACATAACATACAAAATAGGACTGTAAGTCCCCAGACTAAATCTGATGACTTTGACAATCATCATAACTGAGAATCTGTAAAATATAAGTCCGTCTCTTTTTCATCTCTTCATGCTTCATCCCAAATATTTTAATTTAAACATTTCTGTGTTATCGCCGGCCGAGAACGTTTCTATGGTGTCTCTTGTTCCAATTAAGTCAATTAGTGTTAATTAATTAATTAAGAGCCGTTGACCGGGGTGCTAGTCGGTATGGAATTTTTGCAGTTTTCTGGAACGATGAACGAGTCTAGATTTAACGGTAGTGCATCGAGGGGTAAAAGAAGAAATTCTTGTAGTTTCGACGGGGATTTCATAGTTCCCGTTCGACAACGGAGTCAGGCAAATGCGAGGGAGAGGGATAGAACGCACAGGTAACTTTAATTTTTCTTTATTATGGAAACAAAATATGGAAATTATTGTGTCATTGACTGTTAAAGAGTTCATATTAAATTTATTTACGAGGCAGCGAAAAAAATAAAATAAGAAATAATAATTTTGGTTCGGCCTGAGATATATACAGGGTCCTGCAACAGTGGCGCGGTGTTTCATATCTCTATTTAGGAAACTGATATAGGAATACAATTTTTAATATTCGTAACTCAGTATATTTGAAGTTATAAAGTTGTGCCAAGTCCCGTTAAAATTTATTTTATTTGGTGACTTTCTCAAACAATGTATCTGCAAGCGACCTATGATCAGGCTTGACGAGAGAGGGGGGTAACGGGGGGATTCCCCCCGGGCCCGCAGTTCTCAATGGGGCCCGGGCCCGTACGAAAAATCCCTGTTCGCATTATGCTTCACTTTTATAATGTGATATGGGCTACTAATTTTAAAAATTCTTTAGGGGCCCATAATTTTTACCCCCGGGCCCGATTTTTCTCTCGACGGGCCTGCCTATGATATACAGAGTATGAAAAACAGCTTGCCACACATTGTCAATAAAAATTTGCAGAATCTTCCTTATTTCAAACGGGACACCCTGTATATTATCGATTCATAAGAACCGTCAACAAAGGCTTTACAACTTTCATCAAGTATTCCCTATGGTTAAATTCACTAGTTTTTCTTAAAACAGCTCTTTTTTTCGAAAAATGGCAAATATCCATATTTCTAAGCTATAATCTCAATGAACGACTTTTTTGACGACTGATAAGAATATACAAACGACTGATAAGAATACAGACACGACTGATTAGACAAAATTGTAGGAAATTTAACGCTCTACAACAAAGTATAGAAATGTCTTTGCCCTAGGACGTAAGAGAAAAGAGCTATTAAGGAAAAACCGGAGGAAGGTCGAAAATTTTGCAGTTTTTCCCCCCCTCCTCTTTTAGCACAGGGTTATCGAGGTCAAGAGCTTTTTAATGTTAATGAATGTCGACTGGACTATTCAAAATGATGTGTCACTTAACACCCCTTTTGCCATTTAAGATTTTTCAAGGGGTGGTTCTGGGCGCTAGAGGGATGAACAAAGAAGTTTGAAACTACGGTAAAAATTGAGCCCCCTCTAGGTTAAAATTTACCTGTTTCGGCATTTTTTCAACATTTGAACAAAACTCGAAATATTTGGGTGCAAATTTTAGTTGGGACACCCTGTATACTATAACTACGCGCGAAAAGCCATTCATTCATATTAATCATGTACTACATAAATTTATTGAAAGTGTTTGCCACGTCCCATATATTTAACTCGCTTATTTTTTTCATCTGTCAAAACAGTCAGATTTTGTGGTTTCAGCCAATAACAGCTCAGGATCCTAACCAATCATTGTGTTTTATACTGATAAAACCGCTTCATCGTAATTGCTTTTTGATTAAACTGTGTTTACCTTTTTTGAAATGTCAAATATAAACATTTAACAACTTTTATTTAGCATGATCAATTATTATTATACTAAAATGTATTGTAAATCTATGTTAATATACAAATTTCAAAATTTATTTGCAAACTAACCTGTTTATTCGTTTATTCACACACACAACATCAATTTTTGAATACCCAAATGCTTAAAAATCCATAAATCTCTTTAAAACTGACAAATGTCAAACTCTATATCCGAATTAAGCCAAACGCAATCACGTATGCCTTGGTGGCCCTGTATTTAAAACTATAACAGTTCAATATTTTTTGACGTTTCAACTTAATTTGATAAAGAAAATAATGAGCATTTGTGTGTAAAGTGTCTTTTGCATAAATGACTATATTCTCTGTATTTAATACAAAATGATTCAAAAAATAACCTTTCAAATACCTCACGTCCTCTCAAATTTTTGGTCTCCATACTCAAACGCCTTTATTTCAGGCAAAACCACTCGAACTGATTTGAGATTAAATCATTCGTCCTGCGGACTCGTGATTTTATCAATCAATTTGTGTTCGTGGTTTTTCCAAATAAAGCCGTTTTCGTGAAAACCAAAAATTTAATCAAAGGTAATACCACGAGTCCTTCAAATTTTATCGATGAAATTTTTGGTTTTCACGAAAACGGCTTTATTTGGAAAAACCACGAAAACAAACTGATTGATAAAATCACTCGTCCAAATCAGTTTGTTTGAGTGGTTTTGCCTAAAATAAAGGCGTTTGAGTATGAAGATCAAAAATTTAATCTATAAAATTTCAGAGGACGAGTCGTATTTGAAAGGATTATTTTTTGAATCATTTTGTATTAAAAACAGAGAAAGATACTTTACACACGTAATATAAGTTGCCTATCTAGTAGTAGGCATTTAAGATTATTTATTAAGTGTAACGTTTAGACGTTTTGACATTATGTTAGTTTTAAACGAATTTATGGATGGAGCTGTGTTGTATTGACAATAAACGAATAAAAACAGGTTAGTTTACAAATATATTTTGAAATTTGGGTATTAACATAGATTTGCAATACATTTTAGTATAATAATAATTGATAAATGTTTACATTTGACATCTCAAAAAAGGTAAACATAGTTTAATCAAAAAACAAAAACGACGAAGCGGTTTTATCAAAGGTAATACCACGAGTCCTCCAAATTTTATCGATTAAATTTTTGGTTTTCACGAAAACGGCTTTATTTGGAAAAACCACGAAAACAAACTGATTGATAAAATCACGAGTCCGCAGGACGAGTGATTTTATCTTAAATCAGTTTGTTTGAGTGGTTTTGCCTAAAATAAAGGCGTTTGAGTATGAAGATCAAAAATTTAATCTATAAAATTTCAGAGGACGAGTCGTATTTGAAAGGATTATTTTTTGAATCATTTTGTATTAAAAACAGAGAACATAGTCATTTATGCAAAAGACACTTTACACGCCAATATTGAAAATTTTCTTTACCAATTTAAATTGAAACCTGAGCTGTTAGGCTGTTATAGTTTTACATACAGGGCCACCAAGGCGATTTTTTGACTGGCTACCCCGCGAAACGCCGTAAATAAAAGCGAAGAAGAAGAATGAAATGAAGTCTTTCTTAATTTAATTAATTTTAAGTTTAGTGTTGAAGTGAGGTATGTAAAAATGTTAAAGGCGTTTTGGCGTTAATAAAAACAGGTTAGTTTACAAATACATTTTGAAATTTGGTTATTAACATAGATTTGCAAGTATAATAAAAATTGTTAAATGTTTACATTTGACATTTCAAAAAGGTAAACACAGTTTAATCAAGAAACAAATACGAAGAAGCGGTTTTATCAGTATAAAACACAATGATTGGTTAGGATCCTGAGCTGTTATTGGCTGAAACCACAAAATCTGACTGTTTTGACAGATGAAAAAAATAATCAGTATAAAACACAATGATTGGTTAGGATCCTGAGCTGTTATTGGCTGAAACCACAAAATCTGACTGATTTGACAGATGAAAAAAATAATGATCGTATTATTTCGTTCTAGTGTAAACATAGCGTTTTCAACATTAAGGACACTTATACCCACAGAACCAAAAGATAGGAAGCTAAGTAAAATTGAGACACTTCGATTAGCCTCAAGCTACATTTCACATCTGGGAACCCAACTAATGGCAGGTAACAAAACAAAATTTTATTTTTTTTTGGCAATTTAAATTAAGAATATTGACACACTATAATTATTATTTTGTTTTATTTTAATGGATTTGTTTTTTTTTAATAAATAAAAATGAATTCGCCAACGAAACAATTTCATAAAATGTGGATTTCTAGCTAGACAAGAAGAAAGTAAAAAAATGTTGTCAAATTTTGTAGCAAAAAGGACACAAATTTTTTATTGGACGACAAAATAGAAATCGATTTTTTTTAATATTGATTGATTTAAATGCTTTAACTCATTTTTCTAAGACAAAAATAGGCCCGAGAGTCTTTGGCCCCCCCAGTAAAGTCCGATACTGTTACTATCTTTATCAATAACGCCTCTATTTTTTCAGGCCCCATAGAACAACCATGTTTAAAGTTTTTCAAAGATGGTGCAAACAGTAGTAGACATCAAGTGTGCACATTTTGTATAGCTCACAAGAAAACTAATGTAAGTAAAATTTAAAGTAAAGCTTTTCCCGCCTGATTTCGCAATTTTGTAAAAAAATGTAGAAAAATATCTAAAAAAATTTCTTCTTTCATTCATCCCCTTGTCAGCGATAGTTACATCACATTTTTAATGCAACTATGATGCAAGTTATACTTCATTCTAAAGAGCCTAAAATTGTCTACCCAACTGTATAAACAATTTAGCAACAAAACCTCTTGTGTATGTGTATAAGTAGAAACTAAATTCCATTCATTGCTGTGAAAATTTCACACCATTTTTTAACCAATAAGAAGCTTTCGTTTCAAGTGTAGCAACCAAAAAACTTGGCGATACTATTTTCCTACCCTGGGCTGTACCACAGCAAAAGTAGTTCTGTCAAGTGTCAAATGGACCGTGATAATGTGTCGTCACTGGTTCTACACATAACAGTGTAACCATAGCAACGCTGTTATAGTTGTCTAAATTTAAATGTGTAGTAACCATAGCAACGGTGTCATAGTTGTCAATCGTGACAGATAAGTGACATCGTTGCCATGGTAACTTTGTTTTGTGTAGAACCATTTACATGTTCCCAACTTCGTTGTGACGTCACGACTATCAGGGTCCTTTAGAAAAATACACCGGTCTTACGAAAATGTCATGTTATAATTTTTTATATTACTTTGGTGTGAAATTTTCTTCGACTCGGGATACTTTTAAAAAATTAATGCTTTCGGAAATATTTCCGATAGTAATTCAAGCTCTAGGGAGATTACAAGTGAAAAATTGAAATATTTTGACCAAAATTTGACCCGCGGTAGTATACATTTGTATTAATTTAAATAATAAGTAAATCGGAGAGATCATCTTGATTCTAATCAATGTACTATTATACAAATATGCATGTTAAAAAAACAGCATATAGATTTGAGGAGTATAAACACTTTTAAAATCTTCCTTAATTCACTGTATGCTTGGCTTGGGTTTGGAGACTGATCGTTTACCTGCGCAAACAAAGATAGCCGCGTGACGTCACGCTCTTGGCCTTCATTGGCCCATTGATGGCTGGATTATACACTGGGCCATCATTTTGCCGATGTAGCTTTGCTGTAGCCAGCATAGCCAACAATGGGCCAGAGATTCATTGTTTGCTGGGGTGCTTTGAATCCCTGACCACAACTCTTTTCTGATTGGTTGACAAGTAATGTGTCGTTTAATTTAGATTAGGCAACATACTTTACAGTGAAGTATAAGATATTATCTAACTTAAAATTCCTTAGATTTTTAAATGAAAGATACTAGGGCGTTTCCACTTTTTTGCCCCATTTTCTGTGTTGTTTAATTAACCTAAGGCGGATATTTATGCCCTTAATCCATTATTGTATATATATTTTTTTAATTAACAGTTTAATATTTTTCTTTTCAGAGAATAAATTTAAACGATGATTTTGAATGTCAAAATATCGAAGGACAAATATTCTTTACTCCAGTCACCACATCCGGTCGAACCACTACAACCATCATAAATGCAGATGAACTGGCAACGCTTTACTACTCATAACAAGAAAGTGTACTTTTTATTATAAATAATATACTATGGACTAATTTTTCCAACATAAAACACAATCAGAAAATTTCTTATACAGGCATTGTAATTTAATAACTAATTCGATAATGAACCATGAACTAATTGTCTTTGTACTTATATAACCAAATCCTGAATTAATTATTATTTTAATTGAACGCGCTTAGTTTTTGTAGCGAAAATAATTGTACTTAATTTAGTTGTACCAAAAATATGTAAATAAAAGTGATTAAATATATCGTATGTTTTACTAAAAAATACTATTTAGTTTTTACTTATCTTTAATTCAAATAGGGGGTGTTCTGGATTGTACAGACACTCTGTATATTGTCAACCCAGACTTTGAAGAAGACACGCTGTAGATGTCCCTGTTCCCGTTTAGGTGACATTGGACTTAAACGAGAGCAATTTGTTCAGTGGACTGTATATCTCGTTGAAGAAGACACCCTATAGTCAAAATATATCATCAGATTTTAGCAAACTTTGGTTTTAAAAAATTCTACCGCCCAAAATAATATTTTCTGGTTTAACCAGTATATTGTACTAGACGTAAAATTTCATATGAAATCCAAAAAAGATGGTTCGAAGTTCGTACGATTTTTTTTAAGGAAGTTATGGACGATTTTGTGAAGACATGTCAAAATATATCATCGGATTTTAGCTAACTTTGTTTTTAAAAAATTCTACCGCCCAAAATAAATTTTTCTGGTTTAACAAATATATTTTACTAGACGTAAAATTTCATAAGAAATCCAAAAATGACCGTTCCAAATTCGTACGATTTTTTTAAAGGAAGTTATGGACGATTTTGTGAAGACATGTCAAAATATATCATCGGATTTTAGCAAACTTTGTTTTTAAAAAATTCTACGGCCCAAAATAATTTGTTCTGGTTTAACCAATATATTTTACTAGACGTAAAATTTCATAATAAATTCAAAAACGACCGTTCCAAATTCGTACGATTTTTTTTAAGGAAGTTATGGACGATTTTGTGAAGACATGTCAAAATATATCATCGGATTTTAGCAAACTTTGTTTTTAAAAAATTCTACGCCCCAAAATAATTTGTTCTGGTTTACCAAATATATTTTATCAGACGTAAAATTTCATAAGAAATCCAAAAACGACCGTCCCAAATTCGTACGATTTTTTTAAAGGAAGTTATGGACGATTTTGTTAAGACATGTCAAAATATATCATCGGATTTTAGCAAACTTTGTTTTTAAAAAACTCTACGGCCCAAAATAATTTTTTCTGGTTTAACCAATATATTTTACTAGACGTAAAATTTCATAATAAATTCAAAAACGACTGTTCCAAATTCATACGATTTTTTTTAAGGAAGTTATGGACGATTTTGTGAAGACATGTCAAAATATATCATCGGATTTTAGCAAACTTTGTTTTTAAAAAATTCTACGGCCCAAAATAATTTGTTCTGGTTTAACCAATATATTTTACTAGACGTAAAATTTCATAATAAATTCAAAAACGACTGTTCCAAATTCGTACGATTTTTTTTAAGGAAGTTATGGACGATTTTGTTAAGACATGTCAAAATATATCATCGGATTTTAGCAAACTTTGTTTTTAAAAAATTCTACGGCCCAAAATAATTTGTTCTGGTTTAACCAATATATTTTACTAGACGTAAAATTTCATAATAAATTCAAAAACGACTGTTCCAAATTCGTACGATTTTTTTTAAGGAAGTTATGGACGATTTTGTTAAGACATGTCAAAATATATCATAGGATTTTAGCTAACTTTGTTTTTAAAAAATTCTACAGCCCAAAATAATTTTTTCTGGTTTAACCAATATATTTTACTAGACGTAAAATTTCATAAGAAATCCAAAAACGATGGTTCCAAATTCGTACGATTTTTTTTAAGGAAGTTATGGACGATTTTGTGAAGACATGTCAAAATATATCATCGGATTTTAGCAAACTTTGTTTTTAAAAAATTCTACGGCCCAAAATAATTTGTTCTGGTTTAACCAATATATTTTACTAGACGTAAAATTTCATAATAAATTCAAAAACGACTGTTCCAAATTCGTACGATTTTTTTTAACATTTTTATTTAGGTATGTTCAATATTTTTTGTTTTGATCCTAAATGAACTAATTATTTGTTTTCGTCATTTTTCTTTAGTTTTTATTGTTTTTTTTTTCGAGTCCGAGCGATTTAGAAAAAAAAATAGATAACCTACTAATGTTATTTTGAATCGTTCACACTCCTAAATGTCTATTATCAATATAGACGTAGAAAAATGCTGAAAAAAAAACACAAACCACACAATTTTTCAAACTTTATTTTCTATTTTTTTTATAAAACATTTTTTACATCTAAAAATTTTTTTAACAAAACTTTTTGGCACTAACACTTCATTCTCCACTACGTAAAACTCATCTTCGTACTGCGTGTCTTTAAAATTACTATTTACAAATTTATTTACATCGAATATAAAACTTTTTACGTGGACATCATCTATTAAAAATTCTTTTAAATTATGTACGGCGTAAAAATCATCAAGAGCATACAAAAAACCGCTATAACTCTTATTCAGAATATTACAAATCAAATGAAACGATTCCAAATACGTCGATTTCAACAAAGAGTAGTACAAAGCTATTTTGAAAATATCTCCGCGAACATTTTCGGGTAATACAGGAAATGATAATGTTATAGCGGACAATATATCGATATCCATATCTTCGTTTACTGAAATATTGTCTTTAATACTGTCGATTATTAAATCAAAAAACTGTAAATTTGAATTACAAAACGGTTTTTTGGAGACGTATAATAAAATAATTAAATTTTTGTATAAACTTTTCGAAGGAAACGCTGTAAATTCGAGTTTTACGTTGACATTTCCTTGAAAAATTATTAAACACTTAAAATAACAATTTAGTAAATAACAACTGTCTTCAGTTGTCGATAAAGCGATGCGGAATAGAGAATTGGCAACATTTTCAAAATCCCCATCGTCGTTTTCAAACCTTTCAACTAGAATACTCAACATTTTAACTTGAGAAAATTGCGGTACTTTAAAAAACCGCTCGTCATCCAGTATTTTGCAAATTTGATTCGAATTCGCGTTCAAAAATAAAAAAGTTAAATTATTGTGTACCCAAAAATTATTTTTATACTGCATTTCACTCAAAATATCATCGACAGTTTTAACTTTGACTAATAAAAAATCGAACAGTTTTGTATCGAATTGTTTAAGAAACCTGGAAAGATTCCTCCAAGTACAATCCATATTTCGACTACCTGTAGGATCAATCTGATACTCAAACGAAGTTTTATATTTTTCTTGTAATTCTTGCATCAGCAAAATCAAATTTGCGAAAATATTTTTTGGAATATTTACAAAATTGATCCGAATAAAATCCGAAATATCCGAAAATGTACCTGGAATGTCTTTCGCATGACAAATTGAGACGTAGGATTTTACAGCGAGTTTTCCGTATTGATTTTCATAGTTTTTTATTATATGAACCAACAAAATTTTAAGACATTCTAAAATTTCCGAAATATCATCGTCCAATACGGTTTCTTTGATGTAAGATTCAGAGAAAAACTGTAATAGAATTACAGCTCTGTCATCCAAATCTTTTAAAGAAAGTATTCTGAAAAAGTATGAAGCGATTTTGGGATACAAAACAAAAAGATCTGCGATATTTTTCGGTCTATAAAAGTTGTTTATCGATACTCCATATAATCTTTCTATCAGCGATTTAGCTAATTGGAGATTAGCGTTTCTAAAACAAAGAAACGACTAATAAATAAAAGGCAATGTAACAAAAACATACAATATTTATGAAGGAAAGGTAACAAACAAAGACATAGATCTGTAATAGTATATTACGTAATATGTGTTGTAAATAGCATTTTACGCACGAATGGAAAAATTGCTTTACAACACGCATTACGTACTATATTTTACCTACGGCCATATACAGTGTGCCAAAAAGTCTGGACTTATGACAGGGTACATAATTTCTTCAATTAGATTTTTTGAACAAAATTCTCTTCATTTCACTTGATATATTGAAAATGTAGGTATTCTTTTTTATTTAAGAAAATATGACACCGCTCGAATTATCTCGAGCGTGTATTTAGAGCGCTCGAATTATCTCGAGCGTTTATTTAAGGTGCTCGAATTATCTCGAGCGTTTATTTAGAGTGCTCGAATTATCTCGAGCGTTTATTTAGGATGCTCGAATTATCTCGAGCGTTTATTTAGAGAGCACGAATTATCTCGAGCGTTTATTTAGAGTGCTCGAATTATCTCGAGCGTTTATTTAAGGTGCTCGAATTATCTCGAGCGTTTATTAAGAGTGCTCGAATTATCTCGAGCGTTTATTTAGGATGCTCGAAATATTGCGAGCGTTTATTTAGAGAGCTCGAATTATGTCGAGCGTTTTTTTAGAGAGCTCGAATTATCTCGAGCGTTTATTTAGAGAGCACGAATTATCTCGAGCGTTTATTTAGAGTGCTCGAATTATCTCGAGCGTTTATTTAGAGTGCTCGAATGATCTCGAGCGTTTATTTAGAGAACTCGAATTATCTCGAGCGTTTATTTAGAGCGCTCGAATTACCTCGAGCGTTTATTTAGAGTGCTCGAATTATCTCGAGCGTTTATTAAGAGTGCTCGAATTATCTCGAGCGTTTATTTAGGATGCTCGAAATATTGCGAGCGTTTATTTAGAGAGCTCGAATTATCTCGAGCGTTTATTTAGAGAGCACGAATTATCTCGAGCGTTTATTTAGAGTGCTCGAATTATCTCGAGCGATTATTTAGAGTGCTCGAATGATCTCGAGCGTTTATTTAGAGAGCTCGAATTATCTCGAGCGTTTATTTAGAGCGCTCGAATTACCTCGAGCGTTTATTTAGAGTGCTCGAATTATTTCGAGCGTTTATTTAGGATGCTCGAATTATCTCGAGCGTTTATTTAGAGAGCACGAATTATCTCGAGCGTTTATTAAGAGTGCTCGAATTATCTCGAGCGTTTATTTAGGATGCTCGAAATATTGCGAGCGTTTATTTAGAGAGCTCGAATTATCTCGAGCGTTTATTTAGAGTGCTCGAATTATCTCGAGCGTTTATTTAGAGCGCTCGAATTATCTCGAGCGTTTATTTAGAGTGCTCGAATTATCTCGAGCGTTTATTTAGAGAGGTCGAATTTTCTCGAGCGTTTATTTAGAGTGCTCGAATTATCTCGAGCGTTTATTTAGAGAGCTCGAATTATCTCGAGCGTTTATTTAGAGTGCTCGAATTATCTCGAGCGTTTATTTAGAGAGCTCGAATTATCTCGAGCGTTTATTTAGAGTGCTCGAATTATCTCGACCGTTTATTTAGAGAGCTCGAATTATCTCGAGCGTTTATTTAGAGTGCTCGAATTATCGAGCGTTTATTTAGAGCGCTCGAATATTCTCGAGCGTTTATTTAGGGTGCTCGAATTATCTCGAGCGTTTATTTATAGCGCTCGAATTTTCTCGAGCGTTTATTTATAGTGCTCGAATTATATCGAGCGTTTATTTAGAGCGCTCGAATATTCTCGAGCGTTTATTTGGGGGTGCTCGAATTATCTAGTCTTTATTTGGGGTGCTCGAATTATCTCGAGAGTTTATTTGGAGAGCTCGAATTATCTCGAGCGTTTATTTAGAGTGCTCGAATTATCTCGAGCGTTTATTTAGAGCGTTCGAATATTCCCGAGCGTTAATTTATGGTGCTCGAATTATCTCGAGCGTTTATTTATAGCGCTCGAATATTCTCGAGCGTTTATTTGGGGGAGCTCGAATTATCTAGTCTTTATTTGGGGTGCTCGAATTATCTCGAGCGTTTATTTAGAGCCCTCGAATTACCTCGAGCGTTTATTTGGGGCGCTAGAATTATCTCTAAAGTTTATTTAAGGTGCTCGAATTATCTCGAGCGTTAGTTAAGGTGCCCGAATTATCTAGTCTTTATTTGGGGTGCTCGAATTATCTCGAGCGTTTATTTAGAGCGCTCGAATTACCTCGAGCGTTTATTTAGAGTGCTCGAATTATCTCGAGCGTTTATTAAGAGTGCTCGAATTATCTCGAGCGTTTATTTAGGATGCTCGAAATATTGCGAGCGTTTATTTAGAGAGCTCGAATTATCTCGAGCGTTTATTTAGAGTGCTCGAATTATCTCGAGCGTTTATTTAGAGCGCTCGAATTATCTCGAGCGTTTATTTAGAGTGCTCGAATTATCTCGAGCGTTTATTTAGAGAGGTCGAATTTTCTCGAGCGTTTATTTAGAGTGCTCGAATTATCTCGAGCGTTTATTTAGGGAGCTCGAATTATCTCGAGCGTTTATTTAGAGTGCTCGAATTATCTCGAGCGTTTATTTAGAGAGCTCGAATTATCTCGAGCGTTTATTTAGAGTGCTCGAATTATCTCGAGCGTTTATTTAGAGCGCTCGAATGTTCTCGAGCGTTTATTTAGGGTGCTCGAATTATCTCGAGCGTTTATTTATAGCGCTCGGATTATCTCGAGCGTTTATTTATAGCGCTCGAATTATCTCGCGCGTTTATTTAGAGCGCTCGAATATTTTCGAGCGTTTATTTAGAGTCCTCGAATTATCGAGCGTTTATTTAGAGCGCTCGAATATTCTCGAGCGTTTATTTGGGGCGCTAGAATTATCTCTAAAGTTTATTTAAGGTGCTCGAATTATCTCGAGCGTTAGTTAAGGTGCCCGAATTATCTAGTCTTTATTTGGGGTGCTCGAATTATCTCGAGCGTTTATTTAGAGCGCTCGAATTACCTCGAGCGTTTATTTGGGGCGCTACAATTATCTAGAACGTTTATTTGGGAAGCTCGAATTATCTCGAGATTTGTTTAGAGCGCTCGAATTAATCCGAGCGCCCTGTTAAGGGGTTAATAAATAGTTTTAAATGTCGGGCGATTACGCAATCACTACCTACTTGCGAATTATTAAATGTTCCGCTTACTTTTAAGTATAAACTGTGCGTTTTGTTTACCAAAACCGTGCGTTTTGTTTACGGTAAACAAATCGCACGGTTTTGTGTTTACCGTGCGTCATGAGCTATATACTGAGACTGTGTGTCGTGTGTTTTTACCTGTTTTCTATAGTGGCCGTAGGTAAACAAAATAAACAGTGACTTGGAAGCCAAAAGATAATGCTCAGCGGCATTTTTGGACATCTCCCAAGCCTTTGACAAGGTATGGCACACAGGGCTTCACTATAAAATGAAACTTAATCTTCCGTATCACCATTATCTTCTACTACAATCGAACCTCGATAACAGTCATTTCATGTCTATCCAGGCAGGCGTCCCTCAAGGAAGCGTCATAAGTCCAGTTCTGTACTTGATTTACCCGAGGATCCCAGAATTAAGACAAATGAAACCAAATCTGCACATACAACCTTTTCTACTAGAAGAGAGACATGTCCTCCAGTTAAAGTCAACAACTGACAACTTTCTCAAACAGAAAACGTAAAATATCTGCCGCGAAGTACTAGGAGAGGTCCACCGACCTACTCACTAGGAGAGAAAAATTCTACTGAAGTTTTGAAATGGGTACGAGTGCCGCGAAGTACTAAGAGAGGTCCACCGACCAATTCGCTAGGAGAGAAAACTTTCGCCAACATATACATATGTAAATTAGGTTAATAAAATGGCGTTGGTATTCGCTCCTTTTGAAATCCAGACAGGTTTTAGTGGTTACCGGCTGTTATTTAAAACGCAGCTTACGAGGTTAAGGGAATTTTTATGTCAAGTATTGGCGATTTCAACTTGTTCAATCTTTACCTTTCCTACATAACGGTTGTGTTTCAATTTTTATTATAAGGTTAACGAATTATATTTTAGATAATCGAATTTCCATTGTATACTCACCTAACTATCCAATTAGGACGTTTAAAAAGTTCAATACATTGAACAACAATATCTGGAACGTAACACAGCGTTTGTTGCTGCAACCTGTTGTCGCAAATAAGAAGCTCGATGGTATGCAGACATGAAGTTATAGACAAATCAGGTGTTTCTGGATTGGAAATGAGTTGTAGAAGGTAAATCATGGTCCAATGTAGATAAGGCTGCAACGTATTCAATATTACCGCAATCGTTTGTACCAATTAAGATTAAAAGTAAGTACAGACCGAGTAACTTGGAATCACACACTTGTACAAGTACAATTTCGTGTACATGTGTCGTATCTGTCGCAGAGACGAATTATGCAATAACAGGTAAAAGTGTTTGAGACTCGTTAACTTTGATTTGCTTTTAATTGTTTTATTCACCGATTTGAAACATTTTTTCTTACCTTCTCCGAGTCTTTCTGCGAAATACACATTGCGTGGATGACCAATCTGCTTTCGGGATTTCTCCTTATTTTTAAATAATTAGTCGATGGTACTTTATTAATTGCTTCCAACGTTTCATTTAAAAGTTGTATTTTAAAGTTTTTGCCAGTCTCATCTTCTTCCAATTTACACCCGAACTGTCTTAACAGTTCCGCACTGAGAGATACGGGTTTTTTCATGTTGCTCTTTTCGATAATTTTTATTAGAGTCTCGATCGCGAATTTCCGATTTAACGATGCCCACAGTTCTTGAATGTTTTGTGAAATTAAAAATATAACTCGCTAAAAATTTTTTTTATATAATTGATGAGCCACAACAGAATCAAAGGGTTGTAATTGTCTGGACTGATGTAATTCAATGTTTGGAAAGGCAAGTAGTACACGGAGGAGTTCAGATGTAGTGTAAACCATCTCGATATAACTCTAAAGTTTTTGGGAGAAAGCAGAAATCTGTAATTGACTCTGGTAGAAAGTACCAACCTTATAAAGCTTAAGTTTGAAGTTTGAGGGCGATATGTTGTTCAGTATTTGTTTCGTAACCAACAATAGTGAACTAAGAGGTGACCACGCCAGAAATGGTGAAGAAAATCCACAAAAACGGTAAGGGATGACGGTTAACTAAAAGTCTAGAGCTAGAAGATGTAATAGGCATTTGGTAAGTGGTAAGGTAGGTGCTGTACATTGCATATTGACTGAATATTTTGACATAAGACAGCTGTGTGCAAGATGGAACAAAAACAGCGTCGTGAGAGTGTTTCAAATGAGTTTCACAACAGTAAAGCAGAGTTTAATAATGATGGATAGCACATGGGTCCATCACTTCACACTTGAGATGAAGGAACAGTCAAAATAGTGGACTTAAAGGAGAGAATTCGTTAGAAAGAAGGTGAAGACAGTTCAATCTGCAGGTAATGGGTCCATCACTTCACACTTGAGATGAAGGAACAGTCAAAGTAGTGGACTTAAAGGAGAGAATTTGTTAGAAAGAAGGTGAAGACAGTTCGATCTGCAGGTAATGGGTCCATCACTTCACACTTGAGATGAAGGAACAGTCAAAATAGTGGACTTAAGGGAGAGAATTGGTTAGAAAGAAGGTGAAGACAGTTCAATCTGCAGGTAATGGGTCCATCACTTCACACTTGAGATGAAGGAACAGTCAAAATAGTGGACTTAAGGGAGAGAATTTGTTAGAAAGAAGGTGAAGACAGTTCGATCTGCAGGTAATGGGTCCATCACTTCACACTTGAAATGAAGGAACAGTCAAAATAGCGGACTGAAAGGAGAGAATTGGTTAGAAAGAAGGTGAAGACAGTTCAATCTGCAGGTAATGGGTCCATCACTTCACACTTGAGATGAAGGAACAGTCAAAATAGTGGACTTAAGGGAGAGAATTGGTTAGAAAGAAGGTGAAGACAGTTCAATCTGCAGGTAATGGGTCCATCACTTCACACTTGAGATGAAGGAACAGTCAAAATAGTGGACTTAAGGGAGAGAATTTGTTAGAAAGAAGGTGAAGACAGTTCAATCTGCAGGTAATGGGTCCATCACTTCACACTTGAGATGAAGGAACAGTCAAAGTAGTGGACTTCAAGGAGAGAATTTGTTAGAAAGAAGGTGAAGACAGTTCGATCTGCAGGTAATGGGTCCATCACTTCACACTTGAGATGAAGGAACAGTCAAAATAGTGGACTTAAAGGAGAGAATTTGTTAGAAAGAAGGTGAAGACAGTTCAATCTGCAGGTAATGGGTCCATCACTTCACACTTGAGATGAAGGAACAGTCAAAGTAGTGGACTTAAAGGAGAGAATTTGTTAGAAAGAAGGTGAAGACAGTTCGATCTGCAGGTAATGGGTCCATCACTTCACACTTGAGATGAAGGAACAGTCAAAATAGTGGACTTAAGGGAGAGAATTGGTTAGAAAGAAGGTGAAGACAGTTCAATCTGCAGGTAATGGGTCCATCACTTCACACTTGAGATGAAGGAACAGTCAAAATAGTGGACTTAAGGGAGAGAATTTGTTAGAAAGAAGGTGAAGACAGTTCGATCTGCAGGTAATGGGTCCATCACTTCACACTTGAAATGAAGGAACAGTCAAAATAGCGGACTGAAAGGAGAGAATTGGTTAGAAAGAAGGTGAAGACAGTTCAATCTGCAGGTAATGGGTCCATCACTTCACACTTGAGATGAAGGAACAGTCAAAATAGTGGACTTAAGGGAGAGAATTGGTTAGAAAGAAGGTGAAGACAGTTCAATCTGCAGGTAATGGGTCCATTACTTCACACTTGAGATGAAGGAACAGTCAAAGTAGTGGACTTAAAGGAGAGAATTGGTTAGAAAGAAGGTGAAGACAGTTCAATCTGCAGGTAATGGGTCCATCACTTCACACTTGAGATGAAGGAACAGTCAAAATAGTGGACTTAAAGGAGAGAATTTGTTAGAAAGAAGGTGAAGACAGTTCAATCTGCAGGTAATGGGTCCATCACTTCACACTTGAGATGAAGGAACAGTCAAAGTAGTGGACTTAAAGGAGAGAATTTGTTAGAAAGAAGGTGAAGACAGTTCGATCTGCAGGTAATGGGTCCATCACTTCACACTTGAGATGAAGGAACAGTCAAAATAGTGGACTTAAGGGAGAGAATTTGTTAGAAAGAAGGTGAAGACAGTTCGATCTGCAGGTAATGGGTCCATCACTTCACACTTGAAATGAAGGAACAGTCAAAATAGCGGACTGAAAGGAGAGAATTGGTTAGAAAGAAGGTGAAGACAGTTCAATCTGCAGGTAATGGGTCCATCACTTCACACTTGAGATGAAGGAACAGTCAAAATAGTGGACTTAAGGGAGAGAATTGGTTAGAAAGAAGGTGAAGACAGTTCAATCTGCAGGTAATGGGTCCATCACTTCACACTTGAGATGAAGGAACAGTCAAAGTAGTGGACTTAAAGGAGAGAATTGGTTAGAAAGAAGGTGAAGACAGTTCAATCTGCAGGTAATGGGTCCATCACTTCACACTTGAGATGAAGGAACAGTCAAAGTAGTGGACTTAAAAGAGAGAATTTGTTAGAAAGAAGGTGAAGACAGTTCGATCTGCAGGTAATGGGTCCATCACTTCACACTTGAGATGAAGGAACAGTCAAAATAGTGGACTTAAGGGAGAGAATTTGTTAGAAAGAAGGTGAAGACAGTTCGATCTGCAGGTAATGGGTCCATCACTTCACACTTGAAATGAAGGAACAGTCAAAATAGCGGACTGAAAGGAGAGAATTGGTTAGAAAGAAGGTGAAGACAGTTCAATCTGCAGGTAATGGGTCCATCACTTCACACTTGAGATGAAGGAACAGTCAAAATAGTGGACTTAAGGGAGAGAATTGGTTAGAAAGAAGGTGAAGACAGTTCAATCTGCAGGTAATGGGTCCATCACTTCACACTTGAGATGAAGGAACAGTCAAAGTAGTGGACTTAAAGGAGAGAATTGGTTAGAAAGAAGGTGAAGACAGTTCAATCTGCAGGTAATGGGTCCATCACTTCACACTTGAGATGAAGGAACAGTCAAAGTAGTGGACTTAAAGGAGAGAATTGGTTAGAAAGAAGGTGAAGACAGTTCAATCTGCAGGTAATGGGTCCATCACTTCACACTTGAGATGAAGGAACAGTCAAAATAGTGGACTTAAAGGAGAGAATTTGTTAGAAAGAAGGTGAAGACAGTTCAATCTGCAGGTAATGGGTCCATCACTTCACACTTGAGATGAAGGAACAGTCAAAGTAGTGGACTTAAAGGAGAGAATTTGTTAGAAAGAAGGTGAAGACAGTTCGATCTGCAGGTAATGGGTCCATCACTTCACACTTGAGATGAAGGAACAGTCAAAATAGTGGACTTAAGGGAGAGAATTTGTTAGAAAGAAGGTGAAGACAGTTCGATCTGCAGGTAATGGGTCCATCACTTCACACTTGAAATGAAGGAACAGTCAAAATAGCGGACTGAAAGGAGAGAATTGGTTAGAAAGAAGGTGAAGACAGTTCAATCTGCAGGTAATGGGTCCATCACTTCACACTTGAGATGAAGGAACAGTCAAAATAGTGGACTTAAGGGAGAGAATTGGTTAGAAAGAAGGTGAAGACAGTTCAATCTGCAGGTAATGGGTCCATCACTTCACACTTGAGATGAAGGAACAGTCAAAGTAGTGGACTTAAAGGAGAGAATTGGTTAGAAAGAAGGTGAAGACAGTTCAATCTGCAGGTAATGGGTCCATCACTTCACACTTGAGATGAAGGAACAGTCAAAATAGTGGACTTAAGGGAGAGAATTGGTTAGAAAGAAGGTGAAGACAGTTCAATCTGCAGGTAATGGGTCCATCACTTCACACTTGAGATGAAGGAACAGTCAAAGTAGTGGACTTAAAGGAGAGAATTGGTTAGAAAGAAGGTGAAGACAGTTCAATCTGCAGGTAATGGGTCCATCACTTCACACTTGAGATGAAGGAACAGTCAAAGTAGTGGACTTAAAAGAGAGAATTTGTTAGAAAGAAGGTGAAGACAGTTCGATCTGCAGGTAATGGGTCCATCACTTCACACTTGAGATGAAGGAACAGTCAAAATAGTGGACTTAAGGGAGAGAATTTGTTAGAAAGAAGGTGAAGACAGTTCGATCTGCAGGTAATGGGTCCATCACTTCACACTTGAAATGAAGGAACAGTCAAAATAGCGGACTGAAAGGAGAGAATTGGTTAGAAAGAAGGTGAAGACAGTTCGATCTGCAGGTAATGGGTCCATCACTTCACACTTGAGATGAAGGAACAGTCAAAATAGTGGACTTAAGGGAGAGAATTGGTTAGAAAGAAGGTGAAGACAGTTCAATCTGCAGGTAATGGGTCCATCACTTCACACTTGAGATGAACGAACAGTCAAAGTAGTGGACTTAAAGGAGAGAATTGGTTAGAAAGAAGGTGAAGACAGTTCAATCTGCAGGTAATGGGTCCATCACTTCACACTTGAGATGAAGGAACAGTCAAAATAGTGGACTGAAAGGAGAGAATTGGTTAGAAAGAAGGTGAAGACAGTTCAATCTGCAGGCAAGGGCATGGCGTCAGTTTTTTTGGAATGTGAGTGGGATAAATTTCATTGATTACCATCAGAAAGGAAACGACGAGTATTATGCCAGAGAAAACAACCGGATTTGTCGAATAAGAAAGTTTTGTTTCATCAAGACAATGCAAGAGTTAATGCCAAATAAAGAGACTTACTGTGATAAAAGTTTCTAATACTTTTGTACACCTATAGCTAATTCCTTCGATGAAACCGTTTTCCAAAATGTGGTCCATCAAAATTAAACATTTTTCAACGATTTCATTAATACTTTTAACTAGGAGTTGTTGTTTCTTAGCATACGTCAGGATTTCCAAGTACAATACCTTCTTAAATAAATGTATTTCGTTGAGATCTGTTCTTTCAAGTTTTTTTAACAAACAAACTTCTATTTCCTCTAGAAACAACAAAATATCTTCGGAATCTCCTCGAGAAAATAATAAATTCGAACAATTGATAATTTTCTCGGTGTTTTGTAAATTCGGAGTCGATTCGACTTTTCGGAGAACGTTTTTGAACAGAACTGGGGTCATAAATGGAAAATGATCGTAATGCCGTGACATCAAATTTGTTAATATCAAACTGTAACAATCTATTCTTAAAAGGCAATCGCTGATTTGCGAAAATATTTCGCCTTCGAATTTCGGTAATATGTTTTCTTTCAGTTTGATATAAAGTAAATTTTCTCCGTTTTCGTAGTAGTCTTTTTTCTCCAATTTGTAAATCAGTTTTAATTCTCTATGAGAACCTAAAAAATAGTTAAAAACTGATGAAAAAAGCTTTATTTTTAACTATTTTGTTATTTCAATCGGCGCCCAACGTGGAGCTAACCCAAAAGATGGAGGAACATACTGAGATAGGGAAGGAAGTTAGGGGAGAATATGTGGAACAAGGTGGACAACAAGAAGGAGGCCAAAGGAGTGTAGATGGACAGGATGTACTGTAAGAACAATAAACAACTAGATTTAAATGAAGAGCAAGGGATAGATCATGATGCAGAGGTAGCAGAAATGAATGTTAGGGGAATGGAAGACACAATGTTTGGAAGAAGTAGTCCTACGATGATGGAAACAAATGACATATTAACGATTTAAAATTACCTTTTAAGATGTTCAAAAAACTGTGTAATACTTGTGCTCCCACCTCAAAAAACTCTGTCTTAAAGGCATTTTTACAATAATTGAAAATTTTAATGACAAAATCTTCATAAAAGCAAACATTCTTGTCGCTCCTCTTCAACTCGCCATGAGCAACATATGCTATTTGCGAAAATACCTTCCCAATACTATTAATTTCTTCATCTTCGAGGTAATTTTTTAAATTTGAGTACAGGTAATCCAATAAAAAGTTTATTTCTTCATGTCCGGGACAATGGGATTTCTTTTTGTAAGTAGATATAATACTTAGTCCCAAATCTTTTGTTTCCAAGTGATTATAAATCATTATTTCGTTCTCAAACAGAAAACCCTTTCTTCTTGATTCTAGTAATATATGCGCTTTTATTCTTAAGTCTACAGGTTTCTTCCTTATAAATGAGTAGAAATCATTGCGGTATGCATTTATTGTAAGAGGGAACCAATATTTGACTAAACTTTGAAAAAATTCGCTAAAAAATAATGCATTAGTGAAAAGTTCATCGAACAAAAGTTCAATATAGGAAATTTAAATAACTAATAATTTTTTTTTCCATTTTTTAAAACATTCATCAACTTTTTCGTATATCAAATGCAAGGTTATTTATTTTAAATAATTATTTTTATTAAATGTTATAAAATGGATCTGAAGATGGTTCGGTTCAAAACTCTCTATTGTTGGCTCAACGGCGGCTCCAAGACGGGGGCAATAGGGGCAATTGCCCCCAAATCCCTGGGCTGGAACTGCCCTTGTAAGAAACGATTGGCAATGTCAAAATTACCGAAAAAAAAATGTTTGGGCCATTTTTGAGAGAAAAAGTAAGTTTTTTAGGGTATAAATGGACCTAGAATCTACAAAAAAATTTCAAAAAAATTATAATTTGGTTTAAGCAGAATGAATTTTGTATAAGAAACGATTGGCAATGTCAAAATTACCGAAAAAAAAATGTTTGGGCCATTTTTGAGAGAAAAAGTAAGTTTTTTAGGGTATAAATGGACCTAGAATCTACAAAAAAATTTCAAAAAAATTATAATTTGGTTTAAGCAGAATGAATTTTGTATAAGAAACGATTGGCAATGTCAAAATTACCGAAAAAAAAATGTTTGGGCCATTTTTGAGAGAAAAAGTAAGTTTTTTAGGGTATAAATGGACCTAGAATCTACAAAAAAATTTCAAAAAAATTATAATTTGGTTTAAGCAGAATGAATTTTGTATAAGAAACGATTGGCAATGTCAAAATTACCGAAAAAAAAATGTTTGGGCCATTTTTGAGAGAAAAAGTAAGTTTTTTAGGGTATAAATGGACCTAGAATCTACAAAAAAATTTCAAAAAAATTATAATTTGGTTTAAGCAGAATGAATTTTGTATAAGAAACGATTGGCAATGTGAAAATTACCGAAAAAAAATGTTTGAGCCTTTTTTGAGAGAAAAACTGAGTTTTTTAGGATATAAATGGACCTAGATTCTACAAAAAAAATTCAAAAAAATTAAAATTTGCTTTACGCAGAATGAATTTTGTATAAAAAACGATTGGCAATGTCAAAATTACAGAAAAAAAAAGTTTGGGCCATTTTTGAGAGAAAAAGTGAGTGTTTTAGGGTATAAATGGACCTAGAATCTACAAAAAATTCAAAAAAAATTAAATTTTGGTTTACGTAGAATGAATTTTGTATAAGAAACGATTGGCAATGTCAAAATTACCGAATAAAAAAATCTTTGAAAAATTGAGTTTTTTAAGGTATAGATGGACCTACAATATACAAAAAAAATTTAAAAAAATTAAAATTTGGTTTATGCAGAATGAATTTTGTATAAGAAACGATTGGAAATGTCAAAATTACCGAGAAAAAAAAGTTTGGGCCATTTTTGAGAGAAAAAGTGAGTATTTTAGGGTATAAATGGACCTAGAATCTACAAAAAAAATTAAAATTTGATTTATGCAGAATGAATTTTGTATAAGAAACGATTGCCAATGTCAAAATTATCGAAAAAAATGTTTGGGCCATTTTTGAGAGAAAAATTGAGTTTTTTAGGGTATAAATAGACATAGAATCTACAAAAAAAATTCAAAAAAAATTGAAATTTGGTTTACGCAGAATAAATTTTGTATAAGAAACGATTGGCAATGTCAAAATGACGAAAAAAAAATATTTGGGCCATTTTTGAGAGAAAAAGTGAGTTTTTTTTTCAAAAAAGTAACTACTTGAAGTTATTTTAACTAAAACATTTGTTTTAAAACTTGTATAAATTCAAATTCCTGGCTCATTATTGAACAAAGGTAATATTATAATTATATAGTATAGGAATTATCACAAAAATATATATTGAATACATTCTGCACGAAAGAAGTGTTAAATCACTTAGGTGCAAATTAAAAAAAAAAAATAAATATGGAATATTAGAATAAAATAGAAATTGTACAGAGTTCCTAAAGTATAATTAAATCAAATTAAATAAATAAATAAATTTAAATTAAATATTCAGATAAATGAAACATTCAGCTATAATAAAAAAAAACAAATATTTTTCTTGTTATAATTAGAGTGAATAAAATGTGACAGTTATATTGGACAAAATATTTTTAATATTTTTTCGTATCATCAGTAGGTTAGGATATATTTTTTTGAAATATCAGATTTTGTTAAAGATTTTATATAGGATTTTTGATTGTATATACATATTTGGATCAATTAATTATCGTGTGTATTGTATTATTATTTAAAATTCTAATTGTTGTATAAATTGTGGGGATATTTATTTTTTCTTTTTTGCTAGAATCTATGTTTAATGTAAAATAGTAATTTCTATTACTAATTTGTATACGTAACAATTTTTTTAATGTAATGTATCAAATAAAATAAATAATTAAAATGCACTCACCCTTCATATTCAATTTCATGTAATCTTTGAAAGAAAAGAGGCCATACCACATCAACCCATTCTTCGAAAGTACATAATAAAACCTTTTCATATAAAAATCCTCCATCTTTATTTTCAATGTTATTCGAAAACATCATCAATACTTTTTTCACAATATTTTCGAGGTTTTCTTTAAGTAAAAACATATCTACGATTTCAGAAGTTTCTATTCCTTTTATTGGCAAAAAACGAACATTACATATTTCCATTTGCTGCGGAGGTTCCAAGAATTGCAAAGCAATTTTGGAGATGTTACAAGCTAATTGTTTAAAGCCAGGTTGTGGAGACAAAGATACTTTGTTCATCGATTTAATTATGTAACAACTAAGAGTATTTGATAGTAGATCTTTCCTGTTTAAAATTAACTGCATACATCGTAGCAGATACAAAGAATTTTTATCGAGAATGTCTATATTGTTTAAAATGAAATGCATACACCATAATAAAAAATCGGTGTGATTCTTTTGAGAAGTGATTTTGTTTCTTAATGGAAGTAATTCAAAATTCTTTATAGAGTTACACCATATAGCTCGCCACAGCGATCTGTTACGAATTTTAATATTATAAAAATCAATTTTAATTTTTTCAGCGGTTAATAAATTCTTAAATTTACTGAAATCACTTCCATATAAATTTTTGTATACAGTCGAACATATTTTTGAAAGATTTTCTATTTCTAAGGGCTGCAAGCTGTCTTGGTTTAGAGAAGCGATGAAAATCAGAATACTGATTTGGTCTTCGAGGTTGGTTTTTTCAATGGAAATAAGCTTAAAAAGTTTATAATATAACTAAAGCAATAAATAATAAATTTATTATAAAAACTTACCAATTTCTCAAACATATTTTGCATCTGTATTGTACAAAAATATTTATAAAATTTGTTTGATATTAATGTTTTTAAAGTTTAAATTGTGAGGTTATGTATGGTGTCAGTGTCAATGTAACTTCTTCTTCTTCCATCTGGTTATGGCCTATACCGTAAGACAATTTGTCCAAAATTATCCTAATGGGGTGCTAACGTCTTGCTCTCGAGTCAATATTAAAATATATAATGTATTTTATATTTTAAATAGTTTTCGCCTCAGTCCACGTTGTGGAAAGCAAAAACTTTTTTTCGATAACCAGTACTTTTTTATTTCACGTACAGTGAGAAAACGAAACTAAATTGTATGTTTCTTCGAGTACCTAAGAGCCTAATTTCATCGATATCACATTTTATGAGAGGTTAAAGTCTTTGACAATTGGGCAAATAATGAAATGTGGAGTGATTGTCACAAATATTATAAACCTCCTTTATTTAATTAACCATATACATTTATTTGTTTGTTTGTGATTATTTGGAAAACTGTCACATTGATTTATCATTTTTGTTTTCAATTTATTTTTATGTTCCTGCAAATAGTGTCTACGTACATAAACGTGGCCGGAAATTTCAGCAACCAGCCTATGAATTATAGAAATGAATCGTACTTATATTGAAAAACCAGCAGACTTTTCATTTCAACATATAAAAAATTGTAATGCCGATGTTTTCCTTGAAAGTAAGTTAAAAACAATGACTCTCTCTCCAGTTAATATAAAATTTCCCTGTTACTTGGAAATATCTTTGGATAATCAAGATCATCGAACGAAAAAAAGGGAGATGTGTCTACTCTAGCCATTAAGTTATATTCTATTGGTACAATAGTAGTAATAGAAAGTATTTTTTGCGACCGCTCCGAAGTTAGATACAAGGCCCTAAAGTTAGCTTCGCCCCAAAGTTAGCTACGAAGTCCTAGGTGCGAAGACAGGTCCCCAGGAAAGTTAGGTTGAGGTTCAGATCTCATAAAAACAAATCGTTTTAGTATTTATAGAAATTTAGAATCGTTTGGTAATCTTGCAAACGCTAAATCACTTGGTAGATCCTAAAACAAGTGTAATCTGTACCTGCAGTTATGGGAAGACCATAAAACAGGTGCAGATAGTTGTAAAAGTATGAATGGTTCACTGGATCCAGTGGCGCGATCTTTTCATTTAGATTCAGATCTTTGTAACCAGTTACCTAAACATTTTCCTTCTAGAAGTTGGCTTGGAAGCTGCCAAATTTGCTAGAGTTAGAGGTCTTCCGTTAAGAGGTCCAAAGAAAAAGTACCTGACTAAATCTATTTGGTTAAATAATAACAAATTAAAAAATTTTCAAAATATTGACCAACTAATCGACGCCATGTTGGAACATCCCGAGAAGTTAGAGTGGCTAGATTTAGCTTACAATCACATCGTAAACATTGACGAGGTGAGTAAATGTAAAACTTAATTCAATATTAGACTTTCTCGACATTTTCGAGCTATAAGATCCCAAATCTTATAGCTCGAAAATTCGCGAAGAACATTTTTTATAGTTAACCTACAGTATATAAACGAGAAAACCTGTTTGTTAGAAAATCTTACTTTTTAAAAAGTGATTCCGCCCTATATAATGTCAAAATGGCAGGGAAAATACAATCTATCGGATCTTCGAGTCCATTATATCTGGTTTAAAGTAGAACCAAAAATATAGTAAGGCCATAAATCAGTATTAGCTGACGACCCTCATTATTACCTCTTGTTCGAGATGTAGATAAGCAACACAATGGACCTTTACATTTACGAAAAATAACGTCCAATTCACTTAAAGTGCCACCATATATTTTTCGTTTAAAAAAAATATCGCTTTTGAAAGTTACCCTTGACGTTACGTTCATCGGAAACACCCCCCTCCATAATCGTTCAGAAACACGCATCACTATTTTTCCCAAAAATAAAGCTCACTGCTTGATATACACCATTGATATATAACTGAACTCTGACTCATCTATAAAATTGCACATTTCAGCTACTGTTTTCTTTACCTGAAACATTCGAAGTTTCTGAACGGGCCTACCTTTTCATGAAGAACGATCATTGGCAACACCGCAAATCCTAAACACAGCTTATCACGGAACAACAGTTGTTAGTATTGCTCATAGTAATAAAAGTTTTATGTTGCATGAGATTTGAGGTTAACGTTTGTTTTTGTTTTTAATAACATTACATATTACATACAATTTCTAACTTCATCATTGCATATTATTATCTCGTCTAAGATAATTGCAAGGAAAGAGATCTGAAGAGAGAAAAAACATTTACAATATGTTGCTCAGATGTTACTCCAATTCGAGGTTCCATTGTGTATAACTCACAACGATGCCAAATCTAATTTCGATGAAAGTGACGTCACAAACACATGTTTTTCCTGATTATGGAAAAATTAGCTATCAGAGAATTCAAAAAACAAAATTCTCAGTGATATTAGCACATATACTTTCTAATTACAGTGTTCCCTCATAGTTCATGGAAAGGTCCATTGTGTGTCTTTTAAAGATTCCCAGGTCCGGATTGAGATATCTTATGATCATTACACCTATAGAATAGAACTTAATGACTGATTACAATATTTTTGTTTTTACTTTACCTATGTATGTACTTTTTGTAGTACCTATATATTGTTATGTAATTTTTATTTTCAGTCTATTTACAAATTCCCAAATATAAAAATCCTTTATTTACACGGAAACTGTATTACCGAACTAAATGAAATTGTTAAGCTGAAACCATTACGCAATTTAAGGAATCTTACTTTTCATGGAAATCCTGTATCGAACCATCCGAGATATAGAGGTTACACGATTGCAATGTTGCCATGGGTATGAGATTATTTTAAAAAATTTAAATAGTAAGCACTAAAAACGATTTGTTCCTCGCAAAGTTCTCTAGAAAATAGACAGCTATACCTATGTTAAAAATGGTGGTAAGTAATTTAAAAAAAGTAAACTATGAACTGCCTCAAGGTACTATACTGGGACCTATACTGATCTATGATCTAGAAACTTTAAAACACTGCTGAATTAACTTAAAAATAAAGATATCTTTTCTATATCCAACTTATTTAATCGTTTTTCCCCCTCCTACGATAGGACCAAAAAACGACGAAACTGGTTCAAAATCACGTCGTTTCGAAAAGGCTGAAACTTTTTAACGCCCCTTTTACTTCCCTTGAAGGTCATACCCGCCACTCGGCAAAGGGATGCTTCCCTTTAATAGATTTCATTGCATATGTTTAATTTTCAACGACGATGTTCGAACCTCAATCTATCAAACCGACAACATCGTACCAAATATTTTAAAACATATCATACATTTACTTTGTCACGTAGCCCACAAACGGGATTTTTCGACAACAAACTGGCAACATCGTAAGACACGTAGCATCTTGACGAATCTTGCGACTACAATCAGTTTGACACGTACTCCACAACTTAAAAACTTTAAAATAAAATTCAATTTTGTTTCTCCAACGAGAGAGACAAAGACGGACACAACAAAACTACCCGTCCTATCCAAAAATCGACTCGTCCACACGTTAACAACTTCTTCTAGAAGAATCGGACGGGGGCGGAGTTAAGTTTAAACGACTAGACTTGATCAATTTTTTAATCAGTGCTCCATCAACACTCCGAGACGCTGCATCTCGTAAATTCTTATAAATCATTGCCTTACTCGCATAATTACGTTACGTTCGGTTCATTTTTTACAATTACACCTATATTTTCACTAATATGGTTTAGTGAATTAAACACGTGGGCTATGGGCGCGGCGCGAAGAGTTAAACATCTACGCTACTTGTTCGTATTATTAATGTTCGTAAAGATTGATTTACTATTAGGTAGCACTTTTTTGGCGCGTTTTTAAGCAGTCCGTGGTGGCATTCATAGATTTAACGTTTAGTGTTCATCAAAACAATGAAAACCGTTAATTAATTTTCAAAGTTTGTAGTTCTTGGATTTATAAAAAGTTTTTATAGTTTTAATGGTAAAGTACATAGGTTTATAATAGCAAAACATTGATTCGATTAATATTTGTATTATATTAAGGATACAGTTAATTAGTTTTTGATGTTTTGCGTTTATTGCTTAACGATTTTTCGGTTATTGTTTTAATGCACTAGTTAATTGTTTTATGACGTGAAATTATTCTCCCAATCACCGAATCATAGCATTAATGTCCAAAAAATTGAAGACGAAACTTTATTGATTTTAGTATATTATTTTAGTTAATTTTTTAGTTGGCAAATTTAGACTTTACACCAGTAACTAATCTAGAAAGAGTCGCTCCTCCTCCGTCAGAAGTTTTAAAATATTATAAAGACGAAAAGAAACGGGAAGACAAGAAACGGAAAGAAGAAGAAGCGGCGAAAGCGAAAGCGTTGAAAAATAAACGTTGAATTAATATGTGTTTTGTACTTGTTCAGGTTTCATGGGACCTCGCAAATTTTTTTGCAAATACCTCGACCATTCTTTTCTTCAAAATTTAAGGATACCGTGTGAAAAATGTTTCATACAAATTTTGAAGCTCTAGTTAGGTCATTACTCATTCTTGAAAAAGAAATTTTTGTTTTCTTTTAGAATCTTTACATAATATAATAATTCTAGATATGTAATTTTATAAAAAAAATACTTAGAAAAAGATACCTTGTGCATAATTTGTTATTAATAACCGTACTCCAAATTAAATCCAAATAAAACCACAAAAGCGATTTTATTCTTCGCGATAAATAAATAAACGTACCCGAACAACGCGTCATAGGCCCAATTGCACCTCCTCTTAGCAAAGGCGTGGCTTCCTTAACAACCGCACGTTTTTCGACATGCATAGGCGGGCGCGTTCATTCTGTTTTGTATTGTTCAACTCAAACTTATTTTGTAGGCGTGCGGAAAATTTGCAATAATCATACAACTTTACTACTTTAGGTGCAACTTTATTTTTTTAACATTATAGCATACAATAAGAGTTGTGTTAATAATACATAGGAATGAACTAAAATACTCTATAATATTTAAATTTTTCTACCAGAATACTTTTTAATACGACAAGAATAATATAATAAAAATAAACTCAATTGAATATTTACAGCTTCAGCTCAATATATACGGTTAGTTCCAAATAGTACATGGTATAGGCCCACCGACATAACCTTAAACTAGACGGCTAATGCCATATGATAAAAATTGATCAATTACGAGGATGACTGGTGTCCATAATGCATGCGCATTGTGTTTGTCATATTCACCGACATAACCTTAAAGTCTATAGAAAACGAGTAAGGAATTTAATTTATCAGACTCGACATCCTTAGACCGGTTTCTGCCTTTCGGCTTCGTTTTACTTTTTACTCGTTTTCTAACTTTGTATTAATCTCTGAAAGGGTTACAAAAGAAGAGAGTGACATTTTGACTAGAATCAGTCAAATAAAAGCTTTGCAACACACAATGCAAATTGTGTATGCAACCCCAATACACCGGGAATTTTTTGCTTTTAGTAATTGTCAATAGTCTCTTCTAATCATAGATGGCAGCACATCTAAAAATTTTATCTTATAGCGGATATAGCTACTGACTTGTACGAGTTTGGAATTTTATTTATTGGATTCGAAAAGCCTAACTGACGAAGCCGAAAGGCAGAAACCGGTCTTAGGATGTCGAGTCTGATAAATTAAATTCCTTACTCGTCTTCTAACTTTGTATTAATCTCTGAAACGGATACAAAAGAAGAGAGTGACATTTTGACTAGAATCAGTCAAATAAAAGCTTTGCAACACACAATGCAAATTGTGTATGCAACCCCAATACACCGGGAATTTTTTGCTTTTAGTAATTGTCAATACTGTCTTCTAATCATAGATGGCAGCACATCTTAAAGTCTATGTTCCGACATGGGTGTACCTTAGGGAAAATGATTGGGTCTAGAATGAAAATAAGTGGAATGATGAAAACAATTTAGGATTTAGGTTGGAGTTTTCATTTACTGATTGGAAATATTATTATTTGTGAGAACAGGATGTTTTTTATAAAATATAAAATAGCTGTATCGTTCGAGTAAGACATATAGTATCCTCAATTTATATCATTGAAATAACTTTCTGAAGCAAAATGCTCTGAACATATTCTTGTTGACGAGTGCGGAAGCGGTTCTAAAGGTCTTCCGATTGCTTTCAACCATTCATTACGTTGGTCCTCAGGTATTCTAAAATATCATTTTGAAGCAAATATACATTCGTTCGCGTAAAATAATTACTTTTTGGTATAATAAATGAGCGTGAATCTAAGTTGTTGTTTTATTGTTTGTTATATTGACTTACCTATGAAACATAACACCTTTGGGATGGTTTGTTGAACGGTTCTTACACCAAAGTACAAAACACTTAATTTTTACAATAAATTCACTATTTCTCTATCGAATATCGGTCAAACACTAAACAGAACAGTGGACGCCTATGAACAAAAAACAATATGTCTCGTCTCCTCGAATCGGCAAAGCTCGAGAACCGAAACCCAGATGTTAGACGTACTGGTGTCTATTGCGCAGAGACGTTTTCGGAATGTTCAATTGGATAAGTTTCTTGTGTGGTGAGAATATGGATATTAGCCGTCTAGTTTAAGGTTATGTCGGTGTATAGGCCTCGTGCAGATGCGCGCGCATCGCATTTTTTGAGGCCGCTTTTTTATATTTTAGGCGAGCTGCGAACTCCGAACCGAAATTTTTTCCAAAAATAATAAATAAAACATTAAAATAACTTTGTTGAAAGTTAAATGAAGTGATTTGGCATAATATTCATGCATAAAAGTAGTTCGTGTTTTGGGAAGTTCCAAATAATGTCAAATTTGGAGACCCAAACTTATTAGGCCACACCCTGTAGATGTGCCTGTCCCAACTTATTGTAGATTAAGTTGGCAGAGAGTTTTGATGTGGACTGTATACGTAGTTAGGTTGTAGCGAAATTATACTCTAAGTACTTGGATGTTATATATTAACGATAACGTAAAACAAAAACACTTTACAAAAAACAAAGAATATAACAAACTCAAAACTATGTTTGCAATTGCTCAAAAATTTATGAATTGTGAAACGCAAGTGCGTATGTAGTAATATGCAATTTATATAAGTTGAGATTGATGAATTTATTACGTAAGAAACAGTCTGAGTGCGACCTGTTTCCCCGGAGATAGAAGTTCTACTGATTTGATTTAATTTATTCTAGTCGCGTGTGGTCCGCCGATATTCTTCCTTGGCCAATCACGGGTACGTGTTTTCGGCGCTATTGATATCCTTTTTTTTATGCAACTGCCAATCTTGCCCCTGGCCGTGGAGCATCTAAAGGCGGCAGCCGATAAAGAGGTAGCCGATAAGGCGGTTTTTACCTATTGATGTTTATATGGACTATTAATTACTTCCGGGTTCTTAGCTGTGCTCTGGCCTTGATTTACTATGTGTGTATTACACTGTTGCTATGCGCGAGGTTCCTTTATTTTATTTCTCTTGCTGCCATGGGCGTAGTTAAAAATGTTCGATTTCGAACAGTTCGTTTACATCATAATATTTTCGAAATTTTTAGTTTATTTCAGTTATATTTTTAGAGAAATAATATAATATTCACGTAATATTAATGGAGTATAATAATAATAATAATTTTTATTTACCAAATAGAAAATACACAGAATATATATAATTGAAATATAGAAATATGTAAATGTAAATAAAAAATATGAAGAAAGAAAACGGTGAAAATTACAAAGAACTAATTGTGAAGACAATGTGGAACACCGTTGCAAAAAAAAATACAAGAGATGTATTTTATGAAGTGGAAAATAATTTTTGATCGATTTAAAGATATTATCTTCAAGTCTAGTAGGGAAGCTCGTAATGCGAAACGAAGGAATTTGCAGATGTGCGCCAATAAAAGGAAATCGAGCTGTGCAGTCCGTCTTTTTAAAATTCTAATGGTTAAACGTTCATCTAGAATAACAACTGATAGATTATTATTAACAATAAACCCATCATGGAACAAAGAACAATCAAGTGGATGGTACAAAAACAGGCAGGATTAAATACAAAAGAAATAAAAATAACAAACCACTCTATGCGGTCGACAGCAGTCAGTAACCTGGCTAAAGGAGAGGGGGTGAACAACAATTAATTAAAATTACTGGCCACAGTTCAGCCAACTCAATTAAGTCTTATCTGCAAATGGATAATGAGCATTATTCCAACATCATAAACACCCTTAGAAGTGACGCCCCAGAACCTCCAGCTACAAAACAGAAAACAGAAGATCCTGCAGCAACCCCTCGAGCTTCTCACTCTACAGTGTTACCCATTAATATATAAACTAACCAGTAGACCAGATTGAATCGAACCATTCGATTGCGTGGAAACCAATCAGTAATTACAATGGCCGCCTGCTACCATAAATCACATTATTTTTATGGCTATTTCTCGCCTGGAGTTATTGATGACATATATAACAGAAGCGTATCGTGTATAATATTTAAACAAAAATACGCAAACTTATATTTCAAGTAAAAGAAATCCTTTAATGTTTTTATCGGTTTTATCAGCTTATTCAATTGATTTTGGAAGAACTATAATGAATCATTCGAATATCTTTGGATAAAGTGGCTGCTGTTTTTGTTATTTATCGAAACAAATCTCTATATGATCTAAGCAAACCCCAGAGGGGTTACAAAAAATGTCTCGTGCATGTAGTTGGGTTTCTAGCAATATAAAACTTATGTGTCAAAGCAGGAATCTTCTTATTTCACTGTCAACTCAAATATATTAATAATGTGAGAGTATTTCTTATGGACCTGTGCTGAAGCTGGAAACATCAAATAGTATTACTCTTAGTTTAGATTCTTTCATGTTTGTGTTCTGCAATTATTGGAGATAATCTTTCAGTGGGATGAATTGCTGTGAAGTCTAGATTTATGACCTAAAAGATTAATGTTATTAATTATGATGTATAGAAATCCGCTCATCCTTATGTCTTGACGAAGATACTTCAAGATAAATATTCAAAATATTCAAAAAATGCAGATCAAACCAAAAACGTATGATTATGTTGAGACATCCAGTATATTTTTACATTTTTAAAAGATTTTATATTAAAAAATAATTTTTTGATTATCTATTAATATCTGTGAAAAAATTGAATGAAAGCAATCAAAATATTTACAACCTTCGCAATTTCTTTATTAGGTAAGCACAAATTTTTTATGAATGTCTGTTTTTTATATGGAACTTGATTACGTGTTATTTTAAATTCTGGTTTTACCTGTGGTAGTGCCATGATGACAGAATGTCTATAGTTAGGGTGATTAGTAACGGGGTTTCCATAAAATGTGATGTTACGTAACTTTGCAAGTGGCTTTAGTTTCTCGATTTCTTCAATGTCAGAGATACGGTTGCCGTGAAAGTACATTATCCTCATTTCTTTAAATTTTAATATGCACTAAAAAATACATTTCTCATCAGCTCCAAAATTACATAAATCAATTACTGTTTAATTTTCAGATAATTAAACATGTAAACTCATATTCGTTTATTCGTTCAACCGGCAACGCCGCACCAAAATACGTTGGCGAGCGGCGTCAAACCAGGAAGCGGTGTCGACAAAGATAATTTTTTGCTCTATTTCAATGATGGTATCAAGCCATAAATTTAACCGTCTTGTCTAGACAATAGAAAAAATTTTACATGCTTGTTTACGCGGCTCACGTTAAAGAATCTTTCGAGAAGGTGTTGCGCAATCCGGAAAGGAAGATTTTGAAGCGACTGAGGTTCGTCGAATTTAAACTCAGTGTGTTGCTAGCTGCGAACCAGGCTAGGACCCTCCAGTGTCTAATTATCACTCATGCAGAACACACGCAAATTAATATTTTCTGAATGATGTGGTCATTTCTTTAAATTAACTATAATACTTTGTTCACGATTACTAGTTTAATGTAATCTTTGTTACGTTGTTGTTTTTGTTCATTTATTTATTTAACAAGTCTAATAAATGGTTAAATAAAAGTGTCCATTGTTTTTGTTGGATGAAGTTGAGAAGGCAAACCTACTACAGCACATTTCTTCAATCTCAAATTACAGTCCACTCGAAATTCGAACTACGATGCAGTTTAAAAAGGCGGTAACACATTGTTGGCCGTCCTGGGAAACTGGCACAACATAGGGCTTATTCCAGAACCCTCAACAAATTACAATTTTAGTGATTATGAAAAATTCACAGATAATTTCCACACCAATAATCATTCAAACCTAAGAATTAAATACAGTTTGTCCTATTTTTATAAAGGATCCCGCAATAATCTTATGGAAATTGTCATCCCAAGCAAAAGTCTCAATGGGCACAGAGCTCAAAAATCAAGACTTTGACTGCTACGGAGCTTGATAGCTCCAAAGCTCCACCACAGATTTATTTATTCGCGTCTTTATAGATTTTTAAATAACTTATTTTTTCGATTTTCATGTTTAGGTTTACGTTTTTGAGGTTGTCCAAATTGCGGGGTCCTTTAGTTTCAATGTATACAGAGATTTTACCTCATCTATTAGCTGAATATTATTAAAAGAAACATCGATCCATCCCAACTCCTGTGGATACTCCAAAATTGCATCGACTAAAATATCCAAATTTTTTATGTTTTCCAAATTGTTGTTGTTGAGGCATACGGATCTCGTCAAAAATTTTCCTTTTTTGCCTCTCGACGGCCTCGAACCTACCCTCGAATTTCTCGCAGCCAAAACTCCGATCTCTAAAAATAAATACAGGGCGTCGAGTTAGTTATAATTTTTCTAAATTAGATGCGTATTTTTCATACTTTACAAACATGAAAAACCTGCGGGGCAAAGGGTGAGGCAGCGTTATAAAATTCGGAACTGCTGGGTGGAGCCTAAATACTACGCAATCGGTATGTAACACCTACGAGGGGGAATCTAAATTTTGTACAGCGTAGCCGTTATAAGCTTGAAGGTGATGGAAGAGTGCGTTTGAATACAGCAAGGCGTATTCATATCGGATTGCCAATAGCTAGAGAATCTTAATACGTGATGACAGTTTTTTTATGAACAAAAAATTACTTACGATTAACGTCAATATGCTCCAAATCATAAGAGGAAAAATCTGCAGGTTTCCCTGAGTGTAATATTTCACTTTCCGAAAATAACATATTTTGAGTATTATATCACTATTAAAAAAAATAAATTACAATGCATTTGTGGCCGTAAAGCTTTAAACACCATGTTATGACTTTATACTAACATAAAAATACTTGAAAACATGTTTCAAATAGGATACAACAGCCCGGTCGACATACAAAAAAAATGGTTGATGAAAATTAATAATTAATAGTAGTATACTGGAAATTTTAGCAAATTTTCCTGGTCTAATATGAATTTAGTGTGTTAACAATAAGACCCTAGTACGGTGGTATCAGCGATTAATAAAAAATTGCTTACAATATGGCTAAAAATAATCTTTTTAATAATGATTGATATTCAATAGGGTAAGAAGTCTTGCTCTTTGTGTACCATACATGGCCAGATCCAGCCGATTTTCAAGGGGAGGGGGGGTGCTGTCTTCCACCCGGGTGGGATTGAGGGCCGGAAGGCTATGGAATATATTTAAAAACGTGACCTAAAGGGGGGGCTGCAAATTGTTAAAGTTTAGGCGAAAAATAAGTGTTATTTGGTTTTTAATGATGATTGTTGATTTTTAGAAAGTTTTAAATAAAAGAAAATCACAAAATTTGCCTGTTAACTAATACGTATTAATTAAAATATAAAAGTTCAATCTATAAGGAATTTTAGTTCGTTAATGTTTTTGATTATAAAAGTATTTTTGATTTTGTCATTATTTACCTATCGAAAAAGTATCATTGGATATGGTCCATATGATACCATTGAAAAGGCCATTGAATGGACCTTCAAATTATTAAATCATATACAGGGTGATCCATTTGAAAAAAACGAGTTTCGGCAATTTGAAGTTGGCGGAATTTGGTTTTTGTTTCGAAACGCCCTGTATTTTTTGAATGATTCCAAATGATGTGTATGTTTCTGCACATACTTTTAGTACTTGCATACCCAGTTTTTTTCATTAATTTTTGAAAATATAGTTTTTATGAAGATTTTTCTTCGTACATGTTTTTTGTATAAAATTTTATTAAAGTGAAAATAACTTGACAACGTTGCATGTGATCCTCAAAAACAAAAGGGGTATGTAAAATCCACATGACAGATATTCTAAAAATGAAAAAATATATAGGGTGATCCATTTAAAAAAAAGACCAAATGTTTTACCCCGGATTCATGTTTCACCCTGTATACTCGAAAATAATTTTTAAGAAGTAGCACATCGAGACTCCAATAAGTCTATCAACTATGGGGAGCGAGGATAGTTGGACGACCCTGTATAAATTATCTAATGGTAGATGTCTAGATAACCGCCTATTCTTAAAAATCAAATAACTCCCTTATTTTTCATCTAAACTTGAACAAATTATACATTTTCGGAAAGGGAAAGAGTTCAACTGTCAGATGGAATAAAAATATATAGGGTGTTTCGTTAAAAAAATCGACGATATTTGCATTTGAAAAAGATGGTTTTTTTCCCAGATATTTGCAGTTAAAATGGGACACCCGGTATTGACCGTACGTATTTTTTGTTTGACGCACGATTTCATTTTTTGCTGAGCTGTGTTTTTGAATCTAACATTAACATAGATCTCAACCCTTTTTACCATACAATCAAAATTTACATAGCGAGCCTTTCTGCCGCGGCTAAATATTTTCTATACACTTGAAATTAATAACTCAAAATGGAGGCCACTAGAGAATTAAGTGAAATTCAACATTTCTATAAGAACAAATCGTTTATAATAACGGGCGTTACGGGTTTTTTGGGCAAACTGGTTTTGGAAAAGGTTTTAAGAACCCTACAAGTGAAACACGTGTATGTATTGGTTAGAGACAAAAATGGAGTTTCTGCTGAGGCTCGATGTGCAGAAGTTTTCGATTCATTGGTAAGACGAAAAATAAATTAGTTTTCCTATGATTTCTATATATTACTTGTCTCGTTTTAGATTTATTTATACAGAGTGACACAGCATATATATATGTTAAAATTTAAAATAGATGTTGGCCAATATCTAATTTTTTAAGCCACCTTTTTCAATTTTGTTCACATTCTTATTGTATATTTCCATTGTCTTTCACTCAATTGTAATACAAATGTAAAATTGAAACAAATGAAATGTGGATAAATCATTGTTTGAGTTACCATCTACAGAATTTCATTGTCCGAAAATTTCTTGAAGATTACAATTAGATATCACAATCTGAGGCACTTAACGCTACATTATTGGCTCTACAAGTCCTTTCAACTTTGCGCAATTAGTTTTTTTAATACACCTTAATCGCTCATGATGTCTAAGAACGTCATTGCATAGCGATGCCTCAATGCGCATGGACGTCAGAAGCTAAATTAACTTCATTCTGCTAGTATCAAGAAGATGGCGTCTACATATTCTACATGGTTATTTTGAGTCTTCTTACTAAATTGGTATTATCGAGGAGCTGGATGACCTCAACGTTCCCATGTTGGAGCGGCCGTTGCTCATCACTGCTGGCAGATTTAGATATAGTCTTGCCAACAGTTTCTACATCAAGGTTCCTACGAAGATCACTGTTGCGACAGTACCAGGGTGCATCGACGATGTTTCTTAATACTTTATTTTGAAAACGTTGGATAACTTGAATGTTACTTTTACTGGCTCAGCCCCAAAGCTCTGACTACCATACGTCCAAACGGGTTTCAATATCTGCTTGTAGAGGAGCAGTTTGTTATGTATGGACAACTTGGAGTTTCTTCCTAATAACCAATACATCTTTTTATATTTTCTTTTTAATGTGGACTTTCCAGCGAAGTCTAGCCTCGAGTGTCATTCCAAGATATTTTGCTGTATTAGCATAGGGAATCTGAGCGTTATTTATTCTTATGGGAATGTATTGGTTTCGTTTATTAGTAAAGTTAACATGAACACATACTATTGTAACATCTGCTGATGATTCTGCCATCCTGGCTGTTGGAAAAGACCATGAAGAAACGGTTCAAATGAAATAAAAATTATACCAAAAATTTTCTTTTTCAATGTACTAGCGAAAGTAATTATTAAATTTAGAATAGAATTGATGTAATTTCTTCAAATTTCTCCGAAAATTAATCTCAGGTGGCTTTGACATTATCAAATATAAAGAGTGATTTACTTTTAATAAAAAAATGCAATTTTTAGGCTTTTGGACCACTAAAGAGAACGAATCCGGAGTTTTTTAAGAAGGTATCTCTCGTTCAAGGCGATTTAGGAAAACCAAATTTAGGTTTATCTGAATCTGACCGAAAATTAATTATAAAAGAAGTTGAAGGCATTTTCCATTGTGCAGCAGCTTCTAAACTCGATGAAAATTTTATTAATGCAGCGAATGTTAATGTTAGAGGAACAAAAGCATTGGTCGATATTGCTAAGGAAATTCCAGATCTGAAGGTAAGTGAAAGCATCGAAATTCGAAAAAAAATGTAAGAACAAATGCGGGTGACTCCGATAAAGACATTTGCTACCACTACTACTACTAGATCTAACCCTAACAATTTATCACAAACCATATCGCCATTCTAAGCATGCTGATGTAATAACCATCAGTTTTTTGCTGACAGGATAGGTTCAGATAAATCTTCTAATCGGTATTCTCCTAAAATCCGTATTCTGACTGCAGGAGAAGCTCTTTTCCCATACATCCAAAACTAGCTTCCAAAGCAAATAAAAAATGAAGCTAATGTTCAGAAGGAAGATCATATCTGTACGGTTGTCTATCAGTACGACAGTTGTGGATACTTATAGCCTTTACCAAGCTTGCACTACGTCCTTCTGGCCTCTGGGCTTCGTTTATCAGTATTGCTAACTGATCTAGTTATTGACATTATGCCTGTTTAGAATTTGAATTACTGGATTCGAAGGGCCGAAAGTCCAAACACCGATCTGTATGCAATATAATGTCAGATTTTAATATTTTCCTGCATAGTTGGTTTTGTAATTAATCTTAATGTTTTAGTCATTCGTCTTCGTCTCATCAGTCTATTCAAACTTTCCTTTGTACGAAATTCACGAGAAATTCTATGAACCAAAAATAACAGCTGAAAAGTTTTTGAAATTAACCGATACCATCAATGAAGAAGATGCCAAAAGTTTGGAAGAAGAGTAAGTAATAATAGCTATATTACCAGTTAAAAATTATTGTTTTTCTATATTTTTTAGGTTACTAGATGGTTTTCCTAATGCATATACATTCACTTTGAGTGTAGCTGAGGATTATTTAAACAAGGAGGCAAAAGGACTTCCATTAAGTATTGTTCGACCGTCACTAAGTACGTATATGTAAAGCTGTTAATTTATTGGTTCAATTTTAAATATTAATTCAAACAGGAGGACCTATTTTGTCCAAATACACTTCTCCAGTCAGAGGTGAAAAATAAAGTAATTTTTATACTGTTTTTCACTCGGGTCTTCAAGGATGTAGCACCATCAACTTGTTCTAAGAAAAAAAAGGGTATTAGAGGGATGTTTGATTAATCAACAACTAGATCAATAAAATCTTTCAGAGAAATACCAAAAAATGTACGTTAGTTATGAAATGTTGATAGAGCATGGACATGAACTGTCTATCCCCATACCACTATCAGCATAATCCTGTTGAACGTCGTCTTGTGATAACAATATTCCAAATTCATGGCTCCTTTCAAAATTTACGCCAGACTGACACTTATTTCTTATAACTGGCCAAAAATACTATGGTATATATTTGTTGTAGTTTTACCATCTGCCGAGGAACCAACGACTGGGTTCGTTGACAACTTTACAGGATTATCTGGTGATACTGTGACATATGCATTGGGCATTAACAGGGTAAATTACTACAACAGTGGAGCATTGGATGTAGTCCCAGTAGATTACGTTGTTAGTTTGATTATTGCCACAGGATGGTATGCTGGATTACAAAAGTAAGTTAAATTTTTTTTTTTTTTATAGGCGTTGACAGCTCCTTTGTCTATGACTGTGCTAAATACTCGTGTACAGAGCGTGATTGTTCTAGTACACAGGGTTGTATTAAAGGTTTCTGAGAGTCCGATTCAGCTTTTTAATTTTTGGGTTTCTTATGAAATTTTACGTCTAGTACAATATTAAAATAAAGTTTGCTAAAATCTGATGATATTTTTTGACATGTCTTCACAAAATCGTCTATAACTTCCTTAAAAAAAATCGCACGAATTTGGAACCATCATTTTTGGATTTCTTATGAAATTTTACGTCTAGTACAATATATTGGTTAAACCAGAAAACATTATTTTGGCCGGTAGAATTTTTTTAAAACAAAGTGCTAAAATCTGATGATATTTTTTGACATGTCTTCAGAAAATTATCCATAACTTTCTTGAAAAAAATCGCACAAATTTGGAACCATCATTTTTGGATTTCTTATGAAATTTTACGTCTAGTACAATATACTGGTTAAACCATAAAATATTATTTTGGGCGGTAGAATTTTTTAAAACCAAAGTTTGCTAAAATCTGATGATATTTTTTGACATGTCTTCACAAAATCGTCCATAACTTCCTTAAAAAAAATCGCAAGAATTTGGAACCATTATTTTTGGATTTCATATGAAATTTTACGTCTAGTACAATATATTCGTTAAACCAGAAAACATTATTTTGGCCGGTAGAATTTTTTTAAAACAAAGTGCTAAAATCTGATGATATTTTTTGACATGTCTTCACAAAATCGTCCATAACTTCCTTAAAAAAAATCGCACGAATTTGGAACCATCATTTTTGGATTTCATATGAAATTTTACGTCTAGTACAATATATTGGTTAAACCATAAAATATTATTTTGGGCGGTAGAATTTTTTAAAACCAAAGTTTGCTAAAATCTGATGATATTTTTTGACATGTCTTCACAAAACTGTCCATAACTTCCTTAAAAAAAAATCGTACGAACTTGGAACCATCATTTTTGGATTTTTTATGAAATTTTACGTCTAGTATAATATATTGGTTAAATCATAAAACATTATTTTGGGCGGTAGAATTTTTTAAAACCAAAGTTTGCTAAAATCTAATGATATTTTTTGACATGTCTTCACAAAATCGTGCATAACTTCCTTAAAAAAAATCGCACGAATTTGGAACCATCATTTTTGGATTTCTTATAAAATTTTACGTCTAGTACAATATATTGGTTAAACCAGAAAACATTATTTTATGCGGTAGAATTTTGTAAAAACAAAGTTTCCTAAAATCTGATGATATTTTTTGACATGTCTTCACAAAACTGTCCATAACTTCCTTAAAAAAAATCGTACGAACTTCGAACTATCTTTTTTGGATTTTTTATGAAATTTTACGTCTAGTACAATATATTGGTTAACCCAGAAAACATTATTTTGGGCGGTAGAATTTTTTAATAAAAAGTTGTTTAGAAAATTATAAGCTATGGAACAGTAATGGTCCATTCTACAATGTGTTTCAGAAAAAAATACTGTAAGTTTGGGAACTTGCAGATCTTGAAGACTTATTCAAGGAAGTTAAAAACCATTTTTTCCAAAGCAAATTTCGTACATATTTATTTAAATATCATTTCTTACAATAAAGTAATTGAATTCAAAATAAGTATGATAATGCAGTGGCATATAATCATAAGTTTATGAAGCGATTGTGAGTTCAATATTTTATGTATTTCAGAATTCGAGTGAAAAGAGGCGATGTCCAGTCAACTGGTGCTACCATTTATCACTGCATCAGTTCTCAAGAAAAACCAATAACTACAGGTAAGAAAGAGTAGATTTATCCAAAAGAGAATCAGTTCTGTAAAAATCAAAATAAAAAGGAATCATCTTCGACACATGTTTGCATAAAATCGATGTGGTTAACCACAGCTCGCGGGCCTCTTGACCTATTAAGATTCAGATCAGACATTCTATAATTTTTTGGAACAAAAAAATTGTGAGGTGATTCTAAAGGGGTTCTAAAGGGGTTCTTGCACTATTAGCAATACAGCTAATAGTGCAAATATACATTTGCTGGTTGGAATATCTTCATTTAAGATTTTTCTGTGCAAAAATCTTAGATAGCAAACATGTTTCTGCTCCAGTGCTCTCATCTTTCCTGTATTAGTCCTCTATCAGTATTTTTACCTACAGTTCCCACTGTTTTACTATATATGAAGCACTTGTGGTAGTCTCTAGTAATGTCCGCATAGCTTACAAACTGTTTTTGCTTTGGGTTCATCGATTCCTGTATTCTTTGCAAGAAATTGATACAGTCCATTAGTCTGCTAAGAACAAAAGGATTAACCTTGCGTAGTTTCGGAATCCCAGATTCGAGTTGGGCTGTTATTTTAATGAGTTATCTAGACAGGTAACTCGCATGTCTTCCATATTTGGTGAGTTTGAACTCGTCAAAGCGTGGAATTGTCTTCAACAGGAAGAGCTACAATTTCACGCTCACGTTTGGCAAGATAAATTGCTGTATCTAAGTACTCTTAACAGTTTAGCTCTTCAAAACATTGTCTGCACAGTGCAACAGTGCTGCTAACTTTGCTTTTTTCATTCAGCAATGGATTAAGGTTTTCTGATGGTCAAGAGGAACAGATAATTGAAGATTGTTGTTGAAAATATCACTAATACATAAAAATTTAATGTTTTTTACATATTTACTTACATATATTTTTTAGATGAATGGACTGGTGTTGTGCATACAGAACTGAGAGATGTGCCTACTTCGAAAATGATTCAATTACCGACACAATTCAATGCAACGTCTTATTACCACTACAAATTTTTAACGTTTATTCTTCATACGTGTATGGCATTTTTATGTGACACCGGATTAAAACTGGCTGGAAAGACTCCATCGTAAGTAAAAATTTAGAATTTTACTTGACAAACTTTACTTTTTACTCTTGTACTGTGTTGAGGGTTCTGGAATAAACCCTATGTTGTGCCAGTTTCCCAGGACGACCAATGTGTCATTATCGCCTTTTTAAACTGCATCGTGGTATTCTAAGTGGACTGTATTTCTTTGTCTTCCCAACTCCATGGACAAAAACAACTAACACTTTTATTTAACGATTTATTTTAAGTTAAATAAATAAATGAATAAAACAACAATGTAACAAAGGATTACATTAACTGGTAATCAATGAACAAAGTATTAAGTACCTTATGTGCTTAACAAAGACTAGCACATAGGTAAAAAACTAAAAAGACCGCATCAGTCAGAAAATATTTTTTGCGTGTGTTCTGCATGAGTGATGAATAGACACTGCTTAAGCTGTAATACGAAGCACTGAGTTTAGTTTGAAAATATAATAAACAATAAAGTGTACCGCCTGATTGCAGCTAAGTACCACTGTGATAACGAAATATTTTTACGTTGAGCTGGTGTCAACGGAGGGTCTAACCTAATTCGCAGTTAAAGACGCACTGATTTAAGATCTCGAAGCTCGCGCGATTGTTCTAGAAAGATTCGTTAGCGTGGGATGCGCCAATGCACATGTAACTTTTTTTATATTGTCTAGACGAGACGGTTAGATATGGCGTGATATTATTATTGTGCAATAGAATAAAAAACATACTGTGTTCTGTAATTTATTTTTTGGCACCACTATACAACTAATTGAGAAACCCTAGATTAAGATGTAACTAGATCTTTATCAGCAGTAAACAAGTTTTTTCTACTTTTAGTATAATGGAGATGTACAACAAGGTCCATAACAACCAAGAACTCTTTGCTCCATACCTCCTAAAGCAATGGTATTTTTCCAACGATAATGCTCAAAAATTACTTAAGAGAATGTCATTCAGAGACAGAGTCCTATATAAATTTGATATTTTAGAACTCAATTGGCAAACATACTTTGTTAACTACGCAAGAGGAATCAGGGTCTATCTCCTTAAGGATCCAATGTCTACTCTTACTGAGGGAAAAGAGAGGCAACAGCGCAAACTCAAAACTCAATTATTTTCGGCGGCGATTCTTGTTGTAATTGTTTATATCATTAGCAAATTTTTGTTATTTAGAGTACTTTTCAGATAGATATAAAAATAGTGTTTTCGTTTATTTCTTTCTCTTGTTAAATGTGTTTGTCATGATTTTTCACGATATATATTGTCAAAACTAAAAAATGGTTTTTTCTTTCCCATAACCAATAAAATACGCCTGCCCATTTCGATTTCGCTTGACACGATAGGTAAACAAACATCAAGGACAATATATACAGTACTGCTCGATTCCTATCTCCCTTGTTTGTGTCCTTGAAACAGACGAAATAATCTGTTCAACAGAATGGGTATGGTGGGGGGGGGGGGGGGGGCACCCAGGTACGTCACTATCAAACGATTGGTTGAAATCTAATCTGGCAGTCCTTTATTTTACTGTTCTTGATCAAACACAACTATTAACTTAAGGGGCGCGCCACAAGATGTCGCTTTGAGCGTTGCTGAGTGGCGAATAGTAAATCAATTATTTTTCGCGTTTCGTGGGATTCGAATCCACGCCACTTGGGTCAAGAGTCCAGTGCTATACCGCTATGTAAATATCTTTTCACTAAAAACAGATAATTTAATCAAATAACGTATAAAATATTTTTTAAAGTTGTTCTATTTAAATGAAATTTATACAAAAATGACGTTAGTGATTTAATTGCGTAATTGGTGTTATTTTCATATTAGTCCATAATTTCTTTTCGAAAATTAATTATAGAATAAATATTTTTTGTTGCTATAATTTTATTTTTACAGTGTCAATTGAAAAATATTTCACTGTAGTGCAGGCGAGATAAGTAATTTAATTGCAAAAACGTAAAATAATTTTTTATGATTGGAAATGATAAAGGGGCTTTCAATGAACGAAAAAAAAATTCGTGTAACAAGAGGGGTGCTAAAGGGTTAATTTGAGGGGGGTTAAAAGGGGGACAAAATGATTTAAAGTTGAAGATTTTTTCATAATCTACAACTTTCATGCTGAATATTTTTCAAAACTATTTAAAAGGTAATTATTTTTTATATTTATTGAATATTTATAACAATAAAATACAGTTTCTTTTGTATTTTTTCTGTAGAATTCAATAGAGTAATCAGTTTCTTCATTTTATTAAAAATTTAAAAAATTATCAACAATTACTGAAAAATTCGTTATTGCAAAAATAAGTATTTGAGTTTTTTCAATTTTTGAGCATATTTTTAAATGTGGACTATCATGTTTTTTTATTGTATCAAAAATTTCACGTACAAACAAAAAAAACGAGCTCCTAAAGAACCATATACGATGATATTTTGCCAACCAACTTTATTTTTGAAAAAAAAAAAATGTTTTTAACCTAAAAAATTTAATATCTTGAAAACCGTTAGATTTTTTAATCTGAAATTTTTTTTGTTTATCTGAGTCCTAAAAAGGTATACATCCACAAAATTTCATCAAAATTAAATTATTTTTACGGAAATTAAAAATAAAAAACTAGAAAAAAATTTTTTTAATAATTTTTTGCATTGTCCGTGAAAATTTTAACCCCCCTTAAATCAACCCTTTAGCACCCCTCTTGTTGGACAAATTTTTTTTACGTTCATTGGAAGCTACTTTACCAAAACCCTGCAAAAAATTATTATTGACTCTAAATCTAATTTGCCTTGTCTACTGGTAAAAATTGAAGTATAAGCAGAGGGAAATTATTTGAAAATATTTTGTTACTTCATGAAAAAAACATGGGAAACTTGGAAAAGTATAAGCTTTACTAAACTCCGTCACAAATATTCTGGTTCTGGCATAAATGGCATTTGAATTGCGTAAAAGTGTTATTTTGGCTATAACATACATTTTAATAAATGTTATCACCATTACCCTCACCTACATTTTAAAGTATCTAATATAAAACTTGTTCTCTGCCTTGGTTTTACCTTATATAGGAGAATCAACTCATTGGGTAATGTTACAACGTCTATTTCAGAATCAAAAGTACGGGTGAACAACATTTCAAGTTTTGGAAGAGAAAAATACCACCTCAGAACAAAAATGTACTAAAACCTGATTTTTACAGACAAATCTCCACATAATGACATAACCCATATAATTCACTAAAATTTTAAAATGTAACTTGAGGTTATCATTTATTTTCATATCTTTTCGAAATTTGGGCACATCCTGTATATATATAAAAATTAACTACTATTGATTAATTAGAAAAGAGTGCAAATTTATAGATGCTAGTACAATTAAAAACTGTTTTTAAAGATAAATATTAACTACGACAGCGCTAAAAGAATTTCTGCAATTAAACAACTTCAATCAATTATTAAGTGTGCAATAAACTATTCACTTAATATTTTTCCGGTTCGGGTAATGACGTCGACAATTAGTTTCAAGAAAATGTAAATGTGTTTATAATTATTCAAAGAAAAATATTTTATTTTAATATGTCAAATTTTTAATTACTGCAAAATAAAATCTTTCGAGTCTTAAATCTTAAATCAATGTTCTGTTCTCTGTTCTGTATGGTGGTTACGTTGGCAACCCTCAATACTGCTGAAAGTTGTCACTTGTCACCTGTCAAAAGTGGATAAAAAATGGCGACCCGAGCAATGACGCGTGACCTTGAGATGAACAAAAATTGCCAGATTGGACCTTATTCTCTTATTTAGATGTAAAAATGAGGGTTTTTGCACTTGTAACCTTTACTACTAATAGTTTGGAGATGTAGCTGATGTGTCTGTACTTTTCTTAGGCCCGTCTATAAACCGAGAAAGATTAAGAACACTTTTATAATGAAGAATATCACTGGGTCTGTTAAATGACTTGAAACTCCATAGCCGTGTAGCCTAAATGTTTGTTTCATTTAAATCAAGTAAGTCCTATTAATTTGACTGACCGACCGTTGTGCAGTGACGTCACAGCTTTGTCGCCCGTTAGCTAAAAAAGTAAATATCTCGGAAACTATCAGACGTATCAAAAAAAAATTTTTACGTAATTTTTTTATTTTTAATAGAGTGTATTGTAAGGTAAAAATTAAAAGTTGCTGATATTCTTCATTATTGTCTAGCTAGATTAATAATGCGGAACACTGTGCTTCAGACAGCTTTTGCTAAGTACGCGCTTTAGCGAAACGAAGGTGGGGAAATGGTCGAGCACAGGTAACTTAGCGATATTTTTTTTAAACTGGACATTTACTTGCATTTCTGTGGCACTGAGTCTAGACGGAAACTGACACGGTGTGCGCGATACCGGAAAAAGCCATATTTGTTATTCATTTTGTGAATTTTGTTAGTTGGGTCTCGAATAATTGAAAATTGAAAAAGGTAAGCGATTAAAAATTATTATGTTATAGATATTTACAAATTAGTTGATCAAAAAAGTGAATTTTATATACAATTAGATTCATTTATAGCGCTCTTTATAAAAATGACTTTTATTTTTAACTCACTATTCACTATTAGGTTTTTTTAGGACGTTTACAAGAGAAAATATTAGTTTTTAACGTTATTACTTTTTTTATAATTAAAAAACTAATACAACATTTAAAAAAATACAAACTTAGAGTCTTCGTCGTTTTCTCTGGAAACTTATCTTAAAGTTATTGCTTTTTTTTATTGTTTAAAAAAATATTGTAGTGTATTAAAAGATATAGCCATTTAATTCAAACATTAAATAAAAACTCAAAATCAGAACCACACGATCTTATAAACAAACAGGAAACACGTAGGGGCCTTTGTCCTAGCAGTAAATTTTCAGGCTCGGTGCATCCTGTTTTCCTGTGATTTTTTTAAGTTTGGTGTGCTTCCGATTATGAGTTTTTATTTAATCTCTGAATAGTAGAAGAGCTAACGGAAGATGATCCAGCAGAAGAATAAAAAACTCCGAACTTAATTTTATTTAACAAAATGTAAATTTCTTAGAGAAACATCTAAGAATATTTGGGTCCGAATTAATTTTTTTTATAGTGTAGCTGTTCTATTCAAAAATAATAATTATAGCCCACTCGAGTTAGATCAAAAAAGGGGCTAACCCGGACAAAATTGAAAACGGCAATTTTTCTTCGGGAATCGTTAGGGGGGGTCACTGGCAGTCTAAATTTCGATTTGTGTATGTTCAAGTCCATTGCGTCAGCCGCCATATTGAATTTAAGGGTGCATATTTATTTATTCAATAACTCGTTCATTTGCAATTTTACATGAAAAATGGTAATGACCAAAGTTGTCTGGAATTAAATTTCCTACAATTTTGGTCGTTATCACTTTTTCGCAAGGATCGATATTTTTCGACTAAGAGCCGAAAGAGGGGGTGAAATTTGAGAAAGAGATAAATTAAGAGAGAAAGATAGAATAAATTGATGAAAATGAAGAAACAAAACCAAAAAATAAAAATTCAAAGATAGAAACCAAAAATGAAAAATGAAAAACGAAAAACGAAAAAAAAAAAAAAAATAGAAAAATGAAAAGCGAAAAATGGAAAACGAACAATGAAAAATGAAAAATGAAAAATGAAAAATGAAAAATGAAAAACGAATAATGAAAAACCAAAAACGAAAAATGAAAAATGAAAAATGAAAAATGAAAAACGAAAAATGAAAAACCAAAAACCAAAAATGAAAAATGAAAAACCAAAAACCAAAAATGAAAAATGAAAAACCAAAAACCAAAAATGAAAAATGAAAAACGTAAAATGAGAAACGAAAAATGGAAAATGAAAATCGAAAAATGAAAAACGAAAAACGAAAAATGAAAAACTAAAAATGAGACATGAAAAATGAAAAACGAAAAATGGAAAACGAATAATGGAAAGCGAAAAATGAAAAACGAAGAACGACAAAAGTAAAACGACCATGGATTTTTGTTCTATGGCCTAGTAGAAAAAAAAAAGTCTATGTGGGTCCGCATCAGTCCAAGAGAGGCATAGGGACTAAAGGGGATGAAGGAGGGTGCAAAAGTGTACTTAAGAAACAATAAATGTTTATTTTTTTTCAGTTAAAAGTTCGAGAAATGGTTAATTTACACCTCCTTTTCCCTGATCATCGTTTTTCGTTTTTCATTTTTCGTTTTTCGTTTTTCATTTTTCGATTTTCATTTTCCATTTTTCGTTTCTCATTTTACGTTTTTCATTTTTCATTTTTGGTTTTTGGTTTTTCATTTTTCATTTTTGGTTTTTGGTTTTTCATTATTCGTTTTTCATTTTTCATTTTTCATTTTTCATTTTTCATTGTTCGTTTTCCATTTTTCGCTTTTCATTTTTCTATTTTTTTTTTTTTTTTCGTTTTTCGTTTTTCATTTTTGGTTTTTTCATTTTTGGTTTCTATCTTTGAATTTTTATTTTTTGGTTTTGTTTCTTCATTTTCATCAATTTATTCTATCTTTCTCTCTTAATTTATCTCTTTCTCAAATTTCACCCCCTCTTTCGGCTCTTAGTCGAAAAATATCGATCCTTGCGAAAAAGTGATAACGACCAAAATTGTAGGAAATTTAATTCCAGACAACTTTGGTCATTACCATTTTTCATGTAAAATTGCAAATGAACGAGTTATTGAATAAATAAATATGCACCCTTAAATTCAATATGGCGGCTGACGCAATGGACTTGAACATACACAAATCGAAATTTAGACTGCCAGTGACCCCCCCTAACAATTCCCGAAGAAAAATTGCCGTTTTCAATTTTGTCCGGGTCAAATTCTAACTCGATTGGGCTATTAATTGGTTATTGAACTTGACCACTTTTAACAGATGATGATGTTCTAGGTCAATGTCTGGTTTATTTAAAGATATTCCGATTTGAAATTGGAAATAAATATTTGTTAAATTTTGATTGTCTATTAGTGGCGTCTGTGACTCGGAAGGACATGGACCAAAATTTACCCCCCCCCCCCGTTTTCGAGGATGCTGAACACGATGGCGGTATCAGAATTTCTCTTTTCGCCAGCCGAACCCCTAAAACGGCCAAAAACTACCCTCTAATGGTATTAAACGGGCAGGACATCATTCCCTTTAAAATAACCTCTTTCCCCCCCGTTTTAAAGGACGCTGAGCACGGTGGTGGTGTTGAAGATTACTTCCGACCATCACCTACCCCTCTACCGGTCAAAACTCACCCCCGAAACACCTCCACCATGCTCGGCATCCTCGAAAACGTTTTTTATACAGGGAAATGATGTGCTGCCCGTTTAACCCCTTTAAGGGGTAGTTTTTGGCCGTTTTAGGGGGATTGACTGGCGAAAAGAGAAATTCTGATACTGCCATCGTTGTCAGCAACCTCGAAAACGGGGGAACAAACGTTTTGTCGCTGTTAAAAAGAAGGAAAAAGAAACACCTCTGTCGTGGGTGAATTTTGGCTGGTGGAGGGATTGGTGAGGTTCGGAAGTAATCTTTAACGCCATCACCGTGCTCGGCATCCTCCAAAACTGGGGAAAAGACGTTTTTTTACAGGGAAATGATGCGCTGCCCTTTCAGCAGTCGAAAATAGAAATTCTGATACCGCCATCGTGTTTAGCATCCTCGAAAACGGAGGGGGGGGAGGTACTCTCGATCCAGGAAAATTTTGGTCTATTTTTCATGGTTTTTTCCGACGCCACTATATTTAAGAATAGAACTTACGCTTAACTCAACACTATTCCGTACAAATGAGAGACCTGCGGAAATTTTTAAAAAAGGGCTATGAATGATTCTCAAAAAAATAAATATTATTCCCATAAAGATATACATCTAAGAGTGTAGCTAGGAAGGGCGTTGCTATAAGACCTGAAGGGTACATAAACTGTTTTTTAAAGTTTATACTCAGCAACCTATGATCAAACCATGATTTGATTTTGTTTGAGATCTCTTTCAAATTGTAATTTTAGATCGTACCAATTATCGCTTTCAGAGAACAACTCTGTGTTATCTGCGAAACTTATGATTTTACATTTTGTATTTAGAAGGAAGAGATTATTCAAATATATCTTAAATAATATAGGGCCCAACACGGTCCCCTGAGGGTACTCCACATGTGACAGTTTGTTCTTGGCTTGTGGTGCTGCCAATTTTAAACTTTTGTTTTCTATCGGTTAGATAGCTTTTAAACAGTTCATGTGGAATCCCTCTTATTGTTGTTATTGTTTCTAAGAGGATACAATGGTTAACGGTATCGAAGGCTTTGGCTAGATCTACAAACACTCAAATTGAAGGCATAGCTTTATCAAGACTGTTGTAGATTCCTTCTGTTAATAAATTAATAATTGATTTATTTTGTATAAATCCAAATTGTAAGGGTGCCAGTAATTTGTGTCTATCTAGATATGTACTGGCTTATTGGAAGGAAATGACAGCTTAATATTACTAATAAAGTGCTCTTATATACAGCAACCATAAAACCAATATGGACATAAAATAAAGTGCTGTGGATTTTAGTGAATGGCCCATGGGATATTTCAAATAATATCATTAAAAGGGACTTGTTGTCAAGTATTTTATAGATTGTTACGTCTGTATGTGACTGTGACTGTAGGCCGTCATATCGTATGAATCTGCATCATATGTCACATAAAGTTAAATTCAAGGTTGTCTCTACAACTTTTATGAACTGAAAATCTCTCCCACACTACATAAAAAAATATTTAAATATTTCCATCGAAACTAAGCTAAGTATATACGTAGTCAGATCTAATTAATTTGTATGACCTAAACACGAAACTATAAGCGTTATAAATTACAATAATAAATGGATAAAAAAATTACCAATGAAAATAAAAAACAAACAAAATCAAAGCTATTAAATATTCAGCATGTGCCTGAATTAGACGCAAACAACTGTCAACTCCTGATGATGCCAACATAGTTGGCAAAACGCGCGTAGAGTGTGTTAAAATTGTGTTTTGGTTGAGTGGTCGACGATAGTGTTTCAACTTAATTTAGAAGTTAGTAAAACGCTTCTAAATAATATTAGGAGGTAGCGATTTTTTTACCGACACCTTGTATAATATGTAAAGCAGTCAACTTTTATGGCAACAATAAAAGAAACCACAAAAAATTTCATTTAATGTGCTCAAAGGTGAACATCTTGCAAAACTGTTCTTTTATATTTTTGCTTACATAAATTAAAAAATATTAAAACATTTCACTGGAATTTTTTTATTATACGACTTAGTAATATAAATCAAAAGCCGGTACATCGAAAAACTGAAAAGTAACCAGTCAATTACTTGAAAAAAAATTTTTTATTTAGAACTATAATTTTTCCATTAGGTTGAACTAGTTTTTTATTTCTGTATCAATTAATTTGAAGTTAACAGTGGTTTTGTTACAGTATCCTACCCATCTGGGTAATTATTATCTAAATTTATCACTATTTTGACTTTAATTACACATATTAACAACACTGGATTCCATTAAGTTAAATAATTATAAAAGAAAAACATTTTAAGTATGATACGCATCAGTAGAAATCTAAACGGCCATATTTTATAATAATTACGGAATAAAAACAGCATATAATTATGTAAATAAATTATCTAAAATCGTATTTGGCTGTCGTCTGGATTGGAAGGGGACTTACATTTTAAACTTAGAGGTTAACGCGAAATCGGTATAAAAAACCTTTATTTTTGTTTACATATTTACAATTTAAATATAAATTGCAATTTTTGTACACAGTAGGAGTATTGTTTGAAATCTTTGTTAACTCATTGATAACGTTGGGTGTAGGTAAATCATTGATGTTGTTGATGGGTCCAGCTGTAGATTGAGAAGCTCGAGGAGTGGCTGCAGGATCTTCCGTTTTTTAGCTGGAGGTTCTGAGGGTGTTTATGAAGTTGGAAAAACACTATTTTTGATTATAAGAGTTGTACCAGTTTTATATGACGCGCAGTGTACAATATTTTTTTCTGATGTAATGTCAATAAATACTAAATTGGTCTCAGTTCATTAAGTTGATACAACTCTTCATTTACATGGTGTTGTGTGGTTTTACTGGGTTTTCCCACAACTGTAAAGCAAATGCGCCATCAAGCATCAGTAAGTCGCCCCAGAGCGCCAGGCAAATAATAATAATAATAGCCGTCCCTCCCCCGCACAAGCTGCAGAGCTTCTGGGGTTCACTCGTAAGGGAGTGAATTGCAGGGCGTATATTATTATTATTATTACTTATTTTAGAACTTATAGGATATTAACTTTCCTGTATGTTAAACATTTATATAAAAAGAGATTTCGATATAATTTATGGATCAGCTCTGTAAATATAGTTTTACGCCTACTTTGCATATATTAATAGGATAATATCCATGTTAGGCAGAAATCGGTGCAATTTTTTCACATTTTCTGAAGGTTAATTTGTGGGTTTTTTTGCTTAAATTTAAAAGTTAAATTTAAAATGTTAGCGTTGAAGAAATATTAACGGAATTATTCTTTGTTTAGATTTGCATTGATTTACAACGACTTGCATTTCCTTAACCTGTAGTAAAAGTGACCTTTCAAAATGCATCCATAAGTGTACAACCTAAATTAATTATTCATGGTTTTACACTTAAGTGTCAATAACTGCACAATTTTAAAATCTTGGAAAACAACATGATTATGGCATATTTATTGAACCTTGATTATTCTTTTGTTGAAATATTGAACTAGAAAATAAATTAACTGAACTTGAATATATATTTTAAAACCAAGACGAAGGTTAAATACATTTAATATCAGTAGCGTACTTTATACGATATTGTTTAATGGAAAAATTTTAACACTGACGTTGCGTCGTGGGGAATCACACATTAAGAGGTATAGTCTGTCCACGTAATAAGTCAGAAAGAAAGGAACACACCATCAAAGGTACCGCTAAGAACCAAGCGCTCGGCTTTCCTTTGAAGAAAGGAGCCACGGTATTTATTACTGTATTTCTCTTTAAGGTCGCCGGCGCTGCGGCGTCAGACTCAAATAGGGCATCTCCTTTCTTGTAGTCTTAAAGTTCGAATAGACTATAATGTCCGCGGATATTTATAATTCGCACAAGCTTCTTGTTGGCATGTTGAATCGGTTCTGACTGTTTTCAGATGCCTTTACCTGAGCTAAAAAGTACTATAAGTAAACAACTTTTTTATTTTTCTCTTCTTCAAACCAACAGCTGGTTTTTCTATGCCTTTAGGCCTGCCCCTTATTTTAAATTTCAATGGTAACTTGATAATTGATAAATCTACATTTTTTGATAGAAGATAGAACATCTTCTATCACTTGAGATTGAGCATTTTGGATTTGAATATCCTTATCACTCATCTGTGTATTAAAAATTATATTTCCGATTTCCCTACATTCATCAGAAAATGTTGCATTTACTGAAGTAGAAAAGGATGGTATACATCACATATTCACAGGTTCATAGGTTATGTTTCGCCCATCTCCCGCCGCCAACTAACCACAGGTGCGGATCCCGATTGTTAGTAAACCAGGGTCCGCAATTTGCGGATCCCGAGACTCTTGGAAATTTTACTTTATTAATTTATTGGTTTAAACGCTTAAAAAATATATTTATTTGACGTTGAACGTAAAATAACTTAGTTTTGCGTTAAAGTCGGTATATGCGGTTTTCGGGATAGCTGTAGTCTACAAACAACCCATATAAGAATTTACTGAATAAACATTTATACCCATAAAAAAACTTTGTGTAAAAAGGAATTTAGTGAAAACCACACCTTTCATTTAAAATGGGCCAGGAACTTCTGGAACACTCTGTAGTAGTGAGACTCGCCCAGTTGTCAGAGAGTTTGACATCGCACAAAATGTGATATCGATGAAACTTGGCATTTAAGTACTTCAATGAGTGTAGAAAACAATAAAAAAAATCTTTGCTGCTCTAAAGCGAAACAAATTTTGAGGTTATGGCATGGCAGATCTGTTAAAAAAGTCTGCTGGAAAAAACTACAATTGCTGCAAAAAAAAAGTAATTGAAGCAATCCAGTGTGAAAGGTGCAGCGCCTATTACCCTATGAGCTGTTCGGAAATAATAAAAATAGTTAATAAAGAAGGAAAATTGCCGAAACACCGAAAAAAGTGAGGTTAAACAATCAAAACAAAGGAAAAACAGTGTTTATACAAATCAGAAATGAATTTTTTTTAAAATAAAGTTAAAAATAATTTAGAAATTGATTTATATAAATAAATAGAGCAGCAAAGATTCTTTTTTCGTTTTCTACACCCTTTTAAGTCCTTAAGTGCCAAGTTTCACCGATATCACATCTTGTGCGAGCTTTTGGTCAATATCCTTCTCTGGCAAGTGGGCTATTTGACGTATATAAAATATTTTTTTATTATTTTGTTTTAATTTTGTGGAAATTTTGAATTACCTGAGTATACTCACAAAAACATTATTAAAATGTGTTTGAGAAAGGCAGTTTCGATTATTCGATATTTGTTATTTTCCTAATTACAAGGCAATTAGTCGTAAAATTCCGCATATCCGGTTATTAAAACCAATCAATGCTGAACGATATCTGCTTTGACAAAAACATCTTAATTTATAATATACAGGGTGTCTCAGAAGTACCTTTGGAAAATTCAGGGATGAATAGAAGTGGTAAAAATAACGTTATTGCTTCATATAACTTTTTTCCCTAAGGGCCTTCGTTTCCGAGATATGGGCCTCTAAATTTAAAGATTGAAAATCATTTTTTATTTATAACTTTCGTACCATAACCTCAAATTCAACCAAACTTTGGTAGGTTACAAATCGCATTAGTGTGCTTAAATTAGTTATTTAAGTTTGTCACAAAATCTTTTAGGAAGTCAGGAACGGACTATGCCCAATGTTTAACACCTCATAATTTTTAGACAAGTAGTGACACTGAACTGTAAATAACATTAATGGATTCCTTAGATATTTCTATAACATAAAGATCCTCCTGCTTCATGTCGATTAAGTTAACGGTTTAGGAGATTTTTTAACTTTAATGCGGTAAAGCAAAGTAAATAGCGCATCCACCATTTTATAAAGTATAGTTTTTAATAATTTAGGTACCCAACATGTTTTGTTAGATATATTTAATTTCTATGGAAACGAACATAATTTCTCATACATTATTTTTATATTTTCTCAATATCAACCTTCACTTTTCTCTCCTTTCATTTCACTTTGTACTAGTGACAGGCCGTAATTAAAAATGATCGTTTCTTGTTTACAAATTGTCTACTAACTGTATCAATAGTTGCAATTATATAATTATATAATTACATTGTGAATAATAAATTATATTTTCCATAAAAAGTAATTTTTCATGGTCCGCTTTAAGTTTGTTTTAATTTCTTCACATACGAGGGTCAAACGTTAATAGAATTAAAACGTTTATTTTCACTATTATTTACAGTAAAAATGTATCATTCGGTTGTGTATGTAGACTGTAAGTTTTGTCTTTTAGACTTTCAGGAAAAATCGGAGGGTATGTTATTTATTGTATAGCAGGAATTGTCCCTAAAAACTCTGTTGTGTGCTTCATTTCTAGAAATAAGCTTCTCTTTGAACTTATGAATTATTTGATCGTCAATTTTTAACCATTTTAGTCTGGGATATTTGTCTGAAACATGGTCATATCGTCTGAGACAGTAGATGATTCGTACACAGTTATTTTTTATTATTTGCACTCTTGTGTTGCTGATCCAAGCAAGGATAGTATAAAATATTATTACAATAATTCAGGACCGATGTTTGCAAAGTTTTTTACGTAGTTTGAAGTTTAGTATAAATGTACGTCTTATAAATATAGTTTAAATCTGTAGATATTTTAATACTACAGAAAATAATCTGATATAATTTAACCTGCAATGCTAATATTCTTAAATAAATAAGAGATTAAGGGTACCTAAGTGAATATTAGCCACCTCCTAGGTAGACAAATAAAGTCTTTAGATTTTTGTTATTACTGTTACTATGCAGTTCGAAATCAAATATGCACTTTTCTTTAACTAAAAACTGGTTAATAGATTTTGTAATAGATATAGAAACCCACTTGAAATTAGTAAGGTGTAGGTATTTGAACGGGGTCAATAAGTCCATTTAAAGTCAGGCATTTGTCGCTAAAAAATCTCTCGAGTAAATCATGTATTTTGTAAGAATTTGATTGATTACAAAACTAAAATATTATCATTTGAATTGGAAATGTGCGTGAGCAATTATATATTGGTTTCTTAATGAGACTGGTTTAAATTTTGAAAAAAAAAATGATTTTCTGAAAGTACATTCTTTTATAAAAACATGCTGGACATTTACGTCGAGAAATAGTTTGATTTATTTATGCATCGTTAATAGATCCAGATCCAGATATTTGAGACTGATTGCCGGCAGTTTCTGTGTACCAGTCACTTTGATCTTAGACGATCCGTCAATTTTCATGTCTACGTCGGAAACATGATGGCTTTCTACGAGCCTTTTTGCTTTTTCCAAGTAATAAATGAAGATTTTTGTTTCAGAATTTACCCAAAAAAAAATGGAAGAAGAACAGCAACATCTACAGGACGAAAGAGAAGGTGCCGACATTACAGCATCAGATATGCTGGTACCAGAAGACGACAGTGACATTGTGAGTTTCTACAAGGACTCGACAGTGTTTATTACCGGAGCCACCGGATTTTTAGGAAAATTGGCAATGGAAAAATTATTAAGGACATGCGACGTCAGAAAAATTTATATCTTAGTCAGGGCGAAAAAGGGAAAAGATCCACAAAAACGATTCGAGGAACTTTTTGACGAACCGGTAAGAAAATCTACTAATGGACCTTTACATTTACGAAAAATAAATTCCAAAACTTATATAAGTCGATGGTATTTCATATGAAACGTCCAATTCACTTAGAGTTCCTCCATATATTTTTCATTTAAAAAAATATCGCTTTTGAAAGTGTACCCTTGACGTCACGTTCATCGGAAACACCCCCCTCCATAACCTACGTTCAGAAACACGCATCACTGTTTTTCGCAAAAATAAAGCTCACTGCTTGATATGCACCATTGATATATAATTGAACTCTGTCAATTGATCGATTCATCTATAAAATTCCACATTTTAGCTACTGTTTTCTTTACCTAAAACATTTGAAGTTTCTGAACCTACCTACCTTTTCATGAAGAACGACCATTGGCAACACCGCAAATCCTAAACACAGTTCTCACGGAACAACAGTTGTCAGATATGTATGCTCAGAGCACCGACATAACCTTAAACTACACGGCTAATATCCATATGCCTACCACACAAGAAACTCATCCAATTGAACATCCCAAAACGTCTCTCTATCAAATTGATATTGTTTCAAAACCAATAAAATTTAAGACACCATACCCAGCCAAAAAAGTATTTGAACATGTATTTGTATTGATATTAATGTGACATGTATTAGATTAGGTTAGTGACTGACAGCTATTGCTATTTTTTAATTTTATGACTTGAGCATTTTCTTTTACAAATTTCCTTCATCCTGAAATATTTTTGAAATATATATTCTGTTTACTTGTGTTTCAATTATTCCTCTCAAACAAGGACAGGATAGAAAACATGCAAAAGATTTCTATGTAGGAGCCGTAAGGAAAATTGAAATTCCAATCTACTTTTTCACAAAAAGAAAACTCAAAAATACAGTTATTTAGATGCAATTTTTACTTACGCTTAAAGGGTCATGTTTTTATGGTGGTATCAAAGGAGCCGCCTTTTAAAGCTTATAAATTGAGGATACTATATGTCTTACTCGAACTATACAGCTATTTATACCTATTCAATAAAAAAACATTCTGTTGTCATAAATAATACTATTTCCAATCAGTAAATGAAAACTCCAACCTAAATCCTAAATTGTTTCATCCACTTATTTTCGTTCTAGACCCAATAATTTTCCCTAAGGTACGCCAATGTCGGAACATAGACTTTAAGGTTATGTCTGTGAATATGACAAACACAATGCGCATGCCTTACGGGCACCAGTCATCCTCGTAATTGATCAATTTCTATCATATGGTATTAGCCGTCTAGTTTAAGGTTATGTCGGTGGCTCAGAGTAATAGAAGTTGTATGTTGCATGAGATTTGAGGTTAACGTTTGTTTTTGTTTTTAATAACATTACACGTTACATACAATTTCTTGTTCAAATTATTATCTCGTCTAAGAATATTGTAAGGAAAGAGATCTGAAGAGAGAAAAAAGATTTACAATATTTTGCTCCGTGCAGCAAACGAACAAACCTAAAATTCAGATGTAACTGCAATTCGAGGTTCCATTGTGCACAACTGGCACACCGATGCCAAATCTAATTTCGATGAACGTGACGTAACAAACACATGTTTTTCCAGATTATGGAAAAATTAGCTATCAGAGAATTGAAAAAACAAAATTCTCAGTGATATTATCACATATACTTTCTAATTACAGTGTTCCCTCATAGTTCATGGAAAGGTCCATTCGATTTTTAGTTTCGATAATTTTAGTGGATGGATCATTTAGAATATTTAGATCATAGATGGATCATTTAGATATTCATTTGATAAGAAGTCTATTCTATACTGTGCATGTGGGTACGGCCTAGTCTTCATAAAGAATTAGATTTCAATGTTGATCATTTACTTGTGCTTTGGCTTGTTTACTGAATATTTCGGCAAGTTGCGTATTGGCTTCTCCGTATCTTCTGTTGCTGTACAGCTGTTTCCAAGTTATATTTCTTTATGACTGTCTTTTCCATCCACATGTCCCTTTTTCTTCTTTCTATAAAAAATATTTTAATGGATAGAACACCGAACCTACGTTCCTGTTCTATTTAAATAACTTACTTTTTGTTCTGTCTTTATAGAATTGCTTCCATGTTCTCAGGAGATGCCTGGTCTCTTTTCATAGGATGACATATTTTTTGATATATGCTATCTGGAACTATTAAAAGCGTTTCTCACATCAAGAGTCTCACTCAAGTGTCTTCCATTTTGCGCTTAAGTATTAGCACTAATAATCTAGTTTTTTTTCCATTATCTTGGAAATCGGAATTGTTCAAGAGTTCTATTCAATAAACCTAGCATCTTCATTGGTTCTAGTTCTTCTTAATTGGGACTACATCTAGACCTAGCGGTTTGCCAGTTTTATATACTCTCTATCGTCATTTCCATCTTTTTTTTTTTTTTTTTTACTTCAGTGTCAACGGCATCGACTACTCTGGTCATTAGCCTCGTGTTCTGTGTAGGCTTTGTTACTGTTTCCCAGCGCCACTTTAGGAACAGCACTGTTAATTAGAACCCAACAGTGAATGGTCGAGTGGGGAATCACACCTGGTATATGAAAATCAATTTCTAAATTTTTAATTCATTAAAAATCAGAAAATGATTTCTGCCGTCGGTGGGATTCGAACCCACAACCCTTGGATTATGAGTCCAGTGCTCTACCACTGAGCCTCCCACTCCCCCCATTTCCATCTTTAATAAAATCTAAATATTTCTTCTGCTTAAAGAGCTTCGAACCATTGAAGAGGAAAGATCCAGATGCCATATTAAAAGTCCATCCCATAAATGGAGATGTCAGTTTGCCGAATTTGGGAATTAGCGATGAAGATCTAGAAATTATTAAAACAGAGGTGGATGTCGTTCTTCACTTTGCCGCCACTGTCAGATTTGACGAGAAACTTAAAATAGCTACTAACATAAACGTCAGAGGTGTTAGAGATCTCGTAAGGATTGCCAAACAAATGAAAAACTTAAGGGTAAGTCTTTCGCCATTTTATATTTATTTTTCAATACGTGTGGAGTTATGAAATCTTTTGTCCACGACTCTTTTAAAATGATCCCATTTTACCCTTTCCTAGACTAATTTTGGGTCACAAAGTTTTCACAAAACTGACATTCCACAAGATATGATAACAACGTGGAACAAAGAAATAGATTTTATTTTTGATGTTAATATATTATTAAAGCAAATGCGCCATCAAGCATCAGTAAGTTGCCCCAGAGCGCCACGGCAAATAATAATAATAGCCGTCCCTCCCCCGCACAAGCTGCAGAGCTTCTGGGGTTCACTCGTAAGGGAGTGAATTGCAGGGTGTATATTATTATTATTATTATTAATCCAATTGGAAGAATATATTTGTTGGAAACCCTAAATAAGTGCAGTTTTTAAAAATATTTGGATATTGGTACGTAGAAGTAAAAGTCGAAATATGCAGTTCAAATAAATGTAATCTCCTAATCAGGTTAATTTAAAGCATTTACTTACTCAGAATAAACAAATTAAATATTCGAACGATCCAAAGTGCATTGAGCCGTAATTGCGTAAGCAATATTTTTATTCTAAAATATGTTTCGTTCGATTTTTGCTGCATATGGGAAAACCAGTCTGTTTGGCAATATTTCTTTTGCAACTAGAAATATTTTCGATTTAAAATGTCACAAAAAAAAACAGCATATGTAAACTAGGCGAAGGTGGGTTTAATTTTATTTAAAATGTCAACAGTCTCTGATATGAATGCCTATTGATGGTCAAATTATGTACTAAATCCTGGTGTTTTACGATATGCGTTTAACATATTTAAAAATTTTAAGATTGATCTCACATAACTCTGAAATCATGTCCTAACTCAATTTAGCTGGTTAGTCATTCCAAGCAAAATAGTGTATGTAAATGTATGATAATAAGTATGAAGTTAAATGAATAGAATGAATTCATAAGTTATGTAAAATAAGAAGTTCCATCTAGATATACAAGAAATTCAAATTACCTTCTAAACACCTTATTTAGTTCTATTAATTCGATATTAATTTCTCTCTAGAAACAGTCTGATGTGGTTCCTATAGGCCATATTTTCTTTGAAGGTTTCGCCGGACGCTCTGTTTACTATAAACAGTCACCGGTATGTCAATATGATTCGTAATTTTTCACCTGCAACACCAATAATATACTGCAATCGATTAACACTGTTAGAGAATTGTTCCCAGACACCATCATATATCACGATCGTCCAATCTTACTCCCCTAGATGATTTTAAATGAATTCCTAAAGACTGTCATCAAACAAAGTATTCTAGACGTTATTCAAAACATCCCTGTGGGTAACTGTCAATAAGTCAATAGTGGCACCATCTATGATGACAATTTTGACATCAAGCGTTTAATTTTAGAAAAATTTGGACGAAGGAAAGGCGTAATGAAACTTTACTTTTTTTTTTCTTAAACCCAATAAGAAATACCAATAGTAAACATTTTTCTTTTTTATTTTTTAGTCATTAATCCACGTTTCGACAGCGTTTTCAAATTGTGTTCGTATGACAATCGAAGAAAAATTCTATGATCCTCCCATCACTGCCGATAAACTTATAACATTGGTTGAATGTATAGATGATCAAAAATTAGAGGACATTACAGCAACGTAAGTATATATTAGAACACGTTGATTTTCTTCATTACCTGTCAAAAAAGAGCGAGAATTGTAACCGAAACAATTACTTGAAACGTTTAAAGAAAGATTCAATTAATTTTCACATTTCATGCCATTGGTAGTGCCGCATCTGACAGTGAACAGTATCACCACTCTCTGATAGGGATTTATAACAAAGGCAATTCAGCACCTGTATCAGGCAGCAGAAGTGTTAGAATAATATCGTGAAATTATTTAAATTTTTTTTCTAGTATACTAGGAGAGTTTCCTAACACATACGCCTTTACAAAATGTGTTGCGGAAAACGTCTTAAAAACTGAAGGAAAAAATTTACCAGTTGGATTATATAGACCATCAATAGGTAAGTTTAATCATGCAACTTATTTCTCATCTTCCTTTCTTATACATTTCTTTGGACTCTAGTGATCTCATCACTGGCCTATCAATCAAAACCCCTCGATCTGCAACCTCTAACACACCTGAAACCATCAGTGTATGACATAGTCGCAGGTATGTCAAGTAATAATCCCAAAGTTTCACTTCTATTTGTTACATTATTCTGTAGATATGCCTCTAGAATCTTTACCCACTCTCTCCATCTATAATATTCTTCAAAAATTGTGTCTCGCTGTTCCAGTATGATGTAGCCACCTGCTGCAGTTTCCCTCTGACTTTTTTTTAACACTTTCTAGGTGGGCGTTTTCTCTTTAGTACAACTGATAATATTTAGTCTTTCTAAATAATGAGCCAAATTTTAATAGTAGATTCATGGTAATTTTTTTGACACTCGCCCAATCCTGCCAAAAGATTATTTTTATCTTCAAACTTTCATATCAGGGTTTAGGCTTAACGACATTATGGTTCTGTCGATTCTAGGAACGGAGATAGGATTATGGACCGGTGAGAGGTTTGGTGGAATTGGGTACTGTAGTAATTAGATGCTGTTTTGTCATATCCTTATTAGGAATACTTTCGTAGTATTTTTCTATTATTATATTGGTTTGTTTTTTAGTAATAGCAACTCTGAAAGAACCTGTAGCTGGTTGGATAGACAACATCTACGGCGCTACAGGCGTGCTGCTCGGTGTCGCCGTAGGTCTACTACGGGTGCTTCGTGGTAGATCGAGTAACTACGCTGATATGGTTCCTGCAGATTACGTGGTAAATAGCACTCTAGCTGCTGCATGGGATGTAGCTAGCATGAAGTAAGTTTTAATTCTTATTTTGCCAAACAAATTATTCTGCTTTGATTTATCCCATTTCTTTTATTTTTTTTCAGAACTATAAATGATAATAAAGAAGTTCAAGATAAAGAGAGTAGGGAAGAAAAATACGAGAATGAAATACCAGTTTATAATTATGTTAGCACTCCTGAAAAGCCGCTTACTTGGGGTTAGTAAAAACCTTTTTCTTTCTTATTCAAAATAAATATTGTAAAGTTGAAAATTATACGTTAGATTTTTACTTCGTGATTTGTATTTGTGCTTTTTTGCCACTTTTGCAAGTATTATCTTTTATTTAGCATTGCCTTCCATATTTCCAACTGTTTCCGGTTTCTTGTTTCCTGTTTAGGATTTCCTGCTTCCAGTTTCTTGTCTATATTATTATTCTCTACAAATTTTAGTGAAAAAAATACTGGTGCCTGAGGTAAATTGAGATATTTTTGTTTTAGATGAATTTCAAGAGCTAAGCACAAGACACTGTAAGCAAATACCATCAGAGAAATGCATTTGGCATAGTTACTTTAGTATGAGAGAAAACAAATGGGTGTATTTGATACTTTCATTTTTATTACATACTGTTCCAGCTTATATTGTAGATTTCATAGCCGTATGTATAGGAAAAAAACCAATGTAAGTACATAAAAATTACCATAAAAAAATCTTTAGACATTTCGGGGGAGAGTATTACCCGGGGGTGGGGGTTGCTGGAGGTCGGAAGCGATATCCAATACCACCGCCGTACTCAGCATCCTTGAAAATGGATGGAAAGTGTTTTTCAGCAGGGAAACTTGTAGACCTAGAGGGTGGTTTTTGTCCGTTTTGAAGGGGTTGCCGAGGGTAAAAAATTTTTTTACCCTCAGATTCGGTTTCAGCAGCCTCGAAAATGGGGGGATACTAAATTGGCCTTGTCCTATTTGGGACAAGGTTCGTATGAAAGAAAATGTTTTAAAAATTGTACGGAAAAGTGAAAAATTTGGATTAAAAAATCTGATTGAGTGGGACAGAAGACAGTAGGGAAAATATTGACAGATTGACGTTTAGTTGTTTAGTTTTATACATACAAAAAAGTTGTAGAACATTATATTATACCAGCAATAGTAGTTTATAGAAGTCGGTGTGTTATCCTTGGGTTCTCTATCACACATTGTTAAGAAAGGCGTCAAAATATCGCGTACGCGTAACCCAAGCCGGGTTTAGATGAGACTGAAGAGCGTAAACTGTATTTGGAGGCAAACAGTATGCGAATAATCACAAGAACAATCATTGGAAGAGCTGGTTTATAATAAACATGTGATCAATTAAAAATCATTTTGCTGTTATAAAGGGACCAAAGAAATATTTAATAAAGACATTTTTATTTACAGGTTGGTTAAAGGTTACCAGAAAATCGACAAATTCGCCAATGTTCTGTCATACTTCTGTCAGAGGCAATGGACCTTTCACAATGATAATATTCAGTCTCTATGGAAAAGATTGAAAAAACAAGATCAGGAATTATTCGAATTTAGCATGAAAAAACTGGATTGGGATCTATATTTTTATACTTACACAAGGGGCGGTCGTGTATATATTATGAAAGATCCCCTAGAGACTATTCCAAAAGGAAAAGTAAAATATTGGAAGTTACTTTTCGCCCATTATACACTCGTAGCCATTTTGGCAGCTGTATTTTTTAAATTTATTATGGTATTATATGGATTTATTTTTTAAAATAATAAATAAAATGTAATATATTACTATTGTTGTGTCTTCTTTTAAATAGGGTATTATTTGTGGCGGGAAGGCTCATTTCTGAATAAAAATGAACTCCCTTGTGACTTGGAGGACCTGCGAAAACACGCAGAATTCAAATTTTGCTTTAACAAAAATAGTGTAATAGAATGAATGTTGTATTACTTTAAAAGGGGTTGATTCAACAATTAAAAGAAAATTCGTGTCTCAAAACGCTTACCTGATGTTAATCGTCTCTCTGGTAGTGGTGGTGATTAGTAGCAGCGGTACACCCCAATGTAGCAGCGGCCACAAAATTACACAAGAAATGTTTGTCTATAGCACAATGAAATAAGTACGAAAAAAAGGCAAAGCATGCCACAGATACAGAAGCAATTGTGTCACTCGTTTTGGGTACAATCAGCGCATGAGCGGGTCGAAATTCAAATTAAGCACTTTGAGACAAATAAACGGGAAATATTTAAAAACAAAATTCAAAATTATTCATCCCCTAATAACACAATCATCTGTAAGACATCTTAGAAACATACATATGGGACAATAGAAACATCTCTGAGACATCCCTATTTCCCTCGCGATGTTCCTGGGATGTCTCTGGCAACAGCCATGTCCTCATTTGCGATGTCCCGTCGGGATGTTTGTAGGATGACCCGGGACGTACTACAAACATCCAGGGCACCTTAATCAAACATCCTTGGGATGTAAACCAGTAAGGAATTTTAATTTATTAGATTCGACATCCTAAGACCGGTTTCTGTCTTTCGACTTCATCAGTTAGGCTTTTCGAATCCAATAAATAAAATTCCAAACTCGTACAAGTCAATAGCTATATCCGCTATAAGATAACATTTTTAGATGTGCTACCATCTATGGTAAAAAGAGAGTATTGACATTAAATTTTAACTGAATCTAGTCAAGATGTCACTCTCTTCTTTTTTATCCCTTTCAGAGATTAATACAAAGTGAGTAAACCAGTAAGGAATTTTAATTTATTAGATTCGACATCCTAAGACCGGTTTCTGTCTTTCGACTTCATCAGTTAGGCTTTTCGAATCCAATAAATAAAATTCCAAACTCGTACAAGTCAATAGCTATATCCGCTATAAGATAAACCGGTCTTAGGATGTCGAATCTAATAAATTAAAATTCCTTACTGGTTTACTCACTTTGTATTAATCTCTGAAAGGGATAAAAAAGAAGAGAGTGACATCTTGACTAGATTCAGTCAAAATTTAATGTCAATACTCTCTTCTTACCATAGATGGTAGCACATCTAAAAATGTTATCTTATAGCGGATATAGCTATTGACTTGTACGAGTTTGGAATTTTATTTATTGGATTCGAAAAGCCTAACTGATGAAGTCGAAAGACAGAAACCGGTCTTAGGATGTCGAATCTAATAAATTAAAATTCCTTACTGGTTTACTCACTTTGTATTAATCTCTGAAAGGGATAAAAAAGAAGAGAGTGACCTCTTGACTAAATTCAGTCAAAATTTAATGTCAATACTCTCTTCTTACCATAGATGGTAGCACATCTAAAAATCCTTGGGATATGAGAACAAATAATATTTCACCTTTACCACACATATTAACACTCCTAGGAGTGTAAATACTAAAAAATGAAACAAAAATGATTTAAAAAAAATTTATTCAAAAAACAATTGAATTACCATTGAGTTTATTTTTTTTTCATTTGTATTCTAAGATTGCGTTCTGTTTTCTCGGGACTCCATCGTAAAAATAAAAATGTTTCACTAACTTCATAATAAAATCACAATCGCCACGATAACAAAGTAAACATACCATAAAATGGCCGAACTAGAACTATGCGCCGCGCGCAGCCGCAGAGTAACCCAATCATCGTTAACTGATAAATAGCGGGAATATCAATAATTACACTGGGCAACTCATTATTACATCAACGAATAGTTGTTTATTAAATAATGACGTAAAGTACCTAGGAAATCTTATTGTACAAATTCAGTACGTGTCTGAAAAATACAATAATTTTTATTTGCATTTAAATTTTTTAACTATCAGTGTATCAAATTTTACAACTGTTTAATCAAAGGTAATACCACGAGTCCTCCAAATTTTATCGATTAAATTTTTGGTTTTCACGAAAACGGCTTTATTTGGAAAAACCACGAAAACAAACTGATTTCAAATCTGTTTGTTTGAGTGGTTTTGCCTAAAATAAAGGCGTTTGAGTATGAAGATCAAAAATTTAATCTATAAAATTTCAGAGGACGAGTCGTATTTGAAAGGATTATTTTTTGAATCATTTTGTATTAAAAACAGAGAACATAGTCATTTATGCAAAAGACATTTTTCACACAAATATTGAAAATTTTCTTTACCAATTTAAATTGAAACCTGAGCTGTTATAGTTTTACATACAGGGCCACCAAGGCGATTTTTTGACTGGCTACCCCGCGAAACGGCGCCTTAAATAAAAGCGAAGAAGAAGAATGAAATGAAGTCTTTCTTAATTTAATTAATTTTAAGTTTAGTGTTAAAGTGAGGTATCTAAAAATGTTAAATGAATGTTGAAATAAACTAATAAAAACAGGTTAGTTTACAAATACATTTTGAAATTTGGTTATTAACATAGATTTGCAATACATTTTAGTATAATAATAATTGATAAATGTTTACATTTGACATCTCAAATAGGTAAACACAGTTTAATCAAAAAACAAAAACGACGAAGCGGTTTTATCAGTATAAAACACAATGATTGGTTAGGATCCTGAGTTGTTATTGGCTGAAACCACAAAATCTGACTGTTTTGACAGATGAAAAAAATAATCAGATTAAATATCAATTACCAAATATAAGTAATAGTCCAGGGCATTTAGCAAAAATAGCGGAAATTTTGAAAAGACTGGTGAAAATGTGGGTATGCAGTTTTTTGAAAAACGCCTTCTGGGCCGGAAAATGCATTTTCCAATTGCATCATTATTTGTACCGTTATGGGAGCGATTGTAAACGCAGAAAAATCGCTCGGAAATTGTTACTCGGGGGTTTTCGGGGCTGCCGAACTCGATTCTGGCATTAGAATTACCCGCGAATGCACGGGGGCGGATCTGTGGGGGTAAATTCGGGGAGGAATGGCAGCGTGCATGAGAATCGCTCCAAACTCGTTACTCGGGGGTTTTTGGGGATGCTGAATTCAATTCTGGCATTGGAATTACCCGGGGGCGCTCAGGGGCGCCTCTGCAGGGGTGTCCGGGGGTTCATTCCGGGGGGGGGGGGGGGGGAAATCGCATAGTCCATGTAAATGGCTCCAAAATTGTTACTCGGGGGTTTTCGGGGATGCTGAATTCAATTCTGGCATCGGAATATCCGGGGCGCTCAGGGGTGGCTATGTGGGGGTGCGCGGGGGATGAATTGGGACAGGAATGGCAGCGTGCATGAAAATCGCTCCAAACTCGTTACTCGGGGGTTTTCGGGGATTCTGAATTCAATTCTGGCACTGGAATTACTCGGGGGCGCTCAGGAAATTTTCATTATTCATACCCCTGGGTAATTCCAATGTCAGAATTTAATTCGGAATGCTCGAAACCTACTCAGAGGGTTTGGAGCAATTTTCATGCACGCTGCCATTCCTGTCCCAATTCGGCCCCGGCGCACCCCCACACGGCCACCCCTGAGCGCCCCGGATATTCCAATGCCAGAATTGAATTCAGCATCCCCGAAAACCCCCGAGTAACGATTTTGGAGCCATTTACATGGACTATGCGATTTCCCCCCAGAATGAACCCCTGGACACCCCTGCAGAGGCGCCCCTGAGCGCCCCCGGGTAATTCCAATGCCAGAATTGAATTCAGCATCCCCGAAAACCCCCGAGTTGCTAAATGCCCTGGACTATAATATGAAAAAAAATTGTTGAAAAAATATAAAAAATTATGTTTCTAGAACATCTTAATAAAAACATTGCAGGGATGTCCTAAAAGAAACATCTCTGGCATGTCGTACTTAAGTCTGAAACATTGGGACATTCTGAGGACCTCAGCGGGACATACCAGCAAGATCTCGTGTTATTAGGGTCTTGGAGCAGATAGATTGTGATGAATCTGTTAGATGTTTAATATCTTTAAATTCCTGTATGGCTTATAGAGTATTAACACACTTTATTTCAACATTAAAGTATGAATTATAATATTTTATTTTTATTGATTAACGATTTAATTATTCAAACATATTTTTTCTTGTAATTAAGCTATAAAAGACAGACAGACTAGTTTTAGGCGAACCTTGCACAGGAACAAAGTCTTTCGGCTCCCCTGCTAGGTTTGCAAATGTAGAATGTCGGTTCACCATTATATTCCTTTTGAATTTTTTTAATTACTTTATCTACCGCAAAATGTGTCAGCAGCGTTACAGTGCAACCACCAAATCCACCTCCAGTCATCCTACTTCCAAAAACTCCTTCGACTTGCATCGCCAACTCTACTAATTGATCCAATTCTGGGCAAGATACCTCGTAATCGTCTCTTAACGAATTGTGGCTTTCTACCATAAGCCTTCCGAACGGTATCCACTTTGATTGTTTCAATAATCTCGCTGCTTCCTCGGTTCGCCTTATTTCTGTTATGACGTGTTTCGCGCGTTTTAGAGTAACGGCTTTGATATTTCTTTCGCATCTTTCGTCCATTAGATTTTTTAAATCTAGGAAATCCGCTTCTCTCAACAGTGTTTTACCCATTAGTTCGGCTGCTAAATTACATTGTTCTCTCCTTAGCGGGTATTCGCTGTCTACCTTAAATAGAAAACAGTTTTTCATATATTACAAATAGCGACTAATTGAACTTTTAAATTTACTCTAATATATGGAAAATTAAAGACAACATGTTCACCTCCTTGGACATCATTATGCAAAGCTTCATTGGTGAACCCAAGAACCCCTTCAATAGATCTATTGGCAGAAGAGAGGACGATGACAGATAACGGAGAATCCAGATGCCTAGCAAGAAGACAGACCAAGGACAAACGACAGAAATCCTGAGAGTCCAACAAAGGTAAGGCCATATGGGCTTGTAAGCGATATAGAACCATGGAAGAACAGAAATTGGAGCGATGTGAACTTTTTCCTCACACTGATCCTAACGAATCATGGATTCTTCTACACGTATATATTAAATGCCAGTACTGCGGACTGATAGATGAATGGGTCCGTTGGGAAGAAGATAGAAAAATTCTCTCCTTAGCGGGTATTCGCTGTCTACCTTAAATAGAAAACAGTTTTTCATATATTACAAATAGCGACTAATTGAACTTTTAAATTTACTCTAATATATGGAAAATTAAAGACAACATGTTCACCTCCTTGGACATCATTATGCAAAGCTTCATTGGTGAACCCAAGAACCCCTTCAATAGATCTATTGGCAGAAGAGAGGACGATGACAGATAACCGAGAATCCAGATGCCTAGCAAGAAGACAGACCAAGGACAAACGACAGAAATCCTGAGAGTCCAACAAAGGTAAGGCCATATGGGCTTGTAAGCGATATAGAACCATGGAAGAACAGAAATTGGGGCGACGTGAACTTTTTCCTCACACTGATCCTAACGAATCATGGATTCTTCTACACGTATCTGTTAAATGCCAGTACTGCGGACTGATAGATGAATGGGTCCGTTGGGAAGAAGATAGAAAAATTCTCTCCTTAGCGGGTATTCGCTGTCTACCTTAAATAGAAAACAGTTTTTCATATATTACAAATAGCGACTAATTGAACTTTTAAATTTACTCTAATATATGGAACATTAAATACAACATGTTCACCTCCTTGGACATCATTATGCAAAGCTTCATTGGTGAACCCAAGAACCCCTTCAATAGATCTATTGGCAGAAGAGAGGACGATGACAGATAACGGAGAATCCAAATGCCTAGCAAGAAGACAGACCAAGGACAAACGACAGAAATCCTGAGAGTCCAACAAAGGTAAGGCCATATGGGCTTGTAAGCGATATAGAACCATGGAAGAACAGAAATTGGGGCGACGTGAACTTTTTCCTCACACTGATCCTAACGAATCATGGATTCTTCTACACGTATCTGTTAAATGCCAGTACTGCGGACTGATAGATGAATGGGTCCGTTGGGAAGAAGATAGAAAAATTCTCTCCTTAGCGGGTATTCGCTGTCTACCTTAAATAGAAAACAGTTTTTCATATATTACAAATAGCGACTAATTGAACTTTTAAATTTACTCTAATATATGGAAAATTAAAGACAACATGTTCACCTCCTTGGACATCATTATGCAAAGCTTCATTGGTGAACCCAAGAACCCCTTCAATAGATCTATTGGCAGAAGAGAGGACGATGACAGATAACGGAGAATCCAGATGCCTAGCAAGAAGACAGACCAAGGACAAACGACAGAAATCCTGAGAGTCCAACAAAGGTAAGGCCATATGGGCTTGTAAGGGATATAGAACCATGGAAGAACAGAAATTGGGGCGACGTGAACTTTTTCCTCACACTGATCCTAACGAATCATGGATTCTTCTACACGTATCTGTTAAATGCGAGTACTGCGGACTGATAGATGAACGGGTCCGTTGGGAAGAAGATAGAAAAATTCTCTCCTTAGCGGGTATTCGCTGTCTACCTTAAATAGAAAACAGTTTTTCATATATTACAAATAGCGACTAATCGAACTTTTAAATTTACTCTAATATATGGAAAATTAAAGACAACATGTTCACCTCCTTGGACATCATTATGCAAAGCTTCATTGGTGAACCCAAGAACCCCTTCAATAGATCTATTGGCAGAAGAGAGGACGATGACAGATAACGGAGAATCCAGATGCCTAGCAAGAAGACAGACCAAGGACAAACGACAGAAATCCTGAGAGTCCAACAAAGGTAAGGCCATATGGGTGTAGTGTTTTAATAAAAGGTTGGTACGACTGTTAAGAAGGAGATTGACAGATCGGCATGGGCGCGACTGTTTTAGAGAGGTTAAGACACCTATGTAATTATTGTAGTTTTGTTCAAGTGTTAATCTAAATAAAGTCGTTAAACAAGTCTTCTAGTGTTTAAATACACAACATAATTGGCGACGAGTCGGTCGAATTCTACGTGATCCTTACAAAGTCAAGAAAATTACAAAATTAGAATAAAAACAGTCAAAAGTGAGGTTAGTCAGTCCCTCAGCCACGTGTGTCCAGGTGCAAAGTCAAAAATAATAATAATATACAAAAAAAAAAGTAATAAGAAAGCAATATGGCCATGATAGGATCTATTGAAAATTTTAATCCTAAAGAGACTGATGTAACGTCTTATTTTGAAAGATTAGAGCAGTTATTCACCTGCAATGAGGTAGAGAATGAAAAAAAGGTCGCAATGCTAATAACCCTAATGGGAGAAGAAGCGTACAAGATTTTAAAAGACTTAGTAGCACCTGATCTGCCAAGTAGTAAGACCTACGAACATTTAAAAGATGTATTATTACTTCATTTTAATCCGAAACGTCTCGTTATAGCAGAGAGATATATATTTTATGCGTGTCAACAAGAGTCAGGAGAAACCGTAAAAGAATTTGCGGCACGCCTAAAAAACTTATCACAGCATTGTGAATTTGGCAACTTTTTAAATGAAGCCCTAAGAGACAAATTCGTTTGTGGAATGAAATGTGAAGCCGCAAAAAGAAAACTGCTTACACAAATTAATCTCACATTTGATAGTGCATACCAAGAAGCAGTCAGTTTTGAAGTCACCGAAGGAAATCTGAAAGTCATGGGTCCAGAGTCCTCAGCAGTAGCCAAATTGTCAAAAGGTTACAACAGTCAGCAGTCAAGTCATGTCACTAAGGCAAATCATTTTAATAAGTCAAGTCCTAAAGAAGTTTATGGTCAATGTTACCGTTGTTTGAGAAAACATAATCCTAATTCCTGTCCTGCAAAAGATTGGGAATGTTTCTTCTGTCATAAGAGGGGGCATACTAGCCGTGTATGCAAAAACAAGAATAAAGTCCATACTCTGGAAGAAGAGGAAAATGAAAAGTCAGATGAAGATGATATGATGTTAGAGCTAGGCTTTATAGGGAGCTTAAAAGAAGACGAGAAAGCCCTTAAGGTAACACTTCTAGTGGAAGGTAAGCCAATCATATTTGAGGTTGATTCTGGAGCCTGTAAAACAGTTATTCATTTGTCGGATTATAACAGTTATTTGTCAGTATTGAATGTCTTTAAAGCAAATTATAAATTAAGAGTGGTAACAGGGGAAAATGTTAAAATTGTAGGAGAAACCGATGTGGTTGTCAAGGTAAAATCAAAAGAATATTGTTTGCCAATAGTTATTGTCAATTCTAGCAATAAGTTCATACCATTGTTAGGCCGAAATTGGATGAATATTCTTTACCCACAGTGGAAAGCCAGTTTTAATATAAATTATGAATGTTTGTCAATTCAAAGTCAAAATGAAATTCCAGTCAGTAACAGAAAGATTATTAGTCCAGTCAATATTGTAAATAATGTTAATAGCTCATTTGTTAACAAAAAAGCCAATGGTACAAGCAATAGTAACAATAGTGGAAACAGTCAAGTTAATAAATCAGATAATGTTGAAAGTTCTAAAATACAAATATTAACAAGTGAACTAAAGGATAAATTCAAAAGTGTCTTTTGTTCGGACAGTAAAGCATGTATTAAAGATTTTACAGTGAATATAAAGTTGAAAGAAAATGTCAAACCTATATTTCATAGAGCCTATGATATGGCATATGCTCTTAAACCTAAAGTTGAAGCAGAACTTACTGGTATGGTAAACTCAGGTATTTTAAGCAAAGTTAATGTTAGTAATTGGGCAAGTCCCATAGTAATTGTGCCTAAAAGAAACTCAGACGATATAAGAATTTGCGTTGATTTTAAGAAAACTTTAAATACTGCTATTGATGGGGAACATTGTGTACTGCCGTTGCCTAGTGACATTTATGCAAGCCTAGCTGGAAGCAGTTATTTTACAGTTATCGATCTTAAAGGTGCATATCAACAATTAGAAATTAATGAGTCATCTAAAGAGTTATTTACAGTTAACACACATATGGGGTTGTATAGGTACAACAGGTTAACATATGGTGTCAGTTCAGCACCTGGCATATTTCAATGTATCATGGACAGTATTTTAGCTGGTCTAAGTAATACTAAATGCTACCTAGATGATATATTAGTACATGGGCCTACTTTGGAGTCTTGTCATTCAAATGTCATTAATGTTTTAAGTAGGTTAAAGCAGTATAATGTTAAAATAAATAATGAAAAATGCAAATTTTATAGAAAAAGTGTAGAATTTCTCGGTCATCTAATAGATAAAAATGGTATTCACCCTACAGAAGAAAAACTACTAAGTATTAATAATGCTCCATCACCACAAAATGTGAGTCAATTAAAGTCATACCTAGGTATATTAAATTATTACGGAAAGTTCATAAATATGCTGTCTTCAAGACTTAAACCGCTTTATGATCTTTGCAAAAATAATTCACAGTTTATTTGGAGTGATGAATGTGAAGAAGTTTTTCAGTCAAGTAAACAGTTCTTAACCTCAGAAAATGTACTTACCCATTATGACCCACAGCTTCCAATTTTTGTCACATGTGATGCTAGTGGTTATGGGGTGGGCGCAATTCTAAGTCATAAAATTGATGGTTTTCTGAAACCGGTCTTATTTGCATCAAGTACATTATCGTCAGCAGAACAAAAATATTCTAATTTAGAAAGAGAAAGTTTAGCTATTATTTTTGCCCTGAAACGTTTTCACAAATACATATATGGTCGGAAATTTGTACTTTTAAGCGATCATCAACCATTGCAATTTATTTTTGGTCGTAATAAGGGCATTCCAGTGTCAGCAGCAGCGCGAATCACACGATGGGCTTTAAGTCTTTCAGCTTATGATTATGAAATACAATACAAAAAGGGGAAATTAATCGCTAATGCAGATTGCTTATCACGATTACCCATATCCAATGAAACGAACATATCAAGTCAATTATATTCATTTAATGCAGTCAATAACATTCCATTGAACTTCAATGATGTTGTGCAGGCAATAAAAAAAGATGTAGTCTTACTCAAAGTCATTGATTTCACTTTATCAGGATGGCCAGGTTCAGTTGTGGATAATTTAAAACCGTTCTTTATAAAGAAACATGAGTTATCAGTTGAAAATGGCTGTCTTATGAGGGGAAATAAAGTAGTAATACCAGCCAGTTTGCAACACGAAATTTTGAATCTTTTTCATGAACAACATTTAGGGATAGTAAGAACTAAAATGTTAATTAGGTCATACTGCTGGTGGCCAGGTATAAACAATGATGTTGAAAAATTTATCAGTTCGTGTGATATCTGCCAAGAAACGCAAATATTCTCTAATTCAAGTACATTGCTACCTTGGCCGGACGCACCAAATAATTTTTATAGGGTGAACATTGATTTTCTTTATAAACATGGTTATAACTTCTTAATAGTGGTAGATAGTAAATCAAAATGGATTGACGTTAAATTAATGGAAAATGGCACAAGTGCTACAGAGGTAATAACAAAATTAAAGGATATATTTTCTATCTTTGGTCTGCCAGTCCAAATTGTTTCAGATAATGGACCTCCATTTAATTCAACAGAGTTTAATATGTTTTGCCAAGCTAATGGTATAGCACCAATTAAATCACCTCCATACCATCCTCAAAGTAATGGTCTTGCTGAAAAAGCTGTCCAAACAGTAAAAAAAGGCTTGGAAAAATCATTATTTTCAGAAAGAGGGAAACAGATACCCAAAAATGTGATAGTCAATAAGCTAATGAATTTCCTTTTTACATATAGAAATACTCCATCAACTGTGACAGGTTTTTCACCAAGTGAAATGTTATTTAAATTTAAGCCAAGAACAAGGTTCGATTTAATTAAGCCTTCATTTAATACTAAAGTTAAAAATTATGAACAACTTATCCCTAAATTAAAACTGTATGCTTTAAATGAATCTGTATACATTAAGAATATTCATACCAAACTATGGCAGAGAGGAAAAATTGTTAAAGTTCTAAGTGCAAGTACATATTTAATACAAGTTGAAAATAATATAAAATTAGTTCATGCAAATGACATTCGTATAGATCCTAAAAGTGAAGTGACAGGGGTTAGTGAAATCGTTAATCCGCGGGAAAACATTCATGTTAATCAGAATGATAATAAAATATTTCAAAATGAATCTAATAACACTGAATGTATTAAGATAAGTGAGCCATTGGAAAAAGAAATAGAAGTGGTAGAAGTAACCTCACCACCAAAGTCAGTTGATAATCAAAACATAACCAAAGATAATATTTACAGTAAGGATACTCCTACAACTTCTAAAACTTCACGTTCTGGTCGTTTAATTAAAACTCCAGTTCGATTAAATTTGTAAGTAGTTTATAGTCAACAAAGTCCAACTGTCACACTTCTCATTAACAAGGGGAGGAATGTAGTGTTTTTAATAAAAGGTTGGTACGACTGTTAAGAAGGAGATTGACAGATCGGCATGGGCGCGACCGTTTTAGATAGGTTAAGTCACCTATGTAATTATTGTAGTTTTGTTCAAGTGTTAATATAATTAAAGTCGTTAAACAAGTCTTCTAGTGTTTAAATACACAACAATTGTATAGCAGGAATTGTCCCTAAAAACTCTGTTGTGTGCTTCATTTCTAGAAATAAGCTTCTCTTTGAGCTTATGAATTATTTGATCGTCAATTTTTAACCATTTTAGTCTGGGATATTTGTCTGAAATATGGTCATATCGTCTGAGACAGTAGATGATTCGTACACAGTTATTTTTTATTATTTGCACTCTTGTGTTGCTGATCCAAGCAAGGATAGTATAAAATATTATTACAATAATTCAGGACCGATGTTTGCAAAGTTTTTTACGTAGTTTGAAGTTTAGTATAAATGTACGTCTTATAAATATAGTTTAAATCTGTAGATATTTTAATACTACAGAAAATAATCTGATATAATTTAACCTGCAATGCTAATATTCTTAAATAAATAAGAGATTAAGGGTACCTAAGTGAATATTAGCCACCTCCTAGGTAGACAAATAAAGTCTTTAGATTTTTGTTATTACTGTTACTATGCAGTTCGAAATCAAATATGCACTTTTCTTTAACTAAAAACTGGTTAATAGATTTTGTAATAGATATAGAAACCCACTTGAAATTAGTAAGGTGTAGGTATTTGAACGGGGTCAATAAGTCCATTTAAAGTCAGGCATTTGTCGCTAAAAAATCTCTCGAGTAAATCATGTATTTTGTAAGAATTTGATTGATTACAAAACTAAAATATTATCATTTGAATTGGAAATGTGCGTGAGCAATTATATATTGGTTTCTTAATGAGACTGGTTTAAATTTTGAAAAAAAAAATGATTTTCTGAAAGTACATTCTTTTATAAAAACATGCTGGACATTTACGTCGAGAAATAGTTTGATTTATTTATGCATCGTTAATAGATCCAGATCCAGATATTTGAGACTGATTGCCGGCAGTTTCTGTGTACCAGTCACTTTGATCTTAGACGATCCGTCAATTTTCATGTCTACGTCGGAAACATGATGGCTTTCTACGAGCCTTTTTGCTTTTTCCAAGTAATAAATGAAGATTTTTGTTTCAGAATTTACCCAAAAAAAAATGGAAGAAGAACAGCAACATCTACAGGACGAAAGAGAAGGTGCCGACATTACAGCATCAGATATGCTGGTACCAGAAGACGACAGTGACATTGTGAGTTTCTACAAGGACTCGACAGTGTTTATTACCGGAGCCACCGGATTTTTAGGAAAATTGGCAATGGAAAAATTATTAAGGACATGCGACGTCAGAAAAATTTATATCTTAGTCAGGGCGAAAAAGGGAAAAGATCCACAAAAACGATTCGAGGAACTTTTTGACGAACCGGTAAGAAAATCTACTAATGGACCTTTACATTTACGAAAAATAAATTCCAAAACTTATATAAGTCGATGGTATTTCATATGAAACGTCCAATTCACTTAGAGTTCCTCCATATATTTTTCATTTAAAAAAAATATCGCTTTTGAAAGTGTACCCTTGACGTCACGTTCATCGGAAACACCCCTCTCCATAACCTACGTTCAGAAACACGCATCACTGTTTTTCCCAAAAATAAAGCTCACTGCTTGATATACACCATTGATATATAATTGAACTCTGTCAATTGATCGAGTCATCTATAAAATTCCACATTTTAGCTACTGTTTTCTTTACCTAAAACATTCGAAGTTTCTGAACCTACCTACCTTTTCATGAAGAACGATCATTGGCAACACCGCAAATCCTAAACACAGTTCTCACGGAACAACAGTTGTCAGATGTATGCTCAGAGCACCGACATAACCTTAAACTACACGGCTAATATCCATATGCCTACCACACAAGAAACTCATCCAATTGAACATCCCAAAACGTCTCTCTATCAAATTGATACTGTTTCAAAACCAATAAAATTTAAAACACCATACCCAGCCAAAAAAGTATTTGAACATGTATTTGTATTGATATTAATGTGACATGTATTAGATTAGTTTAGTGACTAACAGCTATTGCTATTTTTTAATTTTATGACTTGAGCATTTTCTTTTTTTATTTTGTAAATAATATACAAATTTCCTTCATCCTGAAATATTTTTGAAATATATATTCTGTTTACTTGTGTTTCAATTATTCCTCTCAAACAAGGACAGGATAGAAAACATGCAAAAGATTTCTATGTAGGAGCCGTAAGGAAAATTGAAATTCCAATCTACTTTTTCACAAAAAGAAAACTCTCAAAAATACAGTTATTTAGATGCAATTTTTACTTACGCTTAAAGGGTCATGTTTTTATGGTGGTATCAAAGGAGCCGCCTTTTAAAGCTTATAAATTGAGGATACTATATATATGTCTTACTCGAACTATACAGCTATTTATACCTATTCAATAAAAAAACATTCTGTTGTCATAAATAATACTATTTCCAATCAGTAAATGAAAACTCCAACCTAAATCCTAAATTGTTTCATCCACTTATTTTCGTTCTAGACCCAATAATTTTCCCTAAGGTACGCCAATGTCGGAACATAGACTTTAAGGTTATGTCTGTGAATATGACAAACACAATGCGCATGCCTTACGGGCACCAGTCATCCTCGTAATTGATCAATTTCTATCATATGGTATTAGCCGTCTAGTTTAAGGTTATGTCGGTGGCTCAGAGTAATAGAAGTTGTATGTTGCATGAGATTTGAGGTTAACGTTTGTTTTTGTTTTTAATAACATTACACGTTACATACAATTTCTTGTTCAAATTATTATCTCGTCTAAGAATATTGTAAGGAAAGAGATCTGAAGAGAGAAAAAAGATTTACAATATTTTGCTCCGTGCAGCAAACGAACAAACCTAAAATTCAGATGTAACTGCAATTCGAGGTTCCATTGTGCACAACTGGCACACCGATGCCAAATCTAATTTCGATGAACGTGACGTAACAAACACATGTTTTTCCAGATTATGGAAAAATTAGCTATCAGAGAATTGAAAAAACAAAATTCTCAGTGATATTATCACATATACTTTCTAATTACAGTGTTCCCTCATAGTTCATGGAAAGGTCCATTCGATTTTTAGTTTCGATAATTTTAGTGGATGGATCATTTAGAATATTTAGATCATAGATGGATCATTTAGATATTCATTTGATAAGAAGTCTATTCTATACTGTGCATGTGGGTACGGCCTAGTCTTCATAAAGAATTAGATTTCAATGTTGATCATTTACTTGTGCTTTGGCTTGTTTACTGAATATTTCGGCAAGTTGCGTATTGGCTTCTCCGTATCTTCTGTTGCTGTACAGCTGTTTCCAAGTTATATTTCTTTATGACTGTCTTTTCCATCCACATGTCCCTTTTTCTTCTTTCTATAAAAAATATTTTAATGGATAGAACACCGAACCTACGTTCCTGTTCTATTTAAATAACTTACTTTTTGTTCTGTCTTTATAGAATTGCTTCCATGTTCTCAGGAGATGCCTGGTCTCTTTTCATAGGATGACATATTTTTTGATATATGCTATCTGGAACTATTAAAAGCGTTTCTCACATCAAGAGTCTCACTCAAGTGTCTTCCATTTTGCGCTTAAGTATTAGCACTAATAATCTAGTTTTTTTTCCATTATCTTGGAAATCGGAATTGTTCAAGAGTTCTATTCAATAAACCTAGCATCTTCATTGGTTCTAGTTCTTCTTAATTGGGACTACATCTAGACCTAGCGGTTTGCCAGTTTTATATACTCTCTATCGTCATTTCCATCTTTTTTTTTTTTTTTTTTACTTCAGTGTCAACGGCATCGACTACTCTGGTCATTAGCCTCGTGTTCTGTGTAGGCTTTGTTACTGTTTCCCAGCGCCACTTTAGGAACAGCACTGTTAATTAGAACCCAACAGTGAATGGTCGAGTGGGGAATCACACCTGGTATATGAAAATCAATTTCTAAATTTTTAATTCATTAAAAATCAGAAAATGATTTCTGCCGTCGGTGGGATTCGAACCCACAACCCTTGGATTATGAGTCCAGTGCTCTACCACTGAGCCTCCCACTCCCCCCATTTCCATCTTTAATAAAATCTAAATATTTCTTCTGCTTAAAGAGCTTCGAACCATTGAAGAGGAAAGATCCAGATGCCATATTAAAAGTCCATCCCATAAATGGAGATGTCAGTTTGCCGAATTTGGGAATTAGCGATGAAGATCTAGAAATTATTAAAACAGAGGTGGATGTCGTTCTTCACTTTGCCGCCACTGTCAGATTTGACGAGAAACTTAAAATAGCTACTAACATAAACGTCAGAGGTGTTAGAGATCTCGTAAGGATTGCCAAACAAATGAAAAACTTAAGGGTAAGTCTTTCGCCATTTTATATTTATTTTTCAATACGTGTGGAGTTATGAAATCTTTTGTCCACGACTCTTTTAAAATGATCCCATTTTACCCTTTCCTAGACTAATTTTGGGTCACAAAGTTTTCACAAAACTGACATTCCACAAGATATGATAACAACGTGGAACAAAGAAATAGATTTTATTTTTGATGTTAATATATTATTAAAGCAAATGCGCCATCAAGCATCAGTAAGTTGCCCCAGAGCGCCACGGCAAATAATAATAATAGCCGTCCCTCCCCCGCACAAGCTGCAGAGCTTCTGGGGTTCACTCGTAAGGGAGTGAATTGCAGGGTGTATATTATTATTATTATTATTAATCCAATTGGAAGAATATATTTGTTGGAAACCCTAAATAAGTGCAGTTTTTAAAAATATTTGGATATTGGTACGTAGAAGTAAAAGTCGAAATATGCAGTTCAAATAAATGTAATCTCCTAATCAGGTTAATTTAAAGCATTTACTTACTCAGAATAAACAAATTAAATATTCGAACGATCCAAAGTGCATTGAGCCGTAATTGCGTAAGCAATATTTTTATTCTAAAATATGTTTCGTTCGATTTTTGCTGCATATGGGAAAACCAGTCTGTTTGGCAATATTTCTTTTGCAACTAGAAATATTTTCGATTTAAAATGTCACAAAAAAAAACAGCATATGTAAACTAGGCGAAGGTGGGTTTAATTTTATTTAAAATGTCAACAGTCTCTGATATGAATGCCTATTGATGGTCAAATTATGTACTAAATCCTGGTGTTTTACGATATGCGTTTAACATATTTAAAAATTTTAAGATTGATCTCACATAACTCTGAAATCATGTCCTAACTCAATTTAGCTGGTTAGTCATTCCAAGCAAAATAGTGTATGTAAATGTATGATAATAAGTATGAAGTTAAATGAATAGAATGAATTCATAAGTTATGTAAAATAAGAAGTTCCATCTAGATATACAAGAAATTCAAATTACCTTCTAAACACCTTATTTAGTTCTATTAATTCGATATTAATTTCTCTCTAGAAACAGTCTGATGTGGTTCCTATAGGCCATATTTTCTTTGAAGGTTTCGCCGGACGCTCTGTTTACTATAAACAGTCACCGGTATGTCAATATGATTCGTAATTTTTCACCTGCAACACCAATAATATACTGCAATCGATTAACACTGTTAGAGAATTGTTCCCAGACACCATCATATATCACGATCGTCCAATCTTACTCCCCTAGATGATTTTAAATGAATTCCTAAAGACTGTCATCAAACAAAGTATTCTAGACGTTATTCAAAACATCCCTGTGGGTAACTGTCAATAAGTCAATAGTGGCACCATCTATGATGACAATTTTGACATCAAGCGTTTAATTTTAGAAAAATTTGGACGAAGGAAAGGCGTAATGAAACTTTACTTTTTTTTTTCTTAAACCCAATAAGAAATACCAATAGTAAACATTTTTCTTTTTTATTTTTTAGTCATTAATCCACGTTTCGACAGCGTTTTCAAATTGTGTTCGTATGACAATCGAAGAAAAATTCTATGATCCTCCCATCACTGCCGATAAACTTATAACATTGGTTGAATGTATAGATGATCAAAAATTAGAGGACATTACAGCAACGTAAGTATATATTAGAACACGTTGATTTTCTTCATTACCTGTCAAAAAAGAGCGAGAATTGTAACCGAAACAATTACTTGAAACGTTTAAAGAAAGATTCAATTAATTTTCACATTTCATGCCATTGGTAGTGCCGCATCTGACAGTGAACAGTATCACCACTCTCTGATAGGGATTTATAACAAAGGCAATTCAGCACCTGTATCAGGCAGCAGAAGTGTTAGAATAATATCGTGAAATTATTTAAATTTTTTTTCTAGTATACTAGGAGAGTTTCCTAACACATACGCCTTTACAAAATGTGTTGCGGAAAACGTCTTAAAAACTGAAGGAAAAAATTTACCAGTTGGATTATATAGACCATCAATAGGTAAGTTTAATCATGCAACTTATTTCTCATCTTCCTTTCTTATACATTTCTTTGGACTCTAGTGATCTCATCACTGGCCTATCAATCAAAACCCCTCGATCTGCAACCTCTAACACACCTGAAACCATCAGTGTATGACATAGTCGCAGGTATGTCAAGTAATAATCCCAAAGTTTCACTTCTATTTGTTACATTATTCTGTAGATATGCCTCTAGAATCTTTACCCACTCTCTCCATCTATAATATTCTTCAAAAATTGTGTCTCGCTGTTCCAGTATGATGTAGCCACCTGCTGCAGTTTCCCTCTGACTTTTTTTTAACACTTTCTAGGTGGGCGTTTTCTCTTTAGTACAACTGATAATATTTAGTCTTTCTAAATAATGAGCCAAATTTTAATAGTAGATTCATGGTAATTTTTTTGACACTCGCCCAATCCTGCCAAAAGATTATTTTTATCTTCAAACTTTCATATCAGGGTTTAGGCTTAACGACATTATGGTTCTGTCGATTCTAGGAACGGAGATAGGATTATGGACCGGTGAGAGGTTTGGTGGAATTGGGTACTGTAGTAATTAGATGCTGTTTTGTCATATCCTTATTAGGAATACTTTCGTAGTATTTTTCTATTATTATATTGGTTTGTTTTTTAGTAATAGCAACTCTGAAAGAACCTGTAGCTGGTTGGATAGACAACATCTACGGCGCTACAGGCGTGCTGCTCGGTGTCGCCGTAGGTCTACTACGGGTGCTTCGTGGTAGATCGAGTAACTACGCTGATATGGTTCCTGCAGATTACGTGGTAAATAGCACTCTAGCTGCTGCATGGGATGTAGCTAGCATGAAGTAAGTTTTAATTCTTATTTTGCCAAACAAATTATTCTGCTTTGATTTATCCCATTTCTTTTATTTTTTTTCAGAACTATAAATGATAATAAAGAAGTTCAAGATAAAGAGAGTAGGGAAGAAAAATACGAGAATGAAATACCAGTTTATAATTATGTTAGCACTCCTGAAAAGCCGCTTACTTGGGGTTAGTAAAAACCTTTTTCTTTCTTATTCAAAATAAATATTGTAAAGTTGAAAATTATACGTTAGATTTTTACTTCGTGATTTGTATTTGTGCTTTTTTGCCACTTTTGCAAGTATTATCTTTTATTTAGCATTGCCTTCCATATTTCCAACTGTTTCCGGTTTCTTGTTTCCTGTTTAGGATTTCCTGCTTCCAGTTTCTTGTCTATATTATTATTCTCTACAAATTTTAGTGAAAAAAATACTGGTGCCTGAGGTAAATTGAGATATTTTTGTTTTAGATGAATTTCAAGAGCTAAGCACAAGACACTGTAAGCAAATACCATCAGAGAAATGCATTTGGCATAGTTACTTTAGTATGAGAGAAAACAAATGGGTGTATTTGATACTTTCATTTTTATTACATACTGTTCCAGCTTATATTGTAGATTTCATAGCCGTATGTATAGGAAAAAAACCAATGTAAGTACATAAAAATTACCATAAAAAAATCTTTAGACATTTCGGGGGAGAGTATTACCCGGGGGTGGGGGTTGCTGGAGGTCGGAAGCGATATCCAATACCACCGCCGTACTCAGCATCCTTGAAAATGGATGGAAAGTGTTTTTCAGCAGGGAAACTTGTAGACCTAGAGGGTGGTTTTTGTCCGTTTTGAAGGGGTTGCCGAGGGTAAAAAATTTTTTTACCCTCAGATTCGGTTTCAGCAGCCTCGAAAATGGGGGGATACTAAATTGGCCTTGTCCTATTTGGGACAAGGTTCGTATGAAAGAAAATGTTTTAAAAATTGTACGGAAAAGTGAAAAATTTGGATTAAAAAATCTGATTGAGTGGGACAGAAGACAGTAGGGAAAATATTGACAGATTGACGTTTAGTTGTTTAGTTTTATACATACAAAAAAGTTGTAGAACATTATATTATACCAGCAATAGTAGTTTATAGAAGTCGGTGTGTTATCCTTGGGTTCTCTATCACACATTGTTAAGAAAGGCGTCAAAATATCGCGTACGCGTAACCCAAGCCGGGTTTAGATGAGACTGAAGAGCGTAAACTGTATTTGGAGGCAAACAGTATGCGAATAATCACAAGAACAATCATTGGAAGAGCTGGTTTATAATAAACATGTGATCAATTAAAAATCATTTTGCTGTTATAAAGGGACCAAAGAAATATTTAATAAAGACATTTTTATTTACAGGTTGGTTAAAGGTTACCAGAAAATCGACAAATTCGCCAATGTTCTGTCATACTTCTGTCAGAGGCAATGGACCTTTCACAATGATAATATTCAGTCTCTATGGAAAAGATTGAAAAAACAAGATCAGGAATTATTCGAATTTAGCATGAAAAAACTGGATTGGGATCTATATTTTTATACTTACACAAGGGGCGGTCGTGTATATATTATGAAAGATCCCCTAGAGACTATTCCAAAAGGAAAAGTAAAATATTGGAAGTTACTTTTCGCCCATTATACACTCGTAGCCATTTTGGCAGCTGTATTTTTTAAATTTATTATGGTATTATATGGATTTATTTTTTAAAATAATAAATAAAATGTAATATATTACTATTGTTGTGTCTTCTTTTAAATAGGGTATTATTTGTGGCGGGAAGGCTCATTTCTGAATAAAAATGAACTCCCTTGTGACTTGGAGGACCTGCGAAAACACGCAGAATTCAAATTTTGCTTTAACAAAAATAGTGTAATAGAATGAATGTTGTATTACTTTAAAAGGGGTTGATTCAACAATTAAAAGAAAATTCGTGTCTCAAAACGCTTACCTGATGTTAATCGTCTCTCTGGTAGTGGTGGTGATTAGTAGCAGCGGTACACCCCAATGTAGCAGCGGCCACAAAATTACACAAGAAATGTTTGTCTATAGCACAATGAAATAAGTACGAAAAAAAGGCAAAGCATGCCACAGATACAGAAGCAATTGTGTCACTCGTTTTGGGTACAATCAGCGCATGAGCGGGTCGAAATTCAAATTAAGCACTTTGAGACAAATAAACGGGAAATATTTAAAAACAAAATTCAAAATTATTCATCCCCTAATAACACAATCATCTGTAAGACATCTTAGAAACATACATATGGGACAATAGAAACATCTCTGAGACATCCCTATTTCCCTCGCGATGTTCCTGGGATGTCTCTGGCAACAGCCATGTCCTCATTTGCGATGTCCCGTCGGGATGTTTGTAGGATGACCCGGGACGTACTACAAACATCCAGGGCACCTTAATCAAACATCCTTGGGATGTAAACCAGTAAGGAATTTTAATTTATTAGATTCGACATCCTAAGACCGGTTTCTGTCTTTCGACTTCATCAGTTAGGCTTTTCGAATCCAATAAATAAAATTCCAAACTCGTACAAGTCAATAGCTATATCCGCTATAAGATAACATTTTTAGATGTGCTACCATCTATGGTAAAAAGAGAGTATTGACATTAAATTTTAACTGAATCTAGTCAAGATGTCACTCTCTTCTTTTTTATCCCTTTCAGAGATTAATACAAAGTGAGTAAACCAGTAAGGAATTTTAATTTATTAGATTCGACATCCTAAGACCGGTTTCTGTCTTTCGACTTCATCAGTTAGGCTTTTCGAATCCAATAAATAAAATTCCAAACTCGTACAAGTCAATAGCTATATCCGCTATAAGATAAACCGGTCTTAGGATGTCGAATCTAATAAATTAAAATTCCTTACTGGTTTACTCACTTTGTATTAATCTCTGAAAGGGATAAAAAAGAAGAGAGTGACATCTTGACTAGATTCAGTCAAAATTTAATGTCAATACTCTCTTCTTACCATAGATGGTAGCACATCTAAAAATGTTATCTTATAGCGGATATAGCTATTGACTTGTACGAGTTTGGAATTTTATTTATTGGATTCGAAAAGCCTAACTGATGAAGTCGAAAGACAGAAACCGGTCTTAGGATGTCGAATCTAATAAATTAAAATTCCTTACTGGTTTACTCACTTTGTATTAATCTCTGAAAGGGATAAAAAAGAAGAGAGTGACCTCTTGACTAAATTCAGTCAAAATTTAATGTCAATACTCTCTTCTTACCATAGATGGTAGCACATCTAAAAATCCTTGGGATATGAGAACAAATAATATTTCACCTTTACCACACATATTAACACTCCTAGGAGTGTAAATACTAAAAAATGAAACAAAAATGATTTAAAAAAAATTTATTCAAAAAACAATTGAATTACCATTGAGTTTATTTTTTTTTCATTTGTATTCTAAGATTGCGTTCTGTTTTCTCGGGACTCCATCGTAAAAATAAAAATGTTTCACTAACTTCATAATAAAATCACAATCGCCACGATAACAAAGTAAACATACCATAAAATGGCCGAACTAGAACTATGCGCCGCGCGCAGCCGCAGAGTAACCCAATCATCGTTAACTGATAAATAGCGGGAATATCAATAATTACACTGGGCAACTCATTATTACATCAACGAATAGTTGTTTATTAAATAATGACGTAAAGTACCTAGGAAATCTTATTGTACAAATTCAGTACGTGTCTGAAAAATACAATAATTTTTATTTGCATTTAAATTTTTTAACTATCAGTGTATCAAATTTTACAACTGTTTAATCAAAGGTAATACCACGAGTCCTCCAAATTTTATCGATTAAATTTTTGGTTTTCACGAAAACGGCTTTATTTGGAAAAACCACGAAAACAAACTGATTTCAAATCTGTTTGTTTGAGTGGTTTTGCCTAAAATAAAGGCGTTTGAGTATGAAGATCAAAAATTTAATCTATAAAATTTCAGAGGACGAGTCGTATTTGAAAGGATTATTTTTTGAATCATTTTGTATTAAAAACAGAGAACATAGTCATTTATGCAAAAGACATTTTTCACACAAATATTGAAAATTTTCTTTACCAATTTAAATTGAAACCTGAGCTGTTATAGTTTTACATACAGGGCCACCAAGGCGATTTTTTGACTGGCTACCCCGCGAAACGGCGCCTTAAATAAAAGCGAAGAAGAAGAATGAAATGAAGTCTTTCTTAATTTAATTAATTTTAAGTTTAGTGTTAAAGTGAGGTATCTAAAAATGTTAAATGAATGTTGAAATAAACTAATAAAAACAGGTTAGTTTACAAATACATTTTGAAATTTGGTTATTAACATAGATTTGCAATACATTTTAGTATAATAATAATTGATAAATGTTTACATTTGACATCTCAAATAGGTAAACACAGTTTAATCAAAAAACAAAAACGACGAAGCGGTTTTATCAGTATAAAACACAATGATTGGTTAGGATCCTGAGTTGTTATTGGCTGAAACCACAAAATCTGACTGTTTTGACAGATGAAAAAAATAATCAGATTAAATATCAATTACCAAATATAAGTAATAGTCCAGGGCATTTAGCAAAAATAGCGGAAATTTTGAAAAGACTGGTGAAAATGTGGGTATGCAGTTTTTTGAAAAACGCCTTCTGGGCCGGAAAATGCATTTTCCAATTGCATCATTATTTGTACCGTTATGGGAGCGATTGTAAACGCAGAAAAATCGCTCGGAAATTGTTACTCGGGGGTTTTCGGGGCTGCCGAACTCGATTCTGGCATTAGAATTACCCGCGAATGCACGGGGGCGGATCTGTGGGGGTAAATTCGGGGAGGAATGGCAGCGTGCATGAGAATCGCTCCAAACTCGTTACTCGGGGGTTTTTGGGGATGCTGAATTCAATTCTGGCATTGGAATTACCCGGGGGCGCTCAGGGGCGCCTCTGCAGGGGTGTCCGGGGGTTCATTCCGGGGGGGGGGGGGGGGGAAATCGCATAGTCCATGTAAATGGCTCCAAAATTGTTACTCGGGGGTTTTCGGGGATGCTGAATTCAATTCTGGCATCGGAATATCCGGGGCGCTCAGGGGTGGCTATGTGGGGGTGCGCGGGGGATGAATTGGGACAGGAATGGCAGCGTGCATGAAAATCGCTCCAAACTCGTTACTCGGGGGTTTTCGGGGATTCTGAATTCAATTCTGGCACTGGAATTACTCGGGGGCGCTCAGGAAATTTTCATTATTCATACCCCTGGGTAATTCCAATGTCAGAATTTAATTCGGAATGCTCGAAACCTACTCAGAGGGTTTGGAGCAATTTTCATGCACGCTGCCATTCCTGTCCCAATTCGGCCCCGGCGCACCCCCACACGGCCACCCCTGAGCGCCCCGGATATTCCAATGCCAGAATTGAATTCAGCATCCCCGAAAACCCCCGAGTAACGATTTTGGAGCCATTTACATGGACTATGCGATTTCCCCCCAGAATGAACCCCTGGACACCCCTGCAGAGGCGCCCCTGAGCGCCCCCGGGTAATTCCAATGCCAGAATTGAATTCAGCATCCCCGAAAACCCCCGAGTTGCTAAATGCCCTGGACTATAATATGAAAAAAAATTGTTGAAAAAATATAAAAAATTATGTTTCTAGAACATCTTAATAAAAACATTGCAGGGATGTCCTAAAAGAAACATCTCTGGCATGTCGTACTTAAGTCTGAAACATTGGGACATTCTGAGGACCTCAGCGGGACATACCAGCAAGATCTCGTGTTATTAGGGTCTTGGAGCAGATAGATTGTGATGAATCTGTTAGATGTTTAATATCTTTAAATTCCTGTATGGCTTATAGAGTATTAACACACTTTATTTCAACATTAAAGTATGAATTATAATATTTTATTTTTATTGATTAACGATTTAATTATTCAAACATATTTTTTCTTGTAATTAAGCTATAAAAGACAGACAGACTAGTTTTAGGCGAACCTTGCACAGGAACAAAGTCTTTCGGCTCCCCTGCTAGGTTTGCAAATGTAGAATGTCGGTTCACCATTATATTCCTTTTGAATTTTTTTAATTACTTTATCTACCGCAAAATGTGTCAGCAGCGTTACAGTGCAACCACCAAATCCACCTCCAGTCATCCTACTTCCAAAAACTCCTTCGACTTGCATCGCCAACTCTACTAATTGATCCAATTCTGGGCAAGATACCTCGTAATCGTCTCTTAACGAATTGTGGCTTTCTACCATAAGCCTTCCGAACGGTATCCACTTTGATTGTTTCAATAATCTCGCTGCTTCCTCGGTTCGCCTTATTTCTGTTATGACGTGTTTCGCGCGTTTTAGAGTAACGGCTTTGATATTTCTTTCGCATCTTTCGTCCATTAGATTTTTTAAATCTAGGAAATCCGCTTCTCTCAACAGTGTTTTACCCATTAGTTCGGCTGCTAAATTACATTGTTCTCTCCTTAGCGGGTATTCGCTGTCTACCTTAAATAGAAAACAGTTTTTCATATATTACAAATAGCGACTAATTGAACTTTTAAATTTACTCTAATATATGGAAAATTAAAGACAACATGTTCACCTCCTTGGACATCATTATGCAAAGCTTCATTGGTGAACCCAAGAACCCCTTCAATAGATCTATTGGCAGAAGAGAGGACGATGACAGATAACGGAGAATCCAGATGCCTAGCAAGAAGACAGACCAAGGACAAACGACAGAAATCCTGAGAGTCCAACAAAGGTAAGGCCATATGGGCTTGTAAGCGATATAGAACCATGGAAGAACAGAAATTGGAGCGATGTGAACTTTTTCCTCACACTGATCCTAACGAATCATGGATTCTTCTACACGTATATATTAAATGCCAGTACTGCGGACTGATAGATGAATGGGTCCGTTGGGAAGAAGATAGAAAAATTCTCTCCTTAGCGGGTATTCGCTGTCTACCTTAAATAGAAAACAGTTTTTCATATATTACAAATAGCGACTAATTGAACTTTTAAATTTACTCTAATATATGGAAAATTAAAGACAACATGTTCACCTCCTTGGACATCATTATGCAAAGCTTCATTGGTGAACCCAAGAACCCCTTCAATAGATCTATTGGCAGAAGAGAGGACGATGACAGATAACCGAGAATCCAGATGCCTAGCAAGAAGACAGACCAAGGACAAACGACAGAAATCCTGAGAGTCCAACAAAGGTAAGGCCATATGGGCTTGTAAGCGATATAGAACCATGGAAGAACAGAAATTGGGGCGACGTGAACTTTTTCCTCACACTGATCCTAACGAATCATGGATTCTTCTACACGTATCTGTTAAATGCCAGTACTGCGGACTGATAGATGAATGGGTCCGTTGGGAAGAAGATAGAAAAATTCTCTCCTTAGCGGGTATTCGCTGTCTACCTTAAATAGAAAACAGTTTTTCATATATTACAAATAGCGACTAATTGAACTTTTAAATTTACTCTAATATATGGAACATTAAATACAACATGTTCACCTCCTTGGACATCATTATGCAAAGCTTCATTGGTGAACCCAAGAACCCCTTCAATAGATCTATTGGCAGAAGAGAGGACGATGACAGATAACGGAGAATCCAAATGCCTAGCAAGAAGACAGACCAAGGACAAACGACAGAAATCCTGAGAGTCCAACAAAGGTAAGGCCATATGGGCTTGTAAGCGATATAGAACCATGGAAGAACAGAAATTGGGGCGACGTGAACTTTTTCCTCACACTGATCCTAACGAATCATGGATTCTTCTACACGTATCTGTTAAATGCCAGTACTGCGGACTGATAGATGAATGGGTCCGTTGGGAAGAAGATAGAAAAATTCTCTCCTTAGCGGGTATTCGCTGTCTACCTTAAATAGAAAACAGTTTTTCATATATTACAAATAGCGACTAATTGAACTTTTAAATTTACTCTAATATATGGAAAATTAAAGACAACATGTTCACCTCCTTGGACATCATTATGCAAAGCTTCATTGGTGAACCCAAGAACCCCTTCAATAGATCTATTGGCAGAAGAGAGGACGATGACAGATAACGGAGAATCCAGATGCCTAGCAAGAAGACAGACCAAGGACAAACGACAGAAATCCTGAGAGTCCAACAAAGGTAAGGCCATATGGGCTTGTAAGGGATATAGAACCATGGAAGAACAGAAATTGGGGCGACGTGAACTTTTTCCTCACACTGATCCTAACGAATCATGGATTCTTCTACACGTATCTGTTAAATGCGAGTACTGCGGACTGATAGATGAACGGGTCCGTTGGGAAGAAGATAGAAAAATTCTCTCCTTAGCGGGTATTCGCTGTCTACCTTAAATAGAAAACAGTTTTTCATATATTACAAATAGCGACTAATCGAACTTTTAAATTTACTCTAATATATGGAAAATTAAAGACAACATGTTCACCTCCTTGGACATCATTATGCAAAGCTTCATTGGTGAACCCAAGAACCCCTTCAATAGATCTATTGGCAGAAGAGAGGACGATGACAGATAACGGAGAATCCAGATGCCTAGCAAGAAGACAGACCAAGGACAAACGACAGAAATCCTGAGAGTCCAACAAAGGTAAGGCCATATGGGTGTAGTGTTTTAATAAAAGGTTGGTACGACTGTTAAGAAGGAGATTGACAGATCGGCATGGGCGCGACTGTTTTAGAGAGGTTAAGACACCTATGTAATTATTGTAGTTTTGTTCAAGTGTTAATCTAAATAAAGTCGTTAAACAAGTCTTCTAGTGTTTAAATACACAACATAATTGGCGACGAGTCGGTCGAATTCTACGTGATCCTTACAAAGTCAAGAAAATTACAAAATTAGAATAAAAACAGTCAAAAGTGAGGTTAGTCAGTCCCTCAGCCACGTGTGTCCAGGTGCAAAGTCAAAAATAATAATAATATACAAAAAAAAAAGTAATAAGAAAGCAATATGGCCATGATAGGATCTATTGAAAATTTTAATCCTAAAGAGACTGATGTAACGTCTTATTTTGAAAGATTAGAGCAGTTATTCACCTGCAATGAGGTAGAGAATGAAAAAAAGGTCGCAATGCTAATAACCCTAATGGGAGAAGAAGCGTACAAGATTTTAAAAGACTTAGTAGCACCTGATCTGCCAAGTAGTAAGACCTACGAACATTTAAAAGATGTATTATTACTTCATTTTAATCCGAAACGTCTCGTTATAGCAGAGAGATATATATTTTATGCGTGTCAACAAGAGTCAGGAGAAACCGTAAAAGAATTTGCGGCACGCCTAAAAAACTTATCACAGCATTGTGAATTTGGCAACTTTTTAAATGAAGCCCTAAGAGACAAATTCGTTTGTGGAATGAAATGTGAAGCCGCAAAAAGAAAACTGCTTACACAAATTAATCTCACATTTGATAGTGCATACCAAGAAGCAGTCAGTTTTGAAGTCACCGAAGGAAATCTGAAAGTCATGGGTCCAGAGTCCTCAGCAGTAGCCAAATTGTCAAAAGGTTACAACAGTCAGCAGTCAAGTCATGTCACTAAGGCAAATCATTTTAATAAGTCAAGTCCTAAAGAAGTTTATGGTCAATGTTACCGTTGTTTGAGAAAACATAATCCTAATTCCTGTCCTGCAAAAGATTGGGAATGTTTCTTCTGTCATAAGAGGGGGCATACTAGCCGTGTATGCAAAAACAAGAATAAAGTCCATACTCTGGAAGAAGAGGAAAATGAAAAGTCAGATGAAGATGATATGATGTTAGAGCTAGGCTTTATAGGGAGCTTAAAAGAAGACGAGAAAGCCCTTAAGGTAACACTTCTAGTGGAAGGTAAGCCAATCATATTTGAGGTTGATTCTGGAGCCTGTAAAACAGTTATTCATTTGTCGGATTATAACAGTTATTTGTCAGTATTGAATGTCTTTAAAGCAAATTATAAATTAAGAGTGGTAACAGGGGAAAATGTTAAAATTGTAGGAGAAACCGATGTGGTTGTCAAGGTAAAATCAAAAGAATATTGTTTGCCAATAGTTATTGTCAATTCTAGCAATAAGTTCATACCATTGTTAGGCCGAAATTGGATGAATATTCTTTACCCACAGTGGAAAGCCAGTTTTAATATAAATTATGAATGTTTGTCAATTCAAAGTCAAAATGAAATTCCAGTCAGTAACAGAAAGATTATTAGTCCAGTCAATATTGTAAATAATGTTAATAGCTCATTTGTTAACAAAAAAGCCAATGGTACAAGCAATAGTAACAATAGTGGAAACAGTCAAGTTAATAAATCAGATAATGTTGAAAGTTCTAAAATACAAATATTAACAAGTGAACTAAAGGATAAATTCAAAAGTGTCTTTTGTTCGGACAGTAAAGCATGTATTAAAGATTTTACAGTGAATATAAAGTTGAAAGAAAATGTCAAACCTATATTTCATAGAGCCTATGATATGGCATATGCTCTTAAACCTAAAGTTGAAGCAGAACTTACTGGTATGGTAAACTCAGGTATTTTAAGCAAAGTTAATGTTAGTAATTGGGCAAGTCCCATAGTAATTGTGCCTAAAAGAAACTCAGACGATATAAGAATTTGCGTTGATTTTAAGAAAACTTTAAATACTGCTATTGATGGGGAACATTGTGTACTGCCGTTGCCTAGTGACATTTATGCAAGCCTAGCTGGAAGCAGTTATTTTACAGTTATCGATCTTAAAGGTGCATATCAACAATTAGAAATTAATGAGTCATCTAAAGAGTTATTTACAGTTAACACACATATGGGGTTGTATAGGTACAACAGGTTAACATATGGTGTCAGTTCAGCACCTGGCATATTTCAATGTATCATGGACAGTATTTTAGCTGGTCTAAGTAATACTAAATGCTACCTAGATGATATATTAGTACATGGGCCTACTTTGGAGTCTTGTCATTCAAATGTCATTAATGTTTTAAGTAGGTTAAAGCAGTATAATGTTAAAATAAATAATGAAAAATGCAAATTTTATAGAAAAAGTGTAGAATTTCTCGGTCATCTAATAGATAAAAATGGTATTCACCCTACAGAAGAAAAACTACTAAGTATTAATAATGCTCCATCACCACAAAATGTGAGTCAATTAAAGTCATACCTAGGTATATTAAATTATTACGGAAAGTTCATAAATATGCTGTCTTCAAGACTTAAACCGCTTTATGATCTTTGCAAAAATAATTCACAGTTTATTTGGAGTGATGAATGTGAAGAAGTTTTTCAGTCAAGTAAACAGTTCTTAACCTCAGAAAATGTACTTACCCATTATGACCCACAGCTTCCAATTTTTGTCACATGTGATGCTAGTGGTTATGGGGTGGGCGCAATTCTAAGTCATAAAATTGATGGTTTTCTGAAACCGGTCTTATTTGCATCAAGTACATTATCGTCAGCAGAACAAAAATATTCTAATTTAGAAAGAGAAAGTTTAGCTATTATTTTTGCCCTGAAACGTTTTCACAAATACATATATGGTCGGAAATTTGTACTTTTAAGCGATCATCAACCATTGCAATTTATTTTTGGTCGTAATAAGGGCATTCCAGTGTCAGCAGCAGCGCGAATCACACGATGGGCTTTAAGTCTTTCAGCTTATGATTATGAAATACAATACAAAAAGGGGAAATTAATCGCTAATGCAGATTGCTTATCACGATTACCCATATCCAATGAAACGAACATATCAAGTCAATTATATTCATTTAATGCAGTCAATAACATTCCATTGAACTTCAATGATGTTGTGCAGGCAATAAAAAAAGATGTAGTCTTACTCAAAGTCATTGATTTCACTTTATCAGGATGGCCAGGTTCAGTTGTGGATAATTTAAAACCGTTCTTTATAAAGAAACATGAGTTATCAGTTGAAAATGGCTGTCTTATGAGGGGAAATAAAGTAGTAATACCAGCCAGTTTGCAACACGAAATTTTGAATCTTTTTCATGAACAACATTTAGGGATAGTAAGAACTAAAATGTTAATTAGGTCATACTGCTGGTGGCCAGGTATAAACAATGATGTTGAAAAATTTATCAGTTCGTGTGATATCTGCCAAGAAACGCAAATATTCTCTAATTCAAGTACATTGCTACCTTGGCCGGACGCACCAAATAATTTTTATAGGGTGAACATTGATTTTCTTTATAAACATGGTTATAACTTCTTAATAGTGGTAGATAGTAAATCAAAATGGATTGACGTTAAATTAATGGAAAATGGCACAAGTGCTACAGAGGTAATAACAAAATTAAAGGATATATTTTCTATCTTTGGTCTGCCAGTCCAAATTGTTTCAGATAATGGACCTCCATTTAATTCAACAGAGTTTAATATGTTTTGCCAAGCTAATGGTATAGCACCAATTAAATCACCTCCATACCATCCTCAAAGTAATGGTCTTGCTGAAAAAGCTGTCCAAACAGTAAAAAAAGGCTTGGAAAAATCATTATTTTCAGAAAGAGGGAAACAGATACCCAAAAATGTGATAGTCAATAAGCTAATGAATTTCCTTTTTACATATAGAAATACTCCATCAACTGTGACAGGTTTTTCACCAAGTGAAATGTTATTTAAATTTAAGCCAAGAACAAGGTTCGATTTAATTAAGCCTTCATTTAATACTAAAGTTAAAAATTATGAACAACTTATCCCTAAATTAAAACTGTATGCTTTAAATGAATCTGTATACATTAAGAATATTCATACCAAACTATGGCAGAGAGGAAAAATTGTTAAAGTTCTAAGTGCAAGTACATATTTAATACAAGTTGAAAATAATATAAAATTAGTTCATGCAAATGACATTCGTATAGATCCTAAAAGTGAAGTGACAGGGGTTAGTGAAATCGTTAATCCGCGGGAAAACATTCATGTTAATCAGAATGATAATAAAATATTTCAAAATGAATCTAATAACACTGAATGTATTAAGATAAGTGAGCCATTGGAAAAAGAAATAGAAGTGGTAGAAGTAACCTCACCACCAAAGTCAGTTGATAATCAAAACATAACCAAAGATAATATTTACAGTAAGGATACTCCTACAACTTCTAAAACTTCACGTTCTGGTCGTTTAATTAAAACTCCAGTTCGATTAAATTTGTAAGTAGTTTATAGTCAACAAAGTCCAACTGTCACACTTCTCATTAACAAGGGGAGGAATGTAGTGTTTTTAATAAAAGGTTGGTACGACTGTTAAGAAGGAGATTGACAGATCGGCATGGGCGCGACCGTTTTAGATAGGTTAAGTCACCTATGTAATTATTGTAGTTTTGTTCAAGTGTTAATATAATTAAAGTCGTTAAACAAGTCTTCTAGTGTTTAAATACACAACAATTGTATAGCAGGAATTGTCCCTAAAAACTCTGTTGTGTGCTTCATTTCTAGAAATAAGCTTCTCTTTGAGCTTATGAATTATTTGATCGTCAATTTTTAACCATTTTAGTCTGGGATATTTGTCTGAAATATGGTCATATCGTCTGAGACAGTAGATGATTCGTACACAGTTATTTTTTATTATTTGCACTCTTGTGTTGCTGATCCAAGCAAGGATAGTATAAAATATTATTACAATAATTCAGGACCGATGTTTGCAAAGTTTTTTACGTAGTTTGAAGTTTAGTATAAATGTACGTCTTATAAATATAGTTTAAATCTGTAGATATTTTAATACTACAGAAAATAATCTGATATAATTTAACCTGCAATGCTAATATTCTTAAATAAATAAGAGATTAAGGGTACCTAAGTGAATATTAGCCACCTCCTAGGTAGACAAATAAAGTCTTTAGATTTTTGTTATTACTGTTACTATGCAGTTCGAAATCAAATATGCACTTTTCTTTAACTAAAAACTGGTTAATAGATTTTGTAATAGATATAGAAACCCACTTGAAATTAGTAAGGTGTAGGTATTTGAACGGGGTCAATAAGTCCATTTAAAGTCAGGCATTTGTCGCTAAAAAATCTCTCGAGTAAATCATGTATTTTGTAAGAATTTGATTGATTACAAAACTAAAATATTATCATTTGAATTGGAAATGTGCGTGAGCAATTATATATTGGTTTCTTAATGAGACTGGTTTAAATTTTGAAAAAAAAAATGATTTTCTGAAAGTACATTCTTTTATAAAAACATGCTGGACATTTACGTCGAGAAATAGTTTGATTTATTTATGCATCGTTAATAGATCCAGATCCAGATATTTGAGACTGATTGCCGGCAGTTTCTGTGTACCAGTCACTTTGATCTTAGACGATCCGTCAATTTTCATGTCTACGTCGGAAACATGATGGCTTTCTACGAGCCTTTTTGCTTTTTCCAAGTAATAAATGAAGATTTTTGTTTCAGAATTTACCCAAAAAAAAATGGAAGAAGAACAGCAACATCTACAGGACGAAAGAGAAGGTGCCGACATTACAGCATCAGATATGCTGGTACCAGAAGACGACAGTGACATTGTGAGTTTCTACAAGGACTCGACAGTGTTTATTACCGGAGCCACCGGATTTTTAGGAAAATTGGCAATGGAAAAATTATTAAGGACATGCGACGTCAGAAAAATTTATATCTTAGTCAGGGCGAAAAAGGGAAAAGATCCACAAAAACGATTCGAGGAACTTTTTGACGAACCGGTAAGAAAATCTACTAATGGACCTTTACATTTACGAAAAATAAATTCCAAAACTTATATAAGTCGATGGTATTTCATATGAAACGTCCAATTCACTTAGAGTTCCTCCATATATTTTTCATTTAAAAAAAATATCGCTTTTGAAAGTGTACCCTTGACGTCACGTTCATCGGAAACACCCCTCTCCATAACCTACGTTCAGAAACACGCATCACTGTTTTTCCCAAAAATAAAGCTCACTGCTTGATATACACCATTGATATATAATTGAACTCTGTCAATTGATCGAGTCATCTATAAAATTCCACATTTTAGCTACTGTTTTCTTTACCTAAAACATTCGAAGTTTCTGAACCTACCTACCTTTTCATGAAGAACGATCATTGGCAACACCGCAAATCCTAAACACAGTTCTCACGGAACAACAGTTGTCAGATGTATGCTCAGAGCACCGACATAACCTTAAACTACACGGCTAATATCCATATGCCTACCACACAAGAAACTCATCCAATTGAACATCCCAAAACGTCTCTCTATCAAATTGATACTGTTTCAAAACCAATAAAATTTAAAACACCATACCCAGCCAAAAAAGTATTTGAACATGTATTTGTATTGATATTAATGTGACATGTATTAGATTAGTTTAGTGACTAACAGCTATTGCTATTTTTTAATTTTATGACTTGAGCATTTTCTTTTTTTATTTTGTAAATAATATACAAATTTCCTTCATCCTGAAATATTTTTGAAATATATATTCTGTTTACTTGTGTTTCAATTATTCCTCTCAAACAAGGACAGGATAGAAAACATGCAAAAGATTTCTATGTAGGAGCCGTAAGGAAAATTGAAATTCCAATCTACTTTTTCACAAAAAGAAAACTCTCAAAAATACAGTTATTTAGATGCAATTTTTACTTACGCTTAAAGGGTCATGTTTTTATGGTGGTATCAAAGGAGCCGCCTTTTAAAGCTTATAAATTGAGGATACTATATATATGTCTTACTCGAACTATACAGCTATTTATACCTATTCAATAAAAAAACATTCTGTTGTCATAAATAATACTATTTCCAATCAGTAAATGAAAACTCCAACCTAAATCCTAAATTGTTTCATCCACTTATTTTCGTTCTAGACCCAATAATTTTCCCTAAGGTACGCCAATGTCGGAACATAGACTTTAAGGTTATGTCTGTGAATATGACAAACACAATGCGCATGCCTTACGGGCACCAGTCATCCTCGTAATTGATCAATTTCTATCATATGGTATTAGCCGTCTAGTTTAAGGTTATGTCGGTGGCTCAGAGTAATAGAAGTTGTATGTTGCATGAGATTTGAGGTTAACGTTTGTTTTTGTTTTTAATAACATTACACGTTACATACAATTTCTTGTTCAAATTATTATCTCGTCTAAGAATATTGTAAGGAAAGAGATCTGAAGAGAGAAAAAAGATTTACAATATTTTGCTCCGTGCAGCAAACGAACAAACCTAAAATTCAGATGTAACTGCAATTCGAGGTTCCATTGTGCACAACTGGCACACCGATGCCAAATCTAATTTCGATGAACGTGACGTAACAAACACATGTTTTTCCAGATTATGGAAAAATTAGCTATCAGAGAATTGAAAAAACAAAATTCTCAGTGATATTATCACATATACTTTCTAATTACAGTGTTCCCTCATAGTTCATGGAAAGGTCCATTCGATTTTTAGTTTCGATAATTTTAGTGGATGGATCATTTAGAATATTTAGATCATAGATGGATCATTTAGATATTCATTTGATAAGAAGTCTATTCTATACTGTGCATGTGGGTACGGCCTAGTCTTCATAAAGAATTAGATTTCAATGTTGATCATTTACTTGTGCTTTGGCTTGTTTACTGAATATTTCGGCAAGTTGCGTATTGGCTTCTCCGTATCTTCTGTTGCTGTACAGCTGTTTCCAAGTTATATTTCTTTATGACTGTCTTTTCCATCCACATGTCCCTTTTTCTTCTTTCTATAAAAAATATTTTAATGGATAGAACACCGAACCTACGTTCCTGTTCTATTTAAATAACTTACTTTTTGTTCTGTCTTTATAGAATTGCTTCCATGTTCTCAGGAGATGCCTGGTCTCTTTTCATAGGATGACATATTTTTTGATATATGCTATCTGGAACTATTAAAAGCGTTTCTCACATCAAGAGTCTCACTCAAGTGTCTTCCATTTTGCGCTTAAGTATTAGCACTAATAATCTAGTTTTTTTTCCATTATCTTGGAAATCGGAATTGTTCAAGAGTTCTATTCAATAAACCTAGCATCTTCATTGGTTCTAGTTCTTCTTAATTGGGACTACATCTAGACCTAGCGGTTTGCCAGTTTTATATACTCTCTATCGTCATTTCCATCTTTTTTTTTTTTTTTTTTACTTCAGTGTCAACGGCATCGACTACTCTGGTCATTAGCCTCGTGTTCTGTGTAGGCTTTGTTACTGTTTCCCAGCGCCACTTTAGGAACAGCACTGTTAATTAGAACCCAACAGTGAATGGTCGAGTGGGGAATCACACCTGGTATATGAAAATCAATTTCTAAATTTTTAATTCATTAAAAATCAGAAAATGATTTCTGCCGTCGGTGGGATTCGAACCCACAACCCTTGGATTATGAGTCCAGTGCTCTACCACTGAGCCTCCCACTCCCCCCATTTCCATCTTTAATAAAATCTAAATATTTCTTCTGCTTAAAGAGCTTCGAACCATTGAAGAGGAAAGATCCAGATGCCATATTAAAAGTCCATCCCATAAATGGAGATGTCAGTTTGCCGAATTTGGGAATTAGCGATGAAGATCTAGAAATTATTAAAACAGAGGTGGATGTCGTTCTTCACTTTGCCGCCACTGTCAGATTTGACGAGAAACTTAAAATAGCTACTAACATAAACGTCAGAGGTGTTAGAGATCTCGTAAGGATTGCCAAACAAATGAAAAACTTAAGGGTAAGTCTTTCGCCATTTTATATTTATTTTTCAATACGTGTGGAGTTATGAAATCTTTTGTCCACGACTCTTTTAAAATGATCCCATTTTACCCTTTCCTAGACTAATTTTGGGTCACAAAGTTTTCACAAAACTGACATTCCACAAGATATGATAACAACGTGGAACAAAGAAATAGATTTTATTTTTGATGTTAATATATTATTAAAGCAAATGCGCCATCAAGCATCAGTAAGTTGCCCCAGAGCGCCACGGCAAATAATAATAATAGCCGTCCCTCCCCCGCACAAGCTGCAGAGCTTCTGGGGTTCACTCGTAAGGGAGTGAATTGCAGGGTGTATATTATTATTATTATTATTAATCCAATTGGAAGAATATATTTGTTGGAAACCCTAAATAAGTGCAGTTTTTAAAAATATTTGGATATTGGTACGTAGAAGTAAAAGTCGAAATATGCAGTTCAAATAAATGTAATCTCCTAATCAGGTTAATTTAAAGCATTTACTTACTCAGAATAAACAAATTAAATATTCGAACGATCCAAAGTGCATTGAGCCGTAATTGCGTAAGCAATATTTTTATTCTAAAATATGTTTCGTTCGATTTTTGCTGCATATGGGAAAACCAGTCTGTTTGGCAATATTTCTTTTGCAACTAGAAATATTTTCGATTTAAAATGTCACAAAAAAAAACAGCATATGTAAACTAGGCGAAGGTGGGTTTAATTTTATTTAAAATGTCAACAGTCTCTGATATGAATGCCTATTGATGGTCAAATTATGTACTAAATCCTGGTGTTTTACGATATGCGTTTAACATATTTAAAAATTTTAAGATTGATCTCACATAACTCTGAAATCATGTCCTAACTCAATTTAGCTGGTTAGTCATTCCAAGCAAAATAGTGTATGTAAATGTATGATAATAAGTATGAAGTTAAATGAATAGAATGAATTCATAAGTTATGTAAAATAAGAAGTTCCATCTAGATATACAAGAAATTCAAATTACCTTCTAAACACCTTATTTAGTTCTATTAATTCGATATTAATTTCTCTCTAGAAACAGTCTGATGTGGTTCCTATAGGCCATATTTTCTTTGAAGGTTTCGCCGGACGCTCTGTTTACTATAAACAGTCACCGGTATGTCAATATGATTCGTAATTTTTCACCTGCAACACCAATAATATACTGCAATCGATTAACACTGTTAGAGAATTGTTCCCAGACACCATCATATATCACGATCGTCCAATCTTACTCCCCTAGATGATTTTAAATGAATTCCTAAAGACTGTCATCAAACAAAGTATTCTAGACGTTATTCAAAACATCCCTGTGGGTAACTGTCAATAAGTCAATAGTGGCACCATCTATGATGACAATTTTGACATCAAGCGTTTAATTTTAGAAAAATTTGGACGAAGGAAAGGCGTAATGAAACTTTACTTTTTTTTTTCTTAAACCCAATAAGAAATACCAATAGTAAACATTTTTCTTTTTTATTTTTTAGTCATTAATCCACGTTTCGACAGCGTTTTCAAATTGTGTTCGTATGACAATCGAAGAAAAATTCTATGATCCTCCCATCACTGCCGATAAACTTATAACATTGGTTGAATGTATAGATGATCAAAAATTAGAGGACATTACAGCAACGTAAGTATATATTAGAACACGTTGATTTTCTTCATTACCTGTCAAAAAAGAGCGAGAATTGTAACCGAAACAATTACTTGAAACGTTTAAAGAAAGATTCAATTAATTTTCACATTTCATGCCATTGGTAGTGCCGCATCTGACAGTGAACAGTATCACCACTCTCTGATAGGGATTTATAACAAAGGCAATTCAGCACCTGTATCAGGCAGCAGAAGTGTTAGAATAATATCGTGAAATTATTTAAATTTTTTTTCTAGTATACTAGGAGAGTTTCCTAACACATACGCCTTTACAAAATGTGTTGCGGAAAACGTCTTAAAAACTGAAGGAAAAAATTTACCAGTTGGATTATATAGACCATCAATAGGTAAGTTTAATCATGCAACTTATTTCTCATCTTCCTTTCTTATACATTTCTTTGGACTCTAGTGATCTCATCACTGGCCTATCAATCAAAACCCCTCGATCTGCAACCTCTAACACACCTGAAACCATCAGTGTATGACATAGTCGCAGGTATGTCAAGTAATAATCCCAAAGTTTCACTTCTATTTGTTACATTATTCTGTAGATATGCCTCTAGAATCTTTACCCACTCTCTCCATCTATAATATTCTTCAAAAATTGTGTCTCGCTGTTCCAGTATGATGTAGCCACCTGCTGCAGTTTCCCTCTGACTTTTTTTTAACACTTTCTAGGTGGGCGTTTTCTCTTTAGTACAACTGATAATATTTAGTCTTTCTAAATAATGAGCCAAATTTTAATAGTAGATTCATGGTAATTTTTTTGACACTCGCCCAATCCTGCCAAAAGATTATTTTTATCTTCAAACTTTCATATCAGGGTTTAGGCTTAACGACATTATGGTTCTGTCGATTCTAGGAACGGAGATAGGATTATGGACCGGTGAGAGGTTTGGTGGAATTGGGTACTGTAGTAATTAGATGCTGTTTTGTCATATCCTTATTAGGAATACTTTCGTAGTATTTTTCTATTATTATATTGGTTTGTTTTTTAGTAATAGCAACTCTGAAAGAACCTGTAGCTGGTTGGATAGACAACATCTACGGCGCTACAGGCGTGCTGCTCGGTGTCGCCGTAGGTCTACTACGGGTGCTTCGTGGTAGATCGAGTAACTACGCTGATATGGTTCCTGCAGATTACGTGGTAAATAGCACTCTAGCTGCTGCATGGGATGTAGCTAGCATGAAGTAAGTTTTAATTCTTATTTTGCCAAACAAATTATTCTGCTTTGATTTATCCCATTTCTTTTATTTTTTTTCAGAACTATAAATGATAATAAAGAAGTTCAAGATAAAGAGAGTAGGGAAGAAAAATACGAGAATGAAATACCAGTTTATAATTATGTTAGCACTCCTGAAAAGCCGCTTACTTGGGGTTAGTAAAAACCTTTTTCTTTCTTATTCAAAATAAATATTGTAAAGTTGAAAATTATACGTTAGATTTTTACTTCGTGATTTGTATTTGTGCTTTTTTGCCACTTTTGCAAGTATTATCTTTTATTTAGCATTGCCTTCCATATTTCCAACTGTTTCCGGTTTCTTGTTTCCTGTTTAGGATTTCCTGCTTCCAGTTTCTTGTCTATATTATTATTCTCTACAAATTTTAGTGAAAAAAATACTGGTGCCTGAGGTAAATTGAGATATTTTTGTTTTAGATGAATTTCAAGAGCTAAGCACAAGACACTGTAAGCAAATACCATCAGAGAAATGCATTTGGCATAGTTACTTTAGTATGAGAGAAAACAAATGGGTGTATTTGATACTTTCATTTTTATTACATACTGTTCCAGCTTATATTGTAGATTTCATAGCCGTATGTATAGGAAAAAAACCAATGTAAGTACATAAAAATTACCATAAAAAAATCTTTAGACATTTCGGGGGAGAGTATTACCCGGGGGTGGGGGTTGCTGGAGGTCGGAAGCGATATCCAATACCACCGCCGTACTCAGCATCCTTGAAAATGGATGGAAAGTGTTTTTCAGCAGGGAAACTTGTAGACCTAGAGGGTGGTTTTTGTCCGTTTTGAAGGGGTTGCCGAGGGTAAAAAATTTTTTTACCCTCAGATTCGGTTTCAGCAGCCTCGAAAATGGGGGGATACTAAATTGGCCTTGTCCTATTTGGGACAAGGTTCGTATGAAAGAAAATGTTTTAAAAATTGTACGGAAAAGTGAAAAATTTGGATTAAAAAATCTGATTGAGTGGGACAGAAGACAGTAGGGAAAATATTGACAGATTGACGTTTAGTTGTTTAGTTTTATACATACAAAAAAGTTGTAGAACATTATATTATACCAGCAATAGTAGTTTATAGAAGTCGGTGTGTTATCCTTGGGTTCTCTATCACACATTGTTAAGAAAGGCGTCAAAATATCGCGTACGCGTAACCCAAGCCGGGTTTAGATGAGACTGAAGAGCGTAAACTGTATTTGGAGGCAAACAGTATGCGAATAATCACAAGAACAATCATTGGAAGAGCTGGTTTATAATAAACATGTGATCAATTAAAAATCATTTTGCTGTTATAAAGGGACCAAAGAAATATTTAATAAAGACATTTTTATTTACAGGTTGGTTAAAGGTTACCAGAAAATCGACAAATTCGCCAATGTTCTGTCATACTTCTGTCAGAGGCAATGGACCTTTCACAATGATAATATTCAGTCTCTATGGAAAAGATTGAAAAAACAAGATCAGGAATTATTCGAATTTAGCATGAAAAAACTGGATTGGGATCTATATTTTTATACTTACACAAGGGGCGGTCGTGTATATATTATGAAAGATCCCCTAGAGACTATTCCAAAAGGAAAAGTAAAATATTGGAAGTTACTTTTCGCCCATTATACACTCGTAGCCATTTTGGCAGCTGTATTTTTTAAATTTATTATGGTATTATATGGATTTATTTTTTAAAATAATAAATAAAATGTAATATATTACTATTGTTGTGTCTTCTTTTAAATAGGGTATTATTTGTGGCGGGAAGGCTCATTTCTGAATAAAAATGAACTCCCTTGTGACTTGGAGGACCTGCGAAAACACGCAGAATTCAAATTTTGCTTTAACAAAAATAGTGTAATAGAATGAATGTTGTATTACTTTAAAAGGGGTTGATTCAACAATTAAAAGAAAATTCGTGTCTCAAAACGCTTACCTGATGTTAATCGTCTCTCTGGTAGTGGTGGTGATTAGTAGCAGCGGTACACCCCAATGTAGCAGCGGCCACAAAATTACACAAGAAATGTTTGTCTATAGCACAATGAAATAAGTACGAAAAAAAGGCAAAGCATGCCACAGATACAGAAGCAATTGTGTCACTCGTTTTGGGTACAATCAGCGCATGAGCGGGTCGAAATTCAAATTAAGCACTTTGAGACAAATAAACGCGAAATATTTAAAAACAAAATTCAAAATTATTCATCCCCTAATAACACAGAATCATCTGTAAGACATCTTAGAAACATACATATGGGACAATAGAAACATCTCTGAGACATCCCTATTTCCCTCGCGATGTTCCTGGGATGTCTCTGGCAACAGCCATGTCCTCATTTGCGATGTCGTACAAACATCCCGTCGGGATATTTGTAGGATGACCCGGGACGTACTACAAACATCCAGGGCACCTTAATCAAACATCCTTGGGATGTAAACCAGTAAGGAATTTTAATTTATTAGATTCGACATCCTAAGACCGGTTTCTGTCTTTCGACTTCATCAGTTAGGCTTTTCGAATCCAATAAATAAAATTCCAAACTCGTACAAGTCAATAGCTATATCCGCTATAAGATAACATTTTTAGATGTGCTACCATCTATGGTAAGAAGAGAGTATTGACATTAAATTTTGACTGAATCTAGTCAAGATGTCACTCTCTTCTTTTTTATCCCTTTCAGAGATTAATACAAAGTGAGTAAACCAGTAAGGAATTTTAATTTATTAGATTCGACATCCTAAGACCGGTTTCTGTCTTTCCACTTCATCAGTTAGGCTTTTCGAATCCAATAAATAAAATTCCAAACTCGTACAAGTCAATAGCTATATCCGCTATAAGATAAACCGGTCTTAGGATGTCGAATCTAATAAATTAAAATTCCTTACTGGTTTACTCACTTTGTATTAATCTCTGAAAGGGATAAAAAAGAAGAGAGTGACGTCTTGACTAGATTCAGTCAAAATTTAATGTCAATACTCTCTTCTTACCATAGATGGTAGCACATCTAAAAATGTTATCTTATAGCGGATATAGCTATTGACTTGTACGAGTTTGGAATTTTATTTATTGGATTCGAAAAGCCTAACTGATGAAGTCGAAAGACAGAAACCGGTCTTAGGATGTCGAATCTAATAAATTAAAATTCCTTACTGGTTTACTCACTTTGTATTAATCTCTGAAAGGGATAAAAAAGAAGAGAGTGACATCTTGACTAGATTCAGTCAAAATTTAATGTCAATACTCTCTTCTTACCATAGATGGTAGCGCATCTAAAAATCCTTGGGATATGAGAGCAAATAATATTTCACCTTTACCACACATATTAACACTCCTAGGAGTGTAAATACTAAAAAATTAAACAAAAATGATTTAAAAAAAATTTATTCAAAAAACAATTGAATTACCATTGAGTTTATTTTTTTTTCATTTGTATTCTAAGATTGCGTTCTGTTTTCTCGGGACTCCATCGTAAAAATAAAAATGTTTCACTAACTTCATAATAAAATCACAATCGCCACGATAACAAAGTAAACATACCATAAAATGGCCGAACTAGAACTATACGCCGCGCGCAGCCGCAGAGTAACCCAATCATCGTTAACTGATAAATAGCGGGAATATCAATAATTACACTGGGCAACTCATTATTACATCAACGAATAGTTGTTTATTAAATAATGACGTAAAGTACCTAGGAAATCTTATTGTACAAATTCAGTACGTGTCTGAAAAATACAATAATTTTTATTTGCATTTAAATTTTTTAACTATCAGTGTATCAAATTTTACAACTGTTTAATCAAAGGTAATACCACGAGTCCTCCAAATTTTATCGATTAAATTTTTGGTTTTCACGAAAACGGCTTTATTTGGAAAAACCACGAAAACAAACTGATTTCAAATCTGTTTGTTTGAGTGGTTTTGCCTAAAATAAAGGCGTTTGAGTATGAAGATCAAAAATTTAATCTATAAAATTTCAGAGGACGAGTCGTATTTGAAAGGATTATTTTTTGAATCATTTTGTATTAAAAACAGAGAACATAGTCATTTATGCAAAAGACATTTTTCACACAAATATTGAAAATTTTCTTTACCAATTTAAATTGAAACCTGAGCTGTTATAGTTTTACATACAGGGCCACCAAGGCGATTTTTTGACTGGCTACCCCGCGAAACGGCGCCTTAAATAAAAGCGAAGAAGAAGAATGAAATGAAGTCTTTCTTAATTTAATTAATTTTAAGGTTAGTGTTAAAGTGAGGTATCTAAAAATGTTAAATGAATGTTGAAATAAACTAATAAAAACAGGTTAGTTTACAAATACATTTTGAAATTTGGTTATTAACATAGATTTGCAATACATTTTAGTATAATAATAATTGATAAATGTTTACATTTGACATCTCAAATAGGTAAACACAGTTTAATCAAAAAACAAAAACGACGAAGCGGTTTTATCAGTATAAAACACAATGATTGGTTAGGATCCTGAGTTGTTATTGGCTGAAACCACAAAATCTGACTGTTTTGACAGATGAAAAAAATAATCAGATTAAATATCAATTACCAAATATAAGTAATAGTCCAGGGCATTTAGCAAAAATAGCGGAAATTTTGAAGTACCACAGATATCGAGATGCGGTTTTCTGCATTGTGTTGGGGGAGGTCTCAGAAAAGACTGGTGAAAATGTGGGTATGCAGTTTTTTGAAAAACGCCTTCTGGGCCGGAAAATGCATTTTCCAATTGCATCATTATTTGTACCGTTATGGGAGCGATTGTAAACGCAGAAAAATCGCCCGGAAATTGTTACTCGGGGGTTTTCGGGGCTGCCGAACTCGATTCTGGCATTAGAATTACCCGCGAATGCACGGGGGCGGATCTGTGGGGGTAAATTCGGGGAGGAATGGCAGCGTGCATGAGAATCGCTCCAAACTCGTTACTCGGGGATTTTTGGGGATGCTGAATTCAATTCTGGCATTGGAATTACCCGGGGGCGCTCAGGGGCGCCTCTGCAGGGGTGTCCGGGGGTTCATTCCGGGGGGGAAATCGCATAGTCCATGTAAATGGCTCCAAAATTGTTACTCGGGGGTTTTCGGGGATGCTGAATTCAATTCTGGCATCGGAATATCCGGGGCGCTCAGGGGTGGCTATGTGGGGGTGCGCGGGGGATGAATTGGGACAGGAATGGCAGCGTGCATGAAAATCGCTCCAAACTCGTTACTCGGGGGTTTTCGGGGATTCTGAATTCAATTCTGGCACTGGAATTACTCGGGGGCGCTCAGGAAATTTTCATTATTCATACCCCTGGGTAATTCCAATGTCAGAATTTAATTCGGAATGCTCGAAACCTACTCAGAGGGTTTGGAGCGATTTTCATGCACGCTGCCATTCCTGTCCCAATTCGGCCCCCGCGCACCTCCACACCGCCACCCCTGAGCGCCCCGGATATTCCAATGCCAGAATTGAATTCAGCATCCCCGAAAACCCTCGAGTAATGATTTTGGATCCATTTACATGGACTATGCGATTTCCCCCCAGAATGAACCCCTGGACACCCCTGCAGAGGCGCCCCTGAGCGCCCCCGGGTAATTCCAATGCCAGAATTGAATTCAGCATCCCCGAAAACCCCCGAGTTGCTAAATGCCCTGGACTATAATATGAAAAAAAATTGTTGAAAAAATATAAAAAATTATGTTTCTAGAACATCTTAATAAAAACATTGCAGGGATGTCCTAAAAGAAACATCTCTGGCATGTCGTACTTAAGTCTGAAACATTGGGACATTCTGAGGACCTCAGCGGGACATACCAGCAAGATCTCGTGTTATTAGGGTCCTGGAGCAGATAGATTGTGATGAATCTGTTAGATGTTTAATATCTTTAAATTCCTGTATGGCTTATAGAGTATTAACACACTTTATTTCAACATTAAAGTATGAATTATAATATTTTATTTTTATTGATTAACGATTTAATTATTCAAACATATTTTTTCTTGTAATTAAGCTATAAAAGACAGACAGACTAGTTTTAGGCGAACCTTGCACAGGAACAAAGTCTTTCGGCTCCCCTGCTAGGTTTGCAAATGTAGAATGTCGGTTCACCATTATATTCCTTTTGAATTTTTTTAATTACTTTATCTACCGCAAAATGTGTCAGCAGCGTTACAGTGCAACCACCAAATCCACCTCCAGTCATCCTACTTCCAAAAACTCCTTCGACTTGCATCGCCAACTCTACTAATTGATCCAATTCTGGGCAAGATACCTCGTAATCGTCTCTTAACGAATTGTGGCTTTCTACCATAAGCCTTCCGAACGGTATCCACTTTGATTGTTTCAATAATCTCGCTGCTTCCTCGGTTCGCCTTATTTCTGTTATGACGTGTTTCGCGCGTTTTAGAGTAACGGCTTTGATATTTCTTTCGCATCTTTCGTCCATTAGATTTTTTAAATCTAGGAAATCCGCTTCTCTCAACAGTGTTTTACCCATTAGTTCGGCTGCTAAATTACATTGTTCTCTCCTTAGCGGGTATTCGCTGTCTACCTTAAATAGAAAACAGTTTTTCATATATTACAAATAGCGACTAATTGAACTTTTAAATTTACTCTAATATATGGAAAATTAAAGACAACATGTTCACCTCCTTGGACATCATTATGCAAAGCTTCATTGGTGAACCCAAGAACCCCTTCAATAGATCTATTGGCAGAAGAGAGGACGATGACAGATAACGGAGAATCCAGATGCCTAGCAAGAAGACAGACCAAGGACAAACGACAGAAATCCTGAGAGTCCAACAAAGGTAAGGCCATATGGGCTTGTAAGCGATATAGAACCATGGAAGAACAGAAATTGGAGCGATGTGAACTTTTTCCTCACACTGATCCTAACGAATCATGGATTCTTCTACACGTATATATTAAATGCCAGTACTGCGGACTGATAGATGAATGGGTCCGTTGGGAAGAAGATAGAAAAATTCTCTCCTTAGCGGGTATTCGCTGTCTACCTTAAATAGAAAACAGTTTTTCATATATTACAAATAGCGACTAATTGAACTTTTAAATTTACTCTAATATATGGAAAATTAAAGACAACATGTTCACCTCCTTGGACATCATTATGCAAAGCTTCATTGGTGAACCCAAGAACCCCTTCAATAGATCTATTGGCAGAAGAGAGGACGATGACAGATAACCGAGAATCCAGATGCCTAGCAAGAAGACAGACCAAGGACAAACGACAGAAATCCTGAGAGTCCAACAAAGGTAAGGCCATATGGGCTTGTAAGCGATATAGAACCATGGAAGAACAGAAATTGGGGCGACGTGAACTTTTTCCTCACACTGATCCTAACGAATCATGGATTCTTCTACACGTATCTGTTAAATGCCAGTACTGCGGACTGATAGATGAATGGGTCCGTTGGGAAGAAGATAGAAAAATTCTCTCCTTAGCGGGTATTCGCTGTCTACCTTAAATAGAAAACAGTTTTTCATATATTACAAATAGCGACTAATTGAACTTTTAAATTTACTCTAATATATGGAAAATTAAAGACAACATGTTCACCTCCTTGGACATCATTATGCAAAGCTTCATTGGTGAACCCAAGAACCCCTTCAATAGATCTATTGGCAGAAGAGAGGACGATGACAGATAACGGAGAATCCAAATGCCTAGCAAGAAGACAGACCAAGGACAAACGACAGAAATCCTGAGAGTCCAACAAAGGTAAGGCCATATGGGCTTGTAAGCGATATAGAACCATGGAAGAACAGAAATTGGGGCGACGTGAACTTTTTCCTCACACTGATCCTAACGAATCATGGATTCTTCTACACGTATCTGTTAAATGCCAGTACTGCGGACTGATAGATGAATGGGTCCGTTGGGAAGAAGATAGAAAAATTCTCTCCTTAGCGGGTATTCGCTGTCTACCTTAAATAGAAAACAGTTTTTCATATATTACAAATAGCGACTAATTGAACTTTTAAATTTACTCTAATATATGGAAAATTAAATACAACATGTTCACCTCCTTGGACATCATTATGCAAAGCTTCATTGGTGAACCCAAGAACCCCTTCAATAGATCTATTGGCAGAAGAGAGGACGATGACAGATAACGGAGAATCCAAATGCCTAGCAAGAAGACAGACCAAGGACAAACGACAGAAATCCTGAGAGTCCAACAAAGGTAAGGCCATATGGGCTTGTAAGCGATATAGAACCATGGAAGAACAGAAATTGGGGCGACGTGAACTTTTTCCTCACACTGATCCTAACGAATCATGGATTCTTCTACACGTATCTGTTAAATGCCAGTACTGCGGACTGATAGATGAATGGGTCCGTTGGGAAGAAGATAGAAAAATTCTCTCCTTAGCGAGTATTCGCTGTCTACCTTAAATAGAAAACAGTTTTTCATATATTACAAATAGCGACTAATTGAACTTTTAAATTTACTCTAATATATGGAAAATTAAAGACAACATGTTCACCTCCTTGGACATCATTATGCAAAGCTTCATTGGTGAACCCAAGAACCCCTTCAATAGATCTATTGGCAGAAGAGAGGACGATGACAGATAACCGAGAATCCAGATGCCTAGCAAGAAGACAGACCAAGGACAAAAGACAGAAATCCTGAGAGTCCAACAAAGGTAAGGCCATATGGGCTTGTAAGGGATATAGAACCATGGAAGAACAGAAATTGGGGCGACGTGAACTTTTTCCTCACACTGATCCTAACGAATCATGGATTCTTCTACACGTATCTGTTAAATGCCAGTACTGCGGACTGATAGATGAATGGTTCCGTTGGGAAGAAGATAGAAAAATTCTCTCCTTAGCGGGTATTCGCTGTCTACCTTAAATAGAAAACAGTTTTTCATATATTACAAATAGCGACTAATTGAACTTTTAAATTTACTCTAATATATGGAAAATTAAATACAACATGTTCACCTCCTTGGACATCATTATGCAAAGCTTCATTGGTGAACCCAAGAACCCCTTCAATAGATCTATTGGCAGAAGAGAGGACGATGACAGATAACGGAGAATCCAAATGCCTAGCAAGAAGACAGACCAAGGACAAACGACAGAAATCCTGAGAGTCCAACAAAGGTAAGGCCATATGGGCTTGTAAGCGATATAGAACCATGGAAGAACAGAAATTGGGGCGACGTGAACTTTTTCCTCACACTGATCCTAACGAATCATGGATTCTTCTACACGTATCTGTTAAATGCCAGTACTGCGGACTGATAGATGAATGGGTCCGTTGGGAAGAAGATAGAAAAATTCTCTCCTTAGCGGGTATTCGCTGTCTACCTTAAATAGAAAACAGTTTTTCATATATTACAAATAGCGACTAATTGAACTTTTAAATTTACTCTAATATATGGAAAATTAAATACAACATGTTCACCTCCTTGGACATCATTATGCAAAGCTTCATTGGTGAACCCAAGAACCCCTTCAATAGATCTATTGGCAGAAGAGAGGACGATGACAGATAACGGAGAATCCAAATGCCTAGCAAGAAGACAGACCAAGGACAAACGACAGAAATCCTGAGAGTCCAACAAAGGTAAGGCCATATGGGCTTGTAAGCGATATAGAACCATGGAAGAACAGAAATTGGGGCGACGTGAACTTTTTCCTCACACTGATCCTAACGAATCATGGATTCTTCTACACGTATCTGTTAAATGCCAGTACTGCGGACTGATAGATGAATGGGTCCGTTGGGAAGAAGATAGAAAAATTCTCTCCTTAGCGGGTATTCGCTGTCTACCTTAAATAGAAAACAGTTTTTCATATATTACAAATAGCGACTAATTGAACTTTTAAATTTACTCTAATATATGGAAAATTAAATACAACATGTTCACCTCCTTGGACATCATTATGCAAAGCTTCATTGGTGAACCCAAGAACCCCTTCAATAGATCTATTGGCAGAAGAGAGGACGATGACAGATAACGGAGAATCCAAATGCCTAGCAAGAAGACAGACCAAGGACAAACGACAGAAATCCTGAGAGTCCAACAAAGGTAAGGCCATATGGGCTTGTAAGCGATATAGAACCATGGAAGAACAGAAATTGGGGCGACGTGAACTTTTTCCTCACACTGATCCTAACGAATCATGGATTCTTCTACACGTATCTGTTAAATGCCAGTACTGCGGACTGATAGATGAATGGGTCCGTTGGGAAGAAGATAGAAAAATTCTCTCCTTAGCGGGTATTCGCTGTCTACCTTAAATAGAAAACAGTTTTTCATATATTACAAATAGCGACTAATTGAACTTTTAAATTTACTCTAATATATGGAAAATTAAATACAACATGTTCACCTCCTTGGACATCATTATGCAAAGCTTCATTGGTGAACCCAAGAACCCCTTCAATAGATCTATTGGCAGAAGAGAGGACGATGACAGATAACGGAGAATCCAAATGCCTAGCAAGAAGACAGACCAAGGACAAACGACAGAAATCCTGAGAGTCCAACAAAGGTAAGGCCATATGGGCTTGTAAGCGATATAGAACCATGGAAGAACAGAAATTGGGGCGACGTGAACTTTTTCCTCACACTGATCCTAACGAATCATGGATTCTTCTACACGTATCTGTTAAATGCCAGTACTGCGGACTGATAGATGAATGGGTCCGTTGGGAAGAAGATAGAAAAATTCTCTCCTTAGCGGGTATTCGCTGTCTACCTTAAATAGAAAACAGTTTTTCATATATTACAAATAGCGACTAATTGAACTTTTAAATTTACTCTAATATATGGAAAATTAAATACAACATGTTCACCTCCTTGGACATCATTATGCAAAGCTTCATTGGTGAACCCAAGAACCCCTTCAATAGATCTATTGGCAGAAGAGAGGACGATGTCAGATAACGGAGAATCCAGATGCCTAGCAAGAAGAGACACCAAGGACAAACGACAGAAATCCTGAGAGTCCAACAAAGGTAAGGCCATATGGGCTTGTAAGGGATATAGAACCATGGAAGAACAGAAATTGGGGCGACGTGAACTTTTTCCTCACACTGATCCTAACGAATCATGGATTCTTCTACACGTATCTGTTAAATGCCAGTACTGCGGACTGATAGATGAATGGGTCGGTTGGGAAGAAGATAGAAAAAAGGCTGATGTGATAACAGGAGAAAACAAAGAAAACTGGGAAGATATCAGTAAAAGCGAGAAGATTATCATCATCACTAAGAGAGGAGAAATGAAAAACCCGAGAGAAAAAGAAATAAACAACTGAGGAAATGAGACTACGACAATCGTTACAGTCCGCCTGTCTGAAATAATGCCTGAGGGCGGTTCTGGAGAAGCCATCTAGGCAAGAGTGGTTTCTTAGTTGGTAGGAATCCGACACTGGCTGGTCATAGGGCGATCAGGCGTGTTATGCAAGATTTTTCCACTAAACACAATCATAATTCAATGTTTACGAACTTTAATTTTGTTTATTTTTATAACTTAACAACCCAAAGAGTCTGCTTGTCTATGTCTAGGCCCGATATTAAAAAATAAAAGTATAACCTGACAATTCGTGTTTCACGTTAGAGTTAGTAATTAACATCACTAAATCGGGATCAGATATTGGAATTTGCGTCGATTCTAACGTTAGACAATCAATTAACAAAGCGTGTCCAATTGTTCCCATTAACGAAATATATTGATCCATAATTCCACAAGGCATTCCTGCGTATGTATTTTCAGCTTTTTGACATACCAATGCTCTTTCTTTATCGGTTAATGGTGAATATCCATCTAAAAAAAAGGTATAGATGAGAATATGGGTTGTAGCTACTTTTCAATTTACCTATTTAGTATTTGTTTAATTTTCAGATAATTAAACATGTAAACTCATATTCATTCAACCGGCAACACCGCACTAGGATGCATTTGCAAAACAGCGCTCAAACACGAGACATCGACAAATAGTTTTTTTAGTCTTTTTTCCCATTACGCTACGATTAACACGTAGGCCAATATTTACCGCGCAGAATCTGTAACGGATTTTTTCCGCTACTATAGTCACGTCCTTGTCTTCTCAAGCGGGAGAGAGAGACAGCATAAAAAACTTACAATCTTTCTAGAAGTAATCGTGCGACCCGGGAAGGGGATAAAAATTTGAAGCGATGAGTTTTCGAGACTTTTTAAAACAGTGTCTATTCATCACTCATGCAGAACACATGCAAAAAATATTTTCTGACTGATGCGGTCTTTTTAGTTTTTTTTTACTTATGTGCTAGTTTTTGTTAAGCACATAAGGTACTTAATACTTTGTTCATTGATTACTAGTTTAATGTAATCCTTTGTTACGTTGTTGTTTTATTCATTTATTTATTTAACAGTTTAATAAATGATTAAATAAAAGTGTTCATTGTTTTTGTTGAATGGAGTTGAGAAGATAAACATACTACAGTACACACATAACCAATATAAAAACTACAGTCCATTTTACGAATACAACGATGCAGTTTAAAAAGGCGATAACACATTGTTGGTCGTCCTGGGAAACTGGCACAACATAGGGTTTATTCCAGAACCCTCAACAGTGTTTTTAAACATTTACCAGACCCGACTTGCATTTATTAATAATATACGTACTGTTAAGTTCATCCAAAAACATGTGTGTTGATACAGTCAGTGATGCACTGCTAGATAGACCTCCTCCAATTGGAACGCTAGTCATAATTACTGCTTTAAATGCATTTTTCTTTCCATAGTAGTTAGCCAGTACTCCTTTGACATATAAAGCCCATTTGGGACCTGACTTATCTACATTCTTGACATAAAATCTATAAAGTGGATCATCTAAGCCTGGTAGTGCGGAATATATTTCGGCGGTAGTTCCATCGTACTTTTTACCTAAAGACAAATATTTATATACCTCAAGGGTTAAAATTTCCACCATTTTCGGCTTTTTTTTACTTTATTTCTCGATATCTACGCAGCCCCTTAAAATATTTTGATGAAATTTTGAACATGAATAAACTGAATGCCCTATTAAAGGATACAATCATTATATTTATTATTATCTATAGAGATTAACCAAAAAAAAATTTGAAATAATGACAAAACCAAAGGGTGTGTACAAGAATAAGTGTTGCAAATGCAATTTTGTCGAATGTTCCACAACCTTCAACACTTGTCCAGGTAACACTTGAAAGACATCGATATACCCACGCCTAGATCCAATTCTTCCTCTGCAAAAAAATTAGGCAAAATCTAAAGTCATAGGGCCATTTAGAAAGTTTTACTGAATGTGATATTGTAGACCTAGACAAGCTGCCAAATACCCTTTGTTCTGTAGCTTGCTGTAATATATGCAACAGTAACATAAAAATGTAAGTAGGTAACCAGAAGATTGGTTTAGGTCCATATATGAGTTTTTGGGGTGATGAATTTTAGAGATTTGAAATCTACGTTTCCTGCTTATTATAAAATTTTTTCATCAAGCTATCGGGTACCTCTTTATTTTCACAGTTATATCTGATAACACAGGTCAACCTTTTATCTAGGCTTGTACACGGGCATCGGAGATGGTATCTTAGGGTTAGGTTAGGCTTCATCAGGTCAGGTTCAAGGTCATTTGAAGGTCAAATCCAGGAATAACCTCAAAAAAATCTGAAAAAATTCATACATATGTTTTTTTGGTCGCTGAATTCGAATCCGTTGTTCGTTTATCTCTTGCTAGAATCCTAGATGTCACTGAAGGTTATTTCAAGGTCATCTTGAGGTTATTTTAGATAAAACAGTCAAGGGCATGTTGAAAAATCTGAAAAAATTCATAGTTCGTTTTCGAGGACGCTGAATCCGAATCTGAGGTCAATCAACCTCATTTCAAGATCATTTGGAGGTCAAACGGTCAAAAAACCCTCCAAAAAATCTGAATGTGTTATGTGGCTCAAATTGTCGAATTGACCACGACTAACTAAAACTTGTGGTTTGAGGTTATTCCTGGATTTGACCCCGAAAACCCTAGGATACCATCTCCGATGCCCGTGTACAAGCCTAGATAAAATGTTGACCTGTGTAATTACTAAAATGGTTTTAGAAGTACTAAGACAATTTTTTGTCTTCTTAAACTTGTTACGCTTACCTGCCCAAACAGTATATAAAGGTAAAGCAATTGGCATAACGAAGCCTCCATTGTAGTCGGTGTGTTCTCCTATCAAATTGACTCTACCAGGTGCAAATGCGAATACTTTGGGATCTTCTGAAAAAACCTTGCGATATTTTTTGCTTGCTCTTTTGACTAGCGTTTTAAGCGAAGGATATTTCTCCGCCATATTTGTTGAAAAAAGAAATTTTTATTAAATGTTGATTGAATTAGAATTTTGAAAATGAAAACCGCATAGTAATTATGAATGTGACATTTTAAAATTTGTCAGTTATATCCACTTATTAATTAATTCTATTGGTCATTTAATCTCTAACCTCATATTTTCTATTGTAAAATGAATTAATGTCGTTCTCGTTCTGTGGCGATATTTGAAAACCGGTTATTTTGACTTTAACATTAAAATATAGAGGGCGTCACTTTAATTAGGTGTTTAACTCCAAATCTAACCTCATTTGTTTTGTATTTCTAATTACTCATACTTAATTACTTTCTACATAATTGCATGTTTTTTTTATGTTTTTTTGCTTAAAATAGATAAAAAATAATAAGAAAAGATTTGAGATTTTATGCAACTTTTAATACAGATACGTCACTGGGACGGTACTGATTTGCTTTACGGTAAACGATTAAAAAAGAAGAAACATAACAGACCAAGACCATCGCTAGTTTCGAAAAACGAAGACGAAGAAGAAGAAGAATATAGAATAACGATTTTAAAGTCGGGAAAACACAAATACACTAACTTAGAAACAAAGAAAATACTATATACTAATTAAAAAATATTAATAAATCAAAAATAAATGCAAAATCAAAAATCCACGCTTCAACAAAAATCAAAAAAATGACAATATTGACAGTGACATTTAACAATTTTAGGTTTGATGTCGAGTGAATTCGTTGAACTTTCGATTAGGATTATATCTAACTTCAGTTACGCAACCAGTGACGTAATTTCAACATTTGCGCAATATTCAAAAGTCACATTATAAAAATTAATAAAGTGTTGGTAAAAATTATGTATGGAATTAAAATTAGAAAAACATGTTGTATTGTTATTTATTCATATAGTACTTATAAGGTTTTAAATAGAATCTGAGAATTAGTTAAACACCCAATTAGTTGGATATTAATTAAATTCCTTTTGAATACATTCTGCCGCTCTGTAGATTCAGCAACACTTGCTAGGGATTTAGGTATTGATCCCAAATTTGTTAGAGTTCTATGGTTTATGTTGCATTTCCTGTGTGTCAAGTCTGTCATGTAGTATGACGTAATCTGTTGTATAATGTTGATGTTGATATAATTAAAGACGCTCTGTAATAATAATCCATAATACGTTCTCCATTTCTCTGCAAATATTAACAGGTTATGAGCCCAGTTAATGCCCACACCACTGGATCAAGATATGGAACATGATTTTTTACTAAAATATGTCTTTTTACATCTAAAAACAACCTGGTAAAGTTCAAATTAATGTTTAATCCGTTTTAAAGTTATCAAATAAAAACATTTATTTATTTTTTGTATTTGGAAAAGTAATCAGGTTGTCCAATTTTACGATAGGTATCAACAGGCAGACGTTGTGTCATTTGGAAACACCCTGTATATTATAATGTAATATTTAACAAAATTGTGTAACATTATGTAACATTTTAAATTATTGTGTAATATTTTACAATATTATGTAATCTGAGGTAATATTTTGTAAACTTATGTATTATCATGAAATATGCAATTGCAATATTTAATTAAAACGATTTTTTAATGAAACCGTTCTACGAATTGTTCTAAAACTTTTCCTACTAGAATTACGTCTAGATCACAGATTGTGATATATCACAAAAGATACAATGTTTAATGTTTATAATCAATTATTGTAAAAATACTACAATATTTTCAATAAAAAGTTATTATATTACATTGCAAAATGTTAATTTCTACTAGTGATATTTAGAATTTTTTTTGAGTCGCTGTTTCATGCAGTAATAATAAAATTATTATTATTAAAATTTTTACGATTTTTCTTCGAGTGTATATAATTGAAATATTTTAAACAAATTTTATTTTTATTAAGGCAGATCGATAATTTTAAATATGCGGCTAATTTAATCGCGTAATTGTGGTTTTTATTTTGTAACATAACGAAAAATTTTGTTTAACACTGTACGCTACTGATAATCGTACCTTATCTGTCTAGTATCCCTATATATTTGGATTTCAGAAACATTCAAGTTACAGTTCCAGTTACTTTCACACAACGTAACTAACCAGTGAGAGATTTAAATGTTGCTCACAGTTTGCTCCCAGTAAAAGGCGTAAGTAAGTAAGTTCTTATTTTATATAGATTTTGAATTACATATTTGTAATTGGTAATATTTATATACCTATATTTATATACATTTAAAATTTAAACTAGAAATTATTATTTTCTGTACACATTAATATATAATAAATTTCATTTTGTTACGTCATACTCGAATTTCATGGAAATTAAGAAGGGTCAGTGTTGTTTCGCCTTGTATCTACAGGGTGATTCACGACGAATTGTACATAGTCCAACTCACTTCCCTTGCAAGTCAAAAGTATCAAAACCATCAAACATTTTTCGAGAGAATGTAAAAAGTTTATTGGAAGTAATTACGATCTATACATAACAATATTATAACTAGAAAATGAGTAAGGAATTTAATTTATCAGATTCGACATCCTAAGACCGGTTTCTGCATTTCGGCTTCGTCAGTTAGGCTTTTCGAATCCAATAAATAAAATTCCAAACTCGTACAAGTCAATAGCTATATCCGCTATAAGATAAAATTTTTAGATGTGCTGCCATCTATGATTAGAAGAGAGTATTGACAATTACTAAAAGCAAAAAATTCCCGGTGTATTGGGGTTGCATACACAATTTGCATTGTGTGTTGCAAAGCTTTTATTTATTTATTTATTTATTCTTAGGATGTCGAATCTGATAAATTAAATTCCTTACTCATTTTCTAACTTTGTATTAATCTCTGAAAGGGATAAAAAAGAAGAGAGTGACATTTTGACTAGAAATCACGACTTTCGTATATTTCGCTCATTGAGCAAGTCACTACCACGTAAATGTCCAACTGTAAACAAAAACAAAGGGATACGATAGAAGAGAGTGACATTTTGACTATAATCAGTCAAATAAAAGCTTTGCAACACACAATGCAAATTGTGTATGCAACCCCAATACACCGGGAATTTTTTGCTTTTAGTAATTGTCAATACTCTCTTCTAATCATAGATGGCAGCACATCTAAAATATTATAACTGTTATCTTCTGTCAAAATCATTACTGACACTTTAGGTACATATAATTGAATAATTTTAAATATCTATAAAATAATTAAATTAGATTTGCCCACCTTGGTCTTTCAGCTCAAAATATTTTTCTTACATTTTATAGTTTTTAATGTGATTTGAATGTGGCTAGGACACTCTTATGTAAATCTTATATATAAATATTATATAATACCATATACCACTTTGTATTCTTGTTACGGTTACTCAAATTAATGTATAAATCTATGTATATTGTATAAATGCGTTATGATAATATTACTTTATGTCTTTAGCACTAGGTGCTTCAATTCAATTTAAGTTGACTTATATTTTAATTTAACATGTAAATGAATGAATTTATATTGATATTGATAAATAAATAAATAAATACGTACCATGGACCGGTATTAAAAAATGCCTTGTTACATTTTTGACGGATATACAGGATGATATTTGAAAATATGTGAATTATTCTACGTTCGCTTTACAGGGTGTGTTGTTTTTACAGAATCAATAAAAACGTGAAAAAACAAAAAATACGGCCCTGGAATTTCAACGGTTTATTTAATAATACTTTATATCGAGTAATTATCACCTTTCCTTATGATTTTTGTTGTAAAATGGAGATGTGCTATCGATGTAGTGCCGCATCTGTCATAAGCAGAATGTGAATCCATTAAAATTATACTATTTTTAAAATTTGTATTTTTTTCTGCGGAAAACAAAAACTTCCGCGTTCAATTTTTTTAACTGTTGCTTAGTATCATCCTTACGGTTTAAAGTGAGAAAAATAAAAATTGTCTGATCTGGCTTACAGGGTGTTGTTTTTAAAAAACCAATAAAAATTAAAAAAAATTTCATTCAAGCAAATACCAGCTAACATATTACTTAATAAATGTTCTAGTGCGGACAGCACTATTAAATAATAATAATTATTATTTTAACAACTTTATTAAGTTTTATGATTTATACAACGATCTTACAAATATCATGATCGGCGTTCTAATCGGCGGGCGTAATTTTGGCCGGTAATCCCTTGGCCTACCTGCATAAATCAAGGGGTACCATTTATGACAGGGGTAATTTCGGCCGAGGGGCCCTCAACGCCGTCAGCTTCAACGCCGGACTGCGTAGCCGGAGCAAAGGACTGCGTAGCCCGCTGAGGTATAATTTTTTTATCAATAGCCGCAGGCTGTTGTTGTTTTGATGTCTGAGGCGGAGCCTCCGTATTATCTTCGTTTTCACAAAGAAATATTTTAATATAAAGCATTCTGTTATTTTATTTGATTTGCGGCCGAAAATACCTATGAGATAAGGAAGCAACTTAAAACCTCCGGCCGAATTTACCTACCGGCTTTTAGTACCTGCCCTTTTTCCGGCCGAAATTACATCCGCCCGTTCTAATGCCTTCCCCCAGAGAGAATGTAATATATGAGAGTTGTCGACCCTGTAGGAACAGTTGGCATCGCGTTGATCGCAGCGCACCACGAAGGGGTGCCGGAACTAATTTTTACAGGCGGGATATTTAAATTTGTTAGTTTGGATTATGGGTAAATTTTACAATTTGTCTTAAAATTGTTTATTATATAATTATTTCATTACAAAAAATAAAATTAAATTTCATTTTTTCTGAAATAATTATAATTAATAAACAATTTTAAGAGATAATTTAGATAAATGAGAAATCAACACACATTTAAAATTTTTATTAAACTACACATATATTAATAACATAACACAATTTATTTTAATTAAACGCGGTACACTAAGTTACAAAAAAAAAGAATTATTTTTATTTGTTAGTCCTCTTAACATCATTATATTTTTTAAAATTAATAAGGGGACGCTAACTTTTATGAGCTGAGAAAATACGTATGATTTATGTTCTTGACAGGTGAACCAATCAGAATTAATATGACCTTTTGCAAAGAGTCCAGTTTTTTCAATAATATTCTCTATATGACCTAAAAGTGGTAAAATATGGTATACAATGTCATGCAGCATTGAAAGAAATTTAGTGACTTCCCTTTGAACATAAATCAGACGTGCATTTTCTTTGAAGGAAGTGAAAATATGGTGAACGTCTAAAATGTCTGTCTGCAAATTAGCCTTACATTCTTCGCAATTAAAAGTTGTAATTTTTTTAACAACAAAACCAGAAACCAGAAACATAGCTTATTGCCTGAGTATCAAAATTTAATTCTGAATCTAAAAACGAGAATTCAATATTTTCCAATTCATTAATTGTAATAGAATTTAATAGTTTTGGTTCATTATGAAAATTTAAGAAAAGGAATTTAAGTTATCTAATAAAGTACAATCATCTGCTTCACAATTTCTGTTGTAGTTCTTGGCAGAAACTAAACTATTTAAAATTGACGTTTTTAAAGCTGATATAAATTGGTAACAATTTGGAGAGGTATTGGCAGCACTATACTGCCGAGTTGCCCTAAACATATTTTCAACTGGGTCCTGATTTAAAGAACGCGTTCCAATAAATTTGAATCCTAATTTCCAACATTCTCTTGTTAACAATTTGACACCTCTAATAGTAGTTAACCAAGATGTTTTAAAAGGCATTTTGGTTTTCATAGTCGTTCTATTTTTCGGTAAAAACTTCCAAGATTTTATTTTTGGTAACATAGAATTCCAAAAACGCATATGGTTTGACTTTTTTTAAGGGCCTTACCAGCATCAAAGGTTGGTTTCCTACCATTAAAACTGTCCAGGAACAATTAAACTTTCAATGGTAGCAGCCATAGTGTGGCTCATTATTTTTGCAGCAGCTGAAACTAATAATATTATAATAATAATAAACTAAATAAATTTAAAACTAAACTAATCCTAAATCCTACTCACCATCGCCCTCGGGCCTCGCGTGCAATTCTAATTTTTGACACTTTCACTTGGCTTTCACTTTGACTTTGACAGACACAAGCCAGATTCACACCAACCAATGTATGATTGATTTTGTATATTTTCATTTTTAATGACTTAAACGTTAATGTACTAGGATATTTTATAATATTTTTCGACATTAAAGGCGATATGTTAAAGTGTAATGTAATTTATAATATTAAAACTATTTTATTATATTCTGCTTATGTAAAACAGTCTTGTAGTACACGCGACTGCAGCGACTCCATGCGCGGGCAGGAGCGCAGAAACGTTATGCCTTATACCGCCTATCCTTCAATCAGTCTCTTTTAAATTGTCTCTGGCCTTCCCCCCGGTATTGACAACCGACAGTTGACTTAACATTCAGCAGGTGCGTTTCGCAACATATACAACAATAAATAATGCATACGATACGTACTTAACAAATCTGATCAAATATAAGATAGAACAATGTAAGAAACTGAACTAAACGTCAATCTGCCAATTTCTGTCAATATTTTTGAAGATTTCCCTATCTTCTGTCTTATTCAATCACTCACTTTTTTATACGCATATTTTTAACCCAAAATTTTCTTTTTTTGTTTGCTTTTTCATCTACCATCAGTACATTCTTAACCCATCTACTTGCTGGGTGACCCAAACATCTAGCTCTTTATTTTCTAACATGTTTTTTCGAATCAAATTCTCAAAAATAATTTCTCCAAATATTTCTTTCCTAAATATCGATGGATTTTTCATCTTTCTCTGTTTTATTGATTACTGTTACTCACAGCTATTTGCACGTCACTGGATCAAGCATGGAAAAAGTATACCTAGCCTAAAACCAACGTTGCTAAATAGAATTTCAAAGTGCCTTATAAATTTCCTCATTTAACTTTCTCTGCATCTTTTACAGTTTTCATGTTAAAATTAAATTGTTGATTAAGGACTATTAACTATTTGATTTAGCTTAGACATACATGATCCTACATTTTTTGTACCTAATTTTTCAATACACTAATAAAAATACTGTTTTTGCAGATATACAGCATAGAAAACTACAAATTCCAAAATACAAGGATCCACAGGATTCGAATGAATTAAGGACTAAGTCGGACTTCTGCCGTGTCGCAGATATTGCGACAAAATTTTCATCGTCGGTTATTATAAAAGAAGATATCCACATTGCTTCAAGGAAAATTTGAACACAAAAACATTTTTTTACCTGTTCCCAATACAATCAAATCCGTTTACCTAAAAGGAGTCAAAAAAATTCAACAATAACAGATTTAAATTTAAGAAAGAAAAAATCTTTTAGTACCTAGAACAATAATCAAAGTTTCAACATAAATTGTTACCATTTACTTCATAATGAAACATAGATTCTACCAATAAGAAGGATTTTCTAATATCTATTATAGATATTATATGACAACTTATATTAATGCAAATATTTACCGATAAAATGAAAAATAAAAAACAACTTCAATACAACAATTTGTACATACATAAAATTTCTACATTCACCGTTAATTGTATTCATGTAACGAGCTTAGTAATCAAAGGACACTCCAATAATGTTAGTAAAAAATATGGAAAAACGCCAATAAACTGTATTATTATTTGATAAAAATTTAACAGTATCCGTCTAGCCACATTCAGTGGCACAATGTAATGGCGTTGTACCATCATTGTCACTGACATCAATGGGCTGTCCTTTGTTCAACAAAAAATTCAACAATTGTCGCCTGATTTCTTTGATTTGCTGATCATTTATGATTTAGATCTTTGCGTTAAGCGAAACTGCAAAAAACTGTGTAGGACGTCCTAAAAACATTTGTACTGTATAAAATTTTAAGAATGCTTAGCGACAACTATAGAATTTTTTAGATGTGCTACCATCTATGGTAAGAAGAGAGTATTGACATTAAATTTTGACTGAATCTAGTCAAGATGTCACTCTCTTCTTTTTTATCCCTTTCAGAGAATAATACAAAGTGAGTAAACCAGTAAGGAATTTTAATTTATTAGATTCGACATCCTAAGACCGGTTTCTGTCTTTCGACTTCATCAGTTAGGCTTTTCGAATCCAATAAATAAAATTCCAAACTCGTACATGTCAATAGCTATATCCGCTATAAGATAACATTTTTAGATGTGCTACCATCTATGGTAAGAAGAGAGTATTGACATTAAATTTTGACTGAATCTAGTCAAGATGTCACTCTCTTCTTTTTTATCCCTTTCAGAGATTAATACAAAGTGAGTAAACCAGTAAGGAATTTTAATTTATTAGAATTTTATTTATTGGATTCGACAAGCCTAACTGATGAAGTCGAAAGACAGAAACCGGTCTTAGGATGTCGAATCTAATAAATTAAAATTCCTTACACTTTGTATTAATCTCTGAAAGGGATAAAAAAGAAGAGAGTGACATCTTGACTAGATTCAGTCAAAATTTAATGTCAATACTCTCTTCTTACCATAGATGGTAGCACATCTAAAAATGTTATCTTATAGCGGATATAGCTATTGACTTGTACGAGTTTGGAATTTTATTTATTGGATTCGAAAAGCCTAACTGATGAAGTCGAAAGACAGAAACCGGTCTTAGGATGTCGAATCTAATAAATTAAAATTCCTTACTGGTTTACTCACTTTGTAGAATTTTTGTTAAAAAAATAACACCTCATTGATTTCAGTGACAAAGATGGAAAAACATCATTACATTGTGCCGCTGAATGTGGCAAGACGGATGCTGTTAGGTTTTTATTGAATACAGTTAATTTCACTATTTAGTGAAGAATAGCAATGTAGATTTCGTGAAGGAAGAAGACTGCGAACTAATTACTGACTGACAATCTTTAATTAAACGTATAACGCGGCGACAGAATAAGATCAGAAACAGAAACAGTAATAGTCATTTAAATCATGCCTAAATCGTGATATGACTCCTGCACATAATTGAAATGTAGGACGTACCTAAATTCGTCCGCAGGATTAAAATTACCCTCTTCATTAATCTCATACCTCATACGCAGGATTCGCAGGAAGATGACACATTTGCGGACTAATCTCTGATAAAGCAGAAATGTATAGAAAAATTAAAAATATATCGATGGTTGTAAATTTTGGTAAAAAATTATGTTTTTGGTCCTGCCAAAATAAAAGGGACATCTAATTTAAAAATCTTTACTTTATTTGGGTCCTTTTAGAACTATTTCAGCAATTATTTACGTTTCAGTGATGAATAAAACCTAAATATACAATTGGCTGATGAAAAAATTGCAAAAATCAATACATTTTGATTCTAAGCATGATTTTAAATCCACCAGAGTGGTAAGTCAATATAAAAAACTTTCAGATGCCATAAAAAAGGTATGAATCAGTCTTTTAAAGGTTTCCAAAAGTTTTTATAATAATTTAAATCAGTTTTGTCTACTTTGGGATGATAACAGTCAGACAAAAAAAGATTTATTATAAATTATATATTTTAAAACTTTAATTATATTGTTTTTTTGTATCTTAAATAACTTTTTTTAAATAATAAAGTATTAAAATGTGATATATTTTTGATGAAATTATATTAGAAAAATGTATGGTAGATTAAAAATGTTTTTTTAGATTATAAATAATAATGTTCTACATTATGTTTACATGTATATAAAAAAATGTAAAGTTGTTGTAATATGTATGTGTTTATTTTGACAATAAATATTTGTAATTTTTTAATTTTATATTTAATTGTCTATAGTACTGATGCTATTACAACCAGTTCATTTTATTATTTGTTTTCAAAACGTATTCAGACATTTTTTGTTTACGAATTGTACATCGATAAAATGATTTAAATTTTTTGCTAATTTTAAACGAGAATATTTATTAAATTTTTTATAATTATCTTCGTCAAAATTCAGAAACGGCTTTAGAAAAATTACAAAAAATATCTCATTGAAGACCTAATTTATGTATCAGTTTTAAAGAAAAATTCAAATTTTTTAAAAGCTGTTGATCCCAACGAACTTATTGACTGACCAGGTAGTTTTTACGGACCATTGTGAGTGGACATAAATATTTATATTTACCACAACATCATTTTCAGTATCAATATTATTTTCCAACGATTTAAATTCAATCATATGATTCCGAAAAGCCTGAAACTAATTTGTTTTTATACTATTCTTAAAACGATTTGGTGTATTTTGGATTGCATAGTTTCTGAGAGTGAAATCTTTTAATATGAACATTTTAACGTAAAAATCAAATACTATTAAACGAGCAAGGTTTGGTCCGGAGGATCTCAAAATCCACGCGCAAGCCTGACGAGTGGGGGGTTTAACGGGGGATTCCCCCCCGGGCCCGCAGTTCTCGATGGGGCACGGGCCCGTACGAAAAATCCCTGTTCGCACTATGCTTCACTTTTATAATGTGATGGGCTACTAATTTTAAAAAATCTATAGGGGACCGTAGTTTTTACCCCCTGGCCCGATTTTTCTCTCTACGGGCCTGTACACGCGTCAGAATTCAATGAAACTTTCAGGGTAGACTAATGCCTATCTAAAAAAAATGCAGATCTCATGTCTGCGAAAATTCGATCTTCCGAAATATTTACAAGAAAAGTTAAGCTTTTAGTTTATTTTCTAGCAACGGCAGACAACACAGAAATAATATAACCTGTTTCTATAGTAAATTTTTTATTATATATTTTGTTATGTTATTTTGAAAACGACTTTCATTCAAGAAAGACAAAACGTCAGTTAAAGCCCCCTTTTTCTTTAAAATAAGTGGTTTTATTTCTATTAGAAGAGAAACTGATAAATATTAGTTTAATTTGTCAGTTTTTGGCATTGTCAAAAGTAGTTAATTGTCAATATCATATTTTTGTGCGAGGGAGCAACGTTCAGTAACGTAGTTGCGGTACATATAATGTTGGTCTAACAGTGGCCGGAGAGAACGTTAGTGGAGTGATGATGGAAAATCGTCATAAGAAAATAACCTAGTTTTCTAAATATCAACGTAAAGGTTTGACTTTATTTAATTTCTGACGTTTCAATTTGAAAGAATTCAACTTTAAATTTGCCGCTTTTTACAAATAATAACCTACAAATTTTGACAACTACTGACACGCACAAAAAAAAATGATGTGACAAGACCCCCCCCCCCCCGATAAAATCCTTCTTTTTAAGATAAAAATTTTTTCTCTACTATTGCTTTTCCAAAAATGGCGGCCAATTCAATTTTTTTCGAAAAATGCCGATTTTTAAATTTTTACCATGTCTTCCCGACATAAAATTACATATTTTTTCCAATTTTTAAGAAAATACGAGGAATCTTTGGTTATTTACGTTATTTATTGCCAATTCAGTAAAAAATACACATATCTCTCGAAGCTCCAACCCAAATTTATTTATTATTTTTTATGTATAAAATCGAAAAAATTAAAAAAAATTGACTTAGTTCTTACATCCATATAATAGTATGTTACGCAACAAGAGTGGTAAGTAACCCATTACGCACGAAGTGAAAAAGTTTACATTTTACGAGTGTTTAATAATGGGCTTACAACTCGAGTAACGTACTATACTTTTTCTACGCCCACTCATAATGAGGATAACCTGAAAACAAAAACTCATTTTTGTGTGATGATAATTACACAATATTTTAATTCGTTACCTTTGACAACAAATGATTATCGTCTTTCAGAAACTTATTAATTTGTTCTGGAGAAAGGATTTTCGCTTTTTTACTTCTAAATCCATCCGATTTCCGCTTCAGTAGGGCCATTAGTTTTGGATAATCTGCTATGTTAATGTTATTATTAATGTTTAATAGTTCTCAGCATCGAATAAATGGCCCGTAGAGAAGATCGCTTCATAATTTTTGATGGTTCCTCAAAATACACAAGCAAAACATTCTCCGAAAAGGATTTAACGTTATTCTTGTGTCGCCAATCCATAAATTTTCGATAGGTAATTTCGTACCTTTCTTTAGATTTTAGCGGTAACAAATTATGTATGGCAGCTTGAGCTTTTTCTAAAATCTCCGGTGGAGTGCTCATAATTTCATCACTTTCACTTTCAGACATATTCGTAGGTAAAGTTAAGAAAATCTTCGGATACAATATTTTGTGACAATATAAAAAATAACATGACGTTTATTTCTATTGAGACAAATAATTACCGATGGTGGTGCCACTTTCGTCGATCAGCTGTTCAACGAAACGCGTAATTTTTTATAAATAGTGCATTAAGTTATAATGAGTGAATTGTTTATTTGTAGTATTATAAGACTTTTTGTGATTGTTTGAGGTTTTTGATTTGGAAATTACCATAATATACCTGTACATGTAAGTATTTAGACTCAATTGAACCTGTTTTTTGTGTCGTTATTCTAAAATTGAGGTTATTTATTTAGCATATCTTACGCTTTTCAGAAATTTATTGTTTACTTCTGTTTCTGTGTGCTTTTTTTTGTGTTTCAGGATGAATATAGCCTAGAGGTATTATCATCTTCACCTCTACTAATATAGAATGATATTGGAAGGGAGCTAAATCATATGCCAAAGAAACATACAACAGTTTTCTGCTGATAAATTTTATTTCAATTTTTTCAGGATAATAATTGTAATTGTAAAAGTGATTTAAATAAAAAATGATTTCTAAGAACCTACTTTTGATTGATTTATGGTAGAAATATATCCTATTCCTTGTTTCAAAATTATTTTTTAAATCAATATCAAATTAAAATATAAAAAATTAAGAAATTTTTTTCTTGGCTTAAAACTCTTCATAGGCCATCAAATGTATCTGTTGCAAAAATTTTTATTTCGTTTATCTACTTTGTTTTTTCAAAATAAACACAAAATGTATATTTTTTAATCCTTTATTTTAACATAAGTTCAAAGCTAACTTTGAATTATTCAGTTTTAGTAGTATTTAACATTTTATTATAATAATTCATTACTAATTGTAACTATATAATTATTGAAAACAGGTGTTGTACAAGAGGGGAACATAATAATGGTATTTTTAAAATTATGATGTGACAAAGGTTTTATTTTACTGAATATTACCTTTAGAAAAATGAAGTTGAAATATCAGCAATGATGTGCACACCTAATTATATTTTAAGTTTACATAAACAACTGTACATAGTTTCGACAGTTTGTAAGGACAAGTTTACTTAGTATATAGGCAACACTTTGCTGTCTTCTAACTAACCATCATTCCTTGCACATTTAATGGTTTTAACATCAAGTGGCTTACTGGGTGCTATTTTGTTTGAAAGAATTCTTGCAAAAATTTCATTTGTAATCAAGAAATAATCTCAGAAATACTAATCTTTATCTTACCTGATTTTGTAATATAATCTTCAGATTTAAAATTAATTACACTTTTCCCGGAATTTACGACGATCAACTTCCTCGATGACACCTTTTTTGTTGTTTCTTGGGTGGATCATAATGGAAGTGTAATTCCGGATTTTTAGATTTCCTAGAGGTATACCCATAAACGCAATAGTTTGTATTATTTTTATTGGGCATTTTTAACGTTTAACTAACAAATAACAACAAAATACACGAAGCACAAAATCAAAACATACGTTCGACTTGCAGGTAAACAAACAAAATTATGCTTTTCGTGAAGGTTCAAATTAATACCGGTGGTGTCGCTTCAAAGTTGTGCTCGTCTCAATAGAAACGCGGGTTATTTTTTGAAAAATTGTATAATGTGTTGCCGACATTTAGGGACATCACTCTTTTAATTCAAAATGTATCTCGCTAATGCTAAAAGTTTTTATGTTTTTCAATTGACTAAATTTATGTAAATAGTCCAAATAAAGTGGTACGTAGATAAAAATTTGATTGCAATTTGATTATATTAAGAAATTTAAGTTTTCTTATCAAAAAGCACGTGTATGTTAGGATATCTCATTACGTTCATGTTATTGTTAAATGTCATTTACAAGGAATGTTGACAGTGCGATTTTTAACGTTTACTGACGTGGGCGTAGAAAAAATTTTAATTTCACTCCACTATATGTCTAAAATTTGTTTAAATGTAATTAAAAACACAGTGGCGTGCAGATTTTACGGGATACAAAAAAATAATATAAGGGTGGATAATTTATAATGGCTACATTGAGACGCAGTCATATAAAAGAAACATGTATGTATCGAAAAAAATCTTATTATGATCCATTAAATCGCTCCAACATTTGTAGCATCAAAATTTCCCACGCGTCGGTCAAAAAAATATTGATGGCACCTCGTAGACCGCATCTCCTAATGTTTTTGCTATTCGAAAACCATTAGATTGTCAGTACACGGCCTTTTACCGCTCTCTGTGTGTGTGTGTGTGTAAAGTTGGGTGGGGACCGTACTACCAGCTTGCCGCAAGTGGGGTTTCGTATGTGTGCACTATGCCCCACAACCTCATCCAAAACAAATCGGACTGTTAGTTGTTTTGTTTTCGTCGCGGCGTGTTTTGCTTCGCGACCGATCATGTGGCATCTTGACGAGCCACGCCGATAATCTTCCACTTGTCGGACTATGGATTAGGACACAATTTCGATTTGATTTTTTTTTGTTTTATGCCAGTTTTTTTAACCAGTTTTAGAATTAGTTCTTTTTCGCTAGATATTTTTTTTTGGATTAGTATCTACGTTTTAAGGTTGGTAGATCAATGGAACTATGGGGTTGAGGTTGTGGATACATGCGGAAATGTAAAAATAAATGTTTCGTCTATATAAAACTATTATTTCCTCTTAATAAATAATTTTACATAGTCTCTAAAGCATCATTAGACAATAATTACATTTTTTATTGCTGTTTTCGGACAGCTAAAAATGACAAAACAATTTTAAAAGCAAATTTTGATCAAATTTACCTAAAAAACATCTTTAATAGCAGTAAAAACAAAACCATAATTATATTTTTAGTGTAAATGTTAGTGAATGATACACAAATCCATGAAAAAATTTAGTTAAAAGCTATCCCACTGAAACCAGAAAAAAATCGAAAATAGTCTGTACATTTTTTATTCATTTTGTTCAGTAAAATATCTTATCAACTTCAAGGACCAATAATAATAATAATAATAATAATAATAATAATAATATTTATTCATTCATTCAATACAATAATATATAATTACAGCATATTTTGAGAATAAATATCTGTATTTCAAAATGGCCGATTTTTTTTTTTTATTTATTTTTGTATTACCGTTGCGTCATGTTTGGGTTCACTTTAGCTAAAGCTAGACTGTGTTCCTAAACATGAATAGACTTTGGTCATTTTGAAATAATTATAAAATTATAAGTATAAAGTAAAATGATTTAAATGAAGATATAAAGTTACGTATTAATAATAATAATAATATTTAAAAATAATGCCTATTACATACATTTATATCTTGATAATTATTCAAACAAGAGAACATCCTTAAATAATAATAATAATAATAATAATAATAATAATAATAATAATAATATTTATTCATTCATTCAATACAATAATATATAATTACAGCATATTTTGAGAATAAATATCTGTATTTCAAAATGGCCGATTTTTTTTTTTATTTATTTTTGTATTACCGTTGCGTCATGTTTGGGTTCACTTTAGCTAAAGCTAGACTGTGTTCCTAAACATGAATAGACTTTGGTCATTTTGAAATAATTATAAAATTATAAGTATAAAGTAAAATGATTTAAATGAAGATATAAAGTTACGTATTAATAATAATAATAATATTTAAAAATAATGCCTATTACATACATTTATATCTTGATAATTATTCAAACAAGAGAACATCCTTAAATAATAATAATAATAATAATAATAATAATAATAATAATAATAATATTTATTCATTCATTCAATACAATAATATATAATTACAGCATATTTTGAGAATAAATATCTGTATTTCAAAATGGCCGATTTTTTTTTTTATTTATTTTTGTATTACCGTTGCGTCATGTTTGGGTTCACTTTAGCTAAAGCTAGACTGTGTTCCTAAACATGAATAGACTTTGGTCATTTTGAAATAATTATAAAATTATAAGTATAAAGTAAAATGATTTAAATGAAGATATAAAGTTACGTATTAATAATAATAATAATATTTAAAAATAATGCCTATTACATACATTTATATCTTGATAATTATTCAAACAAGAGAACATCCTTAAATAATAATAATAATAATAATAATAATAATAATAATAATAATAATAATAATAATAATAATAATAATAATAATAATAATAATAATAATAATAATAATAATAATAATAATAATAATAATAATAATAATAATAATAATAATAATAATAATAATAATAATAATAATAATAATAATAATAATAATAATAATAATAATAATAATAATAATAATAATAATAATAATAATAATAATAATAATAATAATAATAATAATAATAATAATAATAATAATAATAATAATAATAATAATAATAATAATAATAATAATAATAATAATAATAATAATAATAATAATAATAATAATAATAATAATAATAATAATAATAATAATAATAATAATAATAATAATAATAATAATAATAATAATAATAATAATAATAATAATAATAATAATAATAATAATAATAATAATAATAATAATAATAATAATAATAATAATAATAATAATAATAATAATAATAATAATAATAATAATAATAATAATAATAATAATAATAATAATAATAATAATAATAATAATAATAATAATAATAATAATAATAATAATAATAATAATAATAATAATAATAATAATAATAATAATAATAATAATACCCCGCAGGGGGAATGTAGGAGACCCTACATTCTTTGGTGAGTATGCGACACCACGGACCCGAGCCACATCCCCGACTAGGAGCGGGACCACCAAGTAGAAAATCTCCTAGCGTAATCTGAGGGTGTAAGACATCGTGCCTTGGGATGCATGGCCATACGGAGTTGGTCACTAACGATTCCTTCTGGACACCAGGTCACATCCAGACGTATATAAGACCTTAGCATGGCAAGGGCGCACTGCTGTGCCGGACTCATATTCGTCCCTTCTCGTGGGAACTGTATGTCAGAACCTAAAGGAAAAAACACAGAGGTATCTCCCTCTCAAAACAGAGACCAAAACAACACGAACCAGGAAAAGGAGGTTCTTCCCCGGTTTTTGGTCGTGAAAAAGAAAGACGGAGACTTTGGTAATGTTAGCCCTTTCTTAATCGAAAAAACGTTAAATGGTTTATGTGGTATCCCTAAAATGGTTAAAAAAATTAAAGATGGTCTATTAGTTGAAACTGTCTCCCCAGGCCAAGCAAGGAAATTATTAAGCATTAACAGATTTAACGACATTGATGTAGAAGTTGTTCCCCATATTTCGCTGAATCATTCCAAAGGAGTTATTTATTGTCCAGATTTATTGAACTGTCCATTGAAGGAAATAGAAGATGAGTTAAAAAATCAAGGTGTTATCTCGATATACCGAATAAAAACTAAAAAAGATGGCCAATTAGTTGATACTCCAAGCCATGTACTTACTTTCAATTCTTCCGTCCTTCCGCAAAAGATTAAAGTCGCATTCTACTCTTTAAATGTTAGACTTTTTGTACCATCTCCCCTACGTTGCTTTAGATGCCAATGTTTTGGACATACATCTGCAAAATGCGACAAACCGCAGGTATGCATTTGCGGCAAAGCATTACATATAGGAAGCGCATGCACACCTCCATTCAAGTGTGTTAACTGCGAAGGATCACATACATCCAGATCTAAAGAGTGCACTGTTTATAAACAAGAAGCTGCCATACAGGAGATAAAGATTAAAGAGAAGCTATCATACTTCGACGCCAAAAGGAAGGTTATCCTTAACACTCCAAAACCGAATACTAGCTACGCTCAAGCAGCCCACCCCACACCTCCAGCTACTATTAATACTGAAGATCTCGTTAAATCCCTAATCCCACATATTAATAAGGCAATTAGTGAGATGTTCCCAATGAATACCTTTTTTCCAAATGTAGGAACCCAATTTAACTACCCGTACCCTATATCCCATAAGCAAACACATTCCTACGATTTATCAGACAAACAATCAGGTTTTAAACGAACTAACCAGTCTTCGCAAAGAACTGATACTTCCGAATCGGAATCACTAATTAGTGAAACTTCGACAAAAAGCAACAAAAGAAAGAAAAAAAGAGGTTGGCCACTGGGCAAACCTAGAAAAACTAGTCTAGAGACGTCAATGGACATGGATATGGCATCAACTGCCGATCCAGCAAGTCTACCATTAGAACCTCCCTCAGAAGGAGGTCTCTGAGATTTATTTATCACCATATATTCTTATACTTTTATGTTCTTAGTTATAATTTATATTATTTAATACTTACCCATTTATACTATTTAAATTTTTGTCTTACACTTACACAAAATTTAATCCTTAATCTTACATAAGATTTATAACAATGTTATAATACTCTCTTCCCTAAAAACTAAATTAATGGAAAACATTTTACAATGGAATTGTAATGGTATTATTCATAATTTATTTCAACTTAAATTAATCTTATGTGAAACATATCCGCCCTTTTGTATTTGCCTACAGGAGACACACCTAAAACAAAACGATAAATTTTCACTTAGAGGTTTCAAAATATATAGAAAAGACGTTATTCCAAATCAACGAGCACATGGTGGCGTAGCAATCATCCTTAAAGAAAACTTACCATCTGTAGAATTAACTATCCAATCTAGACTACAAGTTATCGCCATCCAAATTTTATACCCCCTAAAGATTACAATATGTAATATCTACCTACCAGATTTTAATTGGAACCTACAACAACTCAAACATATTATTGGGCAACTCCCCTCTCCTTTTATTTTAGTAGGCGACTTTAACTCACACAACCCTCTATGGGGATCTAATAGATTAGATGTCAGAGGGAGACTTATCGAAGACCTAATAAATGATACAAACCTGATTCTTCTAAACACTGGTGAGGGAACCTTCTTGAACTCTAGATCCAATACTCTTAGCCACCTAGATCTATCTATATGCTCTCCTAATATCGCCCATAAGCTGAATTGGGAAGTGGTATCCAAACACTTCCATACCGATCATGCTCCAATCCAAATTAACTTCAATGTGGCAAATTCGCTTCCCTCCTTCCCCCGAACATGGCAACTTAAAAGAGCTGACTGGAACCTCTTCCAGAATACCTTGAAACCCCTAGAAATAAAAGAAGACATTAATGCAACAGTTGACCTTATAACCAATGAAATTATAAGCGCTGCCTCTCAAAGCATACCTAAATCTAGTGGCCTAGCAAAAAAAATATCGGTACCTTGGTGGAACACCAATATCCAACAAGCCATCAAAGCAAAAAGGCAAGCATTCAACAGGTTTAAAAGACACCCTACTACTGATAACATGATAAACTTCAAAAGACTTCGCGCTAAATCCCGGCAAATCATCTTGAAAGCTAAGAAAGAATCATGGGAGAACTACGTATCTACCTTAACAATAGAAACTCCTCTGACAGAAGTTTGGAGAAAAATCAGAGCAATTACAGGGAAAAAATTCATACCACCTTCACCTATATTGCTCATCAACAACGAAGAAATTACAGGTGAAACCAACATAGCAGAAGCATTAGTTACACACTTTGAAAAAGTAAGCAGCTCTGAAAACTTTACACAAGAATTCCAATTAATTAAAGCCACGGAAGAAACACCGTTAGATTTTAATGAAGATGGAGAAGAACGTAGCTACAACACCGCCTTTTCCCTAGCCGAATTACAACTGGCATTAGAAGAGTCAAAAAGCTCTGCACCTGGCCCTGACGACATACACTACCACATGATCAAAATGCTTCCAGAAGGCCAAAAAGAAAAAATCCTTCTCTTATTTAATAAAATCTGGACCCAAGGTAGATATCCAGAAAGCTGGCAGGAAGCAACAATTATTCCAGTACCCAAACCTAATAAAGATCCTACAGTACTTTCAAACTACCGGCCAATAGCTCTCACTAGTTGCCTCAGCAAGCTACTTGAAAAAATGGTTAACTCCAGGCTGATCTGGTTTTTGGAGACTAATAATTGTTTATCTAACTATCAGATGGGCTTCCGTAAACATAGATCAACTATGGATCAAATTGTGCTACTCGATAGTAAAATCAGAGAAAGTTTTGCTAATAGAAACCACTTAGTTGCTGTATCTTTTGATATTGAGAAAGCGTATGATCTAACATGGCGTCACGGAATCCTTAAGAGTTTACACGAATGGGAAATGAGAGGAAACTTACCTATTTTCATATCCCAATTCCTCCTAAACCGCCAAATCAAAGTCAAGCTGGGACAAACTACATCCGAAACACGATATCTTCAAAATGGAATACCACAAGGATCCACCATTAGCGTCACACTATTCCTGATTGCAATAAATAGACTATTATCATCATTGGACGAAGAAATCGGCAAGAGTTTGTATGTAGATGACCTACTTATATATTATTCTGGAAAGGATATAGCACTAGTTCAAAACAAACTCCAACTAGCTGTAAACCAACTTGTTAAAATGGCTGATTCAAACGGACTACGATTTTCACCCCAAAAAACACACTGTATCGACTTCTGTCGTTTAAGACACGAGCACAATAACCCTAACATTTCCATAAAGGGCCATCCCATCGAAGTTAGAGATAATACAAAAATACTTGGAATTACATTTGACAGAAAACTCTATTGGAAGACACATATTGACGAACTCTCCACAAAATGTAAAAAAGCTCTTAATATCATACGATGCGTTTCCAACATTAATTGGGGTGCAAATCGCGAGGTCACGTTAAACCTATACAAATCTCTCATCCTACCAAAAATAGAATACGGATGCATTGTTTATGCTTCGGCTTGTAAAAGTCGTCTATATGAACTCGAAAAGATTCATAAAGAGGGGCTCCGACTGGCCATAGGAGCTTTTCGTACTAGCCCATCTTTATCAATCTACTCTGAAGCAGGAATACCCCCCTTAAAATATAGACGTGATCAACAAATTTACAATTACTGTTCTAAAATATGGGGCCAACCTTCCCATCCCGTACACCATATCTTTACTGCAGAAACGAACATCGCAAAGACACTAAAATACCGTTTTCAGACCAACCTGGAAACGCTCGAAGTGGAACTTCCACCCGTATTCCCCTTAAAATATCCAGAACTCCCTCCTTGGCTAACTAAACCTGCAAACATACACTTGGAATGCGACAAACATAAAAAAGAAAATACAAACCCTATCGTATACAAACAAATATTTAAAGAAATTTCAGATAACTACCTTGACACTAATATTTTGTATACCGATGGCTCCAAAACAAATACCGGCGTAGGATCAGCTTTTGCCTGTAAGAGAGAAATATACCGATGCACCTTACACCCTATAGCTTCTATATTCACAGCAGAACTATTTGCTATACTACAAGCACTAAGGTATATTGACTCAAAAACAAGTGGAACCTACCTCATATGTTCTGATTCACACAGCGCTCTCCAAGCCCTGCATAACACCTTCTCATCTGACCCTTTAATCCAAATGATCAATTGCACAATACAGTTGCTACGTGAATCAGGGAAGGTAGTGGACTTCACATGGATCCCGGGACATATTGGTATCCAAGGAAACGAACAGGTTGACGATGCCGCCCGCACTGCCACTAACGAACCATTCCTCAATGACATCCCGATTCGAATAGAAGACCTAAAAGTACACCTTAAAGAGAAAACAATTAACAAATGGCAGAAAGAATGGAATGAATCAGATACAAAGCTCAAAGAGATAAAACCGCAAATAAAATCTTTTACTTACCCTTCACTAAAGCGGCGTGAACAAGTGGCATTAACTAGGCTGAGAATAGGACACACACACCTAACTCATAGCCATCTTCTATGTGGGTCAAGACCACCTATTTGCAGTACCTGTGAGGTAGAAATAAATGTTAAACACATACTCCTAAACTGCCAAAAGTACACTTACCTGAGACAAATCCTTGACTTACCTAATACCGTACAAAATTGCTTGAACTCACACAACACACTTCTCAAAACTATAGCATTTCTTAACCATGCAGGTCTCACCAACAAACTGTAGTATAATTACGATCTATAGGCTAATGACCTTAGCAGTCGAAGCCTAAAAAAAAAAAAAAAAAAAAAAAAAAAAAAAAAAAATAATAATAATAATAATAATAATAATAATAATAATAATAATAATAATAATAATAATAATAATAATAATAATAATAATAATAATAATAATAATAATAATAATAATAATAATAATAATAATAATAATAATAATAATAATAATAATAATAATAATAATAATAATAATAATAATAATAATAATAATAATAATAATAATAATAATAATAATAATAATAATAATAATAATAATAATAATAATAATAATAATAATAATAATAATAATAATAATAATAATAATAATAATAATAATAATAATAATAATAATAATAATAATAATAATAATAATAATAATAATAATAATAATAATAATAATAATAATAATAATAATAATAATAATAATAATAATAATAATAATAATAATAATAATAATAATATTTATTCATTCATTCAATACAATAATATATAATTACAGCATATTTTGAGAATAAATATCTGTATTTCAAAATGGCCGATTTTTTATTTTTTATTTTTTTTTGTATTACCGTTGCGTCATGTTTGGGTTCACTTTAGCTAAAGCTAGACTGTGTTCCTAAACATGAATAGACTTTGGTTATTTTGAAATAATTATAAAATTAAAAAATCTAAAATAAAATGATTTAAATGAAGATATAAAATTACGTATTAATAATAATAATAATATTTAAAAATAATGCCTATTACATACATTTATATCTTGATAATTATTCAAACAGGAGAACATCCTTAAATAATAATAATAATAATTAATGTAGTTTATTGGATCCCAATAGGCCATCGGCCGAGGTCCTTCAGCCTGTTACAATGAATTTATATAATTATTAGTTATATTTATTGTTATTAGAATGTTGTCACTTTTTTCCTTAAGTGTTGAATGTTCCTTAAATAATAAATAAACATTTTTTAAAATAAAAATTAAGAAAATAACGATATAATCAATAAAACTATAAAATGAACAAATTATTCCTAAATATCTATACCTACAAAATTTTTTGATTCTACCATGCATTTTGTATAACGATAAGAAACATTTACATTTTTCATTTAAAAAAAAAGTCACGATGTTCTTAGCCAAAACGATATTTGCCCGAAAATTTATTAAATTTAACAAACCAAGTTTCAATATAGAAGTCTAGCATAGTCATACGAATATTTAACTCGTAAAAAGATGATAGAGATAATCGTTTCAACGCACTGAATTTGTTTGTCTTGGGAGTGAGTATCCCAATATATATTATTTTTTTAAATGTGAAAAATATTTTTCCGCTCAAAAATTTCTATTGCTATATTGATTTTATCATGTTTTATAACATCTGTGAAAATTTCATGAAAATCCCAGACGGCCCCATATTCTTAACGTTTACCCAGAGATGTGCGTGTCAGTAGTTGTCAAAATTTGTAGGGTATTATGGCGAAATTAAATAAACTCAAACCTTAACGTTGATATTTACAAAAATAGGTTATTTTCTTATGATGATTTTCCATCATCGCTCCACTAACGTTTTCGCCAGCCACTGTTAGACCAACATTATGTATCGCAACTACGTTATTGAACGTTGCTTTGGAATACATACATACCTTGCTCGTTTAATAGTATTTAATTAATTAAGAGTTTAACGGAAAAATCTTTATAGAAATATTTTGAGGGATATGCACTAACATTTCTGTAGTACTAACATTTGATTAAAAAAATTATTACTAAAATATCTTGAAAACTGTGGATTTTGGAGATTGAAACATTTAAAAAATACGGTAAATATTTACTTGCATACCAAAGTATCACTGACACATTTTTTTGGTATGTTAATTAATGACATGAGTATAAATTGTATCTAAAGAAGATTATTATTGAAATTTATTAGATAAGTCCGGAAAAAATCGAAATTTTCAAACACTTAATTTTTTGTTATTTTTTTCAATATTTTTCTTCATGAAAAATCAAATGCGAATAGAAAGAAGAGGTACGTAATCATAAATAACAAAAAGTGTATATTAATTTTTCTGAAAATGTACAATTAAAAACTTTTTTTATTATTTACTTTAACAAATATCCTTATTTTTATTAGAAAAAAGAAGGCCACAATTTTATACTAGATCAATATCTCAGATTTAATACTAACATATTTATTGAACAATAAAAATACGCTATATTTATTCCAATTGAGATATTCTTAACTTTTGAGTCTTATAGAAAGCCACATAAGTAGAATTAGAAGAACTATAGAAATACATGCTTCAGAAAAAATGTCTTAGCGCAAGAATTCTTTCTTTCTAGAAGAAAGTTTTGACACGTTACAAAGCAACGATTCCCTGTATTGGGTGTTGCATATCACACAATTTGCATTGTGTGTTGCAAAGTTTTTCATTTGACCGATTCTGGCCAAGATTTTATTCTTGATAGGTTTTTCTACATTGTTTCTCCTGCACTAATGTCAAATCTAGTGGAGAGCTTCGACATTTTCGTCACTATGTAACTTATTTTTACTTTGAAACTTATTATTCAAACTTATGAGTAGTTTTTAGAAATGTCACTGTTGAAATAAATTGTAAAATCGTTTAATAATTAAAATTGGATACTTTGTATTACAGGGTATATTTAATATCTAAAAAAAACTCATTCTAAATCTACTTGGAAAAACATATTACCTATCTTATACAACGAAAGAATCTGAATAAAATTCAAACTAATATACCAACCTTCTCATTACTGGATAATTGCTCCACGTTTTTCATAATATTTTAACATTTAAAATGATATATACCAAGATTAAGATTATTTACGAGTTGTTAATTGCTCCATGATTTCTTGTATTATTTTTCTTGCATTCTCATGACAATTTTTCAAAAGATAAAAAAATTAAAAATATTTTGGCTACTGGTTAAAATCGTTTCTTTAAAAACCATACAAAAATCGGAGGTTCTATGATGCTTCAGGTGGTAATAATTTCTTTATTTTTAAATATTTCTGTAAAATATATTTTTAAAACTTAATCAAATTAAAAATAATTAAAAAACTTTAATCATATTTTTCCTCTACACGCTGTACAGTTCCTTAGATATTTTTAAACACCCGGTATATCTCCAGTTTGGTAGGCATGATATTATAGTTTAAATGTACCGAATATAAATTTATTCAGATGCCTCATTATATTCATATAAAACTTTTACCATTTCAGTAGTCCCAATGCGGCAATAATACTTCCGCCCATTCATCTATTATTCATAATATTATGTATCGTTATGTTTATAACAGTACTAGTGTTAAATTAGGTTTTAAAAAAAATACTTGATGATGATATTTTCATATTTTGGACGCCAGTTTGAAGGTGTTCCTGAAGAGGTACGACGGGTGACATTAAATCCTAAGTTTAATTTGATGCTCTCTCAAAATCTAAAGTCAGAATTTTAAAATTCATAATCACAAAAAAGCTACACACACACAGAACGAATTCAGGCATCTCTCTCTTTATAGCAGAAACAAAAGTCATAACTTACTTAAATAATGTCAATTTAACATTACCAAAATTGCCACTTTCTTTTTTAATTTTAGGTCTTTTAATATGACGTATAAATACTTTAGTGGGGTGAAACATTCTTCAAACCTTTCTGATTAAAGAATATGAAGTCCCATGACTCAATTTTTTGTCAAAAGCATCAGAAACCTTGGAAAATCGGTAAAAAACACAAATTACTATTTTTTAATTTTTCAACTTTAAGAACTTTGGTCCATTCTGAAATTCAAAATCCGACGGTTGGTCACAGTTTTTAATAATATACAAGCTCTGTCGTATTTATATTAACTCTTATTGTATAAAACTTACAGATTTATTTGAAAGGTTTCTATTAACGGTGGTTAAAAACAAACATTTTAAAATTATTTTCATGTCTATACATTTTTAGAATGGACATAGTTAGTACTACACATCCCCAAAATTTTCTTGGAAAACTCCCAAACATTTTCCCAAAAAATATTTGAATTTGCACCTCCCTTTTTAAATAAGCGCAACTTTTTTAGATTTAATGCTAAAGTTTTAAAATTACCAATGTACAAAGACAGAGGATTGAAGACACTTTTAGACTTTTAGTTTGAAATTTTTATTTTGTACAGGGTGGTCTAAAATAAATTCACAAACTACATCCGAAAAACTTTGCAGTTTTCTCAGTTTTTTCAAATGGGACACCCTGTATAAGTATTCTACTTTTCCATTTACTCTTCCCCCTAATATTGGTCATTTAAAAGTTATTTATATTATTGGTGAAAATCTAAGTAGGCTTAATGTTGGGTCAGAATGTTTATTGTTTCTATAATGACAGTTTGCTTCCGTAGAATTTGGATATAATAGACCCTTTCGATTAGGACTACAGCCTAACAAATGACAACGGATAGATGAAATTACCTTCTGAGTCTCCCTATATACTTAAATAATATAACTAAATGTACTTTATGCAATCAATAATAACGGTGATAGTTACGGCTGCTCAAATATTGTTCAGATTGAAAGCAAAGATATAACTTGTAATAGCTACTATAAAACGTATTATTGAAGATGCAGTCTACCATGTACCATAGAGAGATAACGTTATAGAAAGTAGCATACGTAACAGAAAAAAAAATTTTAGTTCAATTTCTGTAAAAATACGGGTTTTATTGATTAACGGATTTTACTAAAAAATATAATTATTTACTAGCAATTATATTTACTTACATATAACATAATATTTGTTGTAGAAATTGAAAGAATCTGAGATATCGAGTAGCTTCCCAAATTTTTTAATTCTATGAAAAGATGGTCGAAAAAAAAAGACAGGTTTTTTTATTACTTAGTTTGGATATTTGTTCGTCAACAAAATATCTGGATGTAGATGATAAAACGGGGTCTAGGAAAATTCATCGCCATCAATTCATCCATCAATTCATCGCCAGCAATTCGTCCAGCAATTCATCGCCAGTAGTTTACCGCCAGTAATTCATGGCCACAGCAATTCTTCGCTACAGCAATTCATTGCCAGCAGTTTACCGCCACAGCAATTATACTTTTCTTTAGTATTTATTATCTGATTATTTGTATGTAGGATATTATCAATATTTTCAACATTAAATAAATAAGGTTATTTCGATAAATTAGGCTTTTAAGATTTTTTTCTTAAAATAACAACTTGGCCTGACCTGATCTAACCTGTAAACTGTTGGCGATGAATTGCTGTGACGATGAATTGCTGTGACGATGAATTGCTGTGACGATGAATTGCTGTAGCGATGAATTGGATGAATTGCTGGCGATGAATTGGACGAATTGCTGGCAGTAAATGTTCTGGATCCCGATGGAGATTGAGTTTTTGACCGATATGTGTGAAGGAAATCTATTCTTTCGATTGTAATTATGTACTAAGTAGTTTACAAATTCTATGACCCTCAAGTTTGATCATAAAATACTGGAACGTTTGGCTTGGTTTAAGGATTACTTACAAGGATGTACACAATATGTAGAAATCAATAATTACTCCAGCGACCTAGATGATATCAGGTGTGGCATCTGACATAGATCAATTCTAGGACCAACTCTGTTTTTGATCTACGTCAACTGTCTGTCAAACCTGCCTCTATACGGTCTATTACAGTAATTATTTGCTGATGATTTCTGTCTTGTATATTTTGGGAAAGGCCATCTAATCACAACCACAAGAAAAAAAGCTTTGCGATGTGCTATCAATAAAGCTCATGGAAAATATGTTTTATAACTTTTATTATTGTAAATAAACGTTTTTTGAAATACTAATATAACAAAAAACAAAGAAAAACAGTGTATAACACGTATAAAATCTGATAAGGGGAATTTAATTAGTGACCCAAATCTGATAGCAGATGATTTTAATAACTTCTTTACAAATATAGGAATAAACTTAGCAAAAAAAATTAAAAAAACAAAAAATTATCAAGAAAGAAAGAATGTATGTAATAATTCCATATTTTTAACTCCCACAACTGTTACCGAAGTAAAAAATATAATAACAAGTTTAAAAAAGAAGAAAGATCCAGGATTGGACAACGTAACTGCAGAAACACTGCAGCACATTTCAGACTTTATAGCTGCCCCACTCACTAATATTATTAATACAAGTCTCTCTACGGGTACCTTTCCTCAACATTTTAAGCAGTCTTTGATTATTCCCATATATAAAAATGGCGAAAAAAATGAAATATCAAACTATAGACCAATAGCTCTAATATCTGCACTGGGGAAGATTCTAGAAAAAGTAATAAAAAAACAACTAAATGGTTTTTTAGAAAAAAATAAATTGCTATCGACAGCCCAATATGGTTTCAGGGAGGAAATATCTACTCAAGATGCGATTAGGGAACTGACTAATAAAATTTACCAATCAATTGACAAGAAAAAGCCATCAATAGGAATATTTTTAGACCTGGCTAAAGCTTTTGACACTGTGGACCACTGGCATTTACTAAATGCTCTTGAAGATTATAAGGGGTATAGCCTATAATTTAATGAAATCGTATTTAAGTAACAGAACACAGAAAACTAAAATACAAAATGTCGTCAGCAAAGATCAAACAGTTATATGTGGTGTACCACAGGGAACAGTTTTGGGACCCCTGCTATTTATTGTATACTTAAACAATCTCTTTTTAGTTGAAAGTAAGGCAAATATTATTAGCTTTGCTGATGACACAGTAATGTACTATGAAGCTTCTGACTGGAGTAATTTGAAACAGTTGATTGAAGAAGATTTACCTAAAACAAAAATATGGGGTGACGACAAATTACTATCTATTAATTTTAAGAAAACAGTATACTTACCCTTCTGCAGTCTAGCTTCAGGTCTTCCCCAATTTCAAAATATCGCTATCGGGGACGGTACATGTATATTATCTGAAAACAAAATAAAATATTTAGGTATAGTAGTAGACAATCACTTGCGTTGGGATAAGCATATTCAATACTTAGTAAACAAATTGCGTAGTGTATTATTTAAATTCATACAAATATCACCAATCCTAAAATTACCAGACAGAAAAATTTTGTATCACAGCCTGTTTGAATCTCATCTCAGTTATGGAATAATCGGATGGGGTGGAGTCACTAAAACTCAATTAAAGCCAATAGAAATTATTCAAAAAAGTTTTTTAAAAATAATGCTTAACAAAAACCGAAGATATCCTACTGATAATTTTTTACTAACTATTGTAACCAATCAAATTACTTAATTTAGAGTCATGTGTCAAATTTCATCCAATCAGCTATGGATTACAGCGATAACACCCTACATGTGGTGTTTTCAGTTTGGTGTTTTCAGCAAGTCAAGTTTTTGATTAAAAATTAATTAAACGTCAAACTGACAACTAGTTTAAAAATGTTTAAATCTACAAAGTAAAAAATTATCCTATCGAATACCCCTCGGGCCTTGATAAATCCTCAAAATTTTGTCATAGAGAATCCTTCAAGCGTGTTGCTTAAGGATAATAGCCCTCGGCCTTCGGCCTCGGGCCATTATCAAGCAACACGCTTTAAGCATTCTCTATGACAAAATTATCTCGGTATTATCAAGGCCCTAGGGGTATTACTACTGAAAATGTTTATCATGAAACTGACATATTTGACTTGAGGCAATTATTCTATCAAGCAATACTCACCCATCAATTCCAAAATCAAAATGAACTTCAGACAGCTTTACATCAATATGGCACAAGGAATAGAGAAAATTTCTTGCCGCCACATATGAATAAATCAGTTGGACAAAACAGTTACAGTTATCTAGGACCAAAAATCTTTAATAGTATTCCACCAGAGATTAGAGAAATAAAACCAATAAAAAAATTTAAAAAATCTACAAAAGAATTTATAAAAAAAATGCCGCGTCACTTCTTCCATAATGTAATAGAATAAAGTATACAAAAAAAAAAATTAAAAACATCAATTCATACATGTTGTAAAGGTAATTATTTAAAATTAAAAATAAATGGGTAGTATGTTTTTAGATCACTCTTTCTTTCGCTACAATTAAAAAAAAAAATTAATAAAAAAAAATTATTATTATTATTATTATGTATATTATTAGTTTATGTATATAGTCATGTATTCTACGTTTATGTTTTTCTATGTATGTCACGCACAATCTGTCATTGTACATAGTACAGTGAACAGATTCAGTGACATTCCCTGTTTATTTGTAACGGTTTCATTTTTTCCCCAGATTCTAAATTATTTTTTGGATGCCCCTGGTATCAATCTTTTTTTATTTTGACAGTAGTGACTGACGTTAGGAATGGATGACAATTCCTGACTGTTCTAGTTTATTGTAATTTTGCGTTTTACTCCAATATATCTACCGATTTAGTTTTAAAAGGGTATTTAATTTTTGGTATGCGTTAATATTTAGATTTTATAGTAAAAATTGTAAAACGAACGTTGACGACAAGTTCGTTTGTATTTTGATTTGGATCTTTTGGAAAGTCGGTAATGTAGATTTTATTTTCGAGTTGCTATTAGGATTGGTCCTAAAGGTCACATGACTGACGCCAAATTTTCCAATTGGTTACGGAAATTCAGAGATTTGGGGAGGATGCGCGGTTTTTGTTTCAGAAAAGGTTTGTGGTTGACGAACAGCTTTCAAATTTAGACAAGCGTCGGTTTATTTTTTCATTTGGAAGACGCACTTATATAGTGGCAAATTGCCATCCCTAAGTGGTTTGGGGGATTAAAAGTGCCATTCCATCTGCGAACAAATTGTAGGCGACATTTTGGTGTGTTATATAATCGCCTTTATTCGCTCGACTGTCGTCGGATTATTGGAAGAATTTGCCGTACTTGTAAGACAACTCTACTGCCTAGCTGATTTCTGTTGACTATTAGAAAATTTGATTTGGATTTTATTATTTGGAAAACTTTATGGACAAATTTTACTATTGGGGCTCAGCCCCAATTTTGATGGGGTATTTTTTTTAGACTAATTTTGGGTCTCTGATCACGAATCTGCAATCAGTTTCCTGCGGTCTCATCAAACAACAAAGTTATGAATTTTTTTTAAGTAAAATGGTCACCTGAATAGCGGTCAGAACGTAAACTCTTGTCATATTTTTCGCTGTGGCTAGGGTCCCGTCCCTCGGAACTCCAATTTTTTCCCGTCTAATAAACGCATGCGCATTGCGTAACATAATAAATATATTTACTTGAAATATTACTTTGTACCTCATTAATATGAGCACACCTGAACTTATCTTTTACCTGACCTCATATTATTTTGTACATCATTAATATGAGCACACCTGAACTTATCTTTTACCTGACCTCATATTATTTTGTACATCATTAATATGAGCACACCTGACCTTATCTCTTACCTGACCTCATTATTTTGTACCTCATTAATATGAGCACACCTGTACTTATCTCTTACCTGACATATTAATTTGTACCTCATTAATATGAGCACACCTGAACTTATCTTTTACCTGACCTCATATTATTTTGTACCTCATTAATACGAGCACACCTGAACTTATATCTTACCTGACCTCATATTATTTTGTACCTCATTAATATGAGCACACCTGAACTTATCTTTTACCTGACCTCATATTATTTTGTATCTCATTAATATGAGCACACCTGAACTTATCATTTACCTGACCTCATATTATTTTGTACATCATTAATATGAGCACACTTGAATTTATCTCTTACTTGACCTCATATTATTTTGTACCTCATTAATATGAGCACACCTGAACTTATCTTTTACCTGACCTCATATTATTTTGTACATCATTAATATGAGAACACTTAAACTTATCTCTTACCTGACCTCATATTATTTTGTACCTCATTAATATGAGCACACCTGAACTTATCATTTACCTGGCCTCATATTATTTTGTACCTCATTAATATGAGCACACCTGACCTTATCTTATGTGATCTCACCTGATCTGTTAAATTCTGGTTTATTCAGACGTCCATTGGGTATTGGTTATTTTTCAAATCGTTCAAAAAAAAAGTCAAAAAAATATTTTTTTTTGCGTCCATTCATCGTTATTTGGCCTGAAAAACGCGAAAAAATACGTATGGAACCGATCGGGTTGAGACCACTGAAATGATACAAGGATGACGCCTATTGATTTTGGGACAGGTCGGATATCTCCATACAAAAAAATTCTTGGAAAAATTTAACATTGAGGAATCCTGATAACCAATGTTGTTTATTGAGGAATAACTAATTGTCGTCTGAATAAGCCAGATTCTATTAATTTCAAGTAATACGCAATACAGACGCGTTCATCACAGACGAGAAAAAAATTGAGTCCCGGAAGGACGGGACGCTAGCCACAGCGAGAGTTTACGCTAATCGCAACTCAAGTGACCCTAGTATTGCCAAATGTCAGTACGTCAAATTGCTGTATGAATTTTTAGGTTATCTTTTATAATTTAGTATATTTAGCTGTGTACATCATTAATCTAACCAAACTTGACCTATCTTGTACCTTAAGTCTTTTGGTTTTAATATATATTTATATAAACCTACCTATATACATATTTTTCTGGTAAGTATTAAAGAAAAGTTGACAATTTATTTCACTTAAAAAATTCATAACTTTTTTGTTTAATGAGACCGCAAGCGACTGATTGCAGATTCGTGATCAGCGACCCCAAATTAGTCTAAAAAAAAATATCTCATCAAAATTGGGGCTGAGCCCCAATAGTAAAATTTTACCAACTTTATTTTGGATTTGGTCTACTGGAAATTAATTTGATTTAGATTTGGAACATAGAAGATTTTAGAAGACAAACGGTTTGATAAATTTATTTTTTGTATTCTTTCGTTTTGTTGAGTTGCGTTTTTGTAGTTTTCTTTGTATCGCCCTTAATTTTAAGTATTTTATTATTCCATTCAGCATTGGTACCACGGCTAAATGAGAACGTTTCTGTTTAGTTAGTTATTTTTGAACCATATTTTTTTTGTTTTTGAAATTGCCATTTTATATATATTTAATTATTTGTTTGGGATTGGGGTTATTTGTTTAATAAATCGGTGATATATTGGAGTTTTGTCTTGCATTTACCCCTTTTGTTGATTTTCAGAGGTAAATTAGGTCAGATAAGCTAATTTAAATCAACTGGCGCCTCCCGAGCACTTTTAAAAAAAAGTAAGTTTTCGATCAATATTAAAAATTGGAACCACGACCGTCTCCACTACAGAGCTACGCCGATAGGCATAAGGTTGAGATCGACAACCCACCTTTATATGTAGCCCTATATTGTTTTATAGGCGTATAGGGTGTTACATATTTACATTGTGTAATATTTAATAAATGTGTATAATTTTGTATTTAGTAAATAAACATTATTATTATTATTATTATAATCTAGACGAATTATTCCTAAGAATTTCTTTTTATCATTATAATTTTATTTTCTCTCGGTCAATGCAGATATATATCTCAGATATTCCTTTAACATCGAACATTCATAGTCATACATTTTATGTAGGACATTTTATTGCCGGAAAAATCATTAAGACTATGGCGTGGGAAGCGTTTAAGAACCTATGGAGGCACATTTTTACTTGCTCTAACAATAGTGCTTGCAATAGATTATTTAAAAAAATATTAAAATAAACGGATACTTCCCTAAGATATGACTAAAATTAATGAATCAGAAACACGTGTCTCATTGATCAGTCACAGATCTATAATTGTTTTCTACAGTGTGTCCCTAATGTATTAGGAGAGCGCAGTGTTTAGATGCAGGATTATTTGTAAATAGTAGTACATTAATCAGCTTTGAGAAGATTGACAATTTGGAACATAAACATATGCCAGCAAAAGCCAGTAACAGTAAACACAGTTCTTCATAGCTTTGAATATGTTAAATTTGGTACCGAAAGCAAGGAAGTTTAAAAAATCTTCTTTTATTTGACGGATACGGCTGCCGAAAGATATCGATTGTTGGTTGAAGTTTATGGTGAACATGCCCCATGGTTCAAGAGTGGTAATAAAACGAAAAGTTCTGTGTCTTGCTGAATGGCAATTTGTCTTTGCCAAAAAAAAAAAATAAAGAGTCTCGGGGTCACATAGGTTATGTTTCTCCCATCTCCCGCCGCCAGCTAACTACAGGTGCGGATCCCGATTGTTAGCAAATCATGGTCCGCAAATTGCCCCTTCAATTCTTCCCAAAAAAAATGCTGAATCCATTCTGTGACAGAAAGATAGCAAAACTCATGGCTAACAATTGCCAATACTTAAAAAATAGACATTATAAATTGAAACATATTGTAGTGTGTAAGTTAGGTTATAGTTTTTTATTGTGTAATAGGGAGTTTTTTGAAATGTCAAGTTGAAAGTTTGAAAAATAAAAAATTATAAAAGTAAAACTATAATTTCATTAAAACATTATAAATATGGCGCCCAACTAAAGAGGCACGGAAAAGGGCGCAAATGGGATAGAAAATAAATAAAATGTGTAAGGAATTAAGGTCTGGCAAAAAAAATGGAAGGACAGGGAGAAAATATAGATATGCAGCAAATATTGGAGGCGTTAGGGAAAATGAAAAATGATATTACCATGCAAATTGGAGAAGTTAGAAATGATGTTACCACGCAGATAGGAGATATTACCACGCAGATTGGTGATGTTACTACGCAAATTGGAGAAGTAAGAAATGAGGTGATCATACAGATAGGGGGTATTACAATAAAAATAGAGGAAGTTAGGAATACTGTGGCCAAAATAAAAGAAGAAATGAAAAAAGAAATCGAGAAACAAGAACAAAGAGTATTACGAAGAATAGAAAATACTTATGATGAAATAGTCCTAGCTATGGATAAAACGACAACGAAAATATACGAGAAAATAGAGGAAATAAATACAAAACATGGTGAAGAAGAAAGACGTCAGAAAGAAAACGTGAAACGCAAATAGAAGAGACTGTGAAACCACTCGAAGAGAGAATACGATTGGTACAATGAGGAATAAATCAGGAAAACGGTTCCAATAATGATGCGAGACAGTGTAGAAAATGATGTAGTTTTCTATGAAGATGCGAGAAACAATCCAATTAAATTTTTAAATGACCGAAAGTGGGGACTTAAGACATTGGAGGAAATGGGTCAGAAAATCTATGCAAGGAAATGCAAGAATGTCTAATAAAAAAAAGATATTTAAGTATAGAGACAAAATATTAAAGAATAATGGAGCAAGAATGAAAAGAACAATTACAAGAAAATTTATAAAATTTAAAAGAACTAAAAAAGAAGAGTAATTAAACACAGAAAAAATAATAGGAAGAAGAAGGAAAAAAAAATAAAATAAAGAAACAAATATAATAAATAATTTGAAAATAGAAAAGGAAGAAGAAAGAAAATGTTGGTTATCTTACATTGGAATAGAAATTAAAAAAAAAATTGATTTGTTATTCCCATATTATGGAAAATAATGATTTAAAACATTTAAAATATTTTTATTGTTTAAAATTTTTTTTAAATGTTAGGTTATAGTTTTTTATTGTGTAATAGGGAGTTTTTTTGAAATGTCAAGTTGAAAGTTTGAAAAATAAAAAATTATAAAAGTAAAACTATAATTTCATTAAAACATTACAATATATTTGCAATACATGATTGTTCATTTTATTTTTCAGATAAATTTTTTATTCATCAGTGTGCAGTACAAAAATGCTTACACAAGTAAGTTTTAATGCAAAATATTAATTCTGAATTTTTTTATCATATAGCATATAAGATGTAAGAGTAGCCATAGGCTAAATCTCGCCTAACGAATTGTACTATTTTTTGTTTGTACAAAATAAAGACATTTTATTATTATTATTATTATTATTATATACAAATTCGCATGGGCCCCATTGTATGATCCATTAGAAATATTCTGCTAGGGAAGTTATAGCTATGTTAATTTTTCTAAAACAGAATCAAATAAAACAATGGTGAAATAGACTCGAGTATAATTATTGGTTTTACTTACTGTGTAGGTTTGTACAATTTCCTGCTTTATTATCTTACTTTTGAAATAAATTATATTAGAGGTATAATTTTATTTCTGCTGGTATTATATTACCGCTATTCCTAATGAATTAAAGATGCTTTTCGAAGTATGTTGTTAATGATTCAGAGACAATTTTTTTTTGTCAAAATATGAAATACTGTTTATATTATGGGGAGTTCAGATTTTTGTGTATAAAAATGTTTTATTTATTAATTATAACTATTGAAAAAAAATGCTTCTCTTTCTGATTGTTATACCAGGAATTATTTCCAAAAGACAATAATATTTTTCAAATGGTCGCAGCAAAAAATTAATTGGGTAAATTAAAATCTGCACTGGACGGATTTTTTTATAGCTTTTCTCTTTTTAAGTCTACTTTTACTAGATTAAGGGGAGCAATCCCTTTAGAATTTTCAAATATGTCGACAAAATGGTCGAAAATTCGAACTTTAAAGTAAAAAGGCTCTCAAATTTTCAAATATATCCTTCCCCTTAATATGTCAGTAAACGAATCTTTTTCGGATTAACAGCAAAAGAGTTTTCGATGTAGCGGAAAACAGGCGGCGCCTGAAGACCCTTAACAGGGTCGCCATTTTGTTGTTCATCCCAAAAGAAAATTTTTTTTCAACTTGGATGCTACAATAAACTTATGTCAAAATTTGAAAATGATTCGATTATTTTATCCTCTCTAAAAAAAATCCCGAAAAATACTTATTTTTCACGCTTCTAAAGGGATTGCCTAAAGTATTATAATAGTATATTCTGTAACAAGGTTGGAATGAGAATTCGACACGAGCGCGAACGCGAGCGAATGCGAGCGTGAGGAACCACGAGTGTCGGATTTTCATTCCAACAGAGTAACAGACTGTACTTTCTCCACGGCCATAGAAAGTAGAAATTAAATATAGTAAAATGAAACCTCAATCTCTTAACATTGTGTAGGTAGTATCTTTATATTCAAGCTTGGGTTTTTGCGGTAGCAAATTTTGAGTTATATTATCGGCAATTTTTTTATTTCTGGAGGAGTATTTTCAAATTCTACACCTGAATCGTTTGATTTTCTTCTCCTTTTTAATAAATTAAAAGTTTTTACAAACCAGTTAATTTGACATTCATGGCAAACCTTATTTTTGTAAACAATCACGGAATGCAGATTCTAGCTCTAGAGATAGAATGTAATACATATCAAATACTATTAAACGAGCAAGGTTTGTATGTGTGTGTGTGTATGTGTATCCAGAGGATCTCGAAATCCACTCGTCAGAATTCAATGAAACTTTCAGGGTAGACTAATTCCTATCTAAATCGGCAAAAAATGTAGGTCTCATGTCTGTGAAAATTCGATCTTCCGAGATATTTACAAGAAAAGTTAAGCTTTTAGTTTTATTTCCTAGCAACGGCAGATATAATAACTTGTTTCTATAATAATATATATTATAAAGGATAGACGAGTACAGTAAAAGTGGGGATATAACGTCACATTCCATAGGCGTACTTTGCAAAATAAGTTTCTATAATATAAATAAGGTCACAGCATATAAAATATATATAGGCACTTCGCAGATTAAATTTTGAAGTTATATTATTTACAAAAAATAAAAATAAACTTTATGCATCTAACATTGAACGAATTAAATTTAACCAATAAATAACAAGGAGGATTATATGTTGGGATTAAACTTTTTTTAATCTCTTGGCATTAAAAGTAACGCTTCAGTACTTACCTAAACTTAAAGATTAAAAAAAAAGTTAGTTCAAGAACTATCCATAAAAGTCACTGTCTTCACTAAAACTACTGGTATCACTATAATTGTCTTTTCTGAGGTTTATTATTATCGGTTCTATTAAATTATCCATTGATATATCCACTTTCCTAAATGAATTTTCCACATTTTTAACATGACCAATGCATTTTCCCCAATGTTCTCTATTTACATCTGAAACTGCCTTCAAAAACAAATTTCGCACATCAGGAAATTTAAATGTTTTATTGTTTTGAGAAACATAACCTTTTAATAATTGTGACCAGATCAGTTCAATGGAATTTAACTCTGCGTGGTTCGGAGGCATTCTGAGAATTTTAATTCCTTTTTCTCTGGCCATCTCATCTATAATATATTTTTTGAATTTGTTTTTATGTTGCCTTGCTATTACTAATAATTCTGCCTTCAAGGATTTAGGAGGACTAAATAAATAAAGTCTGACTTATCTGTCAAAAGAACAGGTTTATCTAGACAAAAACTATATTAGGCCGATCAGATGTATTAAAATTTAAATTTTAACTACAAATAAGCATTAAAGGATGAGGTAAAAATAAAATTTCTACCTCTTGAATCTGTACTACGTTCTGCAAATTAAATACTGCACTCCTTTCTTCTGTATGGTATAGTAGTAAAAAGGTTTGACTTTATTTAATTTCTGGCGTTTTAATCTGAAAGAATTCAATTTTAAATTTGCCGCTTTATATAAAAAAGGAAAGGTTCATTTGACGGACATAAATAATTTGCTTGTCAAATGACAGCCATCTCATAAATTCAAAGTTGAAAATACAACGTTGCCAATTCAATTTCAGAGATCATGGGTTTAGGTAAATATTTATAGGAACGTTGAGTAACACTGTTAAAATGGACACTTGTTAAAATGTGACACCTGTAAAAACGTGAGAACAGTTAAAATATGATACGTGTCAGAATGTAACAAATGTCAAAATGTCACCCGTATCGTACTTTATTACAAAGATCTAACCTAACCTAACCTAACCTAAAGCTAATCTTTTTTTTTTTGGCGGGTGGAAATGCTTTATGCACATCGGGTAAAGGTTCTTCCCTACCCCGATAGTGTGAGACTACCCCTTACGGCTACTATTTTATTATGCGGACAGTTTTAATAAAAGTTTCAGAATTTTCTTTCAATCTCAAGAGCGAGAATGTTTCTTATCTGTTATTATAAGTGGTCTCAGAATAACTACATTCAGTAGTGGCCGTGGAGAAAATACATTATACTCATGGAAAGTTTTCCAGTGATCAATTGTATGCACTTATTACTTTTATACTCATCATTTTTTGTGTTAAAGTATCATCGCTCCTGCCGTCAACATTTCAAATTTAAAAAAATGTGTACGATATGGGTGTCACCGTTGAAAGATATTTGTTTCAAGGATAGTAACGCCTTATCTTATCGTTTAGTGTCATCATTTTATAACATTCCTCGTAGTTTCATTTGTTATTTACTTCTAAAAAATGCATTTGGATCAAAATTATTAAAACACATTACTAGACATAATAATATTCGATATAGTTTGTCCAACTTAAACACAAGCGACATAAACAAACGTGCACTTGCTGAGATCGTGACAGTTGTAGCACACAGGGTCGCATTAAGGGTTTTAACTACCTAGCTAACTAGTTCATATAATAGAAAAAGTTAATCGTTAATACGCATCTGTTACAAATTTAGCTGTGCAGATGTTTTCGTTGGGTGATTGAACAAACATGTAGAAATACAAATTTTATTTTTAAACTTACTAATATTCTTAGGATGTCGAATCTGATAAATTAAATTCCTTACTCGTTTTCTAACTTTGTATTAATCTCTGAAAGGGATACGAAAGAAGAGAGTGAAATTTTGACTAGAATCAGTCAAATAAAAGCTTTGCAACACACAATGCAAATTGTGTATGCAACCCCAATACACCGGGAATTTTTTGCTTTTAATAATTGTCAATACTCTCTTCTAATCATAGATGGCAGCACATCTAAAAATTACTAATATTTTTTTACTTTGTTTCAGATTTCCATCATCCAACTACATTTTCATAAGAAGACAAAGGTTTTCGAACCCATTTAATAAATATACTATTTATCGAAATATAAAATTTATTGTAAATAGTATTTTCGAGCAGATTTATTTTTGATAAAGCATATATTTGTGTTGTGCTTTAGAGATAAGAACGGTCGAAGATTTGAAAATAGTCACACGTGGACTGGTTGTTTTTTTTTTGTTGATAAGACGAAGATAGAGGATATTTTCATGGTTTTCATGGTAAGTTTATTTTGTTTTATCGTAGTATATAGTGGGAATTTTAAATGGCGCCTTTCAAATAAAAACACTACTTTCTTTATACAGGGTGTTTCATAGTTAAACCGACATACGTCAACTGTAAATAGAGGGAACTTAGGTGATTCCAAATAACCTTGGTTACTGGGTCTAACGCCATTAATAACCGAGATACGGGGTGTTTCATCCAATTCGGCCAATAATTTGATAAGCCGTAACTTTAGAACCACCCTGTAGATTTCTCTCATACTTGGTACAGGTATAGTGTGTTAATAGCCCAATCCTATAGTGTAAGAACTACAATTAAAATCCAGATCCGGATTAAGAAGAATTTGTAAAATTTGAAAATCTCCAAAACAACACGCTGTACATCAGATTTTTTTTTAAATTGGATCAGACATTCGAAACGAATGGAAAAAACTGAGATATACTGACATATTTTTATAAATGCACATGCACGTTTTACATATTACTAAACTTTTAGGTTAAAATTTAATTGTTGCAATACTTATTGTCATAACTTTGGAAATACCCCGTAGATTTCTTTCATATTTGGTACAGGTAGATTGTTTAAATAGCCCAATCGTACAATACAAGAACTTAAGTTAAAATCCAGATCCGGATTAAGAAAAAATTGTAAAAATTGATAATCTCTAAAATAGCACCTTGTATATCAGATTCTTTAAAATCTAACAAACATGAAAGAAATCTACCAGGTATTTCGAAAGTTACTGCTTGTGAAAATGAAAATAATGCATTTGATGTAATTTGACGTTAAAACTCCAGCAGTAGAATGGGATGTGCACTTAAAAAAATTTTCACTTTAACTCATTTTTATCCGTTCTTTTCAAATATCCATCCCAATTTTAAAAAATCTGTTATACAGGGTGTTGCTTTGGGGATTTTCAAATTTTACAAATTCTTCTTAATCAGGATCTGGATTTTAATTGTAGTTCTTACACTGTAGGATTGGGCTATTAACACACTATACCTGTACCAAATATGAGAGAAATCTACAAGGTGGTTCTAAAGTTACGGCTTATCAAAATATTGGCCTAAATGAATGAAACACCCCGTATCTCGGTTATTAAAGGCGTTAGACCCAGTAACCAAGGTTATTTGGAATCACCTAAGTACTCTCTATTTACAGTTAACGTATGTCGGTTTAACTATGAAACACCCTGTATAATGTCAATATCGACTTGTTGACTTTCCCTTTGGCGCCATTTTTGCAGTTTTTTAAATTTTAAATCCATCAACGTAACTGGTTGATCCACCAGCGAGATTTTTTTTAAATTTTGATTTATCGGAGATGACCAATCAAATTTTTGTCTTCCAAGTTCTTAGGCATCTTAGACAATGGCATAAAAATTAAAATTGCCTGTCAATCTTAATTTTTCTTTAACATAATTAATTTTAAAAATTAAAAAATAGATTTAGTAAATATTTAAACACTATTCCGTACTAGAAAATTTACACATAAAATTAAAAATTGAGCAATTTAAATATTTGTAGAATTCATATTTATAGTTCACGGTCAAAAGATTAGAAGCACAGATACCGAGTGACACACTATTAACTTCCGACTAAATATTTTTGTAAATTTAAACTTTACAGATCCAAATACTTCATTTGATTTTTCTTATTTTAACCGTAGTAACTTAATTTATTTTTCTATGAGAGAAATGACTGTATTTTTTAACAAAAAACTTCTTTTTCAAGTGATACCTATTTGGGACAAGAACCTGTTTATTTATTTAGGCAAAGCTTGATTTAATTAATTCCTACATATCCTCTAGACGACAGCCGTAAGTCTATCTATCATATTTTGCGAATTGGTAAAGGAACTCGAGTAAAAATCGATTCAAAGATCCTGCAATGGATGTACACGTCAATCGTGAGACCGATTATCACTTACAGAGCAGTAGTCTGGGACAGCAGAACTAAGTTGGCCAGTACAAAGGCAAATCTTTCGAAAATCCAAAGACTAGCCTGTGTATGCATAACCGAGCCCATGGAGGTAATCCTAAGCCTTATACCCCTCCTTATAGTGGTGAAGAATATAGCGATAAGGACAACATACAAAATGACCAGAAGTATCCATCAAACGCAGGCTTCGACTCCTTCCTGGAAATCACCAAAGCTGGGATATGCCCCAAGTTGAGATGACAAAGAAGTTTAACTTTGTGAAAGAATTCAACACAAAGTAAAGTAACAAAAGTGAATGAGACAAAGATACCATCCAAAAACTCAAGAGAACAACAGAAGGAATAGGAAGATCAGACAACTGCACCAACAAAAGTAAAATCAAGCTCAGAATAGAGCACTGCCTAAAGAAACTTTCTTTAGTAGAGGAACTGCTCTAATTGTTGAGACATCTTTAACGGCAGGGCAACAGAAGGGGCACAATAGACTTTACAGGTCTCAGTGTATCGACAGAAAAATAATTGATGTGATGAGTTGTTTTTTTGAAGATGTCCATTCTACATTTTAAATTTGTTGCTTAGAAATATATAATAATATATGAAAACGGAACAAAAATATTACCGATCAAACAAAGTATCAATTTGAAACAACACAGTGACGTATTGAATCATTACAACTAACATAATATACCATAAATCGTTTTACTTGGGTAGATAACAACTAGTTTAAATCTTTAATGGTTATTTATATGGAACTGTGATACAAATAACTTTATTAACACACATAGGAATATTAAACTCCCATTTCTACAATAATAAGAAATAAAATTTATATACAGATGAAAGATTTGTACTTCTAACAATTAATGGTCAGTTTCGTAAACTGTCAATTAATTAATTCAACTTTAGGGTATTGATTTAATAGATGAATTTAAGAAACTGATCACTTCAGAATTAACCCATTTGGAGATACGCAGATTTTTAATTGATTTGTGGTTTAAATGATGAATCACAAGAAAAATCAAGAAAGGTTTTAGATATATTGTTTATTGTTTAAAATTGGTTGAAAAAAAATGATAATTTAATATCAAAGATCTTTTTTTTATAAATTTAATCTGTTTTTAAACTTTCTTCTTTCTTAGAGAATTGGGGACGGGGGATAGGGGGAGTATGGGTGATTGTTGGCTGATAAAAATCAACTACTACCGCTATCAGCTGTAACAAACTCACTTTAAGTGTATTTTTGTCTAGTCACACTCTTATAAAAAATATTAATTTTTTAACTATCTCTTAATCTTAATATTTGGAATTTTTATCAGTTTCTATCTGACATTTTTATGTGATATTCTTATAGACAAACGATTTGAAATTATCAGTATAATTCCAAGCATTTTAGATAATTTTTTTAAAAATATTTTGATCCAAATCTTGTGCCTATATCCTTTTGTTTAGAAATGTAAATGTGGTAAATTAGGTACAACTTTCTAAAACGTAAATTACTTTATGGAGTATTTATATTTTTACGTTTTGGTTGCCCTAATGTGCAAATTATAATGTTCGCGTATAAGGAAATCATTATGGCAAGCTCTAATATTATCCAACATTTAGATTTACACTTTATTAACTAAATTGAAAGGTGTAATTGAGTCCAAATAAAAAAATGTTTACCCTAGTAATTACACCTGTTTATACAAAAAAATGAAGACTTAACTCGCAGGGCCGGCTTATAGAAGTAGATACATTTATGCAGTAGATTTTCGTAAGTAATATCATCTAATTTTTCCGAAAAAAATCGAAAAAACACGTTGCTAAGTAATATTTTGCATTTTGTTAGAAAAATGTTACTTTGCATTGTGTTTTTTCGATTTCTTTCACAGGAAAAATTAGATGCCCGAATCTTCACAAAATTGTCCATAACTTCCTTTAAAAAAATCGTACGAGTTTGTAATCAACGTTTTTGGATTTGTTATGAAATTTTACGTCTAGTAAAATATATTTCTTAAATCTGAACAAATTATTTTGGGCGGTAGAATTTTTTAAAAACAAAGATTGCTAAAATCCGATGATATATCTCGACATGTCTTCACAAAATCGTCCATAGCTTCGTTAAAAAAAATCGTACGGATTTTGGAATCATCATTTTTGGATTTGTTATGAAATTTTACGTCTAGTATAATATATTGGTTAAACCAGAAAACATTATTTTGGGCGGTAGAATTTTTAAAAACAAAGTTTGCTAAAATCCGATGATTTATTTTGAGATGACTTCACAAAATCGTCCATAACTTCCTAAAAAAAGATCGTACGAATTTGAAACGATCATTTTTGGATTTCTTATGAAATTTTACGTCTAGTAAAATATATTTATTAAACCAGAAAAATTTATTTTGGGCGGTAGAATTTTTTAAAAACAAAGTTTGCTAAAATCCGATGATATATTTCGACATGTCTTCACAAAATCGTCCATAACTTCCTTAAAAAAAATCGTACGGATTTTGGAATCATCATTTTTGGATTCGTTATGAAATTTTACGTCTAGTAAAATATATTTGTTAAATCTGAACAAATTATTTTGGGCGGTAGAATTTTTTAAAAACAAAGTTTGCTAAAATCCGATGATATATTTCGACATGTCTTCACAAAATCGTCCATAACTTCCTTAAAAAAAATCGTACGGATTTTGGAATCATCATTTTTGGATTTGTTATGAAATTTTACGTCTAGTATAATATATTGGTTAAACCAGAAAACATTATTTTGGGCGGTAGAATTTTTAAAAACAAAGTTTGCTAAAATCCGATGATTTATTTTGAGATGACTTCACAAAATCGTCCATAACTTCCTAAAAAAAGATCGTACGAATTTGAAACGATCATTTTTGGATTTCTTATGAAATTTTACGTCTAGTAAAATATATTTCTTAAACCAGAAAAATTTATTTTGGGTGGTAGAATTTTTTAAAAACGGTTTGCTAGAATCCGATGATATATTTTGACATGTCTTCACAAAATCGTCCGTAACTTCCTTAAAAAAAATCGTACGAGTTTGGAATCATCGTTTTTGGATTTGTTATGAAATTTTACGTCTAGTAAAATATATTTGTTAAATCTGAACAAATTATTTTGGGCGGTAGAATTTTTTAAAAACAAAGTTTGCTAAAATCCGATTATATATTTTGACATGTCTTCACAAAATCGTCCATAACTTCCTTAAAAAAATCGTTTTATTGAAGAGAGGATTATATTCTATTCTTCCTAAAAAGAAGAATCCCTGTGGTACTAATGTAACACTGTTTGAAAAAGCAAATGAGTAAGAAACACTGTGTTGGATGTTTGGTTATCATTTTTATTAAATAAATAGGGGGCAGTGTCTCATTGTTCTCATGTATTTCTAACTATGAGACAACTTTGGAAACAATGAAACATTGCTGTAAACGTTTGAGAGAGTAGCTGCAACAACCTGGTCACTCAAAAAGTTCGTTGAATGACATATAGATGGTGCCAAGAAGATTTAACTTCTACTGGTTTAGAGTATGTTTTATTTACTTTATTTTTGGAAGATCACAAATATTTTAAGCCACCCCTGTGTGGCCCGGCTCGAGCGCGTAATAAAATGTCCTTCAGGAGAAACTCTGAAGGATACAGAGTGCAGACTTAAAATGTTTTAATTTTGCCTCTATCCACCATAAAATTTATTGATTACCGGTCCTGTAAACATTTACCTACCTATTAGAAAAAAAGACGAGTCTTCATAAAACGATTTTGCCGTCAAATTAAGCGTTTTAGTGAAAGGTGGGTCGTCTTCGTTCTCCGCTCGAGTCATAAAAACAGCAGAAATATAAATATGGATACTCCCACTTTGTTCACTTTTGGTCACGTTTGTAATTTGGTTACGGTTTAGAAATTTTGCATAGAATTAATGAGTGTAGGAGAGAAAGAAAGGTGTCTTCTCGTAATTGTCAATCATTTTTTACGACATAAAAAATATACTAATCAACTAAATTCGTTTTAAACTGTTACAGTGCGAAAATATTAAGATTTAGATCAGCATAGTTTTTTTTTATCATTTTCTCTACCCTTTAAAGCGATATCACATTTTATGAGAGGCCAAAGTCTCTGACAACTGAGCTAATAGAGCTGAAAGGAAACCGGGTAGAAAATAAAGATTTTTTGTTTCCAAATTTTGTACTTTTACTTCTGGTACTAGCTCGTGGTGCCAGATTCGTGAATTTTACAGATTTGATTCTTCTATCTGTGGATATATCAAATGGGAGATTAATTTTAGCTTTTTTTAAAACAGTTTCAAGAAAAAAATTAAGGGATAGCGTTTTACCTTTAATTCTTAATTCTTAATTGCACCTCCTTGAGAATTTTACATAAAATACATGAGATTTATGGCCGAAACAAAACATCGTTGGATGAATAATACACTGTCTGAAGGTGCGCCTTTTTGTCTTTCGCCTTAGAAACATACAAAAGAAGAAATTACAGTGTCGTAACCAAGAATATTTTATACAGGTTTAAATAAATCTGATTCTCGCTTTTCGTAATACAGAAGATGGCAAAAGGTCGATAAATACAAATTTGTGTAAAATTGAGTAAACCATTTTTCATGAAAATGAAGTTTTTTTTAAATATAACCGAAAATCTGTTAGTATTAAGTAAAAATTGATATGAACTAATTTTATGGCCTTAAGCTAACAATTCAAATGAATTTTTTTCAATTTTTGGGTGTTTAAAGAAACTGGATGGTTCTGGCGAAAATATCTGGAAAATGTGACTTCCACAAAAAAATGTATATAACTTCCTAATGAGAGAACAACATTGGGAACATTTTAAGACCATCCAGAACCGTTTAAAGTTTATGCATGTACGCATTTAAAATTTTCAAAAAAAAAAACTACCAAAACTCAAAATTTTAAGAATTCGCCATTTTCGTTTATTCCATCTTTGAAATTGACGAATTTTTTCAAAACTGACAAACTGAAAATAGCTTTTTCGTTAATAATTATTTCACGGATATTTCCCTCTGCCAAAATGTACTAATTCATTATATATCTCGAAATTTAAATTCTGGCGATTTTGGGGGAGTTATATGGATTTTTGAGTGATTTTCGAAAATATCCATGTGTCGTATCTCCCTTATTATTAACGATATCGAATGGTACTAAAGGGCATTTTATAGATTTGGACGAGCAGATTCCGAATCTTTTTTAATTTTTGTGATATCTCTTCGGATAGTCGAGAAATAGGCGTTCAAAAAATGACCTAAATTTATATTTGTATTGTTCATAAAATTTTTTCATTTTCGTTTAAATAAATTTAATGTGGCAGACTGTTTAAAGTCTGGTAGAGAATTAAAAACTTTTGGACCAAAATATTCATAGTTTCTTTGGCATATTTTTTTTTCTAAGGTGTCATAAAATGTTCTTTATTTCTGGTGTTACGAAACTTATTTAACTAACACCCTGTATAATAATATTATGGAACATACAAAATTTTCTATCCATGCCACTGTCGTAAGCACGTAAATGTACAGAACTCATAAATCTTGGGAACACCTAACAAGCCACTACCATCAAAAGTTTATTTTGTTCCTTCTTGGTTCTTGGACCCACCCACTACTTGAGTACCCACGCGTCAGAAAAAAAAAACAAAAATAAATTGTTTAAACATTTTGTTCGCTGCCCACATCGGTGTTTTAATCTATATAAAAAATTGTAAGCGTTGTTAGCGCTGACACTTATTAACATTAGGTTGAGTAAACGCAAGTTTTCAGATGGATGCGACTAAACGCGTATAGCTGTCATTTAGAATATACGAAATTCTATATATTAGTGTTACCTTTGTCTACGGATTACATAGTTGTTTAATTTTCAAATAATTAAACATGTAAACTCATATTCGTTCAACCGGCAACGCCGCACCAAAATACATTTGCGAACGGCGTTCAAACCAGGAAGCGGTTTCATCAAAAGATAATTTTTTTACTCTATTTCACAATAAAATATCACGCCATAGTCTGCGGCGCGGTTCTAACCGTTTCGTCTAGACAATATAAAAAACCCACGCTAACGAACTTTCTAGAACAATTGTGCGAGCAAGCCGGGGAAGGGATAAATTTGAAACCGATAAACTTCGCCGATTTTAAACTCAGTTTGCATCGAGCCCTCATTATGAGCGCATACTCCGGGGTTACAGAAAACCTCGTCAATAAATTCATTTTTCATAATGCCTCTTAGTACGGCAAGTGAGTGTGTCTCTAGCTGCGAATCAGGCTAGGACCCTCCAGTGTCTTTTCATCACTCACGCAGAACACACGCAAAAATAATATTTTCTGAATGATGCGATCATTTCTTTTAATTCGTTTTCATTAATATGTGTTAGTGCTTGTTAAACACATATTAATTATAATACTTGTTCATTGATTACTAGTTTAATGTAATCTTTTGTTACATTGTTGTTTTATTCATTTATTTATTTAACAGTTTAATAAATGGTTAAATAAAAGTGTTCATTGTTTTTGTTGAATGAAGTTGAGAAGACAAACCTACTACAGTACACACATACTCAATCTAAAAAATACAGTCCATTAGAACTACGATGCAGTTTAAAAAGGCGGTAACACATTGTTGGCCGTCCTGGGAAACTGGCACAACATAGGGTTTATTCCAGAACCCTCAACAATAGTCAATTAACTTTGTGGATTTTTTTAGATTCAAATGAGGGCCATTACTAGATGGCGTCACTGTTTTGGCACTCAAATAGATCGTGATATGAAAAAAAAAAAATCTTTTTTAATGAATTAATGTTAACGACGGTGGAATTTTTTGAACCATAAAAATACCAAAAAAGGACCATGGGCGTACCAAAACCGCCTAAGGTTGTGAAATAAATCACACTTGTTCCCAAGAACAAAGACATTAAATGTCCTACACTGCACCAAAAACCAAAAACTTTGATTTTATTATTAAAGGAGCTTGACATTCTTAGACCGGTTTCGGAATTATTGTTCCTCTTCAGTAAGAAGCAGGCTAGCTCGAATTTCTGTCTCTAAAGAAATTTTGAAGATCGCTTTGAACCCATCAACTCTTAGTACAAACGGTTAAGTCGAGAAAGAGGAGGTGAGTGCAACGCCATCTTCACTTTTATAATAAAATCAAAGCTTGCACCGTCGTTAGAGTTTTCTATAGTTTTGCAAGCTTTGATTTTATTATAAAAGTGAAGATGGCGTTGCACTCACCTCCTCTTTCTCGACGTTCGTAATTCAATACCTGGAGAGGCATATAGCACAAGGAGTAGTTGTTGAAGTCCAAACGCTGGTGCAGTGTAGGACATTTAATGTCTTTGTTCTTGGGAACAAGTGTGATTTATTTCACAACCTTAGGTAGAATTAATGTTAAATACATTTTTTCATGAAAATAAACCCCTCCCAAGTTATAGGGCGTAGAAAATTACGATTTTCACTTGTAATGTTGGACTCGGGAGAATTTTCAAAATATTCGTGTTCTCAAAAAAAATTCCAATAATAATTGAAGCTCACAAAGAAGAAAATTTAATTTTAAATGACTTCTAAATATTTTCTAGTAAACGTTTTTCAATGCATTGCAATAGTATACAACGAGCTGTCATTTATCTTCCTAATTGATTGATTTGATGAATACAAAAGTGTATTTCATTTGCTTTATATGGAACTTTATATTGACCTATTGTAACCTTAAGGCCAGCGTTTTGTTTAGATTTATATTCCAGAATTATGTCAATGGAATTATTTATTAACGCTATTTTGCAATTTGATTGATATCGCAGATTTGCTACTAAAAGTTGATTTAAAGATGTTGTAATATTTTGATTAAATTGTATAAGTGTTTCAGTTCTAAAATTTCAATTACACTACAGTAGTTAGCTTTAGTTTTGACACCATTGTTTTACGTGTCTTAATATGGATAAATTTTATTCGATAAATAATAAAAATAATAATTTTGCTAACTTTGCATTAATCTCTTAAAGAGATACAAAGAAGAGAGTGACATTTTGCAACACACAATGCAAATTGCGTGGTGTATGCAACACCCAATACATTGGGAATAGTTGCTTTGTAAAATGTCAATACTCTCTTCTAACCATAGATGGTAGCACATCTTATAGCAGATATAGCTATTAAAAACAATAATAATTTATTCTCCAAATATTTTTTTGATAACCAAAAACAGCATACAGAATATCTAGACCATTAAAAGATCAATTAGATCTGGATATAGTAAATGATGATGATCTGATGGACCTGCACCAATACAGGACAATGCAGTAAAATCAACACATACTTTGATTGCGAGGTGCTGTCAAATACAGGTAGTTAAGCAACCACATGATGAACCAAAAATGTGTAATAATCACTCAGTCAAGGTTTTGCATGAGTTACTACAAGGCGCAAATTTTTTATGGAGAGAAAGATGAGCAAAGTACAATAAGCCGGAGACATAAGTCAGCTGGGTTTAGAGGAAAAATGACACATGCAACACTTGAAAATCATGGGTATCATTGTAATTTTGGACACACTGTACAGGGTGTAGACATTGTTGGTATTTAAGCGATCCTTAGGAGTGTCTTTTATTTCAATTTAAAATGATTAAAACGAAGAATTCACCTTTATTATGACATAACTGAATAGATAATTATGCCTTAAAACATAAAGGACGTACATCCCACGTTATTGTAATTTTTTTAAATTCTAACTTTCTACTAATGACTGCACAGTTTGATTTAATTTTCTTATACACCTTAAAATAATATGTAAGTATCAGAGATATATCGACATAATATGCAATTCAATTCTTGATGATCTCCATTTAGACGTTTTGTGAGAAAATACTTGCCGACAAAAACTGGAACACTTTATGTTGAGCTGTTTACATGAGAATTTAATGATTAAGATATCACGAATTTTTTTCTCGCTTTTATTTATAACCTTCTATTTGATACACGACGTCAAAAAAAATTACACTGATGCACGACGGTGGTCTATCAGGACCAAAGATGATGACGGAATATTGTGATGTGCGAAAAATTTCACTGTAATCTATTTTATAAAAGATTTTTTTTATGTATGTTCCCAATTCAACCTGACATCTCTTGTTTGCACTAAATGCTGTTTGTTGCTAGTTGTACGAAGAGTTGAAATATCTATTTAACAAATAACGAAGATTTTAACATTTGCTAACAAACTAGCTTTTATAATTTCGGTGCAAATGCTCAGTGAAACACTTAGAAAAGACTTTCCAGACCAACGATGGTGAAGAGACCCCAGACTGGAATGAACCAGAACAGGAAGATTCAGTCGTTCTCCAAAAGAAGTTTATGTAGAAATCGAAACAAATATAAATCCTAAAAAAGCCCCTGGATTTGATCTCATTACCGGGGAAATCTTGAAACAACTCCCACGTAAAGCTATTATCAAACTGACCAACCTTATCAATGCATCATTTAGGATGAGATACGTACCTCAGCTATGGAAAGTAGCAGGGTTCTCTGTATCTGTAAATCAGAAGGGTGGGTCACCCCACAGCACGTAGGCCACATTTGGCCCATTGTGCGTCCTTCTGAGGTTGAGCCTTCCTTCTAGCTCGTCAGCCAGCCTACTTGTTTAAAGTAGGCGATGACGTCGCCTGAAGGTAGTTCCCTCGTTGGCATGTGTTAGCCACCGCTCGCCGAAAAGAAAATGTCTCATTTGTGAGAGTGTCGGGCATTCGCAAAGAATGTGTTTGACAGTCTCGTCTTCCTGTTCACATTCTCTACACAGTGGAGTGTCAGATAACCCCGTCCTGTAGAGGTGTTTTCGTAGATGACAGTGGCCAGTCAGGATACCTGTGGCTGTGCGCAGGTTCTGTCTGTTCATAGTCATGTATTTTTTGGCTGTTTCGCTGTTCGGATACTGTAATAGTTCCTTGGCTAGCTTGCAACCTGTTTCGTCGTCCCATCTACCCTTAAACTTGTCAAGGGAGTGTGGTTCTTTAGTAGGTCAGCCACAGCTGATGCCGATAAGCTTATGAAAGTGCCAGGTCCCAAAAGTTTTTGGGAGGCTGCTTTCTTAGCTAGAGAGTCAGCTGCACGGTTGCCTTTTGATTTTCCATGACCTTTGATCCAAGCTAACGTGACCACGTTGTTGTTGTCTAGTACTAGACCTGATGTAATCCGTGGTCTATCCAGAGCTAGTAGAAGTAGCAGGGTTATAATGATACCTAAGCCAGTTAAATCTCCCCAAGAAGTAACGTCATACTGACCCATCTCTTTGTTGCCTGTTATTGTGAAACTCTACGAAAAATTGCTTCTTAAGAGATTAAAACCTACAATAGAAGAAAAGGACCTGATTCCCTCCCATCAATTTGGTCACAGACATAATTGAAAAGTCTTTAGAGGAAAAGAAAGTCTGCTCCACCGTCTTCCTAGACGTGGCCCAGGCTTTTGATAAAGTCTGGCATGAGGGCCTTAACCACAAGTTAAATTTACTACCAGAACTCTTAAAATCCTATTTATCAAATAGATATTTCAGAATAAAACAGGAATATGTATATTCTGATCTAAGAGAAATTAAGGCAGGAGTACCCCAAGATAGTGTACTAGGTCCAGTACTCTACTTACTGCATTCCAGTGATATTCCTAACCTTGAGCACGATACTATTGCAACATTTGATGATGATACTGTTGGAAAAGACCATGAAGAAGCTAACCGAAAATTACAAACATCTGTAGACCAGATTAACACTTGGACCAAAAAATGGCGTATTAAGTTAAATGAAAATAAATCTGTTCATGTTAACTTTACTAATAAACGAAACCAACATATTCCCATAAGAATAAATAACGCTCAGATTCCCTATGCTAATACAGTAAAATATCTTGGAATGACACTCGACGCTAGACTTCGCTGGAAAGTCCACATTAAAAAGAAACGTGTGCTTGGTATAAAATATAAAAAGATGTATTGGTTATTAGGAAGAAACTCCAAGTTGTCCACACATAACAAACTGCTCCTCTACAAGCAGATATTGAAACCCGTTTGGATATATGGTAGCCAGCTTTGGGGCTGCGCTAGTAAAAGTAACCTTCAAGTTATCCAACTTTTTCCAAATAAAGTATTAAGGAACATCGTCGATGCACCCTGGTACTGTCGCAACAGTGATCTTCATAGGGACCTGGATGTAGAAACTGTTGACAAGACTATATCTAAATCTGCCAGCAGCTATGAACAACGTCTGCTCCAACATGGGAACGTTGAGGTCATCCAGCTCCTCGATAATACCAATTTAGTAAGAAGACTCAAGAGGACCAAACCTTTTGAACTAGTTCAGTGACAGTGCTAGTTACAAACAGAGTTAGTGTTACTAAAATTATCAGACCCTAAGGTACACTAGTGAGTAGGACCTTAGTATTTAAGAATTCTAGTTAAGTTAGGTTGGAACAAAATTGCTTATTGATCTTCATGATCAGATTGTAATTATAGAAAACATTCCCACAGAGTGTTTTGCTACGGAAAAAAAAATGCTCAGTGAAATTGTTAAGTTTGTTTTATAAGCCCGAAATGACTTACTTTATTATTTGAAATTAATCGACCCTGTCAGCCAACAACAAATTTAGCACCTTGTTGTGGGAGAGCATGCTTAGTACATCATCACCTTATGCGTCTTTCGAATTCAATTTATTTGATTCAAAGACCCTCCTCACGAAGCCAAAAGGCAGAAACCAGTCTCGTAATTGTATTTCTGACTTATTTTCTCTTAAGGTGATATGGAAAAGGGACTTCACACTTCTGACCTTAATTGCTTAGTACATCATCACCTTATGCGTCTTTCGAATTTAATTTATTTGATTTAAAGGCCCACCTGACGAAGCCAAAAGGCAGAAACCAGTCTCGTAATTGAATTTCCGACTTATTTTCTTTTAAAGTGATATGGAAAAGAGACATCACACTTCTGGCCTTCATTGCTTAGTACATCATCACCTTATGCGTCTTTCGAATTCAATTTATTTGATTCAAAGACCCACCTGACGAAGTCAAAAGGCAGAAACCAGTCTAGTAAGTTTCTAAAGAGACTTCACACTTCTGGCTTTCATTGACTCATGGGAAATGGGCCATCATTTTGCCGATGTAGCTTTGTCGTGACCAGCATATTGCCAGCAATGCCAACATTGGGCCAGAAGACGGCCAGAGATTCATTGTTTGCTGGGTAGTCCAAAATCCTAATTGGTAAAATTCTCTAGCTGGCATATCTGACCACTTTTGAACGTGAAAAGATATTGAACACTCAAATTCATTTCTTGCGGAAATAAATAATGGAGACACGAGGGTGTATCGTGTTTCTCTTCGCATAACAATGGTCAAAAGAGTTAATTAAGTAATGAATGAGACATTTACGTTTTTAACATGGTCCACTACCCAAAAAAAATAATTACAACCATCCCAGCTTCGGTAGACTTAACGTTCACAATAGACGTCGTATTTCCTGTAGAACTGCAACTGTTTAACCAACCAATGAATTGAACAGACAGTAATGGAAGAAAGTAAAAGCTAAAATTCAGCGATTTCAAGAAATAATAGCGTTAATTTATCTAATGATATCGTGTGTAATTTTATAATTTCTACAAGGATGTGCTTTTTCGAATAAACGTAAATTGAAAATATTATTTCAGTTGCACAAAGGACGTGAAATAAAATCACACAAGCTCCCAAGAACACGGATATTAAAAATGTCTGCACGAGCTTCTGGACTTCAACAACTACTCCTTGGGCTATATGCCCCACCAGGTATTGAATTACGAAAGTCCAGACGCGGTTTGGAGCCCGACCAAGTCGGGGCTTTAACCCAAAAACTTCGATTTCGTTATTAAAGGAGCTTGCCATTCTTAGACCGGTTTCGGCATTATTGTGCCTCATCAGTAAGAAGCAGGCTAGCTCGACATCCTGTCACTGAAGGATGTCTGAAAATGAATTCGACTCGCCTCGTTCTTGATAAAAGTGGTTGCGTTAGAGCAAGTGTATCACGAACGAGGAAAGCCCAACGCCATCTTCACTTTTATAACAAAATCAAAGCTTGCAAAACTAAGGAAAACTATACGAAGGTGGAATATGATCTATCCTTTTGTTTGTAAAGTTAATGTGGAGTGATTTAGTTTCATTAAGTTTAATTTTCCATCTCTTCGTCCAGTCATAGATAAGGTGGACAGCTGTTTGATAAATGATATTTGATATTTTATCTTTTCAGCAGATATAAATAAAATTCCATTAAAACAGGACACCCTATATAAAGAGTTGAAAATTGCAACGTGTAAATGTGAAGAACCAAGTTCATTAGTGGTATTAGAAACGCATTTTCTGTTCTGTATATTAAATATTAATTGAAACAATCTATAACCATTATAAATAGACATGCATACACTTTTATAAAAAATTAAACAAATACATCTAATTGTGTTCATTATTAACAACCATTGAGAGCATAAGATAATAAAACCAGCAATCATAAGTAATGACGTCATAGAAAGCATGTCTGCGGATCAATGGACTTCCATATAATGATACCGAATTAAAAAATTCTTATACAGTGTGTTTATGAGATATCCCCTCCTGTCTAATAATGGTAAAAACAGATTTAAACAACATCAAAAATAGTTCGGTTCCCATTAAAATGGTAGTTAAAATCCAGTCACATATTTTCTAGGATGTCTTGGTGCATTGTTAGATCATTAAAGTTGTCACTGTTTCTTCACTTTAACAAAATAAATATCCCTGTGGAATTGATGACTAAAGACAGCTATAATAATCACAGTTTATAAGGGTGTTGACAAAACCAAAACCTGTAACTATAGTGTAAGGCTTTTTCTTGCCACAAAGAAAAAATATGCCTTACAAGTGACACTCTAGTACGGAAATTGCTCGAGCGCCAGATTATTTAATGTGGTTTACTCCACAACCCTTAGAAACGGCGTCTTAGGGACACAGGTAGCTTCAGATGGAGATACGGTATCTCCAGGGGTCTTGTTGACTTCAGACTTAATTATTTTTAATTTATTATATACCTTTAATAACCCTGAAAAGAGGTAAGGTTGGTGAATATAAACCAGGAAATAAACGTGACACTTATATTGTTTTTAGCTATGTTACACAATAAAAATTTGTTTTATTTCAAAGCCCAACCCTATTCAACCCTGAACAAAAAAAAATTAAATTAAATGCTCGATTCGGAATTTACTTCGCGTAATAATCGGGTTTCGCGTAATAATCGGACTGACTCAATCAGACTAAGTTAAAGATATCAAAATAAGGAAAAACTCGAGTAAGATTATTGAATTAATTAAATACTAATATTCGGCGGAAGCATTCGTTAAATTTATTAATTCAAATTAAACGGAAAAATCTATTTAAATGATTTATCTACTCAATCGACCGGGACAAACGGGAATACAGACTTACGATCGAATTTACCAGGTTTCTACTAAATAACGGCAATTCTAGCCAGAAACGGAGTCTTGTCCTAAGCTTTTAACGTACCATTCATTAGCAAACGATAGCTAACCAGGAATGCTAATGCCTGTTGACGCAAGCCTAGTTTGAAAAAGATATTAATAAACGATAGCTAACCAGGAGAATTAATATCAATTCCAACAATCCTCTAAACGGAAACGCGGCGGGTGAATTTACAGTGAACCCCTTGATATTGATTAACGATAGCAAACCAGGAAAATCAATACCAATCCCGGCAAGTCCAAATACAAAACAAAAACACGCTTGAGGTTGTCAGACCCTTTTTAGGCGTTTAGCGTACCATTCATTAGCAAACGATAGCTAACCAGGAATGCTAATGTCTGTTGACGCAAGCCTAAGACAGGACGAATATTGATTAACGATAGCAAACCAGGAAAATCAATAAAAGTCCCGTCAGACCTTAGACCTCAATGAATATATCCAAAATACGGTTTTTGATTAATTATAGTGAATATAAATAATTAAGAAAAGGAATACGAATTCGGAATAACCTGGTAAAGTCGTATCTAATCTCGTTCCGGCTCTTTAAGAGGAAAATATTAAGCGGCTTTTATTATATTACAAAACGAAAATTTAAAAATCAAACGTTTGCTTCCGGACGGCACGGCAATTAAAAGTGAAACGAAAACAGTTAACTTGAAAATATTTCTAAATTAATTTCCCAAACAAAATTAAAATTTCAATAATCTAACTCGATCAACAAAGTAAAAATTTAATTATTCAAAAATAAAATCTCGAAAACCCAAACGCGGACGGAATTGAAAATAATTTAATTTTCCCAAAAACTAAATCTCAAAATCTAAATCAGAAATAATTTAATTAATTAAATAAATCTCAAAAACAAATCTTAAATTTCGGCAAAAATGTAAATCAAATAAGATTTTAAAATTCGGATGTGATTTCGTAGTTATAAATCAAAATAATTAAAACGCGTGTAAAATAAAACGATTCTTTTGGCTTCAAATTGACGACGGACTTTCACGGTGAAAAACTTATCAATGTTTACCTCGGGTTTTTTGCTTAACGGCGGAAAAATTCACGACGGACTAAAATGTTAACTCAACTTAATTTTTCAACTCGCAGGAAAAGAAATGAATCTTATTTTGAAATTCGTAAAACATTTGGGCTCTGAATAGTCCCTTCTCCGGATAATTTCCCTACTATTTCTATAAAAGTATCGCGCGCGCATCTAGCGATTAGGCCGTATTTGGGTAAAATTTTACTATTGGGGCTCAGCCCCAATTTTGATGAGATATTTTTTTTAGACTAATTTGGGGTCGCTGATCACGAATCTGCAATCAGTTGCTTGCGGTCTCATTAAACAAAAAAGTTATGAATTTTTTAAGTGAAATAAATTGTCAACTTTTCTTTAATACTTACCAGAAAAATATGTATATAAGTAGGTTTATATAAATATATATTAAAACCAAAAGACTTAATGTACAAGATAGGTCAAGTCTGGTTAGATTAATGATGTACACAGTAATATTTCAGCTAAATATACTAAATTATAAAAGATAACCTAAAAATTCATACAGCAATTTGACGTACTGACATTTGGCAATACTAGGGTCACTTGAGTTGCGATTAGCGTAAACTCTCGCTGTTGCTAGCGTCCCGTCCTACCGTGACTCAATTTTTTTCTCGTCTGATGAACGCATTTGTATTGCCTATTACTTGAAATTAATAGAATCTGGCTTATTCAGACGACAATTAGTTATTTCTCAATAAACAACATTGGTTATCAGGATTCCTCAATGTTAAATTTTTCCAAGAATTTTTTTGAATGGAGATATCCGACCTGTCCCAAAATCAATAGGCGTCATCCTTGTATCATTTCAGTGGTCTCAACCCGATCGGTTCCATACGTATTTTTTCGCGTTTTTCAGACCAAATAACGATGAATGGACGCAAAAAAAAAATATTTTTTGGACTTTTTTTTTGCACGATTACATTACTTTTCCTCTATGGTGGGCGGAAAAGTAAAAATTTTACTCACAAATATCAATTATTATTCTTCTGACACAACAAAACAAATGTGTAACAGACAAAATTCAAATAACCAATACTCAAAATAGTAGCCTGAGCACTATTTTTAAAATCCAATATTCAATTATCTGTTCTTGCTTAAAAATGATCTTCTGAATAGGGCTATTGAAGAACTAATGCTCATATTAATGATGTACAAAATAATATAAGGTCAGGTAAAAGATAAGTTCAGATGTGCTCATATTAATGAGGTACAAAATAATATGAGGTCAGGTAAATAATAAGTTCAGGTGTGCTCATATTAATGAGGTACAAAATAATATGAGGTCAGGTAAATGATAAGTTCAGGTGTGCTCATATTAATGAGGTACAAAATAATATGAGGTCAGGTAAGAGATAAGTTTAAGTGTTCTCATATTAATGATGTACAAAATAATATGAGGTCAGGTAAAAAATAAGTTCAGGTGTGCTCATATTAATGAGGTACAAAATAATATCAGGTCAGGTAAGAGATAAGTTCAAGTGTGCTCATATTAATGATGTACAAAATAATATGAGGTCAGGTAAAAGATAAGTTCAGGTGTGCTCATATTAATGAGGTACAAAGTAATATGAGGTCAGGTAAAATATAAGTTCAGGTGTGCTCATATTAATGAGGTACAAAGTAATATGAGGTCAGGTAAAAGATAAGTTCAGGTGTGCTCATATTAATGAGGTACAAAGTAATATGAGGTCAGGTAAAAGATAAGTTCAGGTGTGCTCAGATTAATGATATGCAAAATAATGAGGTCAGGTGTGCTCATATTAATGAGGTACAAAATAATATCAGGTCAGGTAAGAGATAAGTTCAAGTGTGCTCATATTAATGATGTACAAAATAATATGAGGTCAGGTAAAATATAAGTTCAGGTGTGCTCATATTAATGAGGTACAAAGTAATATGAGGTCAGGTAAAAGATAAGTTCAGGTGTGCTCATATTAATGAGGTACAAAGTAATATGAGGTCAGGTAAAAGATAAGTTCAGGTGTGCTCAGATTAATGATATGCAAAATAATGAGGTCAGGTGTGCTCATATTAATGATGTACAAAATAATATGAGGTCAGGTAAAAGATAAGTTCAGGTGTGCTCAGATTAATGATGTGCAAAATAATGAGGTCAGGTAAAAGATAAGTTCAGGTGTGCTCATATTAATGAGGTACAAAGTAATATTTCAAGTAAATATATTTATTATGTTACGCAATGCGCATGCGTTTGTTAGACGGGAAAAAATTGGAGTTCCGAGGGACGGGACCCTAGCCACAGCGAAAAATATGACAAGAGTTTACGTTCTGACCGCTATTCAGGTGACCATTTTACTTAAAAAAAATTCATAACTTTGTTGTTTGATGAGACCGCAGGAAACTGATTGCAGATTCGTGATCAGCGACCCAAAATTAGTCTAAAAAAAATATCCCATCAAAATTGGGGCTGAGCCCCAATAGTAAAATTTTTCCCGTATTTGTATTTGTTTCGTTAAAGAATTAAAAATGTACTGGGTGAGCTAGCCAAAAATCGAACATTCCATTTAATTTGAAATAAATTTTGATTTAATTTGAAATTGAATGTTAAAAAAAAATAACTTCATTACAATAGACATATTGCTTTATTACCTACCTTATCGTAGATAGTAGAAAGGCTAATGAAAACTGCCCAATGCAACTAAAACATCCTAACATCTCATCAGTATGGCTTCCTATGGGGGATTATAATCTTCGTGAATGGGTAGGGTCAGATTTCTCATAATTTTTCCATGTTCACGAAGCGACGGAGGTCGGGAGGTGCTATGTTGCTAAGCAAGGGGAGCCACGGCAGCGGAGTTGATCTAATAGTGCCTGAGATAATGCGCATCGTTGTGTTAAGCTGGCGGTCTATTTTGTGGGTATGTACGCTATTCAACCAAATAGGTGCTCCATATTCAGTTACAGGGTATACAAGAGCCAGTGACGCTTGCTGATGCACCCCATGTTGTACCTGTCAGTTTTTGAACTATGTTGTTCCTAGTTTTAAGTTTTCCAGAGACATTTTCTAGGTGCCGCTTGTAGGATAGCGTTCGATCTAATGTAATACCCAGGTATTTAGGAAAAGGGTTGTGGTTTAGCAACACTCCGTTAGACTCGACTGTTAGCTGGGTGCGTAATCTCCATTTTTTGAAATAGCTGTTCATAATGACAAGATCTTCAGTGAGAGTTTGCACGACAACAGTCATATTTAGATGTTGGGTTGCCAGGGTCCAGTCATCGGCGTAGCCAAATTTTCGAGATCGTGTTGCAGGAAGATCACTAATGTAAAGGTTGAAAAGTAGAGGAGCCAGCACCGATCCCTGGGGTAAGCCGTTATTCAGCATACGCGTCTTGCTACTGGTATCATTCATAAAAACCTGAAACATGCGGTTGCTCAGCATATTGTTTATCAAGCGAGCTGTCATTTGGCAAGGAACTGTTCAGAGTAGTTTATATATTAAGCCCTCGCGCCATACCGTATCGTATGCGGCTGTAAGATCAATAAAAACCGCGTGTGAGGTGAAATGCGGTTGTAGACAATCCTAACGAGCAGCTTTTAACAGGTAATCAGCAGTGCAATTGGCCGGTAACTGTCGGCCAGATTATTTGGCTTTCCTTAAGCAGCGCTATTACTTTGGTTCTATTAAATTCTTTAGGTAGAATTCCAGTTTCCATTATATTAGTGAAGAATTTACTGTATTCGGTCCAGAGTACTTCAAAAATTCTGGAAATATGTTATCAAATCCGGCTGCTTTCCCAAGTTTGATATGATCTATGGCTACGTTAACTTCTTGGATAGTGAAGGGCTCCGAAATCTCAGAGGAAGCAGGGGAGTTTTGTTTCAATTCTCTTAGGGAGTGCTTTATTTTTCTTGAGTGTGATATTACACGTGGTGCCTGTGACAGTGAAACAATACGATTTGCCACTAATTCTAAGTTGATGTTGGGCTTTTCGCAGACACGTGTGTTAGTGCTCCCTAGCTTTCTTAAGAGACTCCAGGCTTTACGGCTTGAGTGGGTGAAGACTGTGTTGATCCATCTATTTTTACGGTTATGGTCTAGTGAGTGATAAACTCTTCACACCTTCAGTATTTTGTGACCTTGCAAAGGCCTTTGATCGTGTTAATTATGCAATTTTAATTAAAAAAGTACAAATTTGCGATGGTTTAAAACTTACCTAGAAAATAAAAATCAGAAAGAGCGTGCGAATGGTGACGATTTTTCAAATCTGCCAATGAGCAGTGGAGTACCTCAAGGTTCAGTATTAGGTCCAATTTTATTTTTACTATTCATTAACGATATCACAGACTTAAAAATAAAAAAAATGTCATGAGCTCCCTAACTATAAACATCGTAGACTGATATTTATAAAATTATAGGTTACCTTCAAAAATATGTAATAATTCTTTGAGGTAATTCCCCTAATTTTGCGGAAAATTGCTTACATTTAAATAAACGTAATGCCATATATAAAAAAAACATGTTTAAAAAACTTAAAATCTGGGTTTTACCCATCAGCTATCCATTGTAACAAATTAGCTAAATCTAATTATGATTATTTTGCTATCGGATGGCCCCAAGGCAGGCCCATTAGCTTTAGATCGTGTATCGAGGTGTGTCTCTTTGATAAACGTGCGAACGTAGCCGCCGGCCATACTCTTAGTCAGTAAAACACAAGAATCCGGATTGTATTTATTGGATATTTTATAGACTTCGTGGTTACCTCATCAAAATCCGCGTTGATCGGCGTCGGATCCACCTTTTACTTTCTTTTTACTTCTTTCTCTCGTCCTGTTCCTTAGACGCTTAGCAGGTTGTCAGTCGCAGGTCCGGAAATGCCTCAGACAAATTGTGATCGTGGAAACTTAAACGTAGAAGTTATTCAATCCATTGTTTCGAGTTACCTTACGTTTAATTTCATTTTTATACAGATTTGAACATTAAAATAATAGAAATTCAGTCTGAAAGAAATAAGAAATTGGATTGATTCAAAGAATACATAAATTTAATATATTATTCTTTTACAAACTTCTATGACCTGCCATTTCTTTCATTGAGATCCAGTTTTCTCCTTTATTGTCTTCTATTGTTCCATTCCACCTTCTTTCAAGCCTTCTATTTTTTGTTTTCCCCCAAAAGCTTCGCTATCTAGATGTTTTAGACTCATCCTTCAGTCCCTTTCATCATCATCATCAGGACATAGGCCTCCCTCAACGATTTCCATCTGGAACAGTCTTGCGCTTCTTTTATCCAGTTGCTTAAGATCGTCGGTCCACCGGGTTTCTATAAACCAGTCTAGGTCGCCATTCAATAATTTTCTTCGTCCATCTGTCATCTCCCTGTCTTGCTAAGTGGCCCGCCAACTCCATTTGAGATTCGTAATTCTTTCCACTACATCTGTGACTTTAGTTCTTTATCGAATTACATTGTTCGTTACCCTGTCTCTCAAGGTCAAACCTTAATTTTTTTCTCTTTATAGGATAAGATACTTAGATGCCTTCGATGATATTATCACTGAAAAGGCGCAGATAGAAGGGGAAGAAGATAATAATGGATGAGAAACTGGCACTCTCACAAATTTACCGCCAAAATTAAAAAAGGAATATTGATAGACGTATATATCAATATGAGAACACTCTGTATTATACGTAATATATGTTCATATGTATTATGCATGCAGTGATGCTAATAGTAATAACAAAGCGCGTTTATATGTCTCCTTTTATGTGTCACTACCCGACAAAGGCAAGCAAAAACCTTTCCCTTTTTTTTAAAGTGATAAATCTTAAGATATATCTGCCCTTGATTTTTGTAAAGAAACGAAGAAGACGTTCTCTAATAAAAAACTGTTGCAACAATGTGCGAACCGTAAAGATAGTTGGATGAGATAATCAATCGTATGTGGGGCATGGTCTTTATGTAAATAAGACGAATCTGTTTATCAGTCGTTTCCATGTATGCGGATATTCTTTAACACTCCGCTACTCGCGAATTATATTTACACAAATTTAGTGCCGTGAAGTATTTTGGATCAGGTGAACATAGAAACTATAGAAACTGGGCAATTTCACAAGATATCATAACAAAATGGAACAAGGAAATTCATTTTGAAAAAGATGTCAAAATCTGTTAGCGTCGATTGAAATAAGTAGTAATATCCAAGCAAGCACAAGAACATTATCTGTCTGTAACATAAACGTTACACAGAGACATTGAACGTCCCATGTAATGTACTTTAAATGTTCGTAGGACGTCCACACTACATACCAGTAATATCGCCACATAACTTCTATGTGACGTAGCCAAATGTAACCATTATAAGTTATTTTTAAGGAACAATGCAATGTAGGTATTACGTTATTAAGTGAAATGAGTGATCCTTAGTATAAAATGTTCTCTCAATGTTACTTTTCAATATTGATATTTATATTATACCTAATTAGACCGCATAAGATTGATTTTTGAGATACAGTGAGATGTTTTTTTTGTAAGACTATTTTCCTAGTTTCTAGATTATCAAACAAAAAATCAAGTTTAAGGAAAACGGGTCTTACAAAAACGAAAGGAAAATTTCATTACACTAAACCTCAAAAATCGTCTCTATGCCCATCTTTTCTGTTTTTCATGGAAGTCATACCAATAAAACACCACACGTAATTCATTCAGAGTTTTATTTAATGCATTACTATTTATTCTAAAGTTCTATTATTGTTATTACATTTTTTTGTTTTATGTACATTTTATTTTGAGGCAGTTTCTCTCAATCGCCTCTGCTTTGAGTGACGAAGCCACTCACTCAAAATCTCCTCATATTCTTTCCTTACATACCTTCTCTACACCGACATAACCTTAAACTTTTAAGGTTATGTCGGTGCTTCACTACCACTATAGTTTGCACTCAATTTCACATAGAAGATTAGACGCTACTAATAACTCCCGCATAAAAATGGCGATAACCCCATCACAAATCACATAACCCAATATAACAATCAATTCGACAGCTCAGTTCCTCCTTCCTGCTCTGTGAACTTGGAAATATTGAAGGTACGTTCAAATACGGTTGCCGGCGTACGTTCGGGATGTGTCAAACATACGAAAAAGGCACCAAAGGCTTTTAAAAGCACATTAATTAAACATTTTTTTGTTTCTGTTGTAGAAATTTCACAAAAATACATTGTGTGTACATCAGGTTAGAATGTTAAACAAAACATAACGTTTCCACATGTTCTGTATGTCACAGGTATATTACAAACAAATGTTAAATAATGATATACATGTCACGTTCGATGTACTGCAGTTACGTGCAAGTGACATCAAAGTTACATTACAAATGAATGTTTTCTTGTTACCAAAATAGAACATCGCAAAACTGCCCAGTTATGTCACGTGCTTGCTGGGATGAATGGGTTAAATCCGGTTAATGCGGCGGGTGAAGTAGAACGTCCCATTTGATGTTTTTACCACACTTTGAAACACGGGGCCGAGACTTGTCATGTTGATAAATGACTTTATAGTCTTTTGGCGCATTTTGGTCAAATTTTGGTCGTATTTTGGTCATATTTTGGTCATATTTTGGTCGTATTTTGGTCTTATTTTGGTCATATTTTGGTCGTATTTTGGCAGTACGTAATACGCAGCTCCTCTACTGTCCCACCAAATACACAATAAAACTTTCTTTCCGTGTATATTGTGTATTGGTTGAAGGCTGATATCTCTTTCTTTTAATTCATAATGTGGTTATATTTTCCTTCCTTTTGGATCTTACTCAAAGCGTGTAAATGTTCGTAAATGGTTGACTGTGCAACATTTAATGCTTCTGCAACTAGACTATCGTAGAATATTGTTTCTCAGCTAGTAAATCAAACCTAAAAAATCTCAATGTAGTTCAAAATGCCGCTCTAAAAATATGATTTGGAACTTTTAGGTCTAGCACATACAAAAGTAAGCGTTTCTTGTCATTCGCACAAAAGTTTCTTATCTACCAACAATCATCTGTTTTAACTAATCAATATTTCACTACCTCCTTACAGAACCAATTCCAGAATTTTACCTTTAATTCCACACACCCTGAAAACCAAGCTGGTAACATCTTCATGGACCAAAAAATTGCCTTAAAGTAATCCAAGATTGGGCGCTTACATCTATATCAATCAGGACTCTTTACTGGTACATCGAGATCGCGGTACTACAAATAGAATGCTGACTTTCTGTTAGTTGTACTGTTTGGGAGCTCTAGAGGTAGAGCTGGGTAAAGCACTTTTGGAAAGTGCTTCGATTACCAAGCAGAAAGCACTTCAATCGAGTGCTTTAGAGTTGAACGTACCAAATACTTTTTATTTTAAAAGTGCTTTTACTGTCAAGCATCAAGCACGAAGTATCAAGCATCAAATACTCATAAAGTATTTGAAGGCCTTGAAACGTTAAAAATATTTGATAAAGCTCCAAGCTTAAAGCACTTTGAAAGTGCTTAAAGCCCTTTAAGAGTGCTTGAAGCACTTTAAAAGTGCTTGAAGCCTTTTAAACGAGCTTTAAAAGTCGTTTTAAAAAATAGAAGAACTAATTTTAAGAAAACTAGTGATAGTAAGGTATTTTATATTAAAAGAATAGGAATACAAAACAAACAAAACAAAGTAACATAATAAGACAAAATTCTCTTTTTTTCTTAAAATAATAGGAATACAAAACAAACAAAACAAAGTAACATAACAAAACAAAATTCTGTTTTTTCTTAAAAGAATAGGAATACAAAACAAACATAAAAAAACAAAATTCTCTTTTTTTCTTAAAAGAATACGAATACAAAACAAACACGCGCGTGTATACTGTTACGCAATAGACGCAATACTACTGTTATCGAGCTAAGAAAATAATTTGAGAACTTTTAAAGGTGCCTTAATTTCTGAAAAGGTCTGAAAAGGTTTAATTTCAATTACTACAAATGTAATTGAAGCACTTTGAAAGTAATTGAAGCACTTTGAAAGTAATTGAAGCACTTTGAAAGTAATTGAAGCACTTTGAAAGTAATTGAAGCACTTTGAAAGTAATTGAAGCACTTAAAATAATTAAAGCACTTTGAAAGTAATTCAAGCACTTCCAAAATTCCCCGAAAGGCTTGAAAGCCACAAGCATTTGTACAAAATGCTTTAATTACAAAGCACCAAATACTCTTTTTCAGAAGTAGTTGAAGCACAGGGCTTAAAGCACCGAATCTGCTTCAAGCACTTTAGTAAAGCACTTTCCAAAAGTGCTTTACCCAGCTCTGTCTAGAGGTCATTCTATCAAAAACACGCTCGTTTTACTCATTACTTTATGCCCTCTAAAAATCCTCCCACTTGCATAATTCTTTTATGCATAACATATTAATCTGTTAGTGTTAGTTTCGATGTATATTGTTGTTAGTATTACGAAAATATTTCGCGGAAATTTTCTAAGAGCTATAACCACTCCGTAAAATCGTAAGATGCGAGTTAAAGTGTTATAAATTTAGGAACAAAGAGCAAATCGGTGCGTTACCTTTATGAATATTTGTACAGTAAAATTGTTATCGCACGCGATGACATTTGAGTCATGGGAATGTCTTTGAATTCTTGTTGACTGTATAACAATGGCGTAAGGATGAGCAGAATGACCTTAAAAAGTGGCCAAACCTATATTTTCGAACTGCAACTCTGGGAAGATGTTAAGAACTTTCACGATTTAGAAATTGTATCTACGTTAGGTGGTCGTTTGTCTCCCACTATCAAGATTGCTATCGAAAAAGGTTTAGTTATCAGGTATCAAATCAAATACTATTAAACGAGCAAGGTTTGTATGTATGTATGTATGTCCAGAGGATCTCAAAATCCACTCGTCAGAATTCAATGAAACTTTCAGGGTAGACTAATTCCTATCTAAATCGGCAAAAAATGTAGGTCTCATGTTTGTGAAAATTCGATCTTCCGAGATATTTACAAGAAAAGTTAAGCTTTTAGTTTTATTTCCTAGCAACGGCACATAATATTAACTTGTTTCTATAGTAATATATACTATAAAGGATAGATGAGTACAGTAAAGGTGGGGATATAACGTCACATTCCATAGGCGTACTTTGCAAAATAAGTTTCTATAATATAAATAAGGTCACAGCATATAAAATATATATACGCACTTCGTAGATTAAATTTTGAAGTTATATTATTTACAAAAAATAAAAATAAACTTTATGCATCCGACACTTTAACATTGAACGAATTAAATTTAACCAATAAATAACAAGGAGGATTATATGTTGGGATTAAATTAAATCTCTTGGCATTAAAAGTAACGCTTCAGTACTTACCTAAACTCAAAAATTAAAAAAAAAGTTAGTTCAAGAACTATCCATAAAAGTCACTGTCTTCACTAAAACTACTGGTATCACTATAATTGTCTTTTCTGAGGTTTATTATTATCGGTTCTATTAAATTATCCATTGATATATCCACTTTCCTAAATGAATTTTCCACCTTTTTAACATGAACAACGCATTTTCCCCAATGTTCTCTATTTACATCTGAAAATGCCTTCAAAAACAAATTTCGCACATCAGGAAATTTAAATGTTTTATTGTTTTGAGAAACATACCCTTTTAATAATTGTGACCAGATCAGTTCAATGGAATTTAACTCTGCGTGGTTCGGAGGCAATCTGAGAATTTTAATTCCTTTTTCTCTGGCCATCTCATCTATAATATATTTTTTTGAATTTGTTTTTATGTTGCCTTGCTATTACTAATAATTCTGCCTTCAAGGATTTAGGAGGACTGATAATATTTTTAGAATGAAGCCATTTTGAAATATATATTAATACAATTAAAATACATACGATACGGCTATGAATAAATAAAGTCTGACTTATCTGTCAAAAGAACAGGTTTATCTAGACAAAAACTATATTAGGCCGATCAGATGTATTAAAATTTAAATTTTAACTAGAAATCATATTATTCCAAGACATTATATTACATCTTTAATTAGAACTAGATTTGGTCATGCCAGTTATCCAAAACACCTGTTTAAAATTAATGTAAAAGAAAATAAATATTGCGATTTTTGTGGTTCAATTGGAGACCTCAATCACGTTTATTTCGAATGCAAAAAATACACGGAACATTCAAATAAACTTTATATAAACCTTATAAAATATAATATTCCTTCTCCTTTGAATGTAGAAACGGCTTTGACCCATTTCTCTGATAAAATTATCGATTGCTTTTTGGAATTTCTGAGAGATACTAAGATTCGTCTATGATTAGAATCTTAATCTTGTTTCCTCCGTTTTTATACCTATTTGTTTACCCCCTAACCGAGGCCTACCACTGTTTGTCAAGAAAAAAAATGTCCTGATCGGTCCCTGGACGAGAAGCGTGTGTCCCTGTCATATATTGTTTTTCTTGCTATAACTTCTGCTGTTAGGTAATATTTTGGGATATTTCTAATTATAGACGAATCCGTGTCTGGCTGAATGGCAATCCGCCTATGCCAAAAAAAAAAAAACTACAAATAAGCATTGAAGGATGAGGTAAAAATAAAATTTCTACCTCTTGAACCTGTACTACGTTCTGCAAATTAAATACTGCACTCCTTTCTTCTGTATAGTATAATAATAAAAAGATTTGACTTTATTTAATTTCTGACGTTTTAATCTGAAAGAATTCAATTTTAAATTTGCCGCTTTATATAAAAAAGGAAAGGTTCATTTGACGGACATAAATAATTTGCTTGTCAAATGACAGCCATCTCATAAATTCAAAGTTAAAAATACAACGTTGCCAATTCAATTTCAGAAATCATGGGTTTAGGTAAATATTTATAGGAACGTTGAGTAACACTATTAAAATGGACACCTGTAAAAACGTGACAACTGTTAAAATGTGATACGTGTCAGAATGTAACAACTGTCAAAATGAACAAATCTCAAAATGAACAAATGTCAAAATATGACACCTGTCAGAATGTAACAAATGTCAAAATGTCACACGTATCGTACTTTTTTTTATTTATTACAAAGATCTAACCTAACCTAAAGTTAATCTTTTTTTTTTGGCGGGTGGAAATGCTTTATGCACATCGGGTAAAGGTTCTTCCCTTCCCCGATAGTGTGAGACTACCCCTTACGGCTACTATTTTATTATGCGGACAGTTTTAATATTTAAGTTTTCATTATCATAGAGAGGGAGAGAGAGAAAAAGAATGAATGCTTGTACACGTGTACTATTAACATAGATTTCAATTTTTTATTTTACAAGAAACTTTAAAGAGACATTTAAAATTCTCTATTTTCATAGTACATTTTAAGGTTGATTGTGACTTTGTATTTTCCAAGAACAAATTGTAATGTAATGTACGAATGAACTATTTTTGTAACTGAAAATTTTTGAAAAAATATGATATCAATATCTGCCACACGTCGAGAGTCTAGTCACAGGTTTTTGTGGAGGTTTTTACCCAAGTATGAATATCAGACCTATAATTTTCCTTCACTGCAGGTCAATAACTAATAAACATTGAGTTTTTCTTATATAGTGATAAATAGAGTGAGCTGAGCGATCTTCTGTTGACGGGACGTGTGCCCTACACGCTGCTGTTGCCCGTCCCGGAAACGGGGCCTGTCCACCGTGACAATTCGCGAAGATCAAGCGTCAGTAGATGTTGCCCTAGAAGGGTGAAATGCATTTAACTAACCTCTGTGACAAGCAGTTGATAAACGTCAACAACAGCTGCAGCCAATTGAAAATTAACACTGACAGCTTTTTTAATTTTCCCGCCTACTTTCAAGCCAATCGCCAATCAACTTTTTAATAATTTGTCATGTTATAAATATACTTAAATTATATACTCATTGGGCTGCTTAAAAATGTACATTTGAATATTAAGAGCGAAGCTCAGTGACCAGATATTCAATTATAAATTAAATATTTCACGCAATTAAGTGCCATCACTCCGGCGCGAAGTATTTAAAATATTTTACAGTAATTATTTTATTTTTAAATCCCGAATTTAGGTTTAAATTTAACGACAATCATGTTTCGTATGTATTTATAGAGTGTCGAAGTTTTCTCTGTTACTCTAGTCTTATTATGAAACATCGTATAACCCTCTGCAGGAATTTTTTTCTTATCTCCACATCGACGCATAATATGAATTTTAATTCTTTGTTTCTCTAAATATATTTTTATTTCAAAAGTTATTATTTTTTACGGTCACTCTTTCAGTATATTTCTTTAGATTTTTTTGAACAAAACCCACTCACTTTATTTAATTAGCCTTTCCTATCTACCCCGTATAAAATTAAACAAGGCTTGCGTGCGTCGAACACAAGAGTACCAACTCCCAAGAGTACGAGATATCTCAGAGTCTATCGCCGTCGCGGAGGGCGTAAACCGGAAGTGCCAAGCAACAATGAACCTGCGCCGCTTCAATCGCCACCCACATTTCCGCCTGGTGACTTTTCAAATCGGTCATGCCGTCTCTGTTTCACTCGTTGTGACGCCCATTATAGTCAGGCAGCAGGAATTCAAACTGTCTTGGTAAATCTTCGAAAGAAGTCGCTAGAACGGCTGAGTTGAGTATAGTGGTTATTTTAGTGCAGTAAAGTGTGCTATTGTTTTTATAAAATAAATACTTCCGTATGAGTTCTGTAATTAAGTAATTATTTCATTTTTCTTATTATTTTTAATTGAGCTAATACTGCACAAAGGATGTGAAATTAAATCACACAAGCTCCCAAGAACAAGGACATTTAAAAATGCCCTATACTGCACCAACGTCTGGATTTCAACAACTACTCCTTGGGCTATATGCCCCACCAGGTATTGAATTACGAAAGTCCAGACGTGGTTTGGTGCCCGACCAAGTCGGGGCTTTAAACCAAAAACTTCGATTTAGACGGCTTTGACATGATGGTTTATAAAAACCAAAACTTGCCGTCAAGCGAGGCTTTTGCTAAAAATCTTTCGAACAGTACACATCAATTGTAATCGTGAAAACAAAATAAAACCAAAATCAAAGCCACTCTGATCGAAGAAAGTAATTGTAAGGAATTTTTACCTGTCAAATTTTAAGTGAGGTTAGAAACGATGTTTACAAGAAAATCTTGGAATTAAATCAATAAAAGAATTCCAATTGACATTCCATCGTTTGTTCCTGAAAGAAAATCCAGCTCCTGTTGTTTCTTCATCTATTATCCAGATACAACAACACCCGTAGCATTTCTATCCCGTATTCCTGATTAGAATCCTAGAAGAAAGTAACCAGAGATAACGAAAAGATTTAAATAGAATTTGAATATCGATATTTTAAACTTTTACAAACAAAACAAGGCCAAAGTACTTAATTAATTAGGTTAGCTTACATTTTAGTAGATAATCAAATTAGAATAAGGTAAGAGGGTGATTTGTTAAATCAGTGGTAATTGTTAAATTCCCAAATAAATAAGAACATTGCGCTTACCTTCTTCTGCTCAATAATCATCTCACTACAACTACAAGTTCAACCGTTATTTTTGTTGTTAATAAATACTTCCATATTTTATTGAATCGTTATTTTGCGGCCAATTTCAGAAGCACGACTGAGATTTAAGAGACTCTCATTTGTCTACTGACCGAGTAGGTGGCGCCCAACAGAAGTTAATTGCGTTCTGACTAAGATTACGTCAGAGGGTAACAAACAAAAAATTAACTTAATAAAATTTGAAAAAAATTAACAAATTAGAGTCTAGAATTTATTTATTAAATCCAATAATAAAATTAATAAGTTGTATATATACTTAGCTTAGTTCATTATAAATCTACTTTTTCAAATGTAGTAATACTAAATTTTTTTTCTAGGTGAGTAATTTTTTTTAAAACAACGCCGATGCAGAATAAGGTATGTTGAAAATCACTAATTAATTTTCAGTATTTTTATATTTGATGAGGGTTTAATATTGTTCGTAACCACAAACTGCGCAAATTTTAAGGCTTTTAGTTAATGTGTTATTTCTGAATATCTATTCAGTCAGCTATAGGATATTTATTTTAGCCAGGCCATAACGTCACACGTCAAAAATCTGCGGCGTTGCCAGGTAGAATTATTTTTCGTTCACTTTCAGATAAAATTGTGCTAGTTATTTTTTTTCCTAGCTTGAATTTAAGTGTCTCTAATGTGATTGAAGATTGAAATAATTAACCATAAAGAATTTTCAATAGTAAGAAAAGTGTTTAAGATTCAAATAAAAACGAATAGTTAAATAAGGTATTCATACTATACAGTGTCGATGATGGTGTGTGGTTTTTCTGGGTTTTCCCACAACTGTAAAGCAAATGCGCCATCAAGCATCAGTAAGTCGCCCCAGAGCGCCACGGCAAATAATAATAATAGCCGTCCCTCCCCCGCACAAGCTGCAGAGCTTCTGGGGTTCACTCGTAAGGGAGTGAATTGCAGGGCGTATATTATTATTATAGTGAGTTACAAATTTTGTATTGTTCAATGTTTGAGTAGAGTAAATACATATTATTTAATCCTTATTCCCTTATTTTGATGATTCGCTTTCTGTATAATTAGTGGAAAGGAATCTTGTACATTTTCCGATGACTTTCTATGCCTCCGGACTATTTCGTAGCGATAACGAGCCAGACGAGACCGCGACTGTGAATGACGAGAATGGCTCTGCTATAATTAATTATGATTTTGTGATAAAAATGCTGTTTTAAGGATGTTATTGTTATTATATTGTATGAGGACTGCTTTGTTATTAATTTTCTTCAATTCAAATGGCTAGAATAGAGAAAAGTTCATTAATTACTTTTTTTTTTCGAGATGTTGTAGGATTATTATTTTTATTGGTATGTAGAGTTCATACAGTATACAGGGTTGCTCTGTTAGAATCTGAGGAATGCCCCGTAAATGAAATACAAAAGTGGACAAAAATTTTTTAATGGCGTATGTTTACCCCAAGGACGGTAAAATATAAATATATTGTCCTTGTGTTTACCCCCCAAAATGTCCCTAGTCTGTATCAACAAGTCTATTAGCAAAATTGACATTATACGCCTGCCCATTTCGATTTCGCTCTAATGGAATCTTAGGTAAACAAACATTAACTATTAACTTACGGCCCGCGCCATAAGATGTCGCTTTGAGCGTTGCTGACACAGAACACATAAAACTAGAAGGCTAAAATAGGTGGAAGAAATTAATATTATTCGTAACCACATATATAGATGGGACAGCTTTGATCATGCGCAGATCATCAACAACATTGCCAGTTGTTCATGTACTTGTACGAAAATTTAAGATAATGGCAATTTGATTTACATATATTACATTATAATCCCATAAAAGAGTCCGAACTCATCATTTTACGATTATTTAGGATCATTAAATTCTTTTTTCGTATGTATTCAGAAGAAAATATACATGTTTGAGCATATAACAACTGCTGGCATCGTAATAAAGAATTGGGATTTCCCACAACTCATTTGGCAACGCTGTTATTTAACATCAACACCTTTGACTTAGTCTGACGAAATTTTTGATCAGAGCCGGTCTTAGGTGTATTGTTGTTGTTGAATTGTGTTCTTGCTTCAGTGTTTTATTAATTCCGCATTATCGTATTAGGTATATACTTTTTGTGTTGTTTTCATTCTGTTATCGTGTAGTATTTAAGAGACCTCACTAGTTTTTAGTATAGTTAGAGTTATTTGACTCAGTGTTTTCGAGATGTCTAAGTGCATGGTGCTTTCCTGTAAAAACAAAGGACAAATTCCAGGAATATCTTACTTCAATTTCTCCCTACATTATCTAACTTGACAGAAAATGTTGTTACATACCTTGCAGGTTTTGTTGTGAAGAACATAAGAAAAATAATCAAGTGTAATGTGTACCTTTCTGAAATGGAATAAGAGAGAAAAGGAAGTGTAGATCTTGCATAGAAAACACAGAGCTGCCTCTTTTTCTGGATTAATCAAGCTTTCTGCAGATGTTGTGAAGTGAGAGAGAGAAAAATTAAGCAAATAATGGGTCTGACGAACAACTTAATGCCAAAAGAAAAAAAATTATGGATGTTTTTGTGACAAATATATCAGGAACTCTATTCGAAGATAGGAAATTGTTTTCTTCATTAGAGAACCATGTTTTTGACATTTCAATGTACGAAATGAACCATAAAATGAAATTAATCAAATTTATTGTAAAAATTTATAGTAAAATACGTTACTATAGTTTTGCTGATCCTTTCTCATCAATAATATTTTAAACAATAAATTATGTTAAATGATTTTTTTGTTTTATTTATTTATAGTGTGCAACAAATGGAAAACTTGGTGACATACCTTTGACAAAAAAGGATTTACCAGTTGTAACGTTTAAATTCGGCATTAAGACCTTACTATATTAATTAGTTTTTCGTACCTTGTAGATGTGAGCCACTGTAGGGATCGAATTGTATTATTTAGGAACCATATATCACATAAGATAGCCTCAATTTTTTTTGACTCATTTTATATCCATTTGAACGAGCTAGTTAGTTTCAGATAAAGTATTTCGAACATTAAAATAGATCGTAAAATTGATTGTTTACTTTATTCTTATCGATGTCATGTTTCGAACTGTCGGTTCGTTCATTTCTTCTGTTGACTTTAAGGTGTTGTACGGCTGTGTTAGCCAGTCACCAGTTATTTCATTGGTCCCATCACAAGTCGTATTCAGTGACCCGTGGCGATTATTAGGTGAATCTCTTTCTGGTCTTGCGTGGTGAGATTCGTTCGAGAAGGATTTCGAATGAAATTTTGGGACGGGCCTTGTTTCTTTCTTTCTTGTGGGTGATAAGTATAAAGTGGTTTAGACAAAATTTTGAGGAGTCGCCCGGTGCTTACGAAGATTATTTCGTACCGTTGATTGGGATAGACGAGCGATTCCCGTATTTGTTGGACGTACAGGGTGCCTATTTGATTTGGTGTGTTACCTTAGTCCGAATCTTGTGAAGAGGAATTGATATTTTGTGCCGAACCACGCCACGATAGTCGCCATTTTGTCAGGTAAGGCGTTTTTCATGAAAGTCGAGTTTTATGTTATCTGGCAAGTGTGTAAGGCCTGTTAATATTATAGGGGGTAGTATCATCCACGTTAGACGATCCGAGGATTCACCTTATACGAAGCATCTGTCAGGGAAGTTTGCCGAGAATTCCCCTTCACTGTAAAAAAGGGTATGTTGAGTTATTTAAATGTTTTTATAGTATGTAAATTTCTTTCTGGGCCGAGGGGTATTTGATTAGGGGTTTAATATATATTATTTTAGGGTTCTCGTGTTGGGCTGATTTCCACCAGATTTCTCGTGTTGGGCTGATTTTCACCAGATTTCTCGTGTTGGGCTATCATCCAGATTTCTCGTGTTGGGCTGACAGCCAGATTTCCGGGTTGAGCTGACCTGACCGGACGGATTAGTGGCCGAAAGTTGCCGCCATTTAACTTTGGACAACCGCAAGTTTTTCCTTTTGTTGTTTTATATCGGTACATAGACATTATTTGTCAATTTGTAATTTTTTTTCTTATAGGTCTTTAAATTAGCACTTATAGATATTTTCTCTAATTTTTATTTGGTACTTGTAAGCGACTTATAGGGGCGAGTGGTATTTTATTTTACGCCCAATACCAACGACCTTGAGAGCTCTCGCGGACGGTGTAACACCCCTATTACTCGTGATTTAATCAGTTATTTGAATAATTTGTTTTAATTAGCGAAACTTTAGTGGGATCGTTTGGATCCCTTGTCTTTTTTTTTATACTTTTTATGCGACCTTGACAGTGTGTATAAGTAACGTTATTAAACCGATATTAAAAAAATTAATTACTTTTCTTTCTATCTCTAATAGTCACAAATAGTCGAACGAAGGTAAGCAAATTTTGATTGCGACGTAGTTTATTTTTTTTTATTAGTGGGCTCAATTTAGATCCATTCTGGAGATTGAGTGACTAAATTGACTGAATTTGGATGAGGGTAAAACAATCTCCTGGCGCCCATTTTCTTTTAGTTAACACCATATACCGATCCACACCCCACTTCACTGTGGTTAGCCGGCATCCAAAGCGGATTACATAATCCCACGAAGGAAAATCGTTAAACGAGATTAACGCGTGGCACAGTTTACAGTTATTCAGGCATAATCCCACCGAAATTTCCTTTTAATTCGTCCGTGATTAAAGTTTCAGATGTACTTACTTCACTATTCCATCTTTAGAAAATACTCACGGTGAAAATCTATATTTCAGTGGCCATGAATTCCACTTAAAACACCCCTGTCATGGCAGCGGTTTCACTGCGCATGCTCATGCTACACTAGGGATCGTTTCAGCAAAACGGTATTGGCCTTCTAGTTCTATGAGTTCTGTGGTTGCTGACAGCTCCTTAGAGGATGGCTGTTTGGTGTCTTGGTATCGGGATTTCTGCCAGTTAATTAATTTAGGCGTGCCATAATAGGGTCGTGGTACCAAGGCTAGGATTTATTTTTTATTTTCTTTGCTCTAACCAAGTATTTCCATGAAAGTAATTGACATCTAAAAAAATGAGTTGTTGTCATTATATCCATCAAACATATGTTGAATTGATTATTCAATACCTTCGTGAGGAAAAGTGAAAAATTCCATGTATATGTCGGTGTGTATTACGAACTTTTTAGCATAAATGAATTTTTATGTTTTTCATAGATATTAAATTAGACAATAAACAGTCTATTAGTGTTTAAACGTAGGTTTTTGCATTCTTAACGAGCCGATGATAAATGGATTACTAGCATTTTCTTTTATGTTTAAAAGATTTTTTGTTATGTGAAAAGTTATCGACTGACCTTCACTACCGTAACTTTCATCATCTTAATGGGACTATAAAGTGCAATAGATTTTAATGGAAATATTATGCCGTTTGTTTTACAAGGCGACATTTAGAGGCGCCTTTACATAAGAATCCGCAAACACACCAAAACTTCATATCGTATTAAATTAAAAAAACTTAAAAAAAAGTTGTTTGTTTTGAGATGTTTGCAAAATGTCAAATGTGAAGATTAGAAATAAAAATATTAAAAAGTAAAAAACATTACAATTGGCGCCCAACGTGGAGCTCAGGGCGAGTCAGATAATATTTTCAAAAATGGACAAAATAACTAAAGAAAAGAGGCAAAGGTTGGTGGATTTAAAAGCAACGATGGCTATGATACAAGAAGATGGAAATAAAATAGATGGAGTTCAACAAAACTTAAAAGAAGATATGGCGAATATACAGCAAAGTATAAAAGAGGATATAGATAGAAATATACACCAAGTGAATCAAAATATTAACAAAAATGAGGTCAGAATCATGAAATTAATAAACAGAATAGATGAGAAGATAGAAATGGATAAGAAGGAAATATTGTCTAAAATAAAGACTAATGAAAACCAAATGGAGATAATGAATCAAGAGTCAAATTTCTACACTGAAAATAAAATAGAAGAGAGAAAAAAAAAAGAGAGAGAGAGAGAGAGAGAGAGAGAGAGAGAGAGAACAAATTAAATAAAGAAGAGATAAAGGAAATAAGAGACATTTTGAAGAATAATAAAAATATCCAAATATTGGAAGAAAATTTAAATAAAGAAATAAAAATGAATTTTGAAATAGCAGAGGAAGAGAATTTAAGAATACGAAAAGAAAGTCTATACCAATAGAGAAAATTACAAGGGGCCGAGAATAATGGCATATAGTGGGAAAATGCACAAATTTAAGGATAACATTAAAAGAAATAAAAACAAAAAAAATATAATAACAAAATTTTGTTCATAAACTATAATAAAGGAATCAAAAAGTAATGAAATTAGTAAAATTCGTTGAACTTTTCTTATTCATTACATTACAAGAAAAGATTCAACGAAATTTCAGGGAATGTTTTAAAAAATTATGTAAAAGAGACTTTGTTTGTTTTAAGATGTTTGGAAAATGTCAGATGTGAAGTTTAGAAATAAAGATATTAAAAAGTAAAGAAAATCTTAAAATTTCTTAAACATAACAATATAAAGTTCATTTCTTAAATTATATCACCTTCTATTTTCGAGAATCTCTTGCACGATTCCACACCATTCGTTTCTATCTAGTTTCTGGCTTTCATTGTCTTTAGATCTTCTTCTGTGTTGTTCATCCATCTCTTTCTTGGTCTACCTTTTGTTTCTCTGCCTATTAGTTTTATTTGTAGAACTAATTATTAGAATTTTTATACAATTCTTCCAATTCCTAGTTTGTTTTTTTTCTCCACAGTTCTTGTTCCACCGTAAATAGCTCTTAGCATCTTTCTTTTCCACCTTTTCATCTTTCTTTCTTCTGCTTTATTTAAAACACACGTCTCACTGTCGTATGTTCTTGTTGGTCTTTTGACTGTAATGTAAATTTTTTCTTTGGTCTTTTTCGATTTCATGAGGCTTTTTAAACAACCACAATCCTCTCTGTTTGTCCCATCACCATATATTTGGTCTTATTTTGATTTATCTCAAAGCCTTTCTTTGCTTCTTGTAATATCCTTGTTATGTCTTTATTTAGCTATTTTTTTGTTCTTGCTATGATTGTTAAGTCGTCTGCAAAGCCATACATTGATGTTAGTTATAAAACATAGTGCATTTGCTCATTCAAGTATAATGTAGGACACTTCTAACGTTTTAACATAGGTACTTTTTACTTTAGGCGTAGTATTACAGTATCATCTGCAAATGTTCCCAATACTGTACCTGGTTTCTTTGATATATCTGCTGTAAACAAATTATACAGTATTGGGTCAAGGACACTACCCTGCGGCTCTCCAGAATGTATAGGGTAAATTGTGGAAAACTATTTGAAATTTAGCATTAGCGCAATAATTTGACGTTATATTCTGATCATCAGATTAAGTTTTATTCTAAAATAGACTAATTAAACATTACCGGAAAAAATAAATCTTTTGACAACCGTAATTTCAATATAAAAACACTTGTCTACAAGCCACCTAATAAAGTTATAATGTAACAGCCAACCTCATATATTTTAAATCGAATTAATCAAAATGCTCCATCAACTTAATCGTAAAAATAAATCCAATAAAATTGGAATAATTACTCCATAAATCAATGGCTTATTCTCGATTCGTGCTGTCAAAATTTTGGACTATTACGTATACGTAAAATTTATCTAGTTCTAAATGGATAATCATTCAAATAGACGGAGACCCCTTAAAAACCATCAAGGCTGCCTCAAAGATAAAGATAATCATCGCGTCATATTTCAATAAATAACTTTACCAATTGCAAAAAGAAGATTTATCTTTTTTTTAAACAGTTCTACAGGTATCGGGTATCGAATGTTATTTGGTACATGATTATTATAAACAATGTAAATGCTTAAATCGAAGAAATTGGTCCTCCATAGTTAAGACAATTTAGTTTTTTATAAAGGCTAGATTAATGAACTTATGGCAAAGGGCTATAAAAGAATTTGACTTATCCATCGCGTTTTTTTAACTTCTATGGCCGGGATCCACTAGCACGTGATGTTTTTATAATTTTAATATTTTAATTCCTTATAGAATTATTTATAAAAATATTTAATTATCAACCATACCTCCGCGATCTAAAATTTCTAAATCCAATTTCGTTTAACCAAACTTACCCCAGTATCGTTTAATTTTCTTCGATGATTAGGACCCAGTAAATCCTTCCTGGTCCAGTCAGAATCCTGAAATTCTTCAGCGGTATTTTGACAACTCCTCTTTCAGTACAGATAGGTTTTAGCATTACCAAAATACGATAAATCTCATTTTTAGTGACATTTTTTATTCATTCTGAAAATTTTCCCAAGAAAACAACTGAAAATCTATGTTTTCTTAGCATTTTAGCGTGCTGATGAAAGTTTCAAGGTATATTTTTAGGAATTCTTCGAAATGTTCTTCCAAAACACAATTATTGACGCTTGTGAATAATAAGAAGACCAAATCTCTTACAGAAGAGTTGGAGCTAATTAATTGGAGATCAATAACTTTATTTTGGACATACATTCCATCTTTTGACTGCCTCAGCTTTTAGTCTGTCATCGGTATAAAAATTCTGAACTTTTAGATTCTCAAAAAGTAAAACACCATCATCGGCTACAACATTATTGTTACCATATTTGTTAATCCTAGCTCCGTAGCATTTTGGAAAGAGATTGTTGTAGAACTTTTCTTCTGGCATGGAATATTCTTCTTGAAATTGAACTAAGGCTGGAATAGCTTCGGTGTAAGCTAATACTTCTTTTTTGAAGGTAACCTGGACGTCGAAAAAGAATTATTGTTTTATCTGTTACAGCCGAAGGCAATTGAATCATACATTGAATTTTATTTGTTTAAAGATCTTTTTATCGTGTTAAATAGTAAAATTTCGATAGAAAAAAATAATTAACCAAACGGCATTTAGTTATGCAACCACTCAGTATATTTGCTAAATCTTTCAAAATAAGCGTGACTGCATCAGCTTCGAAACCTTTTAGTCTGTCCTCGGTATAAAAATTCCGGACTTTTAGATTCTCAAAAAGTAAAACACCATCATCGGCTACAACATTATTGTTACCATCTTTGTTAATCCTAGTTCCGTAGCATTTTGGAAAGAGATTGTCGTAGAACTTTTCTTCTAGCATGGAATATTTTTCTTGAAATTGAACTAAGGCTGGAATAGCTTCGGTGTAAGCTAATACTTCTTTTTTGAAGATAATCTGGACGTCGAAAAATAATTATTATGTTTTACCTGTAACAGCCGAAGGCAATTGAATCATACACTGAATTTTATTTGTTTAAAGATCTTTTTATCGTGTTAAACGGTAAAATTTCGATAAATAATGAAATAATGAACCAAACGGCGGCATTTAGTTATGCAACTACTCAGTATATTTGCTAAATCTTTCAAAATAAGCCTGACTGCATCAGCTTCGAAACCTTTTAGTCTGTCTTCGGTATAAAAATTCTGGACTTTTAGATTCTCAAAAAGTAAAACACCATCATCGGCTACAACATTATTGTTACCATCTTTGTTAATCCTAGCTCCGTAGCATTTTGGAAAGAGATTGTCGTAGAACTTTTCTTCTGGCATGGAATATTCTTCTTGAAATTGATCCAACGCCGGAATAGCTTCGGTGTAAGCTAATACTTCTTTTTTGAAGGTAACCTGTACATCGAGAAAGAATTATTATGATTTATCTATTACAGCCGAAGTGAATTGAATCATGCATTGAATTTTATTTGTTTAAAGATCTTTTTATCGTGTTAAATGGTAAAATTTCGATAGAAAAAAATAATGAACCAAACGGCGGCATTTAGTTATGCAACCACTCGGTATATTTATTCACAAATGCTGAATCTGACTACGCGCATTGCAAAATAGCTCCAGGGCCGTTCCAAGCCAAGAAAAAAAATTACGAGTGGTACTTACTAAATTGATACGATAGTCAACTGTTCTCGTTGGCATTTTCTCACGGTACCCAACTATCGTTTTCTTTTTCTTTTCGTACCGACCGAATTTAACGATTGGCGATGGCGATGGGTTAGAAAGTAATAAAGTTTGACTCGGAGAGTTTTACTGTTTCCAGTGAAGGTAATTGCGCGATCTTTATTAGTCTTTGATGCACGTAAAGGACGGTCGCTTACATAAAATTATTAAACTCTTCAAAAATACAGGGTATCCTGGTCAAGAATGTAACGAAGGTATTAAAATGATTGTTATGTATCATAAAATAGTGTTTAATCAAGAACTTGACGATCTTGTGCTGTTTTTATAACTTTTGTATTGTGCCCTGTCCATTGTATATTTGGATTCAAATCATGTTTATGTATTTTAGACTTTACAAAGTCTTTCATGAAAGAAACAACCCCGTAGGAAACTAAATTCAATGCTATGGCGCTGGCTGTACTGAAACTGAATTAATTATGGTACCACATATTACAAAAAAGGAAATAGAGCACGTTCTACAACAAGTATGACTGCACTCATAGATATTTATGTGGTAAATTGGCAACAATTAATCTATTGTTGACCATGGTAGTTTCTAATATCTTTAAGGTATCAGCTAGCCCACTCTATTTATGTAAAAATAAAAGCGGTTAATTATTAGTAGTAAATCCCATTAATGGTGGACAACCTCCTAAGGGTGTTACCTTAGATGGACTTTTCGAATTGAAATATTTTCAGCCCAAATTAAAATTAAAGCCATTAATGGGAAAAAGCTTTAACTGAAAGCCTGTAATGTAAAATGAAAATTTTAATGATTAGGCTAAAATTTTAATCGCCAAAATTAAGGGAATCATCTATTAAACGTCATAAACCGTTTTGAGTTTTGTTCGAGAAAGAAATCAAATCTTTTTGAGTTTTTTGCTCAATTTTTATACACGCCAATAAACTGGTAACCGGTAGCTGGTAGTTAGTAATTGTTTAATAATATGTTTACATTTAATGAATTCATTATATGCGCCAGTTGATCAGATTTATCCAATTTATCAAATTCCGAAGTAATTGTCTCTTAAGGCTATTAATTGTAATTATTGCAACGCGTGACATTGTAGATATTCGTAAGAGAATTCCATACTATTCATACTACAACTTTATGAATTGTATTATTTATGTTTATGCAATAATATTAATGGAAGAAAGTGCGTTTAAGGTAATCAGAATGTTTCAGACTGGCCAGAAACTTAAAATTGCCTAAAAATATCCCAAAGGTTTTTGGGGTGGATCACTCATCATTTTATTTTGTTATATTAACCAACATATTAATATTGACATTTTTTTAAAATTATTTCATTAATAATTCTTACCATTGTATCTTTTCTTTCATCTTCCCCTCTTTTTCTTGAGGTAACTTTGTTAATATTCCAAAAATCGGTTAATAATCTATAAATAATAACATAAATGTCCATTTTGCATTTTTTACTTTTTCCATTATTTGTTTTAGTATATATATGGCATTAGTTGTTGACGTATCTTTTGTTAATCCTTGATGAAATTGCCTTAATGTATTTTTTGTTTATTGCTCTATCATCCATTCTACTGACCGATTTTGTTTCTCGGATTTGGTTTTATCAATTCTTATATACATGGAATTGATCTTTCTTCTTCGTACCAATCAATTCCAGATTTAAATCATCTCTTACTAGAACTTTTTCATTCAATTTGAAGGTTGCGAATAGCTGATCGGTTCTGTAATTGCAATATACACTACTAACACAACTTAACATAACCTAGAAAAATCACTTGGTTTTGTTTAAAAACAAAAATCATGGCAAGTCAATATGTTATTCCAATAAATGGCCCAGTTTTATTTTTTAAAATACAGCAAATATTATTGAACACAACTATAAGTGTTTACTGACGTTTTTTGACATATTGGAATAAAAAAAAATTTCAGATCGCCCTGTAAGCAGAGTCTATCCTGACTATTCTACATATATTCTAATGTTCGCCATATTTGGAAAACCAAAGCCATACTTTTAAGCCAAATATAGCACAATTCACTATATAGGGGGCTCTATCATCCTTCATTAGAAGATATTGATGAAAGCTTTTGTCCCGATGAAGATATACAAGCCCGCTGTAATTGCGCCATTTTAGCTCAGCGGTAAATCATGTGTAATTGCCCAATTACATCGTCTTTATTTTCTCATTCATTCGTTTTATTTCGCTATTTTTTACTTCTCTATTCTACGAACCAACTAAAATAAAACGTACATTTGCAAGTTAGACGCATTGCGTTAATGAGATCAAACAGTTTTTAAACGAATACAATTGGCGTTACAGTTATTTTATTAATGCAAAATTCGTGCTAGGAGAGCGCAAATACATTAAGTACCATGAATGAGAAAGTGAGAAATAATGATCGATTTATGCCTTGAGTTTTAAATTTAGCAGAGGAAGAAGAATGCTGCAGAAAAAGAAGAATGTTGCAGAGGAAGAAGAATGCTGCAGAGAAAGAAGAATGCTGCAGATGAAGAAATGCTGCAGAGTCAGTTGCAAAATGACTGCTAGTAGATGTAATATTATTATAAAATTTTCCAAAATATATTAAAAATAACTTTTTAATATTTACACAAGGTATAACTACTGAGGTATTCACTAAATCAAATGAAACGTTGTTAAATAATCTGACATTTAACATTGCTATGTGCTGTTCTTGTATCGTCTCTATCACCCTGTCAACAAAATTGTCTAAAGCCAATTAATATGTGGTTCACTTTAACCTACACTGGTTGTCTTTAAAATTTACTATGGTCCAAAAAACTGGCACACTTAGCCCTTTAAAAAAGAAGAGTTAACTGTGCCTTAGGTTTTCTATAAATTAGTATAAAGGATGTAGTTAAATTATCTGATATCCCACATAATAATCTATTATCTATTTACTACTTGGACGTTCTCTTGAATTTTGAATATTGACAGACGTAAACCTATAAGTAAATTATTTATGTGATGATACCAAAACGACAAGGTTTTTCTAATGGTACATTTATTGCCGGGCTTAGTGTTGTACAGTGAATATTCTAATAACAGGATTGAAGCTGAAGTCGCTTATAGTGTCTTCAGCAAGGCTTTTGACATTATACTTAATGTGCTGTTTGAAGTCGCTCTAAGCGGATTATAGATTAGAGGCAAATGGTCGTATGTAAAAGACAAATGTTATGATAAGTATATTGTGATACACATTCTTGTAACCTAATGTTCGGTGACCCCCAGAGATCGCACCTAGGGCCTTTTAATTTGAAGTTAAAAATTAAACATACATAGATGAACACTGTATTTTTTAATCAAAGATATCGTCCATAAACATTATTTTCTTACTAGAACATCCTGACTAAAAAAATTAATCATAAATCACATAAATAAAAAACTAATGGCATATTATAATGGAAAAAGAGAAGAATAAGAAATTTTCTCTATTATTACCGATAGTCACAGACAATAGTTTTAAATTACCATCAAAAGCCGTTATTATTACCACATTCAAAACCATAAAATTAATGAAAACCCCTTTTAATTTATCTTTAAGGCTTATTGTCAAACCAAAAATATATAAAAATCAAGCTAATATTTATTTAGGTACAAAAAAATTAAATTAGGTACCAAAAAAATCCACTTTCACAATATTTTTTATAAATAATATAAATTATAGTTATTCTTATACATAGCATAAAATTAATATGTAGATCACACCTCACAAATCAATTTGTAGAAACCGACAACATAAAATTACAGTAATTTCTCTAATCGAATGAGTGATATATTTATATTTTAAGATCTAGGATGAGAAAAAACTAAAAAACAATTTCTTTGACACCTATAACTGATGTCGGTATTGATTCTAATACGCTTCTCTATAATTAAAACTATAGATCGCCTCTGCCTTTGGATTTACTTAATTTTAAATCATAATTACGTCGGAATTATCTATTAATTATAATTAGGGTAATTTTGAGACCGATATAATTAATGGAAATATTTCTCGCAGTAAATCGATGATCGAGCAACGCGCTGTCCATGTTAACCTATAATTTTGATATCAGGTGAAATTGTTGTTTCTAAAGATGTATTAAGGGATAGTGTTGATGCCGATTGGCGAGATTTCATTGGGAAAAAATGTATTTTGCGTTCTTGATCTCTATATTTTGAATCCTTAAATCTACATAAATCAAAATCAATCAAGACGAAGAAGAAGAAAGAAGAAAGAAGAAAGAAGAAAGAAGAAAGAAGAAAGAAGAAAGAAGAAAGAAGAAAGAAGAAAGAAGAAAGAAGAAAGAAGAAAGAAGAAAGAAGAAAGAAGAAAGAAGAAAGAAGAAAGAAGAAAGAAGAAAGAAGAAAGAAGAAAGAAGAAAGAAGAAAGAAGAAAGAAGAAAGAATACTTTCTAAACGGATTAAAAGATTAAAACTATAGAGGAGAAATTTTCAAAATATATTAATATTTGCACAACTTTTTAGTACAATTGGTAGTTTACTGAACAATTTTGGACCCATAAAATTTGGTGCATTATAACTTATGTGTATGTAGCCTTACATAAGGCTCGCAAAGCTCATCAACTTGTCTTGTTTGATAACTATGAACATCTCTGTTAGTCACAAAATAACTTTTGTCTTTAAAGATGTGCATGCAAATTTCAAAAATGTACAAAGATGGAAGTAGGAGTATTCCATATATTTTTAAAATATGTTTTTAGATGTGCTACCATCTATGGTTAGAAGAGAGTATTGACAATAAAATTTGACTGATTCTAGTCAAGATGTCACTCTCTTCTTTTTATCCCTTTAAGAGATTAATACAAAGTTAGCAAACCAGTAAGGAATTTTAATTTATCAGATTCGACATCCTAAGACCGGTTTCTGGCTTTCGGCTTCGTCAGTTAGGCTTTTCGAATCCAATAAATAAAATTCCAAACTCGTACAAGTCAATAGCTATATCCGCTATTAGATAAAATTTTTTGTACGAGTTTGGAATTTTATTTATTGGATTCGAAAAGCCTAACTAACGAAGCCGAAAGGCAGAAACCGGTCTAAGGATGTCGAATCTGATAAATTAAAATTCCTTATTGGTTTGCTAACTTTTAAAATATGGTTTACACCACTTACTTTGTGAAATGTTAGCCTCACAAGAAAAGAACTTAATTTTTAATGCATCACTGTTATTTAATGAAATGATAACAGAAAAATCATCAGCGTATACAACATATTACCTAAAACAAACAATAGTGGCCCCAGAATTGTCCCTTGTGGAATTCCCATATGTGTATCTAACATATTAGAGTTAACTTCTTTAGTTTTGTTGTCTATTTTAAAGTTTATAATTGCCTCTAATTCCGTATGTATCCAGTACAGACAATAACAATCATTAACGCGGTCGAATGCCCTACTTAAATCACAGAATATCGTTACAGGGTACTCAGCTGCTCCAATATGTCAAATGTTTTGTCCCGTAGAAATAAATTTATTCTTACACATAAACTTATTACATCTATCATTTCTGTTAGTTTTTAGATAATTCCACAAAAAGTTCTAATGCACTAGCACCAGATGCTAGTCAATAAATAATTTTAAATTCATTTTTCAGCCATTAAATTTATATGGCAAAGTGATAAAGCAACAATGTAACATTTATGTTTCCACGCCAAACGCTAATCATTCTTTAAATATTTTACAAATAGATCTAATATTACAATTAATTTTATTACGGACTAGTAAAATAAAAGACGTTTTATTACAGTTAGCAATTAGTGGAACATTTGATTTGCATGTGAACAATCTGAAAAGTTAGTTTTGCATATATTTTATCGATTTTTTATTATTAGATGCTTTCAACTTTTTATTAATTTAAGTATCATAGATATATTAGAACCGTCTTATTAGAAAACAAATACTTAATCAGAATAATATTACGTAAATTAGTTAGTGGGATATAAAATGTTGATTAATCTATTATTTTCAGTGGTGTAGATGGAGTTAGTCGAAAGAAATGGTTTAAAAATTATTTCTAGCCCTAGTAATATCAAAATAATTTTTTAAATTTTAGGCGTCATACATGTAATATTAAAATTTATAATAAACAAACCTTCACGGACACGCGTATTGTGACAATCATTATTATTAACACAAGATAGTACATTTCAAAGCAATTAAGATTTTTATAAATATTTTGCTGCGTCACATCATACCTGCTTCATTATTGTACAGGTACATTTGAAGGTCCTTGAATAAAATGAATAAACGAATAATTTTCGCTGCTTTATAAACCACTAAATATGTTTTGTTATGTATTTATAAAATTAAAAATAATTCTATTCAACCAAATAGACGTTTTTATTTTCTTCCAAGAATATGCTAATGCAAATTATATTAATTTCACCATAAATTGTATACTAAATTCCCTGTTTTTGAATCAGTCCCGTGTCTCTCAATCGTATGGAAACGACAAGTTCCTTTGTTCGGCTTTGGCGGCTTGTAGATGTGCCGACAAGTTCCTTTGTTCGGCTTTGGCGGCTTGTAGATATGCCGACAAGTTCCTTTGTTCGGCTTTGACGGCTTGTAGATGTGCCGACAAGTTCCTTTGTTCGGCTTTGGCGGCTTTTAAATGTGCCGACAAGTTCCTTTGTTCGGCTTTGGCGGGTTTTAAATGTGCCGACAAGTTCCTTTGTTCGGCTTTGGCGGCTTGTAGATGTGTCGACAAGTTCCTTTGTTCGGCTTTGGCGGCTTGTAGATGTGCCGACAAGTTCCTTTGTCGGCATTGGCGGCTTGTATAAAGCGGGATAATTTTGTTCTGCAATAGAAAATAGATAAACTATAACTATCAATGATTTTCAAGCTCCTGTTCTTCGAATGATGTCTCTAATTTTTTGTTCTCGAGTTTTTTTGGCTGTCCAGAGCGAGGCTTATCTTCGGACGCTGAAATATTCGTCCTTGAAATCGTAAACATAAAACAACAAGCTATTGATAGGCATCAGCTGCACTTTTCTTCCAATTAAAGCAATTAAGGTTACTATGTCACTATGACAGCCAGAGACATCTTTTCGCAACGGACCGTACTAATTTGTACACCCAATAATATTTTTGATTAGGCTTTGGCTTTTCTTAAGCAATTTTTGGATGATTATGTCTCATTTTATGCTGTATTTTAATTAATTCAGATTTAAAATATCTTTATACCTTAACAGTTTATTTGGATACATTACAGCATGACTTATTCATTGGTACAAGTTCATAATATACCAGTACTATGTTGTGACAGTTCTATGATTTACTACCTACACTTTCTAATAGTAATTAATTATGACATGCATTGGAAATTTTTAACATAAATATAAATGAAATGCTTAATTTATGTAATTTTAATTCATATAAAATTATTACTTAAAAAAATGTAATAAAAAATTCTAAGATTTCTCATTTTATCTTTAAAAAATTAATAGAAAACATTGTTTTGAAAAAAAATTGTATTTGGGTTCTGAATAAACACTATAGGCGTGAGTGTACATTGTTTTTCACTTAATAAATTATTAAAAAATTAATGTTATCAGTTTTTAATACAAATACATTGTCTGTTTCTTAGGTAAAGGAAAATATTTTAAAGGTAGGTAGAGGTCTAATGTGGGGTTCTAAATAACCCTTATATAAAGGGTCTCTTGGCTTCTATAACAGAGTTACAGGGTGTTTTATCAATTATAGATCAATATTATTCATTAGGCCAGAACTTTTGAATCACTCAGTATATTTTTTTCGTTTTTGGCCTAAAGTTTACACTTCTCGCGAATAATGTACTAAATTATTGACAGATGTGAAACTCCAGGTTCGGCTTTAGGAAAAAATCAAACATTAAAAATATCAAAACAGCACCCTGTATATCACAATTTTAATATTTTCATTTTCGATTTAAATAGAGCAGAAAAACTGAATTAAAACAAGTTATTTTTTATATTTTAGAATACCTTAAGTGGCCTCTACCTAATTTGAAAATATTTCCCTTACGAAACACCCCGTATATTGTAAATTCATAAATATACTAATTGTTGTTTTTTCATTTTTCTTGTAAATAGAAATTGTAAAGTTTTCTTTGTATTTTCACTGAAAAAAATTATTGTTGCTGCGATTTGAGGGTTTGAATTAATTTTCCAGACACTTAAACACTTTTTTTGCATTTCTCCACATTGTTTGGTAGTCAAATAAATATTGTTGCCAAACAAATAAAGTATTTACAATTTACAAATAGCCCCTATAACTCTCTGAGCGGACCCACAACTGATTTAATTAAAATATTATTAATACATACGAAGTTAAGTTCAATGACATTCGTTGATTATGAAAAAATAAACCACAACGCTAGCAATTTCTGATTTTCATGTGACCTTGTTAAAAATGCAGCTTGTTAACAACAATCATTGTTAACATTATAGTATTCTTCGTTGATAAGACGAAAATAAGTGTCCCGGAATATAGTACTTTTATTTGTAGTTATATATTTTGAAAAATTTCTAATTATAGTATTCTACAAAATATTAAATTACTAATACAATAGAAACACACTTTTTCTGATTTGTAAATAAGCTAAACTTAGAAGAATCTTTGCATCTTATATTGCGATCTCCAATTAAGTACCAATTTATAGGTGCGATCGATGTAAAACACTCAGTGTAGTCAGTCTGTCGGTACTGTTATTGGGATAAATAGACTTTTTTAATAATCCTTTAAATCTCCTGGTTTACATATTTATTACTGCAGGAGTCTGTAGGCGTCTCTCTACTGCTCTGCAGATCAAACATAAGTCACAACCATAGATTAGAGAATTACAGATAGGAAGGTAAGACAAGACAAACGAAATTAGACAATTTAAAACCCACTTTGAAGGCTGTCAGCACTGTCAGCAGCAGTGTTGCCGAATCAACAGTGTAAAATTAAGCAATAAGCCGAACTAAAACATTACGTAATAAATTAATTAAATTATTAATAAACAGTGTGTACTTAAGTTATTCTAAGCAGTCTGTGTGTCTGTGATCTTTTGACCCATTCATAAAATCATTCTTCTTCTTCTTCTTCTTTCTTCGGTTATGGCTTGCGTACCAGTGCATTTGCCAGTTCATGAAATCATTGTATTAACAGTTTATTGTCGCCCTAATACCTACTATCTTTTCGACGAGGTTTACTATACCGACAATTGTTTGCATGACGTTGTACCGACTATTCGACCACGCCTTCTGGTAGCCGATACCAAGGAAAAATCAAACAATAAAAAATAAAAGGATGACACCGGATTGCCTTGGAAATAAAGTGGACTTAATGTTTCAACTGAGTGTGGTATATGAGTCCAAGCATTCCGTATACGTATAAAGTATTAAGGCTAGGTCCTGTCGCGCCAAAGTTAATATTAGTAATATCAAAGATCAGGTGTTCCAGGGTCCTTGATCGAAGCAAAACTTTTCTAGGAATGTTTAAAGATTAACCAATTATCCTATCAATGTATATAATCTATTTTTATTCAAAGAAATCGTGATGTATTTTATTGTTGATATAAAAGTGTAGAATTGTCATTCAATTGTAATTATTTTTTTATATACAGGGTGTGTCACGTTAGATGACCCCCCAATATCTCCAAATTATAATAAATCTAGCAATAACTCAGAAATACGTAACTTTAGGTATATGAAATGCTAATACAGATCGAAAGACAATAAAAATCTGATTCAGGAGTGATTTATATTTAGAATTGAAAATATGGACACTGAACGCTCCATTCTAGACACCCTGTATAAAATATCGCACCATATACTAGAAGGATATTCTCACAATCTCTGTATAAAACTTGAAATTGATAGCTTCACAACTAAGCCAGATACGGAAATTAACGCAAATGCGTGTTTTTCAAAAAGTATTAGAAATTTTTTTTTAAATTAATTTAGCTGAGAGCTTTCGATATAACAACTGGTCATCTTTAGAGCTAAAACCTAGAATTCACAATTTAGTATATAACAATATAAATTTTGGAAGAGTTTGATTTTAAAGTTAAGTCAAGTAGTTGCTCCCACCAATTAGAAAGGAAGACGGGAGTTGGGCACGAAATAATATACAAAAAGCAACCAGATTCGCAGAACACTTAGAAAAGACTTTCCAGACCAACGATGGTGAAGAGACCCAAGATTGGAATGAATGTTAGACCAAAAGAAGTTTATGTGGAAATCGAAACAAATATAAATCCTAAAAAATCCCCTGGATTTGATCTCATTACCGGGGAAATCTGGAAACAACTCCCACGTAAAACTATTGTCAAACTGACCAACCTTATCAATGCATCATTTAGAATGAGATATGTACCTCAGCTATGGAAAGTATCAGAGGTTATAATGATACCTAAACCAGGTAAACCTCCCCAAGAAGTAACGTCATACCGACTCATCTCTTTGTTGCCTGTTATTTCGAAACTTGCTTCTTAAGAGATTAAAACCTACAATAGAAGAAAAGGACCTGATTCCCTCCCATCAATTTGGTTTTAGAGAAAAACACTCAACATAATTGAAAAGTCTTTAGATGAAAAGAAAGTCTGCTCCACCGTCTTCCTAGACGTGGCCCAGGCTTTTGATAAAGTCTGGCATGAAGGCCTTGACCACAAGTTAAATTTGTTATTACCACGTCAGTATTCAGAACTCTTAAAATCCTATTTATCAAACAGATATTTCAGAATAAAACAGGAAGATGTATATTCTGATCTAAGAGAAATTAAGGCAGGAGTACCCCAAGGTAGTGTACTAGATCCAATACTCTACTTACTGTATACCAGTGATATTCCTAACCTTGAGCACGATACTATTGCAACATTTGCTGATGATACTGCCATTGGAAAACACCATGAAGAAGCTAACCGAAAATTACAAACATCTGGAGACTAGATTAACACCTGGACTAAAAAATGGCGTATTAAGTTAAATGAAAATAAATCTGTTCATGTTAACTTTACTAATAAACGAAACCAACACATTCCCATAAGAATAAATAACGCTCAGATCCCCTATGCTAATACAGCAAAACATCTTGGATTGACATTCGACGCTAGACTTCGCTGGAAAGTCCACATTAAAAATAAACGTGAAGTGCTTGGTATAAAATACAAAAAGATGTATTGGATATTAGGAAGAAACTCCAAGTTGTCCACACATAACAAACTGCTCCTCTACAAGCAGATATTGAAACCCGTTTGGACGTATGGTAGCCAGAGCTTTGGGGCTGCGCCAGTAAAAGTAACATTCAAGTTATCCAACGTTTTCAAAATAAAGTATTAAGGAACACACACATCTAAATCTGCCAGTAGCCATGAACAACGGCTGCTCCAACATGGGAACGTTGAGGTCATCCAGCAACTCGATAATACCAATTTAGTAAGAAGACTCAGTTGGACCAAACCTTTTGAACTAGTTCTGTGACAGTGCTAGTTACAAACAGAGTAAATTTTTCACTTTCATATACTTTGCGATAGAGAAATTAAGAAATCGTATTACCAGAAATGATTTGTCATTTCAAACAATGTAAAATATTGCATCGATTTTAAATAATGTCAGTTTTATGTTAAGTAACAATATTAATTGCTCTTGTTCCCACAAGTTCCTAATTTCCATATTTTTCTACATAAATGTCTAACGTAAATTAACTAGCCATTTCTGAAATTTATGCAAATGTTTAGATGTTCTATCATTTGATTCTCATTAAGGCGAAAATAAAAGTGTCATGAAATAAAAATTATTATGGGAGGTCAGTATTAGTCCGGACGCCAATGGCTATTTATCGTGTATTTCAGATCTAGTCTTTAATATTACAATTAGTACTTATCTTAAAAAAAACTGTCTATTTCATGGTAAAGTTTGCCCTCCCAAAACTCTGCTGATATCGTCTCTATAATTATCTAGGTGATCTTCATTGCACATACTGCTTTTTCCGATTACTGCATAGTTAGAGTGGTTGGTTACCTACTGCTTTCTCTGGATTATAATTTTGTGTTGATATTACGCAACAATTTTGCAGTAGGCTCGTCGTTAGGGACATAGGGATAGGGATTGTAATTCCTCTGACTCTTTATCAGTCTTTTGTTGTTCGGTACTACCACAACTGTTTTTGGCTTTCTTGGTCGAGGCTTTATGTTGGTAGGAGACTATTTCAATTACTACGGAGGCTAAATTCTTCTGATTTTATTTTCTCTGATGACAATTTTGCAGCAGGCTCGTCGTTAGGGATATAGGGATAGGGATTGTAATTCCTCTGACTCTTTATCAGTCTTTTGTTGTTCGGTACTACCACAACTGTTTTTGGCTTTCTTGGTCGAGGCTTTATGTTGGTAGGAGACTATTTCAATTACTACGGAGGCTAAATTCTTCTGATTTTATTTTCTCTGATGACAATTTTGCAGCAGGCTCGTCGTTAGGGATATAGGGATAGGGATTGTAATTCCTCTGACTCTTTATCAGTCTTTTGTTGTTCGGTACTACCACAACTGTTTTTGGCTTTCTTGGTCGAGGCTTTATGTTGGTAGGAGACTATTTCAATTACTACGGAGGCTAAATTCTTCTGATTTTATTTTCTCTGATGACAATTTTGCAGCAGGCTCGTCGTTAGGGATATAGGGATAGGGATTGTAATTCCTCTGACTCTTTATCAGTCTTTTGTTGTTCGGTACTACCACAACTGTTTTTGGCTTTCTTGGTCGAGGCTTTATGTTGGTAGGAGACTATTTCAATTACTACGGAGGCTAAATTCTTCTGATTTTATTTTCTCTGATGACAATTTTGCAGCAGGCTCGTCGTTAGGGATATAGGGATAGGGATTGTAATTCCTCTGACTCTTTATCAGTCTTTTGTTGTTCGGTACTACCACAACTGTTTTTGGCTTTCTTGGTCGAGGCTTTATGTTGGTAGGAGACTATTTCAATTACTACGGAGGCTAAATTCTTCTGATTTTATTTTCTCTGATGACAATTTTGCAGCAGGCTCGTCGTTAGGGATATAGGGATAGGGATTGTAATTCCTCTGACTCTTTATCAGTCTTTTGTTGTTCGGTACTACCACAACTGTTTTTGGCTTTCTTGGTCGAGGCTTTATGTTGGCAGGAGACTATTTCAATTACTACGGAGGCTAAATTCTTCTGATTTTATTTTCTCCGATGACTTTGCAGAGGATTCCTCTTCGGAATCGTCAATGCCATCCTCCTTTATTAATTTCTGCCTATTTTTCTCAAATTTACCAAAGAATGGTTTGGTTCGGACATACTTATTATCGGTCTATGCTTTTTTAAGTTTTTCAAATTTTAAATAAAACATAAAAAAGTTTTCCGTGTTGCTCCAGACTGTATATGTTTATCCTCGTAAAAACTAAATGTATTTTTTGTGTCCATCAATTTTAGTATTTGTTATCGGACAGACTCCATTTGGCACTTTCTCATTAGTGGTTATATGTATAGACAAGTTGTAAAAACAGTATTTTAATTAGTCAAAAAACTTTAATTTTAATTTTAATCTATAATTTTGTATTCACATCTAGAAGATGGCTCACAACTGCGCCTAGAGCAAGTAGTCTGGATTTATTTATTTATAATTTAGGTTATAATTTTCTGCTTTAATTGTTAGAAAAGTCCAGCTGAAGCTGAATTTTTTTTAAAGGGAATGTAGGACATGATTTGGACGTTTCAAGAGAAATTCGCCGAAAAACATCAGAGTTAAACGCAAGAGGAGCTCGGCAATAATAATAATAAGAATAATAAAAACTTGACCATTGAACAACACATATCGGAAAGCACAGATTTAGTTAGGTATAACCTGAAAAATAAGAAAAGAAGGTGAAATATCAGAAACATGTTTAAACATATTTTAAAACCAAGCAAAATATTGAAGAAATGAAATATTTTGGAACCAAAATAATTTGCTGGTTGTACAAATGGTTCCACCCGCATCTGGACTTTTGTAATTCAATACCTTTTGAGCCATATAGTCCAAGGAGTATTTGTTTGAAGTCCTGACGTTGGTGCAGTGTATGACATTTTCTAATGTCGTATTTCTTGGGAGTTGTGATTATATTTCACATCATTTGTACATTTACTTATTGTTCTATGTAGGAATAGATTGTAAATTACATTAATTGGGAAATTACATATAAAAAACATCAAATACTATTAAACGAGCAAGGTTTGTATGTGTGTGTGTGTGTGTGTGTGTGTGTGTGTGTGTGTGTGTGTGTGTGTGTGTGTGTGTGTGTGTATGTGTGTCCAGAGGATCTCGAAATCCACTCGTCAGAATTCAATGAAACTTTCAGGGTAGACTAATTCCTATCTAAATCGGCGAAAAATGTAGGTCCCATGTCTGTGAAAATTCGATCTTCCGAGATATTTACAAGAAAAGTTAAGCTTTTAGTTTTATTTCCTAGCAACGGCACATAATAATAATTTGTTTCTATAGTAATATATACTATAAAGGATAGATGAGTACAGTCAAAGTGGGGATATAACGTCACATTCCATAGGCGTACTTTGCAAAATAAGTTTCTATAATATAAATAAGGTGACAGCATATCAAATATATATACGCACTTCGTAGATTAAATTTTGAAGTTATATTATTTACAAAAAATAAAAATAAACTTTATGCATCCGACACTTTAACATTGAACGAATTAAATTTAACCAATAAATAACAAGGAGGATTATATGTTGGGATTAAATTAAATCTCTTGGCATTAAAAGTAACGCTTCAGTACTTACCTAAACTCAAAGATTAAAAAAAAAGTTAGTTCAAGAACTATCTTTAAAAGTCACTGTCTTCACTAAAACTACTGGCATCACTATAATTGTCTTTTCTGATGTTTATTATTATCGGTTCTATTAAATTATCCATTGATATATCCACTTTCCTAAATGAATTTTCCACATTTTTAAACATGATCAATGCATTTTCCCCAATGTTCTCTATTTACATCTGAAACTGCCTTCAAAAACAAATTTCGCACATCAGGAAATTTAAATGTTTTATTGTTTTGAGAAACATAACCTTTTAATAATTGAGACCAGATCAGTTCAATGGAATTTAACTCTGCGTGGTTCGGAGGAAATCTGAGAATTTTAATTCCTTTTTCTCTGGCCATCTCATCCATAATATATTTTTTGAATTTGTTTTTATGTTGCCTTGCTATTACTAATAATTCTGCCTTCAAGGATTTAGGAGGACTGATAATATTTTTAGAATGAAGCCATTTTGAAATATATATTAATACAAAATTCTGAATCAATTAAAATACATACGATACGGCTATGAATAAATAAAGTCTGACTTATCTGTCAAAAGAACAAATTTATTACAGTAAAAACCATGGAAACAAGAATCTAGACAAAAACTATATTAGGCCGATCAGATGTATTAAAATTTAAATTTTAACTACAAATAAGCATTGAAGGATGAGGTAAAAATAAAATTTCTACCTCTTGAACCTGTACTACGTTCTGCAAATTAAATACTGCACTCCTTTCTTCTGTATAGTATAGTAGTAAAAAGGTTTGACTTTATTTAATTTCTGGCGTTTTAATCAGAAAGAATTCAATTTTAAATTTGTCGCTTTATATAAAAAAGGAAAGGTTCATTTGACGGACATAAATAATTTGCTTGTCAAATGACAGCCATCTTATTAATTCAAAGTTGAAAATACAACGTTGCCAATTCAATTTCAGAAATCATGGGTTTAGGTAAATATTTATAGGAACATTGAGTAACACTGTTAAAATGGACACCTGTCTTCCCTTCCCCGATAATGTGAGACTACCCCTTACGGCTACTATTTTATTATGCGGACAGTTTTAATATTTAAGTTTTCATGATCAGAGAGAGAGAGAGAGAGAAAGAATTTTTGAAAAAATATGATATCAATATCTGCCACACCTCGAGAGTCTGGTCACAGGTATTTGTGGAGGTTTTTACCCAAGTATGAATATCAGACCTATAATTTTCCTTCACTGCAGATCAAAAAATAATAAAATCAATTGAACATAGAGTTTTTCTTATAGAGTGATAAATAGAGTGAGCTGAGCGACCTTCTGTTGACGGGACGTGTGCCCTACACGCTGCTGTTGCACGTCCCGGAAACGGGGCCTGTCCACCGTGACAATTCGCGAAGATCAAGCGTCAGTAGAAGTTGCCCTAAAAGGGTGAAATCCCCAGAAACTAGGCAACTTTAATGCATTTAACTAACCTCTGTGACAAGCAGTTGATAAACGTCAACAACATCTGCAGCCAATTGAAAATTAACACTGACAGCTTTTTTAATTTTCCCGCCTACTTTCAAGCCAATCGCCAATCAACTTTTTATTTATCTCCCTATCAGTAGTTCAAGTACATGTTGCCCACTCCGTGATTTTCGCGAATTAATTAATAATTTGTAATGTTATAAATATACTTAAATTATATACTCATTGGGCTGCTTAAAAATGTAGATTTGAATATTAAGAGCGAAGCTCGGTGACCAGATATTTTATTATTAACGTAGAAACTTTTGCTTTATTGCATCACTCCGTACATAGTTTCTTGAATATATTTTTAGATCCGTTAGTGAAAACAAATGATATGGACGACACGCGTTGTTGAAAAAATTCCCTCCCATGCTAAACAAGTCACTTGTGTCGACTTATCTCTTGGCAAACAAGGTTTTTGGTACGTGCACATAAGGCGGCACAATTTCTACTCAGCAAAACGCAGTAAGCTATGCTTATCTTTATGGCCTACTAGATGTTGATAACTGTTAGTACTCGCTTGTTTCCTGATTGTCATTTCATTTCGGAAGATTATAATGGCGCGATGTGTGGTTTATTTGCCATTTACACCAGGTGGTTTTTACTTTTTTTTTAAAGAAACATAGGTAGTGTTTAAAATATATTAATGCTATTAAACAGGTTTAATTTACATATTTTGTGTACTCCGTTATTCCTACAATATTAATTTCAGAATACTACACGAAAAAAACAAGTTAAAAAATGTTAGAAGCTAGATAGAAGCGAAGATATTTTATAGGACTAAAACAGGTGTCTCAGAATACCTCTAAGCAGGGCGCGAATTGGAGATCATCATACGAAGGCATGACCTGACCTGAACCTAGAATTGTGGTGGTTTAAATCATATAGTTGTTGCAATTTTTTCAACTCAACTCGAGGTTTAACCTTCTTAAACACTTTGAATATAGATTTTTTAAATTGTCCTATTGAATTTGCTTTCTGACTGTCCCAAGGACCAATTTTCAAAAATGATGACATTGTCTCACTTAAAAACAAATTCTGGCACTACTCTAGAGGCTCAAGTAACCCTTAATTACCTCAGGCTTTGCCTTCGGGAATGAAGGCCCTTATAACTCCCGTGATCTATAAATTACTATTATTTTACAAAAAAAAACACCTTTTTCATCTTTCAACCCCTTAAAGACAATACGATAAACGGTGGATGAAGAATAATCGATACCTATTGTTTTATGATTTAGTAAGACGTCATGGGTAAATGAAAATAGGTTTGGCTCCGGCCCTGGAATTCAAAAACGAAACGATTGTTCATAAATAATAATCTCTATATTGAATATCAACTCCGGTATTAGCGTAATTACGAAAGTAAACAATAATTTCGCGTATAAATCAAAGGAATGCTTCAGGTGAACTGTGCTGATGCAGAGATATTATCGTCTACAGGGGGTCGGGAAAATAGCACATTCGACTTAATCAGATTGCATTGAACAACTTAATTAAAGTAATAGTGTTTAATAAAACAACAATAACGAGTATGAAAATGGAAAAACTGCTTATGAAAAAATAAATACAAAAATAACTATCGAAAGTTTTCAATTCAAAAATACATTTTTTGTTGAAATGAATTAATGTTAACATTTATTTATTGAACTAAGTAAGTTATCCATAATCCCCAAATGCGGCCAATGTTTAATTAAATAAAACTCATCACTGTCAGTACCACAAGTTTATTATTAAATTTTAAGGGGCTACTAGTTTCGGCATACTGTCATCATCAGGCCCATAGGGTACTGAAGTCAAAAAACAACAAATTGAAAAGATTAAAAAATCATTGAGAACATTTTTAAAAAGTGTAACTAATACTACTACTAATACTACTACTAATACTACTACTAATACTACTACTAATACTACTACTAATACTACTACTAATACTACTACTAATACTACTACTAATACTACTACTAATACTACTACTAATACTACTACTAATACTACTACTAATACTACTACTAATACTACTACTAATACTACTACTACTAATACTACTACTAATACTACTACTAATACTACTACTAATACTACTACTAATACTACTACTAATACTACTACTAATACTACTACTACTAATACTACTACTAATACTACTACTACTAATACTACTACTAATACTACTACTAATACTACTACTAATACTACTACTAATACTACTACTAATACTACTACTAATACTACTACTAATACTACTACTAATACTACTACTAATACTACTACTACTAATACTACTACTAATACTACTACTAATACTACTACTACTAATACTACTACTAATACTATTACTAATACTACTACTAATACTACTACTAATACTACTACTACTACTAATACTACTACTAATACTACTACTAATACTACTACTAATACTACTACTACTAATACTACTACTAATACTACTACTAATACTACTACTAATACTACTACTAATACTACTACTAATACTACTACTAATACTACTACTACTAATACTACTACTAATACTACTACTACTACTAACACTACTACTAATACTACTACTAATACTACTACTAATACTACTACTAATACTACTACTAATACTACTACTAATACTACTACTAATACTACTACTAATACTACTAAAACCACTAGTTTGTAATAGTAGTATTAGTTACACTTTTTAAAAATTTTCTCAACGATTTTTTAATCTTTTTAATTTGATGTTTTTTGACTTCAGTACTCTATGGGTCTGATGATGGCAGTATGCTGAAACTAGTAGCCCCTTAAAATCTAATAATAAACTTGTGGTACTGACATTGATGAGTTTTATTTAATTATGTATTTATTGATTGATCTCGATGATTTAAATACTTGTGGAGAATTAAAAAATCAATGGACGTAAATTTTTCAAATCGACGTGGGAACTGTCAACCGGTTAGGCTAGGTGGCTTAGAAATACCGCAGCCTGAAAAAACACATGTTTACCAATAGGATACATCTTGGTCTCAAGCTGTGTAAATTCTATTGAATCATAGGTCGCAAATCAAAGTTGGCTCGCGATAATACAAAGTCATCCTTAACCCTTTCAGTGCCAGCAACGCCCCTAGCGCGTTGTGTTAGGTTTATGTGAAGGCACACAGTAGACAGTCAGTATTGTGTGCCTTTGTTATTGTTTTCAGATGAATATAACAACCATAAAATGAATCATGCAGAGCGCGCGCGAGCGGTGTTACTGGCACATGGGGATCGTCCTAATATTTTAGGTGGCAGGCAAAGAGTTAAGCCAATTTGGACATATGGTATCCAACTTTGGGGCTTCTGGATCAAATGCTAACACAGCAATCATAGAGAGATTTCAAGCAAAAACTTAAAACTGATCGCTCACGCTCTGTTTGATATGGTTTGTCTTGTTTGACAATTGTATCAAATGTTGAATTCATTGTAGTTTTTCTTGGAGCCAGTGTATTTTCTGAGTCACTTGAGGAATTCCAGTTGATTTGTATGCTTTCGAGTAGGAATTTGAGTAAATGTATTTATTTGCAGGAAAGATCAGAGAGTATACTTAGTGATTATACCTATTTAAACGCAAAAATTTACATAGTGGATGAACATGTTGTGAAGAAATAACGTTAACGTTTTATTAACTGTCAATAAAATGTTCTAATACAATGTTGAACTATCGTATCATAAAAAGTAGGCTTTATTTTATCTGAAGTAACATAAAACAAAACAATGGCAACCGTATAAACAATAATAACGATGACAGGTGTGATGGGTGAAGGTTAAATAAAACAAATAACTTGCCGCTTAGTTCTCCAGATTTATTTCCGTTTGACTAGTTTTTGTAGGAATATCTCAATACTAATGTTTATGAATAAAACAGAACATATTGGCTACAGTCTCTCAGATACCGGAAAAAAATATTATTTATTAAGTTTGAAAACAGTAAAAAATACCATAAACTATTTTATTACTTAATTACGTAACTTGAGGTTACGATTTCTTTTCTGAAATGTCGCATTTAACATAAAAATTACTATGGCGACATATTACTAGATAAGTTCACGAAATATCACACAGATCAATAACAGCACTTTTGGAATTGTAGATATTGCCATCATATTTTTTGTATTAGAGAAAAAGAAAGTCTGTTCCACCGTCTTCCTAGACATGGCCCAGGCTTTTGATAAAGTCTGGCATGAGGGCCTTAACCACAAGTTAAACTTGTTACTACCACGTCAGTATTCAGAACTCTTAAAATCCTATTTATCAAACAGATATTTCAGAATAAAACAGGAAGATGTATATTCTGATCTAAGAGAAATTAAGGCAGGAGTGCCCCAAGGGAGTGTACTAGGTCCAGTACCCTACTGCTGATGATATTGCCATTCTGGCTGTTGGAAAAGACCATGAAGAAGCTAACCGAAAATTACAAACATCTGTACACCTGGACTAAAAAATGGCTTATTAAGTTAAATGAAAATAAATCTGTTCATGTTAACTTTACTACTAATAAAGAGAGTATTTTGCTACGAAAAAAAAAATATTTTTTGTATGATGTTTTTCTTATGACATATTTTTTAATCGTCAACCTTGTGGTCTCGATGCATGATTCCTTTGTCAAATTTTCTGCTGTATAATTTTGAATATAATCATATTTTCAGTAAAACAAGTAATAAAGCGAAATAGCAACTTTGGACACAAAAAATTATGTTTTTTTTTTTGTAAAAATGGCAACGGTGCCGAGAGAAGTTTTGGTGGAAAGTTGGAAATTCTGAATCAGAATTTCAAAATTACATAAGAATCGCCCATAAAAGATTCTACCGCTGAATTTGCAAGGTAAGCTCTTTTTTGTGGCTCCAATGCCTGGGGTATCAACCATCTTGCATATTTAAAAATGACACCAAATGACATTCTCTGATTTATAACATCTGGTAAACCATGGTTCATTCCTAAGTAAACAAATCCGTTGACCATATCTGTACATACCTTTTAGATTTTGATATTTACCTCAACTCATTTGCTTCAATAATAGTTGCTGCATTTTTCAATTTTTACTTTATTTACATTTTTGTTTTGGGTTTTTTTATCCTAACATCCTACTTTAGGAATACTCTTCCTTTCAGTGCCTGAAATACAATTTTTATTAGTTACATGGTTTATAACAAATGTTGTTACTAACTATTGGGGTTTGGAAGAAAGCTGTGACTCTCTTTGGTCCGTTCAGAGTTACCAATTATGGTGTGCAATGGCCTAGGGAAACCACAGTGCATTAAAGGTTTATCTTATATCTACGGGCCTTCTACCTGACCTTCTATGGTCCTGTGAAGCTGATTAGTCCGCTGGAGTGTCATGGATGGGGATTGTGGGTTTATTCTGAAGATTCTTCTGGGGATTGGGGATGGAGGAGTGGACTATGGACCACATATCGCTCCAATGAGGAAGGTAACATTACATATGCCACTCCTCTTGCTGATGGAAGAGTATCGAGCTTTAAGGAAACTGTAGAAAAGGTCACCAAAGGGAACATGCATTCAAACTTAACAATACCCTTGAAACATCTTGTACTAATTTCAATTCAAACCTGAAAATCCTAACCGAGTATAACAATGTTAAACTCTTAACTCTAACTAAACAATCTATAATCATACCATCTATACATTCATTAAGAATTGACGAATGGCGTGCCGATTTTCATCATCTTAAACACGATTGTTTTTGGAATTGTATTTTAATTACTTAGTTGCATAAAAATAATATCGTCGTCTAAGCAGCAACACCGCATATCTCATTTTTGTGAAGTTTACAGGAGAGAAGAAAAACTGTTTACTGATTCAACAGGTTCTTATGGGACTGCGTTGAGTTGTTGGCGATTGGAGCGCTCCTGGTAGACACTAGAGTAGATTCCCCGCGAAATTTCGAATCCAACTCAATTTGGCCAAAAAATGACGATAGATTTTAAAGTAGAGGCCGAATATTGATGTCCCGGCACGCCCCTGGTAACACACTCGAATTATATACGACCTGTTACCTTTATGCGATCCTTCACCTAGATTGAATGGTTATTAAGAGTAGATTTTGAAGTACCTGTTCGATAAAAAATTAATCAAATCAGTCACGGGCAATTTAGGCTGTCATTACGTATGTGTATGCGGGTTTCAAAACAAAATCATCTCATTTATTTTTAGGCTTCAGATTGATGTGTGTATTTGTTTTTAATACTACTTTTCACCTTTTATTAATGTTATATAAAGGATTACTCGATGCGCTGAAAAAATGTTAGAGAAATTTATATTAGTTTATAATATTAAACTTTTTATTTTTAAAAATAAATAACGTTTTGAAAAAGAACCGTCAGGGGCAGCACCTCCCGGTGCCCTCTGAGATTTTGAAGCAGTGTTCAATTTTAGAAAAATCTAATTACTTTTTTTCAAAAATGGTAAATACAAAAGTTGTTCAGTGGCAATTGAAAAACGGCGGATCATCATTTATATACGTATATGACTTTTTTTATATTTTTTTCATGTTATTTCTTTTATGTATATAAAAATTGATCGTATTTAGTTTAGGGTAAAATTCCAGTATACCACAAACCATAATAATTGAGATTATCAATCAGGAAAATAAGAAAAAATATTAAATTACTGTTACTCGTACTAGCAAGTTCAGTTTTCATCTAATTTAATGGTGATAACATTTTTTGTTTAATTCAGACCCAAATTTCTCAGACTTATACTTTATACCTGCTTGTACCGTTTTACAAGCAGTAATAATTTAGTGACTTAATTGGAGTAAAATGTAAATGATTTTCTGTTTACTTTTTATGTCCCATTCCCCATATAAAAATCAGTTTTAAGTACATGAATTATCCAACTAGCTCTTAAATTATTTGATTTTTATGTAAAAGCGATACATAATTGAACTTTCTATATCTCGATATTTTTTATTGTATTGATTTTGGGTGCGGGACACAATAAAAAACAGTACTTTAGTGGGTATGTCCCATTATTTTATTTGTGAAATTAATTTAAAGTTTAATTAATAAATATTAAAGAGCAACAATATTAATAAAAATATCTCATAAAAGACTGGAGAAATCTGAACGTCATTACTTTCATAACTACCCAAATCGATTTAGATTATTACTTTCTTGAAACTTCATATATTTAGGAGGGGAAAATGCTTTTAGGCCCACCTCGCGTTCCTCTGGGAGGTAGTGTGGGACTAAGGGTGTCTATTACATACTAAAAACCCCTCCTCATCATTTTTCCCTAAACCAAGATCGCTCAATAGGCCTACTAGGTTGGGTTGAGCAAAAAGAGCATCAAATGGTATTCCGAGAGGAACCTATGTAGGTCTATTGATGTCTCCATCTCTCAAGACATGACCTATTTTGCTCATATTGACAAACTTTTAACTTAAGACTCTCTTGAAGGTAAAGTTTTATTACTGCTTTATTTTAGAGACTTGCTTAGATCCATGGTACTATCTAGCAGGTCTGACAAGGAGGGTCTAGATTTGGCTGAGAGTTACACGATCGAAACACAACTATCTGTCAAATGTAAAAACTGCTGTTAGACCTACTGGAATAGCCTGTACCTGTCTTTATTTTGGGTGCAACTTGGACTAGAAGACATGTGGCTTCCAAACCTGGACATTACTATAGATGTTTGCCAACTAATGGGGACATCTACTGCTCTAGCTGTCAACGTACATGTTGCTCCTTTGAATGCTAAAATAATAGATTTTATTATTGAATGGTCCTTAAATATTTACCAAAATTGTTAATATTACTTCTTTTCCTTCCAGAGTTTTTGATAGAAGCCAATTTATATCATCCTGGTGTCTAATGTATCGGGCTATAAGTTTTTTTAGCCTTTTAGATAATAATTACGGAAGGTAACAGAATATTTGGGTAAATTTTACGAAGTTCTATAACCAATTCTATTTCTTGAAGTGTTGTAGTCAGTTTTATGAGTTTGACATTAATTTCAATTCATTTTGTTGCCATTTTCAATTATAATAAATTTTTTTAAAGTTCATGTATTTTAGATATGTTGAAAATATTGATATTTATGTGAGTTAGTAACAAAATAAATAGAAGCATGGTACAACCTTCAGATTTCTAATGTAATCTGAGAAGAATATCTGAAAAGTTCAGAATTAATTTACCCACCTGTCCTCTATACATACAAAATTTCACATTATTCTTTTGTGTGGATCTATGTACAAGGAAATAAAAAAGATAAATTTCCTATTATATTGCTCGAGGTCATAACATAAGTAAGGTTAAGGCAGATATAAATCTTATCATACAGGGGTTTCTCAATAAAAGAGTTCCAGAAATGTATATGTGACTGCTGATGCAAATAAAAATTAATATGATTGTGGACTTAAAAAAATAAAAAACCAGTAAAAAATAACGTTATAAATTAAAATTAAAAAAATTATTAATACTAAAGCATGGAATATAAACACAATAAACAAAAAAAAACCGTAAAAGAAATATATAAAATAGAGTGGGAATGATCTAGTCTGTTTTTGAAGATGTTGAAATGATTTTGTGGTCTACATTATTACAGGTGTTTTGGGAGTTTCCAAATGTTACCAAATTTGGAGACCCAAACTTATTAGACTACACCCTGTAGATGAGTCTGTCCCAACTTATTGTAGAGTAAGTTGGCTGAGTAGATTGTGGACTGTATTTGTGGTTTGTAATGAAATTAAACACTGGTTACGATAACTTTGGTAAAAAACAAAACACTTTTTAACAAACGTAGAATTTAACAATGATTTAAAACTGGGTTTTCAATTGCTCAAGAAATAGGTGAGTTTAAATAAGGGTATGTATGTAATATCATGCAATTTGTATAATGTAAATTGCTGAATTTATTACGTATGAACTGGCCAACGATTACGACCTGTTCACACGGAGTTAGAAGTTCTACTGACTTAAATTTATTACGCGTGGACAGTCCCAAGCTTGTACTGTACTGTACTGGTTTAATTTTGATCTATTTGAAACGCTTGCCGTTGGGCGAAATCCTTTCGGCCAACCACCGATACGCGTTTGCGGCTTTATAGATGTGTCTTTTTTTTTATCTCTCTGGCAGCCTGTAGTCGCGCCAGTGTGTCGCGATATATGTAAAAGGCGCTTGCCGACAAGGGCGGCTTTCGCATTGAAGTTTTATATCCTTGTTCGTCGGTGACTTACTTCCGCGTTAATTTGTATCTGCGCGATGGCCTTGATTCACGACACGTGTTATACTGGTTATTTTTATTTTCTTTTATCGCCATAGGCGTAGATTAAAATGTTCGATTTCGAACAACAGGCATGAAAAATTCTGTTAGGTAAAAAGTTTTGTCCTGATCTAGTTGTTAAATCGTCCTTCTTCAACTTGAACTTTTTTTTTGGAGAGGAAATCCCTTCGGATACCAGGCTCGGCGTTTCTTGAGTCTCCTATATGCGTGCTGCTTCTCTTTCCTCTAGTTCTTTAATCCTCATGACCGTTTTCACAAAAGGGTGTATGTGCCTCCACTTGTTTTCATTTGATATTATATTTTCCACCAGGTTGTTTGTATCTAGGTTTAGGCCAAGGCTGCCGTATAGTTGTGTCTTTTGGTTTTGCCATCTTTTGCAATGTTACATGTTTCTGTTTATCGGTATCGCACGAATTAATGTTTTTAACCATTCTTTAGATATTTTTTTCATTTTCCCATCTTTCTCTTTCTCTAATTTGCCTAGTAGGGCTAAATAAAGATGCTTCTTCAGGACTTCATAAATTGCTCTCCCTATAAAAGCTCGATATTGACTTGCATGATGACATTCGTTAAAAGAAACGACTTTGAAAATCATGCGGACTATTCATCGAAGTATCTATCCTGTAACACACGACTAGAAGGTATTTCTACATTTAATCTCATGAGTATCTACCATTTAGATGACCAGTAATACAATATATCCTTCTTTATAATGTAAATTAAATTATTACTACAGATAACGTCATTTAAACCAGCGCAGTAAATTGTAATGCAACATTATTTTCACCTTATTCGCACATTTTTACTTTTATATTTGTCTTTAGCACGGTATTTCTTTATCGTTGTTTTCCTATGTTTTATTTATTATCGATTTTCTTATAATTTAGATTCATTAATCGTTATCCGTTGAATCTGTACCGCGTAATTGCACATAAATAGAATATATTTCACGAAGAGGCTTTTGCTGACTATAAATTATAATCCCTGCAGCAGCTGGACAAAAATATTATCAATTTAGTGAAATGGAAACCGTTTTTTAGACGATAAAGGTGTATAAATTAGTCGTTTTAATTTTATGTTCTAAAAACTGATGTTTAATACAAACTAACGTGAACTGAAAAACATTAAAATTAATTTATTGATTCTTATATGTTTAATTTCAGATAATTAAACATGTAAACTCATATTCGTTTACTCGTAAAACCGGCAACGGCGCACCAAATACGTTGGCGAGCGGTATCAAACCCGGAAGCGGGCTCATCAAAGTTAATTTTTTGCTCGATTTTAATAATGGTATTGGGTCGTAAATTTAACCGTCGAGTCTAGACAATAGAAAAAAATCTTACACGTGTTTACGCGGCTCAAGTTAAAAGGATCTTTCGGGAAGGTGTTGCGCGATCCGAAAAGAAAGATTTTTTTGAAGCGACGGAGGTCGTCGAATAAAGGGAGTGTGGTGCTAGCCATGATCAGGCTAGGACCCTTCAGTGTCTAACTATCACTCATGCAGGACACACGCAAATTAATATTTTCTGAATGATGTGGTCATTTCTTTAAATTAACTATAATACTTTGTTCACGATTACTAGTTTAATGTAATCTTTGTTACGTTGTTGTTTTTGTTCATTTATTTATTTAACGAGTCTAATAAATGGTTAAATAAAAGTGTCCATTGTTTTTATTGGATGAAGTTGAGAAAGTAAACCGACTACAGCATATTTCTTCACCTAAAAAATACAGTCCACGAAATTCGAACTACGATGCAGTTTAAAAAGGCGGTAACACATTGTTGGCCGTCCTGGGAAACTGGCACAACATAGGGCTTATTCCAGAGCCCTCAACATTATAATTATTCTTACTTAGATTATGTAAAGTAGACATTTTCCCACCAGCTTTGGGACTGTTTTTCCACCCATTTGCTGATTGCTTTCTTAACTGTTTTTTTTGCTTTAAAATAAATGAAGAAATGTCGTTTTTTTATCGTTTTTTAACGCACAGATCATTCTCTGAGTGACGTAACTTTTTTTGGTACACCATGGATCAACAATGTTACTCAACACTTTATTCTACAGACCTCAGATTGTCTTGATTATTTTGGGTTTAGTCTCAAAGATTCTTACCGTAAGTCCATACAAGTTTGAGTATCTGCTTGTACATCTAAATCTTGTTCCTCCCTCTTTTTCATAACATGCGTTTTAAACGAAATGTTGACTGATGAATTGTTTTATTATGCAAAGAAATTAAACTATTGTTAGACTATCTAATGAATTATACAAAGGACTAATTCTAAACTAAGCTTTAAAAATATATTTTTTTATCAATAAGAATCAAACTGGCTTTACGTATGAAAGTAAAATGACATTCCGGTTGAACAAATAATAAATAAATTCATTATTTGAAATGTTTATTGAATATCCCTCGTAGTAGGCAATGTTAAAATAGATATAAATCTGAAAATAAATTGCAAGAACATTTTATGAATTGCTGATGATTGAATTACTCGAGTTATCTGATTTCTTGAATAACTCAATGTTATATTATTATTACAACTCTATCAATTTTATTGTATAATAAGGTGAGGCAGAAATGTCATCGTAGATTACTCTCATTTTTTTTTTACTTCAAAACTCTTGTGTCATACAAAGCGTATTATCACACTAAATTTACCCGATATTTGAAGACAAAAAGGTGTGTGAGAACTGCAAACACAGAGGGTTTACGAAATCCTGATGTAACATGTTTTAAATAACAGCCAGGAAACCTGTCTGGGTTTCACTACTTAAAAGGACCCTTTTGAATCATTCAAATGACTTGTTTCTACATTACAGGAAGTGTCAGGTTTTGAATCGTTTGTTTGGAAACACCCCTTAAACTGACACCTGACAACTTAATATGGGTTAGATCTAAATAAACGCAAGTGGAGATGAAACTGCGTGAGATAGCGATACCACTTTAACTGCGCTAACCAATCAACAGTTCTCGAAAATTTGTAACAAGTTGTTTTGTTTTTTTTTCAGGACGAATGTCGGTCGGACCTCAACAGGTGCATAGGGGCTCCAAGACCGGGAGTACCTTTATCACCCACAGCTCCAGAGGTAAGTTGAAACTAAAATTAATAATATCCATTACTTTTTTTGACTTATATCAATGACATTGCTCAAATTCAATGTGGCTGCTAAAGCATCTGTTTGTTGATGACTTACTTATTTATTTTTCCTTTGCAAACATACAGCATATAATGAACGTTATTAATAACAGTTTGGAGATTTTCTACTGGTGGTGTTGTGCCAATTTGTTGAAAGTAATTTTTTAATGTCGATATACATTGCAACCTGCTTAGGTGGTTTGGTTCCTACGTCAGCAACAGATCCCAATCTATATCCATCGGAAAGTTTCGTTCTCCTATTTCTAGAATAACCACAGAGGTTCCTCAAGGGTCACGCCTGGGCCCCCTTCTGTTCAACATATACATTAACGATATCTCTTCTTGTTTCATTAATACAAAATTCTTGGAGTTTGCTGACGACTTGAAATTTTTTCGAAAAAATATCTAGTTCTTCCGATAAACTCCTGATCCAAGAAGATTTAAATCGTCTGACTCTGTATTGCCAGCAAAACCATCTTTATCTGAACACAAAAAATTGTCAATGTATAAAGGCACTATCGAATACGAATATTTCCTCAATAACAAAAGTTTCGGTGGTCAAAGATCTTGGTTTTTATATCGATTCCAAACTCTTTTTTGACCAACATGTCGAATATGTTTCAAAAAAAGCTAATAAAGCACTAGGATCGTTTGTCACGACTTCAAAGAGGAAGAGTCTATTAAAAATCTATACATGGCATATGTCAATAGTGTTTTAAGCCTCGGTTCTTGTATTTGGAATCCCTATTATAACTGTTATATCGACCGATTACAAAAAGTCCAAGATAAATTTATAAAATATGTTTCAAAAAAATTTCATACTTATGCAGACTTCGATATTTGGCTAATTGAATTGGCTTGATCGTCCAAAACGGTGACATTGTCTGTCGAAAAAAAGTGAATATAAATTATCCCATAATCTTAATCCTTAATGCAGATGAGAATGTTTTTTACCTGACTGCCCCTATTATAAATATAAATGTTTAACTTTCACTTAATTTTATAACTGAAATAAAGATTAAGACAAATTAATACACGAACATTATAAATTTTATATTTATCATAATGTATTCTTGTATTTGTGGTTTCGTCACGAGCTCCAAAACTGAACTAAAAAATTGTTTCAAAATATTCGAAAGCGCCAAAAATGATATCTAGAACTAGAAAAAAAAATCAATTCGATTTAAAAATAGTTTGCAGATGTAGGACAATAATATTTTTAAAGATATTATCCGGAAGCATAACGAAAAAAATAATTAATACAGAGAATAACAACCAAAGTACATCAGAACAATAAGTTCTTAGGATGACCAACAAAATAACAATTTTTAGCCATAACCCCGTAGATTGCAATGCCCAGTCAGGATATCTGTGACTTTGCGCAGGTTCTGTCTGTTCACAGTCATGTATTTTTTGGCTGTTTCGCTGTTCGGATACTGTAGTAGTTCCTTGGCTAGCTTGCAGCCTTTTTCATCGTCCCATCTATCCTTAAACTTGTCATGGGAGTGCTTCTTTATTAGTTCAGCCAGAGCTGATGCCGATGGAGATAGCAGTGAGCTCTGTTTGATCTGGAATAAATTCAACAGACTGACCCCTCATTTGTTTTAGACCTATCTGTAATAGTATCTTTCTGGGCGTACATCTGGACCCCAAGCTCCAATGGGGTCAACATATTGACAACCTATGCAAGAAGTCTGTATGTACTTAGGAACCTGGCATCTAATGTCTCACAAAAAGTTCTGCCAACAGCATACCATGCCATATTTCAATCTCACCTAGCCTATGCCATTTTGGTCTGGGGACACTCGGCAGAAATGTTGAGAATCTTTGGCTGGCAACGTTAGGCCATCAGGGTTCTTGCTGGCCTCAAGTATAGGGATGATTGCAGACAAGAATATATATATTGGAGAAATTTGGGGGGCACTTCGAAACATACATCAACATGAAACCCGGAAACTGTGCTGTTAAATTTTACAATAAGCTTCCAGATAGCTTAAAATGTCTCCCATTACAACAATTTGAAAGTAAAATTAAGCATGTTTTGATAGAAAATGCTTTAATAAAATAAATAAATAAAATAAACTAATGTGCAAACAAGGCGACAGTATGGGATTTCCTTGCAAATTGAATTATAGTTTGTCGACCACCTGTTGTTTCTGACATCCGTCTATTAGTATTAAATATATAGGGTCATCTATCCTTGAATTACTCTTAGAGCAATAATTTTCTTAAAGAGTCGGTAAATAAGTCAGTCATGTTTTTAAGGAGTGAAACATTTACAACCTCGTTCGTTAACATAAAATTTAAATTTGTTACGTTCAGTATGAGAAAATGTGGTTTCTTCTTATAAATATTTTGTCGGACAATTACTGAGGTCGATATATGGTACAAAATCTCCCAAGAAGATTGATGGACGGTTTCGTGAAATGTTAATTAATCGAACTTAATTAACTCAAATTACCAAGATAATAAAAATTGCTTGATAAACGTTTCCTTACAGTAGCGTTAATCATTATGAAAAAATAGATTTGATAATGCTTGTATTTGTTAGAAAGCTCTCTAAATTTAGGATACTTCGAATATATTGGTGAAGTGCTAAGGATCAGGATTTGGAAAGGATGCTCCAGGGTGGCATATGCTGATGATCTGGCGCCGGTGGTAAATTCAAACCGAATGGCCAATCTGATAATATCCATAAGTAAATGTATGGAAAAGATGGATATATGGAAAATAGTGGTCTAGCACTGCCATAGTAAAAGATTGTAGTCGTTGGTTTTAAGAATATACGTGCGATGTTCTTATGCGATCTCTGATTGGGTATTGAGAATGAAACTAAAGGTTTTTAGATGGAACAAAGGATTTTTGGATCGCTTGTAGCAGGGAGATCTCTTGTGGATCACGTCATTAGGGTATACGCTTATATAATCTCCGATTGGATATGGAAAATGAATCTTAAAGGTTTTAAACGGGACAAAGGAGTTTTGGTTCGCTTATTGCAGAGAAGTGACCTGAATGAGGTGCATGGATACGTATTTGTTCATAAAAGTCTGTTTATTTTTATATAACTCGCTTTGTATTTCTTTTAAGGCATGAATAATTTTTTTTTTCGTAGCAAAATACTCTGTGGGAATGTTTTCTATAATTACAATCTGATCATGAAGATCAATAAGCAATTTTGTTCTAACCTAACTTAACTCTTACATACTAAGGTCCTACTCACTAGTGTACTACCTTAGGGTCTGATAATTTTAGTAACACTACCGGTAACGTGTAACACAAATCCGCAGAATACTTTGTTTGTAACTAGTTCAAAAGGTTTGGTCCTCTTGAGTCTTCTTACTAAATTGGTATTATCGAGGAGCTGGATGACCTCAGCAGCTTTAGATATAGTCTTGTCAACAGTTTCTACTTCCAGGTCCCTATGAAGATCACTGTTGCAACAGTACCAGGGTGCATCGACGATGGTCCTTAATACTTTGTTTTGAAAACGTTGGATAACTTGAATGTTACTTTTACTGGCGCAGCCCCAAAGCTGGCTACCATACGTCCAAACGGGTTTCAATATCTGCTTGTAGAGGAGCAGTTTGTTATGTGTGGACAACTTGAAGTTTCTTCCTAATAACCAATACATCTTTTTATATTTTCTTTTTAATGTGGACTTTCCAGCGAAGTCTAGCGTCGAGTGTCATTCCAAGATATTTTGCTGTATTAGCATAGGGAATCTGAGCGTTATTTGTTCTTATGGGAATGAGTTGGTTTCGTTTATTAGTAAAGTTAACATGAACAGATTTATTTTCATTTAACTTAATACGCCATTTTTTAGTCCAGGTGTTAATCTAGTCTACAGATGTTTGTAATTTTCGGTTAGTTTCTTCATGGTCTTTTCCAACAGTATCATCAGCAAATGTTGCAATAGTATCGTGCTCCAAAGTCCATATTTTGGCCGCTATCGAGCTCCAAAGGTCCATTTCTCCATCATAACGTAACCTCTTGAAGCAAACCAATTACTCATTGAAATATCGTTTTTGATTTATTTTATTATCTAGTTATATGTTTTCGAGGTTGGAATCTGATATCAAAATGACAGAATTGACAGTTGACAGCTGTCAACAAGCTGTCAAGTTGACGGAAAAATACAAAAAACTTGAAATAATGATAAGACCATATGTTTTAGAGGTCGCTGAGCTTGAATTTGATGTCAAAATGACAGAATTGACAGTTGGCAGCTGTCAACAAGCTGTCAATCCTGAACTTCACATGGAACATTGCTCTCTAACTCCCTCTAACTGTCAGTGCCCTAATAGCATCAATAGGGTTGACTCCACTAAATATCTAGGAGTTACTATCGAGATCAACTAATGATCCTTTAGCATGGGATCTTTATGTCACCTACTTAGGCACCTACTCCACACACATTAAACCATTACAAAAGATTCAAGATCGAATTCTGAAAATGTTATCATGCAAAACATACTCCAAAACCACTCTGCTTATGTCAATCAGTCAATTTTATCATCATATATGCATTAATATCAACAAGGAACAGCGAAAAAATGACTACTCTGAAGTTATGGCGATCTCGAAAACATATGGTCTGCTCATTATTTCAAGTTTTTTGTATTTTTCCGTCCACTTGACAGCTAGTTGACAGCTGTCAACTGTCAATTCTGTCATTTTGACATCAGATTCAAGCTCAGCGACCTCGAAAATATATGGTCTAATAATTATTTCAAGTTTTTTGTATTTTTCCGTCAACTTGACAGCTAATTGACAGCTGTCAACTGTCAATTCTGTCATTTTCACATCAGATTCAAGCTCAGCGACCTCGAAAACATATGGTCACATCATTATTTCAATTTTTTTGTATTTTTCCGTCAACTTGACAGCTGTCAACTGTCAATTCTGGAATTTTGACATCAGATTCAAGCTCAGCGACCTCGAAAACATATGGTGACATCATTAATTCAAGTTTTTTGTATTTTTCCGTCAACCTGACAGCTTGTTGACAGCTGTCAACTGTCAATTCTGTAATTTTGACATCAGATTCCAACTCAGCGACCTCGAAAATATATGGTCTAATAATTATTTCAAGTTTTTTGTATTTTTCCGTCAACTTGACAGCTAAGTGACAGCTGTCAACTGTCAATTCTGTCATTTTCACATCAGATTCAAGCTCAGCGACCTCGAAAACATATGGTCACATCATTATTTCAATTTTTTTGTATTTTTCCGTCAACTTGACAGCTTGTTGACAGCTGTCAACTGTCAATTCTGGCATTTTGACATCAGATTCAAGCTCAGCGACCTCGAAAACATATGGTGACATCATTAATTCAAGTTTTTTGTACGATTAATAATCGTCACAAATAATATCTATCCACTTTGTCAATTCGGGAGAATAAGTATACCATAAAATCCACCTGTTTATTAAGAAACATACAAATTAATCTTTTAAATTCGACTAATACAAATCCTAAGAAGATTATAGTACATAACACGATTTATCAAAATCCGAGACGACCGGGGTCTAATAACACAACAACCATATACATCGATTATATAAATCTGTAGATAAAATAAAACCAATATAAATCAAAACCTGTTACATCAATCCTTTCCAGTCAATTAGTTCGATAAAAAGAACATGGAATTAATAAAGATTCTACGGTCCATCTCCATGGGCGTCACTTCACTTTGGACTGCCAGGGCTTTCTGGAAGGACAAAATTATGACGTAGGGAAGTTCGTTTTTGTTAGATTTACTACTGCAGAATCTAAATTGCGAATGTAATATTATTGTAAATTATAAATATCTTTATTGTTTAAGACAACGACTAGACTGACATTTACTTCTCTCGATAGGACAGGCAGTGTGGCCACTAACACCCCTCCGTTCTTCTCCCAGTTACTGGAACCGCCATTTTCCTGGCTACCTCGGCGCCTGGGGTTTTCATCTATCTAACCTACCTTCTTCCTTGTCTAATCCTTTCCTCCGTATCTTTGCTGCTCATAATTGTTCTGATCATTTTCTGTATGGTCTTCCACTTGCCTTTGCTTTCCAGCGTTGTATCTATCACATAGGTTCCTTCACATTCTTCAAGGTTTGGTAGCTATCTTCACTCTGCTGCTCTCCTCTCTTTGCCTTGGAATTCTCTTCCCTCCACCTCTTTCTCCTTCATAAGTGCTGTTATGTAGGTAAAGCCTTTATTTCTGTATTGTCTACTATTTAGCATCTTGTTCATAAACGCACTCCAGTTGTTCGTATCGATTATCCATCTCAGTCTTTTTCTATTCCCCTTGCCAACGCGGATTGTGAGTTCGGCAGTGTTACTTGTAATTCTTTACATTTCAGAGTTAGCTCTATAAAGGCCCTTTTGGATTTAAGTTCGGTTTCGCTTTGTATGTATTCAAAAAAGACCGTCCTAAATTTAGAATCTTTAATAAACGTATCATCAACGTATTTTAGTCTTGATGGCAAAAATATTTAATTTATTTCATCCACCTGGAGTCATAAATAGTATTTGATGATTAGGTACTGAAATTAATAAGCTGGATGTACAATATTTCTATACACCTTTTATTTTTCAATGCAACAGATGCTTGAGTAAGTGTATTTAAATAAATTGGCAGTGTCAAATAATTATTTTTGCAAGTTTCCTGTTATTTATTAACAATTCTCAATAATTTCTTCAAAGATTTAAAAGAACTCATTATTTCTAAGCACATATAAAAGAAATACACTTTCAAGAGATACAATATTTGTAACTATGTTAAATAAAGGAGTGGGAATCTCCTTCAGGATAATGTGTATATTTGGGACCAAGAAGTTTTGTTATTCTTATTGAAAGAGACTACTGGAAGCAGCAGAGTTTGTTTCTTCTACAGCATCGATGTCGTGGTGAAAAATTGAAGAGAACTTTAGGATGTTTGGATTTTAAATGCCTTTTTAAAGATGTTTGAAAGATTTAAAATATTGTTCAACTTTGCAGATTATTTAAAAGGGTAGTTAAAAGAATTACCTCAAAGCGTTGTTGTGACTTATTGCACTTACTACTTGATTCTAACTTTTTTCGCTAATAATATTACATAACACATTTTCTAATAGCATTTTTGTACATTTTCTAGTTTCAATTCTCACGGTAATTTGAAAAAACAAACTCCATAAAAAAAAGTAATTAGTCAATCCATCAATCACTAATTTTTTCCTCATTTCACCTTACGATCATTTCTCACTCAACCATCATCCATCAATATTGTCACTATTAGCAACGCATACAAACATCTACCAAGCATCAAGTTAGCCGTGCCAAATGGTTGCATGTAATTCGATATGACATATCTTTTGGATCAAACATGTCGGAATCATTAAGAAAACATGCACTTTAACTTTATATAGATTGGGTTGCCACACGCTCATAGTAGGCGTTGTGTCTTGGGAGGACAAAAGACCGATGCGAAAGATCGAAATCAAGATGTTGATGCTTGAAAGTGATATATGAGGATGACGAGGTTAATTTGTTGAAATATCTGATCGGTTTGTTCATATCAAATATTCAAATTATGATAGATGGATGATTTTGATTCCTTATTGAATATATTTAAGTAGATACTTTTGTAATACTAATAACCGGTTCCTTATTTAGGAGAGGTTTATGCGTTTGAATCGTTATTTAATTCCAAATTGTGACGATACAAGTATCAATTGCAAAATGGTAGAAAAAAAATACAGATTACATAAGGGATGATCTTCAAAATATGGAATAACAGCCAGAGAAGTATTCGTGATGAACAAAGCGAACAAGAAACTACCTTTATTTTAATGACAACGGATCCCGCGAAATTTAAGCTGAAGAACTACTCAAGATGAGTAGGGATCAACTTAGAACAATAACGGGCCTTCTCAGTGGTCACAGTCCAATGAGAGGACACCTGCACAAAATATACTCACAGAATGCGACCCAGACTACAAGAGCTAACCGTTGAAGAACCTGTACAGAATGGTACAGGGGACAAGAGTTAAAGAATGGGTACTGTGAAAATAACCCTGAATGCACAAAAAGCACAAGAGGCTGAAGGGTAGCTGGCGGTAGGACCAGCATCTGAGAAAAAGAAAAGGATATTATCCACACTTACCTTGGAGCAGATTTGCCAAATCTGGAGGCACCAATATCGAAAACCAACCCTTGGAAGCCCAGAAAAATCCAGATGGTGAAGCCATACATTGTATGTTGAAAAAAATTGACGGCACGAATTGTAAGACATAAAGGAATCAAAATTATTTTTTTCCAATTTTGTTTTGGGCCATTTTTCATTTTTACATGGTTTTAGGATTGTATATTTATAGGATCAGGGGTGTTTTTAAAATAACATACAATATAAAAAAGCTGCTTCAGGAAAGAACTAATAAGAAGGGTACAAAAAAGGAAAGGAAAATGATTTAGAAATTCACTGTGCCTTTTAGACCACTTTATACTTTGCCCCCACATTTAAAAGGATGAAAGTATAAAACTGCGCTTAAAAAAATTAAATATATCCGGAACTGTGTGTAGTAATCAGTTTCTAGTTTTTAAGATTCATGATCAATAATTCAAACGGGTGAAATTGTGCTAGAAGTCCAATTACGTTCCCAACATGTTTCTAGATAAAAAAAATAGTTTTACAACTCAATGGAGAGCGCCTACCAACTTTTTAAGCAATTTTATCTAATGTACCATGGTAATCATCTTTTTAAAAGCAATTTTTACTTAATAGCAGTTACATTATGTGTCATTAAGATGTTTCGTTTTTTCGAATGTTTAAAAATACATTAACCGAAACATCCGTTTTACTACAAGTGTTTTTTTGGTGCTGAAGAACTCGAGAATTACTGTAAATGTAAATGCGTGTTCACAGTATTATCTAGATTATGGTAATTTTCTTCTACAGAAAATTTTAAGTTTTGATCATGATAGAAATACGTTTTATATTATTTAACGCAGCTTTTTCTAAAACCTCCGGGCAAAGTTAATTTGCATACTGAGTTATGGGAATTATTTTCTGTTTAGACAAAAAATTATAATTTTTTTTAAGTCGTTATAGTCAATATCTTGTACGCACTGCGTAGAAGTCGAAATTTACATTTTAGTAATTGACACACTCAATTTTTATTAACTGTTTTTGATCTTCCATTTTTAGTAAAAATGTAAATAATTTATGTAGAAATGATTTGTTGAAAATGATTTTTTAATATCTCCATTGGTTTTTGTAAGAGGAGGCGCCAAAGTTGAAATTTAGATTACCCAGATAAAATATATTTTTTATTCGAATATGTCAAAAAACGTCTAATTCGGTACAGTACACAATATCAAGGAAAAGAACCTTTCGGCCTTAGACTTATTTCGTACTTTTTCGGACGTTGAACTGTGTACTGTCCGGAAAAGTAAAATATAGGTATTTGGCTTACCTTTTTCTTTTAGCTTTAAATTATTAGTTGTGTTCAATAATAATTGGTGTATTTTATTATCGGAATAACATATTTATTTGCTGTAATATGTGTTTTTAAAAAAAACCAAGTGAAATTTGTAGGTTATGTTAAAACGTCAAAATAGTTATAATTTTTGCTTTAAATTTGACATTTCTTAGACTTGTATTCTATTGCTTTTTAGTGTAGTCTATATTATACTGATAGAAACGATCAGCCATTCGCATCCTACAAAATCAATGAAAAAGATCTAATAACACTGGTTTAGTTTATCATAACTCAAAACTTTGTTAGCAAACGAGTAATTGCTAACTTTGTATTAATCCCTTAAAGGGATACAAAGAAGAGAGTGACATCTCGACTAGAAACAGTCAAATAAAAACTTTGCAACACACAATGCAAATTGAGTGTATGCAATACCCAATACATAGATGGTAGTACATCTAAGAATCAAAACTTTGTGTTCTACATGCTATTCTGCTTCGAAAAGTATTGTTTATTTATTTTAGTACTTCTTACACTATACAAATGCAATGAAACTCCATAATCGTCCGAAAAAGTAACACTTCTCGTCCTTGCATCATTATCCAGACATCACGGAATATTCCTAGAATATTCTCCAAATATCCGAAAAGAGAGAAGCATATTCCAATATCCATGGAATATTCCTAGAATATACACATGCCTCTACCATATTCCAGGAATATTCTCGGGAGAATATACTATGAATATTTTTGTTGGATCATGAAGAAAGATTATTGGAAAGTAAAAAAAGTTCCAACAGATTTGTGAGATTTTTTTTAAGGTATATTACTATCATATTCGAATATTCTTGGAATATACAAGGAATATTCTCAGAAGATAGATATTATAGGAATATTCTGGGTATATTCTGGAAATTCCGTGAATATGAGAAATATTCTTGAATTACATTGAATATTCTTGAATTACATTGAATATTCTGGAACATACAAGGAAAATTCTCAAAAGATAGTTATTATAAGAATTTTCTTTTTAGAATATTCCTGGAATATTATAAATAAATAAATAAACTGGTCTTTATTAATAATATGTATGTAATACATTTTTTAAGAAGGGGGTTCTGGAAGCGAAGTTTAGCATCTGGCTATTCTACCACTTAACCTCCAGACCACTATTAAATTCCTGGTGTTAACAACAGCAACAAGCGAAAACAAATTGTACATTTTGGATAGTCCGTGAATATGAAAAATATTCTTGAAATTACTTTGAATATTCTTGGAATATACAAGGAATATTCTGGGTATATTCTGGATATTCCGTGAATATGAATTACTTTGAATATTCTTGAAATAAACAAGGAATATTCTCAGAAGATATATATTATAGGAATATTCTTTTTATATTCTGGATATTCCGTGAATATGAGAAATATTCTTGAATTACTTTGAATATTTTTGGAATGTACAAGGAATATTCTTCATAGAATATTCTGGGAATATCTAAAATTTTCGCCACCAGCACATTCTAGGAATAGTCCAATATCCCAAAAAGAATATTCTATGAATATTCATGGACTATCCGGTGGTGTCTGGTAAAATACTATTTTTTAGTAGTATTTCAACTCTCCTGTTGAACTGTGTTAAATAATGTATTCGTTGTTAATATAAAATTGAAAGGAAATGTGCTTTTTTATTCATTTCTACATAAGTGGGACTTAAAGAAAATTTGTGATTCAATAAGTTTTTCCGTTAGTTTAGCATCTGGCTATTCTACCACTTAACCTCCAAACCACTATTAAATTCTTGGTGTTAACAACAGCAACAAACGAAAACAAATTGTATATTCTGGATATTCCGTGAATATGAAAAATATTCTTGAATTACTTTGAATATTCTTGGAATATACAAGGAATATTCTGGGTATATCCTGGATATTCCGTGAATATGAGAAATATTCTTGAATTACTTTGAATATTCTTGGAATAAACAAGGAATATTCTCAGAAGATAGATATTATAGGAATATTCTTTTTATATTCTGGATATTCCGTGAATATGAGAAATATTCTTGAATTAATTTGAATATTTTTGGAATAAACAAGGAATATTCTCAGAAGGTAGATATTATGGGAATATTCTGTTTATATTCTGGATATTCCGTGAATATGAGAAATATTCTTGAATTACTTTGAATATTCTTGGAATAATCAAGGAACATTCTGAATATTCCGGGAATATTCTTCATAGAATATTTTGGGAATATCTAAATTTTTTCTCCGCCAGCATATTCTAGGAATATTGCAATATCCCAAAAAGAATATTCTATAAATATTCATGGAATATTCGGTGCTGTGTGGGAAACTTCTATTTTTTAGTAGTATTTCAACTCTACTGTTGAACTGTGTTAAATAATATATTAGTCTTTCTTATGCAGAAAAATATAACACATTTAGAAATGTATTTGATTAAGAACACCCTGTAAGTTTCAATTAAAGGCGTTATACCAGGTCAACGTCTTCATTTTAATTCGTCATCCTCTAAACACTTTTTACTATCGTCCAATTCCCAATGGCACAAAACACAATCATCGAGTCGATCATCGTGGACCATACGCCTAATGACTTCAAGAAGGTGCTGCTCAAAGAACACAGTTAGATTAGAAATGACTTAACAGATGGCCAACGAAGAAATTTTCTTATTTCTTTCATTTACTCTTGGCCATTTTCTGCTACCATTAAAGCCTAATGGTCTGGCACCTAAAGTACAAAAGAAAAAACGCAATTCGAAACTTGCAAATCATTATTGTATAGCGAATAAATTGGATTTTTTCGCTCTTTTTCTGTGTTTAAATACATTAGTGTTCGCGGTTAGACCGTGACTAAGTGTGTACGCCCATTGTATTAAATTTGTCGTCTTGTGATGGATTACTTCTAATTTTCTTTATTGCCTTTAAGTTGATGTTTTTTTTTTGTATTTTAAGTAGGTAAATCTTGTCTAAATACAATATTTAGTATTAATTTTATTTTAAACTGGGAGGGCGTAGAGCGGAGTATTTCTTCAGGATGGTATACAGGCCTCCAGAAACTGTAAAAGATCTAGGAATCTTCGTTTTTGTATTCGTAAGTTTGATCAGCATTGCACCGTTGAAGTCTGTCATGTCCTCCATTTTTAAGTAGCACAGTTCCTTCCTTCTACAGGCTCCAGGTAGTCCAACTGCTACCACTGCCTAAAAATAAAGAAAACATTTACTGTTGATTACGACGAGCCTACTCATGTCTTGGGTTATAGTGAAATATGTTGTATTAAATGATTTTTTTTCACAAGTTCTTATGCTTACTTTAGCAAGTTAAATCATCCTCTGTCAGGATCGCAGACTTCTTCGGCAAATATTTTTCTGATTTTCGTTTAAGGAATGCTTGAAGTTTCTTGTATTTTCTCAAATTTATGTTCTCCTTAGTATTTAAAACTGCCTTGAGCATTGAAAATGTCAACCACAGCGTCGAACACTTTAGATAATTCTTCAAAATATACCAAAAAAACATTTTCTGAAAAAGTTTCAACGTTGTTTGCGGATCTCCATCTCATAAATTGTTCAAAGGCAGCTTCATATCGGTGCTTGGATTTGTTTGGGAGCAGCTCATCGCTAATTATGGTCGCTTTTTTCAAAATTTCGGCAGAATCACACATTTTTAAAACTTATTCTATGGAAAAAACGCTTCTTTGACGTTTCTAGTCAACAAATAAAAAAGGAATATCGGTTACTATGGGTTACTATGCAGCTCAACAATCGCAATTGTTGTTATAGGTAACTATAAAGAACTAATTTGTAGTGTGCGAAAAACTCTATTTTCAGAAGTTGCCTAGCATGTGAAAAACTCCATTTTCAGATGCAGTCGTAGGAAATAGTAGTTTGTACAACAAGTGCGCAAAGCTACACTTTTCCCAGGAGCGCAAATCAAGCGAGTGGGAAAACTGCTTTGCGTACATGTTGTACACAATACTTTTTCTACGACCACACTTTTTAAAGACAACAAAATATTAATGTTTATTTACTTTAATTTTAGAATGTGATAACTACAATATATATAACGTAACATAATTTATTTTGTAGTGTTTTAATGAAATTATAGTTTTACTTTTATAATTTTTTATTTTTGAAACTTCTAACTTGACATTTCCAAAAAAACTCCTTGGCAACCAACCTTAATCTTCCGTCAAACAAAAAACTCCCTATTACACAATAAAAAACTATATTTCTCTCTCTTTCCACTGGATTAAAACCACTTGTTGTTAAAAAAGTTTTTTTATTGACGTTTCGGCTTTCCAGATCGAAAGCCGTTATCAAAATGACATAAAATAAATAAATTTACTAGAAACAGAACACTTGATAATCTTGCAAAAATATGACATCAACATAGTATACATAGAATAAGATTTTGAGATTGAAGATGTCAAAATCTGTTTCAATCATATTTTTGTGACGTTTCTGGGAACGAATTTTTTGAAAGGATAGCGCATTTGCATATTACAAGAGAATTTATACTTCGTCATAAATGAAGTTTTCTTATTAATATTCTCATAAGAAAAAACCAGATAAAAACTTATGATACTATCCCGATATAGAGGGTATCCTTTTTGCAATTAACTCTTTTTGTAAAATAGGTATCCAAATTTTTGAAATATCAACCGAACAATTAGAAACACATTCGTTATTATTTAAGCATATCAATGCTGCTTCTTTAACTTTGCGGTTATAATTATTCCGTTCTTTTAATATTTAATTATTCGGTTCTTTTAATAATCTAGTTGAAGAATTCCATTGTATTTTATGACCAAAATCCCATGCATGTTCACATATTTTAGATTTTTCGAATTGTTTATTTTTAATGTACGATTGGTGTTCATTAAGTCTAATATGAAAAGGTCTAGATGTTTCTCCTATATAAAATTTATTACATTCGCATGGAATTTTGTAAATACAATTTTTTGTGTTTTGAATTTCATTAAAAGGTTTTGTATTTACTATTAAAGATTTTAATGTATTATTAGTTTGAAAAACTGTTTTTAAATTAAATTTATTGCCAATCCTTCTAATTTTTTCGGATAATTTTGGAATATAAGGGATTTTTACTATATTTGAAAGAATTATTTGATATTTTCATGAGAATTTTGAAATGGAAATTGTAAACAAACAAAATTTAAGACCTTCTGTCTGGTTTAGATATGTAGATGATATCTTTGCAATTTGGCAACACGATAGGGAAAATATTGATACATTTTTATATACTATTAATAATACGGAACCTACTATTAAATTTACAATTGAAATTGAAAATAATAAAAAATTACCGTTTCTTGATGTACTAATACACAATAACAACAATTGTTTTGATACATCAGTTTTTAGAAAAGAAACACATACAAATAGATATCTAAATTTTAATTCAAACCACTCAATTTGTGTTAAATCTCTTTCCGATAGAGCAAAAACAATTTGTTCAAATGACAATATCTTAAATAATGAATTATCACTTGTTAAATCTGTCTTGATTAAGAACAACTACCCAAGTAAATTTATAAATCGTGAACTTTACCGAGACATCAAAACTAAAGATCAAAATTTAAACCCCCCAATAATTCTTTCAAATATAGTAAAAATCCCTTATATTCCAAAATTATCCGAAAAAATTAGAAGGATTGGCAATAAATTTAATTTAAAAACAGTTTTTCAAACTAATAATACATTAAAATCTTTAATAGTAAATACAAAACCTTTTAATGAAATTCAAAACACAAAAAATTGTATTTACAAAATTCCATGCGAATGTAATAAATTTTATATAGGAGAAACATCTAGACCTTTTCATATTAGACTTAATGAACACCAATCGTACATTAAAAATAAACAATTCGAAAAATCTAAAATATGTGAACATGCATGGGATTTTGGTCATAAAATACAATGGAATTCTTCAACTAGATTATTAAAAGAACCGAATAATTATAACCGCAAAGTTAAAGAAGCAGCATTGATATGCTTAAATAATAACGAATGTGTTTCTAATTGTTCGGTTGATATTTCAAAAATTTGGATACCTATTTTACAAAAAGAGTTAATTGCAAAAAGGATACACTCTATATCGGGATAGTATCATAAGTTTTTATCTGGTTTTTTCTTATGATAATATTAATAAGAAAACTTCATTTATGACGAAGTATAAATTCTCTTATAATATGCAAATGCGCTATCCTTTCAAAAATTCGTTCCCAGAAACGTCACAAAAATATGATTGAAACAGATTTTGACATCTTCAATCTCAAAATCTTATTCTGTGTATACTATGTTGATGTCATATTTTTGCAAGATTATCAAGTGTTCTGTTTCTAGTAAATTTATTTATTTTATGTCATTTTGATAACGGCTTTCGATCTGGAAAGCCGAAACGTCAATAAAAAAACTTTTTTAACAACTAAGTGGTTTTAATCCAGTGGAAAGAGAGAGAAATTAAAATACAAACCACTATGAGCTTCCGAAATGAAAAAACTATAACCTAACTTACACACTACATTATATATGTTTTTAATATACAATTTTCTTTATGCATACATGAAAAATTGTCAAAAAAAAAATAAAAAAAAATAATACATTTTCTGAAAATGACTTAATTTTGTTTGTCTTCTTCCATCTCATAAATTTGGGGTACTGTTTTTCGTACTTTGAAATATCTGGTAATAAATGTTCTGTGGCCATTCTAGCTATTTCTTCAATTTTCGGTGGTGTATTCTCCACATCAGAATCATCAGAGCCGGATGATGTATGTTGGTTCATTTCCTACGGTATACAGGGTGTCCCATTAAGAATGGGACATAGAACAACCGCAGATTCTCCAATTCAAAATAAAACGATTAAGCGAAATATACTTAGATAAAATATCACTCGTTTCCAAAAGTTGAAGTTGAAAACTGAAAAATTATTAATGGCCATAATTTTTTTAATACACCGTATAATTTTACTCAAATCGGCACACTTGTTAAATATCATAAAATGCATCTAACAGTAAAAAAAACAGTTCAGTACGCTCTACCAGTGGCGTACGGCAGGAGTAAGTAATGCTTGTACCCCTTCTAAATGTTACGCCGCTGTTTAAATTTTAATTTTGACTATTATTTTAATTTTTTTGATATTTTCTAAGTCAATAATGTACACTTGTTAGTTTGTTGTAAATTAATTGTTTTTCGAGATATTCGCAGCTAAAGAAAGATAGACATGTACTTTTTATTTGTATTATTATTAATAATATTAATTTTTACAATCAATGAGATTCGCGACCAAACAGCTTTATTCTATTTTTTTTTATTTTTTTGTTCTGATTCTGAGAATATTTATTAATTTATAATTGAAAATTTTGACAGCAGGCTTTGATTTATAATGAAGTTCTGTCACTGTCAGTTAAACATTTTCGTAGTAACTATCTGTTGCCGATAAGTGATTATTGTTATTAATAACTGTAATGATATTGTAAAATGCCACGTCATAACGAATTTTCCAATTTAGAAATGAGGGACATGGTTTTTACTTTCTTTGGTTTTAAGACAAAATTGTAAAAATGAATATTATTAATTAATAATACAAATAAAAAGTACATGTCTATCTATCTTTAACTGCGAATATCTCGAAAAACAATGACTTTACAACAAACTAACAAGTGTACATTATTGACTTAGAAAATATCAAAAAAATTAAAATTATAGTCGAAATTAAAAATTAGACAGCGGCGTAACATTTAGAAGGGGTACAAGCATTACTTACTCCTGCCGTACGCCACTGGTAGAGCGTACTGAATTGGTTTTTTTACTGTTAGGTGCATTTTATGATATTTAACAAGTGTGCCGATTTAAGTAAAATTATAGGGTGTATTAAAAAAATTATGGCCATTAATAACTTCAATTTCAACACCCCGTATTTCGGAAACGAGTAACATTTTATCTAAGCATATTTCGCTTAATCGTTTTATTTTGAATTGGAGAACCTGCGGTTGTTCTATGTCCCATTCTTAATGGGACACCCTGTATATTTGTTTATAAACCAGATAACATGTCTAGAAATAATTAGGTAAGTAATAAAATACTAAATATATCAAAATATACTTACGAAAAGATAGCAAATAAAAATTTAAATTTAAAATATTGTGGCCAAATGTCATTCGACAACGAACTGTCAGTTTATAGAACACAAATCAATCAGAAATTAGGTGCCACCGACTCTGTTATTTAATATGTCTATGCACTTATTTTGACATAACTGTGCGCAAAGTAACTGCCTTGCGCACAGTTCTGTCACTTTTCCGCACACATATGTCATTTTGTCCTTGCAATGTGAGCAATTGTCTACTTTGCAAATGAAAATTTGTGCAGAAAAGCGTACTTTCAATGGTGGTCGTATAAAAAATACTTTTTCTGTAGCCGTCCCGAAAACAAAATTTTCGGTATGATTTATTATATCGAAAGTACCACTTTACACAAATCGTATCGTACAAATGCTATTTTCGGGACGATTTTTTTTCACTTTCGGAACGATTTCTTTATTTTCTTGGTGTTTTAGTAGGCGGATTTGACAATAACATGAACTTTATATTTTATTATGACAGTGCTTGTCATCCATCAGGTAACATTGGTGTCTTTTTTCGCTTCTCTAATCCAAAAAATGGAATTAAGTAGTGAAAGTGAGACTGAAATGATTCCACATGAAATTAGCGAATCAGCTAAAGCAGCTACTTACGAATTATTGCCGGTAAAGTCAAGAGGGAGGTATGAATTGGTTTACAATTTATTTCAAAAATGGAGTAGTGTTAAAAATGTGCATATTATAAATGAACAAGTGATTCTTGCATATTTAATGGAAAAATCTAAAATATTAAAGCCAACAAGCCTCTGGAGCAATTACTCGATGCTTAATTCTACAATTAATATTAAGAGAAATATCGATATAAGCCGGTATCCCAAAGTTATTGCTTTCCTTAAAAGAAAATCTATTGGCTATAAACCAAAAAAATTAAAAGTATTGAATAAAGAAGAAACAGATCACTATCTACCTAATGACAAAGGTAATATAATTAAATCTAATTCCTCTTCTTCATTGTGATTATTTTTTTTTTGATTTTAGGTTGCATTAATAATTGGTTTGGCAGGAACTTGTCGTCGTGAAGAGCTTTGTAAAATGAATTTGGATGATATAGAAGATAAGACAAACATGTTAGTGATTAAAATTCCTAATTCTAAAACGAATATGGAAAGAACATTTGTCCTCATTGGAGAAAATAATATTTCATTATACAGAAAATATTTGTCATTACGTCAAGAAAACACACCACATCGTAGATTATTTGTTTATTATAAAAACGGAAAATGTACTGTACAACCTATTGGTATTCACACTTTTGGAAAAATCGCCTGCATAATTGCTGAATTTCTTAAATTACCGAATCCCAAAGAATACACCGTGCACTGTTTACGCAGGAGCTCAGCCACTTTACTCGTGGAAAGTGATGGTAGTATAACAAACTTAAAGAGACATGGAGGATGGAGATCAACCAATGTAGCAGAGGGATACGTAGAAAATTCTTTAAGAAACAAAATTCACATAGCTTCACAGATTGAAAACTTCGAAAACTGATGCGTCTTGTTCTAATTTCAACACTGCCACTTCTGTTAATATCCCTAATAATATTAATATAAGTAATTGTCATAATTGTGTAATTAGTATTCATAAGTAATGTATTTATTAGAGTGTTAATTGTCTATATAAAGTTCATACGTTATTATCCATTGATATTCTTTTTAACATACAAAACGGCTACAGAAAAAATATTGTACGTAACACGATTCAAAAGTGATTTTACGGGACTCACAGGATTCCAGGACTCACCTACGGCTCGTCCTGGAAACTTCCTACTCATCCCGTAAAATATAACTTTCGGAACTTGTTACGTAAATTACTATTAATTGATTTGTTACGGAACGATTATGCATCTTCTGTTTACATAAACAAATTTTCAAGTATCTACTTAAAATATTTATCTTATCGAATCAAATATTTAGTAAATGTCAAAAGTCTAGTAGGAATTACGTAAAAATTCTAGTCAGCTCGTTCCTGAAGATAATTATCTTCGTCTATTTCGAACACAACAACTTTAGTTTAATTCGTTGTACCGTAAAGCACCGTCTCCGACAGAAAAACCACTATTTTTTAAAGACTTCAACAGTATCATTTATTTCTTGAGTTGCCGTTCTTACGAAACGATTAAAAAACACTAAAATTATCCGAAGATAATGAAAGCAATTTGAGCGAATTAAAATAATCTGAAAAGATAGCCAAAGAATTTATTTCTAACGGCGTTTTTATGTAAAAATATATAATTAATGACACGATATCTTTTGCATAAAAGCGTCGTGGAAAATTTACTACTCGATTAATTTAGTGTACCATCCAGATATTTAAATCCACAAAAAAATTCAGAACTTCAGAACTGTTCAAGATAACTTAATCAACTTTTTCCAGTCGATTCCTTGAGCTTCAGCGCATCTTCTGAGTTGTAGGCGAATTGGGAGTCGACGTTCTACCGCCTACTACGATTTTTTGAAAATTACAAAATACAAATAGCAATGACTCGACTTTTTCAAATGCATCACCCTATATTTTATTACATCATTGCATGGCATTTTTTAAGAGCTTTTTGCTGATATAGGGTTTGTGTCAAATTTTAAGACAGCGGCCTACTCGATTCCTTTTTTTTTTAATTAGACGCATACAATTATTGAAAGTATATGGATGCGTCAAATTTAAAGACAGCGGCCTACTCGATTCCTTTTTTTTTTCTCGAATAAACCGTCAACATTTCTTATTTTGCAATAAATCTCGCAAATTTTAATGCCATGCAATGATGTAATAAAATATAGGATGATGCATTTGAAAAAGTCGAGTTATTGCTATTTGTAATTTGTAATTTTCGAAAAATCGTAGTAGGCGCCTACAACTCAGAAGATGCGCTGAAGCTTAAGGAATCGACTGGAAAAAAGTTGATTAAGTTATCTTCAACAGTTCTGAAGTTCTGAATTTTTTTGTGGATCTCTGCACGACGTTATTTTGACACATAAATTGACATAAGTCAAAAACTATTGCAGGTAAGTCTAAGAAACCCGGGTGCGTTATATCGATAATTTTGTACTAACTATTGTAACCAATCAAATTACTTAATTTAGAGTCATGTGTCAAATTTCATCCAATCAGCTATGGATTACAGCGATAACACCCTACATGTGGTGTTTTCAGTTTGGTGTTTTCAGCAAGTCAAGTTTTTGATTAAAAATTAATTAAACGTCAAACTGACAACTAGTTTAAAAATGTTTAAATCTACAAAGTAAAAAATTATCTTATCGAATACCCCTCGGGCCTTGATAAATCCTCAAAATTTTGTCATAGAGAATCCTTCAAGCGTGTTGCTTAAGGATAATAGCCCTCGGCCTTCGGCCTCGGGCCATTATCAAGCAACACGCTTTCAGCATTCTCTATGACAAAATTATCTCGGTATTATCAAGGCCCTAGGGGTATTACTACTGACAATTTAATGGCGAATCTAAAAATGTAACAAAAATGCGGGATTGCCATTTAAAAAACCAGAACTTAGTTGTGTATCTTATTTGGGACATCCTGTATATAAATAGAAATATTTTTAGAATCTGCCCCATTGTCGGTCTTATCGTTTAAAAAAAAATCAAACCGATAGCTTGAATAGAAAAAAAGTTATGGAGCATGCACGTACCTCTGGGTCACCTTGTATAAACCAAACTTCCACTATCATAAATATATTATCAAATAGAGCAGGAACGCTCTGTATATTTTATCTAGAAATCGTTTCTACATGAATTCTTAACACCTCTTCCAAAAATTTAAGACTTACAACAGGCACTTTAAGCGTAACTTAGATTTAGATGAGTGTGTCAGATATACGAAAATCAAAACTTCAACTTTGTCGCCTTCGTCATCAATTATTATTATTAAGAATCTTGTTAAAAAATAGAATATCACTTCGTTTTTAGATCTAGTTTGTAATAAATATACTTCTTTTATTCAAATCACATCCCCAACAAGTCATTCATAAGTTTCAAATATTCCGTGCCCAAGGATGAAGTGAGATAGATATATAAAAGTCCAGAACATGGCAACGAATGTATGCTTCGATGCATGGGCGTACCGTTACAGAGGGGAATGGGATGTGACACAATATATTTATTTTTTTAATTTTACCGGTTACATAGGAAATTTAAAATACTAATGAAAATATATTTATTTAAAAAAAATTTCAGTTATTTCGCTAGTCCGGTCTGAACACCTAGTGTTCGTCAATGCAGGATCAAGGGAAAATTCATCATTTCCTTGCAAATGTGTCGATGTTGTTTTTATCAGGCTGTTCGACTATCAGGCTATTCGGGATTGAGGTAGGAATAGGGAACTAACTACAAATTAAACACTGATGAATTATTAGTTAGTATTAGTTAGTATCATCCTGAAATAAAAAAAATAATGTTGGTATAGTAGGAACCTTCTACGTTTAGATAAATCCTGAAAAATATATAAACTGTTTTAATCTTATCGAACCTATAACAGAAACAAATTAGTTAGTAAATATCAACCAACGAAAACGTTGACAGAAGTAACAAATTTCTACATCTACTATTTTTTTGTGAGGCAAGCCTCTTTTTATTTTATTTTTTCTCCACTACGCTACATTAAAATTATATACATTCATAATCCACGAAGCAGGCGCGAAGGCATTCACAGTGAAACGACATACAAATCGAATCAAATAACTAATTAGTTAAAACTACAATTACAGAACACAAAAATTTTCAATAAAAGTTAAGATTCATGGGAAATCACTAGAGTTTAAGCAGTCGGTATTATGGAAATGTTTTTGATTGCTTAAAATATTCAACATATTCTCAAAACATAAATTTAAGTCATGTTTAAACAATATTACTGGAAGTAACTTATATTTTAAGTGAAAAATGTTTGTATTCTAGTAAAGCTTCGCAATAGTATTTTTAAATCTTATAGCCTAAATTTATTAAAAAACAAATAAACATAGGTATATTACCTCGATATTGGTTTTACATCTGTTTTCAAATATTTCCGTCCACTTGGTTTATATTCAAAGTCGTTATCACGGAGATGAAGAACAAATATAATCATTTGTAGGTATGAACTTCACTGCCTCAAATCTTCTCCTTTCAACATTTGCAGGAATCCTAAAAGTCATGTCTTCGTATAACTGTTTAAATGAAAAATATTACCTAAATACTTAGGAAGTTTGACAGAAAAACAAAATGTGATTTAATTTTTAACACAATATATGAAACTTACATAATTATAAGTCGTTGCAATAAGTTAAAACAATCCTTTATGCATTATTAAAGAATTTATACAGTCGATAAAATATTAAATTCTACGCCTATGAACTATGTTTATAACCTTAAAAGTAACTTACCGATGAAATGATAAATCGGGATTTAAATAATCCAGTTTGCGGCATACCACACGTTGTTGAACCATATTTGTCTATTCAATCAATTTAAACCAATAAATCAATATGAAAAAGAAAATTTTAATCTAGCACCATATAAAACACATTAGTAAACAAACACCAATGTACTGAACATGGCCGACACAAATACAATAGTACCATTCTAATGGTTTCGTTTCATTCATAAATAACAATGTTTGATAGCGCTTCGTTGCCGCTTCTATCAAATTTTCGCAGAAATGGTTGAAACTTAAATCATGGTAAAGTATCTTTGTCAATATTTATCTAACAATATAATTTGTTGTATTATTAGTTTCGAAAATTAGTGTTAACGTAGATGTACAATTATTTTAGCGAAACAAAATATCTCATTTTCCAAGATAATTTTTAAATGGATTTAGGATTTTGGTAATGACGGAAAAAAATATGATAACTTTGACAACATTGAAACTGATAATATAAATTCAATAACACAGCGTGTAGACTGTTACGTGTTGTTGTCCCCAGCCGAAATGTCAACAAACTCGATCTTATTGTTCTAAATCTATGATTCAAATGTTATAGTTTAATTTACTCAGATTGTCAATTGTTACGTAATTTGAATTAAACTAAAAAAAAAATCAAGTTGTCGCCACTGTGATTGAAGGTATTACGTTTTCGCTACACCCTGTATTATGTACTATTAAGTATCGACACTACATCATCAACAAAATGGCATTTGCCTTATCAAGTAAACCTCAGTACCACTACAAAGTACTTTTGCCGCTTATTCGTACTTAAGTGGACCATGTCGACACTATTCTACTGCCAACGTAGTTATTTTTTTTATACTCATTAGGGAACTGAAATCACTACTGCTTATCTTTTCTGAATCTGGTAAAATAGGTATTATTTTTTTGTCCCATTATGTGGTAAGTCCGTTATATAACTAAAAGTTAATGTTTATTCTTGTGTTTGTTTTCGGGAAATTACATCGATTATTTTTTTCATCTGTCAATACAGTCAGATTTTGTGGTTTCAGCCAATAACAGCTCAGGATCCTAACCAATCATTGTGTTTTATACTGATAAAACCGCTTCGTCGTTTTTGTTTTTTGATTAAACTGTGTTTACCTTTTTTGAGATGTCAAATGTAAACATTTATCAATTATTAATATACTAAAATGTATTGCAAATCTATGTTAATAACCAAATTTCAAAATGTATTTGTAAACTAACCTGTTTTTATTAGTTTATTTCAACATTTTTACATACCTCACTTCAACACTAAACTTAAAATTAATTAAATTAAGAAAGACTTCATTTCATTCTTCTTCTTCGCTTTTATTTACGGCGCCGTTTCGCGGGGTAGCCAGTCAAAAAATCGCCTTGGTGGCCCTGTATGTAAAACTATAACAGCTCAGGTTTCAATTTAAATTGGTAAAGAAAATTTTCAATATTTGTGTGTAAAGTGTCTTTTGCATAAATGACTATGTTCTCTGTTTTTAATACAAAATGATTCAAAAAATAATCCTTTCAAATACGACTCGTCCTCTGAAATTTTATAGATTAAATTTTTGATCTTCATACTCAAACGCCTTTATTTTAGGCAAAACCATTCAAACAAACTGATTTAAGATAAAATCACTCGTCCTGCGGACTCGCGATTTTATCAATCAGTTTGTTTTCGTGGTTTTTCCAAATAAAGCCGTTTTCGTGAAAACCAATAATTTAATCTATAAAATTTGGAGGACTCGTGGTATTACCTTTGAAAAAAAAAACGTCATTATATCGGTAAAAGATCAGTCGTCTATAACATCCATTAGGTTTTACCAACCTAACAGGTTTTCGATAAATCCTGCAATTGTTTTAGTTCGGCGAATCACTTTTAAATGGCTTGTTTAATTTTAAACGTTCATATTTGAATTAATTTCGGACTGAACAATAAGAAAAATGGAAAATTTATTTGGAATAACTACGAATCAAAATATATTATCCAACTATCTCTTTGGCAGCCATTTCAACTGTTTTATTTTGTTTTTTATCCCAGCCGTCTCAAGTCTTTCAAATTATATGTAAATACCATTAAAAAGTTATAAGAGGTAATAATAATAATTTACTGTTTCCTAAGAATTTATCTAACTAATCTTTATTGACTTTAGGTTGAAAAGACGTCTTGCTTTTAAATATAACAGACGGTCCCTTTTGAATCCTTCAAATGACTTGTTTTTACGTTATAACAAGTGTCAGTTTTTGAAACGTTTGTTGTTTTAAGGGCCGTTTAAATCATTTTAATTGGTGACATTTTCTACGAAAGGTTTAGAAAGTTTTTACAATGAAATTTTGGTCCTCAAGCTATTTACCCCTGCGCGATTAAATGGTTTGGAGTATTTCTTAATTTTTGTGAATTTCTTGACCCTGTTACAATATAGAACTGGTCAGAGTACGTTTTCCTGAGGCACACCTGCTGTTAGAGGATCCAAAGTTGTAACTTTGGTCCAGGAATTTTACTTGGAAATGCCGCTCTTATCAAGGCCTGGGCTATGTCCAAGAAATCAGCAGAATTTTTTGGTAATGCGGTGAACTTTTTCTACAATATTTTGCTGTTGTTTGACAATGATGCTAACTAGATATGATAACATGTGACGTTTCTTGGACCGTTTTTAAAAGGAATGCGCATTTACATATTATGAGAAAATTTATATTTCGTCACAATTGACTACATACAACTGAATAGCGAAAATAAATGACATGAAACGATAAACTGGAACATAAAATCAAAATCGCTTTGCTTTAGGAAATGTTATTTTTTCTTTGCAGCAATAACTCCCGGCGGTTTTAAAAATAAAAATTACTAATGTATTAAATAATTAATACGTATTATTATCTGCACTTCTAATAAACTGAACTTTATTGTCGTAAATTCGCTCTTTTATGAGGCCTTAGAACTATAATATAATTAAGAAAGGAGTTGGGAAGCGTATTAAAAATAAAAAACGGTAATAACACATTCCGTCGACATCAGAAATAGTTTATGTCTTAATTACAAGGTGTATTAAATCATAATAACCTGGATAATAACGATAATTACATTTCTTACATACGTTAATGGTATTCATCTGTCAAAAAGTTAGTTTTAAATGTCAGCTAAAGTACGGGGTGATCTAAAAGCTTTCAAAGAACAATTAAATTGATTCTCGTTCAAGCAATAACCGTCGTTCAAGAAAATGGACAATATCACTAATACAATTGACCCCAATACTAATATCTAACCACCAACAACAACAACAACAACGACTTTGAATCATCATATTTGCAGAATATTTTAAAAAATTCAAACTACTGTTGGAAGAAAATGTCTTATCGTTTGATGCAAGAAAAATCTATTAACACCTTTAACTTTGCCATTAAGAGGGGCCACTGACGACCTCGTTTACAGTTGGCAATACTGAATATGCATAAAAATTTTACGATTTTCTGAACAGCCTCTCTCGAGAACGGAATTTTTGTTTGTGGAAATATTTACACCCGTTATAGCTTATACCTTGGAATAGGACATCTCCTTTTTTGAGCCAATTTTAAGGATTAATAAAAAAGATATCGGCGATTTAGTGGAGGTGTGTTTTTGACAGTTTTGACAATTTGTGATCACCAATTTTAACGTGAAAAGGAGATGTCCTAAATGAAGTATACAAAATTAATTTCCGAGAATACTAATTCTCAAAACTTTATAATTTTTGAGATAAACAGTTCAGAAAAATGAAGTTATACAAGTTGCCTATCCCAGTAAGATTTTCTCTTTCCATAGTTCAGGCGTTTTGCGCGTGACACTTTGAGACAGTGGCGATTTTTGATTTTATTTTGAACGATGTATGCAACCACTATTACGACGAAAGTTTACAATTTACATTGTTGATACGAAACAGTGCTTTTGTGATTTTAGGTAACGTTAGCTAATTTATTCGTGTGTTTTGTAAATTTTTTTAATGAGTATTAACTAAAACCAGTTCTTCAGTTTAAAGTATTTCAATTAATGCCGGATACCTCATTTAGGACATTTTTCACTTTAAAATTGGTGAAAAAAATGAAATTTCCTAAAAATAAAAAATAAAATTTCTCTCGTGGCTGATGCAGGTATCGAACTTATGACACATGGAATATTAGCGCTCTCTGCGACCCGACTAATCGTGAAAATAAAGAAAATTTATTCTCTCAGATTCCTCAGATATTCCAAATAATATATTATATTTTAATACTAGCAGCGCCACCTAGCACACAGGAGATTCACTGAAGTCTTAAGATATTGTGTTATATCTATATCTTTTAATTATTGCAGAAAGACATTGATATACTGACAAAGTGACTGTCGATTGATGAACGCGAAGAATGGGGATTTCGCAGGAATTTTTGGTGTTTATAGTTTGGCGTACCTAATAAAATATAACAAATACATAAAATTAGAACCATCGGGGAGAGGGGACAGATAAAGTAACAACAGTTACACTTTCAGGATTCATAAAAAACATGTAAAGTTAAGTTGTATTGGAGGGAAGATTATAATTTTGGAAAAAGCATAGTTTTTTCTAAATAATATACTCGGACGTACGTATATGACTCTGGCGCGGTAACAGTGGACAAAAACATTAAAAAAATTCCAAGAATACTTGTCAGACAAATTGTGACACAAGCTTATGATATCATACAGTATTGTGTACCTACTTATGAAAGACATGATGTAAGCTTTGAATAAGTATCAATAAAGGTAATCATCAAAAAAGACATTTTCATTTGTGAACGCTTTCTAAAATTGTTTCAATAAAAATAATAGTATATTAAAGTATGAGTGGATATTAAGTATATAACACACTGTTGCAACGGTTTCGTAGTCCTCCCATATTTAGGTTCATTTTTCAATTTGAGAGAATGAAAAAATAAGTAAAGGTCTAATCTATGTTCTCACTTTTTGAGAATTTGATTTAGTTTTTTCTAAAAAAAAAATCGGAAAATTCCATGTTTTTCATGATGAAACAAAGCAAATAACGAAAAAGTAAGAACATAGAAACATAGATTAGATCTTTACCAACAAGAAATTTTTTTTCAACCACTAATAATGAAAAATAAATCTTAAACACAGCTTTGAAAATTTTCTAAAAATTCCTGTGCTTTCTTCAGATATTTGCAAAAGAAACAACCTTCATAAACAAGGTTTGTATGTATGTATGTGTGTCCAGAGGATCTCGAAATCCACTCGTCAGAATTCAATGAAACTTTCAGGGTAGACTAATTCCTATCTAAATCGGCAAAAAATGTAGGTCTCATGTCTGTGAAAATTCGATCTTCCGAGATATTTACAAGAAAAGTTAAGCTTTTAGTTTTATTTCCTAGCAACGGCACATAATAATAATTTGTTTCTATAGTAATATATACTATAAAGGATAGATGAGTACAGTCAAAGTGGGGATATAACGTCACATTCCATAGGCGTACTTTGCAAAATAAGTTTCTATAATATAAATAAGGTCACAGCATATAAAATATATATACGCACTTCGTAGATTAAATTTTGAAGTTATATTATTTAGAAAAAATAAAAATAAACTGACACTTTAACATTGAACGAATTAAATTTAACCAATAAATAACAAGGATGATTATATGTTGGGATAGCGGTAATAGTAGTAGTCAAATAATTAAGGAAAAACAGGATAAACAAAAAAAATTTTTATTCAAATTCTGACTCTGGCCCTTATGAAGTTTATGTTCAGGGAAATGAGGGAAATGTAGGGAATTTACACATTTTGAGTATTGCAAAGACAATTTTCAACCTAAATTTAAAACAAATAGTCAAGGTCAACCGAAAAGGTAAAAACCGGATTGATGTTATTTTTTCTGATTATTCGTCTGCAAATAACTTTATCAATGACAAAAAATGGGAAACATTAAATTACGAGGTTTTTATACCCACCCATAATATTTCTTGTAAAGGTATAATTAGAAATGTAGTAAATCACTTTTCAGAGAATGAAATTAAGGAATCGATTGATACACAACTGGCTTTTTGCAAAGTTTTAAATGTGAAAAGACTTAATAGAAGGGTCGCTGAAGAAGGTAAAGAAGTAGTTTATGTTCCAACTGGAACTGTATGTTTAACTTTTTCTGGTAAAATTATCCCAAAAGAAATCCTAATATACGGCCTCCCCATCAAAGTTTCCCCTTACGTTAGCCCTGTACTAATATGTCAAAATTGTTTACTATATGGACACAGTTCTAATCAATGTAAAGGTAAGGTAAATGTATGAAATGTGGCAAGCCTGCTCATGAGGAAAATGACACTCCTTGCAATTATTTTTGTATTCATTGTAAAAGCCAGGACCATTCATCTAAAGACCAAAAATGTAAAGAGTTTCAGAGGCAAAAAGAAATCAAATTCCTTATGTCTCATGCCAATATCGAGGCAAATCAGCAGATTCCCAAGTATCATAATAATAACATACCGGTGGATAAAGCCAATTTTCCCCCATTAAGTAAACAATCAAGCGAAAGTAACCAAATCCCTATTCATGAGAGAACAGCTGCGATAATAAATTCTTCAAATAATTTTCCAACCTACAGCCAGTCAATTAAATCTACAACTAAAAGAAGAAGGTCCCATGACAATGGATATGACAAGAAAGCTCATGAATCCCAGCTTATTAACCCCTCAGGGAGAGTCGCCTGCAACCCCATAAAAATCCAAGGCCAATCAACCTCTAACCCCCGCCCCTCCCCCCCCCCCGCCAGGAAGAGGAAAAACAAAGGTATTTTGACTTTATCCAAGTTATTTCAAGACTTTCCCCCCAACATATGGACATGGTAATGTCCTATATAGGTAATCTTATAAATAGTTTTTACTATCCTCCCCAAAATGTATCACAATGCTCAGGAGATGTTGCTTCACCCTCGTCAAGATCCGTATATAAAAGGAATTCCCAAGAAGAAGGAATGATCTATTCCGATGATTCGAAATATTAATTTCTTTCTTCCAGTAAATTTTTTATCACGTTCACTCCACTAACTATAATTCCCTGCATTTTTCTAATTTCCTAATTTTTTTTTAAAAAAAGGCAAATTTGGACTAGCTGGTCATTAGACTGGTTGGCAAATTATAGTAATAAACAATCATTTTATTTTAAAATTGTTAATCAATTGTATCCATCTCCATGGTTTTATAGATTTTCATATATTAATAGAAGACGTTTGACTACTATTATTCGCATGAGGACAGGACACTGTCTAACCCCCTATCACCTGTTCCGTATAGGAATTAAAGATGATCCTTTTTGTGAGTGTGGTCAAGTTGGCTCCTTAAACCATACCATCCTTGAATGTCCAATCAACTTAACCCCAGAGTTTGACTTATATCAAGAAATAATTAAAACCAACCTTCCTACTCCTTTTGATATTTGTGTAATTCTTTCCAACATTAATGAAGATAGATTAAACCTAATAATACCTTTAAAATTAACCTATAAAATCAATTCTTTTCCTCTTTTTAGTCCTGGGTGCTCTTACTATCACCGTTGGTAGCATTTCTGGTTGTGTTAAGCTTAGTGGCTACCCCTAAGCGAGAAAAGTTGTATTGTTTACCTATATTAACTACCAATCCCTTAGAGAAGAAAGAAGAAAAAGGACAAAATTGAAGAGTGATTGTGATTAATCAAAAGTTTGAATTTTAGGATTGTTTTATCGCCTCGAGTTAAGCTGGGTAAATTGTCCTATGGACACAGCCCATAAAAAGAATTGAAGAAGAAGAAGAAGAATTTTTTATTTTACAAGAAACTTTAAAGCAAATTCTCTATTTTCATAGTACATTTTAAGGTTGATTGTGACTTTGTATTTTCCAAGAGCAAATTGTAATGTAATGTACGAATGAACTATTTTTGTAACTGAAAATTTATGAAAAAATATGATATCAACATCTGCCACACGTCGAGAGTCTGGTCACAGGTTTTTGTGGAGGTTTTTACCCAAGTATGAATATCAGACATAATTTTTCTTCACTGCAGATCAATAAATAATAAAATCAATTGAACATAGAGTTTTTCTTATATAGTGATAAATAGAGAGAGCTGAGCGATCTTCTGTTGACGGGACGTGTGCCCTACACGCTGCTGTTGCCCGTCCCGGAAACGGGGCCTGTCCACCGTGACAATTCGCGAAGATCAAGCGTCAGTAGATGTTGCCCTAAAAGGGTGAAATGCATTTAACTAACCTCTGTGACAAGCAGTTGATAAACGTCAACAACAGCTGCAGCCAATTGAAAATTAACACTGACAGCTTTTTTTAATTTTCCAGCCTACTGTAGTTCAAGTAGATGTCGCCCACTCCGTGATTTTCGCGAATTAATTAAAAATTGTCATGTTATAAATATACTTAAATTATATACTCATTGGGCTGCTTAAAAATGTAGATTTGAATATTAAGAGCCAAGCTCGGTGACCAGATACTGCAATTTTATGAGTGCATCAATTTTATATACCTAGTAATAATTTCGAAAAAATTATGACAAGCAAATCCCATAAAACTACTACCTAATAGAGAAAGGTGATTTATATGAAAATATTGTATGCTTATTGACTGAGTTATTACTAAAATGAACATTAATTTGTTATGCAGCTCTCCTGGCAAAAGTAATAATTGAAAACAAATGAAACGCATCCACTCGTAAGTAACAGGTCTAATTATATGTTTACACCGCAAAACCTGATTCTAGAAGCAGCCTTCAGTCGCATCGAGCATTTTGATATAACACTTGCTTTTCTGTGTTTTATCGTGAGAGAATTAATATCACTAATAACGGTTTGGAGATTCGCAGTGCCGGTCAAAGATTCAAACGTGGGCAACAAACTTTTAGATTCTAATTTTATCTAGAAAAACATGTAAGAGTTAAAACAGTTAGAAAATATGTACAACAGAATTAGAAAAAAGTTTTAGATTTAACGAGGACTACTTCTGGACAAAGACAACAGGTTATGGGCCCAGATTGCTTGGCCAGTTTTTGTAAATAAATCCAATGTACTTTTCAAAACATATACGTCCATTGAGCAGTGAGGCAAATTGGCCTATGTGGAAAAGGAAGATGAGAGACGTTCTTGACTGTCATGAAGGGGGAGCCATTTCTTGGCTGAGCCAAAGGCAAGGGATCACCGCCACATGTTAACAATCTGGCAACCGTTAGACTGGCCCAGAACCCAGAAGTTCATCGTTGAACAAAAGCATGTAAAGATCAAATACTTTTTTATTAAAGAAAAGGTGTTAGAATGGCAGATTACAGTCTCTATGCCGGGATCTTGGACTATTTTCTTTAATCTTTAAGCTAGCATTTTTCTCGGAACTAGTAGGGGCTACAAAAATGGGACCAACGTAAAAAATAGCTACAAAAAGCGCTTATAAATTTTCAACTACATATTCTAAATGATAACTGAATGTTTTTTTTTCCTTTTTATAAATCTGAAATCTCAAAATATTGCTGGGGGTTGAAGGGTTAAGCCGGCCCTGAATTTTGTATGTACAGCTGGATTAGATTTATACTTATGGTGGTCTTCGTAAAGCCGTTGGCAACTTACTGGTAGATTAGATGTCTCAGCTAAAATGCCATTAATTTGTTTTCATGGTTCATAATTTCTCTTGATAGCTAGGAAGTTAAAGTCAAATATTCTTAGAATCTGTTATTGCGGATTTAAAAATATGGACTGAGGCTAACTTTATAGGCATAAAAATCTCAAAAAAAAATTATAATTCTTAACATCTCTAATAAAAGTTTATTGTAGTGAATATATTTTTATTGGGAAATATAATAAAAAATTCTGATTTCATTGGTAAATAGGCTTAAAAAAATTACTTTTGTGTAAAAAAGTTCTTGCATCATAAACATTTTCAAATATTTAATAAATTAATTTTGTTTTGTTACTTTGACAATATCAAATTGGACTTCTACAAGGCACTCTTTAACTGGGGAACTTGAAAATAGTATTGGGGCGTTGCCTATCCAAGATGGCTCGATTAGGGTGAAGATTTAAATTTGACACGAGTGTTGCTCTCTTATGAAATATAAAAAATGAGTCTGACGATTCACAAAATTTGCGAATTAACTGCAACAGGTCCTAGAAAACTAAATTTTATGCGCTGGACATTTGGTTAAATGCGGGAAAAAAAATTAATGAAAGTGTAGACTTAGTAGCTTTCTGTTTATCAACGTCGAATTTACGCTGGATGCCAGATCCCAATACATCGTTGCTTTTGTAGATTGTCTAGGGTCTTATCAATCAATTCAAAACAAAAAATAACCTCTTTTTTGGCATTTGTTTTAATCTATGATACTAGTCTAAAACGAAAATGAAATTCCAGTTAATGCCATTCTAACTGAAGAATTAAAAAGACAAAGTATTCATAAAAACTACTCATTAAATTTAAATGTCATTCTTCAGGCAACAAATTAAGTTTAATGAATGTTGTATGAATAGATTTATTTCTTATGCTCGTAACTAATCTCTCGACTAAAATTATGAGAATATAAATGTGATAAATGCATTGGTATGAAGCTTTGGTTGAGGATAAGTTAAGGTAGATGTCAGATGGTCACTGTATATTTATTTTCAGAGAAATATTGAGCTAAAGTTTTCTTCAAACGCTTTTTGATACAGAAAAAACAGACGGTAGAATCTTAGAACAATATTTAATGTGTCTTAACGTAGGTTAGCCTGTTTGTGATCTGATCTTAATACTTAATAAGTACGTTGGATGAGACGTAGATGGTGCCACTATCGACAAATCCGTATGATTTGACACGACCTGTGATTTATTTATTTATTCACAAAGCACAAATAAACTACATAATTACAATAATTTAAAAATTTAAAAATTACAAAGTTAAAGCTGCCGGCAATTTATAAGAATATGTAAAAAAGTCAAGATCTAGTCGATTGGTCGATCTTGTAGACCTAGGGATAAAGGAATTTATACGATTATACAACTCATCATAAATTTAGCCAATAACAGTTGCAATTTTTACTTAGTTACCATGTATTGATAAGCGAATATACCCTTGACGACGTTGTATAACCGTTTTTGATTTTCGCATCCTTCCATCTTGAAAAGTTTGTCATAGTAACAATACGTTTGACGTTTATAATGAGGAAACGTCACCAAAAATAATTATATAATTCGACTTATTTCTTTTAAAACACCACTCGAGCTCCGCTCTCGTGGTGTTTCGCCAAATACGTCTCGTGACTCGGAAGTATAATCGATTATTTTCGAAGCTCTTGTGATATTACTACTGATAATTAGCGTTGTGGAATGGTTGAAAAAAGAAGCGATGTTTCTTGTAGATCTAGTTGGTGTGGAAAATTCAACATTAGACAAAAGAGTAGCACAAAGATCTTTACAATTCTTTCTGGAACGAAGAGGTTCCTGTAGGATTAAAATCCAGAATAAAATCACAATAAATTGCTTATATTTTCAATATATTAGAAATGGCAGAACAGTACATAATCTGACTTAATCTGATCAGTGCCGGTCCTAGACATTTTTCTAGTGGATGCGAACAATGAAGAATATCACCAACTTTTGATTTTTACCCTACAATAGACTCTATTAAAAATACAAAAATACCGTAAAAATTTTTTTATGATACGTCTGATAGTTTTCGAGATATTTAATTTTTTAACTATGCGTGCAACGACGCGGTGTCATCGGCTGCTGTGACGTCACTTTACAACGGTCGGTCTGCTCCCGACCTGTGAAAATGGACCAAAATTTACCCGGATCGATCCCCCCCCTTTTTGAGGATACTGAATACGATAGCGGTATCAGAATTTCTCTTTTTGCCAGACGAACCCCTAAAACTGCCAAAAACTACCCCCTAATGTGGTTAAACGGGCAGCACATCATTTCACTGTAAATAAACGTCTTTCCCCCCGTATTCGAGGATGCTGAACACAATGGTGGTGTTGAAGATTACTTCTGACCCTCACCAATCCCTCCAAAAGGCCAAACCCACTCCCGAAGCCACTGATATAAAGAAAAGTTCACCCCTTTCGGGGATGAGTTTTGGCCAGTGGAGGGTTGGTGAGAGTCGGAAGTAATCTTCAACAACACCACCGTGCTCAGCATCCTCAAAATCGGGGGAGAGACGTGATATTCTTCATTCACTGGCGCCCCTCATATACCAGTGGCGTAGTTTAGGGGGGCGTAATACCAGGGGGCCTAAAACGCTGTTTTGGGCTACTTTTTATTACATTACATTCACAAAAAAATCTTTCAATCTGTGGCGCCCCCTGACCGCGGCGCCCGCATCCTTTGCGTATGCCTTAAACCGGCCCTGAATCTGATACATCCTTTAATAATGAGTTATTTTTCTTGCCACCAGTAAAGCATCACTTTCCTGACTAGTTATGTAAATGGCTATTAGATAGAATTGAAAAGTAAAAAATACCCATATCGTCCTCGACCCACCTCAACTCAATGCGATATACGCGCGTTGCAAAAACCATCAACATTCCAAACTCCCGTAACTGACCATTGGATACCGTCCTCGTGTAACATGTCAACGCTGCGGGCTCATCATACGCGACACAAACGTGGTGAACCGGATTCGGAGGATAGTTGGACAAAACCATATTAGTAACTATGTTGTTTTTTGTTTTAAAACAAAGTTTTTATTGATTGATGTATTCTTTGAAATGAAGAAGCCTTTAGGGACATGGTACTAACTCAAAAACTGCGCAATTACATAATCAAGAAAGATCTAAGAGAGAGAAAGTAAAAACACAGTCGTTACTATGAAAAAACACGTTAAGAAGGAAATGTCAGAGCTGTGCCTGAAATATAAACACTATTATAGGCTCCTAAACATAAATTTCAAATTTTGATGATGCAATTTTGATAACCGTTTCTTATTTGATTGTTAATAAATATTTCCACATTTACCAACTGAGTCATTATTATCGATTTTTACAATTCACGGCCAATTACAGAAGCACGACTGGGATTAAGACTCATTTTTCTACCTACTGAGTAGATGGCGCCCAACAAATAACTACATTCTGGCTAAGATTACGACAGAAGGTAATAAACAAAAATTTTGATGATGCAATTTTGATATAAATGTTCAATTTCTGAAATCTGTCTGACTACTAACGTCATCTCTATTTTTTAATAGCTATACAGGGTGTCCCAAGATTTTTTTTACAGGCTATAACTGAGGAACTAACGAATAGATTTTTTTGAAAATTGGGTAATCTTTTTGGGACCTGCAGTAATTTCATCTGAGGCATACAGAGTATCTGTGACGTCATCACAGAAGCAGGGACGTCATCGCAATGAAAAAAATTAAATGGAAAGGGGGAATCAAACTTAGCTCAAATGAAAGGGTTTTTTATTTCAAATTCAACGGTGTATCACAATGAGAGTACTATACCTCTTCTTGAAATTCCCAGTTCATACAATAATGACGCGTTAAAATTGTGTCCATATATATTCTATAAACTAAGAAATGCGTAAGGGAATTCTTTCAACCATTCTTTAAATTGAAATAAACGGTACATCTTTCTAATTCTAGAAGATCACTTGTGTACAAGAAAGGCCTTATTACATTTCCTTGAGGAACTCCCGCATTCTGTCAAATCCCAATCGAGTGGGCTTTGATATAATGGTTTATAAAAACCAAATTTCGCTGTCAAGCGACGCTTTTGCTCAAAATCTTTTAAACTGTCCACATCAGAGCTCGTCGCAAAAACAAAAGACAGTTAGAATCAAAGTCATACTGATTGATGAAAGAAATTAAAAAGAAATTTTACCTGTCAAATTTAAGTGAGGTTATATTTTGTGTAAACCAAGAAAATTGAGAAGTAAATCAAGAAAAGAATTCCAATCATTTATTCCTTCGTTTGTTCCTGAAAGAGAATCCAGATCCTGTTGCATCCTGCTTTATTATCCATATCCAACTGTATTACGTAGTAATGTATCCTGTATTCCTGATTTGATTCCTGGAAGATGTTAAATTCGTCACATTTTGAATTTAGAAAGAAAATAACCAGAAGTAACTAAAAAGATATAAGTCGTATTAAAGGTACCAATTATTCACTATTAAATATCGATATTTAAAAACGTCTATAAACAAAACAAGGCCAAAAGTATTTCATATAATTAGGTTAGATGACATTTTATCAAGTAACTAAATTTAGACTGGAATAAGGTAAGAGGGTAATTGTAAAATTGGTATTATTGTTAATTTCATAAATAAAAAAAACATTACGCTTACCTTCTTCTGTCCAACAAACCCTTCACAACAACCATAAGTTTAACCGTTTCTTATTTGATTGTTAATAAATATTTCCACATTTACCAACTGAGTCATTATTATCGATTTTTACAATTCACGGCCAATTACAGAAGCACGACTGGGATTAAGACTCATTTTTCTACCTACTGAGTAGATGGCACCCAACAAATAACTACATTCTGGCTAAGATTACGACAGAAGGTAATAAACAAAAATTTTGATGATGCAATTTTGATATAAATGTTCAATTTCTGAAATCTGTCTGACTACTAACGTCATCTCTATTTTTTAATAGCTATACAGGGTGTCTCAAGATTCTTTTTTACAGGCTATAACTCAGGAACTAACGAATAGATTTTTTTGAAAATTGGGTAATCTTTTTGGGACCTGCAGTAATTTCATCTGAGGCATACAGAGTATCTGTGACGTCATCACAGAAGCAGGGACGTCATCGCAATGAAAAAAATTAAATGGAAAGGGGGAATCAAACTTAGCTCAAATGAAAGGGTTTTTTATTTCAAATTCAACGGTGTATCACAATGAGAGTACTATACCTCTTCTTGAAATTCCCAGTTCATACAATAATGACGCGTTAAAATTGTGTCCATATATATTCTATAAACTAAGAAATGCGCAAGGGAATTCTTTCAACCATTCTTTAAATTGAAATAAACGGTAAATCTTTCTAATTCTAGAAGATCACTTGTGTACAAGAAAGGCCATATTACATTTCCTTGAGGAACTCCCGCATTCTGTCAAATCCCAATCGAGTGGGCTTTGGTAAGATGGTTTATAAAAACCAAATTTCGCTGTCAAGCGAGGCTTTTGCTCAAAATCTTTTAAACTGTCCACATCAGAGCTCGTCGCAAAAACAAAAGACAGTTAGAATCAAAGTCATACTGATTGATGAAAGAAATTAAAAAGAAATTTTACCTGTCAAATTTAAGTGAGGTTATATTTTGTGTAAACCAAGAAAATCAAGAAAAGAATTCCAATCATTTATTCCTTCGTTTGTTCCTGAAAGAGAATCCAGATCCTGTTGCATCCTGCTTGATTATCCATATTCAACTGTATTACGTAGTAATGTATCCTGTATTCCTGATTTGATTCCTGGAAGATGTTAAATTCGTCACATTTTGAATTTAGAAAGAAAATAACCAGAAGTAACTAAAAAGATATAAGTCGTATTAAAGGTACCAATTATTCACTATTAAATATCGATATTTAAAAACGTCTATAAACAATGCAAGGCCAAAAGTATTTCATATAATTAGTTTAGATTACATTTTAGCAAGTAACTAAATTTAGACTGGAATAAGGTAAGAGGGTAATTGTAAAATTGGTATTATTGTTAATTTCATAAATAAGAAAAACATTACGCTTACCTTCTTCTGTCCAACAAACCCTTCACAACAACCATAAGTTTAACCGTTTCTTATTTGATTGTTAATAAATATTTCCACATTTACCAACTGAGTCATTATTATCGATTTTTACAATTCACGGCTAGAAGCACGACTGGGATTAAGACTCATTTTTCTACCTACTGAGTAGATGGCGCCCAACAAATAACTACATTCTGGCTAAGATTACGACAGAAGGTAATAAACAAAAATTTTGATGATGCAATTTTGATATAAATGTTCAATTTCTGAAATCTGTCTGACTACTAACGTCATCTCTATTTTTTAATAGCTATACAGGGTGTCTCAAGATTTTTTTTTACAGGCTATAACTCAGGAACTAACGAATAGATTTTTTTGAAAATTGGGTAATCTTTTTGGGACCTGCAGTAATTTCATTTGAGGCATACAGAGTATCTGTGACGTCATCACAGAAGCAGGGACGTCATCGCAATGAAAAAAATTAAATGGAAAGGGGGAATCAAACTTAGCTCAAATGAAAGGGTTTTTTATTTCAAATTCAACGGTGTATCACAATGAGAGTACTATACCTCTTCTTGAAATTACCAGTTCATACAATAATGACCGTTAAAATTGTGTCCATATATATTCTATAAACTAAGAAATGCGTAAGGGAATTCTTTCAACCATTCTTTAAATTGAAATAAAAGGTAAATCTTTCTAATTCTAGAAGATCACTTGTGTAGAAGAAAGGCCATATTACATTTCCTTGAGGAACTCCCGCATTCTGTCAAATCCCAATCGAGTGGGCTTTGATATGATGGTTTATAAAAACCAAATTTCGCTGTCAAGCGACGCTTTTGCTCAAAATCTTTTAAACTGTCCACATCAGAGCTCGTCGCAAAAACAAAAGACAGTTAGAATCAAAGTCATACTGATTGATGAAAGAAATTAAAAAGAAATTTTACCTGTCAAATTTAAGTGAGGTTATATTTTGTGTAAACCAAGAAAATTGAGAAGTAAATCAAGAAAAGAATTCCAATCATTTATTCCTTCGTTTGTTCCTGAAAGAGAATCCAGATCCTGTTGCATCCTGCTTTATTATCCATATCCAACTGTATTACGTAGTAATGTATCCTGTATTCCTGATTTGATTCCTGGAAGATGTTAAATTCGTCACATTTTGAATTTAGAAAGAAAATAACCAGAAGTAACTAAAAAGATATAAGTCGTATTAAAGGTACCAATTATTCACTATTAAATATCGATATTTAAAAACGTCTATAAACAAAACAAGGCCAAAAGTATTTCATATAATTAGGTTAGATGACATTTTATCAAGTAACTAAATTTAGACTGGAATAAGGTAAGAGGGTAATTGTAAAATTGGTATTATTGTTAATTTCATAAATAAAAAAAACATTACGCTTACCTTCTTCTGTCCAACAAACCCTTCACAACAACCATAAGTTTAACCGTTTCTTATTTGATTGTTAATAAATATTTCCACATTTACCAACTGAGTCATTATTATCGATTTTTACAATTCACGGCCAATTACAGAAGCACGACTGGGATTAAGACTCATTTTTCTACCTACTGAGTAGATGGCGCCCAACAAATAACTACATTCTGGCTAAGATTACGACAGAAGGTAATAAACAAAAATTTTGATGATGCAATTTTGATATAAATGTTCAATTTCTGAAATCTGTCTGACTACTAACGTCATCTCTATTTTTTAATAGCTATACAGGGTGTCTCAAGATTCTTTTTTACAGGCTATAACTCAGGAACTAACGAATATTTTTTGAAAATTGGGTAATCTTTTTGGGACCTGCAGTAATTTCATCTGAGGCATACAGAGTATCTGTGACGTCATCACAGAAGCAGGGACGTCATCGCAATGAAAAAAATTAAATGGAAAGGGGGAATCAAACTTAGCTCAAATGAAAGGGTTTTTTATTTCAAATTCAACGGTGTATCACAATGAGAGTACTATACCTCTTCTTGAAATTCCCAGTTCATACAATAATGACGCGTTAAAATTGTGTCCATATATATTCTATAAACTAAGAAATGCGTAAGGGAATTCTTTCAACCATTCTTTAAATTGAAATAAACGGTAAATCTTTCTAATTCTAGAAGATCACTTGTGTACAAGAAAGGCCATATTACATTTCCTTGAGGAACTCCCGCATTCATTTCTTTGAATACGGAGTATGGTTATTCTTACTTGATCTAAAAAATAGGGTTGTTGATATCTCAAATAGTTTTAGTGTTCCGTGGATAAGATAGAAATCTAATTTCCATCTACGACCGAAAATGCTACGTCTAGATGTCGTCCTTATCAGAGAATTGGCAGACTATGCAACCGCAAGTACACAGATGTATTTCATGCTGCCTAACAATGTCTTCAGAGGGGGGGTTATGACGAAGACGTAAGGGACGAGGATTTCGAGGTTATGTATGAAATTGACAGAGCTGATGGTTATAGAACACTCTTAAGCTTATAATTTAACTACTTTTTAGTATCATATTTAGTTAGAAATAGAAATATTTAAATTCTGATAATACAATAAAAATTGCGTTGTTTTTGTGATTCTTACTGAACTCTGCTTTGTCTTTGTTCACTGAACTAACCATTGTGTACAACTTCTAAACCAGCTTCGTCATAACAGATAATTTATTATTTCAACCTGTTTTACGGTTAGATTTACATTACTTTGTCACATCTGGCTTCGATAATAAATTCAAAAGATTAAAGGCACTACAAGAGAACGAACTACAGAATATTTGGAATATTTTCGCATGTAGAAAATAAAAAATTCAGCCAATCTAAGCGGCCAATTCAAAATACACGTACATTTAATTGCAGTTTTTGCTTCCCTTATTTTGACATGGTATTCTACAGCGTTTCGTCCAAACAGATCGAGTATGTGAACCTCCATAAAGTTGTACCAATGGTACTTACCAACTGATGAACCGACATCGGCACGTGACCGGTATCGGTACTCGCGTCTTCTTCTTATTCTTCTTCTTGTACGCACAGTCGCACACGAACGGTGTCTTCTTTTTTGCAAACACCAAGACAGGTTTCCTTTTCTTTCGACTGCGAGGAATGAGCATTACGGAAAAGCCTCGTTTTGTGATCAGTCTTATTAATAGAATGGTCAGTGGTCAGTCAACATTCATACGTATAACAAAGTTGTCTTTGATTGAAATTTTATATATCAAATTTTAACATGGTAATTCCATAAGGGATTTTCATCGATAATTTTAGAATATTTACAAATAATTTAGCAAATAGAAAAAGTTAAAGTAGAATAATCTCAGATAAGTCTGCCATCACTACAACAATGAGAACATTGTTATTTTAAATGTTAGAAGAGAAATAAATTTTAAACTTAACCTCAAAATTCAATATTCTGTCAAATCCCAATCGAGTGGGCTTTGATATGATGGTTTATAAAAACCAAATTTCGCTGTCAAGCGAGGCTTTTGCTCAAAACCTTTTAAACTGTCCACATCAGAGCTCGTCGCAAAAACAAAAGACAGTTAGAATCAAAGTCATACTGATTGATGAAAGAAATTAAAAAGAAATTTTACCTGTCAAATTTAAGTGAGGTTATATTTTGTGTAAACCAAGAAAATTGAGAAGTAAAAGAATTCCAATCATTTATTCCTTCGTTTGTTCCTGAAAGAGAATCCAGATCCTGTTGCATCCTGCTTTATTATTCATATCCAACTGTATTACGTAGTAATGTATCCTGTATTTTACATCGAAATCAATAAAGCCACTCCATCACCAAGTATGAAAGCACCCATTAGAACAGTTCCTCCGATCCTATTGCCTATTGCGAAATAAAATATTTAATAGCAATAAAGAAAGTAACAAGCAATTACAGATTTTCAAATATTATTTATTATTTTTATGCAGCTTTAATAAAAGAAAACAACTGTCGCAACTTCAGTTTCGTTTAATGATTGCTTTCATCTATTAAAATCGCCCAGTAGTTAAATTTCTATGTTTATCAACTCAAGTACAATCCGCCTCTTTTTAGTTACATAATATATGCAGGTTTATATTAACATTGTAACCATCTACAGTAGCACTTGAATATGTTTACTTAGAAGCAGAGGTGTATCAATTCTTTTTTAAACGGATTCTTTTTCTAGTTTTTTTACACGCCGTCATTGTACATCTATCAGCAAAAGTAACAAACAAGAGAGTATTGAGAGTAGTGTCACCCTCTTCCCCTTAAGGAAAAAATAATTCCCAGTTGAAGGGATATAAAGAAGAATGTGACACTGATCAGAATCGGTCGAAAACTTTGCAATAAATAGATGTTCAATATCAGCCGGCCAAAAAACTAAAAAAAGAATTGATACACCTCTGTTTATAAGTATTGTATAACCTTTAGATCTATTATTCAAAACCCTGCAAATTGGTAGCTACTCAGGACCTCCAATTCTTTGGTGCAGTTCAGGATTTTCTTGGATGGCAAGCTCAGCAGGGAGGCGTGCATATTAAGTGTCCGGTTGTTTCAACTTGCGCTTCACATAACCTTGAGTATTGCCCATTTTCTCGAGGTGATATCTGACATTGCAGTGACCTGTGATGGTCCTTAGATCATTCGTGTTTAGCTTAAGAAATACTTTAGCTCTTTTAGTGTTCCCGGTGAAATGAGTTCGTATTCTGTTCCCACTTCCTGATTTCTTCCCTGTCAGTAGGCTTTGGTTAGTTCACAGGCTGGTTCTCGACCTAAAAAATGTGTTCTTGCATGTGCTAGTTCGTTTGCAGCTTCGTATTCGCCAACTCTCCGATGCCCTGGCACCCACACGAGGCTGAGTTTGTCTCTTGCCAGTTGCTTTAGGGATTGGCGGCATTCCCACGTACTGGTAGGCTTGAATAGGTTTGAGATCCGCTTAGCTACCTGTTCAAATGTATATATGTGCTCCTTTGAGGTTCCTTGATCGTTGGGGTGCGACCAAGGGCATAGGCTACCCTGCTGTTTACAAGTTAACACTTGTCCCTTCATGTTTTCTGATTTATTTTTAATTTGCTTTTACAAGTACTGAAGCTCTTCCTTCCTGTTATTATTACAATATTTTTGTAGATTTAATACCATGTTGATATCGAACGACGTTTGGGAGATAAGGGACTGACTTTGTATCAGTCCGGAGGCAGTAATTGCCTCCAGTTATTTCCAAAAAATAATTACGTATACTTAACATCTACATTTTCTTGTCAAAATTGCCAACCAATCGTTATTTATTTATTTACTTAGCAATAAGAAGTTTGCTGTAAAGATATAAAAGCTAAACTGGTTATTATGTGCTTTTATTGGATTTATATTTTCTTTTATATCTTTAATAACTTCATTAGGGCTAACCAGTTTTGTATCTCTTTCTTAAGTGTCTTTTATAAAGTGTACTACTCGTTTCTCGTAATATTTGGTTTGAGTAAGTTTTTTGATTTTATTTTTATTTATTTTTTATGTTTTCCGAAACAACTGCCAAATAAAACAATGTTTTATCAACACTCGAAATTCATTGGTACTTCTTAAAAATTATGTGTATTTGTCAATCCCATCTATATATAATTATACGAACTAATTGATGACCAGATGCCTTTAAACCTTAAATGATATTTGACGTTTTACATCATGATAAAAAATACTTGTGTAGTTTCAATATTCGTTTTTAACCATCCTTGTTTACGGTTTGCATTATTCTGTTGTGTTTATTTATTCAAGGAGAAAATAACAATAAAAAATTACGAATAAGAAACATTAAGGTAATTTTAAATGAAGTAGTAATTTTAGATATAAGAAAATTTGCTCGTTAATTATTTGCAACAGTACAATACCCATTCCGCCCGTTTTTACAAATTACATAAAACGTACTTAACCTTTTACCGAGCTAGGATTAATTTAACGAAAAAAATATTTATTACAGGTATAATGAACAAATGATCATTTAGAAATGATGTTTTTGAATAAAGTTAAATACCTTTTACTAGCAAAAATGCTCTCACTTAATTTAAATTCTATTTTACTGCTAACTCATACCACATTTTTATGCAAAATCACAAGGATATGTCGATGTTTTTTCATTTTGTTCATTAGTATAAGAAGATTATATTTTTATTAACGAACTGTGTAGGAATACCGTTACCATGAAGCACTCCTCCACATTTTTGACATTTGTCGTCTGTCATCTGTCGTCAGTCACCTGTCGTCTGTCATCTGTCGCCTGTAAGCTGTCGTTTGTCACCTGTCAACGGAAAATAGATATTTATTATACAGTTTGTGACTTGTATTGTCCTTCCTAAAGTTTTTTCTACTTGGTGCTCAGGTCTGCCATCTGTGCAATAAAATATTGGTACGACACTGATACAAGTTGAAAATTACACAAGCATTTTATTTTACGCAATTTATTGTTAATAAGTCGCATTCATTTGAGCCAGTGGAGACCGTTATGGCAAATCTATTTGTGTTTGTTTGTTACTTGTTAGTTGCCTTTCAACACTTCTTAACCATTAGAAGGCTCACTACTTTTAATCAAAGATAAAGCGAAAATAGTACAAATGAAAGTCGGTTTGTCTGTGTAATTTGCCGTCACTTTTCTACAAATGAGGCGTGATTGAAAACTATACAGTAAAAACAATATATTCAAAATGAATTTGAAGTACGTTTACTTTCTCACGGTATTTAAAACTGCTCTAAAAACAAAGTTGTCGAATATCCCAACTATAATTGGAAAGAACATTTAAATAACACTTGCTTCTGAATAAATATCCCATTAAAAACATTCTAGTGAAAAAATGGACCATCTTCTCATAAAATAATGTAATAAACAACTTATATGATGATCTCTTGTCTGCGAAAATTTCTTTCTCTATGTGACTTACCTAGAGTTTCGAAATATTTGGTTCCAGGTCTACATACTCACATTCCCGTTCCTTCTGTTGTTCTGGATCCAGCTGTGTACCATTTAATGACACTTCTCTTCAATGTTGGGATGATATCTTTGTCCCATTCGTGTTTGTTACTCAGCTTTCTGTTGAATTCTTTCATAAAGCTAAATTTCTTTGTCCTCTCATCTTGGGGCATATTCCAGGTTTGGTGATTTCCAGGAAGGGAATATTGCTGGATACCATAAGGGTACTTATTTTTCAATCCACCTTCCTGGAAACTGATAATTAATCTATTCATTAATATGACTATGATGGACTATGATTGATGGGAACGTGTTTTATCAAATCCTTAAGACCTTGATTGAATAGTGCATAGTAAAAAACTACTTTTAGATATTATTGACTGGTCTATTGATTGTGACTATGTTTCTTTGCGAAGGACCAGGAATTATTTTATTTTACTCATTTTCATTTGTATTTGTAACATTGAATATAGATGTCTCTATAACTTATGTAGCCAATCCAGTGGAACTAATCTATATTATTTGTACCACTTAGAGCACTTGCTCCTGTAATGTAATTCATGTTAATAAATAAACTGGTGATATTCCGCGATAATACACCTGCCCATCGGCGTCTTCATCGTTAATTCCATAAATTACTTAACAAGCCTATACTAGCGTATTATTCCTGTTCATTGGAGCACCAATACTAATGGTAAAGTTTAATTTAGTCCTTTTTTTTTGTTCAATTTTGAATACAAAAAGAAACATCTAGTCGTTCATGCTTTAAATAATCGTTTAATCGTGGAGGAAATACATTATTATTTGACAAAGTATGTCAGGATACGATCATAGGGAAAAGAAATCATTTTTAATGCTCCCGTAGGTAGATCTCGAAAGATAAAGACGTAAAAAGTGCTCCTTCGTCAAGACAATGCACCGTGTCACATATCGATGGTAACAGTGGCAAAACTGTACGAATTTCACTTCCCCATCCACCATATTCTCCAGATCTGGCTCTTGGCAATTACTTCCTGCTTGCTGACCTAATAAAAAGCAGCAGGGAAAGAGATTTGACTCTAATGAAGAAGAGGAATGGAAGACACGTTGCTATGATGACTATATTGATAAATAGAGTAGAATTTGAGTGAGTTTATGTCTATTTATTCTACACTCAGTATTCCAAAATCCACATTAGCAGGTATCATCTCCTTTAAGGGGTTTCATTAACGCGTCATAACTTCATATGATATTTCCCGTTGAACCGCGCAGCAAAAGTCGCCTAAAGAAACAAATTAAACAGACATTTTTGTGAAATATTTTTTTACCACAGAGAAAAAACATTCAGAGTTGACTTTTTGATAACCAAGTAGCTTTCCTTATTCAGTAACACACTAACTACATAAGGTAGCAGGAAAGTAAAAAGTACAATTTAATTACCATAAATATATTATGTAACGCTATATATGGGAGTATTTGATAACCCAAGAAATAGAAATACTCGGTAATATTCATAACGATTTCAAGAATGTAAATTTGAAAAAGTGAAATGTTTAATAAAACACATAAATATAAATATTAATGAAATACTAATGAAAACAAACATTGATTACTTTAACATAAATATACAGTGTGTGCTTCGCAAGTGAAATGTACACACGTTATGTGTTAGACAATTATTTGTTTATTTATATCTATAATTTATGTAATGAACCCAATTATAAGAAACGAGATGTACGCAGCATGAAGAAAAACATATTTTATGTCAACTTAAAACTACATTTAATTTGTCGAGTTGTTATATCGAAAATGTCGCATGATTAGTAAAACTATTTGTTACAAATTGTTAAGTTTTGCATATGTCAATGCGCTCGATTTTCAAGTAAACGGTTTGATTTATTCGATCTGCCGTTTAAGGATCAATGAATAATTGCTTTTCGCAGCAATTATTGACAGACTTAAATGATGTATCGATTTATAGAATACGACAGTAGAGTAATATGCCTACTACTAAATAAATTCACCCGAAGAACATCTTTTTGAGCATGTTGGAGAGATCATTTCCATAAATGTCACGTTCCGCTCTTTAACACTGAATACTAATTCAAATTCAACTTTTTTTTATTCGCAGATCGTGTATTTGATATATAAATCTAAAGCTTTTGCTCTAGCTTTCCGAGGGAATTGAGAGTGAGGATATTACAGATCAACTCATCCAGATCCTGCAATTGGCATAACATCGTCGGTATGACAATATACCGAGGCAAAAATACATCAGTAGAATAAGTAGAACGACCTCTAGGCTAGTGATGGGCCTACTAATCGGTAGAAAAATAGAAAAATCCACTATGGATTTGAAAAAAATAGAAAAATCCACTATGGATTTGAAAAAAATAGAGAAATCCACTATGGATTTGAAAAAATAGAAAAGTCTCAAAACCCATGAGATCAAAACAAGTATGATTTAATTTCCACACTGTATAATAAACAACTGACATTAATAACATCAAGGATGTCAATTCAATTCAAATATTTATTCAGTTCAATTAATATAGAACGTGATACAAAAAAAAACAATAACTAATTGTAATATAAGATTAACCATAGTTACAACAGCGATAGATAGATTGTTTGTTACATATATTATAATCTACCTGCCCGCCCGGCTTCGCTAATGAAGAAAATGAGACCAAATCTTCCTTTTACAGAAGGACCATGTAAGGAAATAAAATGACAATGAAATAATATACACACTTTCCTTCCGAAGAGAAAACAAATAACACCGACGCCGACGGTTTGTCAAGATTTATTCCACACACTTCCAATGATTGACCTTATGATTATTCGCATTCTGTTTGCCTCCAACGCTGCCTACGCTCTTGTCCAGTCTCATGGGCTTGCAATTAAGCGAGATAACACACTTATCAGTTCTACAAATTACTATTGCTTGTATTTTTTTTAATAAAGTTATACTATTGAAAAGATTTAAAGGTTTTAATTCTTACGTTTGGTTTCAGGCTGAAGGACCTCCTGTTCAAATGGAACCCGTAGATCTCAGTATAAAGACACCCGTAGTTCTACAAGTTCCCAAATTTCCTAAGAGATTAAAAAATCCAGCACCCGCAGTGCAAATTCATCAACCACCCGGTAAGTGATTTCATTAAAAAAACTTTACACGTAAATCCAATATTTATGAATGAAACTGAAGTTTACATAATATTTATAGGGAAATAGTTTATAAAGATATCTTTTGAAGCTTCTGATTTGGGTTTATAGTATAGACAATTGTAATACGCATGTGCGAATTTTCAGCTGTTTATTCAAGATGATTAATTTGAATTTAGTACAAAGTATGTACCTTACTAATCAAACTCATTAATCTGTAATATTGATTCCCAGCATGAACTTTGTTAGGTTGGCAATTATTCTCGCAATGGTAACCTCTATTACTCTTTTCACTCATCTTTTCTTAATTAATTGGCAATCTTGCAACAGTAGCTATGCAGTATTTAAGTTAAACAACTTCTGTTTATGTAGATAAAAAAGAAAAATAATAAACTAATACGTAATAAATCAGTTTACCTGCAGCTTTATAAGGAATCGTAATATTTGATGAATATAATAGTAATGGAATATAATTAACATTTTTTTTTATCTCCTCTTATTTTTTTATTACTGCTTCTTTTGTACGTTCGAGTATGACGTATTCAGTAACATATTTCTTAGATATTTTTTTCTTATTTGAGCTTTCTACTTAAACTGCCTCTTTCGTCTATTAATAGATCTATAAAAACAAGTGTACCATGTTAAACTTTTGTATAGCTGTACGAAACTCCTACTCTTGCGATCATTAAGTACACCTACCTTAATATAAACTGGATAATGTGAGGCTCGACTTCTATTCCCACTAAAACTCATCCCCATTGCAGACTGACTTATCTTGCTTTGGGACCACCTTGTGGAGCGAGGAGTGTTGTCAGGTACTCCATTGATCCATGAAAAATTTTCTTTTATAGTCATTCTCTTGACCGTCCTACAAGCAACCCTTAAAAATCAACAGAAAGCTTATTTAAGTCAGGAAAGATGGATATCTGTAACTCATTAGTTTCTTCCAAATCCCAGTATAACCTCCCAGATCACTTCCTTGTTCAGATTATCTTACCTACGTTAATTTCTAGTTTGTTTACATAAAATAGATTTATGTACGTCACCAGGAGGATGTGCAGGACCTGCATATATCCTCGTTTTTTTTAACTACGTAATATTTCAAACATCCATGGTCAATTGACACTTGCGTCGTATGGTATAGTACTCTATTTCTCCAAGTATTCGTTTAGAATTATTTGGTTTCCTCTAGAAAAGATTATGTATGCCGCACATGTCCTAAGTGCCACTTTTGGACTGTTTTTGCCTTTACAGTTCCTAACCTAAATTTGAACATGGTATAGCGTAATTGAATTAGCCACTAAATGCGTTGACCTCTACCGAAGCTAATTGTTAATCTTCCAGGCTATGAAATTTGACAGCTGGTTAGTCTTTCCGCACCACTTTGATGTCTCCATATGTCGGTCTTCAGCTTTCTTTCGATTTCTTTATCTCGAGAGCAGAATTTGTAGTTCTTCAAGCATCCATAGGAATGCCCCAACTTATATTTATTTTTATTTCCCTCCTTGTAATAATAATTTTCCTAATGTAGGGTGGCACAAGTTGTTTGGTCATTTCTTCAAGTCGCACAAGAACTATTTTAAGGACGTTCTTATAGCCTAGAGGTTTTCATTGTTAAAATAGTTATAATTAAAATTTACAATAAACTGACATTCAATCCCATTGTTATTCCTTCTAAATAGACCAGTTAATAATAATAATAATAATCTCTCTTACTTTTTGAGCTTTCCTTTTTATGTTTGCCATAGAAATAAGTATCCTAAAATTGACATTAGAAATAAACGTAGGATTTAAAACATTGCTCTAGATGACACCCCATTAATCTTTGCACCAATATTTCCGCACAGCGTGAAATCTCCCGCTAGATTCGCGATTATTCTCGCAAATGCGAAATGCATTTTACTCCTCATTTCTCTCGGCTATTATTCATAGATTAATGACTGGGCAGTAAACATTATTCGTTTGAATCATTACTCACGACTCGTACTATTCCATCTCTCTTTTAGTGCTAGAGATGAACACCAAACGTTCATATCAATTTAACGAAATTTGATAATGGCCAACTATTTTCATTCTATGCAATGTTCATTCCTCCCAAAGTAATATTTTCTTTAACAGCTACAACTGTCAGCTACAATAAAGAACCTAAATTAATTGTATAGCCATTTCAAATCTAATATACCTTTAGCTATAACTGCTGTACTAATAAGATGAAGCGCTAGCACCACCACTGTAGAATCGTCTGATTGAAACCTTAAATGATCGAGGCATATAAACGGTTAGGAACCATTTTCCAGGACTGTTGCAGGAATCGAGCGGTAAAAGGCAAACAAAAACTAGTTTACTTTATCAACTAGTCAAAGATGGATCAAAACACATGAAAAGTCAGTGAATATTATGTTGTAAGGGATGCGAACTTCTGAAAGAAACTGTCTTGAAAGCAATGATTGGAATGGGATTGCCAAAAACGCTTTGGCGAAGATCTTTTGGAACTGCCAACTATTATCCATCCCGGCAAGACACTGGCTTATATTAAGGATAAGTAATGTGGATGAGGTACAATAAAATGCTTTGATATCCAATCTAAAACTAAGAAGATAAAGAGGGAGAAGCAGATCGATAAGGAGTAGATGTTGGTTGGAAGTTGTACAGTTCTGATAAGGAGATACTTTGGAGTAAAAGAGGAAGCAAGAAAACCTGATCAGCTAAAAATTTTTCACTGACCAATCTGGCTTCACAAGAGAGTAAAGCAGGAAAGCATCATAGATCTATTGTTAATGTCTGTGCAGGAATTGCGTTTTCATACTTCATTCGCTCTGACTGGCCTTGATTTTTACGAATTATCGTTGATTTAGTATTCATAATTATTCAAAATGGATAATACCACCAGTACTATTCATCTCTTGCACGTTGCACGGCGAGATGGTGTGCGTAAGACCAGAAGCCCGCGCGCAAACAACATAGTAGGCGATGGCGATGGTTCCCACGATATTGAACTAGCTCTCTGTGGAATCTATTCGGGTCGACGACGACTTAGATACACCACGCGAGAGATTTATTTTACGAAATTTTTTTCGACGATCTTTCACGCGAGCAACGATTTCGTTATGGTTGGCTTTTTCGCAAGACTCGTGATAAATATCAGCGGAGGTGTCTGTAAACATACCTAAAATGGAAATTGCTGTACAAACACTAATAGGGGTTGGTTTTTTGAGTGTGTTTCTGTATCCAAAAATAGTTTTTTTTGTTTTATCTTTACTAAATACAACGACAAAATTCAGTACTAGGTTTACTACCGAAGATAAAACAAATATATCTCTCACTTATGGGTCAATTCCTCTTTTTGTCCTAAATACATCTGTTGTGAACACCCAAATCCCAAATCCAACCGAGGCAGCAAAAATGAACTGTATCAAATCAATACTATTAAACGAGCAAGGTTTGTATGTGTGTGTGTATGTGTGTCCAGAGGATCTCGAAATCCACTCGTCAGAATTCAATGAAACTTTCAGGGTAGACTAATTCCTATCTAAATTGGCAAAAAATGTAGGTCTCATGTCTGTGAAAATTCGATCTTCCGAGATATTTACAAGAAAAGTTAAGCTTTTAGTTTTATTTCCTAGCAACGGCAGATATAATAACTTGTTTCCATAGTAATATATACTATAAAGGAAAGAGGAGTACAGTAAAAGTGGGGATATAACTTCACATTCCATAGGCGTACTTTGCAAAAAAGTTTCTATAATATAAATAAGGTCACAGCATATAAAATATATATAAGCACTTCGTAGATTAAATTTTGAAGTTATATTATTTACAAAAAATAAAAATAAACCTTATGCATCTGACACTTTAACATTGAACGAATTAAATTTAACCAATAAATTTAACCAATAAATATTTTTGTAACTGAAAAACTTTGAAAAAATATGATATCAATATCTGCCACACGTCGAGAGTCTGGTCACAGGTTTTTGTGGAGGTTTTTACTCAAGTATCAATCAGACCTATAATTTTCCTTCAATGCAGATCAATAAATAATAAAATCAGTTGAACATGGAGTTTTTTTTATATAGTGATAAATAGAGTGAGCTGAGCGATCTTCTGTTGACGGGACCTGTGCCCTACACGCTGCTGTTGCCCGTCCCGGAAACGGGGCCTGTCTGCCGTGACTATTCGCGAAGATCAAGCGTCAGTAGATGTTGCCCTAAAAGGGTGAAATCCCCAGAAACTAGGCAACTTTTAATGCATTTAACTAACCTCTGTGACAAGCAGTTGATAAACATCAACAACAGCTGCAGCCAATTAAAAATTAACACTGACAGCTTTTTTAATTTTCCCGCCTACTTTCAAACCAATCGCCAATCAACTTTTTATTTATCTCCCTTTCAGTAGTTCAAGTAGATGTCGCCCACTCCGTGATTTTCGCGAATTAATTAATAATTTGTCATGTTATAAATATACTTAAATTATATACTCATTGGGCTGCTTAAAAATGTAGATTTGAATATTAAGAGCGAAGCTCGGTGACCAGATATTCCAATCTAAAACTAAGAAGATAAAGAGGGAGAAGCAGATCGATAAGGATGTTGGTTGGAAGTTGTACAGTTCTGATAAGGAGATACTTTGGAGTAAAAGAGGAAGCAAGAAAACCTGATCAGCTAAAAATTTTTCACTGACCAATCTGGCTTCACAAGAGAGTAAAGCAGGAAAGCATCATAGATCTATTGTTAATGTCTGTGCAGGAATTGCGTTTTCATACTTCATTCGCTCTGACTGGCCTTGATTTTTACGAATTATCGTTGATTTAGTATTCATAATTATTCAAAATGGATAATACCACCAGTACTATTCATCTCTTGCACGTTGCACGGCGAGATGGTGTGCGTAAGACCAGAAGCCCGCGCGCAAACAACATAGTAGGCGATGGCGATGGTTCCCACGATATTGAACTAGCTCTCTGTGGAATCTATTCGGGTCGACGACGACTTAGATACACCACGCGAGAGATTTATTTTACGAAATTTTTTTCGACGATCTTTCACGCGAGCAACGATTTCGTTATGGTTGGCTTTTTCGCAAGACTCGTGATAAATATCAGCGGAGGTGTCTGTAAACATACCTAAAATGGAAATTGCTGTACAAACACTAATAGGGGTTGGTTTTTTGAGTGTGTTTCTGTATCCAAAAATAGTTTTTTTTGTTTTATCTTTACTAAATACAACGACAAAATTCAGTACTAGGTTTACTACCGAAGATAAAACAAATATATCTCTCACTTATGGGTCAATTCCTCTTTTTGTCCTAAATACATCTGTTGTGAACACCCAAATCCCAAATCCAACCGAGGCAGCAAAAATGAACTGTATCAAATCAATACTATTAAACGAGCAAGGTTTGTATGTGTGTGTGTATGTGTGTCCAGAGGATCTCGAAATCCACTCGTCAGAATTCAATGAAACTTTCAGGGTAGACTAATTCCTATCTAAATTGGCAAAAAATGTAGGTCTCATGTCTGTGAAAATTCGATCTTCCGAGATATTTACAAGAAAAGTTAAGCTTTTAGTTTTATTTCCTAGCAACGGCAGATATAATAACTTGTTTCCATAGTAATATATACTATAAAGGAAAGAGGAGTACAGTAAAAGTGGGGATATAACTTCACATTCCATAGGCGTACTTTGCAAAAAAGTTTCTATAATATAAATAAGGTCACAGCATATAAAATATATATAAGCACTTCGTAGATTAAATTTTGAAGTTATATTATTTACAAAAAATAAAAATAAACCTTATGCATCTGACACTTTAACATTGAACGAATTAAATTTAACCAATAAATTTAACCAATAAATATTTTTGTAACTGAAAAACTTTGAAAAAATATGATATCAATATCTGCCACACGTCGAGAGTCTGGTCACAGGTTTTTGTGGAGGTTTTTACTCAAGTATCAATCAGACCTATAATTTTCCTTCAATGCAGATCAATAAATAATAAAATCAGTTGAACATGGAGTTTTTTTTATATAGTGATAAATAGAGTGAGCTGAGCGATCTTCTGTTGACGGGACCTGTGCCCTACACGCTGCTGTTGCCCGTCCCGGAAACGGGGCCTGTCTGCCGTGACTATTCGCGAAGATCAAGCGTCAGTAGATGTTGCCCTAAAAGGGTGAAATCCCCAGAAACTAGGCAACTTTTAATGCATTTAACTAACCTCTGTGACAAGCAGTTGATAAACATCAACAACAGCTGCAGCCAATTAAAAATTAACACTGACAGCTTTTTTAATTTTCCCGCCTACTTTCAAACCAATCGCCAATCAACTTTTTATTTATCTCCCTTTCAGTAGTTCAAGTAGATGTCGCCCACTCCGTGATTTTCGCGAATTAATTAATAATTTGTCATGTTATAAATATACTTAAATTATATACTCATTGGGCTGCTTAAAAATGTAGATTTGAATATTAAGAGCGAAGCTCGGTGACCAGATATTCCAATCTAAAACTAAGAAGATAAAGAGGGAGAAGCAGATCGATAAGGATGTTGGTTGGAAGTTGTACAGTTCTGATAAGGAGATACTTTGGAGTAAAAGAGGAAGCAAGAAAACCTGATCAGCTAAAAATTTTTCACTGACCAATCTGGCTTCACAAGAGAGTAAAGCAGGAAAGCATCATAGATCTATTGTTAATGTCTGTGCAGGAATTGCGTTTTCATACTTCATTCGCTCTGACTGGCCTTGATTTTTACGAATTATCGTTGATTTAGTATTCATAATTATTCAAAATGGATAATACCACCAGTACTATTCATCTCTTGCACGTTGCACGGCGAGATGGTGTGCGTAAGACCAGAAGCCCGCGCGCAAACAACATAGTAGGCGATGGCGATGGTTCCCACGATATTGAACTAGCTCTCTGTGGAATCTATTCGGGTCGACGACGACTTAGATACACCACGCGAGAGATTTATTTTACGAAATTTTTTTCGACGATCTTTCACGCGAGCAACGATTTCGTTATGGTTGGCTTTTTCGCAAGACTCGTGATAAATATCAGCGGAGGTGTCTGTAAACATACCTAAAATGGAAATTGCTGTACAAACACTAATAGGGGTTGGTTTTTTGAGTGTGTTTCTGTATCCAAAAATAGTTTTTTTTGTTTTATCTTTACTAAATACAACGACAAAATTCAGTACTAGGTTTACTACCGAAGATAAAACAAATATATCTCTCACTTATGGGTCAATTCCTCTTTTTGTCCTAAATACATCTGTTGTGAACACCCAAATCCCAAATCCAACCGAGGCAGCAAAAATGAACTGTATCAAATCAATACTATTAAACGAGCAAGGTTTGTATGTGTGTGTGTATGTGTGTCCAGAGGATCTCGAAATCCACTCGTCAGAATTCAATGAAACTTTCAGGGTAGACTAATTCCTATCTAAATTGGCAAAAAATGTAGGTCTCATGTCTGTGAAAATTCGATCTTCCGAGATATTTACAAGAAAAGTTAAGCTTTTAGTTTTATTTCCTAGCAACGGCAGATATAATAACTTGTTTCCATAGTAATATATACTATAAAGGAAAGAGGAGTACAGTAAAAGTGGGGATATAACTTCACATTCCATAGGCGTACTTTGCAAAAAAGTTTCTATAATATAAATAAGGTCACAGCATATAAAATATATATAAGCACTTCGTAGATTAAATTTTGAAGTTATATTATTTACAAAAAATAAAAATAAACCTTATGCATCTGACACTTTAACATTGAACGAATTAAATTTAACCAATAAATTTAACCAATAAATATTTTTGTAACTGAAAAACTTTGAAAAAATATGATATCAATATCTGCCACACGTCGAGAGTCTGGTCACAGGTTTTTGTGGAGGTTTTTACTCAAGTATCAATCAGACCTATAATTTTCCTTCAATGCAGATCAATAAATAATAAAATCAGTTGAACATGGAGTTTTTTTTATATAGTGATAAATAGAGTGAGCTGAGCGATCTTCTGTTGACGGGACCTGTGCCCTACACGCTGCTGTTGCCCGTCCCGGAAACGGGGCCTGTCTGCCGTGACTATTCGCGAAGATCAAGCGTCAGTAGATGTTGCCCTAAAAGGGTGAAATCCCCAGAAACTAGGCAACTTTTAATGCATTTAACTAACCTCTGTGACAAGCAGTTGATAAACATCAACAACAGCTGCAGCCAATTAAAAATTAACACTGACAGCTTTTTTAATTTTCCCGCCTACTTTCAAACCAATCGCCAATCAACTTTTTATTTATCTCCCTTTCAGTAGTTCAAGTAGATGTCGCCCACTCCGTGATTTTCGCGAATTAATTAATAATTTGTCATGTTATAAATATACTTAAATTATATACTCATTGGGCTGCTTAAAAATGTAGATTTGAATATTAAGAGCGAAGCTCGGTGACCAGATATTCCAATCTAAAACTAAGAAGATAAAGAGGGAGAAGCAGATCGATAAGGATGTTGGTTGGAAGTTGTACAGTTCTGATAAGGAGATACTTTGGAGTAAAAGAGGAAGCAAGAAAACCTGATCAGCTAAAAATTTTTCACTGACCAATCTGGCTTCACAAGAGAGTAAAGCAGGAAAGCATCATAGATCTATTGTTAATGTCTGTGCAGGAATTGCGTTTTCATACTTCATTCGCTCTGACTGGCCTTGATTTTTACGAATTATCGTTGATTTAGTATTCATAATTATTCAAAATGGATAATACCACCAGTACTATTCATCTCTTGCACGTTGCACGGCGAGATGGTGTGCGTAAGACCAGAAGCCCGCGCGCAAACAACATAGTAGGCGATGGCGATGGTTCCCACGATATTGAACTAGCTCTCTGTGGAATCTATTCGGGTCGACGACGACTTAGATACACCACGCGAGAGATTTATTTTACGAAATTTTTTTCGACGATCTTTCACGCGAGCAACGATTTCGTTATGGTTGGCTTTTTCGCAAGACTCGTGATAAATATCAGCGGAGGTGTCTGTAAACATACCTAAAATGGAAATTGCTGTACAAACACTAATAGGGGTTGGTTTTTTGAGTGTGTTTCTGTATCCAAAAATAGTTTTTTTTGTTTTATCTTTACTAAATACAACGACAAAATTCAGTACTAGGTTTACTACCGAAGATAAAACAAATATATCTCTCACTTATGGGTCAATTCCTCTTTTTGTCCTAAATACATCTGTTGTGAACACCCAAATCCCAAATCCAACCGAGGCAGCAAAAATGAACTGTATCAAATCAATACTATTAAACGAGCAAGGTTTGTATGTGTGTGTGTATGTGTGTCCAGAGGATCTCGAAATCCACTCGTCAGAATTCAATGAAACTTTCAGGGTAGACTAATTCCTATCTAAATTGGCAAAAAATGTAGGTCTCATGTCTGTGAAAATTCGATCTTCCGAGATATTTACAAGAAAAGTTAAGCTTTTAGTTTTATTTCCTAGCAACGGCAGATATAATAACTTGTTTCCATAGTAATATATACTATAAAGGAAAGAGGAGTACAGTAAAAGTGGGGATATAACTTCACATTCCATAGGCGTACTTTGCAAAAAAGTTTCTATAATATAAATAAGGTCACAGCATATAAAATATATATAAGCACTTCGTAGATTAAATTTTGAAGTTATATTATTTACAAAAAATAAAAATAAACCTTATGCATCTGACACTTTAACATTGAACGAATTAAATTTAACCAATAAATTTAACCAATAAATATTTTTGTAACTGAAAAACTTTGAAAAAATATGATATCAATATCTGCCACACGTCGAGAGTCTGGTCACAGGTTTTTGTGGAGGTTTTTACTCAAGTATCAATCAGACCTATAATTTTCCTTCAATGCAGATCAATAAATAATAAAATCAGTTGAACATGGAGTTTTTTTTATATAGTGATAAATAGAGTGAGCTGAGCGATCTTCTGTTGACGGGACCTGTGCCCTACACGCTGCTGTTGCCCGTCCCGGAAACGGGGCCTGTCTGCCGTGACTATTCGCGAAGATCAAGCGTCAGTAGATGTTGCCCTAAAAGGGTGAAATCCCCAGAAACTAGGCAACTTTTAATGCATTTAACTAACCTCTGTGACAAGCAGTTGATAAACATCAACAACAGCTGCAGCCAATTAAAAATTAACACTGACAGCTTTTTTAATTTTCCCGCCTACTTTCAAACCAATCGCCAATCAACTTTTTATTTATCTCCCTTTCAGTAGTTCAAGTAGATGTCGCCCACTCCGTGATTTTCGCGAATTAATTAATAATTTGTCATGTTATAAATATACTTAAATTATATACTCATTGGGCTGCTTAAAAATGTAGATTTAAATATTAAGAGCGAAGCTCGGTGACCAGATATTTTCTTATTTGTTTGTTGCTGATTGTACACAGACTTTCAACAATGACAAACTAGCTTTATAATTTCGGTGCAAATACGCAAATTCGAAATTAATCGGCCATGTCAGCCAACGACAAAATTACCACCTGTATGTGGGAGAGCTGTTGTACAGGGTGGCCAAATAAGAATGCGAGGTACTGTATCTTGGAAACCATCCATCGTAGAGGCTTGCGGAAAAAAAAGTCATTACTAAAACGACCAAAAGGAAAATCTGGAAAATATTTTCAAGTTTCTGAAATGGCCGCTAGGGGGCGTAACTGCGATCTTGAATCTAAGAAAGTGATGTTTCTGCGAATTCCGCTATATTAACCTACCAAAAAAATACCTGATCTTTAAAGCAGAGCATAATCTGAACCTTTTTTGTTTAACAATTTTTGCTATATCTCTAAAAATAAAGTGGTGGGGGGTATTCAAAGGTTTCAGTAAAAAACAACCTATATATTCTAAACGGCTGAGAAAATTAACCATTTCTGTCGAAATGTCGAAAAAAGCCCTGTAGCGGCGACATCTGAAACTATCAAAACTTCAAATATTATAGCATTTTTAGCCCAAGAATAGCTCTTTTCAACTAGCCCAAGTTTGTTAAAATCGTCTCAGCCGTTTCGAATATACAGGGTGTTTTTTACTGAAACCTTTGAATACCCCCCACCACTTTATTTTTAGAGATGCAGCAAAAATTGTCAAACAAAAAAGATTCAGATTATCATCTACTTTAAAGATCATGTATTTTTTTGTTAGGTTAATATAGCGGAATTCACAGAAACATCACTTTCTTAGATTCAAGATTGCAGTTACGCCCTCTAGCGGCCATTTTAGAAACTTGAAAATATTTTCCAGGTTTTTCTCTTGGCGGTTTTAGTTATTTTTTTTCCGCAAGCCTCTACGATGGATAGTTTCCCAGATACAGTACCTCGTATTCTTATTTGGCCACCCTGTACTACTGATTTGTTCTAGAATAAAATTGGCACGAATTCAAGCTTTTTGAATACATCGGTTTTTTTCTGTCTCTGTGCATTTAACTAGTAACGCCTTTTTCTGACCAATGAAAAGGTATTGCGTGGGTTGTGATTAAGGGTGCTTATTGTTTGTTCACTGAAGCAATAGTTTGTAGTATTTCTGCGTTCGAGTTTTTTTATATAAAATATGATATCTTTGCCGGCCGTTTTGTTGAAGTCGGAAGCCAGGATGATTTATAGCCCGCGGCGAGACACAAAGAATTACGCCGTAATTAAAAATTATGTCACGTGATGTATTTGTTTCAGAACAAGCTATTTAAAGCGAGACACAGCGGCGCGCTTTTATATTTTTGTTTAGAAACAGTGATGGGAACGACGAATACTCATGCTTGGGGTGTATGCTGGGGTACTTGAGTCTCTCACTAATCAGGGGGCTGGCTTATAGTGAGTTCTCTGTTAAATGTGCTCTATTATTTCTTAAAACCAAAAGACTTATTGGCTCTTATTTTTTTGACAATTTTCCGTCACTTTTATATCCCTATAAAATTAATTTATTCTAATTTTGAATGCTGTGCAAAATCCTGCTAGAATCATTCCAACGTTGCCATATTTAAGGTATGGTATTTCTCAGAATTTAGATGACGTAAAAATTCAGGTAAAGCATTGATAATATCGTAGATCATAGACGCTAAATCGGTTTTTAAGAGTTTTATGGGCTCCGCGTGCTTTTCTACTATCAATAACTATCGTTTAAGATTTTATCAAATTGATCTCTGTGAACTGTCGATCGACACTGCTTAGTAATACGAATTTAGTTCGTAACGGAATTGAACCGGAAATAAAAAGTTTATTACTCCTCCAATAAGTGACCAGAATGTGTGATGTTTAATGTAATGTCAATTTTTAGTTAATTTACGTGGTCAGTCATTAAGTTTGTAGGATGACATATAGATGGTGCTACTATTGACAAATATTATTGCAGATCTGGGCTGCAGGAAAGAATGTGGCCAAGACTTTCTAGTACAGTTCCTTCTGCGGTTCTAAGACCCCAGAAGGAACTGCAATAGGAGTGTATAGGCCTGGAATCAGGCAATCTGAAAGCTTGGGTAAATACCCAAGCATTTTCCAGGCATACATTCAAGCCACGAGAGATTATGATTGTGTCAGATAGCCAAGCAGCTATGAAAGCATTGAGGTCCAATGTAATCAGCTTAAAGATGATTTAAAAATGTCTAAAATTACTAAATCAGCTAGGCGAGTAAAATATACCCTTACATGAGTGCCGAGACGCGCCAAGATAACGAAATTGCAGACAGTCTAGAATGAAAATGGGCCCTTCTGCGGACTCAAGTCTTAGGAGAGATCAAAAGAAAGGCAAAAATACTTCTAGGTATCTGTCTACACAAAAATAATCTATAAAAATAACCATTACCGGGTATTGCCGTCTCAAAGGACATCTTACGGACACTTGAATTAGTACAATCCACTTTCTAGGGCTCTGTACGTAGGAGTACATATAGAAGAAGGCCATCTGCATAGCTTGGAGCCACTTCAATTCCAGAATTTCGTTAGGGAGATAGGATTAGAGTGGTTGTAGATCTTTTATGTAATGCAACACAATACAACTATTGTAAACATTTAAATAGTTCATTTATAAATATAAAAGTACTTAAGATTCTTTTTACATTTTATCGCGGATTTCAATATATACAGTTTCCTATTAATATTTGTCGGTAGAAGAAATGCAAATGGAGTAATTAATAACAGTTGGGACGTGTCCGTAATCTCTGTTAAAGTAAGAAATCGTTTCTATCTATATCTTAAGCTGCACTTCTGTTGACCAGTGTTATCTTGCAATAGATATATCTCTGACATATGTTTTTTAGATTTTAGCATTTAAAGTTGAAATGTTGGCCATTAAGAATCCCTACAGAGTGTTTTATTGCACTTTTACCGCTACTTAATTTGTCCCATTTAATTAATAAAAGCGTATGCAAGGTATGATTTACTAAAATTTACCACATCGGGTTTTTTTTATATTTATTTTATCTTTAGAAAAACTAAATTAAAAATTATTGTAATTCTAACAAAAATTAAAATATTAATTTAGTTAATGATGTTAAACAAAAACTAAAGTTTAAACCTTTCAACATAAGTTTGTATTTATTATAATAATTTCATTCGTAATAATATGTCATCAAACAAGATATTGTAAGATATGCTCATGAAATATTCACTTGAGGAATGAAATCCGGGATCCTTTTGCGAACAATACAATTTTTTATCATTATCATTGCGAAATAAACATAGTTTGAATCAGATTGTCTTTAATCCCTTTACACTTACGTTCACCTAGAGAAAATGAGATGTCAAATATGAGGACATGCGACTTGTACACACATTCTAATCCTACAATGGCACATGTACCCAATTATCTTCTCGTAAGTAATATCATAAGGGCATCTAATTTTTTCACAGGGTGTAGGTAAATCATTAATCTTGTTGATGGGTCCAGCTGTAGAGTGAGAAGCTCGAGAAGTGGCTGCAGGATCTTCTGTTTTCTGTTTTTTAGCTAGAGGTTCTGAGGCGTCACTTCTAAGGGTGTTTATGATGTTGGAATAATGCTCATTATCCATTTGCAGATAAGGCTTAATTGAGTTGGCTGAACTGTGGCCAGTAATTTTAATGAATTGTTGTTCAACCTCCCCGCCCTCCTTTAGCCAGGTTACTGACTGCTGTCGACCGCATAGAGTGGTTTGTTATTTTTATTTCTTTTGTATTTAATTCTGCCTTCTCTGCTGCTTCTTTAGTCCATTTCGAAAGTTTGTTTGATCCACTTGATTGGTCTTTGTTCCATAATGGGTTTACTGTTAAGAATAATCTATCAGTTGTTATTCTAGATGAACGTTTAACTATTAGAATTTTAAAAAGACGGACTGCAGAGCTCGATTTCCTTTTATTGGCGCACATCTGCAAATTCCTTCGTTTCGCATTACGAGCTTCCCTACTAGACTTGAAGATAATATCTTTAAATGAATCTAATAGTATATTCTTCAACGAGTGTAGAATGATGGCTATTATTCACGCGGATGAAGTTTCCAAAACGAGCGAGCGCAGCGAGTGAGTTTTGGAATCATCCAAGTAAAAGACTATACTTTCTCCACGACTAAGTATTAAAAAAATCTTTCATTAGGAATCGAACCTCGATCGCCCGCGAAATAGTCAAGTATCTCTACCAGCTTTCGACCACATTTATTTATGAAAATTTAAAGAACATAGATATAGGTAACTCAATTTTTAGTAGAAACCTTTACATTTTTAAATGAAATTATAACATTATTAGGAATAATAATAGAAATAACATAAATATAGGTACTTAATTTAGACTCACTTTTGCAAAATTTATGGTAAAGTTATTACAATTGCTTATATATAACGTCGTTGGTATTGAATTATGATTAAAACTAGCAGTGCTAGTACTCCGAAAATGAACTTACTATATTGGAATTTCTCCATACCATAAATATTTCATAAATCTTATTATAGTCTTGCTTTGATCTCTCCGGTAGCAAATTCATTGTGGATGATTGAGCAATTTGTTTAATTTCGGGAGGCGTACATATTAACTCTTCACTATCGCTACTGTTGTCCATTTTGTTCTCTATATATACGTAAAATTATGATTATATGATTATTTTGACGTTTCAAACGACGCGCTGCCAGAAGCGATTTCCGTAGTTAGGTATTTGACGTTTTAAAAGAGACGATTTGATTTATTCATTTTAGCGTGATTTCTGATAATCATAGAATGTGATTGGTTAACGAGAGTGAATTCTTTTTCATCCTTAACTGGTGTGAAGAATTTATGTCATTATTCAGCTAAATATGTAAAAATAATTTGTGCACTATTATATAGTCGTGGAGAAAATTATTTTCCACTCCATAAACTCGAAAAAACAACTGACAGGAGTTGTCATACAGTTTTTTCATCTAGAAACCATTTGTAATTCAAAATTGCGCGTTTGTGATTGGTGAAAATTAAAACCAGGGAAATAGTGAAAAACCTGTAATATTTTTTGGACCAAAAATATTTTGCCTAGCGGATAAATATACAAGTTGTATTTATGAAAATAAATGCACAAAAAGTTTTAGTATACCATCTATTTTCTCACAAGAAAATGTACATTTCTTGTTGAGTACGAACTATAGTACAATAAATCATCCTATACCTACCACACAATCACGTATTTTTAATATACAGCTTTTCTCTTTACGGTTTTGTGTTAGTCAGCAAATAGTATTTGTTTTCACTTGTTTCCCATACAGAAGTCAGTAGCACATTTCGTGCAGGTGGAATCAAGATTGTTTCGATTTCAGAGATTAAGTCTACTTTTGTTGTAGCTTATGTAAAGTGTCTCTTCTTACTTAATTTAAACATCTATCATTTCATGAACGTTGTGCTAGTTAAAGTTAATGAGTAGCCTATTATGGTTTTGATTAAAGCATTTGCCATTGTTTTTTTTTATGCTGTTTGTATTAAATTATAATTCGAGGCCAATTATTTAAGCGTATAGGTGTATTTTCGTACTACATTTATGTATGTAAACAGAAACACAGCATTTCATTCTTCTTCTGTCTATTCCTGTACTCATTTACCTTGTAGAGGAAAACTGACACAAAGAACATGAAATAGCAAAAAGAAACTGTAAATATGGATGTTTAAAAAGCCTCATGAAATCAAAGTTCGTATCGAAAAAGACCAAAGAAAGAATTTACACTACAGTCACAAGACCACCAACAACAACAATAACAACATACGCTTGTGAGACGTGCGTTTTATAAAGCAGAAGATGGAAAGATGAACAGGTTGGAAAGAAAGATGCTATTTACGACGGAACAAGGACTGATGAGGGGTGAAGAAGAAAAACAAACCAGGAAATAGAGGAACTGTATAAAAATCCTAATATCATAGCAGTTGTCAAGGCTCAACGAATAAGGAGACTGGAACATGTAGAAAGGTCAAATAGAGAAAGATTGTCAAAGGAAAACCAATAGGCTGGAAAAGAAAAGGTAGACCAAAAAAGAGATGGATCAACAATACAGAAGAAGATCTAAAGAGAATAAAAGCTAGCAATTAGAAAGAAAAACCAGGAGACAGAAAGGAATGGCGTGGAATAGTGCAAGAAATACTCGAAATAGATGGTGAAGTAATTTAAGAAATTTCCAGGGCCTGTAGAGTATAGAGCAAATAAATAAAATAAATATTTTAGTCACTATTACCTGTACCTATACCATAAAGATACTCGTTATAATTTGGTAGGACAAAAAAGTAATAAAGCTCCCCTTCAAGAAAACCTATTAACCTTGGAAGATATTAAAAATATCTATAATACAAACAGACCATTATGACTAATATTCTATTATATATTATATTCTACCATTTTAATAATACGTTATATATTAATAATAGTCTATGATTAAAAGAACATTTTTCCGTACTCAAGTGCTTACAGGGTCAGGTATATTGTTAATAAGTATATGTTGGGTTTAAAAAAAACGGATCTCTTTGTAATTTATTATCGATACATTATTTGCAATTATTTTTTATTTGTTTTGTACTCCCACAATAAAATCACTGTTATATATCCCGCAAAAGAGATTAAATAGGGCATTTTTAAAGACGTACTAACATTTTATTACCTAGTTTATGGATGAAGGAGCAAATTTGCATTCCTCTGTGTTATTGTGTTATGTGAACTTGGATTTGACATTAGGTCAGTTGGCCAGCTTTAGTCTTCAATGTCTTTCTGATAGTAACCGTGTGGGATTGAACCGTTTTTATGGCGTTTTCATTTCTTTAGAACGATTCCGGTTTGGTGTTTACTATGACAGACTTACGTCGAACTGGTGACTGGTCTAAATCACGTGCTAAGAGAATTTAACCCAGAAATGACAACATCGACGCCATTGGTTAGATTTACCAGGGAGATTTAATACTAATTATTCTTTAAATTGCAATTTCTCTGAAAACGGGCCCAAGTGCCCCATATTTATGAAATATCTTGAGACTACACTAAATCTCCTTCTTTATCGTTTCTGCACAAATTCATTTAGAATTTCCGACCTAGTGGTAAGCCCTATTGCAAAAATGACACTGAAAAATATAATGTGAGGCAATATAAAACATTGGTTGCCTCTTACTATCCCAGCGATTGTCAAACAGAATGTTTAATGTGTATCAAGGCCTCTAGAGTGTTCGTATGTCCATACGTACATTCAAATTATTTTTATAAGCACATTTTTCTTTCTTTTATCCTGTACGGCAATATGCAATGGTTTACAGAAAAAAACTACGAACGTTCTAAGCGGCCTCTCGATTGACTTTTACAAGGAAGGTACGCTGTTCTTAGAAAAATTGCGGTGATTACCTTTTTGCTGAGTAAATTGTACCCAATTAATCACTGCAAGAAGTAACAGTTCGATGTCACAATTTCGAATAAGCGCTTAAAGTATGTTTGGAATCATTTATAACGACAGGAGACAGGCAGGTGAGTAATATTAATGTCAAAAGCAATTACTTTTTTTTGTCAGTTAGAACGGCCGTACCTCGGGCTATTTCTTATTTTAAAAACTTTCATCTGATAATAAAATATTTTAAATTTAAGTCATACAAATTTACAGTTCTCGGATTTTGTTCGTTTTTATTTAGCAGAACGAACTAATTTTTTTAAGACCGGGCCTTATTTTTTTCCAGCTCCCAGTTAATTAGATGGTAGTAGTGTAATGATTTACCAACACCGTTCAAAAGAAAGGACCAAAGAAAATTTCAGTCACAATTCACAACTCCCGCTGTATATTATTAAACAATAGAGAGTTATTGCACATCAATCAAATACTATTAAACGAGCAAGGTTTGTATGTGTGTATGTGTGTCCAGAGGATCTCGAAATCCACTCGTCAGAATTCAATGAAACTTTCAGGGTACACTAATTCCTATCTAAATCGGCGAAAAATGTAGGTCTCATGTCTGTGAAAATTCGATCTTCCGAGATATTTACAAGAAAAGTTAAGCTTTTAGTTTTATTTCCTAGCAACGGCACATAATAATAACTTGTTTCTATAGTAATATATACTATAAAGGATAGATGAGTACAGTCAAAGTGGGGATATAACGTCACATTCCATAGGCGTACTTTGCAAAATAAGTTTCTATAATATAAATAAGGTCACAGCATATAAAATATATATACTTCGTAGATTAAATTTTGAAGTTATATTATTTACAAAAAATAAAAATAAACTTTATGCATCCAACACTTTAACATTGAACGAATTAAATTTAACCAATAAATAACAAGGAGGATTATATGTTGGGATTAAATTAAATCTCTTGGCATTAAAAGTAACGCTTCAGTACTTACCTAAACTCAAAGATTAAAAAAAAAGTTAGTTCAAGAACTATCTTTAAAAGTCACTGTCTTCACTAAAACTACTGGCATCACTATAATTGTCTTTTCTGATGTTTATTATTATCGGTTCTATTAAATTATCCATTGGTATATCCACTTTCCTAAATGAATTTTCCACATTTTTAAACATGATCAATGCATTTTCCCCAATGTTCTCTATTTACATCTGAAACTGCCTTCAAAAACAAATTTCGCACATCAGGAAATTTAAATGTTTTATTGTTTTGAGAAACATAACCTTTTAATAATTGAGACCAGATCAGTTCAATGGAATTTAACTCTGCGTGGTTCGGAGGAAATCTGAGAATTTTAATTCCTTTTTCTCTGGCCATCTCATCCATAATATATTTTTTGAATTTGTTTTTATGTTGCCTTGCTATTACTAATAATTCTGCCTTCAAGGATTTAGGAGGACTGATAATATTTTTAGAATGAAGCCATTTTGAAATATATATTAATACAAAATTCTGAATCAATTAAAATACATACGATACGGCTATGAATAAATAAAGTCTGACTTATCTGTCAAAAGAACAAATTTATTACAGTAAAAACCATGGAAACAAGAATCTAGACAAAAACTATATTAGGCCGATCAGATGTATTAAAATTTAAATTTTAACTACAAATAAGCATTGAAGGATGAGGTAAAAATAAAATTTCTACCTCTTGAACCTGTACTACGTTCTGCAAATTAAATACTGCACTCCTTTCTTCTGTATAGTATAGTAGTAAAAAGGTTTGACTTTATTTAATTTCTGGCGTTTTAATCAGAAAGAATTCAATTTTAAATTTGTCGCTTTATATAAAAAAGGAAAGGTTCATTTGACGGACATAAATAATTTGCTTGTCAAATCACAGCCATCTTATTAATTCAAAGTTGAAAATACAACGTTGCCAATTCAATTTCAGAAATCATGGGTTTAGGTAAATATTTATAGGAACGTTGAGTAACACTGTTAAAATGGACACCTGTCTTCCCTTCCCCGATAGTGTGAGACTACCCCTTACGGCTACTATTTTATTATGCGGACAGTTTTAATATTTAAGTTTTCATGATCAGAGAGAGAGAGAGAGAGAGAGAAAGAATTTTTGAAAAAATATGATATCAATATCTGCCACACCTCGAGAGTCTGGTCACAGGTTTTTGTGGAGGTTTTTACCCAAGTATGAATATCAGACCTATAATTTTCCTTCACTGCAGATCAAAAAATAATAAAATCAATTGAACATAGAGTTTTTCTTATATAGTGATAAATAGAGTGAGCTGAGCGATCTTCTGTTGACGGGACGTGTGCCCTACACGCTGCTGTTGCACGTCCCGGAAACGGGGCCTGTCCACCGTGACAATTCGCGAAGATCAAGCGTCAGTAGAAGTTGCCCTAAAAGGGTGAAATCCCCAGAAACTAGGCAACTTTAATGCATTTAACTAACCTCTGTGACAAGCAGTTGATAAACGTCAACAACAGATGCAGCCAATTGAAAATTAACACTGACAGCTTTTTTAATTTTCCCGCCTACTTTCAAGCCAATCGCCAATCAACTTTTTATTTATCTCCCTTTCAGTAGTTCAAGTAGATGTCGCCCACTCCGTGATTTTCGCGAATTAATTAATAATTTGTCATGTTATAAATATACTTAAATTATATACTCATTGGGCTGCTTAAAAATGTAGATTTGAATATTAAGAGCGAAGCTCGGTGACCAGATATTCATTTGTGGTATACCGTATGCCTTACAGTGACAGTTACGCGTGCGCAACTGTAAACAACCATTTTTAAGGTATAACGTCGTACGCTATATCTAAGGCATAAGGAGAGCCTTAAACCTTATACCTTATGCATATTTGATGTTCTAAAACCAAAAAGCGGCTTTTTCGCGATCGATTTTAGAATTAAATAACAGAAGAAGAGCAATGTTAAACCGTATTCAATGGTTAACGTAAATAAAGTTAAAAAATTGAAAATTTGTAAACAAAATTTTTCGACTGAACATTAGACTTTAATAAAAACGATTATTCTCGATAATTTTGAGTTTATGTTGAAAAGTAATACAAATTAATACAAAAGTTTTAATTATCTACATTTATATTAAACTGTTTACGATATATTTCAGCTACAAATTCTAAAAATCCAATATCCAACCCTCAAAACATAGGGCTTCGGTACCATAAAAGGGTTTGTTAGATGAATTAGTTTATGAGTATTTTGAAAAATAAATTATTGCATTATTTCAAGGAACTTAGTCTGTTTGGATTACAACAGATTGGGAAAACCTATAATCCAATCGTTATAATGTAAATTTAACTGCTGGCTGGGGATTAAAGAAATCATTTTCCAAAATTCTGTGCTTAATTGTAATGTTTTCTCTATATGTATTTAAATATATATTATTGAAAAGATGTTAATTATTTAAAATACAAAAAATGAAATTTTCCATTAGTTTTGATATCTGATATTTGCATTTTAGGTTTTAAATAAAACTAAAAAACTATCAGTCTTAATTTATTGCTTAATAAAGGTAAGAAAGTTAAAAATATTTTATTTCAAAGTAATTTAAACTTAATTCTACAACATATTTCTATTCTTGGTTTGTTTTTTGCTCCGATGGATCTTAAGAGTCTTTTCTTGTATGAACTTCCTGGTTCCCGGTTTTGATTGTTGAAATTTCATCAAAACCCTTCAACCTATTCGTATAATCTAATCTTCTAAGCAAAATTCACAATTCTTCAAGTCCTGTAACACAAAATTAGGGGTAATAGGTTTTTACTTTCATTAGGAGAAAGTCAATAGTTTATACCTGATATAACATTACTTCTTCTTGTTCTAATTACAGCTGGTAACATAAGACGTTCTGCTAAGAATACAATGTGTTCTCTTTCAAATCGGAAATTTGATTTTATGTAATGGGTTAACATTAACTCTAAATTGAGGCGATCATTGATATTTCTTCCTCGACCTTCCCTATTATTGATAAGGTGAAATAATATGGCTTCATCTATGTGTTCATCTTCATGTTCTTCCTCAACAAAAATATTTAAAAGTTCTTCCGTAATTTCGTTAATACTTTTCTACCATCAACTCAAGCACAATATCCAATATTTATATTTCGACACCATTGACACCCCACTATTAGCATGTCAAACGTCACTACCTTGAGAAAAGCAACTCCAATAACTCACTATTTTACGCATACCTTACATCGTCGTAGCGCTAAGGTATAACGTATACGGTATACATTCTGCCAGTTTGCAATAACTCTCTAATGAGAATGCACAGTTCCTTATGACTTACCCTGTATGTATTTGTATAACCTAAAATGTCCGTCTTGAGTAAGAATTGAATCCAGTCATTCAATTCAATTTGGTTATGTTATTAAAACTTTTAGTTTCAAGTTTGAATCTGGCCCAGGAGAATCTATGTATAGGGTGGCCAAATAAGAATGCGAGGAAACCATCCATCGTAGAGGCTTGCGGAAAAAAAAGTCATTACTAAAACGACCAAGAGGAAAACCTGGAAAATATTTTCAAGTTTCTGTAATGGCCGCTAGGGGGCGTAACTGCAATCTTGAATCTAAGAAAGTGATGTTTCTGTGAATTCCGCTATATTAACCTAACAAAAAAATACCCGATCTTTAAAGTATAGGATAATCTGAACCTTTTTTGTTGGACAATTTTTGTTGTATCTCTAAAAATAAAGTGGCGGGGGGGTATTCAAAGGTTTCAGTAAAAAACACCCTGTATATTCGAAACGGCTGAGCCGATTTTAACAAACTTGGGCTAGTTGAAAAGAGCAATTCTTGGGCTACAAATGCTATAATATTTGAAGTTTTGTTAGTTTCAGATGTCGCCGCTAGAGGGCTTTTTTCGACATCTCGTCAGAAATGGTTAATTTTCTCAAAAAAATTAAACGCATTGGTATAATTTCTTTTACATGAAAAAGTAGCTAAATGATGCCTAAATAAGCTCCCGAAAACCGCATCTCCATATCTTGTTCCTAACCTAAAATTTAGCCCAAAGAAAATTTTATACTGAAATCTCTTAAATGTTTATTTTTAAACTAATTAATTCCTTTTATTACGTAAGTTGTGGCCCTAAAAAGGACCGATTTAAAAAAGAAAAGTTTTTAGTGCCCCCGTAAATGCTCTAAATGCTGATCATCACGCTCTATGCATTGCTGAAGCCTCTCATGGGTAGACAAACCTGCAGCTTCAATTTCGGCTCTCGGTATGTTACGTAATGCATTAACGAATCCGGTTTTTCATATGTATCTGGTCGTAGGTTGAGTCTGAAAATCAAAACAAGTTAAGTCTGGTGATCGCGCAGGCCATGGAAACAGACTTCCTCTTCCAATCTACCACTGTTGGAATACTGCATTAATATGCTCTCGCACAATAATAGCATAATGTGCTGGGCAACCATTTAACTGCAAAAACAAGTTTTGACGTGTTTCCAGTAAAACATCTTCCAACAACAACGGTAATTTATTGGCCAAAAAGTCAAGAAAGATATTGCCACTTAGGGATTGCTAAAAAAAATAATTCTGCCTCCCAGTATGCCACACCACACATTTAAACTCCAACGTCCTTGGTGCTGAACTTCACGCAACCAATGCGGATTTTCTGCAGACCAATAATGCATATTGTGCAGATTTTAAAGGTGGCTTCATCGGTCCAAAGAATTAGAAATAAAAATTATCCATTATTGTGTGAGAGCATATTAATGCAGTATTACAACAGCGTTGGATTGGAAGAGGAAGTCTGTTTTCATGGCCGGCGCGATCACCAGACTTAACTTGTCTTGAATTTTCAGACTCAACCTACGACCAGAGAGATACGAAAAATCGGATTCGTAATGCATTACGTAATATACCGAGAGCCGAAATTGAAGCTGCAGGGACATTAAAAACCTTTCTTTTTTAATTCGGTCCTTTTTAGGGCCACAACTTACATAATAAAAGGAATTAATTAGTTTAAAAAATAAAAATTTAAGAGATTTCCGTATAAAATTTTCTTTGGCCTAAATTTTAGGTTAGGAACAAGATACCGAGATGCGGTTTTCGCGAGCTTGTTTAGGCATCATTTAGCTACTTTTTCATGAAAAAGAAATCATACCAATCCATTTAATTTTTTTGAGAAAATTAACCATTTCTGTCGAAATGTCGAAAAAAGCCCTCTATCGGCGACATCTGAAACTAACAAAACTTCAAATATTATAGCATTTTTAGCCCAAGAATAGCTCTTTTCAGCTAGCCCAAGTTTGTTAAAATCGGCTCAGCCGTTTCGAATATACAGGGTGTTTTTTACTGAAACTTTTGAATACCCCCCACCACTTTATTTTTAGAGATGCAGCAAAAATTGTCAAACAAAAAAGATTTAGATTATCATCTACTTTAAAGATCATGTATTTTTTTGTTAGGTTAATATAGCGGAATTCACAGAAACATCACTTTCTTAGATTCAAGATTGCAGTTACGCTCCCTAGCGGCCATTTTAGAAACTTGAAAATATTTTCCAGGGTTTTCTCTTGGCCGTTTTAGTTATAACTTTTACAGTCTTATTTGGCCACCCTGTACCAGATCAACTAGTGCCTTCATCTGATAAGGCTATGACAAGATAGTAATTGGAACATCTTCATCTGTGGGGAATTTGGGCACAAGTGGCCCTTATACTACTCCTACAAAGCCGTAGGATTTAACCATGTCATGTTATTTTCTGGTTGTTAGATTTATAGGTTTTTCCCTTCTAGACGAATCGCGACTGGCTGAATGACTTACATGTCGATGCCAAGGAGGTGTGTCTTGTTTTCACCCCTACAACGAGTATTAACATTAAATAGAACTACTTGATATCCTTTTTTAAATAGCGTGAGAAAATCTTTTGTTTGCCAAAACCCATATTGAGTTAAAATATCACCATAGTTGTTTTGTATCAATTTACTATTTAAATTCTATTAAATTTATAGATAGATGTATTTGAAAACCTCTCGAGTGTTTGCGTTCTAAATCTCGAAGACGCATCACCTCGTGCCGGTTACATTTGAGTAAAACAGCATTTTTTTATTCTAGGTTATATTCCTATTTTAGTAAATACAAACGCGAGTTCGTACCGTGGCAGACAATTGTAGCAATAAATAAACAATAAACCCGCATATAGTAAAATCCATGCTTGTCGTACCGTACTGGGAAACCGTTTGATAACTATAAACGTAGCCCAGTATATCTAGATAGAAAAATAGGATTTATTTGTACGACTATCTACCGTTCTTTGGTTCAAAAAATGTAAACTTTTCGGTTTCTATACTCTCAGTATAAGAGATACATCTTGAAATATTAAATATGGAAATCTAGTTAACGAAATATTTAACATTGTTATAAAACCATATTAAAAATGACGCAGGATGAGATAAAAGAAGATCGGAAGATAATATTTAATGAAGAGAAATCAGAAGCATAGCAACAGAATGAAATTATGAAAGTCAAAAATCAACTGTCAATAGTCTTGTATCCAACCGTAGATGGAAATAGAATTAAATAAAATTGTTAAAGTCTAAAGTATTTTTAGTAGTTTTTTCTTCTCTCCTTCTCTCTTCTTTGCTTCTGCCGTTTTCCTATTGTCACGAATCCCAAATATAGATAAAATATTAATTTCAAAAAAAACGTCTAGGAATTTTATTCATCAAAATTATTTTAGTTTAAATTTATTATTATTATTTACTCAATAGAGAACAAAAAATATAAACATCTAAATTAAACCATTAAACTTCGCTGATGTGCAGAAACCCGAAAATCGATGTTAGATCGCCTAAAAAGTAGGGCAATCTATCGAAATTGCGGATTCTGCCAAGTCAGCGATTTTGGCCTAAAAACTATTGACGACGGGGAAAATTAGGGAGTCGCGAGTTAGCCTCAGGGTCAGGCATCCGAGCCAAAGTCAAAGCCAGATCTTTAAAGGGAAAAAGCCGAAAAGGGAAGAGTGACAAGCCCCTATAGTCCCAGTATGCTTAGGTAAGATCTTATTGTTAGTTGTGTTTAATTCATGTATACAATAAAATTGTATTTGTTTTGTACTTCTCTTGTTTTATTTCTTAGAGTGAATGGTGGTATTAAAGCGTAATAACGTAAGTATTCGGGGAGAGACCCCCGTAGCTTCGTATAGATGGCTTTAGATCATAGACGTCTTGCAACAATCTTAGGCATCGGTCAACGTAACCCCATAGAAACATTAGTCGATTTGTATCTGCATCATAAAGTTATTGTCGATTCAAATGAGGCGGAAGAGAGAAGGTTTTCGAAGATGCAGAATCAAGACTCGTGTCAAATTCAAAAGGAATTGGAAGTGACTCAAAGATATGGAAATGATTCAGAAGCAAGGAAATTTGGTGCCGTATGAATTGAAGCAGGGAGATGAACCATTTTTCATGAAGAATATATTTTATAGAAATTAAAATGTACATTAATATTAAAGAAAGTTAACCAATATAGACATTTTACTTTACCCCTATTAGAATCTCCAGTCAAGTTGGTTATTGAATCTTTGAGCAGTTATCTTAATAGCCAAAATATTATTTTATTTGTATGTATATGGACAGTTTACGGTGTTTTCAAAATTAAAGTACTCAATTCCAGATGCATTCTTTTTTGTTTCTACATTCTCATAAAGCAATGGGTTGGACGATACCGTGTTTGTTCAAAGTCTGTCCAAAAGAACATCCCTTCGACGATGCAGAGCGCGCTTTGAAGCTGTTTAAGCTCAAAAAAAACGTTTACATGCGGTATGTGACAATACGTGAAACATGGATCAGTCACTACACTCCAGCTGAGTGAGTACTAACTATTCCCAATACCAATTGTTTTCCTTTATCTTTAGTGTTATTTTTTTTAAACTTTGAGTGAGTTTTTACAATTTATGCAGTACAAATAATTTTTATATTATTTGTAAAAGATATTGTAAGAATATTGTTGTCTAGTGTGACCATTAGCATTAGCTATACGGTTGCAGTACATGTTGATCTGCTAGCATGTATAGACACACTTAGACCTGTGGTCAATGAATTTATTAAAATAAATTTATTATAATTTATTCAAATAAATATGTATTGTATTAGACGCTTACGTGTGTGGGTATATCGTTTTTAAATCGCCATGCCAATTTTTTTTGGATAATTTTAATGAAATTAAGATAGAATAAGCACCTCTTCGTTGCCATGTACTGGGCTACCACGCTAGGAGACCGTTTTATAAGTAATAGTAGTACTTATTGTGTTCATTGCACATTGACAGATATTAATCGGTGTTGTTTTTGTTGAATGCATGAACAAAACATTTCCCGCAACAAAATAGACAATAGGAAGTCCGATCATTTGTCTGGCAATTAACATTCTCCACTGTATTTCGATTTATTTATGCATAGGCGTTACAATAACAGTTATATTAATTCGCTAGCTTGATGTTATAGGGGCTAATAAAACTTTCTCTAAACTTTTACTTAACTGTAAGTCTTTTAGATGATTATTTTTTTCATCTGTCAATACAGTCAGATTTTGTGGTTTCAGCCAATAACAGCTCAGAATCCTAACCAATCATTGTGTTTTATAATGATAAAACCGCTTCGTCGTTTTTGTTTTTTGATTAAACTGTGTTTACCTATTTGAGATGTCAAATGTAAACATTTATCAATTATTATTATACTAAAATGTATTGCAAATCTATGTTAATAACCAAATTTCAAAATGTATTTGTAAACTAACCTGTTTTTATTAGTTTATTTAAAACGCCTTTAACATTTTTACATACCTCACTTTAACACTAAACTTAAAATTAATTAAATTAAGAAAGACTTCATTTCATTCTTCTTCTTCGCTTTTATTAAGGCGCCGTTTCGCGGGGTAGCCAGTCGTCAAAAAATCGCCTTGGTGGCCCTGTATGTAAAACTATAACAGCTCAGGTTTCAATTTAAATTGGTAAAGAAAATTTTCAATATTTGTGTGTAAAGTGTCTTTTGCATAAATGACTATGTTCTCTGCTTTTAATACAAAATGATTCAAAAAATAATCCTTTCAAATACGACTCGTTCTCTGAAATTTTATAGATTAAATTTTTGATCTTCAAACTCAAACGCCTTTATTTTAGGCAAAACCACTCAAACAAACTGATTTAAGATAAAATCACGAGTCCGCAGTCAGTTTGTTTTCGTGGTTTTTCCAAATAAAGCCGTTTTCGTGAAAACCAAAAATTTAATCGATAAAATTTGGAGGACTCGTGGTATTACCTTTGATAAAACCGCTTCGTCGTTTTTGTTTTTTGATTAAACTGTGTTTACCTTTTTTGAGATGTCAAATGTAAACATTTATCAATTATTATTATACTAAAATGTATTGCAAATCTATGTTAATACCCAAATTTCAAAATATATTTGTAAACTAACCTGTTTTTATTCGTTTATTGTAACACACAACACAGCTCCATCCATAAATTCGTTTAAAACTGACATATAATGTCAAAACGTCGAAACGTTACACTTAATAAATAATCTTAAATGCCTACGACTAGATAGGCAACTTATATTACGTTTGTAATATTTGGCGTTTAAATGTAAAATAAAATATCGAACTTTTGAGTGTAAAGTGTCTTTCTCTGTTTTTAACACAAAATGATTCAAAAAATAATCTTTTAAAATACCACTCGTCCTGTCAAATTTTATAGATCAAATTTTCGGTTTCCATACTCAATTAAGATTTAAGATAAAATCACTCGTCCTGCGGACTCGTGATTTTATCAATCAGTTTGTTTTCGTGGTTTTTCCAAATAAAGCCGTTTTCATGAAAACCAAAAATTTAATCGATAAAATTTGGAGGACTCGTGGTATTACCTTTGATAAAATATTAACAAAACTACAAACATTATCCTTTAATTATTAATACATAATAAGAAAATATGAATAAAAATTGAATATTTGATGAACACCAAGAATAGGAACTTCAAACGCTTATCCAACCCTTTAATTTTGATTTCTAGTCCTGTTTCGGCAACATTGTGTTTCTTCAGTAGCAGACGACGCGTCTTGACTGATGTAATTAAATCCTGTCGGGACGTGTATTCAAGGAAGTAGTTGTTTATGTATAATTCGAAGGAATTTGTTGGGGAGCGAAAGATATCTAATTTTTAATTTGTGGGTTAGTTTTTTGCATTTTTCTGCAATATTCTGCAATTTTACATTTAAATTGTATAAGATTTGTCGAAGATTTTATTTCCATCCATTGTCGGTATGCTTTTTAGACGTCTGAAAGGCAACTAGCCTGCTTTAGTTATTTTCCACCTATTCAATTCCAAAAGAAGAAGAATTCTTCGTGTGAAACCTTATTTATAGGGAATATCCACTTTTTTAAATAGCAAGGAAAACCTACGACTCACGCTAACAAAGTTCCAAGAAAGGAATGTAAATGGATCTTTTAAAATATCGTCAACTCTAATTTATTAAATAAACCAGCACCCATTATCACGGCTATTTGTGTTTTCTTTAAACGGATCATTCAATGATTTTATTGCTTTATACGCTTCATTTAAGTCAAACGATCTGAACGTTCTTACTTACTGGAAGTAAAAGATTTGAAAGAAATACAAAAATACTACAGAATCTGTAACAGACTATATACTGACTCTCTAGCCAACAACTGACTGATCAGCCAACAACTGACTCTTCAGCCAACAACTGACTGTCCAATCTTTCTCGTAGCAAAGAGTTTCTATGAAAATTTCGCTGACAGTTGCAGAGTTCATAGTTTGAATAAATTGTCCTACATTTATCTCTGTAATAGCCTCTCAATGAGACAATCTAACGTCGATTTTCGTCTTTCTGTATTGTCAGCTAAATTTTGCTATGAGACCTGATTTGATTAAATGTTTATATTTTAACGGACTGGGGAGATATCAAGAAATGAAGTAAAAATGAGCGATTTGTGCCTAATGATGTATATAAAAATAAAAATAAGGGATGTTGTGGATTAATCATAGTTATTTTATCCTTTTATGTTGAATTGTTAAAAACATGGAAACCACCGTACTTTGTGCATAAAATACGCAAAGTAACAGTAGTTTCTCATTTCAAAAACACCTAAACAAACCACTATAAACTGAAGAAATGAAGTCAGTATAAAATTCCCAAATAAATCCAAACAAAACAGTTAAGAAAAAAAATTATCCACTTTACCTACCAGATCGTATCTGTTTGTACGTGACGAAAGATCATGCCCGCTTCAAAGATATTGACAAACATGCCAAGTCTACACGTCTCCCAAAGAATTGAAAGAATCTCAGTTGGCTTCTCGTCTTATGAAGATAAAGGAAGCACGATTTTACGTGTTTCCCAAACGTCAACGAGACATGAATCGTCATTTATAGAGGTGCAGGTTACACGTTGACTGTTGACAGTGTAGGAAGAAAAAATATCGAAAAATTGTTGAGTCGCTTGTTTTCACTATTTCTACACTGAAAAAAAAAGCATCACTTTTTTGTTCGTTGATTTATAATCAATGCGTTGAGTACGGTAATTTTTTTATATAGAAAAGTTTATGCCCGAGATAACCAACAAAAACAAAAAAAATACAAAAAAATAAAAACATAAAAAGAAAAAAGAATAAATTGTAGACAAAAAAGAAGGTTAACAAATATACATTTTGTGTTTATTTTGAAAGAAACAAAGTAGATAAACAATCTAGTGAAGATGTCACTCTCTTCTTTTTTATCCCTTTCAGAGATTAATACAAAGTGAGTAAACCAGTAAGGAATATGAATTTATTAGATTCGACATCCTAAGACCGGTTTCTGTCTTTCGACTTCATCAGTTAGGCTTTTCGAATCCAATAAATAAAATTCCAAACTCGTACAAGTCAATAGCTATATCCGCTATAAGATAACATTTTTAAATGTGCTACCATCTATGGTAAGAAGAGAGTATTGACATTAAATTTTGACTGTATCTAGTCAAGATGTCACTCTCTTCTTTTTTATCCCTTTCAGAGATTAATACAAAGTGAGTAAACCAGTAAGGAATTTTAATTTATTAGATTCGACATCCTAAGACCGGTTTCTGTCTTTCTAAATTAAAATTCCTTACTGGTTTACTCACTTTGTATTAATCTCTGAAAGGGATAAAAAAGAAGAGAGTGACATCTTGACTAGATACAGTCAAAATTTAATGTCAATACTCTCTTCTTACCATAGATGGTAGCACATCTAAAAATGTTATCTTATAGCGGATATAGCTATTGACTTGTACGAGTTTGGAATTTTATTTATTGGATTCGAAAAGCCTAACTGATGAAGTCGAAAGACAGAAACCGGTCTTAGGATGTCGAATCTAATAAATTAAAATTCCTTACTGGTTTACTCACTTTGTATTAATCTCTGAAAGGGATAAAAAAGAAGAGAGTGACATCTTGACTAGATTCAGTCAAAATTTAATGTCAATACTCTCTTCTTACCATAGATGGTAGCACATCTAAAAATGTTATCTTATAGCGGATATAGCTATTGACTTGTACGAGTTTGGAATTTTATTTATTGGATTCGAAAAGCCTAACTGATGAAGTCGAAAGACAGAAACCGGTCTTAGGATGTCGAATCTAATAAATTAAAATTCCTTACTGGTTTACTCACTTTGTATTAATCTCTGAAAGGGATAAAAAAGAAGAGAGTGACATCTTGACTAGATTCAGTCAAAATTTAATGTCAATACTCTCTTCTTACCATAGATGGTAGCACATCTAAAAATGTTATCTTATAGCGGATATAGCTATTGACTTGTACGAGTTTGGAATTTTATTTATTGGATTCGAAAAGCCTAACTGATGAAGTCGAAAGACAGAAACCGGTCTTAGGATGTCGAATCTAATAAATTAAAATTCCTTACTGGTTTACTCAAAACAAAAAGTTTTGCAACAGATACATTTGATGGCCTATGAAGTGTTTTAAGCTAAGAAAAAATTTTAATTTGATATTGATTTAAAAAAATAATTTTGAAATAAGGAATAGGATATATTTTACCATAAATCAATCAAAAGTGGGTTCTCAGAAATCATTTTTTATTTAAATCACTTTTACAATTATTATCCTGAAAAAATTGAAATAAAATTTGTATGATTCTTTGGCATATGATTTAGGTCCCTTCCAATGTCATTCTATATTAGTAGAGGTGAAGATGATAATACCTCTAGGCTATATTCATCCTGAAACACAAAAAAAGCACACAGAAACAGAAGTAAACAATAAATTTCTGAAAAACGTAAGATATGCTAAATAAATAACCTTAAACAATCACAAAAAGTCTTAAAATACTACAAATAAACCACTCACTCAGTATAACTTAATGCACTATTTATCAAAAGTTACGCGTTTCGTTGAACAGCTGATCGACGAATGTTTTGCCGATTTTCAGTGCCACAAGGATCTATATTGGGACCAATATTATTTCTTATATATACCAATGACTTGATTGTAAATTTTCACACTGCTAACTTTTCTCTTTTTGCCGAGCATAATTGACAGAGGTAAAAATACAGATTCGTTATTATCTTCTTCCACTACCATCATGCAGAACTAAACACGTAATCAGTTGACCATTTTCTAATTGCTTATATCTATTTCTTTTTGTTATATGAATGCTTCTCTCTCTTTGGCGAGTTTAAATGAGATACTTTTTAATTTGGGTTGATATGCAAACTTTCCTGATTGTAATTGCGCCTAAATTTAGAGTGCAGTGCCGGCGGTCTACGAGTTTAATTTTATTAAATTATTATTTGTTATTTTTTCAATGTCCCTTTTCTATTCCAGTGGTAGGGTAAGTTCAATTTTTGATTGAAAATTAACCAATATTCAAAAAAGTTAAACAACTACATCAGCAAGTTTTTTATGATCTCTCTTTCAGACTTTAGGCTGATTTTATCATATCCAACGCTTATGCTTCAACACATTTTATTATAAATAAATTAATTAAAAAGTAGGTACTAACAGCAAAACCATAAAATCTTTTTTACTTTGAAGTAATTTTCAATAAAATGAGCTACAATTATTGACTGTCAACTAATTTTATGATTAACGTTCTATTTTTATTGAAATATTACCACTGCAATACCGTGTTTTCCCACATATATATTCTGGTTGATTTTGACTGTATAAAATAACGTAATAAATTGGAAATTTGGGCCACCCCGTACGTATGCACAGTAGTGTCAAAGCGAAAACAACAAGCATGTATTGTCATCACAAAAGTGCATCATATCTAATCTGAGTAGGCCTCGATAAACAGAAAACAAGCTTGGGTACATGTAACAGTTAACAAAAAAACATTCAGTGTGTCATTTACCTTTCTTCGGTATCAACTGAAGGCGAAACCACAACCATCGCGGAGTGCGGCAACGATAAAAGTACAAGTTAAAAGTATTATTGCGCAAGATAAATTGGAACTTCCTTTTCAATATTAATAAAACTATATGGAGAGTAATTGAGCCTTACCGTGGAAGTCTTTAAGAACGCTTAGGGTGGAGTTAATATTATGTCAACGAGGAGATGATTATTATATAACTAATTTCGCTTGTTCCAAGTATAATGGGTTTAGATTTCAAATCTAGAAGGTCAAAATGTCGTTTCTTAATTCTTAAACTAAAAATTAAGCTGTCAAAAAAGTTGTTGCAGGGAACAGATCGTGAAATTTAACCTTTAGCACCCTGTATATTCCTTATTGGCAGCATTGTATTGGAGCGGGTTGGTTCAAATCGTAATATTTTAGTGTGAGGGATCTGCCATGCTTTCTATGTACAATTGCTTTAAGGACCGCTGTGTATACTGTGTAATTTATATCTTATATGTATGTTAGGGATTGCTATTTAATAAATAAATCTATTTATCTATCTAAAAAATTAGAATATTTTATCATTAGGGACTATCAAACAATTGCCTTCGTAAGGACTACCACAAAATTACATCAAATCGTTCTAGAACTTTCTATCCTGTTCAATATCTGTTGATCTTCATGGCTGCTCCTCTACGTTTTGCAGAAATACTAACACTACATATAAATGAGATGCTCATATCCCTATCCGTCGCGCTTTCTCTCTCTCTTTCTCGCTATCGCGTCTCTTTCTGTTAGAGAGAGAGGCAGACCTTTGTCACTCTCACTCTTCAATTCGTAAGAAAGAGAAACGTTAGAGAGAGAGAGAGAGAGAGAGAGAGAGAGAGAGAGAGAGAGAGAGACGTCATTAAAAACTTTGTGGATTCAACTCGGCAATCATTGCCAAAATTCTGTTTAGGTACACTTGAGCCGCAATTTAGATTACCTACAGTTTCTTTGATAAAACTATATTTAAAACTTATTTTTCTCGATTTGTTTTACTTTTTCGCTTGCCTGGTATATGGTACGGTAATCAATCACCCTGTATAGTAAAACAAACTCGCTTAGTTTTGAGTATGCGAAAATAACAGTTAACATTCAGTAAGTTGCTTTATATACTGTTTGAATAAATTTTAATAACCAATTTCAAATCTTACGAATACCAGGTTTAAGCATTGTTCAGTTGGTTGGCTATGCAGTTTTTGATTTTGTTACAGATGTAAAAGTGTCTTCTTGTAAGTCATTCCACGTGTAGACTACACTATTAATTAAAAGTTCCTTCTGTGGAGCTTATTACGCCATTCATCCTTACGTTTTTTAAAGACAAGTTTTAATTATGGTTTTTCACGCCAAATACTTACTTTTTGATGTTTTGCCACAAACAAAATTATGCCTTACGAGTGACGCTTTAACCCTTAGAAACGGCGTCTTAGGGGCACAGGTAACTTCAGAATCTCCAGGGGTCTTGTAGGTGAGCTAGCCAAAAATCGAACATTTTATTTAATTTGAAATAAATTTTTGATTTGATCTTAAATTGAATGCTTAAAAAAATAACTTCATTACATCCCCCCCTTACTTCGGTAAGAAAAATAAGAGTGAACTACGTTTGAGTATTTTTCTTCCAATGCTACCTATAAAAATAGAATGTTAAATATAATTTACAACATGGAAAATTCTTCAGTGACTTCTTTGTTCACGGGAAAACTTCCCTTAGTATTACCATTATCATTATATAAACTTTTCCTGAAATAAGGAATATTAGTATTATTCTTATCAGGGGTGGTAACATCGAATTTTTGATCTTAAATTGAATGCTTAAAAAAAATAACTTCATTACAGTTTCTGTTTATTTCAGCTCGTTAATCAAATAACAATTAAGAAGCATCTGACTGACTTAAAACTTACCGTGGTTTCAGTTTTCGAACCCCAAAAACTGAAATACCGGAAATGACGTACCAATAGGCTGTTTACCGGAAGCAGTTTGAATCTGAAGTATGCAAATTTTACATATTTTATATATTTTTTACGATAGATGCAAGGTCAAAATAGTTAGTACTTTGTTTGGTAAAATGGCTAATTGTCTCAGAGCTCAGAGACCCACAAATTCCCACTCTATTAGAAGAATGTGAAAAGCCTGATGGGTATCAAACCAGAGTGCTAATCTCAACACTCTGGCTGAGAACCTTCTTATCGAATATGCCAGAAAGAGAATGGAGAGACAACAATTTACCAATCTGGTAATATAGTGATGTATAGGGTTCTTAGCACTTAATCAAACTAACAACCATCTCCTCTGTATCTGTAAATCTAGAAGGGTGGGTCACCCCACAGCACGTAGGCCACATTTGGCCCATTGTGCGTCCTTCTGAGGTTGAGCCTTCCTTCTAGCTCGTCAGCCAGCCTACTTGTTTAAAGTAGGCGATGACGTCGCTTGAAGGTAGCTCCCTCATGTTGGCATGTGTTAGCCACCGCTCGCCGAAAAGAAAATGTCTCATTGTGAGAGTGTCGGGCATTCGCAAAGAATGTGTTCGACCACAGCTGATGCCGATAAGCTTATGAAAGTGCCAGGTCCCAAAAGTTTTTGGGAGGCTGCTTTCTTAGCTAAAGAGTCAGCTGCACGGTTGCCTTTTGATTTTCCATGACCTTTGATCCAAGCTAACGTGACCACGTTGTTGTTGCAAGCTTCGATCAGGGCCTGGTGACATTCTAGTACTAGACCTGATGTAATCCGTGGTCTATCCAGAGCTAGTAGTGCCTTTCTGCTGTCCGTGAGGATGTAAATATTATTACCAGTAATGTTTCTACTGGTAGTCTCTTTTGCGGCGATTGAGATAGCAGTGAGCTCTGTTTGAGCTACACTGACATTAGAACCCATTGCCCATTTTATATTGAGATTCAGGGATTTGGAATAAATTCCACAGCCTGACCCCTCATTTGTTTTAGACCCATCGGTGTAGATGCACAAGGCACCTGCTGCCAATGTAGCCTCTTGTACGTTTTTTGTTATTACCCTGTAGGGCCTGTAAAAGGCATATCTTGGTGCAATCGAATCTGTGTTGGCTTGTAGCAGTGGGGCCTCTCCAAGGACCTCGTGCCACAAGTTACACCTCGACTGACCAGATCCTACGTCAGGTTGTATACCTGTAGAGCGTAGCCGTGTCATGGTCATCACCACAGCCTCCTTAATAAATATATCAAGGGGGGTGAGACCAAGGATCACCTCCATTGCTCTAGTTGGTGTGGTTCTCATGCCCCCCGTTATGTTGAGGCATGCTATTCTTTGGATTTGATCCAATTTGCGTACGACTGTTCGCTGGCTAGTGTTGACTCCCCAGGCAATCGCACCGTACGTTAGCATAGGTCTTATAGATCCAGGCCGTGACCTTAGGTGACATTCCCCAGGTGCGGCCAATGGTTCTACGGCACTGTTCATAAGATATGTATGCTCTTTTGACTCTGTTTTCTAGGTGAGAGTTCCATGTTAACTTGCTGTCAAAGGTGACCCCCAAATATTTCACCTCTGCAGAAAAGTTCAATTTAGTATTTAGGAGCTTTGGGGCCTCGATGTTTGCAAGCTTCCTTTTATTCGTGAAAAGCACCATCTCTGTCTTTTTTGGGTTTATTGACAGTGAGTGGTCTTTGCACCACTGTTCTATGATATTAAGGGCCTCTTGCATTCTAGCACAGAGTATTCCTTCAAATCTTCCTGTTTGCAGAATCACTAGGTCGTCTGCATAAGCTATAGTGTAGAAACTGTCATCCACTGAAACTAACAACCATTGTCATGTATCTCTTGGTAACCGTAATTTTAAATAGTTAAAGAAACGAGAATACCCTGTACAATTTTTCAGTATTGTAAAATACAGATAATGAACGTAGATTTCGATTTGTCCATCGATTGCGAGCTTTATCGGATGTGTGTTCATCAGGCATAATAGAGTGAGCTCCACAAATGTTGAACCAGAAGAGATATCTAAGATCCCGCCTATGGTTTTATAAACACAACGGTTTATACTTACTCGATATTCAATTGTAGCGTTCAAGAATGTTCTTAAGTTGTTTGGACATATTTCAAGTTGAAACAAGTGGTACAAATTTGTAAAAGAAGAATTGCGTACTTAACAACTCTTCGCATTGCAGGTTGCATTAATGGAATTCATTAACCAACTATGAGTTTCAGTATATAAATTATGACAATCAACAGACGTTCTTTGTTTATTTGAAAGTAAATATTGTTTTATTTAAATGTTACGAAAACATTAATTTGTTCTTTAGCTTTCCGCAGACTACTTCATAAATAAATGTGGCTTTAAATCAATTTTATTTAAACGGAACGAAAGAATCAGAATTGTTCAAAGAACACAAGGAATGGATGGAAGAAGGACGAAATAAAAAGCCAAGAAATCTTGTTTAGGCAGAATAGAAAAGGAAGATATATTTCGTCAACCAAAATCAAATACTATTAAACGAGCAAGGTTTGTATGTGTGTGTGTATGTGTGTCCAGAGGATCTCGAAATCCACTCGTCAGAATTCAATGAAACTTTCAGGGTAGACTAATTCCTATCTAAATCGACAGAAAATATAGGTCTCATGTCTGTGAAAATTCGATCTTCCGAGATATTTACAAGAAAAGTTAAGCTTTTAGTTTTATTTCCTAGCAACGGCAACTTGTTTCTATAGTAATATACTATAAGGAAAGAGGATATAACGTCACATTCCATAGGCGTACTTTGCAAAATAAGTTTCTATAATATAAATAAGGTCACAGCATATAAAATATATATACCCACTTCGTAGATTAAATTTTGAAGTTATATTATTTACAAAAAATAAAAATAAACCTTATGCATCTGACACTTTAACATTGAACGAATTAAATTTAACCAATAAATAACAAGGAGGATTATATGTTGAGATTAAACTGTTTTTAATCTCTTGGCATTAAAAGTAACGCTTCAGTACTTACCTAAACTCAAAGATTAAAAAAAAAGTTAGTTCAAGAACTATCTATAAAAGTCACTGTCTTCACTAAAACTACTGGTATCACTATAATTGTCTTTTCTGAGGTTTATTATTATAGGTTCTATTAAATTATCCATTGATAGTGGAATCCTAAATGAATTTTCCACCTTTTTAACATGATCAATGCATTTTCCCCAATGTTCTCTATTTACATCTGAAAATGCCTTCAAAAACAAATTTCGCACATCAGGAAATTTAAATGTTTTATTGGTTTGAGAAACATAACCTTTTAATAATTGTGACCAGATCAGTTCAATGGGATTTAACTCTGCGTGGTACGGAGGCAATCTGAGAATTTTAATTAGTTTTTCTCTGGCCATCTCATCTATAATATATTTTTTGAATTTTGAATTTGAATTACTAATAATTCTTCCTTCAAGGATTTAGGAGGACTGATAATATTTTTAGAATGAAGCCATTTTGAAATATATATTATTACAAAATTCCGAATCAATTAAAATACATACGATACGGCTATGAATAAATAAAGTCTGACTTATCTGTCAAAATAACAGGTTAATTACAGTAAAAACCATGGAAACAAGATTAAATCTAGACAAAAACTATATTAGGCCGATCAGATGTATTAAAATTTAAATTTTAACTAAAAATAAGCATTGAAGGATGAGGTGAAAATAAAATTTCTACCTCTTGAACCTGTACTACGTTCTGCAAATTAAATACTGCACTCCTTTCTTCTGTATAGTAATATCTGGTCACCGAGCTTCGCTCTTAATATTCAAATCTACATTTTTAAGCAGCCCAATGAGTATATAATTTAAGTATATTTATAACATGACAAATTATTAATTAATTCGCGAAAATCACGGAGTGGGCGACATCTACTTGAACTACTGATAGGGAGATAAATAAAAAGTTGATTGGCGATTGGCTTGAAAGTAGGCGGGAAAATTAAAAAAGTGTGTCAGTGTTAATTTTCAATTGGCTGCAGATGTTGTTGACGTTTATCAACTGCTTATCACAGAGGTTAGTTAAATGCATTAAAGTTGCCTAGTTTCTGGGGATTTCACCCTTTTAGGGCAACTTCTACTGACGCTTGATCTTCGCGAATTGTCACGGTGGACAGGCCCCGTTTCCGGGACGTGCAACAGCAGCGTGTAGGGCACACGTCCCGTCAACAGAAGATCGCTCAGCTCACTCTATTTATCACTATATAAGAAAAACTCTATGTTCAATTGATTTTATTATTTTTTGATCTGTAGTGAAGGAAAATTATAGGTCTGATATTCATACTTGGGTAAAAACCTCCACAAATACCTGTGACCAGACTCTCGAGGTGTGGCAGATATTGATATCATATTTTTTCAAAAATTCTTTCTCTCTCTCTCTCTCTCTCTCTCTCTCTCTCTGATCATGAAAACTTAAATATTAAAACTGTCCGCATAATAAAATAGTAGCCGTAAGGGGTAGTCTCACATTATCGGGGAAGGGAAGACAGGTGTCCATTTTAACAGTGTTACTCAATGTTCCTATAAATATTTACCTAAACCCATGATTTCTGAAATTGAATTGGCAACGTTGTATTTTCAACTTTGAATTAATAAGATGGCTGTCATTTGACAAGCAAATTATTTATGTCCGTCAAATGAACCTTTCCTTTTTTATATAAAGCGACAAATTTAAAATTGAATTCTTTCTGATTAAAACGCCAGAAATTAAATAAAGTCAAACCTTTTTACTACTATACTATACAGAAGAAAGGAGTGCAGTATTTAATTTGCAGAACGTAGTACAGGTTCAAGAGGTAGAAATTTTATTTTTACCTCATCCTTCAATGCTTATTTGTAGTTAAAATTTAAATTTTAATACATCTGATCGGCCTAATATAGTTTTTGTCTAGATTCTTGTTTCCATGGTTTTTACTGTAATAAATTTGTTCTTTTGACAGATAAGTCAGACTTTATTTATTCATAGCCGTATCGTATGTATTTTAATTGATTCAGAATTTTGTATTAATATATATTTCAAAATGGCTTCATTCTAAAAATATTATCAGTCCTCCTAAATCCTTGAAGGCAGAATTATTAGTAATAGCAAGGCAACATAAAAACAAATTCAAAAAATATATTATGGATGAGATGGCCAGAGAAAAAGGAATTAAAATTTTCAGATTTCCTCCGAACCACGCAGAGTTAAATTCCATTGAACTGATCTGGTCTCAATTATTAAAAGGTTATGTTTCTCAAAACAATAAAACATTTAAATTTCCTGATGTGCGAAATTTGTTTTTGAAGGCAGTTTCAGATGTAAATAGAGAACATTGGGGAAAATGCATTGATCATGTTTAAAAATGTGGAAAATTCATTTAGGAAAGTGGATATATCAATGGATAATTTAATAGAACCGATAATAATAAACATCAGAAAAGACAATTATAGTGATGCCAGTAGTTTTAGTGAAGACAGTGACTTTTAAAGATAGTTCTTGAACTAACTTTTTTTTTAATCTTTGAGTTTAGGTAAGTACTGAAGCGTTACTTTTAATGCCAAGAGATTTAATTTAATCCCAACATATAATCCTTGTTATTTATTGGTTAAATTTAATTCGTTCAATGTTAAAGTGTCGGATGCATAAAGTTTATTTTTATTTTTTGTAAATAATATAACTTCAAAATTTAATCTACGAAGTGCGTATATATATTTGATATGCTGTCACCTTATTTATATTATAGAAACTTATTTTGCAAAGTACGCCTATGGAATGTGACGTTATATCCCCACTTTGACTGTACTCATCTATCCTTTATAGTATATATTACTATAGAAACAAATTATTATTATGTGCCGTTGCTAGGAAATAAAACTAAAAGCTTAACTTTTCTTGTAAATATCTCGGAAGATCGAATTTTCACAGACATGGGACCTACATTTTTCGCCGATTTAGATAGGAATTAGTCTACCCTGAAAGTTTCATTGAATTCTGACGAGTGGATTTCGAGATCCTCTGGACACACATACACACACACACACACACACACATACAAACCTTGCTCGTTTAATAGTATTTGATAGTAGTAAAAAGGTTTGACTTTATTTAATTTCTGGCGTTTAAATCTGAAAGAATTCAATTTTAAATTTGCCGCTTTTTATCCATAATGACCTACAAATTTTGACAACTACTGACACGCACATCTCTGGTTAATTGTTAAGAAAATGAGACCGGCTGGGATTTTCATGAAATTTTCGCAGATGCTATAAAACATGATAAAATCAATATACTTAGCAATAGAAATTTTTGCGCGGAAAAATATTTTTCACATTTTTTTATTCTACAAATGCCCAAGTAGCAATTTATAACCAGAATAAACCTGAAAAGTATAAAAAAGAAAAGGTTCATTTGACGGACATAAATAATTTGCTTGTCAAATGACAGCCATCTCATAAATTCTAAGTTGAAAATACAACGTTGCCAATTCAATTTCAGAAATCATGGGTTTAGGTAAATATTTATAGGAACGTTGAGTAACACTGTTAAAATGGACACTTGTCAAAATGTGACACCTGTCAAAACGTGACAACTGTTAAAATGTGATACGTGTCAGAATGTTACAACTGTCAAAATGAACAAATGTCAAAATATGACACCTGTCAGAATGTAACAAATGTCAAAATGTCACACGTATCGTACTTTTCTTTATTTATTACACAGATCTAACCTAACCTAAAGCTAATCTTTTTTTTTTGGCGGGTGGTAATGCTTTATGCACATCGGGTAAAGGTTCTTCCCTTCCCCGATAGTGTGAGACTACCCCTTACGGTTACTCACTAAAACCACCCCACTGAAACCACTATGCCCTACACGCTGCTGTTGCCCGTCCCGGAAACGGGGCCTGTCCGCCGTGACTATTCGCGAAGACCAAGCGTCAGTAGATGTTGCCCTAAAAGGGTGAAATCTCCAGAAACTAGGCAACTTTTAATGCATTTAACTAACCTCTGTGACAAGCAGTTGATAAACGTCAACAACACCTGCAGCAAATTGAAAATTAACACTGACAGCTTTTTTTAATTTTCCCGCCTACTTTCAAGCCAATCGCCAATCAACTTTCTATTTATCTACCTTTCTGTAGTTCAAGTAGATGTCGCCCACTCCGTGATTTTCACGAATTAATTAATAATTTGTCAGGTTATAAATATACTTAAATTATATACTCATTGGACTGCTTAAAAATGTAGATTTGAATATTAAGAGCGAAAGCTCGGTGACCAGATATTTAACATTAATTAGAGTACAAATGAAAAACCGCTGTTTCCCAATAAATGGCGCCAGAAATAAATGGTGGTAAAAAATGTTTGAGCCAAATTAGTGTCTCTAATACTAGATAAATAGATTTGTAAAAAGAGCCGACTGTGTACCAGACTGTTGCTACACTGATGGGTGATTCTTGCCCCCAGTGTTCACTCTCTAGTACTTTGACTTCGTATTTGCTATTCTTGTAGTTGGTTCTTCTAACCTTTGGTATTCCAGCCCGGGCAGTTTGGGGATGGATGATGACCCTTGCATGAGTCTGTAGGTGATATCTCTCGCCTCTAATTACTATATTCTGGATCAGTGGCATATCTTAACGAGTTTTGGAATGGAATACCTATACCTACGGGATACTCTGCTTATGTAATACTTTGCTGTCTCTCCTCAAACACATAACTATTAATATTAATTAGGACTAAACGCGCAAAATACGTTCGACTGTCCCGTTCTCTTACGACCTCTATTATGTTGTGAAGAAATTTCTAAAAAAAAATAAAGAACCAAACAAAATTCAAACGTCGTGTTAAAGGCAATGATAAAACATTCTTTTAAGAGGCCTTCGTGATAGTTAATTGTACTGACCACCCCAAAATAATTACCATATTGCAACATAAATTTCCAAAACAACATCGTAAATAATTTGTAAAATTTTTGTAGCTCGTAAATTATATGAATTAGTCGTATTTTATTACTTAATTTGATAGTTAGTAGAATTAAGTTTTATTGATAATTAGGATACTTAAATTGGCTTCTGGAATTTTAAAATAAAATTATCTAAAACTATGGGCTTTATTATTCAGTTCGCTGTTTCCTGGTATACGACTTTCAATACATTTTTTTTTAGTAGACTTGGTAACTGTGACAGTGGCTCCCGCATAATGCTCTTGGTTTTTCTTCGCCTAATGTTAGAAACCTCAGCCTAGCCAGGCCTTCAAAGTGACACAAGACTTGGATTGATGTGTCCTCTTCCTCCTCACTGAATCTGTACAATGTTGCCTCCTCTGTTGCCATTCATGTGCCTTTTAAGTCGGTAATATCTGGTAAAAAGACCTAGTATTTATTTCAATGAATATGTCAAAGGGTATACATAAAAGAATTTCAGAAAAAATAGATCAAAAATCACAATACTTATCCAAAAATAAATATTTTAGTTCCTTTAGGTTTATATAAATACAAAAAAAAAACAAAGCAATAGTCGAGATATTTTCATTTAATCTTATATTAAACTATCAGTAATAACTAGAAAATGTACTCAGTGATTATAAAATTCTAAACTAAAAAATGTTTCTATTATAGCATTACAATGTTGACACGCCCTGTATGAGAGCGCTGCATAAATATCAAATAGGTAGGTACCTCGCAAATTGTCAAGTTCTTGTGATTTCTCATCATGCATCATGTTAAATGCAAATAATTTCAACAAATAATAGCGACCTATTTGAGAGTGCCAGGACCGTCATCAAGTTGATTATTTATAAAACAGAATAGGTCCGGAATAAGGGAAAACGTTAATGCAAATTAATTTCTTTCAGCCGTGTATATAACTGGTTTATAGTACAGCGAAAAATTTCAATGTATTCAAGTATTTTCTTGAAAATATTAAAGAGCATTATGTATGTATGTATGTGTGTGTGTGTGTGTGTGTCCAGAGGATCTCAAAATCCACTCGTCATATGATATCAATATCTGCCACACGTCGCGAGTCTGGTCACAGGTTTTTGTGGAGGTTTTTACCCAAGTATGAATATCAGACCTTTAATTTTTCCTTCACTGCAGATCAATAAATAATAAAATCAATTGAACATAGAGTTTTTCTGATATAGTGATAAATAGAGTGAGCTCAGCGATCCTCTGTTGTGCCCTACACGCTGCTGTTGCCCGTCCCGGAAACGGGGCCTGTCCACCGTGACAATTCGCGAAGATCAAGCGACAGTAGATGTTGCCCTAAGAGGGTGAAATCCCCAGAAACTAGGCAACTTTTAATGCATTTAACTAACCTCTGTGACAAGCAGTTGATAAACGTCAACAACAGCTGCAGCCAATTGAAAATTAACACTGACAGCTTTTTTAATTTTCAAGCCAATCGCCAATCAACTTTTTATTTATCTCCCTATCAGTAGTTCAAGTAGATCTCTGGGTAAACGTTAAGAAAATGAGACCGACTGGGATTTTCATGAAATTTTCACAGATGTTATAAAACATGATAAAATCAATATACTTAGCAATATAAATTTTTGCGCGGAAAAATATTTTTCACATTTTTTTATGAAAAAATATATGTTGGAGTACTCACTCCCAAGACAAACAAATTCAGTGCGTTGAAACGGTTATTTAACATATTTTTCCAGTACAAACGCATACATAACTTTTCAACAAATGCCCAAGTAGCAAATTATAACCAGAATAAACCTGAAAAGTATAAAAAAGGAAAGGTTCAATTTCAGAAATCATGGGTTTAGGTAAATATTTATAGGAACGTTGAGTAACAGTTAAAATGGACACTTGTCAAAATGTGACACCTGTCAAAAGGTGACAACTGTTCATAGTACATTTTAAGGTTGATTGTGACTTTGTATTTTCCAAGAACAAATTGTAATGTAATGTACGAATGAACTATTTTTGTAACTGAAAAACTTTGAAAAAATATGATATCAATATCTGCCACACGTCGAGAGTTTGGTCACAGGTTTTTGTGGAGGTTTTTACCCAAGTATGAATATCAGACCTATAATTTTCCTTCACTGCAGATCAATAAATAATAAAATCAATTGAACATAGAATTTTTCTTATATAGTGATCTTCTGTTGACGGGACCTGTGCCCTACACGCTGCTGTTGCCCGTCCCGGAAACGGGGCCTATCCGCCCCAAAAGGGTGAAATCCCCAGAAACTAGGTAACTTTTAATGCATTTAACTAACCTCTGTAACAAGCAGTTGATAAACGTCAACAACAGTTGCAGCCAATTGAAAATTAACACTGATAGCTTTTTTTATTTTCAAGCCAATCGCCAATCTCCCTATCAGTAGTTCAAGTAGATGTCGCCCACTCCGTGATTTTCGCGAATTAATTAATAATTTGTCATGTTATAAATATACTTAAATTATATACTCATTGGGCTGCTTAAAAATGTAGATTTGAATATTAAGAGCGAAGCTCGGTAACCAGATATTAGTAGATGTAACTACCAACAAATCAACGAAAACAAAACTTAAACTGCACAAAGGATGTGAAATGAAATCACATAAGCTCCCAAGAACAAGGACATTAAAAATGTCCTACACTGCACGAGCGTCTGGGCTTCAACAACTACTCCTTGGGCTATATGCCCCACCACGGATTGAATTACGAAAGTGGTGCCCAACCAAGTCGGGACTTTAACCCAAAAACTTAGATGTTGTCATTAAAGGAGCTTGCCATTCTTGTGCCTCATCAGTAAGGAGCAGGCTAGCTCGACATCCTGTCATAGATAAGGTGGACAGCTGTTTGCAGCTTGTGGGTCGCTTCTCCATTGCTCTTTCCTACTGCTAGAATGGCACAGTGTCGTCGGCGAAGGCTGGCCTATTGATAATAAATTCAATGTTAGTAGTATTGTCACCGGTAGAGGGCGTTAAGGAACTTTCCCAGTTCCCAGTCAATAAATCCGAACAGACATACACACAATAAATAACTTGCAATTTAAAAAAAAACAAAATTACATGGAGATTACATTCTGGTTTAGCTTTAAAACTTTCTTTAATAAAAATAGTCTATGGGATTAAGATCCGGTGAACGCAGGGGTCATTCAATAGTTTGTCTTCTACCAATCGTCGGGAACATTTAATGTTGATAAAATAAAATTTGTGTCAATCGGCAACCTTGGGGAACCGGCACTGGCTGCGACAGTGGGTGGGAGTGGTGCAATTTTATTATCTTTTTTTTTCAGCATTGGGAGTGCCGTCTATTGTCTTCTTCCGTCCGAAGATGGGCAGATTTTATCATAGAGCGCGGGTTAAAAAGTCGCCGGGTGACGATTCATGCCCGCGGCAAGTGGTTGCGCCTTCACCAAATACAGGCCAATTTCTATTAATAGAAACAGGAAAAAGTTACGCCTTGTAATTTTCGAACAATTACGATTCCATTGTTTTCTTTTATTATGGGTAGGATTTGATTCAAGAAACACTCGCCAATTATTTCTTGACTAATAAAAATGTTGTCGAAAGCAATTAAAATATGTTAACATTTCAAATAATATGACATCATAGTTGATTTTTGTTGCCAATAGTAATTTTTTACGACTTATTTTTAGTTACATTTTTACTTACTTACAAGGTGATTCAAAATATCTGCATAAAACCATATGAAATGTGCGAGAAAATTATCAAAGTGCAAATTCTAAACATACTACCCTAACAACGAGACAAACTGAATGAATCAAAACAGAATAGCAGGTGATGGATCAAAGCATAATCTCATAACCAGGCAAATTTTTTTTCTCCATACGAAAGTAAGGATCAAACATTCTTAACCCTCGAGGCCACTATAAGTGTATACACCCATCCAGAGACGTCTGGAGAAACCACTAGAACGTATAGAGAAGCTAGTCGAAGCTGTACAAGTTAACAAGTATATAGAAACATTAAACAAGTGTGGTGAAAGAAGTATAGAGATTTGAAAACAAAAATAACAAGAAAGAAAAGTATAGAGAAACCAACGAATAGAAAAACAAACATTCACAGACGAAGACAAACAAACAAAGACAAATTTAACGCAGATGTTTGCTCTATTTTTCCAACAAACTAAAAACTCATTCCAAATTAGAAACTAATCAGCTATTCTAAAGACATTTCTACTAAAAACAATCTCGTTTAAAATGCTGATCCAAATGCATTCAAAAACAAAGCCAGAAAAACTGCTTGACTTTACGTGTTGCAAATCTTTTTTTACGCGTAGGGGGTTACATACATAAAGTATTTTCACAGATGCTATAAAACATGATAAAATCAATATACTTAGCAATAGAAATTTTTGCGCGGAAAAATATTTTTCACATTTTTTTATGAAAAAATATATGTTGGAATACTCACTCCCAAGACAAACAAATTCAGTGCGTTGAAACGATTATTTAACATATTTTTCCAGTACAAACGCATACATAACTTTTCAACAAATGCCCAAGTAGCAATTTATAACCAGAATAAACCTGAAGAGTACAAAAAAGGAAAGGTTCATTTGAAAACATAAATAATTTGCTTGTCAAATGACAGCCATCTCATAAATTTAAAGTTGAAAATACAATGTTGCCAATTCAATAGGAACGTTGAGTAACAGTTAAAATGGACACTTGTCAAAATGTAACACCTGTCAAAAGGTGACAACTGTTCATAGTACATTTTAAGGTTGATTTTCCAAGAACAAATTGTAATGTAATGTACGAATGAACTATTTTTGTAACTGAAAAACTTTGAAAAAATATGATATCAATATCTACCACACGTCGAGAGTCTGGTCACAGGTTTTTGTGGAGGTTTTTACCCAAGTATGAATATCAGACCTATAATTTTCCTTCACTGCAGATCAATAAATAATAAAATCAATTGAACATAGAATTTTTCTTATATAGTGATAAATAGAGTGAGCTGAGCGATCTTCTATTGACGGGACCTGTGCCCTACACGCTGCTGTTGCCCGTCCCGGAAACGGGGCCTGTCCGCCGTGACTATTCGCGAAGATCAAGCGTCAGTAGATGTTGCCCTAAAAGGGTGAAATCCCCAGAAACTAGGCAACTTTTAATGCATTTAACTAACCTCTGTGACAAGCAGTTGATAAATGTCAACAACAGCTGCAGCCAATTGAAAATTAACACTGACAGCTTTTTTTAATTTTCCCGCCTACTTTGAAGCCAATCGCCAATCAACTCTGTGATTTTCGCGAATTAATTAATAATTTATCATGTTATAAATATACTTAAATTGTATACTCATTGGGCTGCTTAAAAATGTAGATTTGAATATTAAGAGCGAAGTAATTATTTTAACGGTTTAATTTTATTAAACACTGTTTATTTTTTTAAACGGGCAAAATGTACCTTCATTAAATGCGCGAATATACATTTGATAAACGAACTGGTATCTGGTTATGTTTCAGAGGCGAAAAGACTTTATGCACAACATATTCCCAATCTGGTTTAACTACATAGATGGACGCTTGAACGTGTCGTTCGCCGTTTACGGCAGACAGGTACATCTAGTTAAATAATAACTAAATCTTAAGGAATTATTCAGTAACTAATGAAAGATCTGTTAAATTTGATTTAGAAGCTATTGCTCGAAATCTTTATCACTTTCATAACGTTAGAATATAAAAACAATGAGAGAATCCCATTATTCTTTGGAAATATTTACGTATGAAGTAGATTTTTTAAAGTTAATATTAACCCTTCGTTTGAAACGTCTTACGCAGAATTACCTAAATAATAACTGAAATAATTTATAGACCAACCTCTCTAGACCTATTCCTATCCACTAATCTGCAATTCTATCATGCATATATCTTCTCAAGCTGGATGTTTTGTACCAGGGAATTTTTCAATTATTTCCGAAAGAAATGAAGTTTTCTGCTCTTCTAAGATCCCTCTAATCGCTGCAAGATTGTCATTTAAACTCCCAGGTTTATTAGAGAGAGCTGTTTGCGCAAAAAATTCAGTCCATTCAGAGAAACATCTAAAATCCTAGAAAATAGACTCGCTGATTCTGAAAGCTTCTTTCGATCTTTCGGTGATACCTACATTAAAGAAATTGGAGCTTTTTAGTTATCTGTCGATTACTGTTATCCAAACATTCACTGAAAATGTATGCTGCGAACGAGATTCGCGAATCGCATGAGGATACCCTGTATAATTGCTATCAATAATTTAATTATTCATTTATTAAATTTATAAAGCTTTGAATTTTCAGATACTCTTTTAAAACCTGTGGGCATCTTGTATCGCTGCCATGACATCCAGAGCTTTTATATGTAACTGCCAAAACAATAAAAATAAAATACAAGCTCACCGCGATTTCAAAATAGGTAAATGTTCTGCATCGATAATTCTACTATATAATTTCCCAATTTGGCAGTAATTCTATTTATAGAAACTTTAATTAATAAAAAGATACAATCAGACATGCCTATCTTTCAGCAGATTTAAGAGATATGGGTACTTGGTTGCATTTGAATACCGTCTCAGAGACCATTATAATCTTGAGCTGTTTTTCTCCTTTATATTTATTGGTTTTTAACAGTATCTTTTGTGGAAATCGGCGTCTCGTACAATCTAGTAAGCCGTTTTTGGTACCTATGATGGATATGTCTCTCAGACACACTCCTACCAGCTTTCTCCTTTTAGGTTAATTGCATATGCATATGTACTTATAATTTCAAAAAAAAGGTTTGCCAACTTACGAAAGCTTACTTGCTTACTTTGCATTACTTTGTCTTAAAGTGTCTTAAGGTGTCTTTGCAGTTATTATTAGGATGACATTCGTTTGTACAGGATGAAACAAACTTATTTTAGAAACATTAGTAATCAAACTGTTACTCACTAGAGACTTGATAAAAGACAATGACGCCTGTTTGGACTGGATCATTTTAGTATATGTTCCTACAACTTTTTCTCCAAGCTCTTCCTAATCTCTGCTTTGTAACTACTTTTTATCCCATGCAACCATTTCGATCTAGCTACTCTTTATCTTCTTTTCTGCTTAAATTAAAGACTTTCCTTTCCATAATGTTTCTCGGAGAGTTCACCCTTTGTCTCTAATTTATCTTTCAGATATTTGTTCAGTAATCCTGTGTAAAGTACTTACTGAGATAAGCAAATATATTGGCCTAAAGTGTAATTCTTCTATTTTTGCCCTTAGATATCAAAACTAATCTGGATCTGTTTCTTTCAGCTTTTTGATTACCTTTATTTGAACTCTATCTAGACCTGGAGTTTCGGCAGTTTTAATTTTCTGAAAGTCTGCTGCTGTGAACAGTTCTACCTCAACGGGTTTATCCCAATTCTTAACTTTGTAATAGTGTCTCTGTCGCTTTCTTATAGCCTTTCCACATGTCTGTACTTCAAGTTCTTGACAGGAGTTTCCAGTATTTGTTCTTGGATTTAATTTAATTCTTTAATTCCTTCTCGAACCTTTAATAGTTTTCAATATCCTTAGACGTCTATTATAATTGCTCAGTAGATAAATATAAAGTATTTTTCGCGTTTTGCATGCTTGCTCCTCAAATTAATTATCTTTACAATAGAGCAGTTTAGCTCTGGATTTCAATTAGTTGGGACTCACGGTAAGAACGTATCTTTCCTTTCGAATGTAGGAGTCCAATAAAGCGCTTCGGTGTCGCAATATCGCAGAATAAAATCATCAATAACCATAAAAAAAAATAATTTATGACAGGTTATGTTGAAACAGTTCATAATAAATCTAAAGAGAAACAAGAAGTATTGCTGTAAGAATATGTGTGCGTGTGTGTATTTGTGCAGATGAGAATTACTAAATCAACTAAGCTCTGACAACAATGGAAATCATTTGTCGAAGTGCTTCTTGGTCACTTCCATATAGAAATGTATGATATGTCGTCAATTTTAAGCCATAATTAGTTTTTTCACTTTCTCGCTACATACATTATTTCATTATCCTTTAAATGTCTATACGCAGTGGTTTAGGGTATACTGTATGTTCAAAGGTAATGTTTTCTTTCTTTCAAATGAGTACCTATATTGAAATGGAGATGAGATAGGAACTAAAAGAGAAGACATACAAAAGAACATACAGAAGTGGTAGAAAGATCCTAAAATCAAGCGCCCCTTGGATACAAAGATATCGCGAAAGAAAGGATAAGGGTAAATACCTAAAATATTTGAGTAGAAAATTCAAAAGGAGCCTTATATATAGCTCATATCACAAGTAGATCCAGGAGAGAGGAAATCGTGAGTTGATTGAGATCCAATATTGATATTGAAAAATTGAGATCCAATAATGATAATGAAAAAAATATCATAAATAAAACTATAGATAAATACTGAAACGCCACCAATGAATGAAAACGAAGAAGATGATTCTGGTTACTATTCTTCCCTTTTTGAAAACCAGATAACTTTGTTTCTACGAACCCAATAGGAAAAGAAGAAGATTCCTCAAAATATTTACCGTTATAATATTTCAATGACTTTGAAATACCTTCACCAAACCCTACTATGGTCTATTTTTATGTATGAGAGAGTAATAAAACAGAATTTCTAATGCAAAACTTAGTACGGTCATTTTAAATATTTTTAAGGAATAATCTAAATATTTCCTAAAATTGTCATAAATGTACCTGAGCTAATACAAGTTTTGGGTCTTTTATTGGTCTTTTATAACCATAAGCTGTACAGAACAATAGAAAAAGGTTTGGGCAGGCCAAAAGCCCTGTGTATTAAAGATAACATAGCCGTATCTTAAGATTATTTTCAATAAGTACATATTTGCCAATTTTGTTTTATTTTAATTCCAAGAATTTCTTACAGTAATCGAATTATAAGTAGATAAATCCCTTACCAACAAATTTCACCGAAAATGCGATTGTAGTAAGGAGGTCCAGTTGTATATTCTTGACAGCTTACTAAATGTCGTTTAGTTGCAACATGCAAGGTGCAGTGTGCAGTCTATTGTGAATTCTAGTGTGATCATGGAAAATTTGGAACTACCGCGTAAACGACAAAAAATCGGTCCTTTAACAGTTAATGAAAAAACATTAATATTTAATTGCTTTAAATCATTTACAGACAAACATTTATGTAAAAGTGTTGATGACACAGTGGAATCAGTTAGTAGTACGCTTGGTGTTGGGAAATCTACGATTTACAGAGTTGTTAAAGAAGAGAAATGTGGCGAGTTTCAAACAGCACGTAAAGCTCCAGGAAAACCAAAATTTCAAATAGAAAATCATTTGAAAGAAAGACTTCGAAGGAAAGTGCATGCGTTCTTCTTTAGAAAAGAATTTCCGACAGTAGACAAAGTTCTTGCAACGGTTCGAGATGCTAAGGATTACCCTGAAATGAGTCGAAGCACACTATGGAAACTTTTAAAAGAAATAGGTTTTCTATGGAAAAAGCATTCCAGAAAGTCTATTTTAATAGAAAGAAGCGATATTGTAGTATGGAGAAGAAATTACCTAAGGACTATAAAAGAAATGAGAAACCAAAGAAGAAATATATTTTATTTAGATGAAACATGGATCAACGAGGGACATACACCAAATAAATTTTGGCAAGATGAAACTGTTACAAGTCGAAGACAGGCTTTTTTAAATAATTTATCTACTGGTTTAAATCCACCATCAGGAAAGGGGCGCAGACTGATAATAGTCCACATCGGTAGTTCAAACGGTTTTGTTAAAGGTGGTTTATTGACTTTTGAATCTACTCGTACCGGTGACTACCATGAGGACATGAATGCTGATGTCTTTAAAGAGTGGTTCGAACAAATGATAGATCTTCTTCCTCAGAACTGTATAATCTCTCGAGACTTACAGAAAAAATGCTCACAACCAAGTGGTTAAAAAAAGATTTACAGAATTGGCTAAATTCAAAGAATATTAAGTTCCATCCCGGTTCTGTGAGAAGAGAACTGTATCATTTGTGTTCCCTTCATAAAGAGAAATTAAAAAAATATGAAATTGATGAAATTGCAAAAAATCGTGGGATGACGGTGGTTAGATCACCACCATATCATTGCGAAGTAAACCCGATTGAACTGATATGGGCACAGATAAAGGCAGAAGTTTCAAGAAAAAATAATTCTTTTAAAATGAGTGATGTTAAACAGTTGTTTTTGGAGGCTGTACATAATGTGAAGCCTGAAAACTGGGAAAAGGCAGTAAATCATACGATTAAAGAAGAAGAGAAAATGTGGAAGTTGGACAATATTACTAATGAAATGATTGAGCCACTCATTGTAAATATTGGATGCGACAGTTCATCTTCTGATTTCGATTCTGATTTGGATTTGTAGGTAAGAAGTAGTTTTTATATTAAAATTATTATTTATGAACGTAACGTTGTTTAAAAGTCAAAGTTTAAACCCTTATACCTACATAACCCGTTTGACACAATGTTCTTAACATACCTTGTGGAAAAATAAAATATTTTATAAAAAATTGCACTTTTTTACCTTCAGCTGTTTAGAAGTTATAAGCAGGTTAATTAGGTGAAAATATAAGTGTACACCCGATATATTTATTATATTTATACAAAGGTTATTTCATACGAAAATACTCGAGGTATAACTTCACAAAATATTTTAACTGTCTACTAAAAGAAGTGGTACGCCTATGGATTACGAACGCTTTATTATTTTAATACTCTCTCATACATAAAAATAGACTATAGTAGTAGTTTAAGTTTGAACCAAATTTGTCAATGATAAGTTGAAGTGATTTGAGCACCTTTGCAGCGGTTTCCCGGTACAGCCTTGTATTTGCTGACCTTTTAAACCCTGTTTATTTTTTTGCTTTCAATAATGTGGACTGTATATGTAGGTACAAGAATTCTTTCTTCCTTCCCTCCAGTATCACCAATAAAACATCAGAAATTTCATAACACCTTTTATTTTAAATTTTTTTTAACGAAGAACAAGAACAACACATAAAAAACATGTACTATAATTTAATTATAAATAACTAGTGTGATACCTCAACTAGTTGAGCAATTCACTGAAGTGAATGTTTAAAAAATGAATTTGGAAATTGAAGTTGCAAATATTCGATCGCATCGATCTTGTGCGATCCGAACTATACGGAGTGTGGAGAGATACTAAATTACGATGTTAACTAGACGAGATCTTGAGCGATACTGATTTAAATTGATTTAAAAAATTTGCAAATGATCGATCGCCGCGATTTGAGCGATCTGGATTGAACGAAGTGAACTAGACGAGAGTTGAGTGAAAACTAATTACGATGTTAACTATACGAGATGTTGAGCGATACTGAATTACGATGAACGCAGCTTGCCGGTATCAACGAAACATCCAGAGACAAAGCTGGATAAAAAAAATTGTTTTTCGCCTGGCTAATATTTTAACCGTCGATACCAAGGTTGAGTGTCTAGACTGTTTTTTTATTGTTATTTACCGGGCTTGCGAGGTGGCATGTTTCCACGGCGTTGCCAGATTTATGCAATACTAATAATCGTTATGCAAATTACAATTTTTGATTGAAAATTGAACATTAGTCTTTGATCGCCTTTATCAATTTTTAAAATTGTAGTTTTTATATTCCTATAGAAAAAATTCTTTTAATATTTTCCGCACCCATGTTAAAATTACAGTCTTCTTTCACAACTGTTGAGATTAACCTATATTTACGTTTGGTATTTTACGTACCTGTAATTATAATCCCATTGACTTGCCCTGTATACGGTATAAAGAAACAATACATAAATGCAAATGAGTTACAGCCACGTAAAAAAAACCTTGTACCTAATATCCCAATTTATCAAAAAACTTACAATATGGTTTTATGATTAAGGTTTATTGTTATTATAGGAATAAAAAAGTAGATAACTTTTGACAGTGTGTCTTTTAATTTATGGTTGTTCTGGTAGATCTAATCTCTATCTCTGTTTTCTTCTTTAATGAATGTTTCCCATGGTTTCTTTTCATTTGACCCAGTCCCGTATGCATGTGGGATTTAGTAGCACCGAGTCCTGGTTCTGGGACAGTATATGGATTTGATAAACCCTCTCTGGATAGTTCATCAGTGTCCTGGAACCCATATCAACGTTACATTGTTGTATTCTAAAAGGACACTGAGTTTTTCACGGCATTCCCAGTCTTGATGTCACTTTTGGGTTCATATTTTAAATTGAATTACTCACTTTAATACCTTTAAGAGACGCTAAAGAAGTGTAAAAAAGAACAAACCTCCTTTCCTGATTTTGTTACATACTAGTCTAGTCATTATATGCTTTTTATATCTAGTATGGGCTTACCTTGAAATTGTCGACCAGATTCCCTATATGCTTTCGCCGCCATCTTGGAATAACTCTTCTCTCCGTCATTTTACGCAGGGGGTTTATTATTGTCTTTTGTTGCTTTTTTCAAGCGCTACAAAAAAGGTTCTATGAATTTTTCACGCATCTTCGATCGTTTTCGAGATATTGAAGGAAAAAGAAGATGGAGGCGAAAGGTAAGATATTATTCACTTCATTTCAGTTTTGAAATGTATATAATGACTGGACAAGTTTACCACAAATCAGTGTTTCTACTTACCTTCTTAGTAAATATTTTTTTACAAATAAAATACCTGCTAGTTATCTAATAACGTTTGTATCATTCAGCCTTAATGTTATAGTCGGAATCAACAACGTAAGAAAAAAATTGACCGGCTGACAGTCTAGTTCGTTAGCGGTGTAGCCCCGTCTTTTGTTATCGGTCCCGTGAGGGAAGTGAAACAAAATCGAATGGAGGCTGTCGTTCGCCGCTCATTAAAAAAATGTAAGATAACTGCAGCCTTAGGCAAGGTCGAATGCGTACGTGAATGTATTATATACTAAATGTTTCAGTGCCAGTGTAGTAATTAGCAGAAATATACAGTACAATACATTTTTTTTTACAAAAAAAAATGTATTTTTGTTTTAAGAATCTAGATCTGCTAGAGCTAATAGCTAGGCGCCTTTCTAAAAATCCCATCAAACACAAAGAATTATCATTAATAAATAATATAAATAAAACAGGGCCAAGTTGCGAACCCTGTGGAACGCCAGAAGTAACAAACTTCGCGTGATACTGAAGCACATATTACTACAAGTTGTAAGTAAGTTGTAAGTTGTCGGTTTGTAAGGTAGGACTTGATCCAGCTGAGAAAACTCCCTGACACTCCAATATCGGGCAAGTTTCGTAATCAAGAAAGAACGACAAACTCTATCTAAAGCTTTGGATAAAACCGCGTAAATCACATCTATTTGATTTTTCCCTTCAATAGACTTAGTTAGAAATTCCTGGAAAATGACAGCTGTGGATCGGCCTTTATAGAATCCATGTTGAAAGATACAGAGGGATTGCCAAAGAAGGACAATTTTTGGGTAATACAATGACAGATGTGGATCGGCCTATATAGAATCCATGTTGATTAGGGATAATGCAGTGATTATAACAGTTAAATATGCAAAGAGATTGCCAAAGAAGGACAATTTTTGGGTAATACCGGTGAAATCCAATCTGGTCCAGCAAAACATATATATATGGCTTAACACCTCATGTGAGGTTGCACCGCTTTCGCTTTCGGGGTGGATCAGTCCCCATCCTCGGTTTATTATTGTACCCGTTCGCTAATTTGCCGCCATTTCTTCCGATCTCTTGTTTCCTCCTTCCATCTTGTAATACCTGCCCTGATTAAATCGTCCTCCACCTCTGCCAACCATTTCGATCTGGGTCTACCACGTCTTCTCCTTCCTCCCGGCTGCCATTGTAGCATAGCCTTTGCTACTGCTTCCGGACCTTGTCTCCATATACGTCCCAGCCACTTGACTCTTTGAGCTTTAATTTTCTTTATTATGTCTTCTCCGTTCAGTTCTTCTAATAATTCTTGGTTCGTTCTCAGTCTATATTCCTGTTCTCCTATCTTCACTGGACCCAGAATTAATCTTAAAATTTTCCGTTTGTTTATCCTTAGCTTATCTTCTTCTGATTTCGTCATAGTTATAGTTTCTGCTGCATACATTGTTAAGGGCCTTATTATTGTTCTGTATATGTTCAGCTTTGTTTTCTTAGTCAATATTTTGCTTTTTAACAAATTTTTGTTGGCTTGGAACGCTCGGTTTGTTGCCATTATTTTTTCTTCGACCTCCGTTCTTCTTTCTCCTTTATTATCTATCATTACACCCAGGTATTTAAATTTTTGTACTTCTTCGAATTTTTTATTTCCTATTCGTATTTCCCCATTTTGTCCTGTTTTCCCAAATCTCATTATTTTCGTTTTCTTCACATTAATTTTCATCCCTTCCTCCTCAATTTCCCTTAACATTTTTTCCATGATTTTCCTTTTTTTGGTCACTATTGCTATATCATCAGCATAGGCTATTAATTGACTTCCTGTTGTTCTGAGATTTCCCTTTTGTAACTTTCTTAAAACAAATTCTAGCGCCAGATTGAACAAAGTTGCTGACAGTGAGTCTCATTGTCTTACACCTTTGTTTATTTCAAACTCTTCCGTTTCTCCTTTCTGTGTCAGGATACTAACCTTTGAATGTCTCATTGTCATCTCTATTAGGTTTTTTAGTTTTTTACTTACCCCTTGTTCTTTTAAAGCTTTCATAATTTAGTACCTCCTTAGAGAGTCAAAGGCTTGTTCAAATCATTGATATTGTCCTATGATTTTTTGAGTTTCAGTTATTAGTCGTCTTTGTATTAGAGATGATAGTATTTTATAAGCTACGTTTAATAGTGTAATGCCTCTATAGTTCTTACATTCTTGCTGGTCTCCTTTTTTGTGTATCGTTATGATTTGTCCAGTTTCCCATTCGTTCGGCATTTTTTCCTCTTCCCATATTTTTTATCAGTTCTAAATTGATTCCATCCTTCCCAGGTGCTTTTCCGTTACTACCTCTCTTGATAATATCTCTTACTTCCTCTAATGTTGGTTCTTGCGTAATAATTTCTTCTTCTGCGTCTTCTCCTATTTCATCTACTATCACTGGTTCATTTAGTAATTGCTTAAAGTATGTTGTCCATATTTCTTTGTATAACATACCACTTGTAAATTCTAAGCGTCTTATCATCTAATCTTCTCTTAGTGCCGCAGTTTAAAGAGATGCTCTTCAATGTTATATGGAAAATTTGAGATAAACCCACAATCGTCCAGTTGCAGGAAAGTAAAAAGTAAATATCGTACGCGTCTGCACGCGTATATCACTTTTCTAAGATGTGTGTGTGTGAGCTCAGTTGTCCTTCTTCGAGTCATGACACGGCTACCTCCTGGTGAGCCCTGGGTGGAGTACACACGCCGCGCCGCCGTCGTCGAAGATGCGCTCTTGCGGTCGGAGCGTGTGATAGTTCAGATCGTGACCCGCTAGTCGGAGGCCATGGCGAAGACGTCGAGTACTCCACAAAAACCACTAGACTGTGTTGTTCGGTACAATCGGTACAATGTATATGTATACCCGCCGTAACCTCTGAATCCGTTACCACCGACCATGGGCGTCGATAGATTTTAAAAAAATCTCAATGACGAATTCTATAAAACGTTTTTGTATTGAAATGATAGATAGAGAAAATAAAAATTTGTCTGATCCACAAATTAAATAATTCTGGTGACCTTCAATAGACGACACTAAAAATCATGGATATCTCTGAAGCGCAAAAAAATCCACAAGACAAAATATCTTTTTTCGCCTACCATGTCAGAAAATGAATCATATCAAAGTAATATTTCCGGGCCTTGGGCCGCAAAAATCAAAAAGAACACGATTTTCACTATCAACTCACCTTTGACTTTGACATTTCACATACATTTTCATTAAACGTCAGTGTAGAATCAAGAGAATTAAACTTTAAAATAAAAATACGTTCTGATTCTGAATAATTGTGATTATGTGAATAGTAATTCAGGCAGTGATGAAGAATTTACGAATACTCTACCAGACTTACAAGAAGAAGATAGTAATGTTTCTCTAAATTTGTTACTTAACAAGACAACGCGCAATGGTACGAAAAGTCCTATAAATTGTTTAACAACTGGAAATAATGTATAATAAATAAATTGGTACATTTTTTTTACTTAAGTTGCTCATTAAATTCTGTCTGTATTTATAAAATTAAAGATTTTTGTTATATTTTCCTATTTTTTGTTTTTTTTTGTTAGGCGAAAAACAGTTGTGTGTCACACATGCAGAAATAGTATATTGTGTCACAAGGGCAGAAAATGAGCTTTAGCAGCCCGAGGCTATTAGCTGCATGAGCGAGCGAAACGAAGCGAGGGCAGCTAATAGCTAAGGGCTGCTAAAGCTCATTTTCTGCCCTTGTGACACAATATACTATATATAATATGCAATAAGGCTGATTCTATGAATTTTTTTGTACTCTTTACTCGTTTTTGCTCTTTTTATAATGTTTGATAATGAAAATATAAAAAAAAATATGGTTTTATTGTAGATAGTAATATTTCTGTGGAATTTTATTCGCACAATTCAATAAATTTACTTATACTTTAATAGGCCCATAAATACCTTAATAAGATATTAACAAACTGAAAATTTCGTTAAAATCGATTAAAAAGTTAGTCTTCATGTCTTCATGCTTTTAATAATTACAATAATAACATAATAAGTACCTAAACATATTCCATTTAATACAAATAATAAATTTAACAAAATGCGTTTCTAGAGAGAAGAAATAGAATATAGAGAAAGGAGTTGTAAAAAATGAAACAATAGAAGTGATAAAAACAATGTAAATAAACAACATTAAGAAAAAATAGAAAATCAAGAAAAAGAAACAGTAACAGATAAAGTAATAAAGGAATAAAAATATATGAAGCATCCAAGACTCTAATACTAGAAGAATAATCTCCTCAAATAATGACTATTCAAAATAAATGCTAATAATTCTCTAATATAATAGCAAAAGAAACTAAAAAACAGGATTACGGACCATAAGAGAAGAAAGGAAGTAAAAGAAATTTTAATTTCACAATACACAATTACTAAAAAATACAAATATCTTAAAAACAAACATGGATTCTAACTGAAAAAGAAATCAAGAATAATTGCAAGTAGGACAAAATAAAAATGAAACATTGACAATGCGCGTGCGCGAGCCGCATCCTCGCTCTAAGCGATGTAAACAATCGACTTGGCAATTATGTCAGCTTACAGCTAAGCTCACTGCTACTATCCCTGCTAACTCCTATGCTCCAACGTGTACAGGCTGTAAGCGAGTAAGCGACCAGCTAGGCTACTAGCGACCTGCCCTGCTCCACTGTGTTTTTACCTTGAAAACACCAACCTTACACACGGAAAAAGCAACGGCGAGGCGCATTTTGTGTGCATCGCGCTGTCATCGCTACATGCATCTCGAAAACCAACTAGACGGTGTATCGGGCTGCATGCCGCGTATCTTTTGACTGGACGCATGCGCGTTTGGAGACAATGGAAGAAATATTAATAACCAAACTGCCTAAGGATGTGAAATAAAATCACACTTGTTCCCAAGAACAAGGACATTAAAAATGTCCTACACTGCACCAGCGTCTGGACTTCAACAACTACTCCTTGGGCTATATGCCCCACCAGGTATTGAATTACGAAAGTCCAGACGTGGTTTAGTGCCCAACCAAGTCGGGGCTTTAAACCAAAGACATCCCTTAGCGACAGGATATCGAGCTAGCCTGATTCTTACTGATGAGATACAACAATACCGAAACCGGTCTAAGAATGGCAAGCACCTTTAATAACAAAATCGAAGTTTTTGGTTTAAAGCCCCGACTTGGTCGGGCGCCAAACCACGTCTGAACTTTCGTAATTCAATACCTGGTGGGGCATATAGCATATAGCTGGTGCAGTGTGCAACAAGTGTGATTTTATTTCACATCCTTAGGCAGTTTTTATGATTCAATTTTTATGGTTCAAAAAATTCCACCTTCGTTGTAGTTAATAACCAAAGATCATTAAAAGTGTCTTTGTCCATTCTATAAAACTTTTTGAATTTATCTTCGTTCAATTGCAACTGTTTTGTCACAACAAACTGACTTGCTGTCTGTCCATTTCCTATCCAGTATCCAGCATTGTCGTGGTATTCCTATCCTTCTTCTACGTCTACGTCTACGATGTTTCACCATAAAATCATCTAGAATTTGTCAGAGAAATATTGACGAGGTTTCGTTAGCCCGGAACAGTGATGTGAAACATTTAAAATTCAAGCACATACTAGTTAAAAAATGATTTTCTAAGCGTTTAGTCTCGCAGTTGTATAAGCCCCGCCCAAATTGGTTACGCGAGTACGTGAAAGAATTCAATGCAGGTGTTCAAGATGGAGTTCGTCTATCTCAAAGTTGGCGATTTCGTCTCACTTCAATTCATATCGAATGAAAGATTTTTAACTTTATTTTAACGTCTAATTCAAATATATTTGGCGAGTTGTCAGTAGCGCGGTTGCCAATAATGATCGCTGTCAGTGACGCTGGCGCGGTTGCCGATTTGTTTATTAAATATGAATGAAATGCAACCAGATTCTAGCAAAATCCCCAAGGATATATCTTGCCCCCCGTTTTCGAGGATGCCGAAGACGATGGCGGTATTCAAATTTATTTTCGACTTGACCACAAATGGCCATATTTTACCGGAGGAAGACGCGAAATCCGCGATTCCTCAATGTTGGGGTGGTTTCTGGGCGTTTAAGGGAAACGCCATCGTGTTCAGCATCCTCTAAAATATATTTTTTCGCAAGAAGACGCAGAATCCTCGTTTTGTGGGTGGTTTTGGGGTCGTTTGAGGACATAGGAACAAGATTTAGCTAGGCAACCCATGTGCAATTTATCAATCTATATATTATCTAACATATAAACTTTGTCACCATCAAATAACAGATGAGGATATATATTCCTAATACCGGATCTTGCACTATATTGGTTTAGAATGCTGTGTTACAAGCGTGATTATTTTCTCGTTCATTTTGATCATATTTGAATGAAAGAACCTCAATTTATAATTAAATTATAGACACATAGTCATCAAAATATATTCAGCGTTAAAACTGTACGCCTATGAGTGGTTAGTTAAATCAAAATACTATTTGGACGTAGCTACTTATCACCTTCTTTTTAGAATATATATAAAATAAGAGTTTTACAGTTTTACTGACAGGTCCAAATTAACCACGATACTGTATATTTTTTTAGTTATATTCGTTCCTACGATTTAGAAACTAAAGTTTTCAGATTCAAATAATTTTGATCCTTTATCAGTCAAATGAAATGCAGTATTGATGACTGTTTTGTAAAGTCATTGTAAAGTTACGATGTCTATGTGGAATTGCTACCAGGATGTAACGATCTTGCTTCATTTTATGGGGCAATTTCTTTTTAAATGTATGTTTTTGTAAAAATACAACAGTAGCATTTAAAAACACAGATTCCAAATGTAACTAATACTTCGGCACTGGATATCTTGATGTCACGTCACGTATATACGGCTTAAGACTTCATGCTCTATTGATTTCAGAAGTGTCTAGACCCTGCTCTGTCTGTATTTGCCGACTTACGCAATAGCTATAGTAGTCGGCCGGTGCAACATATCTTCTAAGAATCTCGTAGATACAGGTGCTTCGTGCGTAAGGTGCTTGTATTTGAACTAGTTCAAATCTCCCACCAGTCATTTTTTCTTTCGTATTTTTTTCAGTTTGCATCTTTAATTAATAAACTGTAAAAAAATTAATAACATGGGATCAGACCAACCATTATTTAAGTGTTTTAACCCTTTAAATGCTTTGTCAAAAAGTTAGACGAAAATTAGACCAAAGGATAATGCAAGACAAGCTAAATATATTGGAAAAACACATGAATATTATTTATATTATCCAAATTGTCCCAGCATCACTACCAATGGTATAGGTGCTTCCAATTGGTCATTAAAGACCGCCAAATATTGTGTTGTAAAAAATCAAGATCAAAGGAAAATTATGGAGGAAGTAAGAACGAGAAAACTTCAGTGTCAGTGTCAAAAGATCGCTTTACCAATCACATAGGCCAAGGAAGAAAAGGGGGTCCAAGGAAGAGGTGGAAACAAAAAAATCAAGGTGTGGATATTCTGCAAGCTATCCACCTTATCTATGACTGGACGAAGAGATGGAAAATTAAATTTAATGAAACTAAATCACTCCACATTAACTTTACAAACAAAAGGATAGATCATATTCCAGTCAGAATAAACAATAACCTGATTCCACATTCAAAAACAGCAAAATACTTAGGTATTACCTTAGATGTCAAACTCCGATGGAAAGTGCATGTTTTAAAAAGAAAAGAGAAGAACTTGGACTGAAATATAGAAAAATGTACTGGCTAATTGTAAGAAACTCCACTCCGCTTTATAAGCAGATACCTAACCCTGTATGGACCTGTGGTATGCAACTATGGGGATGCACCAAAGTAAGCAACTTAGCAATCATCCAAACATTTCAAAACAAAGCACTGAGGAACATAGTAGATGCCCGTTGGTTAACCAGACCATCAGGAAATTAGCCACTCAAGTCTATCATCAACTCCGGATGATGCCAACATAGTTGGCGAAACGCGCGTAGAGTGTGTTGGAATTTGTGTTTTGGTTGAGTGGTCGACGATAGTGTGACAAAGCTTTTATATATAATCTTTTGTTATAAAAACAAACATATTTATGTTTTTTACTATTTGGCACACCACTGCTTGGCATATAAATTAAACATTAGCGCAGTTTCGTCTATCCACCTTTCCCGTGATAAATTGATTAGTTTTCTGAACGGTTTTCCCACTAGACGGTAAAACATGCAAAAACTGCATCTAAAGGTCATTTCGAGAGATACTAATCTCATCATCACTCTGTGATTACCTACTTTGGTTTTAGTTCCTGCATCCACGGCATTTTTATTCATAAACTATTCGCATAATGTTTTGGGAAAGTCGTAATCATCTTCAATTTTGCTAGTGTTCTACATTTGCGATAAAAAAAATATTCATAATTTTTATAAAGGAAAAATAATTATATAAAAAAGTTAGTTTACATATTAAGAACTTCATCAGATGTTTCCCATCCCAAAATGATAATATTAATTGCATTTTCACTTTGTTTTGTGAATCATACTATGTTAGAGACATTCAGATCATATTCTTCTAAAACGCAGCTACAACTTTTATATTCATACATTGTTTCCTAGAGAAACCCCATATAGACATCGACAGACTTGATGAAACAATTCCCCAAAGGAATACAATCAATCTTCCAGGTAGATTACGTACATATACATAGACAATTCTGTAGAGATTAGTCCTACTTCACTTTCAATTTAATTATCGTTTTTATTGCATTTTAAGTTTACAATTAAATCAATTAGTTTTTATCGAATTTGAACAGTAACCACTCCTGGATTTTTTATCAGAATGATTAATTCTGTAACAAATAGAAAAAAATAAAATTAAGCAAGCGAATATATATAGAGCCTCTTGCATTTTATTTCTCACCATGGTGTTGTATTTTCAACACAAAGCTAAGTAACAAAAGCGAATCGGACAAAGATACCATCCCAAAACTCAAGAGAAGTGCCATTAAATGGTTCTAGAATAACAGAAGGAACAGGAATAGGAGTATATGGGCCTGGAACCAAATATTCTGAAACTATAGACAAACCTCCGAGCATTTTTTCAAGCTGAAATATACGCCATCGGAAAATGTGTCCAGTTTAACATAGAAAGAGATTTTCGCAGCAAGAGATCATCATCATGTCAGACAGATGGTTTGGGAGTGCCTAGAGAATCTAAACGAACTAGCCCGTAAGCTACAATTGTGAAAAAGTCTTGTCTTAAGATTTTCACAATGAGGTTTCCAGTTTAATGTAGGATCAACCTTAATTCCTAGAAAACTAACAGCTTCCACATCATGATTTATTGAGCAATCATTCACGGATATAGTAAGTGGATCACACGACTTTGGAGAAGTGCGAAAAGTTGCTGTGTTTTCACTGTATTAAAAAGAGCTTATGTTCATTAAACCACCTCTAATATCTTCCGAATATTTTGTGATGTCCTGTTAGATATTATTAAGGATAAATCATCTGCGTACATGGTAAGTGCCTAGAGAATCTAAACGAACTAGACAAGAACAACACTGTTCCGGGACACACTGGAGTGGAGGGTAATGAAATAGCAGACGTACTCGCAAAAAAAGGGGCTGAAACACCCTTTCTGGGACCTGAACCCTTCTGCGGAATAAGCACCAGTACAATACTAGATGAACTGCCGGCTGAGAGGCCACCTAAAGAAACTCGGATTAGTAGACAAAGAAGAATGCAGATTCTGCGAGGAAGAGGAGGAAACATCTATCCACATTCTCTCAGAATGCATTACCCTGCAAAATCCAAGGGTACGATACCTCGGAGAATATCAAATAGAAGAGGAAAATCTACCTAACCTGAAGCCTACAGACATCCTGAACTTTTTGAAAGCAATAGGACTGGAAGAACTGCTCTAATCGTTGAGACATCCTTAACGATTCGACAGCAGTAGGGGACACAATAAATGTTATAGGTCGCAGTGTATATGGCACAGTGATATGTGTCATCTACGTATCTCAGAGTTCTATTTTTATTATCTTTAAAGCCCCCCTTACATAAAGCCAGTAGAGAGTGAACAAGTGAACAAGTTACTTGCCATGTGTGAACAATCACTTGTAGGCAACTCAAGTAGCCTGACATGTTGCCAGGCAAAGCAAGTGAGTTGACCACAGTTCTATTCCACCACCACAAGCAAGTAAACTGCTTCTTTACTTACCACTACTTGCGCATCTAGTATACAATATTCTTATCAGTGTTGTTTATGTTATCAACAGTTCCAGATACCAAATGGTGTTTGTTGTGAATTAATAAAATTAATGTGAATTTAAATTTTAGTAAAGCCTGAACGTTGGAATGGTGAGACAACATGTACATTTATTGAGCTGTATAAATATAGTCGGATCTTCTTAACGAGTTATTTTAAAAGAAGAGCTGATCCACCATGCGTGCTTTTCCTCGCTATAGAATTTCTAGTTCATATCCTCTTTCGGTGTATCTCTTTTTCAACTAGAGAATCAAGCAACATTTTTGACAAATGTTTAATGCTTTTTCGTATCTTCTTTCTCTCCATATCAACCTCAAAGAAATAACTAGGTACTTCACTTGTTTATAAAACAATTTTTTGGGCACTGGCAGCTTGTCTCAATCAACTTGGAACAAGTTACCTGTCACTTGCCTTGCCTGCCTACTGGCCTTCTGTAAACCGGGTTTAAGAGTCAGTAAACAATAATGTCTCTTCCAATGAATGTTTGGATTCCTCTCTACTTTTGCGAGTGTTGTCAAATGCTTCCTTGATGTCAAAGAAGTCTTCTAGTATCACTTTCTTCTTAGAAAGTCGATGTTTTTGTCAAGGTTCCTACCTGTAGAGGACATTTCCTGTCCAACCTTGGCTAATGTTTCCTCTCAGTATGTTGCAGAGTCTACTGCATAGGAGTTACTTAATATATTGGATAAAGACCATCTGGACCGGGTGATTTATATGGTTCCAGGTACTTTTATCATCATATTATTTACTTATTGAGATTACAGCAAGTTATTTGTTACTTTATAATAAATAATTCCTCTTGATAGATAAGAGAAAAAGGTATTAATTAAAAGCTAACAATTATTGAATAATAATTCAAGCTCGAAATCTGAAATTTCGTACTTTACCACTTAATTCATGTTGTATGTTAATTCCGTATAAGGATAGGATCTGTTAAACAAATACTCTTACACTACGGCGCGCAACGTTATTCATGTGGAATATCGACTGATCCATCGTAGCAGTTATGACAACTGCTGAGAAAACTTAATTAAAACAAGAGATATGTGTTTCTCGCGATTGCATTTATTTATTACTTCGTGTGACTTGATCCGATCAGTAATTTTAAATTAACTCTTGCGTTTCAATACCGATACGTTACTGCTTAATTGAAATGAAGAAACAAAGAGCAATACCAATTTTAGTTTATTAAATTGTGTGATAGTACAGAGTGGCAAACAAACAAGTTAAGTTTCAACTTTTATATAAAACTGATATCCTTTCGTTTTCGGGACTTGAAATCAAAATACTGTTTATTTAATTCGTCTTTGTAAAGTTCGTTTTCTCCTGTATCATCATCATCATCATTGCCGTTCAATCCCGTAGGATTATGGCATCGCTTATAGCGTTTTAAATCCATTTATGAGGTGGATTATTCCTCTCTTTCCCAATATAGACTATAACTTCTCATGTGCCGTTGTTATTTCTTTCCAATCTTTTCTGTTTTTACATGTTAGGATCCAATCTTTTATATTCAGCGTTTTAATATCTTCCTTTACTTCTTCGAGCCATTTTTTCCTTGGTCTTCCTCTTTCTTGTCCCCAGTGGAGTCCAGTTTGTTATCCTTCTAATCGTGTCTATGGGTTTCCGTCGCATTATATGTCCAAGCCATTCCAAACGCAAAAGCCTTGATGTGTCTTATTATATTTTCCCCTCGTAGTTCTTTTTCAATATCTGCATTTCTTTTTTGTCTTCTTTCTCCTTCCTCCGTTATATCTTTCTTTCCAGTATTTTCAAGTCTTCCTCTTCCTTTTTAGTCATTACCACAGTTTTCATAGCAAGAGATGGCTTCGTGTAGCTCTATTAGGTTCCAAGGTTGCTGAAGAGAGTTTTATTGATCTTTGGGTCAAGTTTTTCCATATAGCACGACTTGGGAGGCTATTTGATTTGCTGTAACTTGTTGAGGGTGGCGCTGGTAGGAAGTCCTTGAGATTTTTAGTGGTCCAGGCTCGTCGATTATCGTTCATGTCCAAATCTTCTAGAAGTGAAGCCCCTTTCCCTTTCCTGGACTCAGAAATAGCACATACATTAGTATTTCTGATGAAGCATTGGTTAACGTCGAAGAAATAATTGATGTCGTACAGCTCTGTTTGCCTAACACTGGTTTGTTTCTAATCCCGGAGTGTATTGAGTTCTGCATCCTCTCGGTATCGTCTTTCTAGATATTCGCTTTATTGTCATCATAATTCTTGTGGTTGGAAGGATTGTCAGCTATAGATTTGTCTATTTCGACCTTGAAAAGATCCCAGTTCCACTTTCTTTAACCTCTAGAATTTACTTATTAAGTTTTTAGGAATGTTATCGGTTATTATTTTGTTTAAGAGTTCACTGCCAATATTATACTAAAACAAAATAATTGAGATGTTGAAGGTTCGGATATTAGAAATCGTATATCGATTTTGCTGTCACGGAAGAAATTTAAGATCTGCCATTCATCGTACCAGATTTTTGTATAAAAATTTAAAATAATAATATCAGCGTTTTTATACTGTCATAAAATTCCCATAAGTATATGACTTTCGTAACTGATCTGTGGCAAAATGTCTTCCGCATATAAATTATAGTCTTTCAGTATCAAAACCATTGTTTCAAATGTTGAACAAGTGTTTTATGATCGAAGAATGCGGGGGCGATTTGATAGATTGTCGATTGATATGTAGGCGATAGCGGATAAAAAAACCCTTTATACAGTTTGTCCGTTTAGCGTAAATTTCTAATTTTAACTAGTTTTGAAATGAGATTATCAGATTGCACGCTTGTTTAGAATTTATATCTACCATACAAATATGAATTTTAGCTTAAATTCACCTAGTCATCACTTTTAATGTTTATAATTTTTTAATTAGACGTATTTAAATCCCATTTATGTAACTTGAACTGAATTGGCGTTACAGCAAAGTTAAATGCATCAGAACTTGAGCCCAGTATGAAAGTTTAATAATTACTTTTAAATTAAAAAATGTACCTTTATTTTATATTTTATATCTGGGTACGCTGTTACAAACGTGTTTTGTCTCTCTCTTTATTCGCTGTTTGGGGGTAGATTATTCTGGAAATTAATTCGTTCTGTCAAATCAAGTGATGGCTTCGCGCTTGCTTTGAAATTCGCATGGGAAGTTCTATTGGTTGAGGCACAATCCCAAGGAAATTCCAGAGCAGACAGGATAACGTAATCATCACCTCATTAATTTCGACGACAAAAAAGCTTTTTGATATAGAACAAAACTGAACAACGAGAGAATACAATCTTTAGTTGTATTCTTTATTGTATTTACTACTACTACGTCTAAAATGAGTGCATTTAAAAGCGCTTTGTACTCTAAAACCTAACTGGCCTTGCCAAGGCCAAAAATGAACTAAATATCTCTTTGGACATTCCGTATAGAGCGGTAAAAGTGATTTTCCAATTGGATTCATTATCGCTGAAGGTTGATATGTCAGATCTGTAATTGCTAACATGTATATGTGAGATATATGACTGAATATTTATTATTATTTCCCTTTTCTTTCGTTTGTCTTTATTAGATCAAATAATGTGTGCAGTAACATTTTTATCATTTCATAATTGTTCTATCCGTTGTTGATTCATCATCATTTTTATTAGCATCATTAAAACACCGCATTAAAATATTTTCAGATGGTACTCATCAAGCGTTACATAACTTTTAAACTGAATTTTTTTATATGAATAAATGGAACGATTGGATAGAGGTTTTAGTTCTTACATATGAGACCTTTAAAAAAGGAATAGATGGATTTTTAGAAGAGTTATATAGGAGAAACGTCTAGACCTTTTCATATAAGACTTAATGAACATCAATCATAGAGCGGCGCTACTACAAGGGTTTCGTAGTCCCTAATTTTTAATGTTTATTTTTTAATATTAGTGGAAGAGAAAATCTGTACTTGTTGGTAAAGATCTAATCTATGTTCCCATATACAGGGTGCGCCAATTATTTCCACTCGATCTCTAGCACCGAAACTAAAAGAGATATCAACAAGATTTTTTGTAAAAAAGCTACTATGATGTAAATGAAACATGCACCTATCACAATAATCACACAACATCTTCACCTGTTGCACAGGGTGTTTGCCGATGGCGTACCAATAGTCTAGTTTTCAAATGGCAATAACTTAATTTTTTCAAATGGGACACCCTGTATATTTTTCTTCAGTTAGAAGCTCTCCCTAATATGCATTAAAAAAATATAGGGTTTTGCACATCTAACTTTACTATTTACTTTAATAATTGACGTTAAGTGAAACACAACATATTTTACACAATTTTTAATAAGAAATCAAGTTACCTATGAAAATGACAGTAGGTATATTTTGTTATGGCATTAATTGTCAACATAAAATTTTGTATTGTATCACGTCTACTATATTTAATCGGTATTGTGTATAAAAAATGGATTTTAATAAGAATTATAGTTTTTAGATGTGCTGCCATCTATGATTAGAAGAGAGTATTGTCAATTACTAAAAGCAAAAAATTCCCGGTGTATTGGAGTTGCATACACAATTTGCATTGTGTGTTGCAAAGCTTTTATTTGACTAATTCTAGTCAAAATGTCACTCTCTTCTTTCGTATCCCTTTCAGAGATTAATACAAAGTTAGAAAACGAGTAAGGAATTTAATTTATCAGATTCGACATCCTAAGACCGGTTTCTGCCTTTCGGCTTCATCAGTTAGGCTTTTCGAATCCAAGCCTAACTAACAGGAAGGAGATGACCTATAAATTGGCCTACTAGATCACCTTGCCTTACACCTTGCGATTTTTTCTTGTGGGGTTTTATTAAAAATATTGTTTACAAAGAAGAGGTTACCACAAAAGAAAATATGAAAGAAAGAATTACTGCAGCATTTAGACAGGTGACCCCTGCAATGCTAAGAGATGTGCGTAAATCAATGAAAAAAAGGGCAAGAAAATGTATAAATGAAAATGGAAGACATTTTGAACACCTACTATAAATTTTAACTTTCACTATTGTAGTTTTCTTACGATTAAACTTTGTAAAATTTTGTCCTTTTTAAAAATTGTGTAAAATATGTTGTTTGTCACTTAACGTCAATTATTAAAGTAAATAGTAAAGTTAGATGTGCAAAACCCTATATTTTTTTAATGCGTATTAGGGAGAGCTTCTAACTAAAGAAAAATATACAGGGTGTCCCATTTGAAAAAATTAAGTTATTGCCATTTGAAAACTAGACTAATGGCACGCCATCGGCAAACACCCTGTGCAACAGGTGAAGATGTTGTGTGATTATTGTGATAGGTGCATGTTTCATTTACATCATAGTAGCTTTTTTGAGGAATTTTTTAAAAAATGTGGTTTTTGTGCTAATATTTCTGAAGTGCTGTTTTTTCATTAAATCTACTTAAAATAGGAATAACTTGTCAAAGCCGCGTCGGATTTACAAATACAAAAAACTACCGAAAATCTAATATTAAGTAGAATCAGAAGACATAATCGTATACAGGGTGTTCAATTTAAAAAAAACCAAATTAATTTTAATTCCACAAAAATGAGCCACCCTGTATACATCAAAATATCTACCCCTACAAAAAATCTTGTTGATATCTCTTTTAGTTTCGGTGCCAGAGATCGAGTGGAAATAATTGGTGCACCCTGTATACAATACAGTAATGTTTATGTTGACTTCAGTCAGTGATCTGTTTTTTATGCAAATAAGTATAGATTTGAAAAAGCTTTCTTTTGTAATTATTACTGGCAGCAAATGAAGTAATTACGTACAAAGCATTCAAAATACAAATCATAAACCTGCTTGGTCACTAATGTTAATGAAAGTTGCTCGGAGCTGTATTAATATTTCAAAAATTGGGTGTAGTAAACAATATAGAAAGAATAATTTAAAGCAATATCTATTAATAAACAATGAAGAAATATTTGTGGTAAAATTAAACTTGAACTAAATATTTTGTAACAGGTGGAAAGCTAATCGGTACATATAAAATAACTTTACGTTTAATTATTGGCATTGGACATACCTATACGGATATCAGAACCACTTGGAGTAATTTTACAGTAGAAAATAATTTTTTCTCAATAAGTTTATTGTCATAAAAGACATGAATTTGTTATTACAATCGATTCCAAACACGTCAAAGTAAAATTCCGAATACATAAAAAAGTTTATCCCTGCCGAAACCGTTATTTTTGTGAAAAAATACCAGCACAAGTAAGTTTTAGTAATTATACGACATTTAAAATCAATAAATATAATAAATTAATATTAATAGGAACTTTTTACAGCCATTTATTGGACACCATGTTGTGATTTCAGAACAGTCGATGGACTGCCAACTGTGATATGTATAATTTACAGTGTTCTTTAAAAAAAATGAGTTTAATAGCTAGAAATGATTTCTATTACAAACTAAATTAACCAATAGTCCGATGATGGCTCATATTAAATGTATTTATAATTAATATCTGAGTTTATAGCTAATATGTAATGTATAAAAGAAATCTATAGCCTAATCGGTAAATTGAAAAAGCAAATTTATTGTTTTATAACAAAAATTGTAGACTCCCGTCCTCTCCCTCTCAAGAACACTGTTTTTCAATCTACATTTTTCAGATAGTCTCATTCTTTTTATAGTGAAATTATAAAGTTTATTGAGGCAAGCGAATGTCCTGTTGGGATCTTCTGCGATCTCAGCAGGGCCTTCGACTGCGTTGATCATGACATCCTTACCTCAAATTGAATGATATTGGAATAAGGAGTAAACCTTTAGACTGGATATCGTCATTTGGAAGTTATAGGAAACAATTTGTTCAAATACATTTCATAGACGGGACTACCATAAATAAATGTAACTCTGAATACTCGATAGTGAAGACAGGTGTTCCACAAGGCTCAGTACTGGGTCCCTGTCTTTTTTTACTTTAGATTTGCTCTAATGTCCTAATTTTTTATCGCCAATCAGATCCGGAATAAGTAATTCCACCTTAGAAGAAATGATTTTAATATAGCATTTTTATATAAAATCTACAGATACTAGATCAGGCGACCTGGCAGGCCAAAAACGTTCAGCATGGTTATTAAATTGAACATACGCGCCATTAAAATTCCTGACATTTCGAGCTCTCATCATCATGAAAATACATCCGGCATCAGATCCGTTTATTCGTTTGCAAATAGCTACTACACGATATATCAATTTTGTAACAATCAATAAAATAATTTATAGGTGCTTTACTTACTTTCAATTGGTTGTTAAGTACACAATAATTACAATAACCAGATTACTCAAAATATAATTGCACACTTGAGTGATCTTGTCGATTTCAAGCATATTGAACTGCTAACGAGGTTGTCCGCAATCACGAACTAGGTGTTAGTTATGGTTTAAGAGTGTGAATAATTATTGGTTTTTATAAAATTATGAATAATAATATAAGTGGAAATGTCTGGTTTTGTTTAAACGGTTACTAATGTTTTTTATCTGATTAGAATTGGTCTAGTAGATTCATCGTAATCCAATCTAAAATATTTATACTAATTTTCTATCATTAACAATGCAAATACACACAATGTGGAAGTTCTAAGAGATTTCTACTCTTCAATATTTACTAATCTGTTATTTTTAGGAGTCCAAATCGTCTAGTTAGATGTACTACAATAATAAGTAAACCTTGTACAATATTTTTTTTATTATTATTATTAAACACCCATAAAGGCATATTACAATCTGGTCAATAGTGACCAATGAGCAATTTAATTCTAACTTAATCTAATAGAGTTTGAAACTTAAAACTAAGTTATACTCATCAGCGTTCCTTGGGTTCTGTAGAATGGACTGCACTAAACTTTAACGTGCACACACAAGCTCTGCTTTTGCACTAACTCAAAGGGCTTGATCCTCTAAAGTCTTCTTTCTAACCCAGTATTGTCAAGGAGCTGGATAGCCTCGATATTGTCATGATGATGAAGTCTCGTCATGACTCTTGGCTAATTTCTTGATGGTCTGGTCAACAGTGTCCATTTCCAGATCCCTATTGCGAATGTACCAAGGGGCATCTACTATGTTCCTCAGTGCTTTGTTTTGAAATCTTTGGATGATTGCTAAGTTGCTTACTTTGGTGCATCCCCATAGTTGCATACCACAGGTCCATACAGGGTTAGGTATCTGCTTATAAAGCGGAGTGGAGTTTCTTCCAATTAACCAGTACATTTTTCTATATTTCAGTCCAAGTTCTTCTCTTTTCGTTTTAAAACATGCACTTTCCATCGGAGTTTGACATCTAAGGTAATACTTTGCTGTGTTTGAATATGGAATCAGGTTATTGTTTATTCTGACTGGAATATGATCTATCCTTTTGTTTGTAAAGTTGATGGGGAGTGATTTAGATAAGGTGGACAGCTGTTTGTAGCTTGTGGATTGCTTCTTCATTGCTCTTTCCTACATTTTCGAGATAATGGGCATTTTTTGAATTTCTGGAAAATCGCTACGTCACCTTGGTTTTTTGAGTGCCATGTCTACAAATTAAAACTAATTCGAATATCTTTGCTGCTAAAGATTACTGATGAGTGATGCTTTCAGACGTATGGAACAGTTTTTCAGAAATTGATACAATTTTTCGAGAAATGAGGGTAAAATGCCAGATTTGATTTTCACCAATTTTTAGTTAACATCTTTGACATTGTTGTCTGAAGAAACTATAACCATGTGGAGCTGGAAATTTATCACAAGAAAATGAGCATTTTTCCAGACTCTAAAATAGTATATAACTTCCTAAGGTTGTGAAATAAATCACACTTGTTCCCAAGAACAAAGACATTAAATGTGATACACTGCACCAGCGTCTGGACTTCAAGAACTACTCCTTAAGCTATATGTCCCCCCAGATATTGAATTACGAAAGTCCAGACGTGGTTTGGCGCCCGGCCAAGTCGGGGTTTTAAACCAAAAACTTTGATTTTATTATTAAAGGAGCTTGCCATTCTTATACCGGTTTCGGCATTATTGTGCCTCGTCAGTAAGAAGTAGACTAGCTTGAATTTCTATCTAGTCTAGTCTAGTCTAGTCTACTTCTTACTTAGTACAAACGGTTAAGTCGAGAAAGAGGAGGTAAGTGCAACGCCATCTCTTCACTTTTATAATAAAATCAAAGCTTGCAAAACTATAGAAAACTCTAACGACGGTGCAATTTTTTGGTGCAGTGTAGGACATTTAATGTCTTTGTTCTTGGGAACAAGTGTGATTTATTTCACAACCTTAGGTAGTTTTGGTACGCCCATAGTCCTTTTTTGCTATTTTTATAGTTCAAAAAATTCCACCGTCGTTATAATTATTTTTGGAAGGACTTTATTCGAATTGTTTCCCATCCGCTTGTATGCAGAGACGACATCTTTTCAAGAAGGACCTTTTCAAGTACGTTATAGCCCCCGAATCGACGATTAAACTAGTTCTTTCAAATACCCCCAGTAGATAAAATCCAATGGATTTAAATCGGGTAATCGGGACGGCTACAGGATTGGGCCATGGCATTCTATCCATCGTTGTGTGTCAAATTTCCCTTTGAAACTTTATTTAAAAATCTATGTTGTACTGCAGTGGATATGTAGATTTCTCCGAAATATAATTATTAATCACAGTCTGTTTGAATCTCATCTCAGCTATGGAATAATCGGATGGGGTGGAGTCACTAAAACTCAATTAAAACCAATAGAAATTATTCAAAAAAGTTTTTTAAAAATAATGCTTAACAAAAACCGAAGATATCCTACTGAAAATGTTTATCATGAAACTCAAATATTTGATTTAAAGCAATTATTCTATCAAGCAATACTCACCCATCAATTCCAAAATCAAAATGAACTTCAGACAGCTTTACATCAATATGGCACAAGGAATAGAGAAAATTTCTTGCCGCCACGTATGAATAAATCAGTTGGACAAAACAGTTACAGCTATCTAGGACCAAAAATCTTTAATAGTATTCCACCAGAGATTAGAGAAATAAAATCAATAAAAAAATTTCAAAAATCTACAAAAGAATTTATAAAAAAAATGCCGCGTCACTTCTTCCACAATATAATAAAATAAAGTATTCAAAAAAAAAATTAAACTGTAAGCTTTAAAAATACTAAAATTATAATAATAATAATAAAGTATAAAGTTTAATCAAATTCATGTTGTAAAGGTAATTATTTAAAATTAAAAATAAATGGGTCACTTTCTTTCGCTAAAATTTAAAAAAAAAAAAAAAAAAATTAAATTATGTATATTATTAGTTTTATGTATATAGTAAATTTTTACATTATGTTTTTTCTATATATATATTTATGTATGTCATGCACAATCTGTCATTGTACATAGTACAGTGAACAGATTCAGTGGCATTCCTAGTTTATTTACATTATGTAATATTTATGTATATTTTTGTATTTTAGTAAATAAACATTATTATTATTATTATATAATCAACTAATCAGAAAACTGTGAGATTTTTTCAACATTTGATTGAATTGAAGTTAAATTGAATACAAAACCTTGAATTATTGACAAGTTCTATAGTTTCGGAATATTTCTTTAGGGTTTTTTTGTAATCTCTTCGTATTTACTTATTATTTTTGTTTCTGATTATATTAATTTTTTGCTTTTATATTAAATTATTATATTAAAACTGTAAACAATTGTATATAATTGGACATTTGTGCTCTTGAGTATTTTTACTTTCTATAGCATAAGTATAGTTTTATTTCTGAATTTAGGTACTATAATAAATAACGTGTAGGAGCAAACCCAATACAGTAAAGTTACCCTGCGATACACATATTAACGTGTAAGTTACTTGTAAAACAAATATAAAGTTAACCCTTTATTCTTTCACAATACCTTTCTACCTACCTTGGGTCTTAGTTTACGACTACAAGAAGTAGATTGGCATTGAAGGCAAAACTAACTCTTTAGCTACGGTAATTGTGATTGTTGATACAATTACATAGCAATACATAACGTAGGTAACGCAACTGCTGCTGATTGTATAGATATTTCTTTCGAAATAGTGCAGTCAAAGAAACATTGAAAAAATATTTTAATTGCTATTCATCTTGTAAATAAATAGTTTTTAGTAATAGAACTCATGTTAAATAGACTGGATCTCATAATTTCACAATCGCGTTACTTACATATAAATATGTTTTGTGGCCAACATGACATTTTCCCGCTACTTACGTAAATATTTTTACGTAAATATTTTTAATTATTCTCTCACATTCTTTGGCAACCCTTTTTTTTAAATTCCCGAAGTTTGAAAAGATTTTAAACACCACAAAAAGAAATCTTAAGATCTGTATACCGAACATGCCACCCTATTAGACCTTTATTGGGATAATTTCCGTTATGATGATCTTTTACTGCCCCCTAGTAGGGTGGGGAAGCATCATTCTGCTGAGAAGATATTTCTAGGTCTCAAAATTCATCAAGATGGTTATTAAGAATCTCCAAATAAATTTAAAAGCCATTGATTGATTTCCCAAGATCCCTGTCCACACGATATCTACTTTGTGGTGGCATTGGCGAGGGTGTTGTGAGTTTTTTCAGGCTTTTCCATAACAGTAGAGAATTCATTTTTGAATAAAAGAAAACCAATAAATTCACGTTTACAATACACGACTGTATGTTTTAGACAATTTGGCAATTAACCTTGTGTTCTAAATCCAAACATTATTTAAGTCTGAATATAATATAACAAGAACCATTTCCAATTCTAAGAATTGAAAATATTCAAAAGCAGCCTTAAGCGTTATCTGTTAAACAATGTTGTATTTTATTATACATATGAATATTTTAAACCGGTACTTGATGATTCAAGTCTCGCTTTTTTTGTACATGCTTGAGAAAATAAATGTGTTTATTTAATTATAAAAGTCAAATAATTCATAATATAAATGAAATGAAATTCATTTATTGTTTTGGGAAGTTCCAAATAATACCAAATTTGGAGACCCAAACTTATTAGGCCACACCCTGCAGATGGGCCTGTCCCAACTTATTGTAGATTTAAGTTGGCTGAGAAATTGTGTGGACTGTATAGAGGTTGTAGCGAAATTATGCACTGATTACTTGAATTTTATATATTAACGATAACTTCGTAAAAAACAAAACACTTTTTAACAAAAGTCAAAACTGTGTTTGCAATTGCTCAAGAAATAACTGATTGTGAATACGGGTATGAATGTAATATCATGCAATTTGTATATGTTAAAAATTGCTGAATTTATTACGTATGAACAGTCCCACGATTGCGACCTGTTCATACGGAGATAGAAGTTCTACTGGTTTAAATTTATTACGTGTGGACAGTCCAAAGATTACGACCTGATCCACACGGAGTCTGATGTTGTACTGTTGCTATGCTGGGCACTTAGGCGTGCGGTTTGGTTATTTTTATTTCCTTAGTCGCCATGGGCGTAGGTAAAATGTTCGATTTCGAACATTTATAATGTGGTATCCCTTTACTCATTTCTCCCTGTTTTGATTACCGAAGATTGTGGGAGAAGAGTTTATTATACTATCAGTAATCGTCTCTTGCCATCTGCTTACTGTAGTTTCCTCTCACACTTTTTAACACTTTCTAGGTGGGCGTTTTCTCTTTGGTAGATTTGGTAGATTCCTCTACTATAAGGGAAATAGGAGAGACTCCTGTAATAATCTGTATAGCAGTCAAGCAAATTTTCATTATCATTTTAATCATTTGAAGTTTGCGGAGTTTGTCTTGCTCTGTTTTTGTTGGGTTTTGGACCAACAGATCAGGGATATCATTTACTTTGGTAGATATAAGATTCAGCTTCTTCCAGATTACAAAAGCCTCCAGAAAGGTTCTGGATGGGTTCACACTATTGTTGGATAGCAATTTGCAACTAATGGGAATAGAGTTCTTAGGAAAATGATAAACAAGTTTGTATAAATGTAACAGGAAATTAAAATTTCCTGCACTATATTTAAAACCAAACAATAAATTCTTATATTAACTAACGATTTGAGATCGGTTTCTTTGTAAACTTAGCAGCGCATTCTTCGAATTATTCTATGTTTTTTTTCACAAAGGATAATGAGTAAAATGTTCTTCTATTAAAAGTGACAAATACTGTATAGTCATTTACCTTATTTGGGATCCATTATAAAAACTAACGAAGGAAAATTCTTTTAGATTTTAAAGATAAATTTGTAATTCAGTTAAAGATTGTTAAGATTTGGTTTTTGTCTTGTTGTACGTATATAGGATGAGTATAAAATAAAAAAACTAAAAGTACAAACATGAACCTGATTTGTTTCGCTCGTACGAGCTTACATACGGGAGGTCTAATTATTTTTACTTACTGCTTTTTTAAGGACATGTATTTTTTTTTAAATTGTACAAAATTGTACTTCTATTTCAGCCCACCCAAAGGGGGGACGAAGTCTTGAAATCCTGGGAAAAAATTATAATTATGACTTTCCTCGACGTTTTGAATGTACTAGAGTCTGTAGGTCTTTTTTTTTAAAGGTAGAAATCTTTGAAAGACTTCTGGGAAGATGTCCCAGGTGTGCAGGATTCTACTGGACAAGAGCACCTTATCCTGTAGCCTACATGCTAAAACTACCTCTTCTTCTCGCCTCCTGCGACACTCTGGCACTTGCTTGTGGGCTTTAACTTCAGGTTGCTGCTCTCGCGCTCCTCAGCCTCCTTTTCCTGCATGATCTTCGTGACGATTGCTACAGTTGCTTTTTTAGTGACTAAGTTGTTTCCATCTACAGGACCTATCTCCGCTCTTATCTTGGCTCCGGCTCCTTCCCATCTTGGGTATAAGGCGCTTCGTCCATTGTCCTTTATCCGCTAGGGCCTTCCTTCTCTCCTGCCACTTGACCATGGAGGTATGTATTCATAATACTAGGCACCCTGCTAAAACAAATAAATAAAAAGTTGCACAAGTATATTCTGCCTTAATCTTAGGGTATTTTAGCTTTCAAACTATTCATACTCAAGTGGGACACGTTGTAGACCAATGTACATATAATCATCGCATATTATATGAATACTGTCAACAACATAATCACCATAACGATTGGCTACTCTCTTCTTTCCAACGTCAACGATTACCAGCAATTATTGTTGCCTCATAACGCAACAACAGTGTCATAATCGACAAAAGATGGGCGTTGGGCGGAAATCTGCCCTTTGACATCAATGAATAGAATTAATCACGCACATATTGTCTTCTTTACCGTGCAATTACATAAATACGAGTGAATATTTCAAATTATGGTTGTATGTATTAAAATATAGAAGTGTTGGCAAACTCTTTTGTAATCTAGAAACGGCTTAACAATAAACGGTGATTATACTATTTTTTTATATAAACTTACACATAAGGGCGTAGAAGATCAAATTTAGTTTATAGCTATTTGTGCCGGTACTCTAATACTCTAAAACTCCAAGAATTTTGTATTAATGAAACAAGAGGAGATATCGTTAATGTATATGTTGAACAGAAGAGGGCCCAGGTGTGACCCTTGAGGAACCCATGAGGTTATTCTAGAAATAGGTCAGTGGTCAGTGTTTTAAATTATTGCCTACAGCCACAGCTGAATTACTGATTTCAGTCTGGCTCGTCAGAGATATTTAGAATAATTCAACTAGGTTTTGTCTAAAGTTTCAACAACAATGAATAAATCAAATCATAATACTGAGTGTAGCCCCACAACATTTATTAAAAATATTAAAATTTATTAAAATATTTATTGATTTCTTATCGTTAACAAATTATTGCATTTAAATTATATAATATAACTACAAGATTTCTTAATAATATAGCAACCACTGGAAGATTAGAACATTTTGTTTATAATGTAGTAGGGATATACAGAATTCTTGATACCGTGATAGTTACTTACTTTCGTCCCACTAATGGTGCTAAAACAAAAAGGAAAACTTGGTTTTACGTTATTCGTAAACGCCAGTAATTGTTTCTAAAAGCATTGGATAGCTCTAAGGAATTCGATTTAGCTGATTACTCTAAATCTACGAGTGTCGTAATTGTAATGGTAATGGCTAAATCTACGAAGATTTTGCATTAGTTTTTTAATCTTGCTGATGTTTATATTGTTTATTTTGAGATAGTATTATTTTTTAATGATAAGTAGAAAACTTTTGAATATACGAGACTAAAAACTAAAATATTTTAGTCCAAATTAAAAATGGAAATTTCAATTTGTTTTTCTCTTCTCTATGCAGAACTTTGGAATTAACTTGTAGTTCTGAAGGTGGCTGGATCTGGAAAAAAAATTAGTAAAAATAACTAAATCATTAAAAAAATATATTTTTTTACTGAAAGCCCAGCGCTGTCTACCCAACCAGATTTTAACCGCGGATAATTGTGTAATGTATTTATCAAAAGATAATCCAATTATTTACATTCAATCTGTAGGCCCATTATGTTTTAATGGTACCTTAACTTTTTTGTTTGAATAAAAAATCGTGCAAATCATCGTGTTAGACCTATTTTAATGACCGTCTTATTCTTTAATATACATGACTATTAATTAAATTAATTTTTTCTGACACCATCGAGTGAATGGGTCCTTTCGGCCGCATGACTGTGATTTTTTTGTAATTTATAGTCGGCTGGCTAATAACAAGTGAGTGCATACATATTATTTCTTGTTTTGATATGCATCATAAAGTTATTTTCACCGATTATTTCCCTTGCCTGTCAAATATCAATTTTTAACCAATCACGTGCTTGGAAACTGATTTGACGCAGCCAATCAAAACAAAATAAAACGACTATTTACCTTGGTGGTAAATAGTCGGCTATTTGATCATCGTCCTCAATATTCACCTGAAGGACGGTATTTATACGTACGTACAGATTTTTTTTTGACTCGGGAAATAATCATATTAAATATAACGCGACCTTGACAAATTAGCTACTATTTTTATTGCTACTAAATTTCTCGTATATTTTACAATTTGTCTCGACAATTTTGGCATTAATAATCAAAGAATAACTCCCTCGAACTAAAGCTCTCGGGAGTTATTCAGATTATTAATGCCAAAATTAAGTCTCGACGAATTGATCCTAAAATAAACTCGAAATTTAGATGCAATAAAAATAGTCGGCTATTTGTCAAGATCTTGGGATATTACTGTCGACTATTTCCCTAGTAATAATTTCCACACCAATCACAAACGCGCAATTTTGGATTACAAATGGTTTCTAGATGAGAAAACTGTATGACAGCTACTGTCGAGTTTGCCCGCGGCAAAACTTGACAGCTGTTGTCACCAAAAGGTGGAGAAGCAGTCAACTGCAGATTTCATTATTTTAAAGAGGAAGTGGGTAATTCTGAGATTAAAACAGGTAGATAACATAGTTACATATTTTTTAAAATAACTGATTTTAAAAAACCTTCTTTTTAGGAAGAGTAAAATACAATCCTCTCTTCAATAACACGGCACAGGGTGGAGAAAGAAAATAGCCGATAGTAAATGTCTTTTTGCAACAGGGAAAGAAAATGCTGGCACCAGTGATATGTAAACTTTTAAGGGCAAGTCTAGCTACTGGTTACATTCCAGCTAGCTGGAAGAAAGCTAGAGTTGTCTTCATTCCAAAACCTGGGAAGAACTACTCTCAAGCTAAATCATTCAGACCTATTACTTTATCATCTTTTATGATAAAGTTCATGGAAAAACATGTCAGGGAAAATTTTCTAAAAGAAAGGCCACTTCACAAAAACCAGCATGCTTACCAAAATCCTGTGAAACAGCACTCCATGGACTTGTTTCAAAGATAGAGGTTGCACACAGAAATAAAGAAATAGCTTTAGGAGCATTTCTGGATATAGAGGGTGCATTCGACCACACCTCTTTTAGAACCATGGGTGCAGCTGTAGCAAAGCGTGGCGTAGACGACACCACATGCAATCGATCAGCTGAAGCAACGTTGTTGGGAGAGAACATGGAGGTGTCAATTTCCAAGGGATGCCCACAGGGAGGAGTCTTATCACCTCTACTGTGGGATTTGGTAATTGACGAGCTCCTGGTACAGCTCAGCAATGCAGGATATTATACCCAGGGGTATGCAGACGATGTACTCATACTTGTAGTGGGGAATTTTAAAAATATTGTTTCAGACCTTATGCAACAGGCGTTGAATATCGTGGAGAGGTGGTGTCTAAAGGAAAACCTTAAAGTTAATCCTAACAAAACAGCACTAATTGCCTTCACGAAAAAGAAGAAGTTGGATAGTCTCAGACAACCCAAGCTCTTCAACACTACAATTAACCCAGGAGGTGAAGTATCTAGGTATAATCCTTGACGCTAAACTAACTTGGAACAAGCATTTGGAAAAAAAACCATTAATAAGGGTAAAATGGCACTAATGGCTGCCAAAAGGACCATAGGCACTAAATGGGGCTTAAAACCACATATGGTACACTGGTTGTACACTGCAGTGGTAAGACCCATGTTAACCTATGGCTCCTTAGTGTGGTGGCCTAAAGTAATACAAAGGAAGGCGATACTGGAGCTTGCTAAACTCCAGCATTTAGCCTGCATTTGCATTACAGGTGCCATGAGGAGCACTCCAACAGCAGCAATGGAAACCATACTAAACCTTCCGCCACTTGATATTTATATCAGAGCGGAGGCGAGAATGAGGGCATTCAGATTGGAATGCAATGGCTAGTGGGATCCTTATGAACAAGGACACAGTAGATTCACAAAAATCATCACAAACTCGTTGATGGAGATAAGAAGTGATGAAATGGCACCAAAAAACAACTTCACAAAGCCCTTCAGCATTCAGCTGAGTTGGGAAGGTGAAGAAACAAACAACTTTCGGGAAGGAACATTGGTTTGGTATACTGATGGGTCAAAAATCGCTGGAATATATGGTGAAACACCCAGATGCAACCTAAACGCACCATTGGGGAATTACGCATCAGTATTTCAAGCAGAAGTACATGCTATTGACAGGGGGTATAGAGGGAAAAGAATCCTCATTTACTCTGACAGTCAAGCTGCCCTACAGGCCTTATCATGTGACAAAATCAAATCAAAATTGGTCTGGAACTGCCTACAAACCCTGCTCGTTCTGGCCAACCAAAATAAGGTAACACTTAGATGGGTCCCAGGGCATAAAGGGATTATTTATTTAGCGTATGGCTAGGTACATGCTTTGCTTAAATATATAGACATTTTCATATGTCAAGGTTTTTGATTCAATCTAGCGCCGAGGGGGACGCCTCCAGGAAATCGGACATATGAGCGTAGAGGGCACTCACTGTGGATGTGTTGAATGGTCATAAAGGGATAAAAGGCAACGAGGAAGCAGGCGCCCTGGCAAGGAAAGCCTCAACGACCGTCTTTACTGGTCCTGAACTGGCGTTTGGCATTCCTAAATCCTCGGTACGACTCTCGCTGACTAGGTGGATGTTAAAATAACACCGGTCACGCTGGGATCTCGTGCCGGGCCAACAAAACAGTAAACGAATGGTTAAAGCGCCATCAAAAGTACTGACAGGTGATATCCTGAATCTAAGCAGAAATCAAATAAGGCATGTCACGGGACTAATAACCGGACATTGTCACCTTAGGGAACACCTACATAAAATGGGCATCTTTCAAGATGAACCCATATGTAGACTATGCAATGAGGAGGATGAAACAGCCTCTCATATCATACTAGAGTGCCAGGCACTCACGCACTGGAGGTATAACCTACTAGGGCTGGTAAACCCACAGGAGGACTTTCCAAAAGAAAAGGCTACTCAGCCTGATCAAGGTAACAAACCTGAACATAACGATGTAACTGACATATAGTACAATAAGTCTTAAGGCTTGCAGCATTGAGGCATTTATAAACCTCCGTTAGGTACATCGTCTTAATCAAATCAATCAAATGGCTAGTACCCAACACGAAGAACCCTACCTTTTGTCCAGTCCGTCTTTTTAAAATTCTAATGATTAAATGTTCATCTACAATAACAACTGATAGATTATTCTTAACAGTAAACCCATCATGGAACAAAGAACAATCAAGTGGATGGTACAAAAACACTCCAGTGGGAAAAAATGAACCACTCTATGCGGTCGACAGCAGTCAGTAACCCGGCTAAAGGAGGGCTGGGTGAACAACAATTAATTAAAATTACTGTAAATGGATAATGAGCATTAATCCAACAATTCTCTTCATAAATATGCGGCTGATGCTCATTAAATTAAAAGTTTAAAAATATTATATTTTGCTGAAATAACGCACAATAAAAAATATATCGAGATCCTTTTTAAAATACTTACTAACGAACCAGACACCGAACTATTTTTACACGGTATAATTAAAAAAATGGGCGTTGTTCTGTCTAATTCGATGATTTGGTTTCTATTGTGTCGTTATGTTACCAATGATTTTCAATAGAGTTGTGGTTTTGAATGAGAATAGCGAATTATCCGTAAAGAAAACCGTAGTTTTGACTTTGATGCCATCCGCTCAAATAGTTAACCTACATTTTGGTCCAAATTCGGTTAATTAATAGACAAGAACAAAATAGTTAATCATTAGAATTATGCAAGTGTGAAAGTACGAATTATTGTGGAACATGTCGATATTTTTGATTAATTAAAAATACATTCCTCAAATATTTTTCGCACATTATTAGTTTTTTTAAGAACAGTCTTTCAGGCCTCTTGTCAGGACCGCCACTTGGTTTTTTTTTCGAAATTTGAGGCCTTATTATAAAAAAATGCTTATACGTACAAGTATTGTCCAACGCTGAATGGATAATTGCACGTAATCCTCTGAATTTTAATTCACCTGCAACTTCTTATGGAGTGCCGCAGAGTACAGTCTTGGGGCCAATATTTTTTGTAATATACATCAATGATCTATTAAACATTCAGACTTGTGGAGATGTTGTGAGTTTCGCAGATGATGCACTCATTTTCACTGGAAATACTTGGGAATCACTAAAAGAAATAACGGGAAGAGAAATGAGCAAAATTTTCCGCTTTCTCAAAAGTAAACTTTTCGCAGTTTTATCCAACACCTACTATATGCCCTTCACTTGTCTTTCTTCTAATTTGCCATCATTTGGTAACTTAATTTCTCTCTCTTTCTACTGGATTAAAACCACTTAGTTGTTAAAAAAGTTTTTTTATTGACGTTTCGGCTTTCCAGATCGAAAGCCGTTATCAAAATGACATAAAATAAATAAATTTACTAGAAACAGAACACTTGATAATCTTGCAAAAATATGGCATCAACATAGTATACATAGAATAAGATTTTGAGATTGAAGATGTCAAAATCTGTTTCAATCATATTTTTGTGACGTTTCTGGGAACGAATTTTTGAAAGGATAGCGCATTTGCATATTATAAGAGAATTTATACTTCGTCATAAATGAAGTTTTCTTATTAATATTATCATAAGAAAAAACCAGATAAAAACTTATGATACTATCCCGATATAGAGGGTATCCTTTTTGCAATTAACTCTTTTTGTAAAATAGGTATCCAAATTTTTGAAATATCAACCGAACAATTAGAAACACATTCGTTATTATTTAAGCATATCAATGCTGCTTCTTTAACTTTGCGATTATAATTAATCGGTTCTTTTAATAATCTAGTTGAAGAATTCCATTGTATGGACAACAATTCTTATACTTTGGAAGACTTATCACAGTTATCTCTTGCCGAAGAAAGGAAAGCAGATAGCGCACCGCCGACTCCAGTTCCTGTTACAGTTAGGATAGAAGCTGACCCACAACTGTCACCTATCGAAAAGCGCACTACTAGACTTGGGTCACAATCAAAAAAGTAAATCTGAAGAAATTAATATTAAATTACAAATTATTATTCTCCATTTATTTAGTTTTATTGTATCCAATTCAATAAATTTTTTCTAATTCTTTTTATAAATCTTGTATCTTATAACAGTAAATTTTATGGTTGTTTTGTTTTGCTTCTGATGTAGTATAAGTTTTAGCTCGTAATTTTATATGCACATCATTAATTTTCTATTCTATTTCTATTTTTATCGTGCCTTTTTGTCAATTGTGGTTCAGGTAGTGAGTGTATAGTTAGTCTTTTAATAAATTAATATTAAAAAAAAAATGGATCCCTATATAAGAGATTTTAAAATAGAAAAATTAACAACATATCCCCTAAAAAATGCAATTGAAGCAAAAGAAGTTTTGTTCATTAATAATAAATTTAATAATTTGAAAATTCTAAATACTAATATTTGTAGCATCTCAAAAAATATAAATGAATTGCAAATATTTCTCAAGGGACTTGAAACATCTTTTGACTGCATAGTTTTAACAGAAACTTGGCAAGTTCCAGATACCTCCCTCTTTAATATGCCTGATTACTTAACCCTATATAATGAAGGTAGATATAACCAAAATGATGGTGTAATTGTTTTCATAAAAGATAACTTGTACCAATCTCATGAACAAATCAAACTTAATGGCAGTATATTATTAAAACTAAAAATTATTAAAGATAAGCATACCCTTAGTATTTTCGCCTTCTACAGATCTCCAGCTAGTAAAGTAAATGATTTTCTAGACCAACTCAACAATATACTAAATGAAGAAAATGTAAATTCTGGTTACAATTTATTAGTAGGTGACATTAACATCGATTTATTAAGGGAAACGGAGGATTCAAAAAATTATCTGGACATGATGAGTGAATATGGATTTACTTCAACCATAAATACTATTACAAGGGAGAAAACTGGGTCTGGATCATGTCTAGACCACATATTTGTTAAAACAAAACAACAAAATTACAATAATTTATTACCTTTAACTATTTCTACCGCAATCACTGATCACTATATAACATTATTACAAATTGTATTAAGTAAAACAAAAAATGAATTAACTAACACGACTAAGAATAAAAAATATTTTAAAAGGATAGATGAAACATTATTACAAGAAGTTAGTAGTTGCATTAATTGGGAAGCTGTCCTAAATCCAGTGCAGGATCTTGAATCTGCGACAGAAAAATTGATTAACGTAATAAACACCTGTATACATAAATCAACTAAATATATTAAAATAAAAAACAGTGAACGCAAAAGAAAAAACTGGATAACGAAATCATTAATTAAACATGTTAATAAAAAAAATGACTTATATCTCTTATGGAAACAAAATCCAAAAAATGAATATTTAAAAAATAGTTATTTATCAGTTAAAAAAGAAACAGAAAAAAAAATAGAAATGGCAAAAAAAGATTATTATAAAAAATTAGTTGAAAATGAAAAAAATTCCAGTAAAAAACTTTGGAACACAGTAAATGAAATTCTAAACATCAAAACAACAAACAAACAAATAAATAACATAAAAAATGAAAAAGGTGAAATCGTTACAGACCCAAGAATCATTGCAGATATATTTAATGAATTCTTTGCCAATGTAGGGAAAAATCTAGCAAAAAATATAAAAACAAATCCTAACTACAAAAGTAAAAATAGTATAAATAATCATACAATTTTTCTTACACCTACAAGTGCAACTGAAATAGAAAATACCATAAATACGTTAAAAAATAATAAATCCCCTGGGCATGATGGAATTAAAGCCGAAACTTTAAAGATCATTTCAAAATTTATAAGCAAACCTTTGACGGAAATCATTAATAAATCATTTGAAATAGGATACTTTCCTTCAATTTTAAAAAACTCAATTGTAACTCCAATATTCAAAAGTGGAGACACCGAAAATATTTCGAACTATAGGCCTATTTCTGTCTTGCCATCAATTAGCAAAGTTTTTGAAAAAATTTTAAAAACAAGATTAAATGCTTTTTTATCTAAACATAATCTGCTGTCAAAATCTCAGTATGGGTTTAGAGACAATAAATCTACTAACGATGCTATTCATTCCTTAACTAGAAACATTTATGAATCCTTGGACTCAAGTACTCCGTCTATAGCTGTCTTTTTAGACCTAAAAAAGGCATTCGATACTGTCGATCATTCTATACTTTTAGACACACTAGAAGATATGGGTGTGAGAGGTACAGCGCACAAGTTATTTGAAAGTTATCTAACAGAAAGAAATCAAAAAGTGAAAATTAAAAACCAAGTAAGCACAGACACAAAAATTACATGCGGTGTACCTCAAGGAACAGTACTGGGGCCTGTATTATTCGTCATCTACTTAAACAATCTATTCTTACAAGAAACAATCGGTAAAATTATTAGTTTCGCGGATGACACCATTATCTATTACAAAAATGACAACTGGTATTCCCTTAAATTAAACATAGAAAACGATCTCAGTAAACTTAAAGACTGGTTTGACAGCAGATTACTTTCAATTAACTTTGATAAAACTGTATACGTACCATTTAGCAGCCTTGAAACATCTTTACCAGATTACATCCTCAATATCCAAAAAAATTTCTCCATAAAACCTGCAAAAAAAAATCAAATATTTAGGAATATATATAGACAGTCACCTTAGGTGGAACTCTCATATGGAGTATCTAACAAAAAAACTCCGCAGCATTTTATTTAGATTCAAACAAATTAGACAATTTGTAAACTACAAACAGCAACAAATTTTGTATCATAGTTTGGTCGAGTCACACCTCAACTATGGCATTATTGGTTGGGGAGGGGTATCAAGAACTTACCTACAAGCAGTTGAAGTCTCCCAAAAACGATTTCTAAGATTAATGCTTAACAAACCTGCAAGATACTCCAGCCATCGGCTGTACTCTGAAACAGAAATATTAGATATTAGGCAATTATATAGTATTCAATTGGGATGCCAACAATATAAAAATAAAAATGAACTTACCACCTTAAACCATCCGTACGCAACAAGAACAAAACATCTACATTGCATACCACTAGCCTCTAAAACGATTGGACAAAGAAACTACTCGTACTTAGCTCCAAAATTATTTAATTACTTGCCAGAAAAAGTAAAAGATGAAACTACCTTAAAACGGTTTAAAAAGAAATTAATAATATTTTTAAAACAAAGTAAACGAACCGATATACACGAAATTATAGATGGTTAAACACATTAAAAAAGGGGCCATGTTTTTCTACTTTAAGTCTCTTGTTACATAAGTTAAAAAAAAAAAAAAAAAAAAAAAAAAAAAAAAAAAAAAAAAAAATTCTTTAAATTTTTTTAATTACAGTTTTAAATTATATATTACAATTTTGTAACCACAAACAAGTATTTATTATACTTCAGTGGTGATGTTTATGTTTATTTAATCATGGTCGATATATATTCTAAACAATTATATTGTATTGTATTATGTAGATTATGGAATGAATAAACATTATTATTATTATTATTATTATTATTATTTTATGACCAAAATCCCATGCATGTTCACATATTTTAGATTTTTCGAATTGTTTATTTTTAATGTACGATTGGTGTTCATTAAGTCTAATATGAAAAGGTCTAGATGTTTCTCCTATATAAAATTTATTACATTCGCATGGAATTTTGTAAATACAATTTTTTGTGTTTTGAATTTCATTAAAAGGTTTTGTATTTACTATTAAAGATTTTAATGTATTATTAGTTTGAAAAACTGTTTTTAAATTAAATTTATTGCCAATCCTTCTAATTTTTTCGGATAATTTTGGAATATAAGGGATTTTTACTATATTTGAAAGAATTATTGGGGGGTTTAAATTTTGATCTTTAGTTTTGATGTCTCGGTAAAGTTCACGATTTATAAATTTACTTGGGTAGTTGTTCTTAATCAAGACAGATTTAACAAGTGATAATTCATTATTTAAGATATTGTCATTTGAACAAATTGTTTTTGCTCTATCGGAAAGAGATTTAACACAAATTGAGTGGTTTGAATTAAAATTTAGATATCTATTTGTATGTGTTTCTTTTCTAAAAACTGATGTATCAAAACAATTGTTGTTATTGTGTATTAGTACATTAAGAAACGGTAATTTTTTATTATTTTCAATTTCAATTGTAAATTTAATAGTAGGTTCCGAATTATTAATAGTATATAAAAATGTATCAATATTTTCCCTATCGTGTTGCCAAATTGCAAAGATATCATCTACATATCTAAACCAGACAGAAGGTCTTAAATTTTGTTTGTTTACAATTTCCATTTCAAAATTCTCCATGAAAATATCACACAATTTTGGTGATAAAGGAGAACCCATTGCCATGCCAAAATTTTGCTGATAAAAATCACTATTTAATTGAAAATATGTAGTTTTAATACATAGTTCCAATAATTCTAGAATTGCTGAGACGCTTAATTTAGTTCTATTTATTAATGTATTATCACTTGTCAACTTTTTTCTCACAAGATTAAGAGTTTTATCGACAGGAACATTTGGAAATAAACTGACTACATCAAAACTAACCATTATATCTGAATTTGTAATTTTGATTTTTGATAATTTTTCTAAAAAATGTTTTGAATTTTTGATAAAGGAATTAGTATTTCCTGATAACGGATCTATTATTTTAAGTAGAAATCTTGCTAAATTTTGACAAGGTGAATTTATAGAACTTATTATTGGTCTTAATGGTATTTGTTGTTTATGAATTTTGGGTAAACCATAAAAATGTGGAGGTTTACTATAATGAGAAGTAAGAGATCTTCGTTCTTTATCACTTAGGAATTTTTTATTTTTATATAAAGTTTTGTAAATTTTGTTTTCAATACTAGTAGTTTTCAATAATTTCGTTAATTTTGTTATCATAATCTGTTTTGTTCATGACAACCGTCGCGTTACCTTTATCTGCCGGTAAAATCTTAATTGTATTGTCATTTTTTAAATTTTTAATTGATTTAAATTCTGCGGAGGTTAAATTTTGATTAATTTTGTAAGACTTTTCTAATTCAATTTTGCAATGTACCTTGTATTCGTTGCTTAAGTCAGTTGGTAAATTTTGAGAAGCGTTTTCTATAGAACTAATAATATCAAATTTTGGTACATATTTTGGAGTTACCGAATATTTTTGTCTCACTCAATCACTCACTATTTTAACCTAAAAACTAAAACTAAAAAAATTCACTAATGTTGCTCCTAAATCATCCTAAATAAATCATTTTTCTATACTAAAATACCCTTTCCAATTTTTTTTTAATTCATCGTTCAATATTTAATAAAGACAACCTCCTTCTTGTACTAGCTTAATTAGGATTGCTTCATCTCAAAATTCTGTTGGTCCAGATCGTCCGTTGTCGTACGTCGAACCAACCCATCAAGATAAGATCAGTAACCAATTACCAATAAATAATATTTTTTTTTACTTACCTATAGGCGTAACGTGGAAACCTGTCTATAAAAACGAGTTATCAAGACATACGTTTTTCTAATTCAAATTAATAATTTGTCACTGATTGGGTAAGAGGTTTTTAAACAGGACTGGCCTTTTAAAAAGGATTTTTAAACGGAATTTTACAACTTGTGTTATTATAGAGTAAAAGAAATACAGTGACAAATTAATAAAAGTTAATTACAGGGTGAGTCATGAGGAACTGTGCATTTAACCATTAAAAAGTGTTTAATAATATACAGGGGTAATTCACACATTTGGGCAGACGAAAATCATCATGGGATTCGCGAATGGGCGCTTTCACACTAGGCAGCACGACAACGACACGACATGGAGTAGGGATGAATTTACATTGAAATCGACGAAGCCACTACATCGCAGTATAGATTTTCAGTGAATGTTTGGATAGGAATAATAGACAGACCCGCTTTCTTTAATACTTCACTGACAGGTGCTGTGTACTTGAGAGAAAAAAGAAATAAAGTCATTGGGGTAAATATTATGAAGGAAGAATCAGGATTATTCTCTATAGCAACTATCGCAGAAGACCAGAAAGTATCGTTAGCAATAATAATTTTTATAAACTCCATTTCTGATTGGTTGAAATTAAAGTTGGTATCTAGATTGAATGTGACAGTTGACATATTTCGTTGTCAAATGTCATTTTACCCACGTCATTCCTTTCGTTAGCTGTCGCTAGAAGCACGATATTAGCCTTGTTTTTCACCCCGAGTCTCGATACCAACTTTAATTTTAACCAATCAGAAATGGAGTTTATTAAAATCATTATTTTTCTAAAACGATATATTCTGGAGAGCTCAGTAGTTTTTTGTGAACATATTAAATCATTACGGAAATAATGAAGTAGATTTTGACAAAAAATATTATACAGAGCGATGTTTTAGAATTATTCAAACCAGCTTGTACCTTTTGAGATTCTGGAAAAGAACTAAAACTGTTGTATGATTAAAAATAAAGCACGAGCTGTGGCGATAATACTTTCTATAGAAAAATTCAAAAAAGTAACTGAGACCGACCCTGTTACCAAAACGCCATCAGTACCAACTGGTCGCACCTCTTTGGATAATTGCCCAATTTATTTATTACTTATTCTAATTATACAATTTACCCAATTTCAGCCAGAGTTATCTTTATTTATGGAAGAGATTTGTTAAAGTGAAATATCTATTAGAAATGTTGTTGATTTGGGCCACTTTCAAGTTAACTTAACTAGGCAATTTGAAATGCCACTTCAAAAGTGATATTTTAAATGTGGCTATTCTTAATATTAATGATTACTGTATCGTTCTAAACCGGTATATCAAATTTAAACAAATGACAAACCATTAAAACCTAGCATATGTAAAATCAGGTATCCCATCTCAGGTGCATTCTAACATTCTAACAAAAATCCAAACTTCAATTTTAACACCTCGACAAATAACAACTGCTCAATATTTTAAAATGGGGTTTGTAACAGAACAATTCTACATCTTTTTTTATATCCCTTCCAAATAATAAACGTCTAAAGCTGTTAGTTTTGAAACGGTGAAGTTTCAAAAACAAAAATGTCAAAACGACAGAAATCCAAACTTTAACTTTGACACCTCGTAACCTAAAAACTGCTTAATATTTTAAAATAGGGTTTTTAACAGAACAATTCTACATCTTTTCTTTATATCCCTTCCAAATATTAAAGATATAAAGCTGTTAGTTTTGAAACGGTAAAGTGTCAAAATTAAAAAGGTCAAAACGATAGAAATCCAAACTTTAACTTTGACACCTCGTAACCTAAAAACTGCTTAATATTTTAAAATGCGGTTTTTAAAAGAACAATTCTACATCTTTTCTTTATATCAGTTCCCAATATTAAAGATATAAAGCTGTTAGTTTTGAAACGGTGAAGTGTCAAAATTAAAAATGTCAAAACGGCAGAAAACCAAACTTTAACTTTGACACCTTGTAATCTAAAAACTGCTTAATATTTTAAAATGCGGTTTTTAAAAGAACAATTCTACATATTTTCTTTATATCCCTTCCAAATATTAAATATCTACAGCTGTTGGTTTTAAAACTGTGAAGTGTTAAAAAGAAAAATGACAAAACAACAAAAATCTAAACGACAACTTTGACACCTCGTAATATAAAAACAACTGAATATTTTAAAATGCGGTCTTTATTAAAATAATTCTAAATATTTGTTTATATCTCTTCTAAATATTAAATATCTGTTGATGTTAAAACGATGAAGTGTCAAAGACAAAAATGTCAAAACAACAAAAATCTAAAAGTTAACTTTGACACCTCGTAACATAAAAACTACTCAATATTTTAAAATGCGGTCTTTATTAAAGCAATTATACATCTTTTCTTTATATCTCTTCCAAATATTACATATCTAAAGTTGTTGGTTTTAAAACGATGAAGTGTCAAAGACAAAAATGTCAAACCAACAAAAATCTAAACGTCAACTTTGACACCATGTAACATAAAACTTACTCAATATTTTAAAATGCGGTATTTATTGAAACAATTCTACATATTCTCTTTATATCTCTTCTAAATATTAAATATCTAAAGCTGTTAGTTTTAAAACGGTGAAGTGTCAAAATCAAAAATGTCAAAACAACAAAAATCTAAACGTCAACTTTGACACCTAGTAACATAAAAACTACTCAATATTTTAGAATGCGGTCTTTATTAAAACAATTCTACATATTTTCTTTATATCTCTTCCAAATATTAAAAATCTATAGCTATCGATTTTGAAACGGTGGAGAGATAAAGAGAAAACTGTCAAAACAGCAAAAAACTGAACTTCAACTTTGATACTTCGTCAGAATGTAGCGTTACTATATCTAAACTCATAGCATGCAGAGCAGGACTGTAATATATGATAATAAATTAGCATCATAATTTTAAAACTTTATCTGATAATTCTCTGGTAAAACACTAACGTCTTGGCTTTTCTAGCAGCATAATGATATAGCAACGCATTTTTTAACCTATTTTTTTCTTTAAAATATCCCAAATCTTGTTCTTCGCATTGCGAAATTTACTATTATTGTCCCGCACTATGGATTAATTAAAGATTTCAATGAAAGGTTACGATATTCTACACTTGCTCGCATTACGAAGACTCATCTTCTCAGGCGTCCTTGGAGTAAGTGAGCAACCTTCTTATTCTTACTTAGTTTTGAGATTCGATGTAAGAGGATGTGATGGCTTGCGCACCATTACTCGTTTAACAAACAGTACCGCATTTGAAATTACGGGGTGATCGCACGCAACCTAAGAGGAGTGACCAATATATTCGAGGTCTAGTGCCAACAACTTGCTTATATTACCTTCTAAAATACGTTAAAAAATATAATGTAAAGGCAATCGGATTATCATAAATTGGATGGCGTTATGCATTAATAGATTAAGCGTAATTTTCGTTAAAAAAATTTTATATATGCACCTATAATCTAAAAGATTAATCAGCATTTTTGCTTTAACCTAGCAAGTAAGTAAGTAAGTTCTTTGTTGTGGCTACTACCACTACCTCTGCTTTACACTGAACACTTACACAAGCTCAAATGGTTTAGTTCTTTTGAGCCTTCGCATCTATGGTTGGTTGTCTAGAAGTTGGAGCACTTCAAGGATGGGATGTTTATGGAGCCTCTCTTCATCTCTCCTGGCGACTTTCTTGATTTCATTTGGGATAAATTCGACTTGGAGGTTTCTATGTAGATCGTTGTTCCGAATATACCAAGTGGCACCTGTAATATTCCTTAATATTCGGTTTTGGAACGTTTCTAGGCATCTATAATTGCTTTTTTTGGTACAACCCCATAATTGCATGCCATAAGTCCACACCGGTTTCAGAACCTGTTTGTAAATTAATAATTTGTTCTGAATGGAAAGCCGCGAGTGCCTACCTATCAACCAATACATATTTTTATATTTTATCTTCAACTGTTCCGTTTTTTTTAACATAGGTATTCCTTCAACTTAAGTTTGATGTCTAGATTTAAACCCAGATATTTACTGTTTTATTAGGAACAATACTGTTATTTAGATTGATTGGAAGGTAACTTACTCTTCTGTTGGTAAAGTTAATATGGACTGATTTGTCTTTTCTACGCCATTTTTTAGACCAGTCTTCTATATCATTGACTGCATTTTGTATATTGGCCGTTGTTTCTTCTATAGTTGCTCCTACCGCTAAAACTTCAGTGTCATCAGCAAATGTGTCTATTATTATCTTTTCTCTCCCCGGAATGTCAGCATACAAAAGATATCGTACCGGCCCAAGAACACTGCCTTGTGGGACCCCTGCGTTTATTGGCTTGATCTCACAGTACTCACTTTCCATTTTAACTCTAAATGTTCGCTGGTATAGGTATGACTGCAAAATTTGAACCACTTGCAGAGGAAATATTTTCTTTAGCTCTATTATCATGCCTTGGTGTCATACTTTGTCGAACGCCTTAGCGATATCCAGAAATATAGCTGAGCGAATTTTATTCTTCTTCCAATGATTTCTCTATTTCAGTTATTATCGAAATTAGCGAAATTCAAATTGAGATAATGTTTTTTTTGTACAATTATATGGTTCATTCTTCATAACAACAATTTCTCAAATATCTTTGAGATTACGGTAGTAGATTCTCCTACTTTAGGTATCATTATTACCTCCGCAGTTTTCCTTAGGATGGGAACATACCTGAGCCTAAATGATGCATTAATTAGAGTAGTAAGCTTTACTATAGCTTTCCTGGGTAATTTTTTTTAATATCTCACCACTGATCAAGTCAAAGCCAGGAGCTTTTTTTGTATTGATGTTCTTTATTAGTTTATGAACTTCTTGTGCTATATATTCATTCATTTTGTTTTGAAATAAATGCATTTTTAAACGCAGAAAATAATCTGTACTCCCAATAATTTCACATTAAATTATCAATGACAATAAATTAAAAACATGTATTTCTTGACAGCCTAATTTGAAAATATTTTAATTACGTGCTAAAAGATTTAATCGACAACCCATTGTATTACGGGAGCGAGCTTGAGTATGTTAAATCTGTTGATTGTTATCTCATAATGCCCCGCAGTCTGATCGTTATTCAATAACCCGCTATTGACCAGCTGATTTTCTAGATAACACTGTTTCTCTTATATCTATTACACTATTTTGATCCTGCTACAAAAAATGTTTATGATAAATTAGCAACCCATAAAAGGTGTACGAGAACATGATTGGACAAATTGCAACAGCACGTTGTCTTTAGCCCTACAGGGCATTTCAAAATTATCGTCCTCTCTATATCATAATTTACCAGATACCTATCTGCTGTCATTTTCGGGGTGAACAAAAACTCAAAACGAAGTGATAGTTTGAGTTTGAGGAACAAAAAAGTCTCAAGATAGTATTCATATATACACATAAGGTGGACAACACGACGATAGTCAAAGAAAACAGTCAACATAACTTTAATTTTGGACTTTTAGGCGTTTTTTTTTTATTTAGGCTTGTTATCCAAATATTGTTGGCTAGTTTGCATATC